>OU538823.1:4895692-7311039 GCA_912999785.1 Hydriomena furcata | reverse complement strand
TTAGCCTTCTAAAGTTCTAAGTAACCAAATTATAATTTGAACACTCGTATTTATTTTTATCACTATTTGTTTCACTTCTCGTAAACATTAACGGGTTTTTTAAATTTGTAAAATACTGTATGTCTCTTGAAGATTAGATTAGGATCTGCCAGTTTTTCTATAACGTCTTCGTAAGGCACGTCGGCGATATCATTATCATTTATTTTAAATTCTGTGCCATCTTCTTAGCAAACTTTAAGGAATGTAACTGTTAGCTCTCCATCTTCATCATCATATGAGCATCTTCATCAGCATTTGAGCAAATTGCGGCGTATCAGTATTCTTTTCCCCTCATTAATAACTTAACTAGAACACAATTTCCACTGCCATAGCTCGTTTTAGCCTTTTCTTGTGCAATGTAGCTCATACTCGCTAATGGCATATCATCTTCAGAAACCGTAAAAATATCTGAAAATTGAAGCTGCTGTGTATAGGTTTGGTCCCTAAGTTATAATGATTACAACCAAAATTATCACAAAAGCAACTTAGTGACTTCATGACAAGTTAGGATTATAAATATGACCAGTACTAGGATTATAAATATGACCTCTCGGGTCTCTCTCTTGATGTACTAAGAGAGTTCCTTTAAACGGTTTCTGCTCTTTCTCATGTTCCTTGATCATTTTGTTAACTTTTTCTATGTCAACATCTTCGATAACAGAGTATATTTGGACACCTTTCTCGAAGCATAGCTACAAAGTCGTACAAGTTTGTAATGTAGGTGACATTACAAACTTGTACGCTCTGAGCTATGATTTGACTTGCAGTACGTTTGCATGTAGCTCCGATTCCATCTGGTGCCCCTTTCCCATGTTAAAGGTACTATTTGTTTTTTTACGTTGAACTAGCTCAGGGTTAATTTTATCTTCCGATGATGGCGGCGTATTTTGGTCCATGTATTTGTCTGTATTTTCACTAATCTTTTGTTTTTTCTATTTTTTAATTTTTTCTATAATCAGATGAGTTTTTTCTTGTTTTTCTGTGCTCACGCGGAGTCATGTCTCTTACACATTTCCGTTGTTCTTTTTCCTTCGATATTTTAGTCGTTCCTTTTCTTTGTACTCTGCCAGCAAAACTGGGTCATTTTTATTTTTTTCCAATCCCCTCTTTGCTTGTTTAGACTTTTTTTTAGCAATTTCCTCTTTAGACGATGTTTTTTTCTTTCTAGGCGCCATAATCTACAACAAATACATTGGTATTACGTTTAAATACATTGGTTTTACGTATTTTTGAATTTCGTAAATGACTAGGGCCTGATCTTTTTTATCGCTTACACTTTTTGACTTTAAATAATGTGTTGAAACATATTGTTATTATAAAGTAAATCGTAATGACAATGTTAGTTATGTAATAGTAAACGAATTTAAATAGAGTTTGATCAAATTATTCTTATAGAATTATAATTACAGTGAAATTAATACTAAATTTGGGAGATCTTACATGGCTAGGGCCTGATATTTGGAGTATGAAATGTAAATTTTTGGAAATAAAGAATAGTATGATATATTCCAAAATGAATGACCAAATTAAATGGACTTTATAACATCGCTTAGTAGTTTCAAATATTGGATATTTGTTTTATAATATTGTGAAAATTGATGCTAACACCAAGTTAACCAAATTTCAAATAATCACCCAGAAAGAGAAAGAGAAAGAGAAAGAGAAAGAGAAAGAGAAAGAGAAAGAGAAAGAGAGAGAGAGAGAGAGAGAGAGAGAGAGAGAGAGAAGAGAAGAGAAGAGAAGAGAAGAGAAGAGAAGAGAAGAGAAGAGAAGAGAACTATTTTTATATCACTTCAAAACATGTGTGAAGCCCAGAACTCTTATGTTTCTGTTTGATACATAACAGAACTCTGACCTAACCCCTCAATTAACCACTTTTACAAGAGTTGCAAATTGAGGGTTAGGGTCAGAATTCTGTTACGTAGGAGTTCTATTATGTATCTAAAAGAAACGAAAGAGTTCTGGGGGGTTAGCATGAACCACTATCGTATCGACAACCTATCGTCCAAATGTCAAAACTGACTCTTTTTGTATAGTAAAAATGTCAGCTTTGACATTTGGTTGTCGATACGATAGTGGTTCGTGCTCAGGCCACCGGCCTTTAGACATATTTTAAAGTGTTTAAAAATGTTTTTTTCGACTTTTCATATTTTAGGACAATGATGATGTGCTGGCACTCAAACGTGCCTTTTCGACTCGAATCGTATAAAAATAATTCCTGAAAAATATCAGGAACTCTAGAACTAAGCTAAGGCTTAAGAAAATACCATTTTTTTTTTATTTGTTACAAAATGATCTCTCAGTGCCGTAAGTTAGCAGATCATTTTGAAAAAAATTCTCCGGAAATACGCCAGAGCTATTTCCAAAAAGTATCAGGAACTATACTATGCTGCATGCGAATAGAACTCCCATTTTTTGTGATCTGCTGGACAATGATCTGCTAAGTTCACTGACATTACCTTATCTTAAGGCGCTCCCAGTCAACGATTATTTTTGTTCGAAACGAAAAAAGAAATACTTGTGAACAAGCCACATCTCCTATTTTATAAAGTATAGTATATGTGAATAAAGATGTATCCATCTTTAATAATTTCTATAAATAATCCTACCAACCGCTGCAATGACGACAAACACACGTCGGCGCGTGGTCCGCCTTAGCTTTTAGAATAAATTAATGATATAAATTATGTATAATTACTTATCAAAAATCTATTCTTATAGAAATCTAGATCTACATATTACGTATCTTTAACAATAAATCACAAGTTGGTTTTAATAGTAGGTATATAAAATATTTCGATCATAAATTCTATAACGTATCATTTTGAAATAATATCTTTATCGTGAAAAGTTTCTGCTATTATGTTTTCAGCTTAATAGAAATCTATGTAGGAACCTGATGTAATATACTTATAAAAATAGGAGATGTGGCTTGTTCAGAAGTATTTCTTTTTTCGTTTCAAAAAAGAGCAATCGTCGACTGGGAGCCCCTTAATCAGACATTCTTCTACTACGCCACCGAGGTCTTCGAGGTCGATGTTACTGATTATGTCAACTGACTGACTGATCTATCAACTCACATCCTAAACCACTGGTCCCAGAAACTTGAAATTTGGACGATGTACCTATTCCTTAAGGTGTGTAGAAATGCACTAAGAAAGGAATTCCCGAAATTCAACGCCTAAAGGGGTGCAGCGGAGTTTAAAATTCGTTTGAAAATAACTTCACGTGAACAAAATCGCGAGAGTTTCCAATTCTATCGTATTGCTACGGTTCTAAAGTTCATTTTCGTTTGGCAGCGTAATCTCTAAATTAATTTTCCGATCCACTTCGAAACAGAAACTAGGTACATTACAACAAAACATTTTCATACAATGTCGAGCTTTTGTTCCGGTTTCTTATTGCATCGTAAATCCTGCGAGCAAACATGGACGGATCTATAAAACTAGCAGACGGTGAAAGGAATGGTAAGGCTCGAATAATGTGCATTTGGGACTTTATTAATAAACCAGAAATGTTTTAGAATTTCATAAATTGTGATATTATAAATAATAAGGTTTAGATGTTTTGTTGTTCAATAGCGTAGTAACTACCGATTTAGATAAAAATTGATATGATATGATTTAAATGTAAAATAGTCTTCATGTACTTGTATATTAACACGTGCTCAGGAAGGAAAACATCGTGAGGAAACCAGTTAGTAATTCTATAAGCGGCGATGGGCTTGCAACCTGTCACGTATGGAATGCTAACTACTGCAAAATGTGGGCATGTGCCAAATATAATGTTAGGACATGCCTCTGACTACCCCCACTAGACATCTTCAAAGGATCTAAGCGTCTGTAGATCTGAGAGGATGACTACTGTACTTGGGGATTACAGTCGTGATCCTATTTTTTTTTTTAACTAAGTCAAAGTTAAAATTTATCTATTTGAATAAAATCACGAATCATTTTGAAACTTATCAGAAGCCAGGTGAAACTACGCTTGTTGCTTGCGAGCAAGCCTAGAAGAATTAGGCAACAAACACAGCTTAGTGCCTATCATTTTAAAACGACTTCAAAAAAGGAGGAGATTTTGAATTCGGTTGTATTTTCTTCGATAAAAGTTTCGTAAATAATATGTAGAGCTTCAGAATTCACATTCATACATTTAATTCATTCATTCAAAAGTGGTAATGGTCACAATAACACTTGTTTTACTGTCTCTATTTAGGAAACGACACTTTGTTCTTGCACTTAAGGATACATGACACTTATATGAACACTACGTTCATATAAGTTCATCTAAGGTTTTGTTCTTTTGAGCTGTCTTACTAAGTCCGTGTTGTCGAGAAGCTGATATTCACATGGCAAGGAAGTCTTTGTTCGTGACATCCTATCCTTATAATATTATAAATGCGAAAGTTTGTGATAAGGCTGCTATGTTTGTTCCCTAATCAAAACCAAACGACAAAACGGATTAAGGCGCTCCCAGTCGACGATTGTTTTTGTTCGAAACGAAAAAATAAATACTTGTGAACAAGCCACATTCTCCTATTTTATAATGTATAGTATATGTGAATAAAGATGTACCCATCTTTAATCACTTCGATAAATAATCCTACCGACCGCTGCAATGACGACAAACACACGTCGGCGCGTGGTCCGCCTTAGCTTTTTGAATAAATTAATGATATAAATTATTTATAATTACTTATCAAAAATCTATTCTAATAGAAATCTAGATCTACATATTATCTATCTTTAACAATAAATCACAAGTTGATTTTAATAGTAGGTATATAAAATATTTCGATCATAAATTTTAAAACGTATCATTTTGAAATAATATCTTTATCGTGAAAAGTTTCTGCTATATTATGTTTTCAGCTTAATAGAAATCTAGGTAGGAACCTGAAGTAGTATACTTATAAAAATGTGAGATGTGGCTTGTTCAGAAGTATTTCTTTTTTCGTTTCGAAAAAGAGCAATCAGCGACTGGGAGCCCCTTAAGATGAAATTTGCTGTAGTTAAAGGGGGAACTTTTAATCCGAAAAACAACCCCTAAATGATTTAAAACGCAAAAAGGATGATTTTGGTATAGATGGCGTTGGTGTGCAACAAATTTGACATCATAGACTAAAAAATGTAGTCGTTATAGCAACGCAGTTTTGACTAATGAATGATACGCATTGTACCAAAATTCGTAATCAGTACAAGGTTTGTAGGGAAAAAATTAGAAGCTGCCTGAAATTGCTTTTTCCTATTGTGATTATTACAAAAAAAAAAAATGACGGAACAACGTTTGTCACGGTTCGGCTAGTTCTGCATAATTCTAAATCACTTTAGTGATGAAACCTATTTTAAGGGTGGGTTTCCGGAACTGTGCGTAGTGGATTGGCCAATAACAGTGCTCGAAATAGTTAACTCAATTAACTTGGTCAATTCACGATCCGCTTCGTTTCACTTCGCACAGCACCGCAACAGTGGAAACGCACTCTAAGGTTTCGTTGTGCATTCGTCATTTCTATAAGACACAACCTACTAACACAATACGAGTATACTTACTTCACTCTAGTACAAAAGATTTCCTTTGTTTCGAAACACACATTTTGCCTTATTGCAAAAATAGAATATTTATAGAAGTATTACTTTAACTCTCGGATCACCAGGCGCTCAGATCTTTGAAGATGTGTAAGGTTAGATGCGCAAACATTTAAAATAGTACATTTGGTCTGTACTCATGTTATAATACCAAAAAACTTGTATATAAAAATCAACTAGTTGTCTGATGTTTTGAGGAGCATTACGATTTTGAGGAAGGATAAAGAATACTGTATCCAAGATTCTAAGAAAAATATTTATTGTAAAAATAATCCTAAACTATTCCGCCACATAAATCCATTTAGTGGTCTAGTATCCCATTCCTAGCATCCTTGCTTTATTTATCTAACGCTCGTGCGAAAAATACGATTCATCATTTTGTCCTTTGCAAGAACATTTTCGGACCCTAAATAATATTTCGATTTCCTCAACACATATAAAACCTCCGCGGAATGGAATATGGAGCAAATATATCATGTGTAACGTCAAGTTGGATTTCTTTGATTTTTTTTGGCTACAATTTTGATTTGCAATTGAAATAATAGTACACGATGAATCAGGTCAATGTTCAAAACAGTTGAGTCGTTTACTTAGCGTTATTGAAGCTATCTTCGTAGCGCTGCTACGAATATCAAGCTACGCCATAGCTCGTTTTTTCGTATCTTCTATGTCGTAGCTCTACGACAGATCGACTATAAAACATAGCATTACAGTAGCACTAGCATAATATCATCACATCAAATGCGATTTATTTATTTTGTAGTTTGAATTTTTATTAATACTAGCTACTACTTCAATTCAGATCACGAAAGTTCACTTGATCCACTTAGTTCTCTTAGATTTCAGCAAATCTAGGCACTCGTTCTGGCATTCGTTCGTAGAGATAATAAAGGATTTATAAAAGCAAATGTAATTTAGCGAAAATAGCCATCTCATTACGAACGTGATCCGAAATCACTTTTAGATCTAATAACGCCTTTGCAGGCTTTTATGTTGCTTGATTAGTGGTTTTATTCGGAGTTACGCGCCAAACCTAAACATAGCTAGTTACGGGTATATTGTAACTAATAATACAGGGTGTACTAAGACTACTCCCGAAAACTGAAACTGGATGTTCAGCCCATGCATCTTGATATAATATCGTAATTATTAGCACCGAAAACTATCACCGAAAAAATTGAAGTGAATTTTTCAACGTCATAATTTAGCACTTTTTAGGATTCCGTACCCAAAGGGTGAAAACGTAACCTAAGTAACGTACGTAACCGAAGTATTACTAAGACTTCGCTGTCCGTCTGTCCGTCTGTCTATCACACACAGGGCTGTATCAAATGAACCGTGATAGCTAGACAGTTGAAATTTTCTCAAATGATGTATTTATGTTGTCGCTATAACAGCGAATACTAAAACAAAATAAAATAAATATTTAAATAGGGCTTCCATAAAACAAACGTGATTTTTTAGCCGTTTTTTTTATAGATAATGGAACGGAACCCTTCGTGGGCGAGTCCGAAACGCACTTCGCCGATTTTTTATTAAAAATCAGGTTGCCTGTATGGAAATGTTGTTTTTTTACTCTGGAGTCCATTAACGGCCATTATTGTCTGTAGCATTTCTGAAAAATCACTTTTTCATCTTTACGATTTCACACAAAAACAGTTACAAGTCGAATATTTTCTTTGTAAGCAATTTGGTTTTTATGTATGTGTGATTATGTTTTCAGTTTCTGGAAGCCGTCTTCATACACCCGGTAATGTGTATTAAGAAGTATTATCTATGGATGCTCAAAGTTTCATAGTCTACCCCAACCACCTCATTACAAGCTTTTATTTAACTTACCTGTTAGTATGTTTGGGTCAGATATTCTAACTGAATTTGAAACCAGACCCGAGCGGGACCGATCGTTTGTATGAAGCCGCGATAAGCGCCTCTGGTAGCCACTTAAAGAACCATCATTTTAAAAACAATATAAAATTCTGATCTGATGATGGAGCTTGGAGGTTAACTATACAACATAACACCGTCGTGTTAGGTGTGACCAGACATGGACGTCGACATGGTGTGACAGACGCGTGGAATTCGAGCGCGGCATTCGCAGGACACAAGTTTGCCGTGCGAACGGACAATAACACCGTTTGAACGCGGCAGGTATCTCGCAGCTATCGTCGAAACATAGCGCGGCTTGACGCGCGCAGCTGCCGCGCTCGATTGCCGCACAATGTTTGGTCGCAAATTTATATTTATCTTGAAAACTAGTTACTATAGCCATAAGATTTAATAAAAGAGCAAAACCGCGCACATAAGCATTAATAGTAAGCGTACAGCTAATCCTATCCATTACTTCATAAATTAGGTCCTTAGCAGGACCTTACACATTTTACCAACAAGTCGACTAGCCTTGAAACGAACATACGGCACACATGGGAAATGACTGCGCATTATTTCCCCAGTAATTGGCAATTACGAGTAAGTCACAATACCCGGAATGTACGTCCCCTAAATAGGGGATTGGAGGGGTGAGTAAGTTTTTCTTGTACAAATTGAGTTGATTTAACTTTGATTGAATAATCTTATAAGATCTGGTAAGTTCATCATCATGAGATGGTAAGCCGATGTTCAATGCTGGATATAAAGCTATTTAGAGTCAAAACGTATTTATTTCAATATAATCATAAGAATCTCTTTGAGACGTCTTGAGGCTGGGTGAAGCTACGCCTGTTTCTCGCAATCAAGCCTAGAAAAGAGAGAAGGAGAGAGAGGATAGAGAGAATAAAGATCTAAGAGAGAGATATGATGAGCGTGCACGCGCGTTATCGGAACTCGTATTTGTGGACACCAGTTTAGATCAGAAGCAATAATATGAGCGTTCTTACAAGAGCGTAAAATACAACCACAATGATAAGTATAATGTTGCACGTTAATGAGCTTACACGCACGGACTTACCGACTACGTTGGCGTGGCGGGCGTATGATCCGAAGAGACGTAAAATGTGAGACGTATTCGTTGTTTTTTAAACCCATAATACAGATAGATAGATAGATAGATAGATGAACTCTTTATTGCACGCAAAGAAAACAAATGGTAAATAACAACAAACATAAATGTACAAAGGGCGGTCTTATCGCTAAAAGCGACAACCTTTGGATGGATAGTATAACAAAAACAAGAAAAGACGGGGTGTACAAAAGTTTAACTATACAAAACAATTCCTACAAAAATTATAAATTACTAAGTACCTAATTATATTCATGCCTAACGTAAATAAATATATAAATAAATATATTTACGTATATATATATATATATACATATCATTGTATACCTAATACATGTACCTACATATATACCCACACCTAACCTACACCTAAATATATCTTAATATACTTACATACATATTTATTGTTATATAGATTATAATAATATGACAGATAAAATTAAATTAACAGATCACAGAAGTTATTCTAAAATAAAAAGTAAAATAAAAATAGGTTCACGACAGTAATTCCCGTGTACAGTAGATATTCTTTCAGACCTCCATTCGCTTAGACCATCGAAGATGTCAAAATACTACTAAACGAGCCAAATGCAAATAATGTTTGAACGTGCCTAATTACTTCCCTTAAACATACTTACTCGTACATACACTGAATCTATAACGATGCTACCACGATGCTGGAACTAGTGCCTGAACATACCGTGTCGGCGTGTTTGTAGCGATACAGACGCGAGTCAGACGCAAGGTCTAAAGGCTGCGTTTGACTAGCGTGCGTATTGCGTCTGTATCGTAACAAACGCGCCGACGGTGTGTTCAGGCACTAGTTCCAAAAACGCGGTGAGCACAGACAAAAACGCCTACTATAAGTCCACGGCAGTTAACAAGACTTATCTCAACCCAGAACTTTACGCCTCTAATTACCCTGTCGCTACCTGTCTCAACAACGCTGCGCGGGCTAGGAATTTTAATTAAGTAAAATTGAAAAAATATAAAATGAGGATCATTATAACAGCTTAATGAAATGATGTCATTTTTAATATGATCCGGGCACTGATTTAAATACCCAACAGTGGAAGAGATTACTGACATAATTAATGGAGAGCTTTTAGAAAGTAGAAGGTTCCTCGACTTTCAATCCAAAAGTCGCAAGTTCGAATCCCAGCATTTTTCTGTTCGAAAAACTCATCTGCGCATTAACACATGCTCAAATGGTGAAGGAAAACATCGTGAGGAATTCAGTTCGTGTTGTAATAAACAGTGATGGCTTGCAACCTGTTAATATTGAATGCTAACTACTGAAAAATGTGGGTATGTGCCAAAGTTTGCACGTACCTCTGACTACCCACCCTCTTTAGTTAAATAAATATATAAATAAAAATTGATGGACATTTCACACAGCGCCATCTAGCCCCAAACTAAGCAAAGCTTGTAATATGGGAACCAGATAACTGATAGAATACTTATATACTTTTTTTTTTGTTCTAAATCCATTTTTTTTTATTTTTTACTCAGACACAGAACAAACATCTATGTTTATCACAAAAATGTTTATCTCGGGTGGTAATCGAACCCACAACCTACAACGCAGAAGGCAGAGCTACTACCAACTGAGCTGTGAGGCCAGACCTCCAGTTATCTTCAATGTCTGTTGTACTTTTAGATTACAGTAGTGATTATATTTCATTTTCCTTGTTGATTCCCCGAACAGTTGTCAGCGTACAACAAAGTAGTTAACTACTCCCTAACCACCAATAAATTAAAAAGCAACCTTATTGTAGAAAAAGCGCTCTTCCGAGACCGGGATAACTCTTATTAATAGCCGGATAGGAAAGCAACCGCTGAGTCACGACTATCAGCGGCCATACCACAAGACTGCCTTTCCTACTCAGTACTGGCCTCACAGCTCAGTTGGTAGTAACTCTGCCTTCTGCGTAGGTTGTGGTAGGTTACGAACATTTGTGTTGAACATAGACGTTTGTTCTGTGTATAACGCAATGCGAACTCGTTTAGCGTTATCACTTCTTCACAGTAAGTAATATTGTTATAATATTCAATAAATAAATAAAGTAAAAAATATTGAAATTATACATTATCACACAGCGACATGCCCCAAAGCTTGTACTATGGAAACAAGATAGGTAACTAATAGAATACTTATATACTTTTTTTTTGTAAATACATACTTATAATACATTATAACACCCAGACATAGAACAGACATCCTGGTTGCCAGGTTGCCTGGAAGATATTGTTATTAACGATAAGGCCGCCCATTGTTTACATTGTTGTAATGTCCTGTTTTTTCTTGTGTATTTTTGTTATGCTGAACAATAAAGTTATAATCTATCAATCTATCTATCTAAACATATATGTTCATCTCACAAATATTACCTTGTTAATTGTTTTTGTTTGTATATTAACTTATTGTTTTGATATTACTTTTGAGCTTGTGGTACGGCCCCAGGAGGTCACGTCTTTGCTGAATCATCACGGTTACGTAGAGTCTTGGCGATGATGATTTAATTTGTGAGAGTAAGGAAGGTGACATGAATCAATAAACAGCTACAAACAATAGTACATTTTCGCAATTTTTGTTATGTTGATATTAGAAGCTATTATCCACTAGGTCTGAGGGGTTAGAATGAACCACTATCGTATCGACAACGTATCGTCCAAATGCCAAAACTGACACTTTTACTATACAAAAAGTGCCAGTTTTGACACTTGAACGATAGGTTGTCGATACGATAGTTGTTCGTGCTCAGGCCACTGGGCTCGGACACAACTTCCAAAAATATGCATGCTAAAAATCTCACAAACCTGGAGATGACAGCATAGAGCAGTACTGACTGACTGATTGACAGAGATTACTGCTATGACTGACTGACTAACTTTGATCCCTGAAGGTGCTGCGAATAAACAACCACAGACGCAAAAAAAAAAAAAAAACTGACCAAGTGCGAGTCGGTCTCGCGCACGAAGGGTTCCGTACTATTATCTATAAAAAACGCCCAGAAAACAAGTTTGTTGTATGGGAGCTCCACTTATATATTTATTTTATTCTGTTTTTAGTATTTGTTGTTAGTGTCAACAGAAATACATAATCTGTGAAAATTTCAACTGTCTAGCTATCACGGTTTATGAGATACAGCCCTGTGACAGACGGACAGCAAAGTCTTAGTAATAGGGTCCCGTTTTTACCCTTTGGGTACGGAACCCTAAAAGGAAAAAGGTGGAGCGAGGTTTGAAGTCTGTTTAAAAATGATTTTCTACTAGCCTCCGTATTTCATACTATTTATATACTATGATCTTACATCATCATCATCATCATCATCACAAAATTATGCTGTTCCTGAATCATCTACGTCGGACATCTAAGCGTCTCTAGAATCACAGTTGTATTTCCCTTTGTCGTTAGGTACAGGCAAGTAATGAATGCGCATAGTTCATGGACAAACAGTCGCAAGTCTTTGTTACTTGTACTACAATGTAGACTAGATCAAGATACTTAGAATCAGAGAAAGCAACCTCAAATCGGTGAAACGAAATTGTAGTACGCAATGGCTGTATTGTATCAGTCCATAAATATTATACGTTATGTTTGAAGGTTATCTTCATTGAAATGATCAATATAATCATCTAAATATTATGCCATCAAAAACATAACTTGTAAAAAAAAAAACAAGTCTCGCAACGCAACTCAGTTCTCGTGAGATCCATGTAATACCAAGTCGGTTAATTTATTCAGTCCCTACTTTAAGGGTCCTTCTGTCTTAAGTTATTACGTAAAAGTTAGCTAACTACGTAATAACATAGGAAACTTTGACTAGTTATAAGTCTAAAACTACTGGTTAAAATTAAATGAAATTTGAATTATACCGTGTTTATATAATGCCTGCTTGATTACTAAAAATTCAGGCTTCTAGTTTTATCCACAACGAAGTTATAGGGGGTCGAAAATGGCCTGAACTGCTTCGAGAAAAGGATGGTACAGCCGTGCCGCTTTATTGCTTGACTTGGCGGGGGCACTGCCGTGCCCCCAGATATAATTCTTGCGTTACTGACTGAGTAACGCACAGTCTAAACAACTAGTTCTAGAAACTTGGAATTTGGAGGGTGTACTCCTTTTAGTATGAAGGGGTGCACTAAGAAATGAATTCCCGAAATTTAATCCCAAAGGGGCGGGGGTTTTATGCAGTGGGGGTCGAAAATACATTCACATGAAAATACCTTCGCACTTAAAAATAAACTCTTACTATAACTTAGGTAGACAGGTTTTACGATCGTACTTGGTTTGGCATCAAACATAGATCATAGTTGGTCGACCTACACGTGTTCTACTATGATTATTTATTTGAAGAACGTTGTCTGTTATTACAAAATAATTACTTCTTTCGAATTGGTGCCACGAGTAAACTATTGATTGAAACAGATTTTATGTCTAGCTAGTTGCTAGGTCATTGTTTTGGCTTAATAAGTAAATAGTATTCAATCATTAATCCTTCGAGCTGTTTCTGCAGCGCTAGTGCCACTATGGAATTCGTATTCGAAAATAATGCGATATTTTATGTTTTGCATAGAACGAATGTCAAGGCAAAATTGAATGGCGCGAAAACAAATGAATTATCACATTCGACACACAAATAGACAAGCTTAGAATTGTAATAAATTTGAATTTGGAATTTCTAACCAAACGCCGGCTTTTTAAGATCAAAGTGGCCAGTTCGATAAAACGTCAATTTCATATGAAAGGACCTAGTATATTCTGTATCCCCAAACCAGCCTTACAGCTCAGTTGGTAGTACCTCTGCCTTCTGCGCTGGGTTGTTGTTGCTGGTTGTGGGTTCGATACCCGCCCGGGATAAACATTTGTGTGATGAACATAGATGTTTGTTCTATGTCTGGGTGTTATGTATAATAAGTATGTATTTAAAACAAAAAAAAACGTATTTATGTATTCTATGAATTATCTGGTTCCCAGCTTTGCTTAGTTTAGTTTATTCCGAACATCTTTACTACTCGTATAAATACTATCCCACCAAAAACATTCTGTAAAAAACTAGCCAAGTCTCGATGGAGCTGCTTGTTTACCTCTAAAAAGTAATGAAATCTAGACAAAGTCGTGTCAAGTCTGAGGTTCTTTACTGCGATTTCTTTATTATTATAGAATGTTGTGTGACTTGGCCGTTGAACATTCTTTATACGTTAGTGGGTACAAATCAATTTTGTTTACACGTAATGTTATATCTGTTGTAACTACGTATGTTTGTTAAGCGAGATAATAGTCCATACTAGTATTGGTAATTGGACGCTAGTGTCTCATTTTAGGCTGTTGTTGATCGTGCAACACATGCATTCAGCATTGACAATGCTGACTTCTGCTCTCTTCTTTTTGGAGCGTCAAATCGACCACCGATCTAACATAAAACAGTCGTATTTTTTATACTGTTTGTTTCAGGCTCGCCTTTACATAAGTATTATTGAAATACGCAGCTTTATCAAGCCTACAATTGACTGGTTATTGAATCAACGTTTTCTAAGTGGCAATTTTCCATCGTCAATGGGTAGCGGTTCTGGCGACAGATTGGTGCAATGGTGTCATGGAGTACCTGGTTTTGTACCCTTGTGTACTCTTCAACGGCCAAGTCACATAACATTCTATAATAATAAAGAAATCGCAGTAAAGAACCTCAGACTTGACACGACTTTGTCTAGATTTCATTACTTTTTAGAGGTAAACAAGCAAAAATAAATATACACACGTTTGTTGTGTATATTTATTTTATTCTGTTTTTAATATTTGTTGTTATAGCAGTAAACTTAATAAAAGAAATATTTTTTTTTAGCTATTGCATAGCTTCTATCGCGGGCCTTGAGCGTGGAGACCGAATCCAGAAATTTCGTAACGAAAATAATGCGACAATTTGCGCATCGCATTGCGCATCGCATTGCGCAGCGCATGCGTAATCGCCCCGCAATCTGGTGACTCATGTCATGCCTGCTTAGAGTGATTTTCGCATTCCAGCGCCATCTAGTTTAATTTGATGTTATTACGTTATTATAGCTACGGCGGTCTCATGCGACCGCTCGGTGCATGCTCTTTGGCTCGGTGTTTGAGAGGTAAGATGAAAGATGTTTGCAATTCCGCTGGCAGGCGGCGCTATTTTACCACTATCGGTAAAGTCGGTAAATAGGTGGTACTTCACATGATCGACTAAAAAGTTTGAAATTGAATTATTGAATTCATGTAGCTAGGTAAATAGGTACCTAGCTAGATATTATTATTAATTTCAAATTAATTTCTTGTTCGAAAATCCTGGCCGTGCATCAATGGATATTTCTGTTCGAAAAATGTATATGCGCGTTACAAGTGTTTATAACGGTGAAGGAAAACATCGTGAGGAAACCTGTTAGTATTCTTGAAAGCGGCGACGGGCTTGCAACTTGCAACCTGTTACGTGTGGAATGCTAACTACGTAGTTAGGTAAATAAGTAGGTTACGAGATATTATGAATTATTTTTATATTTCGCATTCCAGCGCCATCTTGTTTCATTTGATGTTATTACGTTATTATAGCTACTTTTCGCGGTCTCATGCGACCGCTCGGTGTTTGAGAGGTAAGATGAAAGATGTTTGCAATTCCGCTGGCAGGCGGCGCTATTTTACCACTATCGGTAAAGTAAGTCGGTAAATAGGTGGTACTTCATATGATCGACTAAAAAGTTTTTTTAAAAGAACCGATTTCCACGGTTTTGCATTCGTTGGAAAGGTCTCGGGCTCCGTGAGGTTTATAGCAAAGAAAATTCAGGAAAAAATTCAAGAGAAAAGCAGGAAAACAGGAACGGTAACAGGAACGGGAACTTAACACAGCATTTGTTAATTCTAAAGCGATACGAAGTTCGCCGGGTCAACTTGTATCTATATAAATTTAATGTACGTAGGTACATCGCGCGAAATTCGATGATCAAACTCTTAATATCGTTATTTTTGTTCATTTTTTTTTAATGAATAATTGTTTTGGTGTTTATACCTAGATATTTTCTTTTAGAGAAGAAAAGCATAAAGAGCTAAAAAAAAAAATATTGTCAACGTCAAAGAGCATAATATTATCAGCGTCAGAAAGATTTAAAGAAAAATGAAGAAAAAAAAATACTGCATAAATAAAATAAATAAATAATTATAATTACATAAGTTGATAATAAATGTTATGCAATAGCTTTACCGCGGCAGTCTCCGAGTGCCACACGTCTTTTTTTATTACAAATCCTAGGCCTATCAAGTTGAATATTTTTTGTAAAGGCGGTATGTCGATCTCTAATAGTTTGGTTAGGCTCTTGTGTTTTCTAATCAGGGTCACCAGGTAATTTTTCTTCATTTTTAGTTAGGGTTTAATGACCATAAAAACTAGAATAATCGAAGATCTGGTACTCCAGATCTTCGATTATTCTAGTTTTTATGGTTTTCCCTTTATGTGGCCATTAAACCCTAACTCTGTACCAAATTTCAGCTCTCTAAGTTCATGGGAAGTACTAGTTCTATTCTGATGATCATGAGTGAGTGAGTGAGTGAGTGTCTAAAATGCGAAACTTTGCTTCCGCTTAACTTCGGAACTAAATGACCTAGAGACTTGAAATTTTGGATTTTAAGTATGTGATTATAGCTTACTGGGTGACGAAAATTTCTGCGTTCTGGTCTTATCCAGAGGTTCTCAAATAGGGGCCTGAAAATGTGGCGAAATGGTTCCAGTAAAGGTAGTACGGCAGTGTTTGCTTCGCGCTCGACTTGGCGGGGGCACTGCCGTGCCCCCAAATAAGGAGGTAAAGTTTGTTTGTTATTTTATGAGTTTGGATGTAGGATGTAATCTCCGAGATTACTGATCCGATTCTGAATATTATTTCGATAATAGGAAGTTACATTATCCCTGAGTGCTATAGGCTATTATTATAAAGAGGTAAAGTTTGTTTGTTAGTTTGAATGTAGGATAATCTTCGGATCTACTAATCCTACTTCCTACTATATTATAAATCGAAATTTTGTGAGGATGTTTTTTGTGTCTAAATCACGCCCGAACGAAAAAAAATAGGGTCACGACTGTAATCCCCAAGTACGGTAGACATCCTCTCATATCTCCAGGCGCTTAGATCCTTTGAAGATGTATAGTGGGGGTACATTATATTGGCACATGCCCACATTTTGCAGTAGTTAGCATTCCATATGTGTCAGGTTGCAAGACCATAGCCGCTATAATATTAACTGGTTTCCTCACGATGTTTTCCTTCGCCGTTTCGAGCACGTGTTTCGATGCGTATATAAATTTTCGAGCAGAAAAATCCATTGATGCACGCAGGGATTCGAACCCACGGCCTTCGAAATGAAAGTCGAGGTACCTCCCACTCGGCCAACACGGCCGAGTCGAAAAACAGATTTGGATGAAACTTGAAACTTACATAGCTTATGTCCTGGAATATCATAAGACATATTATAGCCAGGTACCATACGAGCGAAGCCGCGGTCGGAAGCTAGTAATATAATAATGTTTATGTTTATTTCCCTTCACAACACAGGTCCTATGATATTGAACAACTTAATTAGGCAATTTACGAGGGTGTGGACCTGATTTGGGAAAAGACTGGTGCCTAATATAGGTCATATAAACTTGTCTTACAGCTGCCTTACCACAAGCCCCAAGGTAATATTGAAAAGGTCATAAAAACTTGTCTTACAGCTGCCTTACCACAAACTCCAAAGTAATATTAAAATAATAATACTCGCGGGCGAAAGTGACAATTTCATACGAGTGCGTATAGCGTTTCCAATATCTCACCGCAAGTATAATAATAAAATAAATAAATAGGATCACGACTGTAATCCCCAAGCACGGTAGGCATCCTATCAGATCTCCAGGCACCCAGATCCTTAAAGGATGCCTGAAGGGGTTAGTCAGAGGCACGGCCAAAGATTACATTTGGCACATGCCCACATTTAGCTATAGTTAGCATTCCACACGTGACAGGTTGCAAGCCCGCCGCCGCTTACAAGAATATTAACTGGTTTTCTCACGATGTTTTCCTTTACCGTTTTATGCACGTGTTAATGCGCATATAAGTTTTTCGAACATAAAAATCCATTGATGCACAGCCGGGATTCGAACCCACTACCTTCGGATTGAAGATCGAGATACCACGTCCAACACGACTTTACTAGTTTTAATACTCCTTTAAGAGCTTGTGGTACGGGCCTAGGTCACGAGGGTTCCACTTCGCGGTTTAAACAAATGAACTTAAAGTTTGAGAAAGCGGACCTATTTAGAAGTTAAAGTATTGGCCAGAGACAAACAAAACAAAAAGCAAATCAAACAAAGAACAAAAACAAATATGGAAAGTTTTAGGTACAAATATAATTTACAGATACTTGTTCAAAAGAAAAGGTGGTTTTTAGGGTTCCGTACCCAAAAGGTAAAAACGAGACACTAATAAGACTTCGCTGTCCGTTTGTCTGTCACAAGGCTGTATCTCATGAACCGTGATAGCTAGACAGTTGAAATTTTCACAAATGATGTATTTCCGTTGCCGCTATAACAACAAATATAATAAACACTAAAAATATAATAAAATAAATATTTAAGTGGGGCTTCCATACAACAAACGTGATTTTTTTTGCCGTTTTTTATAGATAATGGTGCGGAACATTTCGTGCGCGAGTCCTACTCGCACTTGGTCGGTTTTTTAGGAAGGTATGCCGAATTGGAATATACGAAGACTGGTAGAAACCCTCGTGACTTTGTCCAATTGAAGTTATTTATAAACCGACTTCAACCCCCGCTGCAGCCCCTTAGGGGTTGAACTAGAACTAGTTCTGGATTCCAGAACCACTAGTAGTTTAGGCCGTGCGTTCATAAATCATTCAGTTATTCGGTTGTTATTATGTATTATACTAGCGACCCGCCCCGGCTTCGCACGGGTAGCATGTTATTATACATATAAACCTTCCTCCTGAATCACTCTATCTATTAAAAAAAACCGCATCAGAATCCGTTGTGTAGTTTTAAAGATATAAGCAAACATACATACGCGGGAAGCGGAAAGCGACTTTGCTTTATACTATGTAGTGATAGTGATGTATGTATTTACAAAAAAAAAGTATATAAGTATTCTATCAGTTATCTAGTTCTCATAGTACAAGCTTTGCTTAGTTTGGGCTAGATGGCGCTGTGTGATAATGTCCACCAATATTTATTATTATTATTATTATAGTTAGAGAGAGGTAAGATATATTTAGATAGAAGATCCGATTTAGACAGATCCTTATTTTAGCCTAGCTGCTCGCCCCGGCTTTGCACGGGTGGTACCTGGATAAAAAGTAGCTTATGGGTTATTCTGATGTATAAGCTATATTACTGTAAAAACTGTAAAAAGTTCTGTACTGTAAAAAGTTTCATTTTAATCCCTTCAGCAGTTTATGCGTGAAAGAGTAACAAACACACACACACACACACCCATTCACTCACTCTACGTATGTATCTTTCTCTACACAAACTTTGTGGATCTACGTGGACGAAATCGCGGGTGAATGCTAGTATATAAAATAAACTAGAAACACAATAAACTGGTGCTTCGGGTAAGTAGGTGATATTCGAGTAAACAAACTCGCAATATCAAAAACATTATCGCGTTCTCGCGTTTACATAAAATAAACATACTCGTACTTCTCAGAATTCCTTTACATCAAAGACACGAAATACATTTAGTATTCGAAGTATTTCTGCTGTCCTTACTATTTTCAGCACTATCACACTATTATTATTAATATCCTTGTAACATAGATGCGAAAGTTTGTTTGTATGTTTGTGCCTCAATCAGGCCTTAACGACTAAACGGATTAAGATGAAATTTGCTGTTGATGTAGATATAATGCCCGAATAAAAATGAGTTTATATTAAAATACGTAAAACATCCCCTAAATGATAAAAAAACCAAAAAGAATGATTTTGGTATAGATGGCGCAAAAATTTGACATTTGAGTTAACGTCAGTCTTACGTCATTGTTTGTAAGAAATAAGAAGAAGGAAAACATCGTGAGGAAACCAGTTAGTATTCATAAAAGCGGCGATAGCTTGCAACCTGTCACGTATGAGATTGGGCATTGTACCTAACGTAATGTTTGGACGTGCCTACCCTCTTTGAACATGTTCAATGATCTATGTACCTTGAGATATGAGAGGATGTCTTCCGTGTTTGGGGATTACAGCCATTTATTTATTTAAGTAACCTAAGATTTACAGTTTTCTTATAGTTAATTATGAATATGTTAAATATAATCTTGCACTTAAACCAATTTACATAGAGCGAGATAGTTAGTAGAACAGCAGAATAGCCGATAAAGATAAAAGATGAAGAAAAAAATAAGAACAAAAAGCTACATAGACAATCAGATGATGAAAATAATCATTATTTACTACCGAAATTACTAGTTGTGGAAAAAATAGTGAGCGCCATCACTGTATAAGGCAGTTGGTATTGGCTGTTTATTTATTTATTCTGGCATACCCTATATTATTACTGGTAGCTATAAAATAGGGCAATACTCCACAATAAAACTTCAGCTCCTATTGATAGGGCAAATAATAAAAAATCTCTGAGTAAAAATATTGAACACGTAGATTGGCCGACGCTCAGCGCTATGAAATAGGGCGAGAGCGCTAGTTGTAAGCATTTTAATTTTCAAATAAACGATTTATATTGAAAAAAACCGGCCGATATCGTTATCTATAAAAAACAACAAAAAACACGTTTGTTGTATGGGAATAATAATAATAATTTCACCTAAATATAAATTTTATTCTGTTTTTAGTGTTTTTTGTTATAGCAGCAACAGAAATACATAATCTGTGAAAATTTCAACTGTCTAGCTATCACGGTTCATGAGATACAGCCTTGTGACAGACGGACAGCGAAGTCTTAGGAATTCCCTAAAAAACATAGAAAAAAATCAGCTATACAAATTCAAATTCAAATTCTAAAATCATTTATTTCAATAAAGTCACAAGGATCACTTTGAAACGTCTTAAGAACAAGGTGAAGCTACGCCGATTCCACGCGACCAAGCCTAGAAAAATCAGGCAACAAACACGGCTTGGGGTCTACCCTTTCCTTAAGGCCCTGTATGTCGACGATTGCTCTTTTTCGAAACATTTTTATAAATATATTACTTCAGGTTCCTACCTAGATTTCTATTAAGCTGAAAACATAATGCCATCAAAAACATAACTTGTAAAAAAAGCCAAGTCTCGCAACGCAACTCAGTTCTTCTACCGTAAAAAGTTGTGAGATCCATGTAATACCATGTCGGTTAATTTATTCAGTCCCTACTTTAAGGGTCCTTCTGACTTATGTTATTACGTAATTAGCTAACCTTTACGTAATAACTTAAGACAGAAGGACCCTTAAAGTAGGGACTGAATAAATTAACCGACATGGTATTACATGGATCTCACAACTTTTTACGGTAGAAGAACTGAGTTGCGTTGCGAGACTTGGCTTTTTTTACAAGTTATGTTTTTGATGGCATCTCATTTATTTTTGTAGATTGCCCTACTTTTTAGGGTTCCGTACCTAAAGAGTAAAAACGGAACCCTGTTACTAATACTCCACTGTCCGTTCGTCCGTCTGTCCGCCTGTCTGTCTGTCGGTCTGTCGGTCTGTCTGTCCGCCTGTCTATCACAGGGCTGTATCTCATGAACCATGATAGCTAGACAGTTGAAATTTTCACAGATGATGTATTTCTGTTGCCGCTATAACAACAACTACTAAAAACAGAATAAAATAAATATTTATGTTTCCCATACAACAAACGTGATTTATAGATAATGTTACGGAACTCGACTTGCGCGATTCCGACTCGCACTTGGCAGGTTTTTTTAGGATTTTTACACTAAACACTAATTGTGTTTCAAATTTGAAGCTTCTATGTCTGCTAGAAGTGCCTTAAACTTTTGATGATCGGCCAGTCAGTCAGTCAGTGAGTGAGTGAGTGAGTGAGTGACAAAATAGGAAACTTTAACTAGTTATAATTCTTAATCTACTGGTTCAAATTGAATGAAATTTGAAATATACCGTGTTTATATAGTGACTGCTTGATTACTGAAAAATCAGGCTTCTAGTTTTATCCACAACGAAGTTATAGGGGGTCGAAAATGGCCTGAACTGCTTCGAGAAAAGGATGGTACAGCCGTGCCGCTTTATTGCTTGACTTGGCGGGGGCACTGCCGTGCCCCCAGATAGCAGAAACTTTTCACGATAAAGATATTATTTCAAAATGATACGTTTTAGAATTTATGATCGAAATACTTTGATACCTATTATTAAGATCAACTTGTGATTTATTGTTAAAGATAATATGTAGATCTAGATTTCTACTAAGATAGGTTTTTGATAAGTTATTATACATAATTTATATCATTAATTTATTCGAAAAGCAAAGGCGGACCACGCGCCGCCCATGGTGCCCTGTGTGTTTGTCGTCATTGCAGCGGTCGGTAGGATTATTTATCGAAGTGATTAAAGATGGGTACATCTTTATTCACATATACTATACATTATAAAATAGGAGATGTGGCTTGTTCAGAACTATTTCTATTTTCGTTTCGAAAAAGCTCAATCGTCGACATACAGGGCCTTAATGCTATGTAGAACTCCAGTGTGGTGCCAATCGAACAAGATGAAGGCTCAATATTATTATTATTATTCTTGTTATTCTTTTAATACACAATTAGGACTTAAGGATCTCATGATGTAAAGTCCCTAGGGCAGTGTTCTAGTTCTCTGTGGGTTATTTCTACTCCATAGGATAGAACAAATGAAACGAACCCGCCTGCCATTGAGAAGGAAAGGGCTTATAAGTTTCACGGGACATTTTTTCTTCTTCTGATGGCTGACAGCCTTGAGAGATGGATTTAAGGGGGTGCAGTTGAAAGACTGTAGCGGATAAATTAAAAAAATTAGCTTGTCCTTTTACTTTGAATTTAACCGTTTAATCGTGTACCTTTTAAAATATCTCGACTGTAATCGCCAAAAACAGTTGATATACTCTCAGATCTCAAAACGCTTAAATCCTTGAAGATGTCTCAAGGAGTAGTCAGAGGCACGTTGAACATTATGTTTGGCACAAAACTTAATTTTTGTAGTATGGTTTTTTGGTCTTTGTCTTTCTCCAGAATGCAATCCATCTTTTTGCCAAATTTTATCGAAATCTGTTCAGCGGTTAAAGTGTGAAAAGGTAACAGAGAAACAGACAGAGTTACTTTCGTATTTGTATTATAAGTATGGATAAATAAATCAATATTGGTGGGCATTAACCTAGCGCTATTTAGCCTTAAACCAAGCAAAGCTATTGTAATCAAATAACAGATAGAATACGTAAATACAAAAACATTACATAAAACATCTAGACAAAGAACAAACATCTATGTTTATCACACAAATGTTTATACTGCGTGGGAGTCGAAACCACAACCTACAGCAAAAGGTAGAGCTACTTCCCACTGAGCTGAGTACAGTCAGCTTTGGTTTTTAAGATGCGATGGACCATCATTGGCCGCCCTTAAGGCACTCCCAGTCGACCATTGTTTTTGTTCGAAATGAAAAAAGAAATACTTGTGAACAAGCCACATCTCTATGTGAATAAATATGTGAATAAAGATGTACCCATCTTTAATCACTTCGATAAATAATCCTACCGACCGCTGCAATGACGACAAACACACGTCGGCGCGTGGTCCGCCTTAGCTTTTCGAATAAATTAATGATATAAATTATGTATAATTACTTATCAAAAATCTATTCTAATAGAAATCTAGATCTACATAATACCTATCTTTAACAATAAATCACAAGTTGATTTTAATAGTAGGTATATAAAATATTTCGATCATAAATTCTAAAACGTTTCATTTTGAAATAATATCTTTATCGTGAAAAGTTTCTGCTATTATGTTTTCAGCTTAATAGAAATCTAGGTAGGAACCTGAAGTAATATACTTATAAAAATAGGAGATGTGGCTTGTTCAGAAGTATTTCTTTTTTCGTTTCGAAAAAGAGCAATCGTCGACTGGGAGCCCCTTAAACAACGAAACCGCGAAGTCAATTATAACTAACAGGAAGTAATCCTGTTAGTACCACATTAATCCGCTTTTCTGCTCAATTTTTATTAAAAACCAACACGTTGGTCAAACAATAAAAAAAACACTTTCCTTTTGCTTTTTCGACTTTACGTGACAGAATAGAAACGTTCGTAATTAGAATATAATGGAAGAATAGAATATATCTTCATTGTTTAGCAAAAAAATACAAAATATATATAAAAAACAGGACTTAGAAAATATAAATATACCAGAGTTTATATAAATACTTATTATATTTATGTTAGTTGTTGTCATGTAGGTCGCGTGCTGCAGAGTGGGAGGTACCTCGACTGTCAATCCGAAGGTCGTGGTTTAGAATCCCGGCCGTGCATCAATGGATTTTTCTGTTCGAACGTGCTTAAAACGGTGGAGAAAAACATCGTGAGGAAACCAGTTAGTATGCTTACGTTTAGTCATTTAAGCGTTCTCATTACTCTATAATAATAATTCAATATAATTCAGTATAATCATTCAAATAATAGTTTTCTTTATAGTCACTAAATATAGTATGACAAAACCCGTACAGTATTTTTATAGGCTACTAGCTGTCTCGACAGCCGTTTTTGAGTTATAGCGAGACTAACGAACAGCAATTCATTTTTATATATAAGATGAAGAGCTACTACTAACTGGTTTCCCCACGATGTTTTCTTTCTACGTTTGGAGCATGTGTTTTAATGCGCATATGAATTTTTCGAACAGAAAAATACATTGATCTATCTATCATTCCGATTGAAAGTCGAGGTGCCTCCCACCCGGCCAACACGATGTGCTGTGGGAATGAAAAATAGTTCAACCTCAGCTTACTACTCCGCACAACGCCTTAGAACCTCATATGTTGTCACTAACGTCTAAGGAGGGGGGAAAAATAAAATGTGGATGCGACTCGCCCTCGCCATAAGTCTCCCTTAATAACCCCCTTTGCTGATAACGTAATAGCGTGAAGATAGAGTTGAGGTTGCGTTTGAGCTATAAATAACCCCCAAACTGGGGTTGAACAAAGTCTCAAATGACATTGAAGCTGTATATTAGCTAATTTAAAAACTTAATTAAATGAAAACTCTACATTAAAGCTTATTACAAAACTAGTGGAAACTCCCGCGACTTCGTTCACTTGAAGTTATTTTCAAAGACTCAAACAGAGTAGTTAAATTTTGGGAACTCATTTCTTAGTGCACCCCTATTAATACACAAGCTCAAAGTCAAATTCAAAAGATAATTATTTCAATAAATCACTTTGAAATGTCTTAAGACGTTTCTTAAGAATAAATGTTTTTGATGAATGCATTATTTTTTCTCAATAACCGCAAAACATACAGTTTTGTTTTTTATGACAAAGATAACTTAAGGATTTAATCTAGATAAATTAAAGACAGAAATACCTTTGGTGCAACTTTTCTCGATAGATTTATTTTCCAAAGTTGGCTCTTCAAATACACTAGTTTCGTTTTTAATCAACACTATGAATAGCTAAACAGTTCATTTTCATATAATTCGTTAGATAACCATACTAGCTACCTAAATTAAGACAATTTTTTTTTTAATTTGATGGATTTCAAGATAATGCTGTTTTATCACTTTTTCCGTCTTATTCGGTAGACAGTCCATACAAAAAGTCAAAAATTTCTCTTATTACCCTCGCGACCGAGTCTAAAAGAATCAGACAACAAACACGGCTTGGAGCCTATCATTTAAGAATATGAAGAATACATCCTCCAAATTTCAAGGTTTCTAGGACAAGTGGTTTATTCTGTGCGTTTATACCAGTCAGTCAGTAACGCAAGAGCTTTTTATATCTCGATATCTGATTATTTTGACGATGAAAGAGCGTCGGGCGAGTTGGAGCATATTTAGTCGCAGAATATTATGCTACAACTCGCTCTATTCTATGATATTGTACATATTTTTTTATTTTGTATGAAATAATTACATTTAAGTTAATAAAATAAAATGTAAAGTGTATTTAAAGACAATTGAAACAGTCGTGTTGGACGATTGAAAGGTGCTTTTCAATCCGAAGTTCATAGGTTCAAATCCCGGCTATGCATCAATGCTTTTTCCTTTTCGAAAAAAATATGTTGGCATTAACACGGAAACGTAAAAAAGTTTTATAAGCGGCGTTGAGCTTGTTGACCTATCACGTATGGAATGCTAACTACTGCAAAATTCGGACATGTGCCAATTGTAAGGTTTGGGACGTGTTTCTGACTATCCCTTTAGGCATCTTTAAGGATCAGGGCACCTGGAAAATTGGGAGGATGTCAACTCTACTTGGGGATTACAGTCCTGTTTCTTTTTTTATAAGTATTTACTAATAAATTGCGTAGGTTGATTTCTTTTTGCCGGAAGAAATATTTTAAGTCGTTATTCATTATGTAATTTTGGTTCAGTCTGTATTTCGTAAGTATAAACCATGTTTTTCTTTAACGTTTTGAGTATATATTAACTAGCGACCCGCCCCGGCTTCGCACGGGTAGCATGTTATTATACATATAAACCTTCCTCCTGAATCACTCTATCTATTAAAAAAAACCGCATCAAAATCCGTTGTGTAGTTTTAAAGATATAAGCAAACATACATACAGACATACAGACGCGGGAAGCGGAAAGCGACTTTGCTTTATACTATGTAGTGATAACTAGCTGTGCCCGCGATTCGTTTAAGTAGGAGTCAATATTACCCTCTAGTCTATTTTCCACGTTTTTCTGTGGGACTATTAAAATTTTACAGGACAACGTCTATCTAGCAGCAGCTAGTATATTATTAGGATCACTACGACTGTAATCCCCAAGTATAGTATACATACTCTCAGATCTAATGGCGCTTAGGTCCTTGAAGATGTCTTAAAGGGAACAAACATTACATTTGGCATCTGCCCAGTGCCCACATTTTGCAGTAGTTAGCATTCAACACGTGACAGGTTGCAAATCCGTCGCCGATTACAAGAATGCTATCTGGTTCCCTCACGATGCTTTCTTTATGCAACACGTGTTAATGCGCATATAAATTATTCGAACCTGGAATTTGAACCCATGACCTTCGGATTGAAAGTCAAGGTTCTCCCACTAGGCCACAACACAGCTTTTTGAATCCTCAAAAAAAACATTTATTTCAATAAAATCACAAGGATCACTTTGAAGCGTCTTGAAGCTAGGTGAAGCTACGCCTGTTCCTCGCGACCCAGCCTAGATGTATCAGGCAACAAACACGGCTTGGGGTCTATCATTTTTTTCAATGATCCTTTCCTTAATGCTATGTAGAGCTCCATTGTGGTGCCCATCGAACAAGGTGAAAGCTCAAACACGAATAATAATTAAAAGTACTAACCAAGTACGTACAACAATAAAAAAACCGGCCAAGTGTGAGTCGGACTCGCGCACGAAGGGTTCCGTACCATTATCTATAGAAATCGGCAAAAAAAACAGGTTTGTTGTATGTGAGCCCCACTTAAATATTTGTTTTATTCTGTTTTTAGTATTTGTTGTTATAGCTGCAACAGAAATACATAATCTGTAAGAAAAATTTCAACTGTCTAGCTTTCGCGGTTCATGAGATACAACCCTGTGACAGACAGACGGACAGCGAAGTCCTAGTAATATTGTTCCGTTTTTACCCTTTGGGTACGGAACCCTAAAAATGAACTAAAGAGCTTCAGCACAATCCTTTATTATCCACAAAATTAGCGCTCAAACTATTGCCTTATCCCGGAGCAGAGTTGTCAATGACAGGGCGAGACGAGGAAAGACCCTGTTCTTTACAAAGTACCTACTCAAGTTACTGTTTTTGGCAAGATCCCAACTCGGATGGGTTGAGAGTGCACCTACTTCTTACTTAAAAAGGTTACTGGGAACTAATGACGTGATAGACGCGGAGATACTCGATTGGAAAATCATTTTAGGCCAGATAAGCTGTTTTTGAAAGTAGTCTAAGAAGTTTACATTACATTTGTTCTTTTTTTGTGGATGTGTGATTGTCTGAAGGTTAAAAGTTTACTCAAAACTTGTATAAACTGGAAGTACCTAGTAAAGAGTAAGTAGTAAAGAGATTGATAGAGAAAACGTATAAAAAGAAAATGGTGTTGTATGAGGCCTATTGGGATTTTGTTAAACTGTTTAAACATTTTTATAAATTGAGTTTTAGTTACTGTTAAAATTCGAAATAAATAAGGTGATCATAACATTTTGATCAAATATAGTAAATTAAGAATCTTGATTTGAATAAACAATTTTATTCAAATCAAGATTCTTCTCTCTATTCAAATCCTAAAAATCTAATTTGTAAATTTATTTGGTTGACGCATTAAAAAACTACAGCAATTATATTCGGCCAAGACGCTTAAATGGCCAGTTTGATTTACCTTACCTATCTAAATATATAAAATTTATGCGTTACTGACTGACTGATCTATACATACATGGCGGCGATGGGATTGCAACCTGTCACGTATGGAATGCTGACTACTGCAAAATGTGGGCATGTGCCAAATATAATGTTTGGACGTTCCTCTGACTTCCCCCACTAGACATCTTCAAAGGATCTAAGCGTCTGGAGATCTGATAAGGTGTCTACCGTACCTAGGGATTACAGTCGTGATCCTATTTATATTTTTATCTGATCTATACATACAACCTAAACGGAAGAGGTTAAAAAAAGTTGAAATTTGGAGGGTGTATTCCTTCTATTCAAAATATAACTTAAGGATATAATCTAGATAAATTACAGACACACGATTGGTGAAACTTTTCTCAATAGATTTATTTTACAAAGTTGGCTCTTCAAAAACACTAGTTTCGTTTTTAATCAAAGCTATGAATAGCTAAACAATTAATTTTTATATAATTCGTTAGATAATCTTACTAGCTAAGTAAATTACAGACAGTTTCTTTTTAAATTTGATGGTTTTCGAGATTATGCAGTTTTAGTGGAGGTTCATTAAGGCGAGTAATAAATGTTTTTGATAAATGCAGAATCGTTTTTTCTCAATAACCGCAAAACATACAGTTTTGTTTTTAATAAAAAATATAACGTAAGGATATAATCTAGATAAATTACAGACAGAAACACGATTGGTGAAACTTTTCTCAATAGATTTATTTTACAAAGTTGGCTCTTCAAAAACACTAGTTTCGTTTTTAATCAAAGCTATGAATAGCTAAACAATTCATTTTTATATAATTCGTTAGATAATCTTACTAGCTAAGTAAATTACAGACAGTTTCTTTTTAAATTTGATGGTTTTCGAGATTATGCAGTTTTATCACTTTTTCCGTCTTATCCGGATAGACTCAGCCCATACAAAACGTCAAAAATTTCACTTATCACCTTAAGAAAATAATTTCCGATGCAAAATGTGGGCATATGCCAAATATAATAATTGAACGTGCCTCTGACTACCCCCACTAGACATCTTCAAAGCATCTAAGCGTCGAGATCTGAGAGGAAGTCTGGGGGTTGAAGTCTGTTTGAAAAAAAAAAACATCACGTGGACGAAGTTATTAGGTTTTCCACTAGTCAAAAATAAACAGTATTTTTATGGACCTCCATTTATTATGTTTAAAACACGATTATCTGATATCTCTATGGTGGGTGTAACTAATAGCCAAAGGGTTGGTGCTTACCTCTAACGAAATATTATCGTAGTAGCTATCCAACGAGATAATGTCGCCAGCTTTTTAGGTTTACTGCCTGGGTTGGCAATCTGGACTCTGATTTCTACCAGTAGTTGTATAAACAGTGTAGAAAATAGAGATGTGGCTTGTTCAGAAGTTTTTCTTTTTTCGTTTCGAAAAAGAGCAATCGTCGACATACAGGGCCTTAAGACGAGTAATAAATGTTTTTGAAGAATGCAGAATCGTTTTTTCTCAATAACCGCAAAACATACAGTTTTGTTTTTATGACAAAGATAACTTAAGGATTTAATCTAGATAAATTAAAGACAGAAACACGATTGATGAAACTTTTCTCTATAGATTTTTTTAAAAATTTGATAGTTTTCAAGACAATCAATGCAGTTTTATCACTTTTTCCGTCTTATCCGGGTAGACTCAGCTCATACAAAACGTCGAAAATTTCACCTTAAGATGAACTCGCTAGACAACTCGGATACGTCAGAAACTGATGACATGTGCTTAACCTCAAACTAGCCAGCGAACTGGAACATCGTCCTTCACGAGTATAGACCATTACTCACATTAATATCCCGCAAATCACAAAGAGATAGGGTGCAAAGATAACCAAAGGGGTAGTAAAAACCATTTTTACCACCATGGGATTAAACCCCCCTAATCCAGGCCGCGCTCTTGGGAATTAACCCTCATTGTAGATTATCTCTACACTGTTTGTTCCACCATCGATCACTTACTCACTTACCCACTAAGTGTTACTCAGCGAACGTAAAATCCTCTTCGAGCTAGAAATCAGAGCAGCGCGCTTTCACCTGTCACATAATATTACATTGTCATTAGAAAGTGACAGGTACAAAAAGTTTTTACTCAATCGAACTATTATTTTTCTGTTATTACTTTAGGACCTTGTGGTATGACCCCTGATATCTGTTGGATTGATAAATTACAATAAAATTATCGTTTTTTCGTCGGCCGAATAAAATAATCATCAAAATCATCCTCATTTGCACAATTTTTTAAGTTTAATTTACTTGAGGTTATACGTATGACAACACAAACAACACTATGCGTTCGGAAAAGTAGCTATTGAGGAACTTTGGCTAGAGGCACGTTGTAGTGTGCGCATAGTGTCGTACAACACTCAAGTGATATTTATGAAACAAGATTTTGCCCACTGTGGGTCAGATCCTACTGTGCGTGCTCATAGTGTCGTTCTTGAATACGAGGGTAAGTCGTTCCGTTGTGAGTTTCCGTTGAATAGTTGACTCCATCATCAGATCAGCTCACCACAAGGTGATTTTCAAAATTACATAGATACTTATGAAAACAAACAAGTCTAGAAACTTACTTTCAGTTGGGGTATCTTTTTACAGCTTCTGTTTCTTTTAGCAGTCATAATGTCCCAATTTCCGCTACAAAAAGCTAATGAGCGCTTCATCAGGGCGGCAATCAGCTTGAAGAGGCTTCACCGTAACGATCACTTTGGGCGGGCGGCGTTATTTTTAATCTTTGTCATAAGGGGTCATAAATGTGGACGAACCGGATACATAATTTTAAGCCGGTTAAATTACAACATTAATTTATCAAGTGTGCATGTGTGCGTGTCGTGTGGGTGTGTGCAAAAAGATACATACCTAAATAAGTGCATGGCAAAATTAGTGAAGTGAAGGTATAAATGTAATAGTGTTTGCTGAGTGGAAGATATTTCTTCGTACAATCTAAAGGACCATAGGTTCGAATACTGGCCTAAAAAATATAGGTATGTATGCATTATGAACACTTGTTCAAAATAGTGAAACATTTTAGTTTTTCTTAAAATGTTTTCTTTATTGTTAGTATTCTTATAAGCGGCGATAAGCTTGCAACCTATCACGTATTCTTACTGCAAAATGTGGCTATGTACCAAATATACGTACCCCGTTTAGATAATCTTCTACAATTTGAGCGCTTAGATATCTGGGAGGATGTCTACATTGTCTACCGTACTTAGGGATTACGGTCCTAAGCCTATTTTTTATTTATTAAAAGTTGTGTTAGGAACTTCTAAAGTTTTGTATTCGCTTAGTCTTTTTACTCGTAGTATAGCAAACTTAGACATGCCACATCCACATTAATCCACAACCATATAACAGCGACAAAAATGTAAAAAAAACCGGCCATGTGCGAGTCCGACTCGCGCACGAAGGTTTCCGTACCTATAACTATAAAAATCACGTTTGTTTTATGGGAGCCCCACTTAAATATTTATTTTATTCTGTTTTAAGTATCATTTGTAAAAAATCCAACTAGCTATCACGGTTTATGAATTACAGCCTTGTGTCAGACAGACGGACAGCGAAGTCTTAGTAATAGGGTCCCGTTTTTTTACCCTTTGGGTACGGTACCCTAAAAAATGGGTGTTCGCTTCTGTCTTTAATTGTAGGGTAAGGACATATATCATCACCTGCCTACCCTTATCTCTGTATAATCCTGGTTTATAGCAAGGATTACTCGAAATATCTTAGGAGGATGGAGAGTTACAACATCATTAAATATTAATAAATAATAATTATAATCTTCGAGCTACTAAGCGATAATAATAAAGTTTTAGGAGCTTCAGACACAAGTGTGTGCTTACGCATTCTTGAATAATTAATACCAGTGTCGGGGTGATATAAAACCATATACGAGTATCGATATCTATACTATCTACATATATTAATACTAATAATAATCTATACTAATCTTAGAAAGAGGACAGATTTGATTGTTTTTTTTTTGCATTGCAATGCATAGGCTCCGAAACTACTGGACCGATTTGAAAAAAATCGTTTATCAATAGAATCCTACATTATCCCTGATGAACATAGGCTATATATTTATAACAAAAAAAAATCAGAGATCCTTAATAAAACTTTAATAATGTAACTTTAAGGTGTAAAAGAAATTTATGTCCGCCAACATTTATTTTTTATAAATACGAAAGTAACTCTATCTGTCAGTCTGTCTGTGACGTTAAAGGGCCAAACCGCTGGACCGATTGTGATGAAATTTCACATAGAGATAGTTTAAAGTCTTAGAACGGACATAGACTTCTTTGTGTCTCAAAATTTTCTTTTGATTTTCAGAAACTTAAATGTTTTGATAAAGTCGACAAAAATCTATCCTTGAATAATGAATATCAGTGTCGGGGTAAAATAAAACCATATAATCTGATATAATTTAAATATTTATTTTGTAATGCCACTTGAAACAACGTAAGTGCGTGCGGCGGCGCCCCCAGGACTCGCGAAGGCGCCGACGCGCCCTCATATACTATTAACGCGTAAAAAAACATTTCAACATCTCACACCAACAATAAGAAAGGTCATAAAACGTGTGAACTCAACAAGTACGTACACTGATTACTATCAGATTATGCTTTCATAGTAGACAACGCTTTACAACCTGCTTATTATTATTCTGAGTACATAGTATCTATGGTCTAAGAGACCCATCGCGTCGAGCGGATCCCAGCGGAGGAAAGCAAGCTTCAACCTTACCCGTATCATATTATAATTTAAATTTCATTGGCACTATTTATTCCAGTTCAAAGCTTGCTCCCCGCCGTAAAGCAATGAGTTAAACCCTTGCGATATTATACCTACTCTCATACATTATATATCTTATTTCTTTATTGTTAAAGTATTTACATATCTCTCTCACTAAACGTATTTACACTAACCACTAAGTATGTATAACATACAGAAAGCGAAATATAATACAAGAAGAACAACATTGTTTTACACTTTAAACTTTGTCCATTTTTCACTTACTTGTAAAAGTAGTAGTAACAGTTCTGTTAGAACTTTTTATTCCGCCTTCGTCTATGGGTCCCGAAAAGGATCCTCGCGAAGGCCTGACGAAAGTCGGGGCTGAATATTGTGTAGATCACTGGGTTCAGCGTCGAGTTAAAGTATCCAAGCCACAGAAAGAAACTGGCTAGGTAGTCACTGATCACACAGCTCTGGCAAATAGGCATCACCAGCGCCATAATGAAGAACGGAAGCCAGCAGAACACAAACGCTCCTGTGATAATCGCAAGCGTCTTCGCTGCTTTCCTCTCCCTCTTTGCTTCCAAACTCTCCTTCTTTTCCCTGTGAGTGGGAGCAGGAACGATAGCCTTTTCTGCCTTCGAACCATTCGTAACAGTGGAGGAAGTCTTTTCTGGGGATACTGAAACCACTTTCTCGTTGATCGTGAATGCGGTTGTTCGTGGCTCCTCGTCTAATGTGTCTACTGTTGATGTGCTTTGTCCCTCTGTGAGGAGTAAAGCCGCTGCTAGAGTTTCTGTGCGCGTTCTTTGATTGCATTTCTTTAGGTTAAGGAACCGTTTCTTGACAAACCGCCTGTCTCTAGCTGATTGGATCGAGGGCCGGCCCGAGGGAGTAGCACCATCTGCTGAGGTAGGCCGAGGAGGAGGGGGTTCTCGTCGCCTTCGAATGCGTCTCCGAGCAGTCTGAAATATCTTCCAGTACAAGATCAGTATGACAGTCAGAGGAACGTAGAAGGTAGACATTGTCGCAAAGATCTGGTACGAAAGATCTTGGCTCACGAGGCACTTCTGTTGCTGGACTATTCTTGCGTGATAGTCTGGGTCCTTCCAACCTAGAAGGGGTGCAAGGGAGACGACAAGAGCCGACACCCAGACTAGGATGATCATCGTGAAGATTCGCCTCTCATTGCGAATGTGGATGTAGTCCACGTCTGTCACAGCCCAATACCTGGGAAAATACAAAAGTTACTGCTTTAGTACTTCAAAAAACCGGCCAAGTGCGAGTCGGACTCGCGGCCGAAGGTTTCCGTAACATTATCTATAAAAAACGGCAAAAAAAAAACACGTTTGTTATTAGGAACCCCACTTAAATATTTATTTTATTCTGTTTTTAGTATTATAGCGGCAATAGAAATACATCATTAGTGAAAAATGTCAACTGGTTAGCTATCACTCATCATGAGATCATGAGATACAGCCTTGTGACAGACATACAGACAGCGGAGTCTTAGTAATATTGTCCCATTTTTACCATAATATGCACTAACTTAATATTATAGATTGAGTATTGAATAGTAAGTTTTATTACCCACAACACAGCGAATGAGGTCAAAATTATGTAAGTTCTTTTTTAAAATATGTATTATGAAAAGACATACCTATCAGTAGCAATAGCCACGAGGTGTAAAATAGAAGCGGAACTGCAGAGGACATCACTGAATGTCCACATGTCGCATAGCTCCGGCCCTAGAATCCAGCCTTGGCTTACCTGTGGACAAATAATATGAAAAAAATCATAAATATTAGTGAATATTTCTTGAAAATCGTTGGAGCCGTTTCCGAGATTCAGATGATATTTATATAAGAATTGCTCGTTTAAAGGTATTAGATTAGATGTAAAAGAGTTGAATTATCAAGGCGAAGGAAAACACCTCCATCATAGGATACTTCAACAAATTACATGAACAACAAGCAAAGCAGTTTGTATAAGTTTCCTATAGTTCAGAAAGTCATTTGCTTCATCTTGACCTACGCTTCAGAATAATAACTCGCATAGATATGAAATTTAAGCTCGCAAGATAACAAGTTTTTGTTGACGAAAAAAAAGTCGATGGACTTGCTGTGCACGGGTTTGTCCACAAATGCCCATTACACACTCAACGCGCTGTCAATGGGTAAAAAAGAATACAAAAAGTCCAGAAATTCCCATTAAAACCCTACTATTAACTATATTTATTTCTCATGTATGCAATGCTAGCTATTGCAAATCCTGGGCATGTTCCAATAAATGTAATGTTTAAGACAGATCATGGGCATGACTTTTGAGTAACAGATAAAATATCACATTCGATGTTATCAAAATAAAAATAAATGTCAAAACATCGACTGAATTAAAATTTGCATATTCTTAAGAAGGTACAATTTGATTGTTTTACATGTTTATTGAATTATCTAACTCGACAATAAATATTCATTGAATTATCTTACTTGACTTTTGGCTAGGAGCGCTGTGTAAAATGTCCATTAATATTTATATTTTTATATAGAGTAGGTTCCACAAAAACTTGTAGATAACTAGAACAATGCATCTTATGAAGTTCAGTAAAGTTATTATTTTTGACTGTGAGTTTCACATCTAGGTATACGATTGATTGTCTATGTCACAGAATAAATAATAGGAGGTTGCTTCAAAACTTATATTAAACCTTTGGGCTTCTTGTTTTTTGTTCGGCTGTTTGAACAGGATGCTCTTAATAGAGTAAGAGAGAATCAGGTGAAGTTTTTATTAAAACTTTTCAAAACGTTATTTGCAGAGTTCGTTAGTCTAATGGGGTTTATTTTTAACCAACTTTTTAATAAGGAGGTTATCTGTTCGGTGAACATTTATATTTTTAGGGTTCCGTACCTAAAGGGTAAAAACGGGACCCTATTACTAAGACTTCGCTGTCCGTCTGTCCGTTTGTCTGTCATAGGGCTGTATCTCATAAACCGTGATAGCTAGACAGTTGAAATTTTTACAGTTAATGTATTTCTGTTGCTGCTACAACAACAAATTTATTTTATTCTGTTTTTAGTATTTGTTGTTAAAGCGGCAACAGAAATAGGTAAGATATCACGGTTCTTGAGATACAGCCCTGTGACAGACAGACGGATAGCGAAGTCTTAGTAATAGGGTCCCGTTTTTACCCTTTGGGTACGGAACCCTCTACCAAATATACACACAAAATTTCATAATAATTTGTGAAGCCGTTTCAGAGGAGTTTGGTTACAAACACTGAATCACTACATAGTATAAAGCAAAGTCGCTTTCCGCTTCCCGCGTATGTATGTATGTTTGCTTATATCTTTAAAACTACACAACGGATTTTGATGCGGTTTTTTTTAATAGATAGAGTGATTCAGGAGGAAGGTTTATATGTATAATAACATGCTACCCGTGCGAAGCCGGGGCGGGTCGCTAGTATTATATATTAGAATTTCCCTTGTCTATCCTAAAATGGACTCGGTCGACTAGACTGGACTAGATCAAACGCAGATACGTTCGATATTCCATGAATAAGCAGATAGATATGATAAATACAAGCCATCACGTGCGCGACATCGTTCGTGTGGAACAAAAGCTTACGTTTTATTTCATAATAACTCAAAAGAATAAATAGAGGTCACGTATGTTATGTTTGAATGTGCCACTTGAAATAACACACCCAATAGTCATATATAGTTCTAATCCCACACTAGGATTTTGTGTCGTGGACATCAGTAACTCCGAGTACTAACACAACACTCAGACCCGGATCAAATATTTGTAGATCATAACTTTAGGCTCGGCGCAAACGTGCCTAGTGGCCAACGACAGCGACTTAAGGTGATAAGTGAAATTTTTGTCATTTTTTATGGGCTGAGTCTACCCGGATAAGACGGAAAAAGTGATAAAACTGCATTATCTAACTAAAACATCAAATTAAAAAAAAATTGTCTTTAATTTAGGTAGTGATTATCTAACGAATTATATAAAAAAATGAACTATTTAGCTATTCATAGTTTTGATTAAAAACGAAACTAGTGTTTTTGAAGAGCCAACTTTGGAAAATAAATCTATCGAGAAAAGATTCACCAATCGTGTTTCTGTCTTTAATTTATCTAGATTAAATCCTTAAGTTATCTTTGTCATAAAAAACAAAACTGTATGTTTTGCGGTTATTGAGAAAAAACGATTCTGCATTCATCAAAAACAATTATTACTCGTTTTAACAGACTTTTTCATACATCTTGTATAGACGCGCCGGACACGTGAAACCGGTGGCAGCCACATGCTACATCAGTGTCCGATATGAAAAAGGCTAGCCATCAGTGATTTTGGTTGGTGGCCCGTTTGTGCCGAGCCTTACAGACGCTCGTAGATTGTAACACAAAATGCGGCTTTATCTTACCGATACCGGTCGGTACAAACACATGCCCTATAATTGCGGGAGCACTTGAACTTTTTGTACTACTTTTTCTTGAATATGAATGTGTAAACCTGTGTTGGCTATAATTTTTAATAAAAATAAGAATAATAATAAAAATAAAATAATAAATACAAACAATACGTTCGGTACGTCACATTAATCACACTATCTTCATAAATATATAAATATAATATTCTCCTGTCAGTGTTTTTTACCAAATTCCTTCGAAACAGCTTGTGATATTTGGAAGGTATGAGAATAGGTCGTAGGTTTATACCCCTAACTGATAAGGGTGGCATAAATTTCGAGAAAAACTGAAAGTGCTTTTTTCTGTGGGATTATTGAAATTTGACAGGACAACGTCGGGATAGCTAGTAACATTATAAATGAAGCTATGATGGATGCCTTATTTAGCCTAAAAACTCACAATAAATGTGAAAGTTCAGATGTTTGTTTCTCAATCACGCCGTAACTGCTGAACAAATTTAAATGAAATTTGGTATTCAGATAGAATGTTTCAGCAAAATGACCGCGAAATTTAACCATACGTATTTTATTTATAGCCTACACACATCGGAATCAAAACAAACCTAAGATTAAATCTTCCCATCCGTGCCTCCATTTATAAAGCTCTGTGTACACTAGAGACTGCAAACATGCCAAACACAGTTTAATAATATCAAAGGGACTCAACCGCTGTACCTAGATGTGTATCATAGCCTAAGGCGTTGGTTGATCTTGCTCGTATACGCCCTTGTTTGTTGGAAGAACCGCTTTGTCGCATCGGATCGCGAATTGGCCTTACAGTTCAGTTGGTAGTAGCTCTGCCTTCTGCGCTGTAGGTTGTGGGTTCGATCCCCACCCGGGATAAACATTTTTGTGATGAACCTAGATGTTTGTTCTGTGTCTGGGTTAACAATTTAGAACAAAAAAAATATTATATATATATATATATATATAAGTATTCTATCAGTTATCTGGTTCCCATATTACAAGCTTTGCTTAGTTTGGGGCTAGATGGCACTGTGTGAAATGTCCATCACATTTATTTATTATTTATTTAAATTCACGGAAGTGCATAGTAATGTTTATATTCTAATACTCGTCCATTCTAATAATATTATAAATGCGGCCTTATCACAAACTTTCGCATTTATAATACTAGCCGACCCGTGACAGACGTTGTCCTGTCAAATTTCAATAATCGAATAGAAAAGACTGAATGTTTTTAGTCTGTGATGTCAGATTTATTGCACAACAGCATCATCTAAACAGAAATCATCTCTTTGCGTTTTTTTATCGTTTTGGGGATGTTTTTCATATTCTAAAGTAGTCTATTATTTATTCGATATATATCTATATCTACAGCAAATTTCAACTTAATCCGTTTTGTTGTTTAGGCCTGATTGAGGAACAAACATACTTACAAACTCACAAACTTTCACATTTATAATATTATTAGGATTATTAGGATCAACCCCTTGGGATGATAATATGTAAAATTCGGCCCTTCCGGTTCTTCTAGGATTCTCATAAGTACCAAAATGAGTATGGACTCCCTAAAGTATAGAGCCTTATACAATATCTTGATTTTTACCGAGTTACCAAAAAGGAGGATAATGTTCTTCGAATATGTATACGCTTAATATGATGTTTTGGTTCATTGAGTTGTCTAAACGGCTTGATGGATTTTGATAAATGTGTATTTTACGGCGGCTTTTCGCTGCCATATATTGTTATACTAGCTTCCGGCCGCGACTTCGGCCGCGTGGCATCTGGATAAAAGGTATATTATATGGCCTATATGCTATTCCAATATAGGCTATGTATATTCCAAGTTTTATCCAAATCCGTTTGAGCGTGATTGAGACACATAATATAGAAATACTAGCACTTCGTTCGCAAGGTGGTAGATTAGCATTAGGTAGGTATATCTATCTATGGAACCTAAGTATTTCAATGTATTATTTAAATTGCTATACAACACCAATGTAGAATAATTGTAATATTGGTATGATTCTTTCAAATTACGTCTTTTTTAGGGTTCCGTACCCCAAGGGTAAAAACGGGACCCTATTACTAAGGCTCGTATTCAAGAACGACACTATGAAAACATGCATCCACAGTGGACGAAATCTTTTTTCATAAACATCACTTTATGTGTTTAGCGGCACTATGTCGCACGCTACCGTGTGCCTTTAGAGCTCAACTTTGGCTAGAGGCACACGACAATGTGCCTCTAGTCACATTATGCAGTGTCGCACAACACATAAAGTGATTTTTATGAAAAAAGATTTCGTCCACTGTGTGTGCGTGTTCTCATAGTGTCGTTCTTGAATACGAGGGTTAGACTTCGCTGTTCGTCTGTTTGTCCGTCTGTCTGTCACAGGGCTGTATCTCATGAACCGTGATAGCTAGACAGTTGAAATTTTCACATATTATGTATTTTTGTTGCTGCTATAACAACAAATACTAAACACTTCGTGCGCGAGTCGAACTCGCATTTGGCCGGTTTTTTTATTTTAATCAAACCACAAAGATCACTTGAAAATGTCTCAGGAGGTCAGGAGCTAAGTGAAGCTAACTTTCCTCGAGACTAAGCCTAGAATAATCATGCAACAAACATGGCTTGGTGTCTATCAACCACTGAAAACCAACTTCGCACCACGCTTCGCCTACTCCCTAGGTTCGGTGCTGTGCGGCTCAATGTTGAGACGGCGACCTATTTGCCCCAACATGGCAAAATCAATAACAGGTAGGTAATGGACAGCATCCATTATCTGTTATTGATCTCTTCTGTTAATTGTGTTCTGCTTATTGTGTAGCAAATAAATGTATTTCCTTTCCTTTTTTCTTTATTCTATCATTTAAATAATCCTTTCATTCCAGAGTGGTTTTCGATTTCCGATGAAACAAAAAAAGAATCAAAACCAGATGGATTTCGATAAATGAGGTGTTATTGGATTCTCGAGAGAGACATTGAATATTAGACAGTGTCAAGGAATCCAATAAAGGGGATATAAAAAAGAAAGAAAATATAAGATCACAAACGACTGTCTACCCTACTTTGGGATTACATCCTCTTAGATTTCCAGGCAGTCATCTTTCAAGATATCTAAAGGGTTATTTATTTAATAATACTTAAATAAAGCGGACTTAATGTATTGCTAATGTATTTTCTACCAGGTTAGTCAGAGCCACGTCCAAAAATATATCTACACGTCCAAACATGAGCATTCCGTGTGTTGAGATGTTTATGAACAAAAGAACGTTACTTAGTATTTGAAAGTTCGCCGCTTTGCGCTTGGAAGATCTTTTGTAAAGTAGAATGGAGCGATATCAAGATGTGATAAAGTGTGTAAAAACGGGTACTCACTAGCCGCAACTGTAGCTGTTGCACATTATTGTTACTAAAAAGCTAAAAACCATGGTGTGTATGTTGTGTGCGAGCCGACGCGCGACGAGAGCGCTCGTTGAAAAGAGAGCGAAGACTGTGTCATGTGTACACACTAGAAGTGTTACTGTATCTTTTGGATGTTACAGTATGTTACAGTTATTCGCTAGTGAGTACCCGAATTCATAATGGAGATGATAAAATAAATGTCAGTCTGAGAGAGTTGAAGTCTAGTTTTAAAGTCAAGTGGTGTGACTCTCCGCGTGATAAGAATATATTTTTAATCGATTTCTAGATGTATGGAAATAAATAGTGATTGGGGTATAACTGTACCTCCGGTTACCTTAGACCCTTTAGATGCTAGTATTAGCGATAATATATAAAATTCTCGTGTAACAGTGTTTGTAACCATACTCCTCCGAAACGGCTTGACCGATTTTTAATAATTTTAAGTGATGGCATAATATCGGGAAAAACTGAAAGTGCTTTTTTCCGTGAGATTATTGAATTTCACATGACAACGTCTGTCGGGACAGGTAGTATAAGTGTGTAAAGTTGTGACCTGACATTGCGCGGCATTCGACCGCGGCACCGCATGCAATTAGCCGCGCTATGATTGGACGACGGCCGAACGCACTTACCTTTAAGTTTAAACTAGTCAAGCGGGCAAACTTGCGTCCTGTGAATGCCGCGCTTAAATGCCGCGCTATGTCTGGTCACACCTTAGTACAAGTAAACTTACTTCATAAACAGCACCTAGCGGCATAACAAGGCATGCCACCATAAGATCCGCCACCGCCAGAGACGCCACCAAGTAGTTGGCGACATTCTGCAAGTTCCTCTCTATTATTATAGCCGCTATCACGAACACATTACCTGAAGACAAAACACAAAAGTTTAATGCATTTTATTTTAAAAACTAAAAGAAAACCGACGAAAATGTTTCCACCAATCGAGAAGTCAAGAGACGATTTTTTTTAAGGTTTTTGAAGGAACTACATTAAGGGGGGGCAACTAATATATAAATAAATAAATATTGCTGGACATTTCACACAGCGCCATCAAGCTCCAAAAGCTTGTACTGTGGGAACTAGATAACTGATAGAATACTTATATACGTTTTTTTGTTGTAAATTCATACTTATTATACATATTAACATCCAGACACAGAATAAACATCTATGTTCATCACACTAATGTTTATCCCGGGTGGGGATCGAACCCACAACCTACAGCGCAGAAGGCAGAGCTACTACCAACTGAGCTTTAGAGGAACTCTATTTATTTTGAAAATATAAGATAATCTATTATACTCGTTGTTATTATAACTTTTGATAAGTGAAAGAAGTTCATTCGTCTTTAAGTTTATCCGATACAAAGAAAAATACAAATACTTCTTTATAGTATACTAGCAGTCCGCCCCGGCGTCGCACGGTACACCACGGTACACATAATGATTTTATGGGTAATTTTTTTACACCTTGGGTTACATTATCGAAGTTTTAATAGGGATCCCTATTTTTTTCTAGTAATAAATATAGACTATGTTCATCAAGGATATTGTAGGATTCTAATGGTAAAATAATTTTTCAAAACGGTTCAGTAGTTTCGGAGCCTATTCGATACAAACAAACAATCAAATCTTTCCTCTTTATAATATTATTAGTATATTAGTATAGATGATAAAGTGTAGATATATATGTTTATCAGTAGAAATAGGTATGAATGGTAGAACTGCCTCGGACAACCCCTTCACAAGGAGTTCTACTCTTTTGTGTCTGTGTATGTACTTATACGAACTCATTACCTAACTAAGGGATAAAACACAAAGCTTTGGAAAAGACACATTAGCAAAGTAAAACTTTACCAGTTTTCAGTGGTAGTCCACTCTGAATGAATACACACGCATATATGTACTTACTAAGTACATAGGTACTGAGTGAAAAAGCTCAGAATGTCTGAGAGACTTTGCTCAAACAACTTGGAGGTCAGCGCTCTGTCTATCCGTTACGAAGCAGTGTGCCGAGTTTATAAGGAAATTTTCATGCACGAAACCACAGTCGAAAGCACTTGACTCGCACTTGGCCGGTTTTTTGCCATTATCGAATGAAAAGATGTTAGAGTGGAAAGTTTTAAAAAAAAACCGTCTACGTGCGACTCGGACCCGCGCTCGAAGGGTTTCGTACGGTCTATAAAAAATTGCAAAAATATCACGTTTGTTGTATCCCATACAACAAACGTGCAAAAAATTGCAAAAATATCACGTTTGTTGTATGGGATACAACAAACGTGATATTTAACTTTAATATTTACTAGCGACCCGCCCCGGCTTTGCACGGGTAGCATGTTATTATACATATAAACCTACCTCCTGAATCACTCTATCTATTAAAAAAAACCGCATCAAAATACGTTGTGTAGTTTTAAAGATATAAGCAAACATACATACATACATACATACGCGGGAAGCGGAAAGCGACTTTGCTTTATACTATGTAGTGATTTTATTCTTGTTTTAGTATTTGTTGTTATAGCGGCAACAGAAATACATAATCTGTGAAATTTCAGAGATACAGCCTTGTGACGGACAGACGGAGAGACGGACAGACAGACGGACAGCGAAGTCTTAGTTAATAGGGTTCCGTTTTTACTCTGTGGGTACGAAACCCTGAAAATTTAAAAATTTCACGCACTAAAGTAACACAATTTCAGACCGAGTTTAAGTGGATGGTAATAAATCATTTATCAAAGTAATGGAAAGCAAAATTTGGAGCGGTTTGCAAACTTTGGACTTTTTTATTTGGGTAAAAAGGTATTGTTCCTTTTGTTAGAGGCATTATGAATGGAAAACTAATTTGCACCAAGTTAAGAAAAAAATTATAATTGGGATTACCTAGTATATTTTTTATTACCTAACCCATCATCTGTGGTTGATGTCTTTCTTTCACTGCGGTAACGGTGAGGAAACAGGATTGTTGAAATAAATCTTTGTAATTATAGTATTGAATTAGCATAGACTATATTAATGAAAGGAAATATTGAAGGGAAGAGAAGAAGGCCACAAATTAGCTACCTATATGAGCCAGATAAACAAGATGGTAGTTGTCGTTCTGTGTTAGGAAGTCAAAAAGGCGGCTGGAAGAAATGATGGAAAGAGCTGCATCAACACCGACAAGAACACAGCTCTTAAATCAGAAGAGCTTTTAAATCCTAATCCTAATAATATTATAGGTTAATATCATAGGTTTGTGAGTTTGTATGTATGTTTGTTCCTCAATCAGGCCTAAACGACAAAACGGATTAAGTTGAAATTTGCTGTAGATGTAGATATAATACCTGAATAAATAATAGACTACTTTAAAAAATGAAAACATCCCCAAAACGATAATAAAAGGAATGATTTCTGTATAGATGGCGCTGGTGTGCAATAAATCTGACATCACAGACTAAAAACATTCACACTTTTCTATTCGATTATTGAAATTTGACAGGACAACGTCTGTCACGGGTCGGCTAGTATAACAATAAGATCATATCTGACAGAAAAGTCAGTCAAATCTAAAAAGAAAACCGACGAAAATGTACCGACCAATCGAAAAGTCAAGGGATTAGTCTTACATGAATAAGAAAGAAAGAAAGAAAAAAAAACCCATTTATTCAGCCACCACAAAATACGTAAGTAAAAATAAGCCTAGGAATAACATAACATTTATAATAAAAAACAGAATAATCACTAGTTGCTATGATCGAGTGGTGGTGAAATGGCGCACAGCTCAGCATAATGCTGCTGAATATAATTGAACAATGCTTAACTAATAATAATAATAATAGTTCCACTATTCTCTACACAATAAAAAAAACATCGTAAACGGACCACCAGGTAAAAAGATAAGCGCAGTCATACATAAAAAAACATAAAAAATATATAGGTACCTACTACATGTCAGTCAAATTGCAAACCTTCTCTTTTATCGTCGGCTAAAAATCATGCATGCACTTTTTGCAGCTAGTACGAGCAGAGCATGTAAAGCAATCAACGTGTCGATCACTAGACATGGAGCGTGCTACCACAATAGTTCCGGATTCCATGCTCTCATTATGAAAGACTTCTCGGTTGCACCACCATTGGGCCGTGGCTCAATGTACAGAAAATAGAGTTTTGTTCCCAACCGGGACTAACATTTGGGTTAGAGCAGTAATGCCCATTGAGTAACCCCATCAATGGGGATTTATTCTTTCTCATTGAATTTGTAATGGGGATTTCAGGACTTTTTTCCAGAAATCCCCATTGATAAATCTCTTACTGAAAGCGGCTAGCACAACAGTTCCAACAGTCAGATTCAAACACAATTGTGTGATGAATATAGGTTAGTCCAGAAATCCCCATTGACTGTCCAATGGGGATTTCTGGACAAGGGTATTATTAGTAGTAGGTGTTATTAGTATCATATTGTATGTATTTACTAAAATAAGTATTTATGTATTCTATTAGTTATCTTGTTCACATAGGTCAAGCTTTGCTTAGTTTGGGGCTAGATGGCGCTGTGTGATAACGTCCACCAATATTTATATATTTTTTAATTATTGACCCGAGAAATTTATTTGAATACAAAAGAAAAGATAAGAATTAAAATTAAACATAGAATATAGCGCCGAAATTTTGGTCAAGCCAAGTTTAGAATTATTTTATTTCATTCTTATTACGATTTATTTCTATTCCAACTTTGTGTGCTTTGTGTAGCATCATTTATTGGTCAATATTGGTCATCAATCAAATCTCTCAATCTAACTTCTTTTTTTTTTGCATAGAAACCTACAATACCAAATATAGGAGAAACATGTTATTTATTATTGAAAAAAGCCGTGTTGGCCGAATGGGCGTTACCTCGACTTTCAATCTGAAGGTCGTGGGTTCGAATCCAGGCGTGCATTATGGATTTTTCTGACCGAAAAATGTATATGCGCATCAAAACACCTGCTCAAAACGGTGAAAGAAAACATCGTGAGAAAACCAGTTAGTATTCTTATAAGCGGCGATGGGCTTGCAACCTGTCACGTATGGAATGCTAACTAATGCCAAATGTGGACATGTACCAAATATAATGTTTGGACGTGCCTCTGACTTGCCTCTAAGATATCTAGAAGGGTCTAGAATCTAGATATCTTCAAGTATCCTGGAGATCTGAGACGATGTCTACCGTACTTGGGGTTTACAGTCGTGATCCTATTTACTTTTTTTCCATAATACTTCTAGTGTTGGGTTGACTGGTTGGATGTTATTTTTATTCCACGCCAGATACATTGAAAACCATAAAAGCAGGAAGCGAAACCTTCTGAAAATCGATTTCCATTTCAAAAGCTCTTGGGACTAGTTGGCCAATATCAATTAGACTATCAATGTCGAAATAGCAAGTTGTTTTAAATAAATATAAAATAAATAAATATTGGCGGACTTTACACACAATACTATCTAGCCCCAAACTAAGCAAAGCTTGTACTATGGGAACCAGATAACTGATATAATACTTAATATATAATTTTTTATTTTGTAAATACATACTTATTATACATAGTAACACCCAGACACAGAACAAACATCTATGTTCATCACACAAATGCTTGCCCTGGGTGGGGATCGAACCCACAACCTACAGCGTAGAAGGCAGAGTTACTACGAACTAAGCTGTGAGGTTTTATGTTTTTTACAAAGTTAGATCCGACCTCACCGCAGCATTCAATTAATAAACACCATCGAAATAATAACGTGCCCATTTTACAAACCGAGTTACAGATAGGGCGGATTTTTGTCATTTTCTGTTTTTAGGATTCCGTACCCAAAGGGTAACACGGCATCCTATTAATAAGACTCAGATGATGTATTTCTGTTGCCGCTATAACAACAAATACTAATTAGGTGGGGCGGGCTTTCATGCAACAAACGTGATATTTTTGCCGCTTTTTATAGATAATGTTTTGGTTCCCTCCGTGCGCGAGTCCGACTCGCACTTGGCCGGTTTTTTCTTTATGCCGGTGAAATTACAGGCAAATAAGGCTCAATGGTGAATTTCCACTGAAGCAGAGCTGTGCGGAGCGGACCGTTCATTAAACAATCACAATACTCGAAATAGTTGACCCAAAAATTTCGTTTAAAATGTATTTCAAGACGATAAACGCTTACGACGAAATAAAGCTCAATATTAAATTGCATTATAAATACCAATAAGAAGAAAATAAATTAAATAAAAACCGGTCAAGTACGAGTCGGACTCGCGCACGAAGGGTTCCGTACTATAAAAATCTATAAAAAACGACAAAAAAATCACGGTTGTTGTATAGGATCCCCACTTAAATATTTATTTTATTCTGTTTTTAGTATTTGTTGTTATAGCGGCAACAGAAATTCATAATCTGTGAAAATTTCAACTGTCTAGCTATCACGGTTCATGAGATACAGCCCTGTGACAGACAGACGGATATACCGACGGACAGCGAAGTCTTAGTAATAGGGTCCCGTTTTTACCATTTGGGTACGGAACCCTAAAAACGGTCTGAGCAGACCAAGTAATTGAGTTTTGCATTCTGACAACCAATTTGATTTCAAGGACATTTGAATGCGCGGCGGAGATTTTATCAATCAGAACTACTACTGCACTAAAATTAAGTTCGGATAAGCAATTTGCCGATGACCTTGAAGGAACATCGTTATAGGAATAACAAAATAGATTTAATACATTATTGAATTATATAGGTAGGTTAAAATATAGTCGGTATTTATGTAGAAAAAATAAATCAACTACTATATAAAATATAAAATTATCTTGTCACAGTGTTTGTAACCAAACTCCTCCGAAACGACTTAACCGATTTTTATTATTTTTTTTGTGTATATTTAGTAGGTCTGAGAATAGGTCGTAGGGTATTTTGTATAGTCATAAGTGATAAGGGTGGCGTTAAGTTCGGAAAAAACAGAAAGTGCTTTTTATATGGAATTATTGAAATATGACAGGACGTCTGCCGGGACAGCTAGCGTTGTTATATAATTTCAAAAGAACGCTTTAATTCTTTTAACTCAAAAAAACTTATTATAAGTTTTAAATATTACGATAATTAGAATTACTTAGTAGATAATCGTTTTTAACAGGCGTAGCTTCACCCAATTTCAAGGGGATTCAAAGTGATCCTTGTGATTTTTAAAATAAACTAGCGACCCGCCCCGGCTTCGCACGGGTAGCATGTTATTATACATATAAACCTTCCTCCTGAATCACTCTATCTATTAAAAAAAACCGCATCAAAATCCGTTGTGTAGTTTTAAAGATATAAGCAAACATACATACAGACATACAGACGCGGGAAGCGGAAAGCGACTTTGCTTTATACTATGTAGTGATATACCTTTTGACTTTGTTGCACTTAACGATGACATTTCCATATTTTACATCGTTAGTTCTACTAGAAAAATAAGCAACTTAAGACGAGTAATAAATGTTTTTGATGAATGCAGAATCCTTTTTTCTCAATAACCGCAAAACATACAGTTTTGTTTTTTATGACAAAGATAACTTAAGAATATAATCTAGATAAATTACAGACAAGAAACACGATTGGTGAAACTTTTCTCGATAAATTTATTTTGTAAAGTTGGTACTTCAAAAACACTAGTTTCATTTTTAATCAAAACTTTGAATAGCTAAACAGTTTATTTTGATTGAATTCGTTAGATAATCATACTAGCTAAGTAAATTACAGACAGTTTCATTTTAAATTTGATGGTTTTCAAGATAATGCAGTTTTATCAATTTTTCCGTCTTATCCTTCTTTCTCCCTCAGCCCAAACAAAGAGTTAAAAATTTCACTTATCACCTTTAAGTTCACACACACGCTTAAGGCTCTGCCTTACTGCCACACCGCACATGTTGGCAACAACTTGACCTACTCACAACAGATTTCGCACTTGGCTACGGCTTACGTAAACCGGGGCGTTCGATCTATAGTTTGATTACTCGAGAGACTCGCGTTTGAGCTTTTTCGATAGTCTATTGTGTCATCGAAGTTGCCAATTAATAAAAAGCGAAAATTACTGTGTAGTTGTGGGCCGTTACTACAATAATAAATAAAAATATATATTAAATTTAATATATTCTTGTGAGCGGCAGTTGCAACTTATCACGTATGAAATGCTAACTACTGCAAAATGTGGGTATGTGCTAAATGAGATGTTTGAACGTGCCTCTGAATACCTACTTTAGTCATATTCGAGGATTTAAGTACCTAAAGTTCTGAGAGGATTTATAACGTGATTGAGGATTACAGTCGTGATCATGTTTTATTTTTACATTTAAAAAAACGGTACATGTTTTTGTATTGTGCAATATCTAAAACATTGTAAATAAAAAGGTCTAAAGAGAGATATCTCCTCAGGTAGCCGTAAAAAATACGAATAGTCGAACCACCTTGAACACATTTTTATCCACATTTTTTCCCAAAATTCATCGGCAACCCAAGCAAAACTACATCAAAGAAACTTAGGAAATATGGAAGTGTGGTCGCTGTAAAGAAAATATTACTAACAATATCTTAATCCGTTCGGGTCTGAAACGCGCATGAACAGTGGCTACATTTGGAACCCACATTTCTAATTTTATCGTAAAACACACGAAAAGGACCAAAAATTTATGTTCTGATAAAGTTTTTACGGCCTTATCGAATCATGCAAATGGCCGAAATATATTTGGTTCGTTATATGAAGAATGGAATTTATTGCAGGAATACCTTATATTTTCTTCTCATGATTTTTTTGGTCTGTTGTTTTACAGCAGGTATAAAAATGGGACTCTCTTATGTTTCACTGTGAATACGGTTTTACGATCTCCCTTCGCTCGACGCTCATGTGAGTGTTATGTCAATATTTTATTTCTGGTCTATTTTTATTAAGGGGCTCCCAGTCGACGATTGCTCTTTTTCGAAACGAAAAAAGAAATACTTCCGAACAAGCCACATCTCCTATTTTTATAAGTATATTACTTCAGGTTCCTACCTAGATTTCTATTAAGCTGAAAACATAATAGCAGAAACTTTTCACGATAAAGATATTATTTCAAAATGATACGTTTTAGAATTTATGATCGAAATATTTTATATACCTACTATTAAAATCAACTTGAGATTTATTGTTAAAGATAGGTAATATGTAGATCTAGATTTCTATTAGAATAGATTTTTGATAAGTAATTATACATAATTTATATCATTAATTTATTCAAAAAGCTAAGGCGGACCACGCGCCGACGTGTGTTTGTCATCATTGCAGCGGTCGGTAGGATTATTTATCGAAGTTATTAAAGATGGGTACATCTTTATTCACATATACTATACATTATAAAATAGGAGATGTGGCTTGGTCCAGAAGTATTTCTTTTTTCGTTTCGAACAAAAACAATCGTCGACTGGGAGCGCCTTAAGACAAATAATATAAAATTTATACAAAATTGATTTAAAACAAAATCGTGTTAGTTAAACCATTTATTAACTCAATAAGGACCAATATTTATGATTTTTGATTTGTTTATAATTGTCTTTGCCTCAAATAGCAGAATAACTATTAAAATATCCTGTATTGAATAATCCTAATTAGTACACCCGTGCGAAGCCGAGGCAGCAGCCAGTTAATTATATATATAACAGTATTCTTCAAATCGAATTAGAGATTCACTTATTACACCCGTTATATATGTACGAGTATGAGCACACTCATGTTAGTATTCTAAGATTGAAAATGCCACTTACATAATACACTAAAACCCAAGAAAACAAGTGAAAAAGTAAACAAAAAGGCAGAGCAAAGCTTCCAAAATGGCTATAAATTAGGTCGGTACTAGTCTAGCTTGTAGATATGTCATTTTAACAAAGCTCGAAGACGCGTAAACAAATTACAGCGCGCCACGTCCGGCCGCGTTCGAAAGCGTGGCATTCCTTTTCTCCTTGTGGATTTAATAAATCTATTTTGTAGTTAGTACTATAAATAAAATAAATATTGGCGGACATTTCACACATCGCTTTCTAGCTCCTAAATAAGCAAAGCTTGCGCTATGGGAACCAGATAACTGATATAATACGTAAATACATTTTTTTTTACAGAAAAATCATCTTTTTCATCACACATTATGTTTATCCTGGGTGGGAATTGAACTCACAACCTACATCGCAGAAGTCAGAGCTACTACCAACTGAGCTGTAAGACCAGTCATTTGTATTCAGTTAGGAATAAACTGCACTTGTCCAGGAGCGTTGGTAGCTGCGACACAGTTTTAATACCAACTGCAGTTATCATCGTTCTTTCTATATATTGTATCTTATGGCTTGTTCTGAAATAAACAATTAATATTAATAATTGTTAGTTGGGAGAACCACAAAACACCACTATAATTTTCGATGGTAGGACCACAGAGCATCACAGTTACACCGTGTATAATTATTTCGCCGTAGGACCACAGTCACGTCGTGTTTCTCCAGTACCGAGGAAAGGCTAAAATTTGAAATTGTAACGCGGGCAAATTCTTTCTTTTGTCAATGTGTGCGCTCCACTTGATTGAACTAGTGACAAACTGACATACTATTTATTGTACCTAACAATAAATTATTCTGTTCACGCTACAAATTTATGTGACAATCTATTTTATGGTTCCGTACATCCGATAAAAAACTCTAACTTATACATAGGATAAATATAAATAAATACATATTGGCGGACTTTACACACAACGCCATCTAGCCCCAAACTAAGCAAAGCTTGTACTATGGGAACCAGATAACTGATAGAATACTTATATACTTTTTTTTTGTAAATACATACTTATTATACATATTAACACCCAGACACAGAACAAACATCTATGTTCATCACACAAATATTTGCCCTGGGTGGGGATCGAACCCACAACCTACAGTGCAGAAGGCAGAGTTACTACCAACTGAGCTATGAGGCCAGTGTGCTGTGAGTAGGATCTTGTGTCTGTCTCTACATAGCTTTAAGAAAAGGATCATTAAAAAAAGGTAGACCCCAAGCCGTGTTTGTTGCCTGATTCTTCTAGGCTTGGTCGCGTGGAATCGGCGTAGCTTCACCTAGTTCCTAAGACGTTTCAAAGTGATCCTTGTGATTTTATTGAAATAAATGATTTTTGAATTTTGAATTTGTCTGTCCGTCTGTCATAGTCTTTATTATATAAAAATAATAATTACTAAAGAATCAAATATAGTATCGCTTCCAATAATATTCCAATATCATTGTCTTAAAAGGTTCGTTTACCATTAATTAAGACCAACAATTAATTATCCCGAATAAAAATATACTTACAGCGTTTTAATTAAATTTGTTTGATGGTGCCTCTTGGAAAAATTGTAATTAAATGAGTACGATTCATTGGAAGTGACGACCGTTAGATACTGCAAGCGGAGCTATGGAACATTTTTGAAACTCATTTTAACTATAAATACGGCTAATTACCACGTTTCTTGTTGTATTGCTAACGTTTCGAGACAATTCAGATGCTCTTCATCATGAGCATTGCGGTAGCGGGCGATGCTTAGCAAAACGTTAGCAATACAACAAGAAACGTGGTAATTAGCCGAATTTATAGTTAAAATAAGTAACAACCACGATAGTTTTAATTTTTGAAACTGTCAAAACAATAAAAAATGTTTACAGTTATATAATTCATGATATGAAAGAAAAAAGAAAACTAAAAATAGCGAAAAAAAAAAACATTAAAAATCGGACCTATTTGTATGTTTTTTCAATGTGACTTATGAAAGTAAAAAAATAAAAATTTGGGAATGTAATTTTTTTTGTAGTAAACTAATACGGATTTGAACACACTTTATAAACATTTTAATTGGCGTAATTCGCTCGCCAAAAACCACCACGAGTATTTCAGTTGTGTAATTTAAGTTTGTGATAAATTTTACAAACAAAAAAATTTAATAAAATAAAAATTTAGTTTAACCTAAAAACTTACTAGTTACAAAAGGCTTCTAAAATAAAGTTGTTTTGCTGGTTAGGTTTATTTAAAAAGTAGTTTATTATCTTCGGTCTTCATACTAGGCAAGCCCGTATCGTGAAGACCATATAGGATCATGACTATAATTACACATGTGAATTGTTACAAATAAAGACTATTTTAATATATTCAACGGAAGATAAGCATGTAAATACAATGTTGATTGAATTGTCCATATTCTAAATGCCATCACTACTCAAAACAAACGTTCTGTACATAAAATATTAAAGCAAATATTGGACGGTAGCCAATACACGCAAATAGCTAAAGCCTGCTTCCATATCGGTTTGATTAGAAAAAAAACTGGACAAGTACGAGTCTGATTCGCGCACCGATGGTTACGTATGATATATATTGATGGTTTGTCCATCACGAAGATTAGTTGTTAATTTTTTTTGCACGGTTTGTAAGTTTCCATTTGTTAAGTTTCATGATTCTTTACATACCGATTTACTTCCAAGAAAGCAAAATATACGAATTTATATCGTATATTTTGCTTTCTTGGATATATTTTTTGATTGCGTTTAGAATAAGCCTTATTTATTTACAACTTCAGGAGGCCCTAAACCTAAAAGTATTTGATATAAATTTCAACTTGATACCTTCACGCGTTCCTGAGAAAAAGGGTCATGAAAAACAGTTCTGTCTTTTCTTTTAAGGCACGGAACCCTAAAAAACCCAGTCAAGCGCATGTTTTCTATAAATTGGATTTCACAAAGTCCTACAAATTTTTGAGTGACGACGTACTAGTACTTTATGACTCGCGAAAATACAAGCCAGTGCGGCGTTAGGTATTCTAGATGTAGATCTCTTTACCCCATTTTAGATTTTTTGGCAAGTTCAACCCAAAATTGAGTATTCACGCGGTAGAAGGTAAGTGGTTATTATTGTAAGGGTAGGCTGGGCAAATTATGATCAAGATTTTCGTGAAGTCAATATTGGCCATAGTAAATCTAGCGCAATAGTATTATTTAACTTGCCTTTAAATTTATTAAGAATAATTTTAAGTTTAACATTTTTACCTTTTAATTTTTGATGCAGTATCTTTAGATTGCAAGCCGACCTGTGACAGACTTTGTCCTGTCCTGTGTCGTCTAAACTGATGTCAGTTTTTTTGCACACCAGCGCCATCTATACCAAAATCATCCCTTTTGCATTTTTTTATCATTTTGGGCATGTTTTTCGGATCATTCACCACCCTATGTTTTATTCCAGCATTTTATCTACATCCAGAGATTTCATTGTAATCCGTTTTGTCGTTAAGGCCTGATTGATTTTAAAATATACAAACATCCTCACATACTTTCGCATATATATATATATATATTTTAGTGGTCCTTTTTACACAGCGCCATCTAGCCCCAAACTAAGCTAAGCTTGTACTATGAACTATATAACTGATAGAATACTACTTATATACTTTTTTTTTGTTATACATACATTTATGATAAATACTAACACCCAAACACAGAACAAACATCTACGTTCATCACACAAATATTTGCGCTGGGTGAGGATCGAACCCAAAACCTACAGCGTTGAAGGCAGAGTTACTACCAACTGAGCTGTGAGGCCGTCTGTATTTCATGTGTGCCAATGTTGAATGTCTTCTTAGGAAGTTTATTATAAATAACCTAAAACAAGTGTATTATTTTCTATTTTGCAAACATTTATATAAGCAGTAAAAAAAAGTCGAAGCACCGTTACGGATTAGGCTTATATCCGGTGCGGTATAAGTTCGTGTTTATACGTTAAGCTTAAGAGCAAAAAAAAAAACATAAGGAGTTTATTTTTTCTCTTGTTATTGGCAACAGCAACTTTGAATTATGGGATGGATAACTTTGACTTTTATTTATTCAAGCTAAAGACGGAAACACGAATGGTATAACTTTTCTAGATAGATATCATGTTTACATAATTTAGTAGACAATGGGTGGCAATTTTGTTGTGTCCACGCTAAACCTAAAATTCTTAAAAACAATCGCTCTTATTCCTTCCTTAGTCTACATTTGCATAAACTCGAAATGACAGTCCTAAAACTTAAAATATTTTAATCCTTTCTCTATTTTACTTCGCATATTTAACACATCCAAGTGTCATCTTAGTCAACAGCAATTTACATGTTGATTAAATTTGGCTTGACGTTTCTAAATCACGTACGAAAATCGTAAATTTATTCAAAACTATGCTATATATTACATGCTATATATTAGAACTGTCACTTTGATGTTACGCTAATTTAGACTTTAACGTAAAGGAATAAGAGCGATTGTTGTTAGGAATTTTAGGTTTAGCGTGGACACAACAGATTCGTCAAAAATTATAGTCCTAGTCCTATCTAAATCAAAGATGGTTTCTTTTATGTTTAATAGTTTTTTTAGATAATGCGTTATTATCGTCGTCAATTTATCCGGGTAGAAAAACGGCCCATAGAAAAACCTTAAAATTCTAAAAAAAGCTGCAACTAAAATGTAAATACTCCTGTGAAAAAAACCAATAACTGTCCGGCAAAACAGTGAAGTCAAGAGAATATTATTATCTGTTATTCAATAAAGATGAAAAGGGTTTCTCTGGAATACGAGGCACTGGTAAAGGTCATTCCCAATCGTGACTCTGGTGACATTAAACTGAGGATTAGGATTTTATCAATAAGCCATATACCCATTTGTCATCAGTTGGGACGACAGTAGTCAACTGGGAATATCCCAAACTCGACCGGGTATTCATACTTGCAGGTTCGATAAAGTTTATAGCACAAGCTATATTAGATCTTATGCAAATGCTACAAGGTCCAAATTAGATATATGTATCTTTTCCGAACTTGGCTGACACACTGCCGCGTGTCGAGATACGCGCACTAAATAAACTCCCTAAAACAATATTCGTTTATGGACAAAGTAGCGACATTTGTTTTTTATTCTGATACCTGCGTTATTCATTTAGTAGCTTTCGTTGAGCCGTGGGCTCTTTGCTTATGGGCGACTATTGACCTAATAACGTCTAATTCTCATTCATTACCTTAATCTTCCAACTGTTATTGATCTGCATCAGTTGAGCTGACTGTTTTAGTATGTTTCATAAATATTGTCGTTTTCTTATACCATCCTAAATTATCAAACGGACAAGATTCGAATCCAGACTTAGTATTATGAATAAACATACATATAAGTTGTATTTCTATATATGTAATTACCCGCACATTCGTCCGTGTGGATTCAGAAAATCGATTTTTGACGATTTTGTCGTAAAATTTTTAAATTCCCGTAAATAAAATAAAATATCATTTTGTGAAAAAAGTGTCCTACGTCCGTCCCAAGACTTTATACTATCTCTATAATGGAATTTCATTACAATCGACCCAGTAGCGTTTTGGCCGTGATAACGTAACAGACAGACAGATAGAGTTACTATCGCATATATAATATTTGTATAGATAGTATTGATTTAAAAACGCTAAACAAAGTGCACCTGACAAATAAATCTCAAGGTATCAAGGTATACATTCGCGGATAACATTGATGGATCACCGAATTTTAATACATTGCGTCTGTACATTTGCGGATAATGGATGTTGTGAATAGTGTTGTGCCTATTGTATACTGTGGTAACGTGAATACGCCACTACGTCACTAATGTCTCTATTTTATGGAGATGTTCGTAGACTAAATTGTTGTTTACAACTAAATAGCGCACAGACCTGAATAACTCTGTAATTCTCTGTTATTGACGAGAAAGTTGGTATCTTACTAAATGTCAATGTTTTTGTAATTATATTATTAGCTTTTTTACCATTTCTCATACAAAATATGCTTTTATGACAGTTAACAACCTGGGTCGGAACAATCAGACGAGTAGAGTTACTGTTCTAGTTGAAATACTGAGTGAAATATATTTGTCTTGTAACACACTGATTGCGTTCATATGAAAGAAAGAGACATGTACAACTCGATCACGTTTACTCGAAGCTATATTTCGATAATCGAAACAGGTCCCATATCAGATTTATGCTACACATGTATGTACCATGAAGGTAAAATACTCACCAACAATAGTAGCTAATATTATGAGCGCGAGCACCACTGACGTGGCGGCCATGAGGACGAGCGACGTGACGTCGGTAGACGTGCCGTTGTGCGACGTGCCGTTGTTAGTGACATTGCATCCCCACGACACGGCGTCTGCCCAGGAGCAGTTGCCGTCGAGCCAGTCCGGCGTCGGGGGGTATGTGACGTCATCTGTAAACAGAAGTGTTCAAATTAAAGTGAGGAATCAGTAAACAGAAATGTTCACTATATGGTGAGGATTTCTTTTATTTTGGGATTTTGATCGTGTTTTTTTATATTTGTAAAAGGTATAGAGAAATATATATGGACAAATGATAAACAGAAACACGATTGATTAATTTTTTATCGATAGATTTATCATTCGAAATGGTTAAATATTCGTAAAATAAAAAAAACTTTTTTGTGTTTGCTTCCAAACCTAAAATGTTAAACAAATAATGTTTTATTAGTAGACAATCATTGTACCTACCTAAATTAAAGACAGTTTAAGCATTTTCAAGATATTGCGTTTATACATCTTATTCTGACTGACTTCACAGCTCAGTTGGTAGTAGCTCTGCCTTCTGCGCTGTAGGTTATGGGTTCGATCCCCACCCAGGACAAATATTTGGTGTGATGAACATATATGTTTGTTCTGTGTCTGGGGTGCTATTATGTATCATACATATGTATGTATTTACAAAAAAAAAGTATATAAGTATTTTATCAGTTATCTAGTTCTCATAGTACAAGCTTTGCCTAGTTTGGGGCTGGATGGCGCTGTGTGATAATGTCTACCAAAATTTATTTATTTATACTTATTCGGATAGACTCTACCCATACAAAAAACTAATCATAATATGATGTATCACTTTAAAAGCAAAATGTTTAGTCGAAACTTACCACCTCCCCATTTTGCACTTACAATGTATTACGCAGTTCAATACGTCACAAGTGATTAGGTACAAGCAGTTGAGAGAGGTTTTGCATTGCAACACGAGTCTAAAAGCTATAGAAAAACTTTTGACATTTAGTTTGTTATTTGTTTCCTCTCTATATTTGAATCTTCCAAAGTGTCCTTGTTTCTTAGAAAGGGTTGATCGAAAAATGGCGGAGGCGGCACACAATTTTGCTGCTACGGTTACAAATACTATGGACTATGTTTTTTTGAAGTGAAACTTCTATATAGACATTAAAAACCTAACCCCCCCTGTATTAAGATTTTTTTCTGTCACGAAAAAGCGTTACTGAGTCGAGGAGAGGGTAGACGATATATATCTCGTTGTGAGTGGGTTTCACTTCTACTATTATAGCCCAGCACACATTTTACTTTATTTTTTAAATATACGAGTAATTTAGAGGTAAAAAGCATACAACCCGCCTGATGATTAGGACGAGTAATCAATGTTTTTGATGAATGCAGAATAGTTTTTTCTCAATAACTGCAAAACATACAGTTTTGTTTTTTTATGACAAAGATAACTTAAGGATATAATCTATATAAATTACAGATAGAAACACGATTGGTGAAACTTTTCTCGATAGATTTGGGGGCACGGCAGTGCCCCCGCCAAGTCGAGCGCGAAGCAAAACACTGCCGTACTACCTTTACTGGAACCATTTCGCCGCATTTTCAGGCCCCTATTTGAGAACCTCTGGATAAGACCAGAACGCAGAAATTATCGTCATCTAGTAAGCTATAATCACATACTTAAAATCCAAAATTTCAAGTCTGTAGGTCATTTAGTTCCGAAGTTAAGCGAAAGCAAAGTTTCGCATTTTAGACACTCACTCACTCACTCACTCATGATCATCAGAATACAACTAGTACTTCCCATGAACTCAGAGAGCTGAAATTTGGTACAGAGTAAGGGTTTAATGGCCACATAAAGGGAAAACCATAAAAACTAGAATAATCGAAGATCTGGAGTACCTGGTGACCCTGATTAGAAAACACAAGAGCCTAACCAACCTATTAGAGATCGACATACCGCCTTTAAAAAAAATATTCAACTTGATAGGCATAGGATTTGTAATAAAAAAATATATATTTCTTTTAAGTTTGCTGCTATAACAACAAATACTAAAAACAGAATAAAATAAATATTTAATTATACACAACAGATGTGATTTTCACATTCTAGCGCCATCTAGTTTCATTTGATGTTACTACGTTATTATAAGTACATTTCGCGGTCTCATGCGACCGGTCGGGGTTTGAGAGGTAAACCAATGATGAAAGATGTTTGCAATTCCGCTGGCAGGTGGCGCTATTTTACCACTATCGGTAAAGTAAGCCGGTAAATTAGGTGGTACCTACTTTACTTAAGCGACTAAAAAGTTTAAAATTGAATTATTTAATTCATGTAGTTAGGTAAATAGGTATATATTATTTATTTCGAGTTCGAATAGGTACCGGCCGTGCATCAATGGATATTTCTGTTCGAAAAATGTACCTACCTACTCCATCAGCAATATCCGGAACTTGTGCAGAAACACTGTCAGGATTCATTATTGTTATTATTTTCTATTATTTTTTATTATTTATTATGTACAAAAAACCTGTATAAACTTAACAAAACAAAAATAATCGTCGCGACACTACACTGTTCAAAGCAAAATAGAAAGACGAAACGAAAATATTTGGCTTGCTTTCTATGAGAGAGAAAGAAAGACAGACAGAGAAACATGCGCACGCCGCACGGCTTACTACACTATAGCAAAACGTGTCGTGACAACTTTTCGTCTGATTTTTTTCCGTCTAGCCTCCTTCGCAACGCGCCATAAGGAACTTCGTTCGAAAAAAACTGTGTCAAATAAGAAAATCTAATAAAATAAATCAATAAGCCCACGTTTCTACAAAAAGAAGTGAAATCCCACCAAAAACATTCTGTAAAAAACTAGCCAAGTCTCGATGGAGCTGCTTGTTTATCTCTAAAAAGTAATGAAATCTAGACAAAGTCGTGTCAAGTCTGAGGTTCTTTACTGCGATTTCTTTATTATTATAGAATGTTATGTGACTTGGCCGTTGAAGAGTACACAAGGGTACAAAACCAGGTGCTCCATGACACCATTGCACCAATCTGTCGCCAGAACCGCTACCCATTGACGATGGAAAATTGCCACTTAGAAAACGTTGATTTAATAACCAGTCAATTGTAGGCTTGACAAAGCTGCGTATTTCAATAATACTTATGTAAAGGCGAGCCTGAAACAAACAGTATAAAAAATACGTCTGTTTTATGTTAGATCGGTGGTCGATTTGACGCTCCAAAAAGAAGAGAGCAGAAGTCAGCATTGTTATTGCTGAATGCATGTGTTGCACGATCAACAACAGCCTAAAATGAGACACTAGCATCCAATTACCAATACCAGTATGGACTATTATCTCGCTTAACAAACATAGGTAGTTACAACATATAAACATTACGTGTAAACAAAATTGACTTGTACCCACTAACGTATAAAGAATGTTCAACGGCCAAGTCACACAACATTCTATAATAATAAAGAAATCGCAGTAAAGAACCTCAGACTTGACACGACTTTGTCTAGATTTCATTACTTTTTAGAGATAAACAAGCAGCTCCATCGAGACTTGGCTAGTTTTTAACAGAATGTTTTTGGTGGGATTTATTTTACATAAGTTGGCTCTTCAAAAACGCTAGTTTCGTTTATAATCAAAACTATGAATAGCTAAATAATCTCTAGATAATCATACTAGCTACATAAATGAAAGACAGTTTCGTTTTAAGTTTGATGGTTTTCGTGATAATGCAGTTATATCACTTTTTCCGTCTTATCCGGGTAGACTCAGCCCATACAAATGTCAAAAACTTCACTTATCACCTTAACCCTAGATCACTAACCATTTGTTTAATAGACTACGCGTACCTCGCGCATTTGTTGTTTCGGTATGTTCCCGTCCCCCGCCGCCCCGCTCATTTCAAGTACCTTCCTAAGTCACTTAGTTAGTGACCCGTATGCACTCATTGCGGATGCACGCTGCACTAATTGGGATATATCGCGCAATCGTCGCCTCACAGACGAAAGGTTAGTGACTACGACTACTTTTTTACTAAGTTATGCATTTGTTTATTTCTCTATTATTTGCATATAATGTCGTTACGAATTTTTTTGTTCGAAATGTATTTCATTTTGGTTCTTTATACTTTTAGATGGATTTGAGAAGTCAGAATGAAAAAATTTCGCAGTGGTTGGCTGATACGGATACGGAGTCAATACCGGACAATCAACCTCAGTCATCAGAATCGGAGGAAGACAATGATTTCGAGACAGAAAACTACATCAATACTGATGAAAGTGAGGATGATGCTTTCGACGAAGTTTCTTTCGACGACGAGTTGTTTGTTCCACGTCGCGGCAATAGTAGAAGGTTAGTCATAGATTCCGATGATGATTCATCACAGACATCCCGCGTCGATCAGGTGGATTCCGAGAATGAACAATTACAACAGCAGCAGCAGCCACATTCAGCAATCATTCAACCGAGCCAGAATAACCTTTACGGCAAGAATCAACACAAATGGTCCACAAAACCTCGTGACCCACGTACCCGTGCAGGTTCTCGTAATGTACTGCATATAATTTCTGGTCCGACAGACATATCTAAAGAACTATCTGTGCCGAAAGATCTATTTTGTCTTTTTGTTGAGGAGGAAATGGTAGACAACATTGTAAAGTGTACGAATGCAGAGATTGGCATGAAAAACAGTAAGTACAAACTATCTAAGTATACCACTACAGAAACATCATCTAATGAAATCAAGGCATTGCTGGGTCTGCTCATTCAATCTGCAGGTCTTAAAAGTAATCATTTACCAACAAGAACTTTGTTTGATACACTGAGAAGCGCAAAAACCTACAAAGCCTGCATGAGCGCTGAAAGATTCGACTTTTTACTAAGATGTTTGAGATTTGATGACAGAATGACAAGACAAGAAAGGAGGGCATCTGATACACTGGCGCCAATTAGAGATTTGTGGGATAGTTTTATAGAAACGAAAGAAACCTATGAAAAGAAGGTATTTTGAAGGTATTTTGAAGAAATTATGGTTAGTGAGCTAGGGTTAAATATCATAGTAGAGTCAAGCCCCGCTCTCTGTTGTTGGTTGCACGTTAACCGTGCGTAACTGTTGATTTTAATTAAACAGTAATAATAACCCATCTCGCAAATTGAGACTCCATAAAGGAAAATTCAATTTCTCTCATTTCATTTCAGTATATTATTAAGCCGTGTTGGCTGAGTAGGCACTCCGACTTTCAATCCGAGGATCGTGGATTCGAAAGCATCGTGTTGGAAGTCGAGATACATTCCACTCGGTCAACACGACAAGCAGTCCGCCCCGGCGACGCACGGGTGTAACTAAGATATTTATGGCAAATTTTTTACCCCTTGGGTTACATTATCAAAGTTTTAATAGGGATCCCTAATAGTTAGACATATAGTGTCATAGACTTTTTTTATAGATATTGATGTCCTCTATAAAACTGTAGTACATTACTTTGCTCTATTGTCAATACTTTCTGCAGCAAACGCAATATAAGGATATTTTTTTGATTTTTTTTCACACGTTGGTTTACGTTATCGAAGTTTTCATACGCATCCCTAACGTTTTTGAAAATAATCTATAGCCTATGTTCATCAGGGATAATGAAGAATTTTAATGGTAAAAGAATTTTTGAAATCGGTCTAGTAGTTTCGATGTAAACAAACAAACAAACAATCAAATCTTTCCTCTTTATATTATTAGTATAGATAAACACGGGATGCTGTAATACAAATTTATAATCGCGTTGAAAAGGTCTAACCCGGTCCGTGGGAGTAATTTGTGTTTTAAAATTAAAACAATGCTTCGCGCAGCTTTAAAGTGGCTAAATTGGCCCGAAGTGCCTCGGTTCTTAAAAAGGCGCTATTGTATGACGAACGTCATCTTCATGTCCTTATTACACTTATATAAGGTTGGTACAACACTATTGTTCTTCCAATTTCCATTATCAGTCGTCATCTCAACACTCAATGCTTTCCTGCCTTTCCTGACTTCTACATTCATACTAACATTCTTCTCGTTAGATGACATTCTTTCCTTCTCATAGCTTGCACATACCATGCTAGCTAGCCTATTGCTTTTCATCTTTTCAGCATCAATGAAAATTGTTCGAAAAAAAATCTTATCTTAATCCATTCTCGTCACTCCTCACATCCATTTCAACGTTCGCATCTCGGCCGTGTCCTCTATGACGTAAGTGTTATCTATACTAATATTATAAGAGAGAGAAATTTTGATTTTTTGTTTTTTTGTATGTTTGTAATGGAATGGATAAAATCAAAATATACTGAACCGATTTCAAAAATTCTTTTACCATTACCAAGCTACATTATCCCTGAGTAACATAGGCTATTTTTATTTTGAAAAAGTAATAAATCACTACATAGTATAAAGCAAAGTCGCTTTCCGCTTCCCGCGTCTGTATGTATGTATGTATGTTTGCTTATATCTTTAAAACTACACAACGGATTTTGATGCGGTTTTTTTTAATAGATAGAGTGATTCAGGATGAAGGTTTATATGTATTTAACACGTGCGAAGCCGGGGCGGGTCGCTAGTTCTTTATAAGAATGACGATAGTTTGAAGCAAGGTGTAAAAAATTGCTAAAAATTTTGCTTTCTTCGTGTGCGCAACAAAAACTATTGAACGGGAATTGTAACGGGAACGGGAACGGGAACGGGAACGGGAACGGGAACGGGAACGGGAACGGGAACGGGAACGGGAACGGGAACGGGAACGGGAACGGGAACGGGAACGGGAACGGGAACGGGAACGGAAGACAACATTTGTTAATTCTAAAGCGATACGAAGTTCGCGGGGTCAGCTTGTTAATTATATATCGGGAGTATTATCTTGCTGTTCTTGCTTGCTGCAACCTGTCACGTATAGAATGCTAACTACTACAAAATGGGGGCATATGACATCTTCAAAGGATCTAAGCGTCTGTAGATCTGAGAGGATGTCTACCGTACTTGGGGATTACAGTTGTGATCCTATTTTTTTTGCGAAGTTGTCACCGTGTGTCATGGCCTTTTGAGAAGGCTTTTAGGCAATTCACAGACTACCACCCAAGGCTGAATAGATATGATAGCTGACAGATAGGTGGATCTAATGTTGTTTATTTTAATAATGGGTTTAAGCCAGTTTTAACACATATTATTTGAAGTTATATTTTGTTTTACTGGTTAAAGCGTGTGTTCTTATAAAACTGCGTGTTGCTAATAAGAAGTTGAAATTGTTTTCAATAAATAATTGTATTTTTACAATGTAGTTAAAAAAAACCGGCGAAGTGCAAGTCGGACTCGCGTACGAAGGGTTCTTTTATTTTATTAGCTTTGTGACAGACCGACGGACAGACGGACAGCGAAAACTTAGCAATAGGGTCCCGTTTTTACACAGAGGTCCACCCGTATTGCCGTAAACTGTAAACAGGATTGACTTACTACATATGTTTTTTGGCTCCTGAAACACAGTTTTCACTAATTCGGGAGCCTATTGATTCATTCAATTATATTCACATTATTATGCCAATAAAAAAAATTTGAATTTGAATTTCTTAGCAGAAAAATTAATGCAAAATGGCGGTTCCAGTTTTGGTAGAAACCTAAAGTTTAATGAGACGTGGTTGAAATATGAAATTGTGTGAAAAATTGGTGAACCTGCTCAAGTTTTTGCTTTCGAGTCCGGTCACGCGCTGCGGCCAAAAGTTAGGGAGCCCCTTAACCCTTTGGGCGGCTCCTATCTATCATCTATCATAGTAAAGTACTGGTCATTTGAGTGACAGGTCTCTTGAATGAATTTGCGTGGTTGTTTCGCGCAAATTTGTTTAATAACTGTCGCTACCCATAGAGACGCATGCCCGTCTGTACCAAATTATACTTCCAGGTTTATTTAAAACCGGCTTTATTTTTACTCACGACGGAACGGAGACGGTTTATGTGTTTGGGGTGAGAGGATGTTTGTGCGTTTGTGTGTGCAAACCAATGTTACCATATATCTCCAAAACCACTGGTTTGATTTTTAGACGTATATTTTTAACTAGCGACCCGCCCCGGCTTTGCATGGGTAGCATGTTATTATACATATAAACCTTCCTCCTGAATTACTCTATCTATTAAAAAAAACCGCATCAAAATCCGTTGTGTAGTTTTAAAGATATAAGCAAACATACATACATACGCGGGAAGCGGAAAGCGACTTTGCTTTATACTATGTAGTGATAGTGATGATATTGTGTGATTGCTGGACGTTCGATTATTATCTGAGTTTGATTACTACGTTACACACGTAGTAATCTCAGTACGAAATACTGGTGGCGATTCTGTTGTATCCAAGCTAAACCTAAAATTTCGTAAAAAAACGATCGATCTTATTCCTTTTACCTTAAAGTCTAAATTAGAGTCATATCAAAATGACAGTCCTAAAACATAGGTTATTTTAGCCATTTCTCTATTTTATTTCGCATATTTGACACAATCAAGTGTCATCTTAGTCGACACCAATTTACATGTCGATTAAATTTAGCTTGACGTTTCTAAATCGATTACGAAAATCGTAAATTTATTCAAAACTATTCTAAGTTAAGATTCTAAGTAGAACTGTCACTTTAAGGTTACGCTATTTTAAACTTTAACTTAAAAGAATTAAGATCGATAGTTTTTAGGAATTTTAACTTAAGCGGGGACACAACAGAATCGCCATCAGTGTAACAGTAATTCATACGAGTTTAATTAACCTCAATGCTTCTAATTTTAAAATCAATTTCTTTATTACAGCGCGTAAAGTATAAGTACATATAATAAAACTGTAGAAGAGTTAAATTCTGTACATTGAATAAAAACTAAAAAATTACTCCTAGGGGCTTTTATACAAGTAACACAAGCAAAAAAAAAAAAACATTTTTAATTTTTTGTCTGTCTGTCTGTCTGTTGTCTGACTTTCACGCAAAAACTACTGGACTGGTGTTTTGATGAACCTTTTTTTTTATGTAGCTATTAGTCCTTAGCAACATCCTAATAATCCTAATAATATTATAAATGCGTAAGTTTATGAGTTTGTATGTATGTTTGTTCCTCAATAAAACCTTAACGACAAAACGGATTAAGTTGAAATTTGCTGTAGATGTAGATATAATGCCCGAATAAAGAATAGATTATTTTAAAATTTGAAAAACCTTCCAAAAACTATGAAAAAACGTAAATGGTATGATTTATGTATAGATGGCGCTGGTGTGCAACAAATCTGACATCACAGACTTAAAACATTCAGTCTCTTCTATTCGATTATTGAAATTCGACAGGACAACGTCTGTCACGGGTAGGCTAGTAGGCTATATCATTTATTTTGAAGATTGGAATACCAGATGAGAAACTATCTGTCGACTAGAGTCAGCTAGTACAAAATATGTTTAGAGGATTGGTGAGGTGCGTACTCTATTGGGTCGCTCTTAGGTTAACTTTGTAGATCCAAATTGAGGGAAGTTTTCATCGAAACCCGGAAGAAAAGTTTGAAGTTGAATTGCGGTTTCTTGAAGTGCAAGGTTGATATTGACCAATCGTAGTGTTTTGTTGAGTGGATAGTCCCTATAAAGCCGGGGTCCCACGGCGCGTACAACGACGGGTACTTGGGGATTACAGTCACTGTCGTGATGCTGTTTTTTGGGTTCCATACCCAAAGGGTAAAAACGGGACCCTATTACTAAGACTTCGCTGTCCGTCTGTCTGTCACAGGGCTTTATCTCATGAACCATGATAGCTAGACAGTTTAAATTTTCACAGATGTATTACTGTTGCGGCTATAACAACAAATACTAAAAACAGAATAAAATAAATATTTAAGTGGGGCTAATGTAAAAAGCGCACGTAGGGTTCCGTACCATTTTATAAAAAACGGCAAAAACACGTTAATTGAATTACCATTAAAAAAAATTCAAAAATATAAAACGGCAAAAAACGCTTTTGTTGAATTCCCATTCAACAAACGTGTTTTTTGCGGTTTTTTTTATAGATGATAGATATAGAATGGTTCGGAACCCTACGTGCGCGAGTCCGACTCGTACTTGGTCGGTTTTTTAATCATTCATCTGTTTAATCACCAAGTGGTCTCAAATCGCAGAACAAAATTCAGTTGATCGCTTTTTCAAATGGGTTTTACGACTTATCTATTACCAAACATCCACTCTGATTGAGTATGATGGAATGGGTTTTTGCTAAATTTAGTGAATATTCAAAAAATTAACGTGAAAAGCGCGAATTCTAATCAATCAGTTTCGTTTTATAAAACATTTTGTAGTATGAAGAAACGGGCTACACGTAAATATAGATTTTTACACGGGTCTTTATCACCTTTAATTTATTTTCCCGACGTTTACATGATAATGACCATCTATAGCTATGTCAAATTAAAATACAAATTAAAAAATCATTTATATCAATAAAATCACTTTGAAACATCTTAGGAACTAGGTGAATCTACGCCGATTCCACGCGACCAAGCCTAGAAGAATCAGGCAAGAAACACGGCTTGGGGTCTACCTTTTATTAATGATCCTTTCCTTAATGCTATGTAGAGCTCCAGTGTGGTGCCAATCGAACAAGGTGAAGGCTCAAATAAGAATAATAATTAATAGTACTACTCAAATACGTACAACAATAAAAAAATTAAAATAAAGATGAAGCTCTTTATTTTTATAGAGCTATGCTATGTCTACTTATCACAATAGTTTGAAAAATTATACGGGCTACACTGTTACTTTTATCTGTATTTACACTTTACATTAGCATTATGTTAATCAAATGTTGACTAGAAAATAAATAAAAATAATTTTTACGTTTAAAAAACTAAAAAGAAAATCAACGAAAATGTTTCGATCAATCAAAAAATCAATGGACAATATTAGTTTTTTTAAGTTTTATGAAGGAACTATTGGTCCTACATGAATAATTATAATTTAAATGTGTTATTGTTTGTTTCCTAATCAAAAATAAACGACAAAACAGATTAAGATGAAATTTGATATAGTATGTAAATAAAAAATCAGAATAAATAAAGGGGGAACTTAAAATCCGAAAAACAACCCCTAAATAATAAAAAACGCAAAAAGGATGATTTTGGTATAGAGGGTGCTGATGTGCAAAATTAGACATCTTAGACTGATAACATTGAGTTGTCATAGCAACGCATTCTACCAAAAAGTTTGAATCCTACCAAGGTCGGTATTGGAAATTCATTTTGGCAAAAAAATCTGACATCAATTTGACTACCAATGATTACCGCATTCTACCAAAATTCGATATAAATAGAATTTATAAAAAAAAACCGACTTTAGTTTTGACTACTGAATGATACGCATTCTACCAAAATGCGTAATTTATTCTAACAGAAGGTTTATAAGGAAAACATTTGTAGTTTCCTGAAAGTTCTTTTTTCTATGCGACTATTGAAATTTGGGTAGGACAAAGTCTGTCACGGGTCGGTTAGTAGGTACTTAATAAATAATAAACGTCTGATCTAAAGCAACTTTCAATTACAACATTTCTATGAGAAATTCCTGCAAAAAATCACAATAGTCGTTCACCTGCCACATTGAAAGCCACGATCGGCGGCGGCCAAGGCGGGATCCGGTTATTACAATAGTAATTTTCTATTTAATGCACCTTTCTCCCTTCAATGCATTAGCTAATATTCTGTGGTATAGAGGCCTGTGTCTCTTGAAATGATTTCATCATCATCATCATCATCATTATCTCAGCCGATCGACGTCCACGGCTGGATATAGGCCTCCCCCAAAGATCGCCACAATGACCGGTCCCGCGCTGCCCGCATCCAGCGGTTTCCCGCGACCTTCACCAGGTCGTCTGTCCACCTGGTGGGGGGTTTTCCCACACTGCGCTTACCAGTACGTGGTCGCCACTCGAGAGCCTTACGATCCCAACGGTCGTCTATTCTACGAACTATGTGCCCTGCCCATTGCCACTTGAGTTATGCAATTCTGAGAATTATGTCGGTTACCTTAGTTCTTCAGCGGATCTCCTCATTTCTGATTCAATCTCGCAGAAATACCCCGAGCATAACCCTCTCCATTGTTCTCTGAGCGACTTTGAGCTTCCTTATGAGGCCCATAGTAAGGCACCACGAAATTATTTAATACCTATGAAATAAAGATTGTCTATTAAAATTATACTAGTTGTCCGCCCTTCGCTGCTTCGGGTAAACTAACTAAGATTATAGGCAGTTTTATAGTAGCAGATCACATTTATAGGGAAACTCTAATTAAAAAAAATATATTGCCTTTACTTGGAATTGGTCCGGTAATATGTATACGTCTTTATAATATTTAGTAGTGTAGAAGTGTAGATGGAGCACTAAACATTTAAATAGGATCAAGAATCGGTAGACATCTTTTCAGATCTCCAGGCGAAGAGATCATCAAAAATGTCTAAAAGAATATAGTCAAAGGCATGTCCAAACATTACATCGGAGATATGTCCATATTTTACAGGAGTAACTAAAAATAAAACACATTTAATTTTATAAATGTCTGCTAAGAATTCCTATAAATTTTAAATTTAAATGTCTTTTGAAGTAGTTAGATTATATCGGGTTAAATAGCTCGGAAAATTGACGATCATTGGGGCAGAAAGTTTCTCAAGTGAAGACAACGCACCGGAAAGCGCGGAGTAGGGCGTACCTCGACTGATGAGAGAGGTTGGATACCGATCGGTAGCTTTGAAATTCAGTCGACCTCAGTGGACATCCTGCGATTAAAATGATGTACGGTCGACGGAAGAGCCGTTTCGGGCGAGTCGGTACATCGACTTTCAATAAGAAAATTCGAATCCTTACCGTGCATCAATGGGTTTTTCTATTCAAAAAAATATGTTTGCATCACCTACACGTACCTACTCAAACGGTAAAGAAAAAAATCGCGGGAAACCAGTTAGTTTCGTATGGAATGCTAATTCCTGCAAAATGTGGGCATCTGCTTAATGTAATGGTTGTACGTGCCTCTGTCTTTAAACATCTTCAAGGATCTGAGCGCCTGGAGATTTGAGAGGATGCCATTACGTGGTACAGTCGTACGCCATTACGACTGTAATCAGTCGTAATTCTATATTATTGATGTGAAACATCTATAGTGGCGGGTCAGACCGGCTGTTGGCTTAGCGACGCGTCGCCATGGAATGCGCCGCTGCGAACAACATGCGGCTAGGCGTACTAGATGAGTTGCTGCCGAGGAAGTGCCAATCGCGTCCGATCCAGTTCGCGATATGCTGTCACGATCTTTTGTACTAAAATATTTTTCACAACAGTTTAGATCATTTCGATGTTTCACATCTGCCAGGCGTCTTGCGACGGAACAAGCCTATCAGTGAACGCCAGAACTTTGTCAAGTGTGACAAGTTAATCCCGATATATTGGGGTCCTGCTGATACGCGAAAGACGGTTAGAAGTACCTGGCCTAAGCAAGACGTTTGTCTGAGCTTATAGAAACCAAATCTCTTCAATAAACATACATCTGTTAGATAAGTCCAGGGCGACTACTCCGCAAACCGATAAACGATATACCGTGATAAACGTCACATCGTTTCCGACACGATGGAACGACCGACATTACTTTCGACAATTTACATCATAGCGTGTGCCCACACTGCGAACCTACCGCGCGCGGTTGCGAAGACGGACGCGATGTGTCAAACATATGAAACGTGCCATCACTACACTATGGCCGCAAAGTATATTCATATGTTTGATACTTTTCGTACCCGTCTTCGCAACCGCGCTGGGCTCGGCAGTGTGGACGATTACATTCTACTACATACGACATTTTTATTCTAAGAATGCTGTTTGGCAAACATATCGGAGCACTGTCGTATTATCCAAATCGTTTTGTGGAGTAGACGCCCAGGACGGCCTAGTTATCAGCAGACTATTATCATTCAGCGGTTCTTCAGCATTTCCATTTCAATGCGTCCAGTAATTTCTTTTCTAATTGAATAGAAGGGGAGATAGGCGCGTGAAAGAATGGTGCGGTCTTATTTTTGCAATGGGGGAGGTAGCGGTTCTATTGTTTTGAATGTGCTATTATCTAACGGAATCTCAATCCAGTAGCGTTTTCTTTCATTTAGTTTGAAGTTCTAGAATCTAGAAGGTTGACTTCGGGTCGGACGCAGGCCAGGTGCAGTGGATATGCTCCGTTTCTTAGCTTTATTCAGGGCATATGGTCGTGACGTCAGAATATCAAAAATATTGCCTTGACTTTGTAAATCCTGCTTCCTAATCCTACTAATACTATAAATGCGAAAGTTTATGAGTAGGTGTGTGTGTGTTTGTTCTTTTGTCTCTTACACGCAAAAACTACTGAACTGATTAAAATAACACTTTACAGTAATATAGATTAAACATCAGAATAAATGCGAAAGTTTGTGACGATGTTTGTATGTTTGGATGTTGGTGGCTCAAATTACCAAACGGATTTAAATGAAACTTGAAAGATACATAGCTTATATCCTTGATTAGAGTATAGGATACATTTTATTCACGTGTCGACGCAAATGAAGCCGTGGGCAGAAGTAAGTTTAACGTAATTCAAAGCAGAATATCGAAGTTATTGCTGCGGCTAGATAAGCTTTTTAGCCTTCCTACGTGGAATGCGTACTCGATAGATCTTCATAATGTTTCTTGTAAGATAAATAAATAAACGCCCAATTACATACACCAGACCCAACATTGAAATACCCTGTGTCAAGGGTATCAGAGTTTACGAGTACAGTAGTCCACAACTTCCAAACCCACAATAAATATTTGCAGATCATGCAAACATTTATTCTGTCGCGGGAACCCTCAGCCGGACACCATGCCACATAAAGTTATCTATACCTACTACTACTAGCTGTCCCGACAGACGTTGTCCTATAGAATTTTAATAAGTTCACGGAAAAAAGCACTTTTTATTTTTTCCGATCTTTATGTGGTTATTAAAAACTAGCGACCCGCGCCCCGGCTTCGCACGGGTAGCATGTTATTATACATATAAACCTTCCTCCTGAATCACTCTATCTATTAAAAAAAACCGCATCAAAATCCGTTGTGTAGTTTTAAAGATATAAGCAAACATACATACATACATACAGACGCGGGAAGCGGAAAGCGACTTTGCTTTATACTATGTAGTGATGATACTCTACGGCCTATTCGTATACCTTCCAAATGTACACAAAAAAAAACATAAAAATCGGTCAAGCCGTTTCGGAGGAGTATGGTTACAAACATTGTGAAACGAGAATTTTATGAAAATTTTAATGAGATAAAATTAGTATTTTTGTTATTAATTAATAAACTAAAAAAACATCTGAAACAAAATAAAAAAATATTTGACCTATCAAAAGTTAACTTATCATTTATCAACATTTAGCAACATAGGCCATATTTTAATTAAAAAAAAAAAAAGAATTTTGCACGAAAGTTATAATAATGTAAACTAAGGTATCATTAAATTTGTATATAATTCTCACTAGTACATACGTGTGTAGCCAGAACGGACGGCTAGTTAAGAATATAAATTCAAATTTCAAATAAAATCATAAGGATTACTTTAAAACGTCATAGGAACTAGGTGAAGCTACGCCGATTCCACGCGATCAAGCCTAGAAGAATCAGGCAACAAACACGGCTTGGGGTCTACCTTTTTTTAATGATCCTTTCCTTAATGCTATGTAGAGCTCCAGTGTGGTGCCAATCGAACAAGGTGAAGGCTCAAACAAGAATAATAAGTAAAACTAAGTAGAAAGTACCTATGCCAAATTCAGCCTGACTTATATCAGTTCAAACTCAATTAATCAACTGTTTAATCCCAATGTCAAACTTCTTGTTCGTTTACACTGATAAATTAGGTTTGGTAACAAGACAAAAACAGCTGATATAAAAAACTGGGTACTCGGAGAAATGTAATACTAGATTTCTACTCGCGTACGAGTCGCGACACGAGGTGCGAGGCGAACCACGAGACGAGAGTGTGAATAGACGCTCGTGGCTCGCCTCACGCCTCTTTCCTTTACTATCGATCACGCGAGGTGCGAGCCGAGACACGAGACGAAGCACGAGGCGAGGTACGAGGCGAGAGTGTAAATCTAGCATAAGAAAATTAATTTTAAGTCATTTAGAAGGGAGCGTCTATTGCTGCAAAATTAAAAGTACTAAAAACTTTACAAACAAAGTAAAACCTTAGATACTAAATTAACATACAAGAAAAAAGTAAAATCTTGTTTATTATTACAAGCTTTTATTCAACTTGCCTTGTTTTAGTGTGTGTAGGTCAAATCTTGCAATTGAATTTTAAACCAGTTTCCCACAACCAAGTAAGGTGAAATTTAGCGTATATGTGTAACTTCAGTGACAATACATTATGGTGACAGCGAGCTGATCTGATGTTGGAGTCAGAAGCTGTTAAACGGTCACTCACAACGGAAAGTAAATAGTTCGATCGAGTAAAAACTTTGCATACCCATCAAGTTCTAATGACATCGTAATATTATGTGACAGGTGATAGCGCGCTGCTATGATTTCTAGCTCGAAGGAGAATTTTAATAAAGCTTGTTTACAAAAAATATTTTATTAAAAACTTATTATTTAATATTATAAAGAACAAACCACAAACTTTCCCTCAAAAAAACTACCAAACAGCCGGCGCAGACAAAAAAAACTGAATAATGCGAAACATTTTTCAACTTCAAAAAGTTAATCTACCACTAAACCACTTTCAAACGCTTCAAATGAAACGGAAAAGATTCCGGATTCTCCAAGTTTTGAGGGATTTCGACTTAATGCTCTGGAAACTTCCAAGAACTTGAATGCGTTTTGTTCTAAATTATAAAGCAAACAGCGTCGTTGTTTACTACACGATTTGGCCCGTGGATTTTATTTCAAGTAGGTAAGACTATAGTGTTTTTATCAAACTTCATTCGAAATGGTTTTAAAGTTTAAAGTTTAATGTTTATTTGGAACCGAAAACAATCCCCGACCAATCTTCCATTCATCTTTATATTCACTCCATGCCAAGGTTGTCTGGAACAGATCGCTTTTTATCGATAAGACCGCCCATTGTACAGTTTGTTCTAGTTCAAGTTTCTTTCGTTGTTATTTTTTGTTTTATGGTGTACAATAAAGCATTTTCATTCATTCATTCATTCATACAATATTTGTCGTCACAAGCTTTTATATAACTTGCAATGTATGTATGAATGTAACTATGTAACTATGTTTGTTATGGTAGAATCTTGCAACTCAATTTTGAAGCAGTTATCCCCAACCCATTGAGCTGAAATTTTACATACTTATGTAACTTCGGTGACAGCGAGCTGATCTGGTGATGGAGTCAGGAGCTGTTCTACGGAACTCCTCAGTAAATAGATGATGAGATAAAACTTTGCATTCTTGTCAAGTTCCAATGACAATGTTATATTATGTGACAGGTGCTCGATGGTTTGAATGATTTTACAAAAGTTTGTCATTGAAAAATATTATTCAACTTATTTTTAAAATATCTACGTCAAAATTATGAAAAACGATGACACTGTGTCATCATTTATGTGTCACTATAAAACTGTGTAGCAGACATCAACGCTTACCTCCGGAGGAAGAATTTTTGTATAGTAAGTGTCAGTTTTGGCATTTGGACGATACGTTGTCGATACGATAGTGGTTCGTGCTCAGGCCACTAAATGCAAAACTACAATTTATAGACATTGAAATGTGTTTGTAACTATGATACTCACATGATATCGTTTCTAGAATAAATTTGTTTACCTATTAATAGTAGTATGAATGAGTGCGTAAATTTGTGTGTGTGTATCGGCGTGATTGAGTAACGTGCGAACAATCGCGATGATAGAAATGCATAAATCGTGCAAAATTTACCCAACACAAGCAGACGGCCATAGAACAATAAAGGTTTCTCTTCGTTTTTTGATTTTTATTACTACAGCTCTGAACGGTCGAATTTAGAGAATACCACTTTTGTAGCAACTATTGTAGAATCATTCAATCTTTCCTATGATTCAATGAACTTGAAAATGACTTAAAACTACAGTAAGTTTTAGAACTTTAATTTTGAGGTTACGCTAATTTAGACTTTAACTTAAAAGGAATAAGAGCGATCGTATTTTACGAAATTTTAGCTAGGTTGTGGACACAACAGAATTGCTACCAATATTAAGTAGGTACCTCTCAGGTTACTAAGCAGGACTTAATAATAACAGGGTAATGACAAGGGCAAATGACAATTTCATAAAAATGTACCTACCTATCTATCTACTTGATATTTTCCTTAAGGTGTGACCAGACATAACGCGGCATTCGCAGGACAAAAGTTTGCCACGTAACTAGTTTAAACATAAATGTAAATGCGCGGCCTTCGTCCAATCATAACGCGGCAAGTCGCGCGCGGCTGCCGCGCTCAAATACCGCGCTTTGATTGGACGGCGGCCGCGCGTACATTTACTTCTATGTCTAAAGTAGTAACGCGGCAAACTTTTGTCTTCCGAATGTCGTGCGTAGTTGCCGCGCTGTGTTTGTACACACCTTTTGATGTTTTGTTTACGCAATCTCCAACCATAGCTTTTGTTTTCTGAGAAGTAATATACGAGTATAAGTATGAGTTGAGGGTTGAAATGATTGACGATGAGAAATACCGGAGTTGATTCCGAGTAGTCCCAAATAGGGCACGATTAGGCACCTATTTTGTTCATCAAAAAGACATTGACTCCGGAAGACTAGCAATTATTCGACTGGTAGGTAAGTATTATTAGTATAATTCTAAGTTTAAATATACATACTATATTAATATAGTACCTTCATTTTTTCCTCTCCTTTTCCCACTTAATATGGGGTCAGTACAACAAACATGTTGCGGAAAGATTTGGCTTAGGTTTTAGAACCTTCGAATAAAATAAAATAAAATCATTCATTCAGAGCAAATACTCCATGTATTATGTACTTTACAAAGTGTATGATGAAACTACAAGAGTTAAAAACTATGTAGCAGCTTCAACGCTCGCCTCCTTAACACGAATATAGTTATTTTTATTAATATAAGAACTACCTACAGATTATTTATATAATATATAACATTAATATAGTACCTTAGGATAAATTTACCAGCTAAAGAGCGTGGCTTTGCGCGCGTAATACCCGGTACCCGGGTAAAAGTGTCCTATGTCCTATGTAATCAAATTGAAAACGGATCAGCCGATTGGGTAACAAACAAACATCTGTTAATTAATTATTGGTTGCGGGCCTCTAAGCCTGAGAATGAATAACTCAGTAAAATAATTATAACAACCTGGTCTTCTGGTTCGGGGCATGAGTGTACTAATGAAGTTTATAAGCAATTTTTTGATACATTAGGTTATATTATTGCTATTTTTATAGGGATTTCTAATAAAAAAAAATTTATAGCCTGTTTTACTTGCTAATAATGTATAATTTAATTTTTAAAATTGGTGTTGTAGTTTTTAAGTTTATGTATCCACTAGATGTCCCAAGCCCGCTTCGCTGGGGAACAGATAGTTTCACATCTGGTATTCCAATATTTAAAATAAATTATATATTATGTTGCCGAGGACTAATAGCTACATAACAAAAAAAGTTTCATCAAAATCCGTCCAGTAGTTTTTGCGTGAAAGCCGGACAACAGACAGACAGACAGACAGACAGACAAAAATTTCAAAATGTTTTTTTTTTGGCTTGTGTTACTTCTATAATGGCCCCTAGGAGTATTTTTTTGTTTTTATTCAATGTACAGAATTGAACTCTTCTACAGTTTTATTATATGTAATAAATGCAAATTTTAACTCATTCTCTTCAAACTGTTGAAAAGGACACAAAAGACAAAACAAATAACACACTTAAGGCGTAATTAAAGGCGTTACTCACTGGTGTCGTTGACCTTGGCTGTCGGGTTCATGTCGCGGTCGCTCGTCCTCCTGAAACGGAAAACAGATGTAAAGCAACCAAATTACCTTAAATTATTAAATGACCTGTGAACATTTCAAAATATTGTAGTTCAAGAGTGGTCTATAATTATAGAAATAGTCTTTACCTAATATGAGGTCCTTACATTATGTTTCTGAAGCGCTTTTTAAGGTTCCGTACCCAAAGGGTAAAAACGGGACCCTATTACTAAGACTTCGCTGTCCGTCTGTCTGTCCGTCTGTCTGTCCGTCTGTCTGTCACAGGGCTGTGTCTCATGAACCGTGATAGCTAGACAGTTGAAATTTTCACAAATTATGCATTTCTGTCGTCGATATGAGATGAGACTCCCCATACAGCAAACATATTTTTTTTGCCGTTTTTTATAGAGAATGGTACGCCACCCTTCGTGCACATGTCCGACTCGCATTTGGCCTATTAATTCCTTCCAATGTTGTGCCGACCCCATATTAAGTGGGAAAATAGAAGAAAATGAATGATAATAGTAATGTAGCCGGTTTTATTTTGTTTTTATGTGTTTTGAATTCTGGGGAAGATTTTGATGGGAACGGGATAAACGCGGGTGTAACCGCTAGTAGTAAATAGTACAGAATAGTTTTGCATGCAAATCGATTTGTTCCGATGAAGCTTTCAAAGCTAGTGCACCAATGTTCCGTTACCACAATTCTATGTAAATGTAATTCCTATTAGCTCATCACCAGCCCAGGGCAGACTATTACCTAACTACTAAACTAGCTTAAATACTAGCTAGGACATTATACTGAAACGATTGACAGGTTGACTTGTTCTTCAAACGACACAAAAAACATTTGATAGATGAAAGAGTTTTTTAAGTAGTTTTTTTTCCAGTAGTTTTTAGAGTTCCGTACTCAAAGGATAAAAACGGGATCATAATACTAAGACTTTGCTGTCCGTCTGTCCGTCTGTCTAGACAGACGCACGTCAAAAGGCTGTATCTCATGAACCGTGATAGCTAGATAATGGTAGTGTAGATCCCAAAGAGGGTTGACGTCAGTCCGGCGACCGGTTGTAAAACATAAGCCAAATACTCTTCGCAACTTCGCAACATGTTGTGCCGACCCCATATTATGTAGAAAAAGGAGAAGAAAATGAATGATAATAGTAGTGTAGAGATTAATCAAACAAAGCTTGTACTATAGACAGACACAGAACAAACATCTCTGTTCATCACTCGAATGTTTGTCCTGGGTATCGAACCCAAAACAGAACGCAGAAAGCAGAGCTGTAAACTGAGACCAGTAAAATTTATGATGCAGATTCGAAAACCAATGAATTTCAAACGTCAAGATAAAATGGATCATGATAATACGCATGGTAAATGGGAACTGTATCTAATGTTGAGATAGGCCACGGATTAACATAACTTCTGATAACGTCCGTCAATATTTTGATGAAGTAACCGAACCCTAATGGATTAGCGTATTAACTCAAATTAATTATTTTCTTAAATTTAGCTAATATAATAGGTAAATGAAAAAATACTGTGTATCTTATGATAAACATTATTGTATCTAAATATTAAAACTCGTGCATTACTGACGAACTGACTGATCTATCAACCTCTAAACCATAGGTCTTGAAACTTGAAGTCCCAAGGAATCACCCTTGAAACACCCTTCAAGGGTGTATTTATTTTGGTGGAATTACCCAAATTCAACCCCCGAAGGGGTGAAGTCTGTTTGAAAATAACTACATGTGTACAAAGTCGCGACGGTTTATAAGGTAATCTTTCAAACTATGGTGATAAATACACATTGATTTTTACACGGAACGACCACCGACGGCGTTGTCAATTTCGCACCGCGACTAATACTGCTTTATTCTTTCTTTAGAGATTGTAGTACGGCCCCTGACGTACGTTAGAGAATTTTGCCAACCATTCGCTGAAAATACGGATCGTATCTTATCCACTGCACACGGTAGCGTGCGCCATAGTGCCGCTCAACACATAAAGTGATATTTATGAAAAAAGATTTCGTCCACTGTGGGTGCGTGTTCTCATAGTGTCGTTCTTGAATACGAGGGTTAATGTAAGAGCCTGATACAAGGCTATCTCGAGAAACCTGATGCTACATTGTAACTGCAACGCCTACGTGACATTTGCGCGAAAATTAAACATTTCTGTTTAGTACTGCTCAGCTGTAAAACAGCGCCGCGAGAGTGCAATTACATTTAAATGCTGTGTTGACTTGTAATTCGGTTAGGAGTGCTCGCGTAGGGTTACCATGTTGCTACATTTCAAAAAATAAACCGAAAATTATCGATCTGCAATACAAAGATCATTGTGACTACATGATCGAGCTATCGCGAACTATTCTTATAATCTTTCACGGTATAGACAAAGACGGTATTATGACGCCTGACACGTAGAATATGTGTCGGGCGACAGTGTCGCGAGACAAATGTCCGCAATGTAGTGCAATTGCAGCATATAAGTTTTTATCGATATTTTTTCTTTTTGCCGTGATAACTTCTTATAATCGAACGAAAAAGCACGAGAAAGCATGACTCATTATCTGGTTCCGCCTGAGCCGAGCGTGCAAGTGTGAGTGCGGAACAAGCGATATAGACAGAGCCTATGCATTAACGTTATCACGTAAAATTATCGTCCGTAAACCGACTTTACAAACAACAATTTTTTTTTATGTCTAAAGCGTTTGTAATATATCGATCGTGCGTCTGATCTATGGCCGCTCTGATGACGTAATTTTCCTTCCTGGAAACAAATCAATTTGTTCTCAAATAAATTGATCGCTTGCTGAGTTAGGGCCTTTTTGTAATACTGCGAAAATACTTAATGCAAAATTTATACTTTTACTTTACTTTTTTTTGACGTTGCAACTATGTTACAATGTTTCCTAACGTTTCGTCTATGGTACAATAGTCATGGTCGCGGGATGAGTAGAAAACTCGTAAATTCCGTCGACGAGCGGAGGCAGTTGAAGAAACTACACTCATTTATCCTTAAAAAAATCATGTTCACATTACGAAATTACGACATACTCACGACATACTAACTGTATCCGTAGTGTTTATAGGTATTGCGTTTTAAAGACCCGTGTAATAATAATAGAAATAAAACGATAATACAAAAAAGTATATATAAAAACCGGCCAAGTGCGAGTCGGACTCGCGCTCGAAGGGTTTCGTACCATTCTATAAAAAACGGCAAAAAAAACACGTTTGTTTCAACTGTGTACCTATCACGGTTCATAAGATACAGCCTTGCGACAGACAGACAGATAGACAGACAGACAGACAGACAGACAGACATACGGACAGATAGACAAACAGACAGACAGACAGACATACAGACAGACAGTTTGGGTACGGAACCCTAGAAAGAGTCAGAATGTATACGCACATTTGACATGTGTGCTTAATACGGTGAAGGAAAACATCGTGAGGAAACCAGTTAATGTGGTACTTGGGGATTAAAGTCGTAATCCTATTTTATTTCATTTCATTTAAAAAATTGTGATGTAATACTGGTTCGTCGCTGCTAACTTTCCCCGGAAAACAATTACTTACACGCCATTGAAGTTATTGGTCATTATTTTACTTTTGCAACAGACTCGGAAATTCATCCTCACCTGGTGCTAAGCCCCGACTCTCCCCCCTGTATCTACTATAAACTCATTAGCAAACGAGCGTCTGTCACCAAGTTTGAATTTGAATGCCTGTTTGCAACAAAACGAGATTACTTTCCATTGGGCTGCCCTAGTTCCAAAGTCTTGATCTAAAAAGTGGCAGCTACGTAAAAAACTTCGAAATTCAACTAGGTTGGTTTCTAAAATCCACACGATTGGTGAAAGCTAGAAAATTTTCCCAAAATCCCCACTGAACATGCTAACAATACAGCAGAGGCGATTTCAGAAACAATTATTAAAAAAAAAAACTATATTTCTTTTATATTTTGTAATGCCTATTATTATCGATAATGTTTATAAAAACATGAATGTAATGTATTTGTGTACTGAAAATGTACCTACTTATACTGTAAGTATTTGTCATAAACAGTTATTGTAACTATATGGAATAAGACACTAACTTCTGTAACACAGGCCTTCGTACCTAGCTGAAAAGTGAGAGACTACATACTATGATGTCTGTGTCCTTATTTAAATAAAAAAAAATAGGATCACGAATGTAATCCCCAAAAGTACGGTATATACATCCTCTCAGATCTCCAGACGCTTAGATCCTTTGAGTCGTTTCCTTGAGAGTTGATGTCTAGTGGAGGTAGTCAGAGGCACGTCCAAACATTATATTTGGCACATGCCCACATTTTGCAGTAGTTAGCATTGCATACGTGACAGGTGGCAAGTCCATTGCCGCTTATAAGAATACTAACTGGTTTCCTCACGATGTTTTCCTTCACCGTTTTGAGCACATATTTTTGATGCGCATATAAATTTTTCGAAAAGAAAAATCCATTGATGCACGCCGGGATTCGAACCCGCGACCTTCAGATTGAAAGTCGGGTACCTCTCACTCGGCCAACACGGCCTTTCCTTATTTTTATGACAATAAAAAAAAATTATTATCATTAATGAAATGGTCATAGTAAAGGGACAACCCATTGATTATTTTATAGTAAATTCCACTAAAATCTCTCCAGGTATTCATACTACACAACAAACACTCCAGCTCGGAACTTTCTATCGTTTCGCCCGCTTCGTGTCCATTGTGTTAACTTGCTCTATTGTTGGCTCATAGTTTGTGAATGTACAACCCGGTCACAATATCTGTGCACCTGACCTCGTGACGTCATGTACGGGCGAGGCGGGAGAGAGAGAGAGTGGGAGAGGCGCCGCATTCCAGCGAGGTGCACAGATATTCTGACCGGGTTGTATATCTCTACTATGAGATGAAATGCACCTTGCAGAACTATTTGACTTTATTATGAGCTGTTTATTGGTCAGGCAATATGCTTTTGACATGCTATTGCCCGAGCAAAACTTCAACCCACAACTTCTATGTCTAGCTGCGTCATTTATTTGACTTTCCTTACAGCTCAGTTGGTAGTAATTCTGCTTTCTGCGCTGTAGGTTGTAGGCCTGTTTCCCACCGATAACAAACATTTAGGTAATGCACATAGATTATTCTGTGTTATAGAAAAATTATACGGGAAAAAGTGCAAGTGAATTTTTTCTATGGGGTTATAGAAATTGGACTGGACAACGTCTGATGAGACAGCTAGTGTATTATAAGTATTAACAAAAAAAAGTATATAAGTATTCTATGAGTAATCTAGTTACATAGCTTTAAGAAAAGGATCATTAAAAAAAAGGTAGACCCCAAGCCGTGTTTGTTGCCTGATTCTTCTAGGCTTGGTCGCGTGGAATCGGCGTAGCTTCACCTAGTTCCTAAGACGTTTCAAAGTGATCCTTGTGATTTTATTGAAATAAATGATTTTTGAATTTGAATTTGAACTACAATACAAGCTCGCTCGATTTGGAACATGGCGCTGTGTGAAATGTTCACCAATATATTTTCGCTATCAGCCCGATGACGAAGCGGTAACGCTAAAAATCGGATGACGCAATCTCCTTTCGGTAAACCAATTATTTAGGGCATAAAGGTGTTTCGTGGCGTAGGCTTTATCTTAAGGTTTGATGAAAGATCCCACCTAAATCATGAAACAATCGAGTAGGTCTATTGGTGTGCAGATTCGGACACAGCCTTCTAATCGAAAGTTGAGATACCTTTTACTAGGCTAACTCGGAATTGGAAAAGTTTTACTAATCTTGTTTCTGTCTTTGATTTGGATAAATAAAACCACAGACATTTATTGTACAAAATCAAATCAGGGGGGCTAACACGAATCACTATCGCATCGTTATAATATAAGAGTGTAAATTTTGACGTTTCGATGACGATACGATAATGATTCGCGGTAGTCCTACTGTATCTTTTATATTGAGAAAAACACGATAAAAATGACAAAAATTAAGCCTAATGAATGAAAAAAATGATCATAAACAACAATGTATTTTGTCTGTGGAAGTACCAATTCAGATCGCAATGGTATGACTAATTCAAATGTGAAACAAAAGCGGTACCTACCTTCCAATGATGCTATTGAAAATGGTGCCTATAGCAAATACAAAGCACATCAATATTTAGAGACAGACAATATGCATTCATAGTAAATATACACGCCGACACGCGGCAGACTTTGTTCTGTCCAAATTTCAATAATCACGTAGAAAAGAGCAATCCGAATTTTGGTAGAATGAGTATAATTTATTAGTCAAAACTGCGTTGCTATGGCGACTAAATGTTTTTAGTGTGTGATGTCAGATTTGTTGAACCCCAGCGCCATCTATATCAAAATTAAACTTTTAGCTTTTTTATCGTTAAGGGGTTGTTTTTCGGATTTTGAGTACCCTATTTTTTATTCAGATTTTTATCTACTGCAAATTTAATTATAATCCGTTTTGTCTTTTAGATCTAATAAATTATTATCAAACATAACAAACATCCTCACAAAGTTTTGGATTTATTTATTAGGCTATACACCAATTTGACAAGTACAATAATCATGTCTAATTATTGAATTGAGAATTTATCCAAGTTTCTTTATATTAGCATTGAACAAACGTAGAAGAAATAATTGGGTTTTCTTAGTTTTACTTAATGAATATGTAAAAGACCCTTTTAAGGCTCTAGGGCTATTAATTATAGAGAAAATTACAGGCTTCAGTGCCAGACAGACCTACTTAGATTAAGCGTTTAATTACGAGAGCTACTCTTTAGATAGGTTAATAAATAAATAAATATAGGGTAGATCCCATCGGTTCTATAGAACATAACGTCTTAGGTTTTTTTCCCAATCTACAAAAGAACTTTTTTACCCGAGTCCACTTTTTTGTGGCGTTGCAAACAAGCATACGAGAAACTCTAAATAAATAAATGAAATAAATAAATATTGGTGGTCTTTGTATGAGCGACAAACTCCGTCATCAGAGTTGGCATAAGCTTGGCATAAGCTATACAAACTATTAGAAGTTTTTATTTAACTTGCAATGTTTGTTACTTGTTAAGGTTCAATCTTGCAACTAAATTTTGCATACTTCTGTAACTTCGGTGATAATGCAATAATATGATGACAGCGAGCTGATCTGATGATGGAGTCAGAAGCTGTTAAATGGAACTCCTTAGTAAATAGTTGGATTGAGGTAAAACTTTGCATACTTATTAATTTTCAATGATAATATAAAATTATGGTATTAGCAAGCTGATCTGATGAAGGAGCTCGAATGTAGCCATAGGAACTTCCTAACTACACAACAACAACTTGAGCTCTAGAATTTATAAAAACTTATTTTTATAACTCTTGAAGGCAGAATACGCGTATGTTATGTGACTTGTCTCTTATATTATATCCATCGTCTATAAAAAATACTAACTCGTAAATCACGCCCTTCGATCACTGCCTTACGTCCGTCAACTTGAGGCATACGGATGTTAATTGAATAGAAAAGCCTTTCATTCATAGTTGGAATTCGATCCAAGACGTTCGGATTGAAAGTCGAGATAACTTCCAATCCGTCAAAACGACTTTTTTAATGAAAAAAAAAAACTCTTTACTTAAGACGAGTAATAAATGTTTTTAATGAATGCAGAATAGTTTTTTTTCAATAACCGCAAAACATACAGTTATGTTTTTTTATGACAAAGATATCTAGATAAATTAAAGATAAAAAAACATAAGGATATCTAGATAAATTACAGACAGAAACATGATTGGTGAAACTTTTCTCGATCGATTTATTTTCTAAAGTTGGCTCTTAAAAACACTGGTTTCGTTTTTAATCAAAACTATGAACGAAGCTAAACAGTTAATTTTTATATAATTCGTTAGATAATCATACTAGCTACATAAATAAAAGGCAGTTTCTTTTTAAGTTTGATGGTTTTTATCACTGCGTTTAAAATATAAAATATAATGCGTTTTTATCACTTTTTTCGTCTTATCCGGGTAAACTTAGCCCATACAAAAAGTCAAAAATTACACACATCATCTTAACCCATCACTTGAATTTAGTTCTCATCACTGATCTCCAAAAATTAACTCGGGCACATGCCTACATTTTGCAGTAGTTAGTATAGTTAGTTTGAATGAAATAAATATTTAAACCTATGCCCAGTATTAATATGCTAAAAGCCATTCTCCGCCTATAAGTCTGCTATATAGGTTCGTAATTACCCCATCACAAGCGAGACAAGTGTTCACAGACCATTCGCCGTGACTTATGATCCATATTTTAGTACCATTTGGCACAGACTGGTATTATTTCTGGGCCAAAGAGCCATGCTCGCGGTCGCTTTGTTTTATTTATCTATTCTATTCACATAGTGATCATTAGCTAGCTCTAATAAGTATTTTATTTAATAATTTTATTATAAAAACTAAAACATACCTACGAACTGTTTGGTTTGATTTGTTCTCATAGATAGTGTCATAGGTACATTTAAACATTGGATATGGTGTGAACGGTTTGTACCTAAAGTGAGAGTTACTTTAGGTAAAAATCCCTATTTCTCTGGGTCACACCATAACTTAAGAACGATTGCACCAAACTGGAGTTTTTTATAGTGTTTGTTAATGTCTGCACAAAGCTTGTATAAAGAAAATTTTGGAAAATCCAGCGTAAAATTCGATAAAAATGAAAATACTTTTTTCTATTTTATTAACATTTGACAAGACAACGTCTGTCGGTTCATAAATGTTTTGTAGCCCAGTTTCTGTCTTCTTTTCATAACTCAAAAAGGCCTACAAACGAAAGTTTTTATCACGCTTGGAATTATTTTCTTTATTCGCTTTCTTTTTTGCATCATACGTACTGTTGTTTACTCTGCGGCAAAATTACGCCTGAATCCCGGATCATACGATGATTTGGCAGACAGCCCGCAGGCTTTTACGCTCGTCCGACGATATAACGACAATCAATGTGCTCTGAAATGAAGAGATGGCTTTGGAGAATAGATAAACAAATAAACACTCAACAGTCACAGCTATTGGCAAGGAACAACATGCTATCCAGGATTGCAGTATCTTGAAAGTGTTTCCGACTGTTAGTGATCTGGATTGGTTGAGCTATAGACTGTTTGTAACGGTATTTAGATAGCTCAACTGTTTTTTGTTTCAATAAGGCCTCCTTTTTATGCCGGGGTCCCACGGCCCGTGTTTTTACGCGCCAGACCGCGCTAAGGCGGACGGACGCACCGTGGGAACGATGCGTCCGTAGTGGCCCGTGCTCGGAACGCTCTGTACGCGACGCGCCGGACGCACACAAGCGGGGCGTCATCCGGCGCGGCCCGCGGTTTTACGCGCCGTGGGCTTTAGGCGTACCCAAAGGGTAAAAACGGGACCCTATTACTAAGACTTCACTGTCCATCTGTATGTCACAAGGTTGTATTTATGTATGACCGGCCATATCTTTTCACCTAGTGATCTGATTTCGAAGATTTTTTATTGTTTTGAGAATAGTCCCAAGTCGGTCCCATTTAAATTATATGTATGTACTTAAAAAAACCAACCAATCGAAAAGTCAAGGGACGATTCCCTTGTCTTTTCGATTGGTCGAAACATTTTCGTCGGTTTTCTTTTTAGTTTTTTAAACGTAATAACAATATCTGTTGTCACGAGTTAATCACAATAAGTGTTCACAAGTTGAGAGTTGCAATAATGCAATAAAACTCGAACCTGTGCTAGTCTCACCCAGTTTATGAAAATTAAACTTCGCAAGTACCTCATAATCGCGGTTTAGTGAAATGAAATCCGATCTGCTTGGAACTGCTATAAAACATGGAGTAAAACACCAAAACATAATCATAACTTTTATGGCAGCACTTTAAAACTCATCTGAAACAATTTCTAAGCGATTTTCTCCAAATGTTGCTTATTTTCCGTGTTATATTATTTTTAGTGCCGGCTTTATTAGCCTCGTTATTTCAAGTGTTTTAGGGTGATACCTGATAAATTAAGGATTGTCTTTGCTGATTTAAGACAGGACTAGTGGAAACCCGCACGGCTTCGTTCACGTAAAGTTACTGTCAAACATACTTCAACCTCTACTGCACTTTCATTGGATTTTTGGAAATTCCTTTTCAGTGCACCCTTACACACTGTGGGGACGTGAGCTCACAACAATCAAAATATCACAGAAAACGATTGTATAATGTATATTTTTCTCTGTAACCAAACCAACTTTTTATTCTCTTCAATTGATTTTCTACACTAACATTATAAATATTCTTTTCTGCTTTCCTAAGCCTAAAGAGTTTTTATTTTGTATGAAAAAGTTTTTATTAAATGTGGATCCCACAACACCAAATAGAATACACCCCCCAAATTTCAAGTTTCTGGAACTAGTGGTTTAAGCTGCGTTGATAGATCAGTCAGTCAGTAACGATAGAGTTTTATATATTTAGATTATAGAACAACCAACGATTACTTCGTCTGGTACGAAGTAATCGTTGGTCGTAGATCGTAGATCGTCCATAGTTTAAACAACAACCACAAATACAAAAAAAAAACAAACATTTAACTTTCTAGTACCATTCAATGTTTTTATTTCTCTAAGTGATATTTCCATTATCAAAAACATAAAAACACTTACACTTTCGAGAATTTTAAGCGCCTGAAGAGTGTTAGCATGAACCACTATCGTATACTTTTACTATACAAAAACAGTTTTGACATTTGGCCGATACGTTATCGATATGTGGCCTGAGCACGAACCACTATCGTATCGACAACTTGTCGTCCAAGTGTCAAAACTGACACTTTTTGTATAGTAAAAGTGTCATTTTTGACATTTGGCCGATACGTTGTCGTATGTCGATGTCATGCTAACCCCCATGATAGTGGTTCGTGCTCAGGCCACAAACACTGACCAGAACATGAATCATTATCGTATAGTAAAGGTATCATCAAAACATCATGATTCGGGCTCAAGCCACAGGTTTCGTTAACGCGATATTTTTTTTTATTATTCATCTAAAATGGTACCTTGTTTTCTTATCAAAAAACATAGAATTCCATAATTCCGTTTCAACGGTCACAAGTTCCTTTGATAGCTACAATGGAAGGGTATTAATCTTTGGGGCCGCAGTGAAAATGTCGACAATACCTACTATAAGACAGATGTGTCCAGTCAATTTTCGTCTCAATATTTCATGTTTGATAGTGATGTGCAAAAACTGTTGGCTATAGTTTGCGAAGTTGGCTCATGAGGAGTAATAAATGTTTTGTAAGAATGCAGAATCGTTTTTGCTCAATAACCGCAAAACATACAGTTTTGTTTTTTTATGACAAAGATAACTTAAGGATATAATCTAGATAAATTACAGGCAGAAACACGATTGGTGAAACTTTTCTCGATAGATTTATTTTCCAAAGTTGGCTCTTCAAAAATACTAGTTTCGTTTTTAATCAAAACTATGAATAGCTAAACAGTTTATTTTTATATAATTCGTTAGATAATCACACTAGCTAAATTAATTACAGACAGTTTCTTTTTAAATTTGATGGTTTTCAAGATAATGCAGTTTTATCACTTTTTCCGTCTTATCCCACACAAAAAGTCAAAAATTTCAAGTATCGCCTTTAATGCCACTCGGGTCATAACGTTTTGGATCATTATTTTTATATATTTTCCTCAAGTACAGGAGTGAACGCTGTAGTAAAAACGAAAATTTATCCTTATTTCACAGTGCTATCTATTCCCAAACTAAAAAGCTTTTACTTGAAAACTTTTTTTTACAATACATTTACTAATACCAAACATCTATGTTCTTCACGTACATGTGAAATGAATGTCCATGATGGGAATCGAACCCACAAAATGAAAATGTCAATCGAGAATCGAGGGTTCGGTGGACGATTCCACCGAACCCCAGAATGTTTCCAGCATCCGACTTGTAGTGATCTTAATCGTGTATCCATACTATAGTTGTTCCATCTCACGTAGGCTAAAGGATTGGTTTTAATTGTGTGTGTGTATTTGACATTGTTTGTGTGTGCGTGTGCTCGGGATCACTTAGTATCAGCCACGCACACATAAACGTATGCATACACACTACTACAAAAGAAGAAATAGATCGTTTCGCGAAGGTCTTTAGAAAGCTAAACTGTTTTTTTATAAACATTATCAGAACGACAGCAATTTTGTTTTTATCGAACTCGTGAAAATCAATGACCGTATATGAATTTGATCGATATACTTTGCAGATATGAAACGCGGCACATCACTAGGCCATCATCGCACGGTGCCAAGTTCGGTATTATTTGTCGTCCGCACTCGATGAAAATATCTTGTTTCCAACGTCGATAAAGAAGCCTTTAATAGAGTACTTTACGTTCTTTATTGCGAGATGAACGGAAAGATTATAGATTTGTATGATATATAACTCTTACTTAGTAAAGTTTTTTGAGAAGGAGTCCGGGTCAGTAAAACATACAAAGACTACTAAAAAGGTATTTATTACAATCAAATCACAAGTATAACTTTGAAATGTCAGAAGCTAGGTGAAGCTACGCCTGTTACTCGTTATAGGTAATATTTGAGCAAGATACATATTTTAGGTATTTATTGAACGACCGCCATATTGTATTATGGTAACGATCAGAGTGCAACAATGACATTGTACAGCAAAATATACACCAATATATTCGTAGCACGTATATGGTGTTCTCGCGTAGCACTAGCGCTACGCGTTTCGTAGCTATCGCTACGCAAGTGGCAGTGCTACGCGATTATTATAATGGTGATAATAATGAGCAGTCATAATCAATAACCTTATGACACTATCGATATAAGAGCTGTCGTTTAGCGGATTAGCTCGTAAGCTTCACGTCGTTACTCCGATATTAAAAAGTACGAGTATAACGACTTGCGAAGTGGATTACTTGCTTATGAATCGAATGTTTAAGCTGCGTCTTTTAATATAGCAATGGTCGTTATATGTGAGCAGTAAATGAATAATATTAATAAATATTGATGGACATTTTACAAACCGCCATCTAGCCCCAAACTAAGCAAAGCTTGTACTATGGGAACTAGATAACTGATAGGATACTTATATACTATTTTCTTTTGTAAATACATATGATACATACTAACACTTATAGTATAGAGATAAAGATAAGATATTTATGATTTGAATGGCTTTACAGCTCAGTTGGTTGTAGTTCTGCCTTCTGCGCTGTAGGTTAGGGTTCGACTCCCACCACGGACATACATTTGAGCAATGAATATGTTTGTTCTGTGTTTGGGTGTTATAACACCAATGTATGTATTTACAAAAAAAAAACCGGCCATTTGCGAGTCGGACTCGCGCACGAAGGGTTCCGTACCATTATCTATAGAAAACGCCTTTGAAGATGCCTAGAGGCATGTCCAATCATTATATTTGGCACATGCCCACAGTTTGCAGTAGTTAGCATTCCATACGTGACGAGTTGCAAGCCCATCGCCGCTTATAAGAATACTAACTGGCTCCTCACGATGTTTTCCCTTATCGTTTTGAGTACGTGTTTTAATGCGTATATACATTTTTATTTTACAGAAAAATCCATTGATGCACGCAAAATTCAAACTGAACTCAACCGGGAACGGACTAATATGGCGTGCGTATGCCCGCGTGTTGATATCCGTTTCCGTTCACAGACTAAAAACTAACGACTAAGCTTATAGACTAAATATAAACAACCATAGACAATTCATTTCATTTCATTCATTTCATAAGTGCTATAGTACTCCCCACAATTTTCATTTATACAGTTTTTTTACCAAATGATTTGTTTTAAAAACTCCAATTCAATAAAAGTAATAAAAAGCTTCGACTGCTTTGATACGACGGCAGCCTAATCCCATAACAGATTTCGAACCGTTCAGACCTAAATCCGTAAATTTTGATCCATCGTAACAAATTAGAAAAACCCAATTATCAGATTTTGTTCTGTCGAAATGCGTTGGCACTTAAAATAATTGTAGCCAAATTGAAGAAAATCAAGGAAATAGAGGATCCATCTCTTAAAGCCAGCGATGTGAATAGACATAGCAAATCGAGAAAGGCTCGGTCACCCCTTTCCTTTGGCATCTCGTCACTATTTACTATTCTAATCTTCATAGCGTCGATGGGCTTGCAACCTGTGCAAAACGCGGGCATGTGCCAAATGTAATGTTTGGACGTGTCTCTGACTAATCCCACTAGACATCTTCAAAGGATCTAAGCGCCTGGAGATCTAAGAGAATGTGTACCGTTCTTATTATTTATTTATTTATTTTATTTAATCTTCATCTATATCAAAGTCAAAGTCAAAAAGTATTTATATTAATAAAACCTCAAAGGATCATTTTCAAACGTCTTTGGAGCTAAGTGAAGTTACGTTTGTTTTTCGCAACCAAGCCTAGAAGAATCAGGCAACAAATACGGCTTAATATCTATATTTTTTTTCGATGCTATGAAAAAGTAAAAATTGTATGCAAATTTTGAGTACGTCCAAGTATTAGGTACATTTGGCACATGCCCACATTTTTGCAGCAGTTAGAATTCCACACGTGGCAAGCTGCAAGCCTATCGCCGCTTACAAGAATACTAACTGGTTTCCTCACGACGTTTTCCTTCACCGTTATAAGCACGTGTTTATTTTAGTTTACGTGGATTAGCTGTCTCTCTATAGCCTGTGGTAGCGATGTGAATAGGTTTATCCATTTAAGAGCCTTCGTCTCGAGACGAGCTCGCAGCACTCAGAATAATTGCCCACAAATTGGCAGAATTAAAGAGAATAGATGCCGATTCTTTAGGTAAATTCAAAATCTTTATGAGTTTACCTTAGAAATTGGGAAAAACTCATTAGTGAAACTTCCGCTGCAAGCTTCCACCTCCACTTCCTAAGTGAATGGTGCGTACCACCATAGTCTACAGGGTGTATTAAGACAACTCCCGAAAACTGAAGGCACAAGCGTACATACTCCTACCATGTCCCTTTTAAAACCGGCCAAGTGCGAGTCAGACTCGCGCACGAAGGTTTCCGTATCATTATCTAATAAAAACCAGCAAAAAAAACACGTTTGTTGTAAATCGGAGCCCCACGTAAATATTTTTATTTTATTCTGTTTTTAGTATTTGTTGTTATAGCGGCAACAGAAATACATCATCTGTGAAAATTTCAACTGTTAAGTTATTACAGTTCATGATATACAGCCCTGTGACAGACAGACGGACAGCGAAGTCTTAGTAATAAGGTCCCGTTTTTACAATCTGGGTACGGAACCCTAAAAATCAAATTGCTTAATTCTAAATAAATAAATATTGGTGGACATTTCACACAGCGTCACCTAGCCCTAAACTAAGCAAAGCTTTTACTATGGGAACCAGATAACAGGTAGAATACTTATATACGTTGTTTGTTGTTGTAGATACATACTTTGTATACATATTAACACCTAGACACAGGTGTTACGCAAAGCTAACGTATGGATATAGCTGAGCTAGGCTCGACCTGTCCCAAGCGCGGTACAAGGTGCATCGGACTCACGAGGCGCATCGTCAGCGGGAACGTGGTCGCTTGACGTCAATCGCGAGTTTCACGGAAACTACCTAGTTTTATATTCGCATTCTTTGTTCAAACTTCGAACTTGTTTCATCTAAGATAATTAATTTGTAATCCTTTTACTTTCGATTAAATTTAGATTTAAAATAAAAGTATTTTTTTAAAAGCTACCCTAGGCAGCGGCCTACGTATTTGGCGCAGCCGGTAGGATACTTGATTAATCTTAATCTCACGAGATCTCATCTCACAAGTAAAAAGAACCTACTAGTGTCGCTGTTCGAGGGTGAATCTAGAAATCGATTCTGCTACGAGACGACGAGAAATGCTGTAAGTCCTTGAATCTTTCAAGTCCTTTCTTTATCCTTACTATAATCCTTTCTTTAGTGCATTTTTATATTTTATATGTGTGTGTATTTCATTTATTGTGTGTTAGCATAAAAATCCAAGATTTTCCATCCGAGAGAATCACGGTATATTAGATTAGGTAGCAGTAGATTATCTAGAAGTAAACTCAGTGTAATTGACGAGTATAGAGATTTAGAAGATAATATGGCTAATCCGATTGATACGATTTATAAGAATCTAAGACTTGTGCCGGAATTCGATGGAAATCCGCACATTCTTACAAGGTTTATTAATCTTTGTGACCAACTTGTAGTGGCTCATTTTTCAACAGAGCCAGGTAAAGAATTAGTTAATTTAGCACTTATAAATGGGATTCTGAATAAAGTGTCGGGGTCCGCGGCTAGGCTGATTAATTCAAATGGGATACCAGAAACCTGGCAGGGTATTAGAAGCGCGTTAATTAACAATTTCGCAGACCATCGTGACGAGACCGCTCTGTATAGTGATTTATCCTTAGAGAGTCAAGGATCAAGTACCCCGCAAGAGTTTTACGAACGGTGCCAAAATTTGTTTAGCACCATAATGACGTATGTCTCACTTCATGAGACGGTAGCGACTACCATACAGGCAAAACGTGTCCTGTACCAAAAGTTAACCCTTCAGGCTTATTTACGAGGTCTCAAGGACCCACTTGGATCTAGGATACGTTGTATGCGACCCGAGTCTATGGAGAAAGCCCTGGAATTTATCCAGGAAGAGCTCAACACTTTATACATGCAAGAGCGTAGTGGTGGTTCATCTATTAGTAGAAAGGATTGGCAGCAGCCGACCTCTAACGCATCGAAGTTCAATCTCCCTCTTAATAACTTCACTCCTAGACTGACTAACGGACATGGATTTAGACCAATGAATCAACAAATGTTTAACATGCCCGGTCCATCAAGACCGAACCCCATGCAGGCTCATCCTAACCAAGGTTGGAGGCCTAACCCCATGTCCCAATCGCAACCACCACGTGGGCCAACTCTCACTCAGCAGATGTTCCGTGCCCCTCCACAGAATTATAACCCACAGAGTAATGCATTTAGAATGCCCTATAGACCTCAGCCACAGCAACCACAAAATTATGGCAATGCCCCGCGTCCTACTCCAATGAGTGGTGTTAGTAATTATGTTGAAAGACGTTTACCGACATTTGCGTTGACAGGACATGACTGGCGAAAGCACGGGAATCCACCCCCGACTAACTATTTTAAGACACGCGAAGTTAACTTCAACGAATCTGACGGATACGATAGTAACTACTATTACTGTGACGACTATGACGGCTATCCTGAGTACTACCAGGACTACTATTCTTGTGAACAATATCCTGATTATTACCCATGTGATCAGTATTCCTACTCAGAACCACCGGTGGTAGAGGAAGTGCCAGCTGATGAAAATTTTCAACAGGATTCGAAGTTAGAAAAGCCAAAATAGAAGTAAATTTTCATATCCAAAGGCAACTAGGCTATATTCAAATAGCGAATCCTCCTCTTAAGTTTTTAATCGATACAGGCGCTAATCAATCTTTTATCAGCCCCGATGCTGTAGAAAGATATTTCAGTCACATTCCTTTAAATTACGATCCCTTTGAAGTGACAAATGTGCACGCGACTAGTAAGAACGATTATTCAATTACGTTGCCTTGTTTTAATGAATTTAACGACCCGAATGACATGACTTTATATATATATAAATTTCATAACTATTTTGACGGACTTTTAGGCTTTGATTTACTTGACGTATGGGACTCTAACATTAATCTAAAAAATAAGTTACTGATGACTCGTAATACGCAGATACCTATTCAGATGTACGACTCTAGAAACGTTAATTTATATGAAGAAATTATTCCAGCTAACTCTACGAAGATAGTTAGGTTACCGATAAACACACTAGACGGTGAAGTTCTGATAGAGAACCAGACGATTTGTAATTGCCTTATTTCAGATTGTATAACGACGGTCCAGAATAACCGAGGCTGGGTAGAGATTACTAACCCGACTTCTAATGATGTTATATTTTCTATGGATCGTCCTGTAGAAGCTGAAATATTTAATATTGAATGTGACAGTACTGAAATTTTATCAGACCGCGAAAAGGATGTTTTATCTCGACTTCGGACAGATCATCTTAATCCGGAAGAACTTGCTAATTTACGACGTTTATGTGCAAACTACGCGGACGTGTTTTATCTTGAGGGTGAACCACTTACATTCACCAATAAGATCAAACATAAAATTAAGACTAATGATGAAATTCCAGTACATACTAAGAGTTATCGCTATCCTTACGTTCACAGACAAGAGGTCAGAGATCAAATCAATAAGATGCTTGACCAAAATATTATAAGACCTTCAGAATCTGCATGGAGCTCTCCGATTTGGATTGTACCTAAAAAGGCAGATGCTTCAGGCAAAGTTAAATGGCGTCTTGTCGTGGATTTCAGGAAAGTTAACGAGAAAACGATTGATGATAAATATCCAATTCCGAACATAACAGACGTACTAGACAAACTAGGCAAATGCCAATATTTCACGACTCTTGATTTGGCCAGTGGATTCTACCAAGTAGAAATGGACCCTTCCGATGTTCATAAAACAGGGTTCAATGTAGAGAATGGGCATTACGAGTTTTTAAGGATGCCAATGGGCCTCAAAAACTCACCATCAACCTTCCAGCGTGTGATGGATAATGTCCTGAGAGGACTCCAGAATGAAATCTGCCTAGTCTATCTCGATGACATAATTATTTTCAGTACTTCCCTTCAGGAACACATTATTAACTTGGACAAGGTTTTCAGCAGATTGAGAGAATCGAACTTCAAAATTCAAATGGATAAATCTGAATTTTTGAAGTTAGAAACTGAATTTTTAGGTCATGTAATTTGTAAAGAAGGTGTAAAACCTAACCCTAATAAAATTAAAGCAATTGAAAATTACCCTATTCCAAAGACTACCACTGAAATCAAACGTTTTCTCGGGTTACTCGGTTATTATAGGAAATTTATTCCAGATTTCGCTCGTATTACCAAGCCACTAACTCAATGTTTAAAGAAAGGTTCTAAAATCAAGCTAGACCAAAACTACACCAACTGTTTCGAACATTGTAAGACGCTCTTAACAAATGACCCGATCTTACAATATCCAGATTTTACGCGAGAGTTCATCTTAACTACAGATGCATCTAACGTAGCTATAGGTGCCATTTTATCTCAAGGCACAAAGAGTTCAAATAAACCGATCGCATACGCATCGCGAACTCTCAATTCAAGCGAATTAAATTACAGCACAATCGAAAAGGAGCTTTTGGCTATTGTTTGGGCAACTAAATACTTTAGACCTTATCTTTATGGACGAAAGTTTCTAATCCTAACTGACCATAGACCTTTACAATGGGTAGTGAATTTAAAAGATCCTAGCTCACGACTTACAAGATGGCGTTTGAAACTTAGCGAATATGATTATAGAGTCGAATACCTACAAGGTAAGTGCAACACAAATGCTGATGCACTATCGCGTATTGAGATTAATAACGAAGAGCTCATGTCAATTGCAGTAAATCCATCTGAGACTAATCCCGCGTTGGACGAGTCTAGAACTATAACAGCTACTGAAACTGAAGCTGGTTCTAGAACCGCCACTGTTCACACGAATAATGAAAGCCCCATCTTGGAAGTACCAATTACTGATGACCCTTTAAATAAATTCACGAAACAGCTTATATTTAATGTTGTAGGTGACATTAAAGGACGACCAATGGTCACCAAGCCTTTCGAGACGCACACACGTACTACAGTCCAAATATCTGAATCTAATGTAGAGGAAGATGTTATAAATGCAATCAAAGAGTACGTCCACCCTAAGTTAAAGACCGGACTACTAATAAACCCCTATTTGGCTATGTACACTATTATACCTATTATACAGAAAACCTTTAAAAATTCGGCTATGAATCTTACACTGACTAAGACTGAATTAGAAAACGTTAGGGAATATTTGAGACAGCAGGAAATTATAAACAAGTATCACGATGGCAAGACAAACCATCGCGGTATCAATGAATGTTATTTAGCGTTATCCCATAGATATTATTGGCCAAAAATGAGAGAGCAAATTAGTAAATTCATAAATGAATGTACTATCTGTGGTCAAGCGAAATATGATCGCAGCCCGATAAAACAACAATTTAAAGTGGTACCACCCGCTACTAAGCCATTTGAACTGATCCATTTAGATCTATTGACTATTCAAAGCGAGAAATTCATTACAATCGTAGACGCATTCTCCAAATATGCACAAGCATATCACTTAAGAGACGGCACTGCCGTAAGTGTAGTACAAGCTTTATTACATTTTTGTACTCATCACGGAATACCTATCACTGTAGTAACCGATAACGGAACCGAATTTACAAATCAGCTTGTGGCAGAATTTATGAAGATGCATAAGATCCAGCATCATAGAGTTGCTCCTCATACACCAAATGAGAACGGTATAGTTGAGAGATTCCACTCAACGATACTGGAACATCTCCGTATTTTAAAATTAGGTCAGAAAAACGAATCTGTAATTAATTTAATGCCCTACGCCCTTTTGGCATATAATAGTAGTATTCATAGTTTTACAAGGTGCAAGCCAATAGATGTAGTTACAGGACATTATGATCCTCGTGATCCTTTCGACGTAGATCTCTCAGCTCACTTACTACAACAGTACATGACCAACCACAAAGACAAGATGACTAAAGCTTATAACGCGATTCATGACATGTGTAGCACGACTCGTAAAGACCTTACAGATAACCGAAACAAGGAACGAGAACCAGAGGCTGAATACTCTCCCGAGCAACAGATTTTCGTTAAAAATCCGTTCGCTTCTAGACAAAAGTTAGCCCCTCGTTTTACTCATGACGTCGTAATGGCAGACCTCCCTATTCATATTTACACTAAGAAAAAGCGAGGTCCTATTGCCAAATCTAGGTTGAAGCGTCTCCCTAAAAGCGCCCAATTGTTACAGGATCCTTCTTATAATTCACCTGCTCCTGGCACCAGCTCTGATGCAGGAGATAAAACTTGAAAGTCTCGATGACGGGCCTGGCATTTTACCTTTTAAGTTAGGCTCAGCTAAACTCGTTTCCCACTACCATTCCTTTCTACAAAATGTAAATCTCCAAGACTTGCAAGATAAAGTAAATTCAGTAGATAATCAGATAGATAACTTTAGCTCTCATCTAAATAATCAAACAAATTCATTATTTGAACCTTACATAGATTATTTGAAGAAAAAGCTTGCAGGTGTACTTAATCAATTAGAAACATTTGAGATAAAGCGTGTAAAAAGAGGACTCGTAGATGGTCTCGGATCGGTAGTTAAAAGTATCACGGGTAATCTTGATTATACAGATGCATTGCATTATAATAATGCTATTCAATCTTTAGAAGAGAACGAGAATAAATTAGTAACCGAATTAAACAATCATGTTAGTTTATCTAAAAATTGGACTTCTCAATATTCAAAAATTTTAGATAGTGTTGTAGAAAATCAGAATCAGATTGAAATATTAGTGAATAAAATAAAACAAGTAGAAATTTCTAAGGACTATGACCTAGTAAAGTATGCGCATTTAGTTCAAATCCTTAGGATTTTAACAGATAACGTAGATTCTATCTCTCAAGAAATACTTAAATTACAGGATGTTCTTGCTTTTATTAGGGCTTCCACAGCTCATCATTCGGTATTAAAATTAGATATGATTCGCGATATTATTCGCAAATTAAAATTACTATATGGAAGTGAAAAAGTTTTAGCTTTAGACATTAGAGAATATTTTGATATAATTAGGTTAGGCTTTTATTACGTAGGAAATGAGATAGTTATAGTATATAAATTTCCGATCATCCTCTCATCCACATATGATATGTATAAATTATCTATTATTCCCAATAAGAAGCACGAGATCCTTATCCCTCCTTTCCCATACCTAGTTATCCATGAGAAAGATTTCAAGTACATTGAGGCTGAATGCCCGAAGACCAGTAAATGGTACATTTGCGACGAGAAAAGGAACTCGCAGAATCGATCACCAGATGACTGCATCCAGAAACTTATATCTATGCAGCAGCGGGACGAGACATGCAGCCCTACCACCATCACCTTAACTAAACCAGCGTATGAAGAACTCGACGAGAAACATTACAGCATCAGCTTCCCTGTTTCTACGAAAGTACATCTATCCTGTGGGCAAGATCTCTACAAGACTTTTCAAGGCAGCTATCTCGCTATAATTCCTCAGAAATGCTATTTGGAAACTCAAGATTTCACGATATCCAACGCCAACGATCGTTTGAAAGGACAAGCGATCAAGATAATGGACCTACCCGAGAGTGACCTCGTGACATCATCTTCAGCTCCAGCATTCAAATTGAACTCTATCAACTTGGACCACCTTCATGCTACCAATAAGAAAATCTCGCTACAATCGCCACTTCATCTTCAAAAGGACATCGACTACAGTTTATACCACACAACAATTCCTATGTACGGGGTTATAACCAGTGCATGTGCACTCATTAGCTACCTACTATACAGAAGATATGGACCTAATCGGAACAAGGATTCGCACCAAATTTCTGAAGCAAGCCAAGCTGAACTACAAGGAGTCTATTCTCTTCCAATCAACAAAAGGGTTGATCCCAACCAACCCCCAGCTCAATTTACGACAAGCTTCAATACTCGCTGTTCTTCGGGGGGAGGTGTTACGCAAAGCTAACGTATGGATATAGCTGAGCTAGGCTCGACCTGTCCCAAGCGCGGTACAAGGTGCATCGGACTCACGAGGCGCATCGTCAGCGGGAACGTGGTCGCTTGACGTCAATCGCGAGTTTCACGGAAACTACCTAGTTTTATATTCGCATTCTTTGTTCAAACTTCGAACTTGTTTCATCTAAGATAATTAATTTGTAATCCTTTTACTTTCGATTAAATTTAGATTTAAAATAAAAGTATTTTTTTAAAAGCTACCCTAGGCAGCGGCCTACGTATTTCAGGACAAACTTCTATGTATATAAACAAAAACAAAAAATGGATTTTTGGGAAATCCTATGGTAATGGGAATAGCTACAGGCATTAGAGGACGGATAATGGTAGCTAATGAACAGAATCCAAACAAAAAAATACTATTTTCATTCAGGTAATCTAATTTTGAAAAAGTGCTAAATTATGAAGTTAATAAATTTATTACCTTTATTTTTCGTTGATAATAAATATATCAAGATACATGGTCAACATCCAGTTTTAGTTTTTGGTAGCAGTCTTAATACGCCCTGTATGTTTTTGTACTGTGGTGCCATCGCCAATAATTGGCAATTTATTACGACACAAATGCGACGCGATGGCGCGGTCATCTAAATGTGCTATAATTACGTTTTAAATACTAAAAAGAAAACTTATTAAGGCGCTCCCAGTCGACGATTGTTTTTGTTCGAAACGAAAAAAGAAATACTTCTGAACAAGCCACATCTCCTATTTTATAATGTATAGTATATGTGAATAAAGATGTACCCATCTTTAATCACTTCGATAAATAATCCTACCGACCGCTGCAATGACGACAAACACATGTCGGCGCGTGGTCCGCCTTAGCTTTTCGAATAAATTAATGATATAAATTATGTATAACTACTTATCAAAAATCTATTCTAATAGAAATCTAGATCTACATTACCTATCTTTAACAATAAATCACAAGTTGATTTTAATAGTAGGTATATAAAATATTTCGATCATAAATTCTAAAACGTATCATTTTGAAATAATATCTTTATCGTGAAAAGTTTCTGCTATTATGTTTTCAGCTTAATAGAAATCTAGGTAGGAACCTGAAGTAATATACTTATAAAAATAGGAGATGTGGCTTGTTCAGAAGTATTTCTTTTTTCGTTTCGAAAAAGAGCAATCGTCGACTGGGAGCCCCTTAATATGTTTCAAACTTTTGACCAATCGAAAAGTCATCATACGATATTCGTTTATTAAGTTTTGTGAAGGAACTGTTTTGTCCAACATCAATAAATGGGATTAATTTTTGCCTCTTCTCTACACAATAGAATAAATATATATTCATATTAAATCACCACATTTTTACAAGCTTTTATTTAACTTGCAATGTATGTATGTATGTATTGTCCGGTCGCGGACGATGCTCGTGAATTGTCTCGAAACGTCAGCAATACTAGGATAAACGTGGATTAGGCGTTCTAGTTAAAATTATCAACCACGATAGTTTTCATTCTAGATTTTTTTTGTTTGTTTTTTGTACTCGACCATAGTGTGTAGTCGGTTTAACATTTGTGACTGACTGAGTAATAATTTGAACCGATGCTAGCTTTGATCATGAGAACATGCATTACCATTAAGCCGGCGTGTTCTTTTTGATGCCGGCTGACAGCTTATAGTGGTACAAAGAACATTTTCCCTTTACGCGATAAATAGCGTTTACGGGTAAAATATTTAGCTCGTAGTATAAAGCGTTGGTTTTTAAAAAGCACTTGAAGTTATTAAGGCTGGAATAATGTGGAGAGCATTTCAGAAAACATAGAGTTTCACACAGATAAGAGCCGTATTGGCCGAGTGGGAGATACCACGACTTTCAATGCGAAGGTCGTGGGTTTGAATCCCGAATTATCGAATTAATGGATTTGAACGAGTATTACTTATTACGCATTAACATGTGCGCTTAAAACGGTGAGGAAACCAGTTAGTATTTTTATAAGCGGCGATAGATTTGCAACTCCTCATGTATGGAATGCTGAAATGTGGGCATGTCGTAAAATTTTATATTTGGACGTGCCTCTGACTGCCCTCTATAGTCATCTTCATGGATCTGAGTGTCGGCTATCTATTGTTTTTGGGGATCATATTTCTTAAAAAACTTTAATTATGAGATCGGTTTTAAAATGAGGTCCGCTGAATTGGAAAAACTGTGGTTAAATCAGTTTTTTGGTTGCATTTCTAGTGAGTAATGTTTTAGGAAACCCATGTCATTGGAACTAAAGTTTTCTGACGCTAGGTTTTATTTTGATAAAAGCTTTTCTGTCCAAATAAACTTACTTCCAATGAAGTTTCTTCAAGCGTGAATTGGATAATGTGGGTCATTGATAAAGACCGCGACTTTACAAAGAGTGATGAATATTATTCAGATTATGTAGAACTATCCTATCACGGCTTCACACGGGTGTACCTTAGTGCACCTTAGTGTACCTTAGATCACATAATGCCCATTATTTGACAAGATTTTAAAAACCATTTTAGATTATTCAGCACTACTGAATAATCTAAACTATGGAACCCATAAAACAATATTATTTGAAATTCTGATAAGTATTGGCCCTAAAAACTTTAATGAAATATCGTCAAATTATATAACCCGCAAAAACGCTTCTTTAAGGGGCTCCCAGTCGACGATTGCTCTTTTTCGAAACGAAAAAAGAAATACTTCTGAACAAGCCACATCTCCTATTTTTATAAGTATATTACTTCAGGTTCCTACCTAGATTTCTATTAAGCTGAAAACATAATAGCAGAAACCTTTCACGATAAAGATATTATTTCAAAATGATACGTTTTAGAATTTATGATCGAAATATTTTATATACCTACTATTAAAATCAACTTGTGATTTATTGTTAAAGATAGGTAATATGTAGATCTAGATTTCTATTAGAATAGATTTTTGATAAGTAATTATACATAATTTATATCATTAATTTATTCGAAAAGCTGAGGCGGACCACGCGCACACGTGTGTTTGTCGTCATTGCAGCGGTCGGTAGGATTATTTATCGAAGTGATTAAAGATGGGTACATCTTTATTCACATATACTATACATTATAAAATAGGAGATGTGGCTTGTTCACAAGTATTTCTTTTTTCGTTTCGAACAAAAACAATCGTCGACTGGGAGCGCCTTAAGCAAATGGCGTCGCACTAGTTTCTGTGACGTCACATTGTCATGCTTGTCAACAAGTAAATAAACGTCTAGTTTTTCAAGGCAGGCGAAGACATATTGACAAGCATGCTACGTCATCGTCGATTCGACCACCGTTTACCACCATCCTGACCATTTTGTGTCACGTGACTGACGTTGAAAAATTGATAATTTTAATTATGGGTTTTTTAATAAATTATTGTTTATTTTCAAGTTATTTTACTCCATAACGCTTTTCGAAGGCATAATTTACATAGATTACTATCAACAACACTTTATTTTTTATACTGTAGCCTATTGCAGTTTTCGAGAGTGTCTATTTATCTGAGAATAAAATATAGTCTATTTTGCTCACTGATAATGTATCTTTTGTTGATTAAAGAATTTTTTAAATTGTTGTTGTAAATAGTCTAGATAGCTCAACTGATCCGAATCCAAGATGGGTGGCAATGTAGAATTTGGTTATCAATGGTTTAATTTCTGCTGAGAAAGCTAGATATGTCTTCAAGTTGTCTGCTTTATGCCTTTTGGACAATACTTTCATTCGCCCATTCTAATGTAGATTGTGAATACTTTCTTCACAAAAGAGTCATGCCAAAACAGGAAACAAACTCTAAAAGAAACTCGAGGAAGAAGTCCGAGGAGCGAGTATAGTCAGCTTCAGATGACGATTATTTAAAGAGGAAATACCAGCAGCAACAAATCTATTTTAAAAATCTATTGCTGTCGTGCTGTGCTCGAGATATAAACGTATGAGTGGCGATAGAGATGACAGCGCGGACCCAATATTTCTATTTAAAATTCACGAAACCGCTTTTTGCGTTACCGCTGTTTCATCTTCCAAAACTGGTTCTATTTTATAAACAAATTCAAGAATATAATAAGTAAGATTTGGCTATGCTTGTATGTCTTTTTTTATTTATTATATTTGTCAAATTTGTTTACTGGACGTCTAAAAACAGGACGGTAAAATCTGGCAAACTTTTAGGCTAATTTTTGGAGAAAAACAAGACATAAAGCCAAACAGTGGTCCTCATAAATTGTACGGTAGAAAAATATTTGCCATGTCATCATCCAGGGAGGAAACAGGGGAATACGATTGTATAGAAAACGCCTGCCCAGAGATGCTCTTAGGGAAAGAAAGAAAGAAATAATACATTTATTTTGTGTCAAGCTAAAGAAAAGTGACATACATAATAACAATATTGACAGCAAAATTGGTCACCATTCAACTATATGCTGCAACAGCGAGTGTTGATGCCATCGACCACACAGCCTAGACTCCTCATGCAAGGTGAACACTGTCAGATAATACATATGGGCTACAGACACTGTGTAAACTACCGAGTGCGGTTGACGACGCGCCCCGCGGTATGCTTTGACATTGAACCGGCCAATGAAAATGCATTTTTTATCGCTCCCCCTGACCCTCAACGTTTTCACAGAATTGTTTGTTTGAAGAAATTAAACAATTAGGCGTATATTGGGCTATGTGATCGAAGACATAGCTATATGCTGCAACAGCGAGTGTCGATGCAGCGCTGATTTTCAGTGGCGTCACAGTATTTACACAGCAACGCCTGCGGCAGGCGGAGATGGGAATCTAATATTGAACTGCTGTTTATTGTTTTCTGCTGGCACATGTAACACATTGCTAACCATGCGGCGATCTGTTCAATGTTTAAATCGCCTTACGAATCCAAGACTGCATGGGTTGAATCAATAAATGCCCTTTTATTTTATTTCATTTATTTTTTAACAGACGAAAAAAGAGGTGGTTATCAATTTGTCATGTATGTATATTATATATAATAATAACTAGCAGTTGTCACGCGTTGCTGTATCAACAGTTTGCAATAAAATAAATATTGCGACTATAAATTGAGATGTAAGCTATCCTATCTTTCAAGTTGGATCAAACTGCACACGGTGTTCAGAGTTTGATTAAAATCAGTTAAGTAGTAGTAACAACGTGACGCGTAATTTTTTTTTTCGTCTCTGACCGCTCATACATATCTTTTTGTCTGGTAATCCGATTTTGATGATTTTTTTCTACTATGTAGAGAAAAGTAACAAATTGGTCCTATTTAAATTATATCCACTTACCTAAGACTAATAAGTTCCTTCATTAAACTTAAAAACTTAGTTTAACTTGTCGATTAACTTGACTTTACGATTAGTCAAAACATTTCTTTTTAGTTTTTTAAACGTAATTATTTATACACATGATATCTCTTCTATAATTTTAAGTCGTTTTCTATTTATCAAACATTTTTTAAACGTAATTCATTAACTGTACGATGCCGACTGTACTAGTGTGAATAAATCTCTACAAGTTGGCACACATTTGAATATTTGCTGTGAATCCGCGCAGACTAACCAGACTTTTGTGGGGTTAAGCCAAGTACTAACGCTTACCTAAGTGTTTTTTTTTATAATTTATTAGGAAAAATTAGTATGTAAAAACAAAAAACTATTCTAAAAAAAACAGCTGTTGATAATTTACACGTTTTCGCTTATAGAAACTAAGTTAAAAAAATATATTTTGTAATATAGCAACAGAGAAATGATCTAAAGATATTTGAGAGAAAAAATAATAATTGAACCGAAATAATCAAATTGAGAAGACTCGCCGAACCAACTTTGAGTAAATTAATTATCAAAGAGATCTAGTTTGGAAATGTCAACCAGATTATTTAAATCACATAAATACACATTTAAGCCAGTTTTAATATCTGAAAAGACAGATACTGCCGGCCTGCACTCTTACTTCTATAAACAAGAGATTTTGGTAATTATTACATATAAACTAAGTACTCTTTATTCAGGTTTTACTTAAACAAAGCCGCAAGCGGAAGCCGGTGATAGCTAAATACATGCATGCTTGCTAATACTAAGCCATTATATGTAGTACAACCCTTATCTTTCAGTTTTCAGCCGCGGGCTACGGAAATGGAGATGCATTTTGAACGAGCGAAAAGGAGTTTTTCTCAAAATGCAAAATCGATTTCAAATGTGGTTGAAGTAATTAAAACTAAATAGGGTCAAAGCGAGTCTTTGACCCTACCTAGTTTTAATTACTTTACCTGTGGTCCTACCCCGGTTTTGGGAATTTTAAATTTTGGCAGTCAATAACTAAGCATAGCAAACAAACTTGTTTAAAATCTGTCTATGGTCCGTTTTGATTAGTGACAGTTGTGATGCGTTATACCTCTATAGACTTTATTGACTACAACTAAATATTTCCCGTTTTGTCTATTTATACATTAATTTATAATTAATATATAATTAATAATCGTTTTAATCTTTTATTCAATAAAAGTGCCCACAATCAGCGCTCTTACGCTACAACAACGAAAGTTTGAATAAGTTTAATTGAATTATAGCACCTGTATTTACATTGACTAATTAATTTGTAACTATCAAATACGCCAGCATTTTGGAGGCGCTTTTGACTGTTTAAAACAGTCTATAGATAGTTCAACTGTTTGTGTGTTTTGTAAATATTCCGTTATCACTACATAGTATAAAGCAAAGTCGCTTTCCGCTTCCCGCGTCTGTATGTATGTATGTTTGCTTATATCTTTAAAACTACACAACGGATTTTGATGCGGTTTTTTTTAATAGATAGTGTGATTCAGGAGGAAGGTTTATATGTATTAAACCCGTGCAAAGCCGGGGCGGGTCGCTAGTATACTTATACTATCTAGACTACTATTATAAAGAGGTAAATTTGAATTTTAGAATTTTATCTAAATACTAGCGATCCGCCCGGGCTTCGCACGGGTGCAATGCTGATAGGTACTAAATGTACTACAGAATGTCTTTATATAAATCGTTTTTTTTTCACAGCTTACATTAGATGATTTCTGTTTTTCTCGAACGTTCGCGACCGGCCGAACTGCGCGCTTCTAGCTGCTAGGCCGGTCGCGAACGTTCGAGAATGTTCGAGTTACACGTGTTATTGTGAGTCAACCATAAAAGATAGACATATGCTGTCGTGGGACATTTTTTATATAATTTTAAGGAGAACATTTCCCTCATACATCATTTCTGTGTAGCTTTAACCATTAAGGTTGCACACGCGACGGAAGCTTAAAAAATGGAGTAACTTCTCCCGTTTTCCCAACATTTTCCTTCACTGCTCTGCTCCTATTGATTGCAGCGTGATAAAAAGTATACTATAACCAGCTCAGGAGTATGAAAAATAATTGTACCAAGTTTCGTTAAAATCCGTCGAGTAGTTTTTGTTTCTATAACGGTTATACAGACAGACAGACAGACAGACAGACAGACAGACAGACAGACAGACAGACAAAAAATTTACTGATTGCATTTTTGGCATCAGTATCGAACCCTAATCACCCCCTGATAGTTATTTTGGAAATATATTTCATGTACAGAATTGACCTCTCAACAGATTTATTATAATCTAAATATATTATAAGTACGAGCATGTATTACTTTATTTATAAGTAATTAAATACCTATAAGTCATTCTATCAGTAATTTGGTTCGTATGGTACAAACTTCGCTTAGTTTGGGGCTAGATGGCGCTGTAAAATGTTGACCAATTTTTATTTATTTTATTTGTTTACTAGAAAAAGGCGCGCAGAAAGACTACTTTTTGTTAATGTATTCACTTATTATTATGTTGATTCAGCAAAACTTCGCGTTGGAGGGCCATACGCGTACACTCTATAGCGTGTGTTCTACAGACAAGCATTGTTTTTATTTGTGTTGTATTTTTATCTCACTGGTTGCATTTCTAAAGGAGTGCAGTCGTTTTTGTGGGTTGCTCTTTTGTGGGCATTCCACGGAGTACAACAAAAGGCTTTGTATTTTAAAGATTCAGTTGCTTATAAATATTTAGCTTGTTATTGGCTGCGGTCTTGGAAAACAAGTTTTGATAAGCTGGCAAAAATAAACCAAGAAGTTGTAACAATAGAGCTTCTCGGGAAGGGAATCAATCGTCTAGAAGTACATAATACATATATTAAAATCAGAATCAGAATCATTTCTGCCCCTTCTGAATCATGCTTGTTCTACGTTTCAAAGAGAGGCAGAGATCACGGGTTTCCACTTACTACGACCCTGACATACCTCGTTTGCTTCATTCACTCACATTCTTTATGCATTCTCTTTAGGTTAGTGTAATCTTGAACTGGTTTTCACACCGCGAGTAGTACTGTTTTAATATTTCTTTAAAAGCTGGTGGTAAGGCCCCTATACGACAAAGTCTTCCTATTCCAATAACGGTTCTACCACCTTTTCCTGCCGCCCAGCAGCACTCCTATGTTCCGGTTTGAAAGGTATGGTTACCGGTGAAATTACCGGCACATGAATCTTATTGACTAAGCAATTTCGTGAGCGCGAAAAACCAATCAAAGCCTACCTTTTTTCCGCTACAATGTAAAACATAAAACCCATTTTTTATGAAACTTAAATAGAAGTGCTTAAGCGGAAAATATTCAATTAAATCACTTTCGTATATTTTATTTTATAATATTCACAAAATTTGTTCGACAGCCGTGCAACCCTTTCAATAATGTTCAATTCAACCTCTTCAAAAGAAAAATCAATACCGCCAAGGGACCCAATAGAGCTTGATTTGAAAATCGAACAAAACCCTCTTCCAACCGTTATTCATTTAGAGGCAGATCAGAATAAAAGAAAGCTCATCCTCTCCCCTTTATAGCTGGCACGGTATAGATAACCAGTAATAACCAGTAGGTATATTTTAGTACTGTATACTGTTCTTAGTATTATTATCATCTGAATCTTCTCTTTTTCTTTCTTCTATTTGTAACTCAACTTTCATTCTGTAGTAGAGATACGAGATTACATTCGGGATGTGTATAATTGATTTTTGAAAAAAAAAATACATATCTAACACCTATGCATTAACACGTGCCCAAAACAGTCTAGAAAAAATGTAACTAACTCTAGAAAAAATGTAACTAACTAACTCAAAAGGTTTCGTTATTAGGTTGCCGAGCTGGATTGTCGCAAATCTGACGCGAGATATTATCATAAGTTTATTGAAGTTCATGCCATTGTTTTAAACTGGAAGTAACCATTGTCCCTACTGAATACCATAATTTATCTATTCTGTCTCTGAGAGAACGTGACCTAGAAAAGTTGGATGCATTTTTTCGCATTCCACCAGCCTACTAAGCCATTATTGCGCTCATTAGTTCCAGTTTATATTCCCCGTTTGTTCCACTTTTGATCTAGGTCTTTACAGTCTATGAGAGCTTGCTTGAGTAAATTTGCGTTTTACTTTTATTTTCATTCTGTTTATTATTATATTAACTTGCTTGTAAGACTTTATAACATAAATACGTCGAATTATCACGTTTTAACTTGTATGTCAAGTTTTGAAACAAGTACAGATGCTCTTAATCATTTATTTATACCACCATAGTAATTCAAAAGAAATATAATTTTAGAAATTAATACCTATACCTATATAAAAGCAAGCTTTGCTTAGCTTGGAGCTAGATGGCACTGGTGAAATGTTCATCATTATTAATTAATTTGTAATACCAATAGTTTCATAGTTATTGTTTTTTTTCTGAAATTGTTGAAAGAAAAGTATCCATGATAAAATACTGAACCTCGGGGCGTGTCACACTTGTCCGTATTTTATCCAAGATTTTACCTAAAAAATATCTTTCATTCACTATGTTCGTACTCCTGGGAGCCAGGTCGCAATCCATCATGCGGGCATAGTGCAGATTGGTGGATCCGACGTGTTCATTTTTTTGGTTTCCGTTTATTTTGAGCGAGCGTTTCCTTATAAATTATTTATCAAGTTTTGACCCGCGACTTATATATTTGAATTATTTTCTGACACACTGAATTTCACTGCTTTATATTGCCAAAAGAGTGCATGGCATGGATATATGAAGGCAAAATAAAATAAGATATTTGACGTGTTTTTTTTTGTGTTCCTTTTGTACTTGTATCGAGGCAATAGGGTGTGTTGTGGTTTCAGTTTTTAGGAGTAGTATTAATACATCCAGTTTTAAAGTTATCAATGAAATTAACACAGCAATTCAAAAATCCTACTATCCTATTAATATTATAAATCTGAAAGTTTGAGGGGATGTTTTGATGTTTGTGTCTCAATCACGCCCAAACTTGGAACATAGCTTGTGTTTCGGAATAACATATAGTAGGTATACTTTTTTATCCAGATAAGCAAGCGAAGCTACGGGCAAAAGCTAGAATATATATTATTCGTTGTCCCAGATTGAAAGATAAACAATCGTTTGTTAAATATCCTTCAAGAAGTGAGTGCCAAGCACTATTTCCAGTTTTTGGAAGTAAGTAGTATAAATACAACTCTATTTATTTAAGTAGGTACTTTATTTTATCCCGACCCTGATGAAAAGCGCATGAAATGAAGATTAAGCATCTTCAGCCAAAGGTCGGAACGGGAAGTCACTGTAGATTCTACGTGCGTTGTAAATATAAACCGGAAAAAAACACTCAAAATGCGCCCCACAAAGAATATTCAAATATATAAAAATTAAAGGGACATTCCGGGTGTCCGCCCCTCTCAGCGGCGCCATTAAAAAAAGGAAATTATGGTCATGAAAACCCTTTTTTCGTTTCCCAGCTGTTACATATTTCATATTGAGTGTGAACGCAGTCTTAAATGGTGGATTACATTAGTATTCCGCCCGCTTACGCTATGCTTACGTGTGGGGGAATTTATGTACAATATGTGACCGGTGAGATGCAGTAGAAATCTATGAAGGCTGGGCTTTGATATGACGACTACACGCAGCTTTGGCGATGTGCTTACATCCGAGAGACAAATAAAAAACTGGCCTGCGTGTCCTACCTTAAAAAAAAATGTTTTTAAGATTTTATATACGAGTTTGTTGACATTACTAATATGTATTGACATTACTAATATACATGTCAAATTACAACGTCTCTGAGCTAAGCTGCGGACAGACGGACGGACGGATATGGCGAAACTATAAGGGTTCTTTTAGTCTCAAAACCCTTAAAATCTGGTAACCCATTGTTTTTTTATAGTAAGTACAGTAATAAAAGTCGTTTGTCAATCGCGCCGCTCGCGCTTCTCGTTGTAATTAGTCAGTCACTCAATAAATCACAACTTTGATATTATATTAAAAAGTTTAACATTCGGTTATTTTTTTTGGAAAATCAAACTATCCAGGCCTATAACCCAATGAGTCAGGCTCCATATAATTACTCTTTAAAGTGACTCTAATAAAATTGTTACCAATATAATTTGAACTCTAGAAAAAGACAGCCACTTTTGTGTCAACACGCAGACGAAGTCGCGAGCAACAGCTAGTCAGATATAATAATAGACAGACAATTAAACCGTCAATCTGCTAAGAAATGGGTACACCCACACAATTAAGAGGAACGGTAGTTCAGTCGCTATACCCACACTTTCCATGCAAAGGTTAGAATATTTTGAAACTACTTGATAATATGTAAAACATTTTTTCTAACAAAATCAAATTTATTTATTTCAATAAAATCACAAGGATCACTTTGAAATGTCATAGGAACTAGGTGAAGTTACGCTGATTCCTCGCGACCAAGCCTAGAAGAATCAGGCAACAAACACGGCTCGGGGTCTACCTTTTTTTTCAATGATCCTTTCCTTAACGCTATGTAGAGCTCTAGTGTGGTGCCGATCGAACAATGTGGCTCAAACAAGAATACTAATTAAAAGTACTAACCACGTACAACAATAAAAAAATTAACTAAAGAGATTCCAGCACAAATTCTTCGACACTTGATTTAGAAACAGCACACGATAGAATCAGATAACTATAGCTCATACTAGTATTATATTCAGCATATGAAGTAATTAAAAAAAATATATATATAGGATCACGACTGTTGTAACTCGCAAGTACGGTAGACATCCCCTCGGGAATCTCGGTGCTTAGATCCTCGATGATGCCCAAAGCGAGTAGTCAGAGGCACGTCCAACATTACATGCGGCACAATAAATATTATTTGCTTTGTATATGAATATGTTCGCTAATATTTGTGTAGCAATCGTACCAACACAGGAATACGAATTGATATACTCTAATTTCTCCGTTGCTATGGTCTAAAGAGGAAATATAAAAATACGTTTGTATGGCAAATGTTGGTATAGGGACTGAACCCTCTTTCCCCTTAATTGAGATCGTTTAGGTCGAAAGTGGAACAAACGCAGAATAATAAACAGATTTATTGAAATTGGCAACTAAGGATTTGCAAGTTTCCTAATTTGATGGCGTGACTGAGAGGTAAATAAGTCTATGCTGTTTAAAAAACCTAATTCTAGGGGGAATATGCAAATCTACCAACGAGAAACGGTTTGTCCACAATTGTATTATGGCCTCTCCCTAGCCGCAAAGGTTTGCTGGTAGAAAACTCTTTTAGGGTTAAGCTCGCCTTTGTATATGTTCTTTGTAATGTCATAATTGTTAATGTTTTCCGTGTACAATAAAGTAATAAAGACAACACAACCTCACAACCAATAAAAACCGTTCATCTACAATTTTGGCTTTTGTTTGAGACTTAGATCAAACGGGAAGAATATTTTATCAACTAAAAAAATATCTCCAAATTAATAACGGAGTTCTAAGGTAACACATAAAAAAAAAGAATTGAGAACTTGCTTCTCAATTCAATTCTTTTCACGTGCTTGCCTTTAATTAAACGAAGAAACCGGTCAAGTTCGAGTTGGCCTCGCGCACGAAGGCTTCCGTACCATTATCTATAAAAAACACGTTTGTTGTATGAGAGTCTCACCTAAATATTTATTTGATTCTGTATTTTTGTTATAGCGGCGACAGAAATACATCATCTGTGAAAATTTCAACAGTCTAGCTACCACGGTTCATGAGATACAGCCTTGTGAAAGACGGACAGCAAAGTCTTTGTAATGGGGTCCCGTTTTTACTCTTTGGATACGGAACCATAATAAAATCTAAATCGGTTTATTATTGACGAAGTTCTCAGGTAGAACCAATAAAAGAATTGAAAACAATTTAATTATTTAATGTAAAAATTTAAAAATCTATGGTTATGTCTACCAATCACAATAGTTTGAAAATTAACCTCCTTTTTTGAAGTCGGTTAAAAAGCAATCTTACTCGTACATCGTCGCAACTCCCAAAGCCGTTTCATATTTCAGTAGTTCATCCGTTCCACTAAAACATCCAAGCACCATTGAGCCGAACAGCGCTAACCATATCATTAACTGGCATCTTAATTTAGAGTACCGACTCAGTGTCACTGAAATTCCTACCTAATTTACGGTTGCATGTATCTACATAAGTACGTTTATTGGTACCTACGAGTGCTACAGCTTACCGGGTATTTTGTGATAAAATCTCAAAAATGAAGGTAGTTTTAACGAGTATTTTTTTAATGTATGTATGTTACTTAATATCTCTGCCAATTGTAGATCGATTTTGATGATTCTTTCATTGGTTTATAAAGAATTATTCCACGATAGTAACTACATTTTATTCCTAAGGAAGTGCTACTTTTCCCGTAAAACTTACAAAAACTTCACGATCGTCATTTGGAGTCACGATGTGACATTTTTTTGTGAACGATTTTACTTTTGTTTTTTATCTGAAGAAGTGTACGTAGGTGGCCAGTTTCATTCTAAATGAGAAAGCAGACGTGAGTTTGCGCATGCGTAGAAACGCCAAATAAAGAAAAAAGTGTTTTTAGGGTTCCTTACCCAAAGGGTCCTTTGTTACCCTGTCCCTGTTACTAAGACTCTGCTGTCCGTCTGTCTGCTACAAGGCTGTATCTCATGATCCGCAATAGCTAGACAGTAGACATTTTCACTGATGATGTATTTCTGTTGCCGCTTTATCAACAAATATTATACTAAAAACTAAATAAAATAAATATTTAAGTGTTTTTTTTGCGTTTTTTATAGATTATACTTGGCCGGTTTTTTTATAAGGTTTTTTTTTTATATTCCATAAAATCAATCTGTGCCTTTGCAAATATTTAAAAAAACCGGACAAGTGCGAGTCGAACTCGCGCACGAAGGGTTCCGTACCATTATCTATGCAAAAAAACACGTTTGTTGTATGGGAGCCCCACTTAAATATTCATTTTATTCTTTATTCTTTTAGTATTTGTTGTTATAGCGGCAACAGAAAAACATAATCTGTGAAAATTTCAACTGTCTAGCTATCACGGTTCATGAGATACAGCAGTGTGACAGACAGACGGACAGCGAAGTCTTAGTAATAGGGTCCCGTTTTAACCCTTTGGGTACGGAACCCTAAAAAAAGATTAAAAAGACAAAAAAAAGTTGCCTGATTTGCTAGTAATTTTCTAACTTGCTAAATGGCTAACAGTATTACGGAAATCACTAATTTCCAACGGCCTATCCACTAAAAGCATTCTCATCCAGCCTACCTACCTATGGCCTGAGCACGAACCACTATCGTATCGACAACGTATCGACAAATGTCAAAAACGACACTTTTTGTGTAGTAAAAGTGTCAGTTTTGGCATTTGGACGATACGTTGTCGATACGATAGTGGTTCGTGCTAACCCCCCTAAAGCTATCCCGAATATTATTTTCTCACGTTTCCACCATCATCCATCATCTCACATTTATAAGGCTGCCGTTGCGTGATTGTGCTCTCGTACGATTAAATGATGAAGTAAAAATATGCCTATAATTTTATGTTTAGACGGGCTTTAGTACTGATAAAAACAACTATCTAAATTTATAAAACTCTTGCGTAAAACTGACTGATTTATCAACGCACAGCCTAAAGCTAGTCCTAGGCACTTTAAAGAACAATACCCATTTAATATGGTACCACTGAAAATCAGCGCTGCATCAACTCTGGCTGTTGCAGCATATAGCTGAGTGGTGACCAATTTTGTTGTCAATGTTGCCATTATTGATGTCATTTGTCTGTTTAGTTTTAAAAGATTATGTTGACACAAAATAAATTTATTCTTTCTTTCTTCTTTCGTATAATTAAACTCTTTTTGGTGTGTAAGGGTTGTTCCTTTTGCACTAAGAATGGAATTCCCAAAATTGAAACCTTAAAGGGAGGCATCAGGGGTTAAAATCTGTTAGAAAATAGCAACACGTGAACGAAGCCGCGAAGGTTTCCACATAATACAAAAATATGATCACGACTGTAATCCCTGTAATCCCATAACTGGTTTCCTCACGATGTTTTCCTTCACCGTTTTGAGCACGTGTTTTGATGCGCATATAATTTTTTATTATAATATAAAAATAAGCAAATAAATATAAATAGGTTGATTGATTTGGCTGATTCTTTGCATAGTGTTCTCAATTGGTTTATATACAAAAAAAAATAGAAAATAGCCCGAAAAATAGCGACATTCAGAAAACTGAAAGTACTATGACATTGGTATTGTATTAAATTGATAAATAATTAAATAAATATTGGTGGACATTATCCCCAAACCAAGCGAAGCTAGTACTATGGAAACTAGATAACTGATAGAATACTTATATACTTTTTTTATAAATACATACTTATTATACATATTAACACAGACACAGAACAAACCTCTATGCTCATTAAATGTTCTCACAAATGTTTGCCCCGAGTGGGAATCGACACAACCTACAGCGCAGAAGGCAGAGCTACTACCAACGAGCTGTGGCATTAAAAATCAGCGGATAAACCGGCTGGTAAAAATCTATATCACCCAACCCGCAGTTCCCAAAAGACCGAATACGTTACCTCCCTGGATGGCTATGCAAATTTTTTGTACCGGGGTAAGCGCCAGCCTTCCGTTATCAGTTTCATCCATCCACCCTTTTAAATATTTCTTTGCAAAGGAGCCACATTTCTGAACCCCGTGTTATTATTATCCTGCTAATATTATAAATAAGAAGATTTGTAGCATAAAGGAGTTTTTAAGGTTCCCTACCCAAAGGGTAAAAATGAGACCCTATTACTAAGACTTCGCTGTCCGTCTGTTTTTCTGACACAAGGCTGTATCTCATAAACCGTGATAGCTAGACAGTTGTTTCACAGATTATTATTTCTGTTGCCGCTATAACAACCAATACTAAAAACAGAATAAAATAAATATTTGATTGGGGCTCCCATACAACAAACGTGATTTTTTGTAGTTTTTTTATAGATGATACGGAACCCTTCGTGCGCGAGTCCGACTCGCACTTGGCTGGTTTAATTTTAATTTGGGTACCATGCGAGCGAATCAGCGGACAAAAGCTAATAGTTAATGTATGTATAGTGGAAGTGGGTAGTTTCTTATTGCATGGCGGAAGTCACGACTTGTTACTTTACTTTTAAAAGTAAAACAGAAAACTTTTCTCTTACTAGAAACAAAGTAATGAGCGTTTTCCGTCGAAAGTCATTTTATCACGACAACTAAAAGAAAACATACACTTTGTACGTGAGAATCGTTTTAAAAAGGTATCATAAAGTGTTACAATGAAATAAAAGTCTGCTGTAAAACTGCGCCAAATAAGTAGTGTACGTGCCGGCACAAACAGACGGTGCCGAGTTCATTCCGATAAACTCGCTGTATTTTATTTCTTGTATGGTTAGATGATACTGTTGTTTTTTGACCGACGAAAAAGAAGAAAATCATTGATTCACGGAACAAAAAACTGAATCTGTTTTTGACAAACTTTTTGATTCGAGACATAAACTACAATAAAATTCGCGAGGCCTGCAACCTGTCTGTTTGGAATGCTACGAGGGTTGAGGAACTTTTTTACCTCGTACCTACTCTTCAGGTATGAATACCTAATTTAAAGAATATCGAGTCTTTTACATTTTCGTTGTCACTGGAAAGTCAATAGATATACCTAAATTCAACCAATGATAAAAAAATCCTAGCTGTTTATCGCAAAGATCTACGTACTTTACGAGTGTGAGGTATTTGCAGTTAAATAGTACTTAATGTGCTTTGCGAAAAAACATATCTTTGAAATACTTTATTGTACACAGAAAACAAACAATTATGACATTACAAAAAACATGTACATAAACATATTAAATAAATTCGTGTCAGTTTTTTTTATAACTCATGAATTCCGATTTGGCTGAAAATGGGTGGGGTGGTAACTTAGAACCCGGAGACGGACATAGGATTAGAGAGGTTAGAGGATTCCTCAGTCAACAAAACGGTCAACTCAAGGTACCTCGAGATCTATCTTGACATTCCTCGAAAGCTTCTGAACGACGCATGCGCAAAATCTCCTCGGACTGATGACGTAATGACGTAATTGAGGAACCTCCATAATATCGATTTCTTATATCTACTTTTGGGGAAAAGTTCGAAAGAGTTTGAGTCAAGGTAGAGTCGAAGTTACAACTAAGAATATAGGGGTTAGTTACTTATTTACGCTCCACATGGTAGAAACAGCCCTTTAATCTAGTCTACCTGTAGATAAAATGAATGGACAAAACTAAACAATCACTACATAGTATAAAGCAAAGTCGCTTTCCGCTTCCCGCGTCTGTATGTCTGTATGTATGTTTGCTTATATCTTTAAAACTACACAACGGATTTTGATGCGGTTTTTTTTAATAGATAGAGTGATTCAGGAGGAAGGTTTATATGTATAATAACATGCTACCCGTGCGAAGCCGGGGCGGGTCGCTAGTTTATTTATAAAAACGAACATGATGTAGCATGATACTCGTAGATAGAAACGTTGCATAACTACCTACTCCAAGCGACACAGATTCTTATAAGTGGCTTTATTTGCTCGTTCGTGCATTCCATATTATTCATATAATGCTTTGAATAAAACGCTTTGAAATGCACAGTATTATCTCTGCTTTATTCTTCTTATTATCTAAATTTGAGCAATTACGTGTGGTGCCGTGCTCGTTTGTAGTTGAAATACTCGTAGTCTATACTAACATTATGAAGAGGAAAGATTTATATTCTTGTATGTTTGTCTATACTAATATTATAAGGAGGAAAGATTTGATTGTTTGTTTGTTTGCATCGAATAGGCTCCGAAACTACTAGACCGATTTAAAAATTCTTTCACCATTAGAATCCTACATTATCCCTGATGAACATAGGCTATAGAATATTTTCAAAAATATCCCTAATATTTTTGAAAATATTCTATCCGTATGAAAACTTCGAAAATATAACCCGACGTCTGAAAAACAATCAATCTTGCCAAATCAAAGCCGCGTTGGCCGAGTGGGAGGTACCTCGACTTTTAATCTGAAGGTCGTGGGTTCGAATCCCGGCGTGCATCAATTTCTGTTTGAAACATTTATATGCGCATCAAAAATACATGCTCAAAACGATGAAGGAAAAAATTCAGTTAGTATTCTTATAAGCGGCGATGGGTTTGCAACCTGTCACGCATGTAATGCTAACTACTGCAAAATGTGGGCATGTGCCAAATATAATGTTTGGACGTGCCTCTGAATACTCTCTTAAGATTTATTCATGGAATTGAATGCCTAAAGATCTTTTAGGTTTACAGCCGTGATCCTATTTATATTCCTTTTAACATTATATTATAATTATATATATTTTTTTAAAACCCCTCTAGTAACTAAGAATATATATATTTATATTTTTTATTTATGTATTATAATACATACAAGAGAGCTGTTGTATTGTAATTTTTTTTTTGCTCTATTTTTATTATCATTGTTTTTTTTATTACTTTGTTTATGGTTAGGGGTATTTTTATTCTTTTATTTTATATTTTTTAGACGTAATATTATACCATATCCTATGATGGGAGAAGCCACTGGCTCCTGAAACACAGTTTTCACTAGTTCGGGCGCCTATGGATTCATTTAATTATGTTCACTGTATATTATGTCAATCAAAATAAATTTGATTTGATATTGTGGTGAACTCTTACAGGTCGAAATGACCTGTATTTGTCATTGATAGGACTATCTAGGCATCTGGTTGTGTACGGATTTCATGCTTGACGAACTGCATTAATAAATCTACGGCCCGAGTGGTTGAACCAGGCGGAAGAGGTTTCGTTTATGATGTAGTTAAGTTTTGTAGTAGTTCTGGTGGTTATTGTCGAATTCTAGATGTTATTGATGTAGAATAAAGTCTATAGTAATAGTAATAAGATCTCGACTGTAATCCCAAAGTACGGTAGACATAATCTCAGATCTCAAAGCGCTTAGATTCTTGATGATGTCTACTTAGGGATGTTAGGGGCACGTCCAAACATTACCTTTGGCACAATACCCACATTTTGCAGTAGTTAGCATTCCATACGTTCCAGATTGCAAGCCCATCGCCGCTTATAAGAATACTAACTGAATTTTTTCCTGCACCATTTTGAGCACGTGTTCTAATTCGCCTATAAATTTTTCAAACCGAAAAATCCATTGTTGCATGTCCGGATTCGAACCTACGACCTTCAGATTGAAAGTCGAGGTACCTCTCACTCGGCCAACACGGCTTTTCTTTTTAACCTATAGATAATAACATGTCTACCGTGCTTTTGGCATACGGAAATAAGCTTTTATTAACTTGAATCTGTTTATATACTACGAGTATTTAGTTACTCTTTTTAAGGTTCCGTACTCAAAGGGTAAAAACGGGACCCTATTATTAAGAGTTCGCTGCCCGTCTGTCAGAACGTCTGTCTATCACAGGGCTGTATCTAAAGAACCGTAATAGCTAGACAGTTGAAAATTTATGTTGCCGCTATAAAAACAAATACAATTTACTAAAAACAGAATAAAATAAATATTTAAGTTGGGCTCTCATACAACAAACGTGTTTTTTGCCATTTTTTATAGATGGAACCCGAGCGCGAGTCCGACTCTCACTTGGCCGGAGTTTTTATTACAATATATTTTCGTTTCAACCTTGACTGATAGGCAGGTAGAAAATATATGTCAAGGCCCATCCGGTATTGCAACGCATCTATCACTCACACGTCAGGCGGTAAGTTTTATGTATCTACTTTCGTAGGAGTAACATTATTTGACATGTCAGAGGGTATATTTATATTGAATACTAGCGACCCGCCCCGGCTTCGCACGGGTTTAATACATATAAACCTTCCTCCTGAATCACTCTATCTATTAAAAACCGCATCAAAATCCGTTGTGTAGTTTTAAAGATATAAGCAAACATACATACAGACGCAGGAAGCGGAAAGCGACTTTGCTTTATACTATGTAGTGATATTGATATATCTAATATATCTATACTAATATTATAAAGAGGAAATATTTGTATAATTGTATGCAACGAATAAACTCAAAAACTACTGGATCGAGTTCAAAAAATATTTCACCATTAGAATGTTGGCAGGGAACTGGCCGAGTGTACCTGGCCGGAGGTACCTCGACTTTCAATCTGAAGGTCGTGGGTTCGAATCATTCAAATCATTTCCTAATTGAGTACAATGGGCCGCCTTATCCCAAAAAAAGCAATTTCTTGCAGACAACCTGATAATATAATTATAATGGTTTCGCGTTTTATAAATATAAATACAAATTTATTTTCTGTTCCTTAAGCATTTTGCTGCATTTGGCTAAAGAAAATCAGTCAAGCTTGCTCGCCCGTTTTCTTCTCTAGCTTATTTTTGATGTCACTAGTTACTGGCAATACAACTCCTTTCAAATGGCTATACAGGGAATAGCACTCAGAGATTTTTCCAGAAACTCCTGAGCTTTTGCTTGCGACTCGCGGAAAAGTATAATACAATCGTTGTAGATGGAAATGTTTACTTGTGTAGGAAATATTATTTACAAGAAAACTAGCTCCGTTCGCAGCGTCACTCGCGTTGTGTTAAAATTCTGTTGCTATTTCAGATCACAAATTATATTAGATGCTAGATAATAGGTCTCAAATAGGTTCATCCGTTACGGCGTGATTGAAACGCGTTCAATATCTAAAATTCCTCAAAAACTATATTTTTTTTAATTATTATTTTACTATCCTGCAAGACTGTTGTCAAGCCTGTAAACATAAAATTCAAACCGGAATACAGTAAAACTGTTTGGCGGCAGAAAGAGGTTAAATGATAGTTTTTTTTTCTTATTTTTTGGGGTCTTATGCCTATTGCCTACTAGTAATTCCGTTCATCACACGAATGTAGTTGTTGGCATGCCTGATGTAACTAGCCCACTGCCGCTTATAAAATACTAACCATTTTTCTTTCCCCAATTTTGCGAATAGAAATATTTATTGATGTGCCGCTGACTACTCCCTTTCTTGTCGTCTTCAAGGATCAGAGCTGGAGATCTTTGTAAATGTCTACTTTAATTGGGAATTACAGTCGTGATCCAATTTCATTTATTTTTTTCAGAATATCCATTGGTGCACGGTACAAAAGTTTTCGGCATTTCTAAGTATGTGTATGGTCGGAGAGATCTTCTCTTGGATTCAAGTCTAACAAAGCCGTAAATTTAGTTGCTAATTGTAGTAATTAGATGTCATCACCTAAAAAATTGTAGCTATGTAGGAAAAACAATTGAGCTCTCCGTCCAGACGTCTGTAGAAGCTGTTTCCAAACTGTCAGGCATCTAGAGTGCAGGGTTACTGAGTTATAACGATTAAACTGGAGCTCTCCGACGACAGAGTGACCTACCTATAAAACATGATTGAATAAATTCGTGAAAAGCATATTGAACCTTAAAGATAAAAATTGTGGCTCTAAAAGTTATCGGTTCAAAAGTTAGACTTAGAATCGAATTCTCATGCAAATGTAGAACTCATCTCGTCTATAACTGAACCATAATATTGATATTGTGAGAAAAATACTTCTTCGTATATAATCCTGTATTTTTCACAAGAAAGTGGCGAGATACACAGGCTCTATACAAATTCGTCTGATTTCTATACGCTTGAATATTATAACTCATGTCCTGAATTTACATATAGACTACCTTTTGCACCCTCCAAAATTGTAGGGCGTAGGTTTGAAAAGGTATGAAGGAATGCTATGTAATTTCTGCTAGGAGTTTCTTATTTTGTTACGGTAAATATATTATTATCTAATCGAAAAAAAGCTGTGTTGGCCGAGTGGGAGGTGCCTTGACTTTCTTTCTGGTCGGTTTGAGTCTCGGCTGTGCACCAACGAATTTTTCTATTCGATTAATTTATATGCGCGTTGATACGTGATTAAAACGGTGAAGGAAAACGTGAAGAAACCAGTTGGTAGTCTTATGAGTGGCGATAGGCTTGCAACCAGTCACGAATGGAATGCTAAATAAAATAAATAAATAAATAGGATCACGACTTTAATCCCCAAGTAAGGTAGACATCCTTTCAGATCTCCAGACGCTTAGATCCTAACTAATGCAAATTGTGTGCGAGTGCCAAATGTAATATTTGAAGCCTTTGAATACCAATTTTATCGCTTATATATAAACTAGCAGACCAGCGACGTCCTGTCCAAACTTTAATAATCGCATAGAGTAACACACGTTGCTATAACGACTGATTTCAACACTGATGTCAGATTTTTGCACACCAGCGCAATCTGTACCAAAATCATCCCTTTTGAGTTTTTTTGTATTTTGGGGATGTTTTTCTTATTTTAAAGTAGTCTATGTTTTATTCGGGTATAATATCTACATCTACAGCAAATTTTATCTTAATCTGTTTGTCGTTTAGGCCTGATTGAGGCACAAACATACATACAAACTCACAAACTTTCGCATTTAAAATATTATTAGGATAGGATTATTCACAATACCGATAGTTAGTCATAAAAGTAAATTCAAAGTTTATCAAAAGTTTAAAACTTTGTCTAGTTCTCATTTACTTTTGACATTGACAGTTCTGATCTAAAATATAATAGCTCAATGCGATTCAAAGACAGACATCGAGTAAGTACCTTTTATATTCGCTAGGTCAGCTACGCAAAGGATTACAGATGTCACCTATTTCCTGAATATATTTCGTTACATTTTTATATTTCAATCAAAAGACACCCTCAGACACCCTGGATTTAACCTCCCCCCCTCACCCCTCCTTTTCAATGTTACAAATGTTTTGGATAAGATAAGATAAAGTTTATAAATACAAAAGAACAAAAAACTGGTACAAAGGTGAAGCAAAACATTTTTTCAAAAAAATTTGATCACTTACAATAACACACTAGCTTACCTTGATTTTAGGTATAGTTATTTGGACATTAATAAAGGTTTTTCTCAACAGTTTTCTTAACAAGTTAGAAAAAAAAACGATGAATGAAATTTAACTAAATTAAATTAAATTCAACTTATTAAATTTGATGATTCTAAGTGATCCAAATGATTTCAATGAATAAACGCTTTTTTGATATCTGACTTTTCTTAAAATAATTCCCATTGAAACGTTATCATAAATGACGGACAATTACGTTAGCGTGTGGCCATAGATATAGCCATAATTATGATTGATTAATTTATTATCTATCCCCCTGATCGTCAACGAACGTCATCGCGCCAACTGTCACTATGACTTCAAAACAGATCATGCCAATGTTGAATTGTCAAATAAGTAGTTCGGGTATCTTTTAGGGTGATTTTCCTCCAAGGCAATGATTTAAATTTTAGTTTTTTTGTAAAAAAAAGAAACTGTCTTTCATTTATGTGGCTAGTCTAATCTAACGAATTATATAAAAATGAACTGTTTATCTATTCATAGTTTTGAGTGTAACGAAATTAGTGTTATGGAAGAGTCAACTTTGGAAAATAAATCTGTCGAGAAAAGTTTCACCAATCGTGTTTCTGTTCATAATTTATCCAGATTAAATCCTTAAATTAACTTTGTCATAAAAAACAAAACTGTATGTTAACAAAATATTACTCGTCTTAATATATTGATTTTATGGCTTTTCTCTGAGACGCAGTTCTGATGACATTCTCAAACAAATGAGCATCGCTAAGTGTATGGCATTAGAAACACGCAAACCCTAACATGTACTCGAAATTAAATTCCCGAAATACCTACAAGATATGTACCAAGTTCATAACTAACACTCACAGACTTCTTGTGGAAGTAGCAACCAAGTAATTAATAAACTTACGCCAAACAGGCACAGTGTGCTAAACTGCCTACAAGTATATCGAATATACACAGCATACGAAATATGTAGTATACAAATATAGCATTGAAACATGTGTGATTTATTTATAAACCAGTCACCCATAAATGGAAGTACTACTATTTAGGTAAAAGTTCGAATAACAAAAGCTTTTAGGGACATGAGTTTATAAAAGCGTTTCTTGGTACTGAGGCCGTGATATGGCGTTGTCTGTCGGTGTCTGGTTATTTTCACCTGACGATAGAAAGAGGTTCTCAATTTAATGTATGTATATTATATAGACTTCTTTTGTTGCTTATGTTTTATTTTAGGCTTCGAATATCTTTTTACCTGGTGATGCAAATCGGCATGATTATTGTTTCTACTGTGAAAAAAATAGTCCAAACCATTTAAATTGTTATTTTTTTTGAGTCATTCGTCATCTCGCGGATCTCAAACTCGCTGGAATCCGCGAGTTGGCACCTTCCGATTTTACCTAATTTTATTGTTGTCAACTCGCGGGCCTATATAAAGTACAGTCATAACAAAAATGGATTGAAACCAGAGTAAGTACCGACCATCTAAAGACCTTTTTGGAGTAATAGTTTCTTCATACAACTTAAAAATCTAAATTAATGTTTGTGCGTACATTTCGGGAGTAAACTAAATATAATGAGTGTAAATCAAATCTATACTTATAATACTTGCTGTCTCATACGAAAAATTATTAAAAAAGATATACACACGGATATAACATTCAAAAGAAAGAATCAAATACACAAATACAACACTAGAAATTCAAAAAACTTTGTACTAATACAGCCAAGAACAAATTATGGAAAGAAAAGCATAACCTACGAGGGAGCACAACTATTTAATAAACTACCTAGCAATATAAAAGAAGCCACTTCTCTATTTATTTTTAAAAAAAGATTAAAAGATTATATACTGGAAAAAATTCCATACAACCCAGTTTAACTAGGAACTATGTCATGTAACTGTTACAATACTGAACTACATACATCCAGTACACTATGTACTTATGTTAAAATATTGTATTCTCTATAAGTGAACTTCGTTCTTTGAGAAATAAACATCTTAAACCACAAATATGAAAAAAAAAATAGAATCACGACTGTAATCCCCAAGTCCAGTAGACATTCTCTCAGATCTCCAAGCGGTTAATCCCTTGAAGATGTTTAGAGGGGGTAGTCAGAGGCACGTCCAATTATTACATTTGGCACATGCCCACATTTGCAGTAGATAGCTACTGCAAAATGTGGGCATGTGCCAAATGGAATATGGAATGCTACTGGCTACATAGGTAGCCAGTAGCATTCCATACGTGAAAGGTTGCAAGCCCATCGCCGTTTATAAAAATAAATAAATAATAAATAAATATTGTCGGACTTTTACACACAACGCCATGTAGCCCCAAACTAAGCAAAGCTTGTACTATGGGAACCAGATAACTAGTAGAATATTTAAATACTTTTTTTTGTAAATACATACTTATACATAGTAACACCCAGACACAGAACAAACATCTATTTTCATCACACAAATATTTTTATACTAACTGGTTTCCTCACGATGTTTTCCTTCACCGTTTTGAGCACGTGTTTTGATATAAATATAAATTTTAAATTATAAATTTTTCGAAAAGAAAAATCCATTGATGCACGCCGGGATTCCAACCTTCGCAATGAAAGTCGAGGTAGCTCCCATTCGGCCAACACGGCTCTTAAAAAATATGAACACTCCTGAAATATGAAACTGGATGTTCAAACCATGTATCTTGGTCGATTATCACCGAAAAATGAAAACAAAAGTCATAAATTTTTCAACTTCATAATTTGGCCATTTCCAAAATCCCGATGCCTCAATGAAGATAATATTTTTGTACTGTGGGCTCAGTTCATTAGTGGCCATTATTGCATCCTCTTTTACAGGCATATTTAATTTAATTTTTTTAATATAAATATTGGTGGATATTATCACACAGCGACATTTAGCCCCAAACTAAGCAAAGCTTGTACTATGGAAACTAGTTAACTACTACATTTTTTTTGTAAATACATACTTAAGATATATAATTACACCCAGACACAGAACAAACCTCTATATTCATCACACAAATATTTGTCCTGGGTGGGGATCGAACCCACAATCTACAGCGCAGAAGGCAACTGAGCTGTGAAGGCAGTCATTGTCATTGTCATAGAATATCCGAAAAAGCTATTTTTTTCTCTTTGCTTAGTTTTACGGTCATAAGTTGAACAGTCTTCAAGATGGTGTAATTTGATTTTCACTGGAGGCATTCGTAGAAATAGATGAACATACTATGTCTTTAGTTTTATGGAGGTATGAACTCGTTCACAAACGTCAGTAGATATAAGTGCTATGATAGAAACTTCAGTCTAGTATTTTAATAGACTTTTATTATTATCACGCACACATGTGGTAAGTGGTACTCAGACAACAAGGAATATTCTGTGGTACGAACTATGTAGGTATCTTATATTCTTAAATATACCGACCTAGTGTCTACTAGCTGACCCGTGACAATTTTTTTTTGTACTAAACACATAGGAAAAAACTTTTTCAGTCAGCTTCCAATTTTTTTCCTGCAAACCTTGTACTGATAAAATAAATTACGAATTTTGGTAGAATGCGTATCATTCATTAGTCAAAACTGCGCTGCTATGACGACTAAATGTTTTTAGTCTGTGATGTCAGATTTGTTGCACACCAACGCCATCTATACCAAAATCATCCTTTTTGCGTATTTTTATCATTTAGGGGTTGTTTTTCGGATTATAAGTTCCTCCTTTATTTATTCAGATTTTTTATCTACATACTACAGCAAATTTCATCTTAATCCATTTTGTCGTTTAGGCCTGATCGAGGAACAAACATACATACAAACTTACACACTTTCACATTTATAATATTATTAGGATAGGATTAGGATTTACGAACAGTTTCTCTTCAATCTCAAGGTTGAAAGACAATATCATCGTTTACGAGGGTAGACGTACTATAAAAGTGTGACCAGATATTGCGCGGCATTCGATTGGACGACGGTCGCGCGCGGCAGCCGCGAGCAACCTGCTACAGTTCAAACTAGTCACGCGGCAAACGTATCCTGCGAATGCCGATCCTACAAATCTGTTGCACACCAACGCCATCTAACACCAAATACATAAATAAATAAATCTATACCAAAATCATCCTTTTTGCGTTTTTCATCATTTAGTGGTTGTTTTTCGGATTATAAGTTCCTCCTTTATTAATTCAGATTTTTTATCTACATACTACAGCAACTTTCATCTTAATCCGTTTTGTCGTTTATTTTTGATTAGGGAACAAACATAACAGCCTTATCACAAACTTTCGAATTTATAATATTATTAGGATTGTTGGGTAGTTTATTATACTTTTTGGTTATCGTTCGGTACAACCTGATACAAAGGTCCCGTTCTACAGCGGTAAATTTTTTCTCTGTCTTTGAATATTGATTCATTCTTTTCTTGTTGCCGCTTGCCTTCACCTTGGTCGAACGGCACCACGTTGGAGCTTTAAAAAAAGCCGTGTACGTTGCCTGATTCTTCTAGGCTTGGTCGCGAGGAACAGTCGCAGCTTCACCTAGCTTCTAAGACGTTTCAAATGATCCTTATAATTTTATTGAATAAATATCTTTACTTTGACTTTGATCGCCGCTTCATTACGGCCAGCACATAGCAGTCTCCGTTTCTCAGACACTTCTAATGGATAAGTATGAAACTTTCTATAACTTTGGCAGTATAAGAAAATATTCAACCTTGCTGGAAACTTCGCGCGTCTGGGTAAAGTTGTAATGTTAAGGATATTAACTCGATGTTTATTATAAAGTTTTAATACGTCACAATATAGGCATACAAGAAGTAACATTACAGGCACATTTAACCAGCCAACTACGTCACTGTTTTGTGGCAATACCAATGTATTTCGTTGTTGTACAGGGCTAATTACGCCTAGTCTTACTCCTTACTTAACCCTAAGTGACAACGTAAACTTTTAAAACATGAAAAGAGGCTCAGGAAATTTCACCTTTTCATGCCCGAAATATACTCTTTCCAGATGTACTTTGTAATTTGAATCACTGTTTTCTTTATTACACAAGTTAGACAAAACTCAACGTGTAATTTACGGGTAAACAAAACATACTTTATTTACAGAAATAAATAACATCTATTACATCAATATTTAGGTACCAATACAGACGCTGTTACAGTATTTCGTCGATTTTACCTATCTTCCAAAAATAGTTTTTAACAAAAAGTTGTGATAAGTTTATAACGACTCTTGTAAGCAGAAAAGTGGTGACTTTATTTTTTTTTATGGCTCAATTTATAAATACTTGGTTCGTACGTCAAGGTGGGTAAATGAACCCCCCTCCCCCATCTTTTCCCACCACCTGTGTCCGCGCCTGACTCAATGCCACAATTTCATACAAATTGTATTACCTACCCATTATTTTGTAGTCTCGAACAATCAATTTTATAGATCTATCAATTAAATTTGTGAATAATGTCAGTGTAATGTCAGTGAGAGGTAATAAAATAATTATTAAGAGGAGTAATTCATGTTTTTGAAGAATGCAGAATCGTTTTTTCTCAATAACCGCAAAACATACAGATTTGTTTTTTACGACAAAGGTAACTTATGGATATAATCTAGATAAATTACAGACAGAAACACTATTGATGAAACTTTTCTCGATAGATTTATTTTCCAAAGTTGGCTCTTCAAAACACTAGTTTCGTTTTTAATCAAAACTATGAATAGTTAGTTTTTTTATAATTCGTTAGATAATCATACTAGCTAAATAAATTACAGACGGTTTCTTTTTAAAGAAAATTTTTAAGATAATGCAGTTTTATCACTTTTTCAAAACAAAAACAACAAACAACGTGACTCGTAATTTATATATATTATGATAGGCACAAAGAACTAAGTTTATTTTTCGAAAACTGACCTCAGTCTTAAAACCTACAAAGACAATCCATACAAATACCATCATCATAAAGGATTCCTTTATGGTGTTGTCATGTCGCATACACGTCACAAGTGTCATAATTTGTCAATGTCAATGTCAGGATGACGTTTCGCGGCTTCAATGCGTCCTAATCTTATCTCGGTTTGAAAATATAACAAACTGTTGGGTTTGTTTTGTTTAAGATGAGTTAGCAGAAAAGTTTAATTATAGCTGTTTGTACAACGTACTATCGTAATTTATATCAAGTTAGGCTAGCGGGATAAGGTCATAAATAAACAATAAAGTGTTTTGGCGTAAAAATTAAAAATAATACCGTAATAATAAATGTTTTTTGGATTTTTGGTGGTATAAAATAATAACGTTGTGTTGGCCGAGTGGGAGGTACCTCGATTTTCAATCTGAAGGTCGTTGGTTCAAATCCCGGCGTAAACCAATGGATTTTTCTGTTTGAAAAATGTATATATGCGCATCAATAACACGTGCTCAAAAACGGTGAAGGAAAACATCGTGAGGAAACCAGTTAGTATTCTTATAAGCGGCGATGGGCTTGCAACCTGTCACGTATGAAATGCTAACTATTACAAAATGTGGTCATGTGCCAAATATAATGTATGGGCGTGCCTCTGACTACCCCTACTAGACATCTTCAAAGGATCTAAGCGTCTGGAGATCTGAGAGGATGTCTACCGTACATGGGGATTACAGACGTGATGCTTTTTATTATAATTAAGTTTTGAAAACTAGAAAGACAACCGACGAAAAGTTGAAAAGTCGAGAAACGATATTTTTTAGTTTATTTTTAAGTTTATGAAGGAACTGGACTTTTGGATTATTCTAAACACAATAGAAAATAAATCATCCAAATCGGATCACTAGGTAAAAGATACCTACGTTATACATAAAATAACCAAAAAAAAAAATATAATACGCGTCGAGCTAAGAACTTCCCTTTTTCGTCAATTGATAAATATATATTTACTTTTGAACTAAACCTTTTCTGGCAGTGACTACTGAAATGCATCAATAATTCAATATAACAAGGGCCTAGTGAATAAATATAATTTTTAGGGTTTGTCCCAAATCGTAGAAATTTCCGGACCTACGAACCTTTTGCAAGCTTGAATAAAACCAATCAAGGTTTCAAATAAACCACCACACGGCTGACTGGTCATAGTTATAGACAGGCAATGGATATCTCCATTTTTTTAGTGCCATATCGCTTTAAACTGAGCAAAGCTTGTACTATGGAAACCCAATAACTGATAAAATACTTACATACTTTTCTTTAGTTAATATAAAGGTACTATTACATTATAACACCAAGACAACACAATCATCCCACAAATGTTTATCCTGGGTAGGAATCGAACGCACAATCTACAGCGCAAAAGGCAGAGATACTACCAACTGAGCTGTGAGGCCAGTCTATTAATATGGCAGCTAAGGTCATGTTCAGTAACCCGGTCAGCTGGACACGGTGGCGACTTGACCGTAAACAAACGAAGAAGGTAACTGTTCAGATGCATTCAAATGTGATATGCAAGTTATTGGAACGAGGCTTAAGGCCCAGTATACATATCTTATAGCCATGTTTAAAGAAAGCAAAGAGTAAGAAAATACATTTATTTTCTCCAAGAAAAGTACAACAACATTATTAGAAGAGAACAATAACAGAAACAATGGACAGCAGATTGTGCCATGTGGGGGCAAATAGATCCATGTCTCAGCATTGAGCCGCACAGCACCGAACCTAGGGAGTAGGCGAAGTGCGGCGAGACGCTGGTTTTCAGTCGGGGCCTGGAAGCGATGTGGCGACACAACATGTTTGAAGGTGGTACTATTTCCTATTCAAAGAGTCCTGGTAAATGTCCAGCCTCATATTTGCCTTCTGCGCTGTAAGTTGCGGGTTCTATCTTGACCTAATACAAGCATTTGTGTGATGAACATAGATGTTTGTTTTGTATCCTTAAAATATTCACCTATCGATGTTCGTTGCGAGTTCAATTGGCTTGGATGGCGTAATTTCAAGCTCAATATGTCAATCTGTTAAAATGGATTTTTTTATGTCTGAAATCCGCAACGCCACCGTAACTGTGTGATGATTTTTTATGTAACAGGAAAAAATGCACTTGTTTATGTGCTCCAGCGGGGTTTATATTGAGAATTATTATATTATACCTACCTACATATGACACCATTAAGACTAACTAAAACAACCCTAATAATATTATAAATGCAAATGTTTGTGAGGATGTTTGTATGTTTGAAAATCAATCAGTCTTAAACGACACATAATACATTAAGATGTAATTTGCTGTAGATGTAAGATATAGGTAATGCCTGATAAAAAAATAGACTACTTTAAATAATGAAAAGCATCCCCAAAATGATAAAAAAACGCAAAAAAGAGGATTTAGATTATAGATGGCGCTGGTGTGCAAAAAAACTGACATCAGTGTTGACATCAGTGGTCATAGCATAACGTGCGTTACTCTATGCGATTATTGAAATTTGACAGGACAATGTCTGTCACAGGTCGGCTAGTAAATAAATAAATATGAATATGATCGATGTTCGTTTGCGGCTTACACGATACCATTCTATTAGAATATAATGATAATCGTTTTCAATTTCGGTGAACATCGATGAGTGAACATCGGAAATGAGACATTATGCCTGCTGTTTTTGACAGATTGTTTGATTCACAGCCTTAACAAAGTTTCTTGGGGGAAATTTGGAGAAAGTTATTGGCATTAAAGTTACTTTGGCTTTAATTCGCTTAAGTGTAATTATATTTGACGTGACAATAACAAAAAAAAAACTGTGCAGTCATCGTAAGTGTATTCCAAGTGTATTCCAATTTCAACTTTATAATAATGATGTTAAAATAATATTTCAAATGCACGCATTGTTGTGCTCGTTTGTTTAGAAGGAGCGGCCCTCTGTCACACGCAACGAAAATAATACTCGTACTAGCAATATTAAATTAGGTATGCTTTGAAAATAAGTGAAATTGTAACATCAAACAAGTGAAAGCTATGTATAATAAAAAACTGGCCAAGTACGAGTCGGACTCGCGCACGAAGGGTTCCGTACTATTATCAAAACGGCAAAAAAAATCAATGCAAATTCACGTTTGTTGTATGGGAGCCACCCATAAATATTTATTTTATTCTGTGTTTAGTATTTGTTGTTATAGCAGCAACAGAAATACATATTCTGTGAAAATTATTTCAACTGTCTAGTTATTACGGTTCATGAGATACAGCCCTGTGACCATCCTGTGACAGACAGACGGACAGACGGACAGACAGACAGACGGACAGCGAAGTCTTAGTAATAGGGTCCCGTTTTTACCCTTTGGGTACGGAACTCAATTTAAAAGAATGTTAAAGACGTATAAAATGTCACAGATATTTCTTTTATGTACAATGGAATGGAATTATTAATTAGAAATGTATCGCGGCTCACGGTCTGAAACTGCATAGGTAACCATAGTATAACTGAAAAAGTAGATAAACCTACATACTAAAATACAAAGATCGTTTTTCAAATAAAAAAGTAGTTAGCATTCCATTTGTGACAGGTTGCAAGCCCATCGCCGCGTATTATATATTTTTCCTAATGTGAGAATAGTCCCAAATTTGGTCATGTTAAAATTATGTTTATGTAGGAATTATCTTTTTTTTGATTATTCAATGTTAATATTCTATGAATGTATTTATGTATGTATGTATTTACAAAAAAAAGGATTTATGTATTCTATCAGTTATCTAGTTCTCATAGTACAAGTTTTGCTTAGTTTGGGGCTAGATGGCGCTGTGTGATAATGTCCACCAATATTTATTTATCTATACTAATATTATAAAGAGAAAAGTTTTGATTTTTTGTATGTTTGTAATGGATAAACTCAAAAACTACTGAACCAATTTCAAAAATTCTTTCACAGTTAACAAGCTACATTATTCCTGAGTAACATAGGCTATTTTTTATTTTGAAAAAGTAATAAATTCCTTATAAAAATGACGATAGATAGTAAAACTATAAAACTATTGATAGTAATCATAAACAATTATGATACATATTGAATGTCCAAATGCGCATAAGAAAGTCTGAAAAACTTCAACGGGAAAAAGTCAACGGGACAACTTGCGTAAATTCCGCGGATACCTATCTCCATTCGAACCATACCCATTTACCCATCCAAATTGATCACAATTAGAAATGTCTGTCGCCCAGTGAAGCGGGCACGGGACAGCTAGTTTATGAATATATGAATAATGGTGTTTTTTGTGTAATTGACAAAGTAGAGTTCATAATATAATCTAATTTATAAAAAAATAATAAAAAAAACCAGCCAAGTGCGAGTCGGACTCGCGCACGAAGGGTTCCGTAAAAACCTACCTAACCGTACCTATAAAAACGAAAAAAAACACGTTTGTTGTATGGGAACCCCACTTAAATATTTTTTATTCTGTTTTAAGTATTTGTTGTTATAGCAGCAACAGAAATACATCATCTGTGGAAATTTCAACTGTCTAGCTATCACGGTTCCTGAGATACAGCCCTGTGACGGACAGACGGTCAGACGGACAGACGGACAGACGGACAGCAAAGTCTTAGTAATAGGATCCCGTTTTTACCCTTTGGGTACGGTACTCTAAAAAGATGGTTTAAGGTATAAAAATTGTTGAAAAAGTAGCTCTTTAGTTTGGAATTGTCTTACTATATCTAGTTACACTATACCCCACACGATCTTGCAAACTGCCGTGCTCAGAATAATTTGAACAGTGAGCTTTAATTAAAATTTTATTTAAATTAATGCTTTTGTTCGTGAAGGATTAGGATTTGCGTCTACGCCGCGTAAAATTAAATAGGGTTGACCCCTATAAATGTGCATTAAAACAGGGTCATAAAAATACTAAAAGCATTTGTGACCCAGTTAGGGACTAGAAGAGCTCTACATTTGATTACCCGGTAAACACATATGCGCAGTCATATATAAAAAACCAGCCAAATGCGAGTCGGACCCGCGCACGAAGGGTTCCGTACCATTATCTATAAAAAACAGCAAAAAAATCACGTTTCTTGTATGGGAGCCCTACTTAAATACTCGTATTTATTTTATTCTGTTTTTAGTATTTGTTGTTATAGCGACAACAAAAATACATCATCTGTGAAAATTTCAACTGTCTAGCTATCACGGTTCATGAGATACAGTCCTGTGACAGACAGACAGACAGACGGACATACAGACATACAGACGAACAGCAAAGTCTTAGTAATAGGGTCCCGTTTTTACCCTTTGGGTACGGAACCCTAAAAAATATACATGTCGAATAGAGTACCTTCATTTTATCGCGGGCACATACCAAGTGTAATGTTTGTGTACCTTTATGTACCTTTATGTCAATATTATAATCATTGTTGACATAAGTGTTTACAAATGCGGGTATTGTGTCGAGAGCCACTTTACAGTATCTGTAATGACAACTTGACATATATGCGTATCTGATACCGTTGATAGTTCCCCAGATACGACTTTGACGACGTACATCTTTGATATGATCACGTTGCAAAGAACTCGCTCCGTGACTTGAAGCTAGCACAAGTTAAAACGTTCTCGAATGCAAGTTAAATAAAAATACGTGCTCAAAACGGTGAAGGAGTTTTCCTTCATCGTGAGGAAACCAGTTAGTATTCTTATAAGCGGCGATGGGATGCAACCTGTGACGTATGGAATGCTAACTACTGCATAATGTGGGCATGTGCCAAATATAATGTTTGGATGTGCCTCTGACTACCCACTAGACATCTTCAAAGGATCTAAGCATCTGGAGATCTGAGATGTCTACCGTAATTGGAGATTACAGTCGTGATCCTATTTATTATTACATTTTTTTTGTAATCCTCTGGTACGGTAGACAATCTCGACCTCTCAGATACTCGATGTCAAAAGGAGAATGCAGCAGAAAGCAGAGACACGTCTATACATTACATTTGAATCAAGCATTTTTCAGTAAGCTTTAAACGAGTTTTAGATTGTCCATTTGTTCTCAGTAGCAAACTAAGTTAAATAACTGGTTATCTAGTGGAAAGCAAAATGCTAGTTACATTACTGGTTATGAAGAAGGAATTCATTATTTCCAATACCAAGTTTGTTACCTGGTTTTCTAGTAGGAAGAAAAAATCCTGTTCCATTACTGGTTATGAAAATAGAATCCCACCAAAAACATTCTGTAAAAAACTAACCAAGTCTCGATGGAGGTGCTTGTTTATCTCTAAAAAGTAATGAAATCTAGAAAAAGTCGTACCAAGTCTGAGGTTCCTTGCTGCGATTTCTTTAATAATATAGTCACACATTAACTAAAATCTAATTAATGTGTGACTATAATAATAAAGAAATCGTAGTAAGGAACCTCAGACTTGGTACGACTTTGTCTAGATTTCATTACTTTTTAGAGATAAACAAGCACCTCCATCGAGACTTGGTTAGTTTTTTACAGAATGTTTTTGGTGGGATTTCACTTCTTTTTGTAGAAACGTGGGCTTATTTATTTATTTTATTAGATTTTCTTATTTGACACAGTTTTTTGCAATGACAGTCGATTTTTTTATATACCAATAGTAGAAGGGGGCATCACCATATCTTTAATACAGCTGAGACCAGCTGATGGTTCTTCATCAGATAATTCAGACCTTCGATTTTTAACATCAAATGAAGCGGCCCACCAAGTTCAATATTTTTTGTAAAGGCGGTATGTCGATCTCTAATTTGGTTAGGCTCTTGTGTTTTCTAATCAGGGTCACCAGGTACCAGATCCAGATCTTCGATTATCCTAGTTTTTATGGTTTTCCCTTTATGTGGCCATTAAACCCTAACTCTGTACCAAATTTCAGCTCTCTGAGTTTATGGGAAGTACTAGTTCTATTCTGATGATCATGAGTGAGTGAGTGAGTGAGTGTCGAAAATCCGAAACTTTGCTTTCGCTTAACTTCGGAACTAAATGACATACAGACTTGAAATTTTGGATTTTAAGTATGTGATTATAGCTTACTGGATGACGAAAATTTCTGCGTTCTGGTATTATCCAGAGGTTCTCAAATAGGGACCTGAAAATGCGGCGAAATGGTTCCTGTAAAGGATGGTACGGCAGTGTTTGCTTCGCGCTCGACTTGGCGGGGGCACTGCCGTGCCCCCCGATTTAGAGGTACCTCCCACTCGGCCAAAACAGTTCTACGTAGGAGTGAATCACGTCAAATATCTAAAACTGGTGCTAGGATAAAAATGCCGGTGTTTTCTCACAGCTCCATTGGAATTTTTGTTTGTGATTTGACGTGTGAAAGCTCCGCTGACGAAAGTATACGTTTTTAGATACAAAGTTAGGCCAAGAATTTTTTGTAACAATATTTTTTTACGTGAGATATAATTAAAAATAGCTTATGTGCTACGTGGGGACAATGCCGGAGGAATATTGTATTTTGCGGGTACTGATTTCAAAATTTAATTTGGTAAATACTGCTCAAACATAAATGTATTGCCACCCACTCATATGCAACACAAATCTAATCTATGCATATACATATCTATACATATAATAAAACTGTAGAAGAGTTCAATTCTGTACATTGAATAAAAACTAAAAAAAATACTCCTAGGGGCCTTTATAAAAGTAATACTAACCAAAAAACAAACATATTGAAATTTTTGTCTGTCTGTCTGTTGTCCGACTTTCACGCAAAAACTACTGGACGGATTTTGATGAAACTTTTTTTGTTATGTAGCTATTAGTCCTCGGCAACATATAGTCTATAATTTATTTTGAAGATTGGAATACTAGGTGTGAAACTATCTGTCCCCCAGCGAAGCGGGCACGGGTCAGCTAGTTACATAATATGTACTTGCGTCACTGACTGCCTGATTTATCATCGCCTAAACGACTGGTCCAAGAAACTTGAAATTTGGAGGGTGTATTTATTTTAGTGTGTAGGGGTGCACTAAGAAAGGAATTCTTGAAATTTAACCCCTAAGAGGGTGCAGTGGAGTGTTGAAGTCTGTTTGAAAACAAGTTCACGTCCCAAGGCTTTCCACTACTCACTAATATACTCGTATCCTAATAATATTATGCGAAAGTTTGTGAGTTTGTTTGTATGTTTGTGCCTCAATCAGGCCTAAACGATAAAACGGATAATGATGAAATTTGCTGTAGATGTAGTTAAAATGCCCGAATAAAAAATAATCTACTTTAAAATACGAAAAACATCCCCAACATGATAAAAAACGCTTATGGGATGGTTTTGGTATAGATGGCGCTGATGTGCTAAAAATCTGACATCAGTGTTGATCAGTCGTCATAGCAAAGTGCGTTACTCTATGCGATTACTGAAATTTGGTCAGGACAACGTCTGTCGCGGGTCTGCTAGTCTACTTATAAATTACGAGAAGGTTGGGAACAGAACTTTTAGATGGATTCATTAAATTTGAGCTTTATTTACTTGCTCTCTGATATAAAAACCTGAGTAAGTTTTTTGTTGAAAAGTAACAGCAAACACACTTTTCGCGTTAACTTATTCATGAAACTCAGTGTTACTACTCTGTGAAAGAACTCGGTTATATAATTACGTTTAAAAAACTAACAAGAAAACTGACTGAAATGCTTTGACCAATCGAAAAGTCAAGGGACCATATTTGTTTATAGGTACAAGCTTTTATTTAACATGGACAGTATGTATGTAACTATGTTAAGGTAGAATCTTGCAACTCAATTTTGAAGCAGTTATCCCCAACCGATTGAGCTGTAATTTCGCATACTTATGTAACTTTGGTGACAATGCAATAATAGGGTGACAGTGAGCTGATCTGATGATGGAGCCAGGAGCTGTTCAACAGACACTCACAATGGAACTCCTTAGTAAATACTTCGATTGAGTAAAAACTTTGCATACTTCTCAAGGTGACAATATTACATGATGTGACGTTCTGGTGCTCGATGCCATGAGATACAGCCTTGTGACAGAAAGACGGACAGACGGACAGACGGACAGACGGACAGCGAAGTCTCAGCAATAGGGTCCTGTTTTTACCCTTTGGGTACGGAAAAAAAATATAAACAAAAAAATACTTGTCGAAATGTTAACCTCTCCTTTTTTCGTCAGTTAAAAAGTAAGTAACAGCAAACATACTTTTCTGCGTCAAATTTATTCACAAAACTCAATGTTACGCTACGAGTAGCTACTCTGTGAGGGAACTTGGCCATTATAAAAGTAAAGTGTTGCAACATATTTTTTAAATTATCACATTTCCGGTTGAAGTTTTTTATTGCAAAGGTCTACGTAATTTATGAGTATGAGGCATTTGCAATTTAATAGTAAATTGCTTTGTGAAAAAACGTATTTAATATATCATATTTTTTATGATAATATGTAAACAAACACTCATATACAGGTACGGTAGACATACTCTCTCAGACCTCCAAGCGCTTCTTAGGATAATTCAAGGTTCAAACTTTGAATTATCTTAAAGGGGGTAGTCAGAGACACGTCCATACTTTACATCTGATACATGCGCACATGTGGCAGTAGTTAGCATTTCATACATGTCAGGTTACCCGGGTTTATAACGTTGGATTAATAAAACATATTATTTATCTAATCATCTGTGTTTAGATTTTGCATTATTTGTTAGGACTTCCAAAATAATATCTAAATAAATAAATAAATAGGATCACGACTGTAATCCCCAATTACGGTAGACATACTCTCAGATCTGCAGGCACTTAGATCCTTTTTGAATATGTCTAGTGGGGGTAGTCAGAGGCACGTCCAAACATTATATTTGGCACATGCCCACATCTTGCAGTGTTAGTATTCCTTACGTGACAGTTTGCAAGCCCATCGCCATTTAAGAATACTAACTGGTTTCCTCACGATGTTTTCCTTCACCGTTGTAAGCACGTGTTTTTGATGCGCATATAAATTTTCGAACAGAAAAATCCATTGATGCACGCCGGGATTCCTACCCACGACCTTCACATTGAAAGTCAAGGTTCCTCCCACTCGGCCAACACGAATACAACAAAAATTGTGTGTGTCAGCTCCAACGCACGACTGGAGTTTACCAGATCGTGCGTAGAGCGTACCCCCACTATAAGATGTTTTAAGAGTGAGAGAAAGCATTATAAAGTATAGGCAAAGTAAGGGTAAACACTACCCACGATCTAGCTGCACTGCTCACACCAAATTAGAAAGTTGCGCACCAAAAACGTAACGAGGTCATTCGTTCAGTAGATTTTACACCTCATTTTTCTCATACCGGGCGCCTTATATCAAAAACCGATTCTTAAGGAGTAAAATCCAATAATATCTATATACATAAAACTAAAACTACATCAAAATGTGCGCTCCTTTTATGATGTTGGTTTTAATAAATAGGTAAAACCGCATAATCTAATATGAGCTTTTGAAATTATGAAAGGATTTTCCATCCTGAAAGAATACTCGCAAATTCATGAAAGCTTCTAGCTTCCCGTAGCTTATCATATTTGAAAAGGAAAGAGGTATTTTTGTACAAAATACTAAAAACAGAATGAAATAAATACCTGACTCCCCCACTAGACATCTTCAAAGAATATAACGTCTGGAGATCTGAGAAGATGTCTACCGTACTTGGGGATTACAGTTGTGATCCTATTTATTTATTTTATTTTTATAAATATTTAAATGGTATTCCATACAACAAACCTTTGTTTTTTAGTTTTTTTATAGATAACAAGCTGACCCAAACCTTCATGCGCGAATACGACTCGCACTTGGCCGGTTTTTATTTCTGTATATAAAATAACTAGCGACCCGCCTCGGCTTCGCACGGGTAGCATGTTATTATACATATAAACCTTCCTGAATCACTCTATCTATTAAAAAAAACCGCATCAAAATCCGTTGTGTAGTTTTAAAGATATAAGCAAACATACATACAGACATACAGACGCGGGAAGCGGAAAGCGACTTTGCTTTATACTATGTAGTGAAAATACGCAATAAGAAGTTACTATTCATACATTTTTAATATTTTTGCGCTTAGAAGAATGGATAAGATCGCAGAGGATTTGATTTTTACGTTTATTCTAACATTAACCTGTTTTTTATAGCAGTTGTAGTCGCATATTATTTCAAATGCTCTTCTAATAAATACGTCCTACATAAATACAATTTATTTTGACTAACTTTGGACTATTCTCTAAACAATACAAAAAAAACATGCTTAACAGAATCAGATCATCAGGTAAAATATTTATGCTTTTGTTTATGTATGCCCTAAACTTATATACCCTATTTTATGTATAAAAAGTTTACTGTTGAAAAATATTTTCCAATAACAAGCTTTTATTTTTTCTCAATCGAGGTATTTACTAAGGAGTTCCATTGTGAGTGTCTGTTGAACAGCTCCTGACTTCATCATCAGATCAGCTCACTGTCATCATATTATTGCATTGTCACCGATGTTACATAAGCATGCAAAATTTCAGCTCAATCGGTTGAGGATAACTGCTTCAAAATTAAGTTGCAAGATTTCACCTTAAGGGGCTCCCAGTCGACGATTGCTCTTTTTCGAAACGAAAAAAGAAATACTTCTGAACAAGCCACATCTCCTATTTTTATAAGTATATTACTTCAGGTTCCTACCTAGATTTCTATTAAGCTGAAAACATAATAGCAGAAACTTTTCACGATAAAGATATTATTTCAAAATGATACGTTTTAGAATTTATGATCGAAATATTTTATATACCTACTATTAAAATCAACTTGTGATTTATTGTTAAAAAAAGGTAATATGTAGATTTAGATTTCTATTAGAATAGATTTTTGATAAGTAATTATACATAATTTATATCATTAATTTATTCGAAAAGCTAAGGCGGACCACGCGCCGACTTGTAAAAAAAAAAAAAAATAATAATCGTCGACTGGGAGCGCCTTAACAAATATAGTTACATAGTTACATACATACATTGCAAGTTAAATAAAAGCTTGTAAAAACAATAAAAAGATACGTGTCGACACGAGAACCTCGTTTTTTGTCGGATTAAAATACCCAGTAAGAATGCGACCTAATTCACAAGCCACGCTTAAACATTATAATGACAAATTGTCAAGGAAATTAGAACACAATGCCAACATTGTGATCGTAAAATAAATATGTTAAGCTATTAAACGTTTAGTAACTTTCTTAGATGTGTCAGAAATAGATCGATGAAGGTAAACGAATCAAAGTGAAACCAATATTCGACTTTACCTCATAGTTTAAGACGAGTAATAAATGTTTTTAATGAATGCAGAATCATTTTTTCTCAAAAACCGCAATACATACAGTTTTGTTTTTTATAACTCGATTGGTGAAACTTTTCTCGATAGATTTATTTTCCAAAGTTGGCTCTTCATAAACACTAGTTTCGTTTTTAATCAAAACTATGTATAGCTAAACAGTTCATTTTTATATAATTCGTTAGATAATCATACTAGTTTATTAAATTATAGACAGTTTCTTTTTAAATATAATGGTTTTTAAGATAATGCGGTTTTACCACGTCTTATGCGGGTAGACTAGACATACAAAAAACCAAAAACCAAACATTTCACATATCACCTTAAAAAAACTAGCAGCTAAGTTCTTCTTAGTTCTTAGTTCTCTCTTTTTAGATCTATAAATCACTATCAAAGTGAATCTGGTACCTAGTTCGATCGGCACCACACTAGAGCTCTACATAGCATTAAGTAAAGTAGGTATCATTGAAATATGTTTTCTGTTGTTCAAATATTTTTAAATGAAAAGCTTTTGTATAATCATTCAAACCATCGAGCACCAACGCGCTATCACTTGTAACATAATTGTCATCGGAACTTGACAAGTATGCAAAGTTTTTACGGAATCGAATTATTTACTAAGGAGTTTTTTGTGAGTGTCTGTTGAACAGCTTCTGGGAGGAATTATCAGATCAGCTCGCTGTCACCATTATTATTGTATTGTAACCAAAGATACATAGGTATGCAAAAATTTCAGCTCAATCGGATACCAACAAATGGTCTAAAAATTGTTTTCATATTTCGACAACTTACAAACAAACATACAAACAGTGCAAATTAATTAAAAGCCTGTAAAAACTTTAGCAGTTAAGTTCTATAAAGCACCTAGCAAAGTGAATCTAGTAGGTACTAATCAAAGTTGCGTTTGAATCTAGATCATACTCTATCATATAGAAAATTTCATAGAAAATGAGTCAGTCGTTACGACATTATTGAGTAACCAACAAACCAACATCCAATCTTTCGTATTTATACGATTCCAAGAAGAATACATAAGTACCTACAAATTGAGGTTTTTTGATGCAATTTTTCGTTTGAAATTCACTTTGACGAATTAAAAATAAACCCAATCTAAAACATATTCAAAGTGTTTTTCGTATGAAAATGTTTTAAGTTTCGACAAGTTGTATTGTTTTCTACTAGCTTCCACTTGTTATAGACTAAAATCTTTTATTTCATTTATTTATTTACAAACAATTATAAAATCGTATTTGAAATCTAATATATAAAAAATCTCTTGTCACAGTTTTTGTAACCATACTCCTCCGAAACGGCTTGGCTGAATTTTTTTGTGTATATTCGGTAGGTCTGAGTATAGGTAGTAGGGTATTTTTTATACCCCTAAGTGATAAGGATGGCGTAAAGTTCGGAAAAAACTTAAAGTGCTTTTTGCTGTGGGATTATTGAAATTTGACAGGACAACGTCTGTCAGGATAGCTAGTCCTACTATCATACTAATATTATAAATGCGAAAGTTTGTGAGTGGGTGTATGTGTGTGTGTTTGTTACCCTTTCACGCAAAAACTACTGAACGGATTAAAATTAAACTTTACAGTAATATAGCTTATACATCAGAATAACACATAGGCTACTTTTTATCTAGGTACCACCCGTGTGAAGCCAGAGCGAGCAGTTAGTTATATATATTAAATACTAGCTGACCCGTGCCCGCTTCGCTGTGCGTAAGACATTTCTAATACCATCGTGGACTTTTTTGTAGACGTTTTTAAGGTGTACAATACTGTAGTACATTATTTTGATATATCTCGTGGGGTTCAGCCAGCATTTGCAATGTAAGCGCAAAAAAATGTGTTTATTTACGACATCACATTAGAAACCTCTAAAATTATCAGTGTTTCTCTACTATATTATGCATGTATTATACATATAAACCTTCCTACTGAATCACTCTATCTATTAAAAAAAACTGCATCAAAATCCGTTGTGTAGTTTTAAAGATATAAGCAAACATACATACATACATACGCGGGAAGCGGAAAGCGACTTTGCTTTATACTATGTAGTGATATATATATATATATATATATATATATATATATATAAATAATACAAAAATTCCCCATAAAAAATTATCACATGTCATAATAAATTCATTAATTGACCTCTCGAAAAAAGCCTTGTGAGTTTAGATTGCTAAAATGTTAGAACTTTAACTGCTATCCTAGATTCAATAAAATCCGATGACGATGAACCAAAATCAATTAAATTTAGGAAACGACTTCATAAATACAACGAGTGGTTACAGACCAAATTAATTACGTTGAGATTCTTCGGAATAATTAAAAAAGGTGCAAATAACAGATCGAGAATTAAGGGCTGTATTGCTATTTGGGCCGATTTTTACTTAAGACGAGAATACATTTTTTTAATGAATGCAGAATCGTTTTTTTCAATAACCGCAAAACATACAGTTTTGTTTTATATGTCAAAGATAATTTAAGGACTCAATCTAGATAAATTATAGACAGAAAAACGATTGGTGAAACTCGGCAAACATGTTGGCTCTTTCAAAACACTAATGTAATTTTATTGCGTAGTTCATTTCATTAGAAATTCGAATAGTATTTGTTTATAAGATTAAAAATCACTACATAGTATAAAGCAAAGTCGCTTTCCGCTTCCCGCGTCTGTATGTATGTATGTATGTTTGCTTATATCTTTAAAACTACATAACGGATTTTGATGCGGTTTTTTTTAATAGATAGAGTGATTCAGGAGGAAGGTTTATATGTATAATAACATGCTACCCGTGCGAAGCCGGGGCGGGTCGCTAGTATTTTTATAAATATTAAAGCTGTAATGTCCCTAGGAGGTATCTCGTCTTTTAATTCGAAAGTCAATCCGAAGGTAGTATGGTAATCAACTGGTTTCCTCTGAATGTCTTCCTGTACCGATTTGAAAAAGAAATAGAAATAGAATCACGACTGTAATTCCCAAGTACGGTAGACATCCTCTCTGATCTCCAAACTCTCAGTTCCTAAAAGATGTCTAAAGGGGTTAGTCAGCGGCACATCCAAACATTTGGCATATGCCCACATTTTTCAGTAGTTAGCATTCCACACGTGACGTAAATGCAACCTGCATTTACGTCACCTTTTACAGCATATTATTAATGTATAAATATAACATATTATTAATGTGTTTTAACCAAACTTCTCCAAAACGGCTTGAACGATTTTAATGATTTTGTGTATACTGTTGGTAGGTATGAGAATAGATCGTAGGGTATTTTTTATACCCCTAAGTGATAAGGGTGGCGTAAAGTTCGGGTTAAACTGAAATAGTAGCTCAACTGATCTAGATCGTATCAAATGTATGTTATACATTTTATTGTATTTATATTTACTGGTATCAGTAGATAGTAATTATCATTCTGCAAACTAAAGTTAAGGTCGAGATATATGTATATATTTATAATTATATATAAATAAATTGATTAGAAGAATTTACGACAGTATGAAAATTATTTCAAACATTACATTTTCTTGTCCAACTTCGTTTTAAGCTTGATTTTCTTATCGAGCTTTATTAAAATAATAAGTATTTATAATAAAAAAAATTTAAAGCTAGTAGTAAATTATTAATTTAAAAAAATATTTAATGATTATATTGGTAGTGAAAATTATTTTAATTAAATAAATAAATACCTGGCAGTTGCTCGTTCAAAACCGTCCAGTCTTCAACAAAATCATTTTATCGATGCGATGTCATTTTTCGAATCCACTAACCTCCTTTCAGACACCACATACCGTTTTTACAACACAACACTGGCCACTGGCAAAAAAAGTTTGGTTCAAATTTTCGATTCAGAATTCAAACCGATGTCATTTCGGGTACGCGTCGCGCGTGTGACTATCGCGGAGGGATAATGTGTACTAGGGGTGGGAACGACCGAGTCAGTCTGAGGCGTGCGCAAAACTGTTGAGCTAAGACCACTGACAACTTTGAGATGAAACGTCGCTTAGGTCTACTCGTGAACTGAAAACGATACATCGCAACAATATTCGTATTAAAGTTACATCGTTTCGAGTATAGTTTGAACTGATTTGTAAGTAGGATTACGAACATCGACGATTGTCAAAAGTAATTACTGTCGTTCCATCGTTCAAACTATAGTCGAAACAATGTAACTTTGATACGAATATTGGTGCCTACAACGGTTTTGGTTATTTAAAATTTTTGCACTAAGCATAGCAAATGTTTAAAGTCTATAGTTAATACAATTCTTTGTCTATGGTCCGTTTTGATTAGTTATAGTTGTGATTCGTTATACCTCTAGACTTGATTGACCACCTATCCATTCACCTATCCATTTATTCCATTGATGCACGCCGGGATTCGAACTCACGACCTTCAGATTGAAAGTCGAGGTACCTCCCACTCGGCCAACTCGGCTGTCAAGTCATGCAACGAGAAGAATGTTAGGAATTAATGTGGATGGATGTAGACGTAGAGGTAGGCCAAAGAAAAGAAGGATAGACTATGCTGTGTGAAAGATGACATGAGTAAGAAAGGAGTGAGTGATGAGATGACGGCATGGAAGAAGTAAACATGTTGTGCCGACCCCACTTATGTGGAATAAAGTCAGGAATATGATGAATGTAATAGGTAATAACGACAAGCAAGTTTCTCTATTTTCCGACGTCAATATGACTATTTATATAAATTATTTAAGGTAAAGTTGAAGTTACGAATTTAGTTCTAACCATCGAAAAAGTTTCGAAACGAGAAAACTCTTTATGCTTGCAGCTGATTCGCATTGACTTTACAGATCGTGATAACCTTTAATTTAACTACTTATCCGCTGCTAGATATTTGTATCGCTCGCTCTTTTATAACTTTTGTCTATGGATAAAATGATTTTGTCACAGATTATTTTTGTTTATAAGCGGCGATGGGCTTGCAACCTGTCACGTATAAAATGCCTGCAAAAAGTGGGTATCGTGCCAAACGTAATGTTTGGACGTATCTCTGACTACCCCTTTAAGACATCTTCAAGGAGCTAAGCGGCGTGAGATCTGAGAGTATGTCTACCGTACGGTAGACATACTCATTAATGATTACAGTCGTGATCCTATTATTTTATTGTTTTTCTTATGTCTGACTGCAGTCATTTTGATAAAACTGATTATGGCTGTTTAAAGTATTAGTATTCATATAAGCGTCGACGCGCGTTTTTTTATACGTTTGTTTATTATTAAATGATATATTTGTAAAAAAACACATTTGTGAAAAATATGTTTGTAGAACAAACTATATGCGAAGTAAAATGTTGTGATGTTATACATTTGCGTAAAGTCAAAGTCAAAGTCAAAGTCAAAGTATATTTATTGCTGAATCACATGTACAAAGATGATAATAATTATAATTTTGTGGTATCAATGTATTCTACCCTATTAAGGGTGTGCAATATTTATGTTTACAATGGGTACTTATTACAAAATAAAATAATATAATATAATACAAAATAAAAATAAAAAATAAAAAAAAACGAATTAGAGTAAATGTCAATAGAATAAAATAAAAAATCATAGAAAAATCATAAAAATTGTTGTCCTGAAAATGGGACTAAATTAGTAGGTAGTAAAATGCGGATGTCAAAGCAAAAAGTAATACAATGTCAAAGCACAACAAATACCTAATCAAGTTAATATGTCTGTAAAGAATTCATTTATTTTGTAATAGCATTTATTAGTCAATATAATTCTCAGCTTTCTCTGAAACAACGTAGTTGATAATTCTCGCAATGGTAGCGGTAGCTTATTGTAGATCAAAGGAGCCATACAGAAGACACTTTTGTGCATCAGTGAAGTCTTGGAGTTGCGGACACAAACTTTATATTGGTCTCGTCGGCTACGAGGAACGACATTATACAGCCGACAAAACAGATCAGGGTTATGTCTGACAAACATTGCCGTTTCAAAAATATACAGTGAAGGAATAGTGAGAATTTTATATTTATTGAAGTATGGTTTGCATGTATCCGTTACTTTAAGATGAAACATAGCTCTTATACACCTTTTTTGGTGTTTAAAGATTTTATCAACGTATGTGGAGTTACCCCAAAACATTATACCGTACCTAATATTGGAAGCAATCAAGCCGTGATACGCGATGAGCAGAGTTTCCATATTAACTATTGGGGACAGTTTATACAAAACATAAACAATGCTGTTTATTTTTTTACAAAGACTTTCTACCTGTGGTTTCCAGTTTAGTTTATTGTCAATTTGAATCCCTAAGAATTTTGTAGTGTCAACCTCCTCTATTGTATTATTTATGTATTTTATGTCAAGATTTGTAGAAGCAGCATTCTCGCGTTGTCTGAAATGAATTATTTTAGTTTTGTTTATATTAATTTTCAAGTTATTATTATCTAGCCAATTTATGATTGATGTCAGTGCGTCTTTTATGTCAATTTTATATGTGTCAATATTATTGCATGTAATAGTCACAGTACTATCATCAGCAAATAATGACATAGGTTGTTTTACGGCTTTTGGCAGGTCGTTAATATAGATAATGAAAAGTAATGGGCCCAGTACACTCCCTTGAGGAACGCCGTATGTCATAATACGTTCTTCAGATCTATGAATTTCTTCTGTTTTAGTTTTATAATTTATTTTTGTTATTTGTGTTATCTGTATTCGGTTTTCTAAGTAGGATTTTATCAGTTGTAACGAATTGCCTCTGATCCCATAGACCTCGAGTTTTTTTAACAATATACTATGCTGTACATAATCAAATGCTTGAGTCATATCACAAAGAATCGAGCATACTGGTGTTTTTTTGTCAATATTGCTTGTTACACGATATAAAAAGTCATATAGAGCCATATTTATAGTTTTACCCTCTCTGAAGCCTTTCTGTTCGTTACAGAGAAGTTTGTTCGCTTCCAGATAATTATTGATTAATTTATATATGTATCTTTCAAATATTTTAGATATTACAGGTATAAGAGATATTGGCCTGTAATTTTCCATGGACTCTTTACTTTGTTTTTTGTGCAGTGGTTTAATTATGGAGACTTTTAATGCTTTTGGAAATATACCGGTACTGAGACTTAAATTAATAATATGGCTAATCGGTGCGCTCACAGAATGAGCTGCTACTTTCAGTATTTTTGTAGAGATATCATCATATCCAACACTGTTTGTATTATTAAGGGAGTATATAATTTTAAGAACATCAGTGGGTATGCTAGGATTCATAAATATGGAGTCTTTGTAGCTTTTAATTAGTTTTGTTACGTTTTTTCCGGAGTTATCTAAAGGTATTATTTTATCAATAAAAAAATTATTAAATGCATTTGCTATGTCTTTTGGATTTGTAATTAATTTATTATCTATATTTAATTTGTCAATTGAATTTTTTGGTAAATTACGTTTTGCGCTATTTATAATACTCCAAGTAGTTTTACTTTTGTTATCTGATTGTTTTATTTTATAATTATTTTGTGCTTTTTGCGTTAGTTTTATAATTCTATTTAGTCGTTTTGCGTATTCCTTATATTTATTTACATTCAATTTTGATGGTTTTCTTCTAAGTACCCAAAGAAGTTTCCTTTTTTTTTTGCAACATATTCTTATACCTCGTGATACCCATCGTACTGGTTTTGACGCCTTCATAGTTACAAATTTTTGAGGAAAACAGAGATCATAAAAAAGTTTAAATACTTCAATAAATCCATCAAACGCAACCGTTGGGTCCTTTTCACTATATACTTCAGAAAACGATATGCAACCAAGGATATTTGTAAACTTTTCTATATTATCGGCTGAGTAATCTCGCCTCATCACACGCCAAGATTTCAATAGATTTATATTGCTGATTGGACATTTTATAAGCTGAGATGTATGGTCCGATAGTGCTAAGTCTATGACTTCAGTTATGCATGATTTTTTGAAATTATGAGCAAAATTATCTATACATGTCTGGCTTTTTAGTCGCGTAGGTTGTCTCAGAGCAAGTTTGAGATCAAAACTTAAAAGAAGGCATTCAAAGTCAAGAGTAAAATTATTTCGTTTCAATATGTCAACATTAAAATCACCAGCAACTAGAATATTCTGGTAATCTTTCCGTGATAATTCAATTAGAGCCTTTTTAAAAGAATCCATGAAAATGTTAAAATTGTTTAGTTTTGGCACACGATAAACACATAAAATAGCAATATTATAGTTTGTTAATACCACTGCACAGCACTCAAATATACCGGTTATGGAAAAGTTTGATATTTTTTTCAACTCTATCCATTTATGTTCGTTACGGATCAGAATGCACGCTCCGCCTCTCTTGGAGTCTCTCCGGCAGAAACATGAAGCTAATGTGTAATTAGGTATTACCAAATTCTGTTCATATTCTTCCATGATGAAATGTTCCGTAATACATAAGATGTCAACTTTTTTATTGCTTTTTAACAGGTCTTCTAGGCAGACTGTTAGCAGGTTTGACTTGTTTAAAAGTCCCGCGATGTTTTGATGAAGTATGTGCAGTTGGCTATTCAAGAAAAAACTGATTTCTAAGTTGGTCAGTATCCATGCTTGAGAGTTCTGTTTTATAAGAATCTCGATAGAATCTGTATTTCTTGATTTTTTCTACGTAGTCGGTCAAATCTTGGAAAATTACACGAAGTCCATTATTGTTAATAGTCCCAGAAGGCTTATGAAACATGCTGTAGTCGTAAACAAGGTGCCTGTTTGTGTCAATTAAATAAGCATAATCATATGTGTTTATGTCTTGATTGAGTAAGTTGTTAAAATGTTGTATCCGTTGATTTAATGCTTCTTTATTATATCCATATTGATAAGTTGGTGTACAGATTATGATATTAGTATGTGTGATTTTCTGCAAAGTTTCTCTTAAGTAGTCAATTAAGTCAAGATTTCTATTCATTTCGTGGAAGTCTTGGTCGCCGATTAAAATAACACAGTAATCATCCATTGTGAAGTCAGTTAATTTCTTTTGCATTTCACTTAGAATTTGTCTAGTACACACATTGGGAGTTAGGTAGTGACATACTCTAACGTTGTTCCGCATCATATCTTGTATAATGGAAACAACTTTGTTTTGCTTATTACTGCTTATCAAGCATAGTTTTGGTATATATGCGGCCGTCTGATTTTTTACAATATTATTGCGTTCTTTTACCAGGTTTGGGATATTGTAGGCTTTTTGCTGTTTGTTTTCATTTAAAATTACAGTTTGTGTTTCTTTATCCATTCCATGCGGCAAGTTTTTGTATAAGTCATTGTTTGTTTGTGTATTTTTGTGTATTTTCTCAATATATGTATTTCCTATTTCATTCATTTGCATATCAGTTTGTGTATGTTTTTTGTCTAAGTCATTGTTTGTTTGTGTATTTTTGTGTATTTTCTCAATAGATGTATTTCCTATTTCATTCATTTGTATATCAGTTTGTGTATGTTTATGTGATTTAGGATTGCGCTGAGATTTGAGATTTTTTCGTGATGAGGATGACGGAGAAATTAATTTTGAGGGGCTGCTCCCAAGTTTCTTATACAACTCATTTTTCTTTTTTAGATCTTCAATATTGCGTTTCAATGCCCTGTTCTCTAATGATATTTGTTCTACTTCAATATGGGCGCTGCTTAATTGTATTTGTAATTGATTTATTTTTTCCATTAAAATTTTAACTTGGTCATTATTATTGACCGATAGATCTGGTAGGCTACCGGTGGTGCCATCTAGCGGATCAATGCTCATATCTGATTCATTGTTGATGTCTAGTTGGGTTTGGGCCCGTCTAAAGGTGATGTTATCTTGGGCTTCCATTATTGTTCTGGTTCAGCTCTACTAGGTGACGTTTTAACAAATTGAAATTGTTACAAAAATTAAATTATGATCTTCGGATTTGAACCCAGGTATCGTTTGTTTTTACGACAGAGTGTTAAGGATACGCCGCTCGCCGCTAGCACTGCTCATGACGCATGGTGTGAAATTAGCGGTCAGGTGTATTTTGTCTAGTTAGTGTGATGTTGATTCTAGTGCGGGTACCAACTGAGTCGGGTCAAAGGTCATTCACCAACACAAGGAAGAAAAAGATTCTTTGTTTGTTATTCTAACGTTTGTAACGGCTCTGTTCGTGAAGTAAATTTAAAAGTTTACTCACTTTCCTTGTGTAATTCCTTACTTGTTGTTTATCAATCTTCTTATAAATGTTGCAGTTATTCACTAGGACACTTTTTTTATAATAACTTTTCTTATTTTAGCTCCTAGGTTTCTCCAAATTTTGATGAGGAATATCACTTGTTTTCTGTATTTTATGTGCTACAAACAGTTTATGACGTGAATTGACGAACACTTGACGTAATTATAATTTCATATTGAATGAACTCTTACTTAATTATTTTTAATGCTAATATTTTTACGGAGCTTATGTTTACTGTGATAGCAGCGCCATCTGATACCGTAATAAAATGTTTGCGAAATAAAATGAATCGAAGCGTTGAGTTATGAAACGATGCATTTGCGGAACGATACATTTTTGAAATAAATAGTATACGACTCGTTGAGTTGCGAAATGATACATTTGCGGAATTATATATTTGTGGAATTAATAGTGTACGAAACGTTGGTTTTGAAATTAAGATTTGCGTTACGTTTGTCGGTGAAACATTAGTGAACCTTATTTGCCACTAATGGAAACTCTCGCGACTTAGTTCACGCGAAATTATTTTCAAATAGACTTCAACCCCGTTTCACCAACCACCACAACCCTTATTGGGCTTAATTTTGTAAATACCTATTTTTGTGCTCATAAAAATGAAAAATAAACCGGCCAAGTGCGAGTCGGACTCGCGCACGAAGGGTTCCGTACCATTACCTATAAAAAACGGCAGAAAAACATGTTTGTTGCCTTACTTAAATATTTATTTTATTCTGTTTTTAGCATTTGTTGTTATAGCGACGACAGAAATACATCATCTGTGAAAATTTCAACTGTCTAGCTATCACGGTTCATGAGATACAGCCCTGTGACAGACAGACGGACAGCGAAGTCTTAGTAATAGGGTCCCGTTTTTACCCCTTAGGTACGGGAACCCTAAAAAACACCATCCAAGTTTCTAAGAACAGTGGGCTGTGCGTTGATAGACTGGTCTGTCAGTCAGTAACGCAAGAGTATTAGATATTTAGATATTCCACAAAACAATATCAAATATTATTATTATTGCAATACATAATTTATTATTTAAGATGATTTTCTTGAATGCCTGGAGATCTGAGATATATCCATCAAGTTTGGCAATAACTATGGTAAACCTATTTCATTTCATATGAAAGCTCTGATTAATTTTCGGGCTTGACTATAGTCAGTTATCAGACGGTGACGGTCAATAAGATGCTTCAAGCGATATTAGCACAATAAAACTCATTTTTAGGGTACCCAAAGGGTAAAAACGGGACCCTATTACTGAGACTTCGCTGTCCGTCTGTCACTCACAGGGCTGTATCTCATGAACCGTGATAGCTAGACAGTTGAAACAGATGATGTATTTCTGTTGCTGCTATAATAACAAATACTAAAAAAAGAATAAAATAAAATTTAAGTGTGGCTCCCATACAAAAAACTTATTTTTTTTGCCATTTTTTATAGGTACGGAACCCTTTGTGCGCGAGTCCGACTCGCACTTGGCCGGTTTTTCAATGAAATCAGACTTAGAGAAACTTAAGTCGCGTTCTAACTTGTACGATGTAATAGCTCTACCAAGATGTATTGCATAGTTGGGGAGTTTAAGTCTAGATGTGCTATTTTAGTAACTACCTAAATACCTGACGTAAAAAGACAATTTATTATGATTTTGACATTACCATGTAAATAAAAAAAATAGCTTATGAACCAACTAAAACGTTAAAATTTGATAAATAGTATTTTAAAAAGCTTTATGTAAATTTAAACTAATAACTAAGTAATCTTTATAATTACTTAATTATAATTGCTCTCCCCTCGCTCAGTGTATGCCAATGGAAGAAGGGCAGGGTCTATAGTTGAAAACTACTATCAATCCCCATAAATTTTGAAGGTTTCTCTCGATTTTCTTGGAATCCCATCTGATGCTGATTTGGTGGTAATGGGACCACATCGAAAGTATAAGATTTCAAATAAAAAAAAAAAAACCGTCCACAAACGTCCGTCTGTTCGTCTGTCCGTCTGTCTGTCACAGGCCTGTATAGCTAATTTTCACAGATTATGTATTTCTGTTGCTGCTAAAACAACAAATACTAATAACAAACTTGATCTTTTGCAGTTTTTTTAAAGAGGTACGGAACCTTTCGTGAGCAAGTACGACTCGTACTTGGCCGGTTTTTTTTTTAAACGTCACCAATTTGTTTCAAGAAAATACGCCGATGTTTCTCACCGTTTGAACGTGGCTTTATGCTAGTGAATCTCGGAGCGTCGTTGTATTGTCATGAAAGTCATAAAATGTTTATATACCAGTTTTCGCAATATCGTTATGTGATGCATACGATATTGCAAACATTCTGCCATGATGTCAAAGTTTTATAATAGATTTTTTTTTGAAAGCTCAAAACGGTGAAGTAAAACTTCGTGAGGAAACCAGTTAGTATTCATATAAGCGGCGATGGGCTTGCAACCTGTCACTTATGGAATGCTAACTACTGCAAAATGTGGGCAAGTGCAAAATGTGATGTTTGGACGTGCCTCTGACTACTCCCACTTGACATCTTCAAAGGATCTAAGCGACTAGGGATCTGAGAGGATGTCTACCGTACTTGGGGATTACAGTCGTGATCCTATTTTTTTTTTATTTTCAGGCGCTGAAAATGAATTGCTTTCTGCTTATCGTGAAGACGCCTATGGACTCTCTACTTCATGGAATTCTGTGGTCACTATGTGTGAGCGTCTCAGTAGACCATCTGCGATATAGTCAGTGTAGTGTTTCATAATGTGAACATGGACATTTCTATTTCTGAAGACCAAGTGGGGGTAGTTTCTTCAACTGCCCCACTTCTCGACGTAGCTCCGAGGACTATGGCTATATTTGTAACATAGTCAAAACGTCGGGAAAATAAAAGAAAGTAAATTATACGTTGTATTATTATTTCTAGTTACGAGAACGTAAGATAAACTCAAAATTTTGTAAAATATTATTATTTATTTTGTTTAGTTAGAAGGTCAGACAGATTGTAAAATTCAGTGAATGTTTTCTCATAAGTCAAATGCATATTTTGCATATAGAACTCTACTTTGAAGGCAAACTTCATCAAAATCGGTAAAAAAAAAGCGGAGATATCAAATAAAATGTATACAAAATGCAGCCGAATGGTTTTAAAGCCGGTTTAACCATGAACCAAAATCAAATATCAAATTCAAAATCAATAGACAGATAGATGCATTGTTCAAAATATAGATTTCAATACAGAATTGCAATTTTCCAAATCGGTTGGCGATTACTGCGGCCTCCTGCCGTCGCGGACGGCGCGGAATCAAAGTTTGGTGTAAGTTATGAAAAAAAGGCGATAATTAAAAAAAAATCATTTTACTAACATGCTAACTACTGAAAAATGTAGGCATGTGCCAAATGTAATGTTTAAACGTAATCTGACTAACCCTTTTAGACATCAACAGGTTGTGATCGTATTTTTATTTCTCATTTTAAAAAGTAAAATTTGTATTCGTAAATCAATTTTATCTTTATTATTATAAACAGGATTAAAAGAAATAAAAAGTCTTTGTATACTTTTTACTACTTAGTTCTATAACCCAGACATCTCTAAAATTAGGTACCCTAGTATAACTTCAAGAATGTATCCCAAGGTGTAAATAAGATTTTTGTTGAAAAATATTTTTGACAAGCTTTTGTAAAATCATTTAAACTATCAAGCACCAGCGCGCTATCACCTGTCATATCATATAACATTGTCATCGGAACTTGAGAAGTATGCAAAGTTTTTACTAAATCGAAGTATTTACTAAGGAAGTTCCGTTGTGAGTGTCTGTTGAACAGCTCCTAACTCCGTTATCAGATCAGCTCACTGTCACCATATTATTGCATTGTCACCGAAGTTACATAAGCATGCGAAATTTCAGCTCAATCGGTTAGGGACAACTGCTTCAAAATTGAGTTGCAAGATTCCTCCTCAACAAACATATTTACATAGTTACATACATACATTGCAAGTTAAATAAAAGCTTATAAAAAAAAAAAATTGCGTGTGTCAGCTCCGACGCACGACTAGAGTTTACCAGATCGTACGTAGAGCGTACCTCCACTATAAGATGTTTTGCCATCAGTAAGAGTGAGAGAAAGCATTATAAAGTATAGGCAAAGTAATTGTACACACTACCCACGATCTAGCTGCACCAAATTAGAAAGTTGCGCACCAAAAACGTAACGAGGTCATGCGTTCAGTAGATTTTACTACTCACATTTTTTTCATACCGGGCGCTTTTTATCAAAAACCGATTCTTAAGGAGTAAACTCCAATAGACATAAAATGATTAATACACCCGTATGACGTCGGCGCGGACTGCTAGTCGCTTATAACTAAGACCACGTTTTGACATATGTGTGTCGAAGCCAGCTTTGTCCGCTGCGAGCCGTAATGCTCAGTAATAAGGATTATAATTACTAGCTTGCTTTGACCGCGGCGCGTGAAATCGGCCAATATAGTTTGTTTTAGGTCACTGCTGTTGCGGTTATCTGTGCAGCATCATCATACTGCCTAAGTGCGTCACGCCGCATTCTGTACTACTTAGCTAGTTGAACACTCAGCTAGGTGGCAATTCTGTTGTGTCCGCCTAAATCTAAAACTGCGTAAAAATACAATCACTCTTATTACTTTTACGTTACTCTAAAGTCTAAGTCTAGCTTAACATTAACAGAGAAGTTCTTAAATTTAGAATATTTTAGACATTTATTTTCTTTCGTATAATCAGACAAGATATCATTTTAGTCAACATCTTTTTACATGCTGACTAAATTTAGACAACAAAAATCGTTGAATTACTTAAAGTCTACGTTTTAGAACGTGATTTACCCCCGTATTCAGGACACTATGAGAACACGCACCCACAGTGGACGAAATCTTTTTTCATAAACATCACTTTATGTGTTGTGCGACACTATGGCGCACACTACCGTGTGCCTCTAGAGCTCAACTTTGGCTAGAGGCACACGATCGTGTGCCCAGTGTGCCTCTAGTCACTCTATGCAGTGTCGCACAACACATAAAGTGATGTTTATGAAAAAAGATTTCGTTCACTGTGGGTGCGTGTTCTCACACTGTCGTTCCTGAATATGAGGATTAGACTTTGACGTAAAACTTTTTTTATGAATATTTAGGTTTAGGTTGGACACAACAGAATCGCCACCACTATTTGGCACAACATAAACTAGTCTAAATAGGGCTTCGAGGCTTAACACCTCAAGCCACGGATACACTAGGGAACATTCCGCTATCCCTGAATTAAAACTATAGGTTTAGATTACTCCACTTTTATCTTTTTGAAGTTAAACTTTTATATAGACAGGGGATATTAGAATTTTTTCTGTCACGAAAAAGCGTTATGGCCGCGTGTAGGGGGTAGACGATATATTGAGTGGTGAGAGGAGGGTTTCCCTTCTACTATGTGTCCCAGCACATATTTAACTTTTTCCCATTATTTAGATTTTCAGAACAATATTGTAAGTAGGAGGCGAGCGTTGAGGCTGCTACATCTGTAGTCTGTGCTCTTTGTTCTGAATAAATGAACTTGAATTTGAATTTGTACTCTCAATCATGACGCAACTTTGCACAGTATCTCGCAACATTGCAACATTTTACAAATTTTACAACTCTTCGGATGATATATATTAACAATGAGTAGTTGTCAAACAGAACCAATATTTGTGTGATGAACATTGATATTATTTTGTTCTGTGTCTGGGTGTTATTAGTATGTACGTATTAACAAAAAAAGTATATAGGTCAAAGTATATCAGCTATCTGGTTCACATAGTACAAGCTTTGCTTAGTTTGGGGCTAGATGGCGCTATGTGATAATGTCTACCAATATTTATTATTTACTAGCAGACCCGCGATAAACGTTGTCCTGTTAAAATTTCGATAATCACATAGACTAACGCACGTTGCTATGACGATTGATGTCAACACGGATGTCAGATTTTCCTTAAGCGTTTTTTATCATTTTGGGGATGTTCTTCGTATTTTAAAGTAGTATGTTTTATTCGGGCATTATATCTACATCTACAGCAAATTTCATCTTAATCCATTATGTCGTTTAGGCCCGATTGAGGCACAAACATACAACAAAACTCACAAACTTTGCATCTTTAATATTATTAGGATTAGGATTAGGATAAGTTAATTTGTATCCGAGTGTATGTGTGGGTTTAAGATGGCGGACGGAAAGCAGTGCATCGTGAAGTGTGATTTATTCGTGATCTACAATTTATTGTTTTGCTATAAGCGATAGCGCATCCGATAAACAGGATGGCCATATTGGCCATCTGCTTGTTGTACCGTGTGTTGAAGTGTGTATGGAAATAGTTTCACATGAAACTGTGTCATGAACATACAACTAGTAGTGTATGAAACCTTATTTTGCTGTCTTAGAATCCTAAAGATGCTACAAAATTCAAAATAAAAACATAACTGGAAAATATAATACAATTTCAGAAGAATGCTAAGATCTTAAAAAATAAACAGTTGAACAGTCTAAAAACGACGCAGAAGATATAAAAACTCACCTAATTTCGCCTGGCTCTCAATAAATCTGTGAAAACATTTTTACAGGGGTACCTATAATCATTGAGTAGCGAGACGGGAGAGGGTCAAAGATATTTCTGTTTTTTTGCGGAGTGTTGAAGTTGTGCAGAAATACAATATAAATTACATACACACATGCGCAAAATAATTAACACATACAAAAACAAACCTATAAGGGTTTGGTGACATTCAGCCAAAGCTACATCAATCGATTCTAGTTGAGCCAAGTCGATATCGTTGGTATGGTAACACAACATAAACATAATCAGCTAGTCCAGTGGTCAGGGTCTGAGGTAGTACAGTTTCTTATAAGAAGCGCTCAATGTGGCTTATCTGTTCGATAAATGATCAACGCCTATAAAGTTTCCTTGTTGTAAAACTTTCTGAGATTTATAGGCGTAACTTCGTCAAAATTCAAATTTTATTTTGTTGGCCATCTCTTACACTTGCTTCATACAGTACAATCAACTGCAAAGCATATTTGTAATTTTATTATAATCTCTTTACCTATTTCATCTACTCTGATTGTACCTACGTGATTTTACGAAATTGAATGAAATAGGATCACGACTGTAATCCCCAAGTACCAACGGTAGACATTATTTCAGATCCTTGAAGATGTCTAAAGGGGTTTGTCAGAGGCACGTACAAAAATTACATTTGGCACGTGTCCACATTTTGCAGTAATTAGCATTCCACGTAATTTTATAAAAAACAGAAATTATGGACAACCTATTGCCTAGTGCGTTTAACATTTTAAAATTCAGTCTGTACCCACCAACTTTACCTACCTTTGAATATACAACGAGACTGGTATATGCGAAATTACGTTTAAAAACTAAAAACAAAACCGACTTCATGTTTATAAATAAAAATTGTAGTGCTTTAAAATACATAATGAAAAACCCAGGAGCCCTGTTATCTGTGCCTTAGGTGGTTCAAATTCGTGACGTCAACTCGAGGTGTCCGTGATTTCTATTTCGAATGTATGCCAAAATGCCAATGAAAGATGGGCAAGGTATAGTTGAAAACCACTATCAATGCCCATAAATTTTGAAGGTTTCTCGCGATTTCCCTGGGATCTCATCATTAGATGCTGACATGGTGGTAATGGGACCAAGTATAAGCTTTCGAAAAAAAATACGGTCCACAAACGCCGGACACAAAAAAACATACAGGCGAATTGAGAACCTCCTCCTTTTTGAAGCCGGTTAAAAATAATATACACGACCGACTGAAAATACTTGAGATGTTCTTAATATTTTCATTACTCAAACCTGCACTGTAGTCGACTGTACAAAGTATGGAGTGTACTTCGCAAATTAACCGTGCCCCAAATTAATTAAACCAAAGTAAGTTGAATTGAATTAAGACTCCATTGTTGAAACCGTAGGTTATCAAAGGGAGAACGGTTTTTTTGGCGAGTCACATAATATATCAGTTTCTACCTGCTGAGGTGAAAGCAGTGTAATGTTAGACGTAGTTTTTATAAGACTTAGCTTTTTCCCGCGATTTGTCCGCATAGACAAATTTAGACGACTTTATCGTAAAACATATACTTAAATACTTGTAAAAAAAGTAGTAGACTACTTTTTTTTTGACTAATTATTATTCATTTATTTATTGCTCCAGTTAGTTACAATGGTCTTAAGGTATCACAGAGTTTTTCAACGTGGACCCCGCTAGGGCACTACAATAATCTAGTAATCTAATAATTACCTACTAATGTTAAAAATATATTACAAGACTATAGACCATCTCTATATTAAATTTCATCACAATCGGCCCAGCGGTTTGGCCGTGATTACGTCACAGACAGACAGAGAAACAAACAGAGTTTCTTTCGCATCTGTAATATTAGTATAGATATTATTATAGATATTAGTATCGATATTAGTATAGATATTAGTATTGCTATTAGTTAGATATAAAGTAATAGAATAGGTATAGATTCTACCTTCGCGCAGTTCTGGAATGAAGCTATGAAAATTCAATGTATCGAATACTGGGTCAGTTTCAATAGCATCAAAGAGCAGTTCCGAACGCAAGTAATTGTTCGCGAAAATATTGTTTGCTTATCTTTGAGGTTTATTCTATTGTTCGAGTTCGGTTTATTGTTAAAGTTCGATTTATTATGTTGGATGGTTTCAATGACTTACAATAGAGAACAATAATTTTGTCTTCTACTGATATTTTTATATTAGGGTAGATTTATATAAGACCGGGCCGCGTCCGGGGCGTGCCGTGTCCGGGCCGGTCTAATAAATTCTTGGAGAGGTGGGTATTAATGAGAAATGTATATATTTTTTGTTGCCTTTTTATGTATGAACTCTTATTACCTGGTGATCCGATTTCGATGATTTTTTTCTATTATATAAATAATAGTTCCAAGTAGTTCCCATTAAAATTATATTCCTACATAAAACCTTAAAAAACTATTATCGTCCCTTGAATTTTCGGTTGGTCGAAACATTTACATCGGTTTTCTTTTTAGTTTAAACGTAATTATTTTGGTCATCCCACCTTGTTTCTAACCGATAGGTTACCCACTTTTAATCTAGGAAATACCACTCGGTTAGTAGATCTTGGCTTACATGAACTTAGCAGTGTGACTGCAAAATTGGCTTTATGTCACTGCATAAGGTCGAAAATTGTCTGCCGCGCAGCCAAACGGCTAACTTCAAGTAAGCCAAGTTCCGTATTTACTGACGATGCTTTAGAGAGTCGAAGCTTACACGTGTCATTCTTGTTGACTATCCTTGAGTGGTGAGTCTGTACACTCCAGTCTCATTGAAATCAGTTAATTAAGAAGAGTAATCAATGTTTTTGATGAATGCAGAATCGTTTTTTCTCAATAACCGCAAAACATACAGTTTTATTTTTATGACAAAGATATCTAGATAAATCATTTATAGACAGAAACACAATTGATGAAATTTTTCTCGTAAGATTTATTTTCCAAAGTTGGCTCTTCAAAAACACTAGTTTCGTTTTTAATCAAAACTGTGAATACCTAAACAGTTCTTTTTAATATAATTTAATATAGTTTCTTTTTAAGTTTGATGGTTTTCAAGATAATGCAGTTTTATCACTTTTTCCGTCTTATCTAGGTAGATTCAGCTCATACAAAAAACCAAACATTTCACATTATCCGTTTCAAGACCTTGAACTATCTCTATATGAAATTTCATCACAATCGGCCCAGAGCGGTTTGACCGTGATAACGCCATAGACAGACAGACATACGAACAAACAGACAGCCAGAGTTACTTTCGCATTTATAATATTAGTATAGCTTTACTTGGCTTTGAATCTAGTAATTCTCCAGCAACAGTTTATAGCACCATAAAAGAATCGAGTCTATCTAAGGTTATAAAGTTTGTTATGTTTATTTATCAGTAAACAAATAGGGTGCGATAAGAAAGCCTAGATTTTTTATAGCTTTTCATTGAAATATGTCATAAAATATGTACTTGAGGCTCGATCCACTCTTGTGCTTAATACGGTCTAGAGTACCAACATAAGGGTAGGTTTCCACTAACGCAGAGCTTTGCGGAGAGGACCGTAAATTGACCAATCACAGTGCTCGAAATAGTTGACCTTAAAATTTCGAGCGCTATGATTAATCAACTCACGGTCCTCTTCGGTCTGCTTTGCACAGCTTCACACAGCTCTAAGTCAGTGGAAAGGCACACTAATGGCGGAAATACGGGTTTGTTGTGGTTCGCCGGAAGCGATGAACGTCGCTTAGCTGAAGTGTGGTTTCTCTCAACGGATTACATACGTAGAGGTGTAAAATTGGATCCGCTCATTACTCCCTCCAAGGCAGTACGCATTACAATATGAGGAAAACCTCAAGATTTAATTCGAATCCTTAAACGTTACTTTGGATTTCTAACAGATTAAATATGTAGTAGAGTTCTTTGTGATGACTTTCATCCGAGGAAGTATACTGTGTGTGATGGAGACTGTAATAGACATACTTACTAAGTACGGTAGACATACTTTCAGATTTTTCAGAGCTCAGACCCTTGAAGACTTCTAAAAGGATTAGTCAGAGGCACGTCAAATTATTACATTTGGTACATGCCCACATTTTGCAGTAGTTAGCATTCCACACGTGACAGGTTGCAAGTCCGTCACCGCTTACAAGAATACTAAATGGTTTCCTCACGATGTTTTCCTTCACCGCTGTAAGATAAATTCTTTGAACTAAAAAATCTATTGTTGCTCGGACGACCGACGTAAGAACCCACGACCTTTTGATTGAAAGTCGAGGTACCTCCCACTCGACCAACACGGCTTCTTGAGCAGAACTCTACAGAAACAAAGAAACATTTAGCAATCGATCTCGGCCCACACAACGCGACACATTGTTGGAAATAATTAGCAGATATTTCTCTCCGTTATGCTTCGTTATTCTTCGGTATTCTTCGGTATCGATGTCCAATGCCCATTGTCTCATAATGGAACAGAAATACTTGAGACACATGGTCTACATCTTTGGCGAATATGACATTTTTATTTAACTTGCCTTGTTAGTTTAACATATGTAACATTATTTACAGAAATAAATAACATTTACTACAAACATTTTAGAAACTACTAGCTGTCCCGACAGACGTTGTCCTGACAAATTTCAATAATCCTACAGAAAAAAGCACTTTCAGTTATTTCCGAATTTTACGCTGGATTTTCCAAAATGCTGTATAAAATATATTTATTTGTATATACATCGTTCCCACGGCGCGTCCGTCCGCCTTGGCGCGGTCTGGCGCATTAAACCGCGGGCCGTGGAACCCCGACATAACGAATGAAGCTGAAATTTTGCCTGACTTTTAGTTTGTTTGTCGAAGTACGACTCAGTACCACACACAGTTACACAATCTATAATTCGTCCCTCATTTTGTTGCTATTTGCGACAACAATTAAATGTGAGGACAGCTGCTCTGCTTTTATTTTCATATAATGGCGGGCATTGAGGCAGAACGTATTCCAAAAATAAATGTTTTTGTTGGAAAATAATACTTAAATACATAGTTCGCCCGGGAAATGTATAATCAACATCAGAAGTTTATGATAACTAGATAAAGTTTCAAAAGGGAAAATTTTGTGTATTAAAAACTAGCTTTCGCCTGCGGCTTCACATGGCGCTTGGGTTAAAAGTTAAAAGTATCTTAAATGCTATTCCTACGCTATATATATTCCATGTTTTATACAAATCCGTTCTTGGTTATTTGGGGGGGATCATGACACAAACATCCAAACATCCTTACAAGTTTTAGGATTTATAATTTTAATATGTGCTAAAATTAATAACTTTTTTTTTTAGATTAGTAAAAAAAACCTATAAATATTGGTGGACATTATCACACATCTCCATCTATCACCAAACTAAGCAAAGCTTGTACTATGGGGATTAGAAAACTGATAGAATAATTTTATACTTTTATTGTATATACATAATTCTGATATTATAATAACTCCTAAATACAGAACAAACATCGTTCATCACACAAATATAGAGTAATACTTTTAATTATTATTCTTGTTTGAGCCTTCACCTTGTTCGATTGGCATCACACTGGATCTCTAAATAGCATTAAGGCCCTGTATGTCGACGATTGCTCTTTTTCGAAACGAAAAAAGAAATACTTCTGAACAAGCCACATCTCTATTTTTATAATGTATAATATATGTGAATAAAGATGTACCCATCAGAGCAATCGTCGACATACAGGGCCTTAAGGAAAGGATCATTAAAAAAAAGGTAGACCCCAAGCCGTGTTTGTTGCCTGTTTCTTCTAGGCTTGGTCGCGTGGAATCGGCGTAGCTTCAACTAGTTAAAATAGTTCAATAAATGATTTTTGAATTTTAATTTGAATTGAAATGTTTGTGCCGGTTGAGAATCGAACAAAAAAAAAGATTCCGAACTGTCATCAGATCTTGAAATAAATAGTAGATGTATTCCGATTTAAATGAATATACCCCATTATTTTATTTTTTGATACAGTAATAAACTCGAGCACGTATTCGGTAGAATAACAACTGATATACCATTATTATTCTGAGTGTAATCAAAAGTTTTGCCACGTCTTGCTACGACTTGTCTACGCCGTAGAGCTTTGAACAACATCTACGTAGGTCTACGTGATTGTAACACTAAATATTTTTCTATATACTAGTGGAAGCCCTCGCGACTTTGTTAACGTGAAGCTGTTTTCAAACAGACTTCGATTCCCGCTGCACCCCGTTAGGGGTTGATTTTAGGTATTACTTTCTTAGTGTACCCCTAAAAGGACACTCTCAAATTTCAAGTTCCTCGGACCCGTCAATATCAAAATCAAAAAAGCGTTTATTCATTGATATCACTTGGATCATTTAGAATTGTCAAATTAATTTTTAATACAAAATTACTCGTAATCATAATCATTATTGATAGAGCGAGTTGGAGCAGTCCCTAACTTTTTTGTCGTCTAAGTATTAAGATATTTTATAGTATACCTTTTTGCATAGTTTACGTTTAATGCCTCACAACTCAGTTGGTAGTAACTCTGCCTTTTGCGCTGTAGGTTGGGAGTTTGATTCCCACCCAGGGCAAATATTTGTGTGATAAAGATAGATATTTGTTCTGTGTGTCTGGGTGTAAATAAGTATAATACGTATGTATTTACAAAAAAAAATATTTAAGTATTCTATCAGTTATCTGGTTCCCATAGTACGAGCTTTGCTTAATTTGGGGCTAGATGGCGCTGTGTTTAAAGTACACCAATATTTATTTATTTATTAATTCAGTTTTTAATTTCCAAAAGATAGCTTTTGCATGTCATTTTGAACTTTGTTATAGAAGCACATTGCCTTTGAAATGATTTCATAATTTTAGTGAGCCTAGTCGTAGGAACAGCGAGTTTATTTGTATTTATAGTCGTAGTAGTTTAGGCTGTGCGTTATTATATCAGTCAGTCAGGCAGTAACGCAAGAGTTTTGTATATTTAGATAGAAGATAGATGTTTTACACCTAATAGTCACGTACATACTAGTAATTCAGACTCTACACTATGTTTGGTTGTGTCGTATCAGAATTAACGAGTAAATAAATGTAAAAAAAAAAAAAAAAAAAAAAAAAATAGTATCACCACTGTAATCCCCAAGTACGGTAGACCTCCTCTCAGATCTCCAGACGCTTAGATCCTTTGAAGATGTCTAGTGGGGGTAGTCAGAGGCACGTCCAAACATTATATTTGGCACATACCCACATTTTGCAGTAGTTAGCATTCCATACGTGACAGGTTGCAAGCCCATCGCCGCTTATAAGAACACTAACTGGTTTCCTCACGATGTTTTTGATGCGCATTTAAATTTTTTTAACAGAAAAATTAATTGATGCACGCCGTGATTCGAACCCACGACTTTCAGATTGAAAGTCGAGGTACATCCCACTCAGCCAACACGGCTTTTGTAAATAAATGTAGATAAATAAATATTAGCGGACTTTTCACACAACGCCATCTAGCCCCAAACTAAGTAAGTACATTAGTTAAACTGAATCAAAATTATGCCGATCATGTCAACACTATATTAAAAAAAACCTGGAAAAAAGGCAACATTATCAGCGTAAACATGGGTCATATTTGATTATTGAAAAAATTTAAGATTGTTTCGAAAATTGCATTAATATAACCGAAGTCTGCCCACGACCATGGCTATTGTAACATAGTCGAAACGACGCGAAAGTAAATTAAAGATAATTACGTGATAAAGACCCGTGTTAAAATCTTTAGTTATAACCGAAGGTATTAACAATCTGCCTGTAATCTTCATTAGTACACCCGTGTGAATATTATAATTTCTACACCATAGTTGTCAAAATTTCTATAGAGGCTATAAGAATAGACGTTGCCCTGTCATAAATTACGAATTTTGGTAGAATGCGTATCATTCATTAGTCAAAACTGCGTTAGATGACTAAATGTTTTTAGTCTGTGATGTCAGATTTGTTGCGCACCAGCGCCATCTATACCAAAATCATCATTTTTGCGTTTTAATCATTTAGGGGTGGTTTTTTGGATTATAAGTTCCCCTTTATTTATTCTGATTGTTTATCTACATACTACAGCAACTGTCGTTTATTTTTGATTAGGGAACAAACATAGCAGCCTTATCACAAGCTTTCGCATTTATAATATTATTAGGATTTTATGCTGATACTGATTAGTATGGTAGTAAGTATTCTAATAAGCGGCGATGGGTTTGCAACATACCACGTATGAAATGCTAACTACTACAAAATGTGGGTATTGTGTCAAACATAATTTTTGGACGTGCCTCTGACAACCCGCTTTAGTCATATTCAAGGATCTAAGCGCCTTGAGATCAGAGAGTATGTACCGTACTTGGGAATGACTGTCGTGATCCTATTATTTTTGTTTTTTTTTTTAATTAGTATGGGTAGTAAAAGTGTTTTCTCATTACATGCCAAATTGAGGGTTCAATCGAGGTGTGGAAGGACAGACACGACCATAACAAAATTATAAAGGTTTTCCGTTTCGCCATTTCGCTTTGGAACCCTAATTAAAATCAATTTGTCTCCTAATAATGGAACAACAAACGGGCAGTACCTAATCTGAATTTCAAAACCGTCCTTTTTTCAATTAACTCATCTGTCGTTCTTAATTAATTTATTCCTTGTTGTAAATAAGATTCTTTTTGTTTAAGCGAATGTCAGATACTATAAATAAAAAGAAAAACCGGCCAAGTGCGAGTCTGACTCGCGCACGAAAGATTCCGTACCAACAACTATAAAAAACGCCAAAAAAAAAACTTTTGTTGTATGGAAGCCTCGCTTAAATATTTATTTTATTCTGTTTTTAGTATTTGTTGCTATAGCGGCAACAGATATACATTATCTGTGAAAATTTTAACTGTCTAGCTATCACGGTTCATGAGATACAGCCTTGTGATAGACAGACGGACAGACGGACAGCGATGTCTTCGTAATAGGGTCCCATTTTTACCCTTTGGGTATGGAACCCTAAAAAGGGAATGGAAAACTTCTAGATAAGTCTGGATAAGTTGACTGGTCTTACAGCTCAGTTGGTAGTAGCTCTGCCTTCTGCGCTGTAGGTTGTAGGAAAATAAATAAATATATAAATAAATATTGGCGGACTTCACACACAGTGCCATCTAGCCCCAAACTAAGCTAAGCTTGTACTATGTGAACCAGATAACTGATAGAATACTTATTTTACATATTAACACCCAAACACAGAACAAACTCTGGGTGAGGATCGAACCCACAACCTACAGCGCAGATGGCAGAGTTACTACCAACTGAGCTGTGAGGTTAGTAATGAAAGGTAATTACGTCATAACGACCCGTGTAAAAATCTATAGCTATATCTACTAATCAAGATAGAAATCGTTTATTTGGGTAAATTTTTTGGCCCAATAACTATCCCCATTGGCAACTCATTTAGTTTGTAATGGGCATTTCTGGACTTTGATGTATCCCCTACTAAAAGCAGCTAGCACAACAATGCCAACAATTTCTTATTTTTTTTATTTTCTGGTAATTATAGTTGAATTATTGATTCCTAAAATTCGTCATTATCCAACTACATAGCCTACCGTAATAAGAAAAACAAACGAGCTGCTACACAGCTTACCCTCATTTATAACACACGGGAGGCGGTTGTCTCCCCCGGGACTGTGGTTCCGTCGGTAATGAATTACAATTTGTTGATTGCCTGCCATGAGCCTTATTATACCTGCTTTGTTTCGTATTTACTTGTATTAATGCGATACTTGAAACTTTTGACTTTTTGTATGGGCTGAATCTATCCGGATAAGACGGAAAAAGTGATAAAACTGCATTATCTTGAAAACCATCAAATTTAAAAAGAAACCGTCTGTAATTTACTTAGCTTGTATGATTATCTAATGAATTATAGAAAAATTAACAGTTTAGCAAGATACTAGTGTTTTTGAAGAGTCAACTTTGGAAAATAATTCTATCGAGAAAAGTTTCACCAATCGTGTTTCTGTCTGTAATTTATCTAGATCCTTAAGTTAGCTTTGTAGTAAAATACAAAACTGTATGTTTTGCTGTTTGTTATATATTTGATTCTGCATTCTTCAAAAACATTTATTACTCCTCCTTAAAATAAAAAATATAAAAAAAAATAGGATCACGACTGTAATCCCCATGTAGTAATAGACATTCCTCTCAGATATCTAGGCGCTTGGATCCTTTGAAGATGGATCAAGAGGGGGTAGTCAGAGGCACGTCCAAACATTATATTTGGCACATGCCCACATTTTGCAGTAGTTGTATAGATTTACGCTATTTCAATAAAGCAACGTTCCTAAGATTGCGGTGGATAGTGGTTATTTCGACAAACGTGATAGAGCGGTGACTATGATATCTGTCATCTGGGTTAGCCAAAGTACCTATTTAAGGGTCAGTTTCCATCTAAGCGGAGCTGCGCTAAGCTGTGCGGAGCGGACCAATGACAGCGCTCAAATATTCGAGTTTGAAAATGTCGAGCGCTGTGTTTGGTTCGCTTCGCATAGCTTCGCACAGCTCTGCGAAGATACTCACTCCTAATATTCTTTATGACAAATGTCACGTGGTCTATCGCCGAAGAATATGGCATAATAATGTTAGTAGGTATGGTGTGAGTGGGAGAGAAAAAAAAAATCTCTTCGAAAAACTTGAAAAGATTATTGTAATTATAACCTGAAATTAGGTCAATAAATACACAGTACCCACCAAACAAAAGACTTAAAACAGACCGCCTTTTTAAATTCAAAGCCTTGTTCTACTTTGCGCCTAAAATTAAAGCAAAACTTTGCAAATAGATTAAAATAATTTGTACAAAACATTTTCGGAATTTTAAACCGATTCCGAGTCACACAAACTTTTGTCTTTGTTTTGTTTCAAAATGTTGTTTTAAGGCGATAAAGATGACAGTCGAATACTTTTGGAATTAACATATTAAATTAGGCTTTATCCTATTAATGTTTGTTAATTAATATTTAGGCACACGGGTTGATCCATAATCTGGATACCATAGTACAAGCTTTGCTTAGTTTATTTTTCAATATTATCATCTTCCTGCCCTTATCCCACTTAAGTGGGGTCAGCCGTCATCTTGTCACTCACTCATTTTTTTCCCATAACATCTTTCACACAGTCCACTCATTTTTTATTCTTCTACCTCTACGTCTACATCCATTCACATTAATTCCTTAGCTTAGTATACACCAATATTTAATTATTTGTTTATTTAAATCTATAGCTAGCATAGCTTCAATCCCAAGCCATCGATTTATGAAACTTAAGCAAATCCACGATATAATATAATCAAAACATTATTCATTTTGACTTTGATTTATAAAATCCGGCCAAGTGTGAGTGGCCTCGCGCACGAAGGGTTCCGTACCATTCTATAAAAAAAAACGGCATAAAAAAAACACGTTTGTTGTATGGGAGCCCCCACTGAAGTATTTATTTTATGCTGTTTTTAGTATTTGTTACAGCGACAACAGAAATACATAATCTGTGAAAATTTCAACTGTCTAGGTATCAAGGTTCATGAGATACAGCCCTGTGACAGAGAAACGGACTGCGAAGTCTTAGTAATAGGGTGCCGTTTTGACCCTTTGAGTACGGAACCCTAAAAAGGGTCTTCCTCGAAAGGTCGAGTCGTCTCAATACACCCATATATAAAATCATCAAACAATGCTGCTACTAATTAATTATCCCAAGTTAAAATAGACCAAGGTTTTATTTCCTTCCAAACGTTTGGAAACTAATAGAACTGATTTAATAAGGGCATCAACCGTTCAGAAAGATGTGGGGCAACGTTTACGTCAGTACAAAATAGGTCTTAATACAAAATCAACCTTATTGCCATGAATTAAGGTAGTAAATGGCTGGGATGCTTGTATTAGCGACAAATTTATAGAATACCAAATTTTTTTGAATGGTTGATAGATTGGTTCTAGAAAAAATGAATTACCTATTGAACCAAGTAGAATGGGTATCCGAGAAAACCGACTGGTGACAGTTATGTCATCTCCACTCGAAGCTTTGGACACAATCAAAACATAAAACTCTTGCGTCATATACTGATTGACTGTCTGATCTACCGTCTTTACTACTGGTCCTAGAAATATAGTAAAGGTGTGACCATACATAGCGCGGCATTCGCAGGATACGTTTGCCGCGTGACTAGTTTGAACTGTAGCAGGTAGCTCGCGGCTGCCGCGCGCGGCCGTCGTCCAATCGAATGCCGCGCAATATCTGGTCACACCTATATAGTACGGCTACCCTCGTAAATGATGATATTGTCTTTCAACCTTGAGATTGAAGAGAAACTGTTCGTAAATCCTAATCCTATCCTAATAATATTATAAATGTGAAAGTTTGTAAGTTTGTTCCTCGATCAGGCCTAAACGACAAAATGGATTAAGATGAAATTTGCTGTAGTATGTAGATAAAAAATCAGAATAAATAAAGGGGGAACTTATAATCCGAAAAACAACCCCTAAATGATAAAAATACGCAAAAAGGATGATTTTGGTATAGGTGGCGTTGGTTTGCAACAAATCTGACATCACAGACTAAAAACATTTAGTCGTCATAACAACGCAGTTTTGACTAATGAATGATACGCATTCTACGAAAAATCGTTATTTATTTTATCAGTACAAGGTTTGTAGGAAAAAACTGGAAGTGCCTAAAATAGCTTTTTCCTATGTATATTACAAAAAAAAATTGACAGAACAACGTTTGTTACGGGTCGGCTAGTAGATACTATAATTGCTTCTGTGGGTAAGATACGGAAAGTTGCAGGTACTTTTCGACAGTTGAACCCAAATAAAGCCTACAGATTTTCTTGTTCCGAACATACGAACAAATTACCGTAAAGTTATTCCGCTGACAAGTTTTTACCTTCTCTTGTATTGTTATTGGACTGGGTTGTCTCGTAGGAAAGTTCTGAATAACAATAAACCGGACAAGTGCTAGTCTGACTGTAACATCGAGGGTTCGGTACAAACTTATATTTTTTTGGTTCGTTTATCGCGGAAATCGGGCATAAAAGATTTTTCCTCCTCTTTTGTTACTGCTAATGTAAATTCGCAATCGCAAACATATTTTTATGTAATACTAGCTGAACCAGCGAACTTCGTACCGTCCTCGAATGAAATGTTCTGTTTAGTTATTAGCTGAGTTATACCGATACCTACCGGGTTCAATTGTATTTTAAAACCATCGAGGAACCCATTGAAATATATATACGAAATTTCTATCAAATCGATCCAGCCGTTTAGGAGGAGTTAGGTGACAGAATAATTATATATCTTAAGTAGATAACTACAAATTATCATTATCTGTTTTTTTCTTTATTTGTAGGTACTGTTGATCTTGAGACAACACGTTTTTACCGCGGTTATTCATAAAATACTATTAAAACTTACAAGGTACTGAAGCAGCATGTTGTTGAAACCGCTGTGAGCTGTTGCGTTCCTTATTTATTTTAATTTGTGTTTATGAGCACCAGTAGCTCAGTAGATCAACAGTAAAGGCGAAATCTCTCAAAATTTCAGCTGAAACGCCTTACGTGAGCCTTTTAACCCGAAAGGTGACCTCATAAAGCGGCCCAAATTGACTTAAACAAGAATTTATTTATGTCCCGTCAGTGGCACTTACTGTTTTATTATCTCTGAATTTAGTAACTATCAACCTTAAAAAACAGTGTGGAGGGTACAGTTTTGTTTATGGCTATTGTTAAACAGGTGTCAGGGAAAATGCGGCTTAAACCAGTTTAGTTCGTTGCGAATAGTGCCCGCGATTTATTTTTATACGCGAACGTGTCATCCAACAAGAAATTTAAGAACCCATCATATGGACAGAAGAGCCATATACGTGTTAAAAGATATGCTGCATTTTTTGTGAGTGTCTTAGTATATACATCTTTATTTCTGCATTTGTTTCATATATATTTTAGCCAACCAACAAGATTTTTGAGTTAAAAAAGGTTGTGAGTTCGAATCTCGGCGTGTATTACTGGATTTCGAAATCGAAAAAATGTTCGAAAAATTTATATATATGCGCATCAAACGGCGAAGGAAAACATCGTGAAGAAACCAGTTAGAATTCTTATAAGCGACGATGGGTACTGCAAAATGTGGGCATGTGCCGAATATAATATTTAGACGCGTCTCTGACTAACCCCTTCAACAACTTCATGGTTCTGAGTGCCTGGAGATTTGAGAGAATGTTTACCGTTGGAGATTACAGTTGTGATCCTATTTCATTTCTTTTTTTTCGCATAGTCAAAACCACCGAATTCCATGGCGAAGCTTCCGACTTGACAGACACTGCAAAAGAAGTTTTTTTATCGCACAGTAAAGCCGGGGTCCCACGGCGCGTAAAACGACGGGCCGCGCCGGATGACGCTCCGCCTGTGTGCGTCCGGCGCGTCGCGTACAGAGCGTTCCGAGCACGGGCCACCACGGATGCATCGTACCCACGGCGCGTCCGTCCGCCTTGGCGCGGTCTGGCGCGTAAAAACACGGGCCGTGGGACCCCGGAATATTCAATTTTATTACTCGTTTATCAATCAACATCCGATCGCGCTGCGGTGCGTCAAAATTTGATGCCCATCGTTCGTTCCACTCGATCAAATTCTGACTATACAATGTCCAATAGGCAACGATTCTGCACTAGCTTACCATACTGACGGACTAATTTGTGGCGTCGAATAGATTGCTGTGTGAAACACTAATTGGTATTCGAATGGTCGCTACCTACACCACAACGGTAGATATGTATATGCTAATTTAGAATACACGCAACATAAAATAAATTAAAAAAAACCGCCCAACAGCGAATCGAATTTGCGCACGAAGTGTTCCGTACCATAAACGGCAAAAAAACTCGTTTATTGTATGGAAGCCATACTTAAATATTTATTTTATTCTGTTTTTTTGTATTTGTTGTTATAGTGGCAATATAAATACATCAAACTGAGACAAATATTGTCGAGAAATTTCGTTTTCGGTTTAGTTTTTTTACATAAAAAAGCAACAAAATACAAGTATATGTACCACTAGCCGACCCGTGACAGACGTTGTCCTGTCAAATTTCAATAATCGAATAGAAAAGACTGAATGTTTTTAGTTTGTGATGTCAGATTTATTGCACACAAGCGCTAGCTATACAGAAATCATGCCTTTTGCGTTTTTAATCGTTTTGAGGATGTTTTTCATATTTTAAAGTAGTCTATTATGTATTCGGGCATTATATCTACATCTACAACTTAATCCGTTTTGTCGTTTAGGCCTGATTGAGGAACAAACATACATACAAACTCACAAACTTTCGCATTTATAATATTACTAGGATACATATCGATTTGAAAACCTCCTCTTTTTTCGTCGGTTAAAAAAATATTCTGATCGCAAAGGTAGATGTCTGATTTGTACTGATTTGTACGCTATTATCTATCACTACATAGTATAAAGCAAAGTCGCTTTCCGCTTCCCGCGTCTGTATGTATGTATGTTTGCTTATATCTTTAAAACTACACAACGGATTTTAATGCAGTTTTTTTAATAGATAGAGTGATTCAGGAGGAAGGTTTATATGTATAATAACATGCTACCCGTGCGAAGCCGGGGCGGGTCGCTAGTTTATATCTAAAAGTAGTTTTACGAACCTACTCATATATTGTCCGAATACTAGGCAAAGGTCTCCCCATTGACTAAATGGCCACACAGCTCAGTTGGTAGTAGCTCTGCCTTCTGTGCTGTAGGTAGGATTCGATTCCTACCCAAGATAAACATTTGTGTGATGATCATAGATATTTGTTCTGTGTCTGTAATGTAAACATATATTTAAAAAAAAGTTATAAACATTCTATCAGTTATCTGGTTCCCATAGTACAAGCTTTGCTTAGTTTGGGGCTAGATGGCGCTGTGTGAAATGTCCACCATTATTTATTTATTTAATATTTATTTATTCTACTTTATATTTTTTGATTTCAGTTCTAATTATGGATTAAATTGAAATCGAACAAGCTTGTTAATCTACAATAATCAACATTAATTTATTGAAACCGCAAACACGCAATTACCAATTACAATATGCCACCACTTTAAAATTAAGAGCTTAAATAAATTTAGTACCGGTTTATTTTATCAAACCTAGAAACATATACTGGGTATTTCACTTTCAAAACTTTCGTGAGTTGTACTACACATTGTTACAACAATTATTTATACAGGGTGTCCAAGAACCTGGCGTCCAACTGGATTCCCACGATGCCCCAAGTTCTAACAGTACTCAGAAAAATATTTTAAAAAATCCACCCCATGTACTTACAGAATTATACTGATTTCAAAAAAAAAGGGGAAATGAGCACCCTGTGACATACTTTTGAATGCTGTGACTGCTAATGCTGATAATTTCGATATTTCTTGGAGGTTTTGTAATCTAGGGTATTGCTGTGTCTAAATAGAATGTAAAAATAAAGTACTTATTGTACCATTTTAAAATAAAATATTATTTTAACTAAAGGTGATATGGAAAATTATTGAATTTCGCAACTTTGACCGACTGTAGTGTAAAAAAAATGTACCAAAATAGTATGGCAAGTGACGTCAAATTTTGACGCGTTTATTCCTCTTTTTAAAAAGGTATAATACTTACACATTAATTTGAAAAAAAAAAAATTGATAATATTTTTACTCAACAACCCAATTTTTACGAAGTGCCTACCTACTAACGGTAACTGTCGGACCCTTTCTTATCTTAGAAACTGTTATGTTACTACTATTATTTACTTCGGTTCCAAGAGTGAGCAAGAAGGAAATACACACAGGTAGATGGGTTCCCAGTAGAATAAAAGCAAAGAATGTTAGTTTAAAGATATTTTATTACAATAAATGTTCAAAATGTTGACCACCCGCGGCAATACAAGCTCTCACTCTCCTTAAAAAGGACCGCTTTATGTTTCGCGAGTAACTTTTTTGACGTATCACCTGCACTGCTTGTGTTATCTTCTCACGAAGGTCAGCGATGTCATTAATGGGCTTCGCATAAACGAGCTCCTTCATAGTTCCCCAGAAAAAAAAATCCAGCGGATTTAAGTCATGGATAATTTAAAGCTATACATATTATGTATAGCTTTAAATTATATTAATATATCACACACACAACAGGTAATGTAATGAATCTTTCCCTTCATACCATTATACGAAAATGTATTGAGATGTATTAAGATGTCGCAAAAATGAATATTTTCACATCGCTCTGTAACTTAAGATATGAATATGTAAAAATATATATTATAGCTGTATGTGGTCTCCTGATGATTTCTATGGAAAGATGTAATGAGATGGTGCTATAATGTACATCTTTACATTATAGCTGCTGTGTGTGAAGCCCTTAAGGCTAGTCAATCCTACTATCATGTGGTCACTGCCTACCTGGCAAACAGGCATTGAATATGATTGATGCATTAAATGCATCAATCATATTCAAATCATAATCAAATTTTGATGCATTGAATACGCAAACACCTAATAATGTTCGTTAAGAGAATATTTACGACAAAGCACATTCTTAGAGCGAGGCAACTAAAATAATAAAACATCATCAAAAAACACAATGCAATTAATAATCGAAACGTTTTCATAAAGAACGAAACAATACGATAAACGAATTGTCTATTAACCGCACGTACGTGCGGTCTGATTGGCCAGTTAGTTATTATTATACTGTTGTATGACAAAATAATAATATAGAAGATTTTTATATTACTAGCTGCTCACCCCGGCTTCGCACGGGTGGTACTTGGATAAACAGTAGCCTATGTGTTATTCTGATGTATAAGCTATATTACTGTAAAGTTTCATTTTAATCCGTTCAGTAGTTTTTCACACACACACCCCACTCACAAACTTTCACATTTATAATATTTTTAGGATAGAATTTAAGAAAATACTATTTATCACATTGTCCGTCTAAGTTAAATCTGGGTAGACTCAAACTCAAAACTAAAAAAGTTGAAATATCTCTATAAGTATTTTCAATATAGGCAACCCCAGAATTAATCAGATATTTCTTTGCATTGACAATTCGCTTCAGACGAAAGAATAACGCTATTTAAATAAGCATGTCTCAATTCTTTGTATTTCTACAAAAGCTGAAATCACAAACTTATCGGCTGAACTTTTTTATTTTTACTTTCGGTTTTTGTGAAAAAGTCCCAAGGACTGCGTAAATGTATTTTTTTGGGGTTTCGGCGGTAGTATTCTGAACAAGCTCTATTAAATTTTGGCATTAGGATATTTTGATTTATAATAGAAAATAACCAGCCAAGTGCGAGTCGGACTCGCGTACGAAGGGTTCCATACCATTATATAAACTTCCGGCGTAATATTATAAAATTCGTGAAAAACTGAAATACAAACACAATTATTCATTTTTCACAAGAATAGTCATTGATTACGTCAAAGGGTACGATATAAGAAAAAGGTATTGTGTGGTTTTATGAAACCACGGTAAAAGTGAAACTTTTAGTCTATAAACTACACGGTCAGCTAATGGAACTATAGACGCCGCCATATTGGCCTCGGCTGCTCTGACGAGTGCCTTTCACTTTATCCCTACTCCGCGGCCGACCGTCATGCGACATGCGACACACAGACCAAAAAATTTAACATATATAATATAAAATAAAAGTTTCACTTTAAAAAAAAACCGGCCAAGTGCGAGTCGGACTCGCGCGCGAAGGGTTCCGTACCATTATCTATGAAAACGGCAAAAATCACGTTTGTTGTATGGCAGCCCCCCTTAAATATTTATTTTATTCTGTTTTTAGTATTTGTTGTTATAGCAGCAACAGAAATACATAATCTGTGAAAATTTCAACTGTTTAGCTATCACGGTTCATGAGATACAGCCCTGTGACAGACAGACGGACAGCGAAGTCTTAGTCCCGTTTTTACTCATTGTGTACGGAACCCTAAAAACAAAACATTGAAATAATTACGTAATGTACCTGTAGTCTGGCTCTCAAAAGGTGTACGTTACTCATCAGCACGCACAACTCATCAATGTCAATATCATAATAATATAACACGTCCTCCAAATAGCAAATGAAATAGCACATTTCCAATTCTCGCACCCGAATAGCATTACAAACGATGGAAAACCACACATTATTATTCGTTCAAGGAAAAGTAATCACTAATGTTAGTGTGATAAAACCTAAGATATATTCCGATAATATTTTCGCTGCCATGCGGGACGCTGAATTATTAAATTATTCGTGCCATCTGTTCTGTGGTGCGTTTGAATGTGGTTTCTACGAGGATAGTAACAATTTTTATATATAGGTAGGGCTCCGTACCCAAAGGGTAAAAACGGGACCCTATTACTAAGACTTCGCTGTCCGTCTGTCTGTCCGTCTGTCTGTCATAGGGCTGTATCTCATGAACCATGATAGCTAGACAGTTGAAATTTTCGCTGATTATAATATTCCTGTTGCTGCTCTAACAACAAATACTAAAAACAGAATAAAATAAATATTTAAGGGGGGCTCCCATACAACAAACATGATTTTTTTGTCGTTTTAATGATACGGAACCCTTCGTGCGCGAGTCCGACTCGCACTTTGCCGGTTTGTTATAAATTGTACATAATCATTGTCAACGGTTTAAACATCACCTTTTATTAGCCAAAAAAAAACAAAAATAGGATTACGACTGTAATTCCAAAGTACGGTAGACATCCCCTCAGATCTCGAGAAGCTTGGATCCTTCGAAGATGCCTAGTAGGGGTTGTCAGAGGCACGTCCAAACATTATATTTGGCGAACGACTTTCCTATTAATAGAATATGTTAAGACTGCTCCCGAAAACTGAAGACACCAAGTACATTTAGCCTCCCAATGTTCCTAGTAAAAACCTAATTGCTTCATTTTGAAGGAAAACATAAATAGATTATCAGAAATCCTATGATAATGACAATGCTACAAGCCATCTCAAGTAAAAATACAGATACTGTTTTAACCGACTTCAAAAAGGAGGAGATTCATTCGCCTGAATGTTTTTTTTTTGTATGTATGTTACGCGATTACTCCGGCGTTTCTGGACGGATTTATATCATTATTTTTTTATTTGAAAGCCTACTTCGGAGGTGGTCCCATTACCACCAAGTCAGCAACTGATGATGGGAAATCGAGAGAAACCTTCAAAATGTATGGGCATTGATAGTGCTTTTCAACTATAGACCTTGCCCTTCTTGCATCTGGCATACACCGAGTGGAGGGCTAGTCGGGGTAGGGCTCCTAGATCTCGCAGAGGGGGGAGCCCCCCCCACTACAATTTTTATTTATAAACATGTAGTCGGTTTTGTTTTTAGTTTTTTAAACGTAATTATTGTATCCTGATTAAAAAAAAGGCAAAGCCTTGAAAAATGTATCGTGCTAGTGATCGGTCGAGTTATTATAAGGGATGGGTTGTGCAAGTGTTAGCTACTAAACCACATTAAACATGTTTACTACGATGCCCTTGCGTGCAAACCCGATCGTATATCATATGACACGGCGCAGAATAATGAAAGCCTATTTGGCAAATTTACAAGAGAGCTTCTTTTACTTGTAATATTTTATATTTGTGATAATGTAGAATTTACGATTATTATGTTTTATTTGTATGGTCCTAGCAGCAAAGAGGAGAATTAAAGATTATCATTTGTTTTTTGAATAAAAATATATTTTTTTAAATTATTTAAATAATTAACTAGTCTTTAATAAAAACGGCAAAAAAATCATGTTTGTTGTATGGGAGCCCCGCATAAATATTTATTTTATTCTGTTTTCAGTATTTGTTGTTAGAGCAGCAACAGAAATACATAATCTGTGAAAATTTCAACTGTCTAGCTATCATGGTTCATGAGATACAGCCCTGTGACAGACAGACAGACGGACAGACGGACAGCAAAGTCTTAGTAATAGGGTCCCGTTTTTACCCTTTGGGTACGGAACCCTAAAAATGATCATAGTTTGTTTAATAAGCTTTAAAAGCCACTAGCGGTCACTTTCGTAGGATATAAGTGTTTTGTGCGGTCACTCATCCATTTGGTGACTACGCTGAAAGCTTTTTACTCTTTACTTAGACGATCTATCAAAAACAACTAGGCTACGCCACGAACACCTCAAGCACAGTGAAAACACAATAGAAACTCATCTTTGCACAGTATAAATGCGAAACAGTAGCACACTTAAATATTCTAATAGTCGTCGGCCCCGCTAGGATTTGGTTAGCCTGGAATTTGTCGTGCAATTCTGTGGCTAGAACACAGTCTAAGAAAATAAAACTTGCTTCACTCCATACATAAGACGTATGACGGTTGTGTGACGTGTGAGATATTCTACAAAACGCGCGCTAAGCCGCAATTATATTGCTATGTCGGGGCATGTCGTGACGCGCCATAAGAATATCGTATCGTGTCGGGACGGTACGCTTTATTAATATAATTCTAATCTATAAGATAATAATAAGAATTTAAATTTCTTGTGCGCACTATATTTTTTATTGTTCTTCGTCATAAATATTTATTCTAGGTAGGACTTATAAAATTATTTTATATTTAAATTTGATGTAAAACTGATAAGATACTGAAATCAAATATTTATATGCTGAATATTTTATTTATCTGAAGGAGTTTTTGTTTATGATAATACTAGCCGACTCGTGACAGACGTTGTTCAGTCAAATTTCAATAATCGAATAGAAAATACGGAATGTCTTTAGTCTGTGATGACAGATTTGTTGCACATCAGCGCCATCAATACCAAAGTCATCCCTTTTGCGTTTTTCTATCATTTCGGGGATGTTTTTCGTATTACAAAGTAGTATATGTTTTATTCGGCCTTAATATCTACATCTACAGCAAATTACATCTTAATCCGTTTTGTCGTTTAGGCCTGATTGAGGCACAAACATACATACAAACTCACAAACTATCACATTTATAATATTACTAGCTGTCCCGACAGACGTTGTCCTGTCAAATGTCAATAATCCCACAGAAAAAAGCACTTTCCGTTTTTCCCGATATTTACGCCACCCTCACTTAGGGGTATGAAAAATAGATGTTGGTCGATTCTCAGACCTACTCAATATGCTCACAAAATTTCATGAGAATCGGTCAAGCCGTTTCGGAGGAGTACGGTAACTAACATTGTGACATGGAAATTTTATATATTAGATTATATTATTTATACAAGCATGTGCATGTGCAACTTTTATTATCAATTTACTATTTTATTGAACCTTTTTAAAAAAGTTAATTATCACAGAACGGAAATTACTTACGTAAAAATAAGTTCGCAAACGATTGTTTTTTTTAAATAAATGTAATTTTAAAGAGCTGGTAAGTTCCTCTGGTTAAATATATGTTCTGTGTTTTAAAAATAGTTATAAGAATAGATTTAATAATAAAAAATATTCAAAAATTCAAAAATAATTTAATTCAATAAAATCACAAGAATCACTTTGAAAGTCTTAGGAACTAGGTGAAGCTACGCCGATTCCTCGCGACCAAGCCTAGAAGAATCGGGCAACAAAAACGGCTTGGGGTCTAACTTATTTTCAATGATCCTTTCCTTAATTATTATATTGTACTATATTGCACAAGCTATCATGATTTAAGCTGTGGTTCGGTGCAACCATCCAAAGAATTTACATACAAATGAATGCAATTACACTATCTTTGCATAATATCGTTCTAGATTTGTAAATTTTGATTTTAAACCCTCTTGAATAAGGTGCTCTTGTTGAAAAATGAATTTTTGATTAAACAATGTATTTTTTATATATTTTGTATTAGTTTAAAACCGGCTATGTTTATAAATTCTAGTGTCACCTTCCAAAGGCTACATTATCAGTAACAGGCTAAATTTTATTTAAAAAAAAATGAAAGGTCCTCACAATAATTGCAATAATGTAACCTAAGGTATCAAACAACATCCTATAATATTCATTAAATAACCTGTGCAAAGCCATGGCTTACTGCTAGTGAAATATGTTTAGACTAAATATAAAAAAAAAAATCCCACCAAAAACATTCTGTAAAAAACTAGCCAAGTCTCGATGGAGGTGATTGTTTATCTCTAAAAAGTAATGAAATCTAGACAAAGTCGTACCAAGTCTGAGGTTCCTTACTGCGATTTCTTTATTATTATAGTCACACATTAACTAATTAACTAATTAATGTCAATGGCAAATGAAGCGGCCCATCAAGTTGAATACTTTGTGTAAAGGCGGTATGTCGATCTCTAATAGTTTGGTTAGGCTCTTGTGTTTTCTAATCAGGGTCACCAGGTACCAGATCCAGATCTTCGATTATCTTAGTTTTTATGGTTTTCCTTTTATGTGGCCATTAAACCCTACCTCTGTACCAAATTTCAGCTCTCTGAGTTTATGGGAAGTACTAGTTCTATTCTGATGATCATGAGTGAGTGAGTGAGTGAGTGTCGAAAATCCGAAACTTTGCTTTCGCTTAACTTCGGAACTAAATGACCTACAGGCTTGAAATTTTGGATTTTAAGTATGTGATTATAGCTTACTGGATGACGAAAATTTCTGCGTTCTGGTATTATCCAGAGGTTCTCAAATAGGGGCCTTAAAAATGCGGCGAAATGGTTCCTGTAAAGGATGGTACGGCAGTGTTTGCTTCGCGCTCGACTTGGCGGGGGCACTGCCGTGCCCCCGGATAGGATCACGACTGTAATCCCCAAGTACGGTAGACATCCTCTCATATCTCAGGCGCTTAGATCCTTTGAAGATATCTAGTGAGGGTAGTCAGAGGCACCTCCAAACATTATATTTGGCACATGCCTACATTTTGCAGTAGTTAGCATTCCATAATAAGTATGTATTAACAAAAAAAAACGTATATAAGTATTATATCAGTTATCTGGTTTCCATAGTACAAGCTTTGCTTAGTTTGGGGCTATATGGCGCTGTGTGTAAAGTTCGCCAATATTTATTTTATATTATTATACGAGATAGGTTGCCATCGCCGCTATCATGATATCAGTCATTATTTGGGAGATATGTGGTTGAATCGATAATTCTATTCAAAATTTGTCAATTCAAAGTCGATGATTGATAATATCTACGCATGAATTACATTGTCACTTATATTCACACAAATGAGAGCAGTTATGCGATATGAATTAACTACCTATTGTGTGTTGTAGACCACATTGATTTGACGCCAGAGCTGTTTGTTCGGCCCATCTAACATCATTTGTTAGACTCTGTCTATCTACTGGATATTTACGAGTATCTACTAGCGGCAATTTTTTACCTAAAAAATCTTTGTTCGCGTCTGAAAAGAGAGCTCTACTCTTGGATTCTAATATAACAAAGCCATATATTTAGTATAAAACTAGCTGACCCGTGCCCGCTTCGCTGTGCGTAAGACATTTCTAATACCATCGTTGACTTTTATGTAGACGTTTTTAAGGTGTACAATACTGTAGTACATTATTTTGCTATATCTCGTGGGGTTCAGCCAGCATTTGCAATGTAAGCGCAAAAAAATGTGTTTATTTACGACATCACATTAGAAACCTCTAAAATTATCAGTGTTTCTCTACTATATTATGCATGTATTATACATATAAACCTTCCTCTTGAATCACTCTATTTATTAAAAAAACTGCATCAAAATCAGTTGTGTAGTTTTAAAGATATAAGCAAACATACATACATACGCGGGAAGCGGAAAGCGACTTTGCTTTATACTATGTAGTGATTACAATATTTAAATTTTCATATGAAAAGTTTTTGGAATTAAAATATAACCTATAAGTTACTCGCCTGATAACATTATGTAGATTTTAAAGGAGAAAGAATTTTCAAAATTGGTCTAGAAGTTTTTTGTTTATCCATTAGAAACTAACATACAGAAATACAAGTTTTACCATTTCATAATATTGAGTTTGAAGGTTGAGATTTCGGTGCAGAAAATGTGAGGTGAATTTCGATCTTTGAATTCGATTAGCTCTCTTGCTGTTGATTGTGAGTTCGATTCTGCGGTCTGGGTGTAATAACCACTACTTAATACCTACTTATTGTAACCGTTTTGAAACTTTTCAGCATAAATTATTTTAAAACAACAACTTACTCCAACAAAACAGAACCACTTTCCCGGCGATACTAAAACAGTCTCTTAGCAAAATATAAAAACCGGCGATTAACTTTACTGCCGAGAAAATTGGTCAACTTTGTCGTAATAAAAATTGTTCACAGAATGCTGGAATACCATTAAAACTGTAGGACACGAAACGGAGAAACGAGTGAACCTTTAAGCCGGGTACTCAATAGCGAGCCGTAACTGTAACCAAACAGATGCAGTAATAACTAGTTCATGTGTGTGGGTATTACACGGTCTTCGCTCTCAACGATCGCCCTCGACGGCTCGCACACCACGTGCAGCGGTTACAGCTACGGCTCGCTAGTGAGTACACGGCTTTATAAAACAGCAATACCAGTATATGTATATACCAGATGAGAGAGGAGTAAACACAAATTTAATGGCTATAATGAGGCACTAGCGAAGCTGTTGCGAATGTCAAAGAATGTCTGGTCAAATTATAAAGGCAAGGTTCAACATTTCAGATGTTTATAACGAGTAAATGAGTGTTACAAAAAGGTTTCACAAACTTAGTATACCTGCCTATCTAAATATACTAAGTTTGTATTTGTTTGTAGTTTTTGGTGCCTTATAATCAACGATTCTCGTATTATACTCGCAAAGTTAAAGTTTGGATGTGATTCTGAGAATTTCGATGTAGGATATGTACGGAACTACTGATCCGATTTCGAAAATTCTTTCACTAGTAGGAAAGCTACTATATCCTTAGTGCTTATGATATTTTCTATTCTAATAAAAAAGAGTTTTCGCAGGTGAAAGACGCGACGTTTGATAAACGAACTTGCTAACAACTCAATAACGATCAATGTAGTTTTTTTTACCTATTTTTACATTCACCAGTGACCATTTTGCGGTAAGTACGTATAAACCCGTATGAATGGGTTTTCGGGTATTGGTAAGGGTTAAAGCGGAGGCTCAACAACATCGTACCTTTTCCATTAACGGATATGTAGTTGAAGCCTATAGTACTTTTTGAAGGTGATGTTTTGGAACCATTTTCTCGTGTTTCGTGTCCATTACCGATTGGGCGTTTTTTGGCACATTATGCCTTCAAACCTCGACATTCTATCAGTTATCTAGTTTCCATAGTACAAACCTTACTTAATTTGGGGCTAGAACAATAACTATTTACTTTGATTATATTTTATCCAGGTACTACGCGAGCGAAGTCACGTGCGGAAGTGATTCACTTATAAACTGAAACTTGGAATTTTGTTTGCCATATCCAATCACAATGTCTTAAATCCAATCTAACATGTGCATATCTACTAATATAGTCAAGCGACAAACGTAGGCTTGAATAAATTACCGAGTCCCTTTGAGAACCTTCGTTTTGTCACTGATAACGCAATTACTCCATGTATTCTTAAATGTGTGTGTATATGACTTCACAGCTCAGTTGGTAGTAGCTCTGCCTTCTACGCTTAAGATTGTAGCTTCAATCCCCACCCAAGATAAAAATTTGTGTGATGAACACAGATTATATTTGGTGTACTGATTAAGCAAGTATTTACAAAAAAGTAACTAAATTTATTATCTTTTTTAAGGGCGTGAGTTTAGTAAAAATTAAACCGTTCTTTGTTTCAAACAATTTTGGGGTATATATTTCATTTACAAATAGTTTTACGACATTTTTATAAAATCTAAACGCCTGGAGGTCTACCGTATTTGGGGATTACAGTTGTGACCTTATTTATTTATTTTATTCTTATTTTTTTATAAAATACTATTTCATTTCTTTAGTTTCTCGTAGTAAGAAATCAAATTCAAATTCAAAAATCATTTATTTCAATAAAATCACAAGGATCACTTTGAAACGTCTTAGGAACTAGGTAAAGCTACGCCGATTCTTCGCAACCAAGCCTAGAAGAATCAGGCAACAAACACAGCTTGGGGCCTACCTTTTTTTTTCAATGATCCTTTCCTTAATGCTATGTAGAGCTCCAGTGTGGTGCCGATCGAACAAGGTGAAGGCTCAAACAAGAATAATAATTAAAAGTACTACTCAAGTACGTACAACAATAAAAATGGGAGATGTGTTTTAAGAAACTCTGTATTACACGTTCATAGAACAGCTATATATATCAACAAGCTGACCCGGCGAACTTCGTATCGCAATTGACAAATGTTGTTTGAAGTTCCCGTTCCCGTTCTTAGGAACATACCTACATTGCTTAGACAACAGTGATCTTTATACAATAGCAATAAAGCTCAAATTGACTCTACGTTTTAGTTAAAAAACTTTTGTACGGGAAAAAGAAAAGGGCTGTTTTTAGGGTTTTTCCGGCAATTATTCGAATTTATCTCACCTTTTAAACCTTCCCTAGACCTCCACGAACATTTCAAGACCAAGATAAGATGAATCCGTTTAGCCGTTCTCGAGTTTTAGCGAGACTAACGAACAGCAATTGATTTTTATATATATAGATTTGTTACTTTTTCAAAATAAAAATAGCCTATGTTACTCAGGGATAATGTAGCTTGGTAACGGTGAAAGAATTTTTTAAATCAGGTTCAGTAGTTTTTGAGTTTATCCATTACAAACATACAAAAAATCAAAACTTTTCTCTTTATAATATTATAGTAAGTAAATAAGTAAGTAAGTATATAGTAATAGTATATTATAGTATATAGTATAGAAGTATAGATAGATAAATTACTAACAGCTATATATATATGTATATATAAATTACTTCACCTCAAAACAGGTACCTATTTATTGAAAAAACATTTTCCAAACCCAGTCCGAGCTTAACAATGCCATCTTTTTTTCGGCTTCAGAAAAAGAATCGGCCTTCATGTCTAACAATAGGCCATCGTAAGCAGCCCATTGTTGTTCGAGGCCTGAGATGAGGGGATAGGTCAAAGAAATGTTGAAGATAGGTGTGAAATTACTATTAGGTAATCATTGTTGTTTGATAGTTTTGATGTTGCACAAATAGATTGGATTCCAATTATATAAATCTGCACTGATATTTTAAGGTGAAAAAAATATATTTTTGTTTTTTTGTATGTTTTCGTAACGGATAAACTAAATAAAACCGGCTAAGTGCGAGTTGGACTCGCGCACGAAGGTGCACCATTATCTATAAAAAAAGGCAAAAAAAACACGTTTGTTGTATGGGAGCCTCACTTAAATATTTATTTTATTCTGTTTTTAGTATTTGTTGTTATAGTAGCATCAGAAATACATCATCTGTGAAAATTTCAATTGTCTAGCTATCACACTTCATGAGATACAGCCCTGTGATAGACAGACGGACAGACAGACGGTCAGCGAAGTTTTAGTAATAGGGTCCCGTTAACTACTGGACCAATTTCAGAAATTCTTTCACTGATCAAAAGTTACATTATCAACGAGTAATCTAGACTATTCTTTTATTTTATTTTTTAGAGATCTTCACTTTATTCGCAACTAGCGACCCGCCCCGGCTTCGCACGGGTAGCATGTTATTATACATATAAACCTTCCTCCTGAATCACTCCATCTATTAAAAAAAACCGCATCAAAATCCGTTGTGTAGTTTTAAAGATATAAGCAAACATACATACATACAGACGCGGGAAGCGGAAAGCGACTTTGCTTTATACTATGTAGTGATAATGTACGTAAACAATTATTAATATATATAGCGCGTCTAAAGATAACATCTAAGCTTTATGATAACCACCTTGTCAACCACATGTCACGTCCTTTTCAGAAGCGAACAATGGAGTTTTCCACTCAAACAATATTTTACTTCCTAAAATAGTCTGGTTTTGAAGAATTATTTATTTGACAGCGGGTAAATAAGTTTGTCTTTGATTCCTCGTAATTGGGATTCAGAAACAGAGAAATCATTAGTGACTTTTCCGAAAGACAGGTAAAGTTACATCGATCTACTTAAAGTTGCAAATATTTTATTGTAAAATTAGAATAAAGGAAAGATTATTTTTTTGACTGAGCCGGAGCCTTTAGTTAGTAGACGGGCCCGGACGGGACACGGATCAGGCCCTGTTTAATATAAACTGCTTCTTACAAAATGTATGTAACGTTTATCCGTGCCTCGTCCAGGCCACGTACACGTCACGCCCCGTCTAAAATAAATATACCTTAAGGCCTCCTATTATCACAAAACAAAATAAAATAGAGTTACTATTTTTAAATATTGTACAAACAGGCGCAAAAAGAAACAATATTAATATCTGATACTTCAACGATCTACATTATTATTATAAAGAGGTATTATTTGTATTTTTGTTTGTAATGGATAAAGTAAAAAACACTGGACCAATTTAAAAATAGTATATTATGCAACTAGTGAATAAAGGACGGATTTAAAGCGAGGGCCGTAGATGAGTCACGAGCAAGTGAAGGATTCTAATGATAGAATCTGAACTAGAATCTCAACTGTTAGAATCCTGAACGACGCGAGTGATTCATGGCCCTCGATATAAATTCGTACTTTATTCAGGAGTTGCATACTATACTTTATACCATGACTACGAGAATATTTATTTAATCTAATGCCAAACTCCTTGTCGCAAATATCGACCAATCAAATCTCGAGAATTTATTTGCACCAAAGAGTTTTGAATTTCGAATCTCAGCGCAAGGAGTTTGTGTAAGCATTGAAATAGAGACCGGATATATTTTGTGTTCAAAATTCAAACACTAAAATAGTGAATAAAAACAAAACAGTGAATAAAAGGCCTTTTTATTCACTGTTTTGCGTGAACAAAATAAGCTTTTTAAAGTAGGTATGGTATAAAATATTTTATCTATCAAAAGCTACATTAACAGCGAATAAGATAGGCCATATTTTATTAAAAAAAAATAGAATTCTTTAAATAAATTCTGTAATAGCCGCAGAATTTTGCCTATAATCTTCATTTATACACCCGTGCGAAGCTGGGGCGGACTGCTAGTATGATATTTTTTTATGAATATTGATTATATTTCATTACCAGTTACTCGAACCTGGTTTGAAACATTTTTTTCTTTATTGCTCTAATTTCAGACATGTTATTACATTTACTTATTATTTTTGCTGACTAAAATAATTTTAAAAGCCAAAATATAAAATAAATTGGCACCATTAAAAAGATTGACATTGACATGTTAAAAGACGTTTCTATGAAATATCATAATAACAATCTTAAAAAAGAAGATCACGTCTTTTATCGCCAAGACTCTCAGATCTTAAGGAGCTTATATCTCTGAGGATGTCTAATCAGAAAAAATGCTTATAGTTATTAATTCGAGTCCCTTAGAAATACTCTCAATCATGCTACAACGAGGCGCTCATTCAAAACAGCATAAAAAATTACACAATGCTGATATCAACAAAGCCGTAAAAAGACAATCTCGTAATCAAAATAAATATCCTGAAAATAGGAATGACAATCCAATCTAAATTAACATCTAAGGATAAAAACATTCATAAGAGATTCCTCACGATAAAACCGCATTATGAAGCGCGGATTAAGATCGGCTCAAAGACAAAAACGAATCTAAGGGCCGATTGTAGAGCATACAATTCGGCAAACAATAAAAATAGTTTTTAGTCCGTCAAGGTGTAAAGTTTTCAAAACATTTTAAGGAATACCTATTGATTCCGCAATTTTTTTTTGCATTTTTTATAAAATAAATCTTCTTAATTTATGTGATCAAAAGGCAATTCTGCTGTGTCCACAAAATTACTAAAAATTCGTAATTCGTGTTACCTCAGGACTCTTTCATTCATAAACAGTTTTTTTTTTTTCGAAATGTGTCTTCTCGATTTGTTCCATTGTTATATAAATATAGTTCTGATGATGGTTCATGATAAGTTACGGAACTTCTCAAATATTGTAGTCATAACGATTTTAGTATTTACAGCAAGAAGTCATGGATTTGCATTCAGAAAGTATAAGTTGGTGAAATTAAACTGATTAAAAAGACTACGGTTGGGCATCGGAACTCCTAAATCTATATCTATATTTATATATCTACTTCTACTATATAAAACAAAGTCGGGTTTGTTACAACACATATAACTAGAGAACGGCTGAACCGATTTGGCTGAAAGTTGGCGGGGAAGTAGCTTAAAACCAGGAAACGAACATAGAATACTTTTTATAACGGGAACAGGAACGGGAACGGGAACTGGAGTGGGAACGGCAAATTTACACTCAAAAGCGACACGAAGTTCGCCGGGTTAGCTAGTAAACTCATATAAAACGATAAACGCTACCCTCAGATTCAATAGAGCATTCACGGTCAACAATCCTCCACAAGCATGAAGTCGGTTTTGTAGTTGTTTTAACGTAATTATTAAGTAATCTGTTGTTACGCCGAATCGTGTGGTTTCTAATAAGGAACCAGCGATTCTTAGGTTTAATATCCGGGATCGGAATGAAAAGAAAAAGTCAAATTAATCGAACAATTAAGCTTTAACTTCAGCTTGGTTTTTTTTAAGGCAAGTAGCATTACAAGTAGGTAATCCTACTTGTAATGCTTTGTTGTCCGAGTAGGAGGTGCCTTGACTTTCAACCCGAAGGTCATGGGTTTGATTTAAATAAAACAATTATTGCGCCCGAACACGTGTGCAGAACGGTGAAGGAAAACATCGGAAACCAATTAGTATTCTTATAAGCGATGGTCTTGCAACCTGTCGCGTAATCTGGGTATGTAAAAATGTTATACTTGAACGTGCCTCTAACTACTCCCTTCAAATATCTTCGAAGATCTAAGCGCCTGGAGATCTGAGAGGATATCTAAAGTACTATTAATTTTCAAAAGCCATTTAAAATAAAATAAATAAATAAATAGGGTCACGACTGTAATCCCCAAGTACGGTAGACATCCTCTCAGATCTCCAGATGCTCAGATCCTTTGAAGATGTCTAGGAGGGGTAGTCAGAGGCATGTTGAAACACTCTATTTGGTATATGCCTACATTTTGCAGTAGTTAGCATTCCATACGTGACAGGTTGTAAGCCATTTATGACGTCAAAATATCATAAAATAATTTTCAATCAGTTTCCTTGAATGGAACGCGATATACCGAGCTTCGGCAGAAGCAATAATAGGTTATATCACAAACCACTGAACTTCCGTATAAACCCGCTACAAAGCTTCGAATGTAGATTGCCAAGTAAACCGTTCAAATTGAAACCGTGAAGATGGACCGATTTTAATAAACCACGCACGAAACCCGAATTCCAAAACAAGGAGGAAATACAATCAGGGAAGCTGGCACCGGTTTCTGCAAACCTAGTGTGAGTATTCTAGGACCTAGCTATCAATATATTATTTTACTGCATGTTTTGTCTAACCGTACAAATGTCCATTGTTTTAGGCTGTGGTAGAAACAGGCATAGATTTTGGGTAGAACACTAACTAAATATTATTTTATTTTTTCGTGTGTTGAAACCGGCCTACATATTGGGTTGAATCTGGAATTTATTATTTGTGGTGAGAAAACGTGGGTCGAAAACGGACTACACCTGTGCGACGACATTCTCATAAACCTACTATAGGTTAGGTTTATGTATTTAGAATCGCTCAGAATGTCAAAAGAAATCATTGTTCAATAGTTTCGCGCTAAATGGCGCTGTGTGAAATGTCCAACAATATTTAAAAATATAAGACTACTTATCATAATGTGAAATTGTTGTGTTATATTTTAAAAACTGAAGAAATAAGAAACGATTTTTACCAAGCTTTACCTGTAACAAAATAACTACGCAAGAAAGATAACCATGGAAATATAGATAAAACTTATAATATGGTTGGATAATTATCATCAGTAATCAACAATATGATATAAACCTGATGCTGTAGCCAAGAAGTCTTCACGAAGAAATTCCGCAACGGTTAATAGCATGAACATTGAACATCCAATTTTGTAAACGCATTCAATAATTGCTCTTTAGAGTACTAGATACGCGTGTTTTTTGGACTATAATTGTATGAAGTATTCTGGTTCTTAAAATGACCGCTAGAGACACTGGTGCCGATTATGTTGTGTTCCAGCAAAACTTAAAATTTCGTAAAAAAACGACCGATCTTATTCATTTTATATTAAAGTCTAAATTAGAGTCACATCAAAATGACAGTCCTAAAACTTGGGATATTTTAGCCGTTTCTCTATTTTATTTCGCATATTTGACACAACCAAGTGTCATTTTAGTCAACACCAATTTACATGTTGATTATATTAACTTGACGTTTCTAAATCTATTACAAAAATCGTAAATTTATTCAAAACTATTCATGTTTTAGAACTGTCACTTTGAGGTTACGCTATTATAAACTTTAACTTAAAAGAAATAAGATCGATAGTTTTTAGGAATTTTAACTTAAGCGTGGACACAACAGAATCGCCACCACTATCGGACTTCATTCACCATGACTGGTGACAATTTTCTGACATCTTCCTCTCAAGGCCCAACTCACTCTTGGCATTTTTCCCGGTTGTTCGTGCTTTTGGAAGTCGAAATCGACGAAACTCTAATAAAAGACTGTTCACGCTAAATCGAAGCGATTTTCGGAAAAAGGTTTTTCAGCGGTGAAGGTTGCGAAAAACGCAGAACCACTGCGGGATTTATAAAAACCGGCCAAGTGCGAGTCGGACTCACGCACAAAGGGCTCCGTAACATTATTTATAAAAACGTCAAATAAACACGTTAGTTGTATGGATCCCTACTTAAATATTTATTTTATTTCGTTTTTAGTATTCGTTCTTATAGCGTCAACAAAAATACATAATCAGTGAAAATTTCAACTGTCTAGCTATCACGGTTCATGAGATACAGCCTTGTGACAGACAGACGGACAGACGGACAGCGAAGTCTTATTAATAGGGTCCCGTTTTTACCCTAAAACGAGGTCTCGCTTATTTCGATGTTTTTTTGTGTCGTGTTGGAGTCCTTGCCTTCCGCTGGGTTTGAATCCTGGCTGTGCATCATTGGATTTTTATATTCGAAAAATGTAAGCTAAACTTGACTTAAAAGATTTGTATCAAAATCAAACATGCAAAGGCAAGTTCAATAAAAGCTTCTGATAGAAACAACGTTTCAATATAAAATCCCAAAATGTTTCTCTATTGAATGCCGGTGCATTTTGTTTCTAGTGTGGATCCGCTTAAATCCAGTTCAATCCGATTTGAATGATCGCTTTATAGAGGCGTTCTTTTCTTTCAGGAACCCGATTTTAGAAGGTGTTAGCACTAGTTTTAACAATAATACTTTTAAATCGATATAAATAAATAAAATCCGATAGTCACGTCCTGACCATAACACCCAGACGAACAGACACGCGATCATGCAAAAACTTGTGATCGAACTTCTCACACTTCCAATGCGTCTTAGCCGAAATACGTATAACTAGGTATAACTAGGTAGTAGGTAGGTAGCAGTTAGCAATAGCAGCCTAGAATAATAGTTCCGTACCCAAAGAGTAAAAACGGGACCTTATTACTAAGATTTCGTTGTCCGTCTGTCTGTCCGTCTGTACATCTGTCTATCACAGGGTTGTATCTCATGATCCGTGATAGCTAGACAGTCAAAATTATTACAGATGATGTATTTCTGTTACCGCTGTCACAACAAACACTAAAAACATAATAAAATAAATATTTAAGTGGGGATCCCATACAACAAACGTGGTTTTTGGCGTTTTTTATAGATAATGGTACGGAACCCTTCGTGCGCGAGTTGAATCGCATTTGGCCGGTGTTTTTATCTACAAACCACAAGAACAAACTCACGAACGGACGCTTGTGATAATCTTTATCACTCCATCGAATAATATACAGCTACGCCTATACGTCTTTGTGGGGGTCTTAATCATGTTTAATTTATTTTACCGACGTTTCGACTATGTTACAATAGCCATGTTCGCGGGCAGACCCCATGCCCGCGACCATGATAAAAACGTGATAAAGACCCGTGTAAAAAATAATAGTTATGCCTTCTAATCACGATAGTTTGAAAAACAGTAACAGTAGTAGTTTTTGGAGCTATGTGTTCGTAAGCGGTTCGATAACATTCAAAACTGATGTTAAAAGAACGAAGTCACGAACGAACGCTAGTTATAATCTCTATCACTCTATCGAATGAAATACAGTTACGCTTTTACGTCAATATGGTAGTTTTCATTGAAGTTGTTTGTTTTTTAGGGTTCTGTACCCAAAGGGTAAAAACGGGACCCTATTACTAAGACTTCGCTGTCCGTCTGTCCGTCTGTCTATCACAGGGCTGTATCTCATGAACCGTGATAGCTAGACAGTTTAAATTTTCAGATTATGTATTTCTGTTTCCGCTCTAACAACAATTACTAAAAACAGAATAAAATTAATATTTAAGTGGGGCTCTCATACGACAAATGTGTTTTTTTGGCGTTATTTATAGATAATGGTACGGAATGTGTTCGCTAACAGTTCGATAGAGTCTAAAACTGGTGCTGGAAGACCGTGAACGTGAGTTTGATGAAACGTGGCTCGTCGTTTGTCTGTACTCTATTGGTTTGTTTTGCTAGCTTCCTAGCTTCTGATAGCAGATCGATATTTTTGTTTCTTTGTTGCCGCGTTCAGATAGTAAGTTGATGTTTATCCAAATATCCCTTGTGTTATTATTTTTCCAAACTATCGTGATTAATGGACATAACTATAGATTTTAACACGGGTGTCTATCACGTAATTAATTTAATTTATTTTTCAGACTGTCTGCCCGCGACCATGGCTATTGTAACATAGCCGAAACGTCGGGAAAATAAATTAAAGGTAATTACGTGATAAACACCCGTATTCAAATCTATAGTTATCCCTTGTGTTACTAAATGACTGATCTATCAATGCACAGCCTTAACCACACAGGATGTTTTTGTTTTGGTGTGTAGGGGTGCACTAAAAAGGAAATTTCACCCTTAGGAGAGAGAGAAGTTATAAGTGTTGGCCGTGTGGAAGATACCTCGACTTTCAATCTGAAGGTCGTGGGTTCGAATCATGGATTTTTCTGTTCGAAAAATTGATATGCGCATCAAAAACACGTGCTCAAAACGGTGAAGGAAAACAAGCGGCGATGGGCTTGCAACCAGTCACGTATGGAATGCTAACTATTACTGCAAAATGTGGGCATGTGCACTCGACATCTTCAAAGGATCTAAGCGTCTGGAGATCTGAGAAGATGTCTACCGTACTTGGGGATTACAGTCGTGATCCTATTTATTTTATTTTTATAACTTCTAAAACAACTGTACACGAACAAAGTCGCGAGGGTTAGGGCTTAAATATATTTCAATTTGATCCTTATGCAACATAGCTAATCTAATGAGGCAGTGCTTAGCGTCTGTGAGTCGCTTCCAGTTGGTAAGCATCTGGATTAGTTGAGTTTAACATAACTAATATACTTAAATCCGAAAGTTTGTGAGGATATTTGGATGTTTGTAGCTCAATCTCACCAAAAAGACTTTTGTTAATAAAAAACAAAATATTAAAAAAATATTTTGGTTATTTTATTACTAGCAAAATAAGTGGGAACGTAAAAAATAAAATAAAAATAAAGGAGGACATTTCACATAACGCCATCTATGACGTAACATTTCAATTCTCTCTTAAAAATCACTTTTGTAGTTACATAAATCAGCTACGGACAAATACGCAACATAAGAGTTCCGCTCCACCATTTTGTTTTAGAACCCTAAAACCGCTGGTATTCAAAATACTTGCTAAATAAAATTTATTTAGTGTTAATTAATCTCATGGGAATCTAAAGAGGATTTACAAGGGACCCCTTAAAAGTTAGAGTTGACGCTCGATGGGTCATCTATTATAATGATGAAACTTTTAAATTGTGTCTTTTGAGTTTTGCGAACGATAAAGGCCGAAAAGTGGAGATAAGGAAGTTTTCTTGCAAGAGGTTCTGTCCTTTTACTGTGTTTGTATTGACATGGTCAAGTGAACGCCATTACTACAAGAGAATAGTCCGGGAAGCTATTGAAATTAAAAAGTACCCAAATTTTAATCGCGAAGACGGCTTTAGACTCTCTTCTTCATGGAATCCTGTGGTCACTATGTGTGGGTGTCGCGATAGACCATCTCAGTGCGTGGATACAGTCAGTGTGGTGTGTCGTAATGTGAACATGGACATTTCTATTTCTAAAGACCAAGTGAGGGTAGTTTCTTCAACTGTCTCCGCTTCTCGACGGTAGCTCCGAGTACTCCAGTCTGCCCGCGACCATGGTTATTGTAACATAGCCGAAACGTCGGGAAAGTAAATTAAAGGTAATTACGTGATAAAGACCCGTGTCAAAATCTATAGTTTTGACATGGTCATATAAGTAAGGTTTTCATATATTCAACTCTGACTGGCTTTACAGCTCATTTGGTAGTAACTCTGCCTTCTGCGCTGTTGGTTGATGGGTTCGAGTCCCAGGGCAAATATTTGTGTGTGCCTGATGATTGTTCTGTGTCTGCGTGTTATGTGATTATAAATAACTTCTGTTTTAAGTTATAAACCATTGTGTTGGTGTTCTAATATCCTACTAATATTACATATGATAAAGTTTGTTACTCTTTCACGCAAAAACTACAGAACGGATTAAAATGAAACTTTACAGTAATATAAATTATACATCAGAAACACATAAGCTACTTTATATCCACGTACCACCCGTGCGAAGCCGGGGCGAGCAGCTAGTTATATTATAAATATTACAACAACATAACAATGGTTATTAACTGAGTATACATTTTTTATTCATAAAACCCTTTTTAGTGTTCTGTACCCAAAGGGTAAAAACGGGACCCTATTACTAAGACTTCGCTGTCCGTCTGTCCGTCTGTCTGTCGCAGGGCTGTATATCATGAACCGTGTTAGCTAAACAGTTGAAATTTTCACAGATGATGTATTTATGTTGCCACTATAACAACAAATACTAAAAACAGAATAAAATAAATATTTAAGTAGGGGTCCCATACAACAAACGTGTTTTTTTTGCCGTTTTTTATAGATAATGGTACGGAACCCTTCGTGCGCGAGTCCGACTCGCACTTGGCCGGTTTTTATTTAATTTAGACATTGACATTTTAAACAGACATATTCTACTACATGTTCTCTATATAATATACCGAAAAACGCTTTATTTTTAATGGTTCTTGAAATTGAGACTCGTATAAGCAAAATAATACAGAACATAAATAACAAATTCATATTATGTGTATATCGTTTTCGTTGTAGCTCACGTTAACTTATTTATATGAAGAGCTCAAGCTTGAATGGTATTTGACGTCTTTCTAAACATACTACCCTCTAAAGCAGCGGTACTCAACCTTGTATTTACTTCGGCCCCACTTATGTAGCTTTTTGAGGCGGGTCGCAATAAAATTATGAAATAATATAATGTTTGTAATATTTTTTAGACGTGCCTCTGACTAGGAATCTCCTTAAGACATCTTCGTGGGTCTAAGCGTCTGGTAATCTGAAAGAGTGAGCGTACTTAAGTATTACAGTCGTGATTTCATTTATCCTACTTTATATTATAAATCCGAAACTTTGTGAGGATGTTTGTGTTTCAATCACGACCAAATATATTGGATAGAATAAAATTACAACTAATGTCTGAAGATAGTTTTTCATAAATAAATAATTACAATAATTACCTGCCTTACAAGTTTTGTATAATACATAATTGGCAGGTGCAGTTTCTGACTCTATAACCCAGAATTCATCCTTTATGTATACTCAAGCAATAACCCAAAACTGTAACTCATATTTTCAATAGTTGACATAATCTATTATTTGTATAAATACCCACTGTTTTTCATTATAATTATTTGTGTAAAAGGGCTCTTTAATGTTGGTAGCGACCCCACTAATGCCCTATGAAAGCAGATACCTGTGATAACAATAAATAATTATTTTATAGTCCTCAGCTCACTAAAGCAGGCCACGTGTTGAGTAACGCTGTCAGAAATTCTGTGGTGTATGAAGGCTGAATTTCGGCCAAGTGGTCATCCTAATGGGCCGGTGTCTTGAGGATGTTGCGGAATTAATAATGAAATTGGTCTCAGTTTCGGAGTGCCTGGCCGCTTATCTGAGTATTTTTGGAGTGGGTTCCATGGGATATGACGTCATCGAACGAAATGAGAGTAGTTACATCAAACTGTTCTATACATGCAGTCTGCCCTGGCTTTGCGGGAGTACTAATGTAGATTGTATGCAAAGTTGATACCTTAGGTTATATTATTTCAATTATTGTAGGGATCTCTTTTAGGGGATTTTATCGCTGGTAATATAGATTTTGATAAGTTATTTTTTTTTAATTTGTCCTATATTTTTTTAGTTTATAATAACATACAAAAACAAAAAAAGGTACATTATTTTTCCTTAAAATAGACAAATATCAACTTAGAGATTTTGGAGAGGTTTTGGAGATTTCTTTCTTAAGGATGCGTTTTCACCTACGCGGAGCTATGCTAAGCTGTGCGGAGCGGACCAAATACAGCTCTTGACATTTTCAAACTCGAATACTTGAGCGCTGTCATTGTTGAGCGCTGTCACACACGACTTAGCGTAGCTCCGCGCAGTTCCGCTTAGGTGGAAACGCACTCTAATGCACCCCTAGATATCGTACTAATAAATATATACCTAGTTAAAAACTAAAAATACGCAATTTTTTTTGTATTGTCAAATTAAACCGACGTTTTGAAGAAGGTCAAAATCACGTTCAAAGATTCTCTTACATACATATATAAATGCGAGTTAAAAATAAAAGCGTGTTAATAAAAGGTACTTTTATTCCTTAACTCTTCAATTCAAAGGCAATGTCAAAAGGTATTGATTTCTATAAAATCACAAGGATTACTTTGAAACGTCTTAGCTAGGTGAAGCTACTCCTGTTCCTCAAGACTAACCCTCGTATTCAAGAACGACACTATAAGAACACGCACCCACAGTGGACGAAATCTTTTTTCATAAACATCACTTTAAGTATTTCACTTTCAAAACTTTCGTGAGTTGTACTACACATTATTACAACAACGGGAAATTACTCACGTAAATGATAAATTGTCAATGAGGACACCGACAATGTTTCGATTCATCTAGAGAATCTTCTTCAGGGTGAGTGGACACTTTAAGTGTTGAGCGGCACTATGGCGCACGCTACCGTGTGCCTTTAGAGCTCAACTTTGACTAGAGGCACACGACAATGTACCTCTAGTCACACTATGCGGTGTCGCACAACACATAAAGTGATTTTTATGAAAAAAGATTTCGTCCACTGTGGGTGCGTGTTCTCACAGTGTCGTTCCTGAATACGAGGGTAAGCCTAGAAGATTTCAATTTGGCACTCCATTGCACCCTCTGTTTATTTAGATGGAAATATAATTATAGCTACCTAACATTCTAATGTGAACTATGAGCTAGCTAGTAAGTAGGTTACCTATTTCTACAAATACGGACAGTATTTGTAGAAATAGGTAACCTATTTTTTTTGTCGAGACGTACCGGCCGATTTGTGCTATTTTTTTGCGGGTGGACAGTAAATACTATAATCGCTCGGCGCGCTGGGACGGTTGAGTGGATAGTCTAATGTGAACTATGAGCTAGCTAGCAAGTACTTACCTATGTTCTCCCAATACTGTTCCCTATTAGTTTAGATAACACCAACTTAACTAGCTAGCAAACAATTCATAACACATTTAGGTATCAACAGTTATCGGTGTACTTTGAAGCAACTTCAACTCAAAGTCGATCAAACTGAATGTTATATAATATAACTAGTGGGAACCCTCGTGACTACGTTCACGTGATGTTATTTAAACAGTGGCCTGAGCACGAACTAGTGGTTCATGCTAACCCCCCTGACTTCTACCGTCACTTCACATATCAATTTTTAGAATAGAAAAATCCATTGATTCACGCCGACATTCGACAACACGGCTTTTTTAGATAAAAATTCAACTGAAATATTATTTCAAAGGTTTTGATGGTTTATGTATAGCCATTGACCACAACTATTTGGAATTGTCCCCAAGACGCTATCGGCATAGCCACGTTGGATTGCAATACTGATCCGTCGAGTCAGATAAGAGCCAGCTCCCGGTCACGTATTATATTCTTGATCTTGATTATCTGGAGATCGGCGCGAATGTCTATCATTGAGGATTACTGTCGCGAGCCTATTTCTTAACCGACTGCCCAGATGGAGATTAATGTTTTATTTTACCCATTACAATACCAATTCGTTAATTATCCTCGAATGAAAAAATAAACACGACTGTAATCCCCAATTACGTTAGACATCCTCTCATATCTCCATGCGCTTAGATCCTTTGAAGATGTCTAGTGGGGGTAGTCAGATAAACCTCCAAACAATATATTTGGCACATGCCCACATTTTGCAGTAGCTAGCATTCCATACGTAACAGGTTGCAAGCCCATCGCCGCTTATTAGAATACTTACTGGTACTATAGAATACTCCTTCGCCGTTGTGAGCACATTTTTTTGATGCGCGTATAATTTTTTCGAAGAGAAAAATCCATTGGTGCACGCCGGGATTCGAACCAACCTTTGAAATGAAAGTCGAGGTACCTCCCACTCGGCCAACATCCTCGAAATACTTTCAAGAAGCTGTGTTGGTCAAGTGGGAGTATATTGACTTTCAATCATATAGTTCGGCCGTGAATTCCGGCCGTGCTTTAATGGATTTTTCTATTCAAAATATATACAAGCTCAAAATTATGAAAAAAAACATCAAGCTAGTTAGAATGCTCATCACGCTAAATATAATGTTTGGACGTGCCTCTAACTACCTATTTTAGGCATATTAAAGAATCTGAGTGCATAGAGATCTGAGAGTATGTTTACCGTACTTAGGCTATATTTTTTATTTTTCTCTATTCTTTTTGCAAAGGATAAAAACCTGTTTCAAGGATATCGTACTTAAGGCTTTATTTGTAAGGCAGATATTCCTTCTCTTAAAACTTCGATTCATTGATATTTAAAAAGGTCAAACGTTAGAGTTTTCGTGGATAAATTATAAATTGGAGGGTCGATACCGAAAATTCTACGCATAACTTCTCCCTTCGCACGGAATTTAAAACATGTTTTTGTGTTTTCATTGCTTTATAAAACTGCAATAATTGGAGTGTTGGCCGAGTGGGAGGTACCTCGACTTTCAATCTGAAGGGCGTGGGTTCGAATCCCGGAGTAAATCAATGGATTTTTCGGTTCAAAAAATTTATACGCGCATCAAAAACACGTGCTCACAACGAAGGAAAACATCGTTAGGAAACCAGTTAGTATTCTTATAAGCGGCGATGGGCTTGCAACCTGTCACGTATGGAATGCTAACGACTGTGGGCATGTGCCAAAAATAATGTTTGGACGTGCTTGCCATCTATATATCAATAAGCTGTGTTTGCCATCTCAAAGGATCTAAGAGCCTGGAGATCTGAGAGAATGTCTACCGTACTTGGGAATTACAGTCGTGATCCTATTTATTTATTTATTATAAAACTGCTTCTGGTGTTGCAGAACTAGAAATCGCTGAACGCGGCAATAATTCAACAGAAATTGCAGAAATGTTTGTACAATATTGCAGGAGAAATTGTATTATTGGGGAATCAACTCGTTCGATTTCAGTGTATATTCTCCAAAATGTTTCCTGGTTGAACATTTAGAGGCACTTTTCGGCAAAGTTCGAGACTCTAAATTTGGCATCTCTAGAGACTCACCAAAATTACTCTTGAGTGAGAATATTTGTATGTTTGTGGCTCAATCACAAATGACTTAACCAATAAAACTAAGAATACACATAGCCAATGCCCAGGAATTTTAATAGGCCACATTTTATCCATGTACCTATCACGTGAGCGAAGCCGTTGGCAAAATATCGCGTCCAGGCCCCGACTGAAAACCAGCGTCGCACCGCGCTTCGCCTACTCCCTAGGTTCGGTGCTGTGCGGCTCAATGCTGAGACGGGGACTTATTTGCCCCCACGTAGCACAATCTGCTGTTGATTGTTTTTTTGTTTTCTTTTATTCAATAATTGTGTTGTGCCTTTGGAGCATATAAATGTTTTTCTTTCAAATAAAGTATTTTTATATAGCTGTAAAATCCCCAACTGCACTACGTCTAAGTTGCGTTTTCTTCACCGAAGTTTTTAATCACTCGCTGGATCTAGATAAAGCCCCTGGTGGATTTTACTCATAAGTGCCAAAATTGCACCGTCAGGTGTAGGTCTGAGTATATTTGCATAGAAATAGACGAACTTTATGCACAGACGAAACAATAGTACCAACGGAGTCTTCACTCCCATATCACTGAAAAATGACATAGGTACAGTTGTTATCTCACAACCGCTTTTATGGGATATAAGAACTGTACAAGTGTACAGTACTGCTCACAGTACTTGTAGTTGTGATGTGTATAAGACACGTGCTTTTGTGTGCGTGAATGCGGCTCTGATGATACTGATTGCTACACACAATGAGCTATTTGACAAGATTTTAAAAACCATTTTAGATTATTCATTAGTGACTGTGGAATGTGTGGAACACATAAAAAAATATTATATTCAATTCTGTTAAGCCTTAAAATTTTTAATTAAATATTGGTAAGTTAATTTGTAGACCCACAATGGGTCATCACACGCTACATTTCCACTGCCGCGCACGCTATACATAAATATTAACTCATAAATATGTCATTTTCATAAGGAATTTATTACATTTTCAAAATAAAAAATAGCCTATGTTACTCAGGGATAATGTAGCTTGGTAACGGTGAAGAAGTATTGAAATCAGTTCAGTAGTTTTTGTGTTTATCCATTACAAACATACAAAAAAACAAAAAATCAAAACTTTTCTCTTTATAATATTAGTATAGATAAGTTGCCGAGGACTAATAGCTATAACAAAAAAAGTTTCATCAAACATCGTCCAGTAGTTTTTTCGTGAAAGACGGATAACAGACAGACAGACAGACAGACACAAATTCCAAAATGTAAATTTTTGGCTTGTGTTACTTGTATGAAGACCCCTAGGAGTATTTTTTTAAAGTTTTTAGTATAGATATAGAAGACTAATGTATAATTCGTAATTATTTTTTAGGGTTCCGTACCCAAAGGGTAAAAACGGGACCCTATTACTAAGACTTCACTGTCCGTCTGTCTGTCACAGGGCTGTATCTCATGAACCGTGATAGCTAGACAGCTGAAATTTTCATAAATGATGAATTTCTGTTGCCGCTATAACAACAAATACTAAAAACAGAATAAAATAAATATTTAAGTGGGGCTCCCATACAACTGGTTTTATTTTATTCCTTTTCTTTCGATTGTCGACAGCATGTTGACCAACATTGCCTAAAGCAGTATATTAATATCCCTTATAGATTAGCCAAACCCAGACCGCTATAGTTCCTCATCTCGTATTCCGATCTTCCAAAATTATAGTCTATAAGTTGCCCAGGACTAATAGCTATATAACAAAAAAGTTTCATCAAAATCCGTTCAGTAGTTTATATTAGTAATGTTTTTTTTTTGGCTTGTGTTACTTGTATGAAGACCTCTAGGAGTATTTTTTTTAGTTTTTATTCAATGTACAGAATTGAACTCTTCTACAGCTTTATTATATGTATAGATAACGCTTTTACATGCAAATGACGTTGCACTAGTTTCTGTGATGACATATGCTTGTCAACAAGTAAAAAAACGACAAGTTTTTCAAGGCATGTGAAGACATATTGACAAGCATGTTACGTCTTCATCGATTCGACCACCGATCACCACTATCCTGACCGTTTTGTGTCATATGAATATGGTTTTTTAAATAAATTACTGTTTATTTTCAAGTTATTTAAGTTAGTTATTTTACTCCATAACGCTTTTTAAAGGCATAATTTACATAGATTACTATCAACAAGACTTTTTTTTCATAATAGCATAACCCGCCTTTGTGAAATGAAACAACTGTACCTCTAGAAATTATTACGAGTGCACTCCACACAGGATGTCATATTAGGAGTTGGTCAAAAATAAGTCTGCAGTTTCCTATATTTATATGGGCTATTAAGCGTTAAGTAACTGTGCTTTTGTCTGATTCTTCTAAAGGTGTTACCAGACATTGGGCGGGATTCAAGCGCGGCATTCGCAGTACACAAATTTGAAATGTCTGGTCACACCTTAAGCTTGGTCGCAAAGCACTGCAGGCGTAACTCCTCCTTGTAGTTTTTTGACTTTGACTTTGACAACTCATTATATATAGCAGATATTGCAAGGATTTGACAGTTACCGTGTCCAACCTACATTTACGTATTTATGTTGGAAACATAAAACGTCAAAGTGCACATGAACCTTAACTCAAAGTAATAGAGCTTACTTTGCCTTCTTAGTAATTGTAGAGTGATTGAGGTTCGCTGCAGATTTGCGAGAGGAATTTAATCTAACCCATACAATGTCTGTAAGGAAATATCTATTGGAGAAAATTGAGTAAGACTATTCAATGTCTGTTTGAGTTTAAGCTAGATATTTAGCAGGAAAATACATAATAGCCGTACTGAAGCTGTAAAGTTTATTTTACAAGGCCTATACATATACACGTTCAAATTGTTCCATCGTTCAAACTATAGTTACGATATTGATATTGAAACGATTATTGTTACGATATTTTGTTTTTGGTTTGCTAGACCCCCTGTTCCGATAGAACGGTCGGCGAATCTAGGCAAACGTGAAGACAAACGGCCAACTGTTTGGCTGCGTGGCAGACAATTTTCGACCTTATGCAGTGACACAAAACTATTTTGACTGGCTTCACAGTTAAGTTGGTAGAAGTTCTGCCTTCTGCGCTGTGGATTGGATTCGGTTCCCAGCCAGGATAAATAAACATTTGTGTGACGAACATAGATGTTTGTTCTGTGTCTGGGTGTTTAAATGTATTATAAGTGCGCAATTAAAAAAAAAGTATATTTAAGTATTCTCTCATTAATCAAGTTCCTAAGTTCAAGTTTGGGACTAGATGGCGATTTTGGTGATGTGTAAAATGTCTACCAATATGTACTTAAGGGGCCCCCAGTCGCTGATTGCTCTTTTTCGAAACGAAAAAAGAAATACTTCTGAACAAGCCACATCTCCTATTTTTATAAGTATATTACTTCAGGTTCCTACCTAGATTTCTATTAAGCTGAAATTATAATAGCAGAAACTTTTCAGGATAAAGATATTATTTCAAAATGATACGTTTTAGAATTTATGATCGAAATATTTTATATACCTACTATTAAAATCAACTTGTGATTTATTGTTAAAGATAGGTAATATGTAGATCTAGATTTCTATTAGAATAGATTTTTGATAAGTAATTATACATAATTTATATCATTAATTTATTCGAAAAGCTAAGGCGGACTACGCGCCGACGTGTGTTTGTCGTCATTGCAGCGGTCGGTAGGATTATATATCGAAGTGATTAAAGATGGGTACATCTTTATTCACATATACTATACATTATAAAATAGGAGATGTGGCTTGTTCACAAGTATTTATTTTTTCGTTTCGAACAAAAACAATCGTCGACTGGGAGCGCCTTAATACTCTAGGCAATCGTGAAGCCGTTGACAGCGCGACAGACAATTTTCGACCTTATGCAGTGACGCAAAACCATTTTTCTGTCATACGTCTAACTTCACGTTTGCCTAGATCCGCCAACCATATTGTATTCTAATTTAAACAGCGTCTGGTAAAACTTTGTATACATAATCAATATTACGCGAAGCTGACTTAGCTGCGGGTTTTGGTTAGAACAAAATAACACTCTGTTACGAGTAACAACCCAGAGATGATTTAAGGTATAAATAAATATTGGCGGACTTTACACACAGCGCCATCTAGCCAAAAACTAGGCATAATATATACAACACTTATATATATACCCTTTTCCAGTGGTCAGTCTGAAAACCAGCGCTGCTGCATAGACATGACACGATAGTGTTCATGTTTATGTGGCGGCTTATATGCTGAGACTGCACCCTTTTGGCCCACGCAGCACAGTAGACTCCTTCCTATTTTTTTGTTTTACTTTATTTTTATTTTTTGTTTTGGATGTTTTTGTATTCTTTTTATATATTGTATCCCTCTGTCTTCTGTGTGTGTTTGTGTCAAATAAATATTTTCATTTCATTTCATTTTTATATATGTTTGTATGGGCCGAGTCTACCCGGATAAGACAGTAAAAGTGATAAAACTGCATTATCTTGAAAACCATCAAACTTAAAAAGAAACTGTCTTTCATTTATGTAACTATTAAGTATTCGTTATATAATAACGAATTATTAAAAAAAAAAACCAGCCAAGTGCGAGTCGGACTCGCGCAGCAAAGATTCTATAAAAAACGCCAAAAAAACACGTTTGTTGTATGGGAGCCTCACTTAAATATTGATTTTATTCTGTTTTTATTTGTTGTTAAAGCGGCAACAGAAATACATCATCTGTGAAAATTTTAAAAAATAACTGTTTAGCTATTCATAGCTTTGAGTAATAACGAAATAAGTATTTTGGAAAAAAAATCTATCGAGAAATGTTTCACCAATCGTGTTTCTGTCTATAATTTACCTAGATTAAATTCTTAGTTATCTTTGTCATAATAACCACAAAACTGTATGTTTTGCGGTTATTGAGAAAAAACAATTCTAAATTCATCAAAAATAATATTACTCGTCTTAAGAAAAATATGTAAAACATTATTTATGGTAAAGTTTTACAAAATAGTCTAGAACTACAATATTTTACCGAGACTGTGTTCTTGGTAATAGCTTTATTATTAACTTTTAGCTATTGGTCGTGACAGGTAAAAGTTTTCTCGTTGCTCTGAGAATAAACTAATAAAAGGTTTTTTAAAGTTAAATTTATTCAGACTAATTTTGTATAATTATTAATGAAATGAAAAAAAAAATTGGATCACGATTGTAATTCTCAAGTGCGGCAGAAATTCTTTTAGATATCCAGGCGCTTATATCATTGAACATATCTGAATGGGGTAGACAGAAGCACGTCCAAATCTTACATTTCGCAGCCCACACTTTGCAGTAATAAGAAGTAAGATGAGGGGGGTCTGATTAGGGGGGGAGGGCTATTTGGAAGGGCACGTTTATTTAGCACTTCTAACAAAACACTTGACTGTAAGAATGTATTTCCTGAACGCTTTCCTTAATTTTATATTACACTAGCTGCTCGCTATATAGATTAGTTACTTCACGCAGCTTCGCTCACATGGTAACTAAATTAAAACTAGCCTGTTTGTTATTCTAGGGCATAGGCTATATATATATATTCAAAGTTTGATTTGATTGAGATTGACAAAGTGATCGAACCACAAACATCCAAGCATACAAACATCCCCACAAACATTCGCATTTTTTAATTAGTAAAATATTTTCAACTTTTATTTTAGCAAGCCGAAACCGTTTGGAAGTACCGATTTTTGTTAGGAAAAGCTGTAATAACGAACCTAATTTCCTAAAATTAGGAGCATCAATAGACCCTCGAGATAATATACTGTTATTTTCCTTCCTCATTTCCAAAATTAAAAATCCTCGTAGAAAAAACTTCCTGAATTCGTGAGTTATCATCGTTTACACAAAATATTGGAAATTTCCCGCTTCGCTGTTATTATAAAAATAATTTGCGTTGGCATTTCGGATTATTAAAATAAGTCGGTAGTGTTCATCTTATAATTTTGCAATGATTAATAAACTTTTTGTTATTGAAAACTCAAGTTTTCTCCAAATTACTTGTTGGTAAATGTTTTGTAAATCAATTTTAGACTTAGATTGAACGTGGGAGGAGTCATCTTTTGTGAAAATCTAATAGGTACACAACCTACAGCGTAGAAGACAGAGCTACTACCTGAGTGTGGCCTGAGCGCAAACCACTATCGTATCGATAACCTATCGTTCAAATGCCAAAACTGACACTATTACTATACAAAAAGTGTCAGTTTTGACATTTGGACGATACGTTGTCGATACGATACTGGTTCATGCTAACCCCCCAGAAATTCTTCTTGAATATCTAACTAATAAAAAAATAGGATCACGACTTTAATCACTAAGTACGGTAGACATACTTTCAGATCTCAAGGCGCTAAAGGGAGTAGTCAGGGGCACGTCCAAACATTATGTTTGGCACAATATCCATTTTTTGCAGTAGTTAGAATTCCATACGTAACAGGTGCAAGTCCATCGCCGCTTATAAGAATACTAACTGGTTTACTCACGATGTTTTAATTCACCGTTTTGAGCACGGTTTTTTGAATTTCTATCTAATATAGTATTATTATTATACATCTGACCTCCGACTGACCTCATAAGGTCTTTAAGATCTATGCATATGTAGATCGCCAGTGACTATGTCACCCGCAGACTAATCGGCTAGACTCTAGCGCATGCGTGTGAGCTGTCTACTCATTTGTACGAATGTGTGTGTTTTTGTATCCCGACGCAGAAAATATGTTCAACTGTTTAAAGATCATCAGCTCTTTTCTAATAAAAAAAATTACATTTTACACAGCGCTAATACCTAGCCTCAAACTAAGCAAAGCTTGTACTATGGGAACCAGATAACTAATAGAATACTTTACATACATATTATACAATACATATTAACACCCAGACGAAGAACAAACATCTATGTTCAAGACACAAATATGTGTGTTCTAGGTGGGGATCGAACACACTGCCTACAGCGCAGAAGACAGAGCTACTACCAACTGAGCTGTTGAAAAGATGTGAGAAAAGTGTGTGCAAAAAGTTGTTGAAAAGATGTGAGCAACTTCTATCTGATCGATACAAAATTTAGTATCATGTGACTCAGAGTCGTAGATCGCGAATCGCGTTCGTTGTCTTATATCAGACAGTAAGCCTAATGTGTTGTGAGAAAGTGTTCACCTTGCATGAGGAGTCTATAGGCTGTGTGGTCGATGATTCGTGACTTTATTTAACTTTACGTGCGATCTTCACGTAAAAGGTGATGATAAGCCGGTGCCTGTCATCATCTTTAACTAGATGACAGCCCTCAAGCAATCAAAGCATTAAATTTATAGGTACCTAAGATTTTACAGCTTGCATAAGGCAACTTTATATTTAGTGGAACTTTAGGGTACCGCAAGTGTCCCTTATCATCGTTTCTGAGTAATGGCGTCTGATAAGCCAATAATGGGGCAAGTTAGCAGTAAAACTGGACGATTGGTTTATAAGGCTTTGTGGTATCGTGTTATTTAAGACTACTGGAAACCCCCTGCGATTTCGTTCTTTTGAAGCAATTTTCGAACTGACTTCAATGTCTCTGTGTTGGAATAATAACATTCCATGAAGGCCATGTATGTATACACCATCCAACTTGCGTCCATGTTGAGTGAATGGTTCTTGGATTTATGACAAATCGCAGACCATTTATCATTACTGAATCTGTATTAACTGATGACACTGACAGCTCTAAACTTCTGTTACCTTGCTTATGAACTGTCATGTATCTTTTTCTGTTCTGCGTTAACCACCTTGATGGTAAGATGCTCTTCTTAAAATTACGAATTTGTATCCAGTCATTGTGAGTTTGATATTTGTACCAATCATTTATTCATATCTATATGTATATATAAAAGAAAGTCGTATTAGTTACACAACTCAAGAACGAACCGATTTGACTGAAAATAGGTAGGGAAGTAGCTTAGAACCAGGAGACGGACATAGAATACTTTTTAAATATATCGGGAACGGGATAGGGCACTTAACACAACATTTGTAAATTCTAAAGCGATAGGGAGTTCGCCGTGTTAGCTTGTATAAAATATAAGAGCCTTTCTCGAATCTCTATTCAACAGCATTTTGATTTTGCCGCCTGCAAAACTCTGCACCCCCTTAGAGTGAGTTTCCACCTACGCAGAGCTGTGCGAAGCTGCGCTAAGCTGTACGTAGCGGACCAAACACAGCGCTCGATATTTTGAAACTCGAATATTTGAGCGCTGTCATTGGTTCGCTCTGCACGGCTTAGCACAGGGTAGATGTTAGGGTCAAGTTTCGAGATTTCTTTCTTATTGCATCCCTACATACTACACCACACATCCTTCAAATTCTGTCTTAGGTTATCACGGCCTAACCGCTGGGCCGATTGTGACGAAATTACGTATAGAGATAGTTTAAAGTGTTGGAACGGACATAGGCTACTTTTAGAGTGGAGGGGATGTATTTGGAGGATGAGGTAATATTTCCTCCAAATTTAAAGTTTCTAGAACTAGTATATAATAATAATGTTTTCAAATATCCCGTGATAATGGCAATGCTAAAGCAATAGGAGAGGTAATGATGGCCGCTGATGAACTGGATCTAAAGTGAAAAATTGTTATCTTCTTTCTTGGAAAAGAGACAATTTGGAAGTTGAAATATTTACCACTTTTATTTTAGTTTTTTCGCCATTAATCAAGATTCAGGATCTGGGGGGTTAGCATGAACCACTATCGTATCGACAACGTATCGTCCAAATGTCAAAACTGACACTTTTGTATAGAAAATCTGTCAGTTTTGGCATTTGGATGATACGTTGTCAATACGATAGTGATACGTGCTCAGGCCACTGAACATCCTATTTCGGTTTTCAAAAGGAGTCTTAATCTTAATACATGTTTTTGAACGAATAATAAATTAAATGTAAACAAAAGTCATCTTTTTCGTTTACACTTTCGATATTGTTTACCATGTACTTAGCTAAACAACTAGCTACCCACGTATAAGGTAAATAAAGCTTCAAGCAATCATAATCTACGAAAAAGTAAAAATAAAATAGGATCACGACTAAATAATCCCCAAGTACGATATATAGCCTATAATCTCCAGGTGCCCAGATCCTTGAAGATATGGTGCCAATTTTGATACATACATAATTTTTCAGTAGTTAGCATTCCATATGCCCATCGCCGTTTATACTAACTAGTGTTCTCACATTTTATTTTACCGATTTAAGCTGTGTTAATATTTTTTATCAAATAGAAATATCCACGATCTTCGGATTCAAAGAAAAAGTACCTTCTACTAGGCCAATACAGCTAATAAGCTTAATTAACCCCAAGTAAAGTGGCTGCAGTAAATAAGAATCTAAATAATTCCTTCAAGAATCTAGTTATTTATAATTAAAATATCTTTTTACTATTGATAAGCCAAAGATAATTCACAGAGCGGCTTAAATTCTGACAAATAAATTCATATTTAAAGTAATTTATTAATTAATTAAGGCGATAAAATAACCAATTATAAACGGTTCTCGGTATCTACCCGGAAAAGGAGTGTTGTGGCATAGCTTAAAATTACCCATAGCTAGCTCACTTTGTGTATATTTTGACAGCAACTAATCCAAATTTCGTAAAAGACGATCAGTTTTGTTATGTTCTCGTTAAATTAGCGTAAACCCTAGAGTAATCATAAGTCTACTGCAATATGTGCGCATGTGTAATATTTGAACGTGCTTCTGACTACCCCATTTTGAAGATCTGAGTGCCTGGAGATTTACACAAATGTCTAGATTATTTGGGAAGTACAGTCGTGAGCCTATTTATTTCTGACGTTTTTTTTATTATGTCGACTGAGTTAAGCCAATTGGAGTTGACACTGTGCACATCGCGTTTTCTTGCTATAGAGATGCGATACGCACGCAAGTCAGACGCAGCCTGTACACCGTTCGTGAGTATCGCGTCTGTATAGCAATAAACTTACGTCAACGGAGCGTTTAAAAAACGCGGTGTATAGTGGCCCTAGTTATACCTATAGCTCGACAATAGCGCTCTGCAGTGAGTTAGCTCTTTGCGAATAAGCTATGGTAATAAATTATATTTTGGAAGGAAATTTTAGTGTGAATTATTGTATTTGTTTATTTTAGATATGAAAAATGCTTGTTTGTTGTTTTGTTCATCAGCATCCTTACTATGACTACCTTATAAATATCGTGCTTTTAGAGTTGCACGAGCCAGAGGTTAGTTAGGGAAAGGCCATTTTAAATTAGAGTTTTCTTATTAACACATGCTTAAAACGGTGAAAGAAAATGTGACGAGGAAACTAGTTAGTATATATTCTCATGAACGGAAATGGGCTTGCATTAGACTATTGCAAAATTAGCATATGCCAAATGTAGATAATATTTGGTCGTGCCTCTGACTACCTCCTAGATATCTTCAAGGATCTAAACACCTGGAGATATAAGAAGTGATTCTTGTGGATTACTGTAGTAATTCTATTTAATTTTATAAATAGCGTATATTTCTGGACGTTAGTTATTTTACATTTCTGTCGCGAAAACGCTTTCCAAACACAATTAAAACTTCGAGTTTTACAGTTGACGATTCGACCGTGACTTGGCTTAAATATTTGATTCGTATGTGTGGGTGAGCAAGTTTGTTATTAAAGGTCTCTTTCACGTTCTTCAAGTAAAGTAGAAAAAATAAAAAATACAAAAAGAAATAGGATCACGACTGTAATCCCCAAGTACGGTAGCAATCCCTATTTTACTTGAGCACTCGCTTCTGGCTCTAGTCTGTAAATTAAATAAATTAATCTACACTACTTTTATTATGAAGAGGTAAAATGTGTATTTTTCTGGAATGTTTGCAGCAATGGGTTTTTCATTTACTGCCTCTGCGGACCTAAGTCTGCTAAAAAGTAAGTACCCCCGGTGAATTTCCCGAACTGTATGAATAGTTGGTTGGAATGGACACTTTTTATAGTAAAAGTGTCAGTTTTGGCATTTGAACGATACATTGTCGATACGATAGTGGTTCATGCTAACCCCCCAGCTCTTTTAAATGAAGTAGTATTACTACCACTAAGTACTAATTTTACAACTTCAGCTAAAACTAGCTCGCAGTACCTTACTTAGGCAGATATTAGCCATAAGCGCAAAAAAAACACCGATGCTCTACCAAATTGTATTTTATTCTTATTGGATGGTTGAGGCATTAAGTACCCTGCAGTTAAATCTAGCACGGTGGGTACGGACATGTAGAACTAATGATAACCTACTAATGAAATTACCATTCAATATGCCTACTACCTATTTAGTGATATTTTCTTAGTAATTAAGTTATTTATAATTTGTACCACTTTATTTGAAAAATAAACTATTTCTATTTCTATTCTATATTCACTAACAAACGAAGCGAGACTCTGAAACGTTTCCGCAACGCTGGTAATGTTGATCCGTTGAGCCATTTAAGATACAGCTCTCGGGTCACGCGTCGCTTCTAATTAACGCCGGGAAATAATTGAAAAACTCGATTATATCTGAGGAAGAGAATACTAAAGCTGTAAAAAGCAGGGATAAAAATTAGGTTCATTTGATGGTTAGAAATATTGTATACTAGCTGCTCGCCCCGGCTTTGCACGGGTGGTACCTGGATAAAATGTAGCCTTTATGTTATTCTGATGTATAAGCTACTAGCCGACCCGTGACAGATGTTGTCCTGTTAAATTTCAGTAATCGAATAGAAAAGACTAAATGTTTTTAGTCTGTGATGTCAGATTTGTTGCACACAGCGCCATCTATACCAAAATCATCTCTTTTGCGTTTTTACTCATTTTGAGGATGTTTTTCATATTTTGAAGTAGTCTATGTTTCATTCGGATATTATATCAACATCTACAGCATATTTCAACTTAATCAGTTTTGTCGTTTATGTCTGATTGAGGCACAAACATACATACAAACTTACAAACTTTCACATTTATAATATTACTAGCGACCAGCCCCGGCTTCGCACGGGTTTAATACATGTAAACCATCCTCCTGAATCACTCTATCTATTAAAAAAAACCGCATCAAAATCCGTTGTGTAGTTTTAAAGATATAAGCAAACATACATACGCGGGAAGCGGAAAGCGACTTTGCTTTATACTATGTAGTGATTAGGATATCACTGTAAAGTTTCATTTAAATCCGTTCAGTAGTTTTTGCGTGAAAGAGTAACAAACACACACACACCACACACAAATTTTCGCATTTATAATATTAGTAGGATAGTAGGAAGTCGGACTAGTGGAAACCTTCGCGGCTTCGTTCACGTAAAGTTAGTTTCAAACAGATTTAATTCTTGGCAACCTCTAAATTTCTAGTTTCTAAGACCAGTAGCTTAGGCTGTGTAGAACAGCCACGCAAGAGTTTTATAAAAAAAAAAAAAAAAAAAAATAGGATCTCGACTGTAATCCCCAAGTACAGTAGACATCCTCTTAGATCTTAAGACGCTTAGATCCTTTGAATCTAGTGGGGGTAGTCATAGGCACGACCAAACATTGTATTTGGCACATGCCCACATTTTGCAGTAGTTAGATTTCCATACGTGACAGGTTGCAAGCCCATCGCCGCTTATGAGAACACTAACTGGTTTTCTCACGATGTTTTCCTTCACTGTGCACGTGTTTTTGATGCGCATATAAATTTTTCTAACATAAAAATCCATTGACGCACGCCGGGATTCGAACTCACGACCTTCAGATTGAAAGTCGAGGTACATCCCACTCGGCCGACACGACTTTTGATATTTAAATTTGGTTATAGAAAATATTGATCACTATATGTTAAACCAGCTTCCGCCTGCGGCTTCGCTTGCGTGTTATCTAAATAAAAGTAGCCCTTAAGCTATTCCAGAGCATAGAGGTGGGTCGTACTTGTGTTTTGACGTACCAGGTCTAATTAATACCACCTCAATCAAATACCAGGTTGATAAACCAGGTTTTCCAACTCCCCACCCCCCTCCCCCCCTAGGAATACTAAATTCGTTAAAGTATGAAAACAAATACTTTAAAGTACAGAAATACTTTCAAGTACAAAAATACTTTAAAGTACAAAAATACTTTCAACTACAAAATACTTTAAAGTACAAAAATACTTTAAAGTACAAAAATACTTTCAAGTACAAAAATACTTTAAAGTATTTAATACGGTATTTTTTATGCCTATACCAGAGCATATTAGAATTGTTACTCGTACATATTCAATGTTTCATCCAAATGTGTTTAGTCGTTTGACGTGATTGAGCAACAGGCATCCAAAGCATGTAAGCACTTAGCTGTTAATATTACTAGTGGTCACCCATCAATATAGTGACTGCGCTGAAGGTAGCTTAACTTAAACTATCTGCAAATAACAACCAGGCAAGTAACGCCACGACAATTATTTACAACACATTTTACTTATTTTGTTCTTCACTCCTCATCTATTCATTGGGTGAATCAGTGCTTCATGAGACCACTTGTCCTAAGGCCAGCATTGAAGTTTCATTGCCGGTGTAAACTCCCCTTTATCCGAACCATTCTCCACAAAACAATGCGAGATAAATTAAACCCTGAATAATACCTTTAGTTGTCGGGAACAAACAATATGATTGTGTCACAATTTCTAAAGCTAAGTTTTTGAGGGAAATATTTTTAATGAATTGCGAGTGAATTGTTGGAACTTAAAAGGTGAATATTATGTTGGTCGTAAATAATAGCGTATCTAAGAAAAAATAGCATCACGACTGGAATCTCCAAGTACAGTAGACATGTTCTCAGATCTCCATGCGATGATCCTTAAAGATGTCTATTGGTAGTCAGTAGCACGTCTAAAACCATATCACCATGTAATAAGATATGCGCAAAAAACATTATTATATGTACGCGTTGAATGGAGAATCTTCTTTTTTGTCAGTTGATTATAATGCCAACCTATAGAACGATCTGAAAGTCGTCCAATACCAACAACATAACAAATAATGTCACAGATAAACTGGGCTTGTGCTATTTATTTTTATCTAGCGGAAACCTATGGAAACTATTTTCGTTCGAACTCTTTGCAAGATTGAAAGTTTTTTTTCTTTTGTTAGGTCGTTGCCCTTTAGACTTCTTGGAGTGCAAGCTGCGAAATATAAAATGCAATTCAAACTTTTCGTTCGTTAACTTTTAGTACAGTTAGATAGTTCCGCTAACGCTTTATAGCACATCATTGTAATGGTACTTATACTGATACTAGTAGAACCCCTCGACTTTGTTCATGTGATTATTTTCAAACAGACTTTAACCCCCGTTGTACCCCTCTACCCCTCTACCCATTATTATATGTTTTTAAATGTGATACAACTGAACAAAATAGGGTTTTTGTTTTATTTTTCCTGTAATAGTAACTATTACTATTATATCTTCTACTATTCAATATAAATTTTATCTATTAATTTTAGATTATTTCTGATTTTCACTTTGTAAATTTATTTCAATTTCCAATTTCAAATGTATAGCTTTATTAGTTGCTAAATAATCAACCGCCACGGACGATGTCAAACTATAAGGGTTTTGTTTCACTATTTTGCTTCATAACCCTAAATACGTCCAATCTGTAACAGCGCAAACGTCCTCTGCAAACCGTTTATTTAATGGGGCCAAGCTATAAGTATAGTCAAGCCAAGTTGTAAGTAAGTTAGGCTTCAATTTACGCAGTAACTTTACCTTAACTACGATACTGAGCATCAAATCGAATTTACAATAGGTAATTGATTCATTCAGTGCTTAAGTTCGTAATTGTCATCGGAGCCCAAACTTGGTTGGTTCGTTACTTGAGAAGCTGAAGCTGAATAGTCGGTGTTTATACTGAAACTTACAGCTGAAGTGTAACCTTATCTATACTAATATTATAAATGCAAAAGTAACCCTGTTCTGTCCTTCTGTCTTTTTGTCTTTCTAATGACCGAATAAAACAAAGACTACTTTAAAATACTAAAAACATCCCCAAAACTAAATAAAACGCATAAAGGATGATTTTGGTATAGATGGCGCTGGTGTGCAAAAAATCTGACATCAATGTTGACATTAGTCGTCATAGCAACGTGCGTTACTCAATGCGATGAATGAAGTTTGGACAGGACAGCGTCTTTCGCGGTTCTGTTAGTATTCAAATATTTAATTATTATTAATTAACTTAACGAATGATGACCAATTACGACTGGCTTCACATCTCTATTCGATTCTCACCGAGGACAAACATTTGTGTGATAAACATAGATGTTTGTTCTGTATCTAGGTGTTTATTATGTATTTACAAAACAAAAAATATATTTAAGTAACAGTTATCTAGTTCTCATAGTAACAAACTTTGCTTAGTTTGGCGAATTCTTTACCATCATTTATTTTCTTTAGATAAATCCTTCTGTCTGTCAGTCTATCCGTTTGTATAAAATAGGGTTGGTGATAGGTTTTAGGACGCCGCTGAAGATTATTTCAGGCACACTTCAATAAAATCATTACTATAACTCAACCCTGATAGCAGAACCATAAAATCACTAGGCCCATCCGTCTGAAGGGTTTGCCGGAATACCAAATCACTTTTACGAATTACGTTCATGCTATGTTTTAGATTCAAGACCAATGGGTGCATTTTTAAGTCGCGATTTGGTAGAGAAAAAGATCTTTATAAATACCTAGCTAGACAGACGTCATGCCCAATTTTAAATGAAAGTTTCCTTACCATTATATAAAAAAAAACGGCAAAAAAACACGTTTAGTGTTTTTAGTTGGTTAATTTTATTCTGTTTTTAGTATTTTTGTTGTTATAGCGGCAGATATACATCATCTGTGAAAATTTCAGACGGACAGACGGACAGCGAAGTCTTAATAATAGGGTCCCGTTTTTACCCTTTGGGTACGGAACCCTAAAAAAGAACTTAAATTTTCGGATCTATCTTAAAAAAAACGCAAATAGATCCGTTCGCAATTAGTGCTGAATTTTCATACATCGATTTTTATTAATTATTCCTATGCTTATTTTATTAATAATTTTAAGTATGAATTTAGAATTCAATCATTTGCTAGTTATATATGCTATTGCGTTCAAGTAGAGTTATTTACTTACAACATTTTAACCCTTAATTTCAGAGATTTGTCTCGTGGCATGTCAACGTCATTTAATTCGGGGCAATAATTTTTAGGGTAGCAATTTCATAACGAGCTGCTTTGACTGTGATCTGTCATAAAGTCAAAGTATCTTTTTAACTTGAAATACAAAGTACAGAAGACGAAATAATTAATTAATTAGAAGTAATTTACGAGTTTTATTATTAGAAAATACTATTGCTATTAGGTATATGAAAGAGTTTGGCATTCATATAAAGAATCTAAATAATAATTTTATGGCTATTTTTTGTACACCTTGGGTTACATTATTGAAGTTTTAAGAGGGGTCCCTAATTTTTCTAGTAATACTCGTAAATATAGCCTATGTTACTTACGAGATACATTATTCATTCAATTTTACATTCTAATGGAGAAAGAAAGGAAAAATAATTTTTGAAATCGGTCTAGTAGTTTTGAGTTTATTCTCTACAAACACACAAAAAGGCAAATGTTTCCTATTTATAATATTAATAGTATAGTTTAGTATTCGTTTATTAGTATAGATAAATATATATTTAAAAATCAATCCAGGGCACCATTTAGAGGACAGATAGACTAGAAATGACACTAGGCATTCCTTTATTCCTTCATAATGACCATCAATTATTTATTGCAGAGTAATACGTGAAAATCTTGTATTGTTTTCGAAGACCGATCAGTTCATAATTGTAAAATAATATTATTGGAGTAAGTAGGTACACAGAGAGACACACTTGATCTTAATTCTGGCAAAGCCTAACCCAGTTTGAGTGAAAACTACTCCACTTTATAGGGCGTTCAATCTATTGTCCCAATTGGCAGCCGGCCCATCTCTTATTGGTAAGCAAGTGACATCTGCATGATTTGTCAACTTTCGGGAAAATATAGAGCTGATAATGACAGATAGATAAAAAATTCAAGAACCTATAGACGAACTTAATACTAGTTAGCATTTTCTTCCAGGTAACCTTTGTGTAATTTGGAAAGGGAATGGTAGTGCTTTGTAAGAGAGAAATAGTTGAACTACGTATTTTATAAAAAATACATATAAACTTACTTATTAACATATTTATCATAATCGTATCTATTAATAATTTCAAAATAGGTGCGATCCATAAATGATACATTTTACATAAAATAGATATTATAAATAAAACAATGAAACAAAACAAAATCTATGAAGTCTATGGTGATGTTTTCAACTTGATGGACACGGTACGGAGATGTAGTTCGTATATGTATGTATATACGGTAGTATGTTGAGTGGCTGACATTGAGCAGGAAAGATTGTTATTTAACCCTGTAAGGTGGCGTTGGCGGTTACTGATAAAATAATATTATAACTGTCTAAGATTTTCGTCACCAACGTCTTTTGCACCTTGGCGTAGGTACCGATTCAAGGTGTAGATTCGGGCTTTAAACCCGTTTGGTTCAGAAACTAGAAACAATTATTATGACACATTTGTATCATATCTTTCTTACTAACTCTCGTTACCTAATTTTTAATAATAAAAAATGGCAAACGCACAGTGTGCGATACCAAAAAAAAAAGAAAAAACCTCAATTGTTAAGACGCGTGTACCTTTTTTAGATAAGCGTTATCCAAAAGCCTGTACGACAAAATAATGGTTCAAAGAGAAAATAACGACCAAGACACCATAGGTCCCAACATAAATAAAAAAGAACTTTTAAAAAACGTTTTTATCAGTCTGCGTTCCCTCTTGACCGATTTCGCGATCTTAAACCTTCAAAGGAGTATTATTACGTACTCGAGGAGCGGTACACATGGAAAAAGATAAAAATAATTTGCTATTTAAGTACAGTAGGTACTGAATGGTTAATATTTATTCTGCAAAGAGCTCGCAAGGAATGAATTATTCACGGCCCTTAGATGGGCGTACAATGAAATCTGCCCTTATGGTTGTGGTCCAAAGATTAACAAAATACAGTTTTTATATACAATCAAAATGTACTTATTGTAACGTTCACACTTTGTGTGTCCTACAAAGGGTAAGCGTGGTGACATCCTTGATCAATAACAACAACAGATTTCCAGTCTTGCTTAACGTCCGGCTATGTTCATGACACCTACCCTCGTATTCAGGAACGACACTGTGAGAACACGCACCCACAGTGGACGAAATCTTTTTTCATAAACATCACTTTATGTGTTGTGCGACACTATGGCGCACACTATCGTGTGCCTCTAGAGCTCAACTTTGGTTATAGGCACACGACAGTGTGCCTCTAGTCACACAATGCAGTGACAACACATAAAGCGAAGTTTATGAAAAAATATGTCGTCCACTGTGGGTGCGTGTTCTCATAGTGTTGTTCCTGAATATAGGGGCTAGTCTTTGCGTACACACCCGATTGTCAACCATTTATTTGATTCACACAGATACCTAAATAAATTGGTACTTCAGTACACTACACTTATACATACAAACTCATTTTTAATTGAACATTTTAATTTCGATTAAAAATGTTCAAAGAGTATGTTATAATATGTTGTATGTTTAGTATGCAGGTTTTGAGTGAATAAAACCTTCATCGTAAATTGAAGGTGTTCCTAATTTAAAAACGAAATTGAAAAAAGTTCTATCTGTTGTTGAATGTTTTGTGCATTTTTGACGTTTTTCAATCAAACGCAGGTGCGAGTATGTTCTGTTTGCACGCCGCTATGAAAAATAAATATATTTATTTTGTTTCACAATATAAATATATAACATATCCATGCACTATTCTGATTCTTTGTGATTTGCGCACTATGAGTTAGTATCGCAAGAGTTTTATATTAATTCTTATATTATAAATTAAATAAATATTGGTGGACAATTTTACACAGCGCCATCTAGCCCCAAACTAAGCAAAGCTTGTTGGGAACCAGATAACTAATAGAATACTTATTTTTCGTAAATACATACATATTATACATATCAACACAACACCTAGACACAAAACAAATATCTATGTTCATCACACAAATATTTGCCCTGGGTGGGGATCGAACCCACAACCTGCAGCGCAGAAGGCAGAGTTACTACCAACTGAGCAGTGAGGTAGTTAGTCAATCAGTCAGTAACGCAAAAGTTAACGTGAAACATTTTTTTGGGTAGGTAGTTTTAGTTTATCTAGTACAAGCTGACCCGTGCCCGCTTCGCTGGGCGACAGACATTTCTAAATTTCCGATCTTCCGAAATTATAACCTATAAGTTGCCGAGGACTAATAGCTATATAACAAAAAAAGTTTCATCAAAAAATCCGTCCAGTGTTTGCGTCAAAGCTGGACAACAGACAGACAGACAGACAGACAAAAATTTCAAAATGTTTTTTTTTGGCTTGTGTTACTTGTGTGAAGACCCTTAAGAATATTTTTATTTAGTTTTTATTCAATGTACAGAATTGAACTCTTCTACAGTTCTGCTATTCAGTTTTTACTTTTGCAGTTGTCATCGTTTTTCACTTGTTTTTTGTATACCAATGTTATTTTGTTCCAAATAAATAAATTTTAATTTGAATGTTAAAATTATATGTATAGATATGTATAGAAGATATACGCAAAGAGAAGAAAACAAAAATTGATGCTCCTTTTGATTCAGATAATTTATTCGACTGTAATCCCGCAAAGCCTGTCCCTTGTCCCTTTGGACTGCGGTCCTGAAATTAAATCTACCCTAAGACCGATGCTCGGAGCAGGCATTTAGCCAACATATTTACTAGTTTAAGCCTGTTTATAGTGGCGTTTTGTGTAATAAATTCACACTAGGTTGAAATTGAATGCCTCAGTGATAGTTTTGGCTTGAACGACTTTTTAAAGGCAACCCGCCTTGATGACGGACTTTTTAGGGTTCCGCACCCAAAGGGTAAAAACGGGACCCTATTACTAAGACATCGCTGTCCGTCTGTCTGTCTGTCTGTCACAGGGCTGTATCTCATGAACCGTGATAGCTAGACAGTTGAAATTTAGAGTCTGTCAGTTGACAGACTATGTATTTCGATTGCCGCTATAACAACAAATACTAAAAACAGAATAAAATAAAGATATAAGTGGGGCTCCCATACAACAACCTCGTGCGCGAGTCCGACTCGCACTTGGCCGTTTTTTTTTAAATTTTCAGCTCCTTGCCCCGGCTTTACTCGCATGAAACATTTCACACAGTGCCATAATAACCCTAAACTAAGCTAAATTTGTATAATACCTTATCACACCCAGACAGAAAAAACATCTTTGTTCATCACACAAATGTTTGTATTGGGTGGGATTTGAACCCACAACTTACAGCGCAGAAGGCAGAGTCACTACCAACTAAGCTGTAAGGCTATCCTATTCTCACCACATTATTTTTTTAAAACAATAGGCTAACTTCTGAAACCCCTTTTAATTGTCTGCTTATTGGACAGCCCAGCTTAACCTAGTTAACCCATCAAATGAAATATTCTGTTTATTAGATTCAGATGACAACAAGATGTCAGCAGAAACGGTACGGTTGTAGCCAATATTTGTATTAAGCATTGTGTCAGCAATAGGGTAGGGCAGGTATTAAAATAGCCGGTAGAAACAGCTATTTTGTTAGGTATCTGTTTATAAGGTAAAATCTGCTTGTAAGTACACTGCTTTGCATAGTCTGAAGCAGGTATCTTGTGTTAACAGCTCCAAATACGTTTGCATGGTTTCTGAACTACATGAGTTTCACTAGATGCCGTTAGGTATGCCTAATTAGTATTAAACTTTATATCTGTGGAACTAAAACGAATAACAGCATTGGTACCTATAGTTTAATATAGACCGTATTTAAGATGATAAGTTATATTTTTGACTTTTTGTATGGGCTGAGTCTACCCGGATAAGACGGAAAAAGTGATAAAACTGCATTATCTTGAAAACCATCCAATTTAAAAAGAAACTGTCTGTAATTTTGTTAGTTAGTATGATTATCTAACGAATTATATAAAAATGAAATGTTTAGCTAATCATAGTTTTGATTAAAAACGAAACTAGTGTTTTTGAAGAGCCAACTTTGGAAAATAAATCTATCGAGAAAAGTTTCACCAATCGTGTTTCTGCCTGAAATTTATCTAGATTATATCCTTATGTTATCTTTGTCATAAAAAACAAAACTGTATGCTTTGCGGTTATTGAGAAAAATGATTATGCATTTATCAAAAGCATTTATTACTCGTCTTTGAATTTTTAAAGTACATTCTAATAATATATCTACCTAAATGGGTTTAAAGTCGGTCGTCACATCACTAGTTACGACGCAATGTGATGAACGTTGCGAAGCGTTGTAAACCAGTAATAGGGGTAGATACGTGTGGAGTCATAATTAAAGAGTATTGGAGGATTTTGAAGGTAGGACTTTGCCGTGCGATGCATACGAGTATGTGGTATGTAACACGTACTCGAATATTTTATTACAAATTTTAAGCTTCAGCTTTAGCTTTGTTTAGGTTTTAGGTTGCTAATTTCTAGGAGCTTTATTTTAATACCTAATGCTGATGAATGTTTTTAGCCGACTTTCAAATGAGAAAGTTATTAATTCTGATGTTTGTTTGTGCTGAAAATATTGGTTGATGAAATATCGGCGAGCAAGAGTATGTCAAGCAGTTCCATCAAGCTCGAACCAAACAAAGCTTGTACTGTAAGAATTAAATAGCTGATAGAATACTAATCGTTTTAAGGGTTCCGTACCCAAAGGGTAAAAACGGGACCTGTCTGTCACAGACGGGGTCTGTCTGTCACAAGGCTGTATCTCATGAACCGTGACAGCTAGACAGTTAGCATTTTCACAGATGATGTATTTCTGTTGCCGCTATAAAAACAGAATAAAATAAATATTCTAGTGGGTCTCCCATACAACAAACGTGTTTTTTTTTTTTTGCAATTTTTTATAGATAATGACGGTGTGGAACCCTTAGTGCGCGAGTCCGACTCGCTTATGTAGGTTTTTATTGTATATATAGGTACTACGTTTTTAACATTACAATGGGTTATGGTTGATACGAATATCACTATCACTACATAGTATAAAGCAAAGTCGCTTTTCGCTACCCGCGTATGTATGTATGTATGTTTGCTTATATCTTTAAAACTACACAACGGATTTTGATGCGGTTTTTTTTAATAGATAGAGTGATTCAGGGGAAAGGTTTATATGTATAATAACATGCTACCCGTGCGAAGCCGGGGCGGGTCGCTAGTGAAAGATACAATTATAGTTCGCCGTTTGAATGCTTCGTAAAGTTGAGCTCAAAGATGCAATCTGTGAGCACCTGAAGAAATCGAGGTTTCGATAGCTTTAACAATACGACTAATGACGCCCCACATGGTAGGGATAGCAGAAAACTGCTTTGTAATCTAAGAATTTTAACTCTGACTTTCATCATTCTATTATACGTATTATTTCAACGATAACTCGTTGAATCTTACAAAATCACACATCTAGTAAGTTAAATTAAGAATAAGAAATATTGAGGTCCATAAATAAAACCAGCCAAGTACGAGTCGGGTTCGCGCACGAAGGGTTCCGTACCACTATCTATAAAAAACGGCAAAAACAGTTGTATGCCCTACTTAATAATTAATTTTATTCTGTTTTTAGTATTTGTTGTTGTGCCGCTATGGCAACAAAAATACCTCTGTGAAAATCTATGTGTGAAAATTTTAACTGTCTAGCTATCACGGCTCATGAGATACAGCCTGGTGAACACAGATAGACGGACAGCGGAGTCTTAGTAATAGGGTCTCATTTTTAACCTGTGGATACGGAACCCTAAAAATTGTGTTCCTATCTCGTATCATTTATAAAACAATCTCACATAAAACGGACCAATTCATAAAACTCCGACGAAACAAAAATGCCAAATGTAAAAAGGGTGTGAAATGCAAAAGGAGATATCTCGTAACAGGTTTTTTTGAATTAAACATCTGTAATAATGTCACTTTGACAGCGTTCAGTGTGAAAACGCCGCGGGAAAAACCGTTTATATTGTTCGTCGTTTATTTTATTTCGGGAATAATAAGATGAATGGATGAAAGGCAAACATGAACGGGAGGGAATTTTTAGGGATTGGGTATTGAAGTCTCGCTTTGGGAGTGATTAGGTATCTAGTAATAATGTTAACTGGAATTAATCGCAGTTTTATGAATAGGTTTAAGCTATTTTAGACTTTAACGCGGACAGAATAAGTTCGATATAGGTATAGGTACTCAATCTTAGTTTGTCACCACAACAGAATTGCCACCGATGCCGTACTACGGGTATTAACTTAGTGATAATATTTATTAAGAACTGACTGACAAGAAAAAACATGGTTAGCAGACGATCATCTATATTTAAACAGAGTAAAGATTTATATTTTTGTATGTTTGTAACTAATAAACTCAAAAACTACTGTACCGATAACAAAAATAATTTCACCATTAGGCTGTTACATTATCTATGAGTAACATTAGGCTATATTTATTACTAGAGAAAAATAGGGATCCTTCCTAAAATATATATATATTTACGGTTATATTGTAGGTATTATTTGTCCCTTAAAACCTGCGAGTTTAATATGGTTTCAGCTTTGATATTCCAATTACGTTGTTGTACCTTTATATAAAACTAGCTGACCCGTGCCCGCTTCGCTGTGCGTAAGACATTTCTAATACCATCGTTGACTTTTTTGTAAACGTTTTTAAGGTGTACAATACTGTAGTACATTATTTTGATATATATCGTGGGGTTCAGCCAGCATTTGCAATGTAAGCGCAAAAAAAATGTGTTTATTTACGACATCACATTAGAAACCTCTAAAATTATCAGTGTTTCTCTACTATATTATGCATGTATTATACATATAAACCTTTCTCTTGAGTCACTCTATTTATTAAAAAAAACCGCATCAAAATCTGTTGTGTAGTTTTAAAGATATAAGCAAACATACATACATACATACATACATACATATTACATACAGACGCGGGAAGCGGAAAGCGACTTTGCTTTATACTATGTAGTGATAACGAATTGGAAGAAGTATACTCATCAAATGACAAAAAATAAAGTACCTATGTTTTTTAGTTAAGCTCGTTCTTTAGTTGGTAATTTTTAACAATCTCTATCATATATTACTTAATCGGTCGGAGCGTGGAAAGTATCACAAGTAATTATTATGAGTTCAATAAGATGAAAAGCTTTTTAATACCAACGAAAAGTCAGAAATTGATGCTTTTTATTTTCGCGAACACAATAAATAATTGAGGACAGTGCAATTTCACACAACATCGCATGCATTTTAAACGAAAACAATACGTAATTAATTAAAGTCGGAACGTTTTTCATGAAACGAACTTCCCTGCTGGGCGTTTGTGTGTTAAAAGCCACGGGTACACTAGGAAACATTTTGTCTTGCAACATTCAATCTACGTGATGCTGCAACCATCAACCACGCAGCCTAGATTCCTTATGCAAATCGAACACTGTCTGACAACACATATGGGCTACAGATCCTATGTAAGCCATCGAGCACGGTTCACGACGCGCCTCGGGCTGTGACATTGAACCGGCCAATCAGAATGCATTTTTTACCGCTCACCCGCACACTTTAACGTTTTGACAGAATTGTTTGTTTGAAGAAATGGAGCCATTAGGCTATGTGGTTGATGGTTGCAACGTTGAAAAGTGTACCGGAACATGTCCCGCAATATATTAGGCTCGCCGCAAACGGGCCACCAGCACAGCCGCATTATACGACGCTTTCAACGCTTATCATACATTTTGTCGTCGTAGCGAGTGGTCGCCACCGGTTACCCGTATGCGGCGCGTCTATACAAAATGTACGAAAACTACAGGAAACATGCCGGTGGCGGCGTTTTGTGGTTGTGGCCGGAGGCACTGAATAGTGCCTGAAAAAGTTCCACAACATTGTCCCCGAAACATTCACGTAGTTTGTTGTTGAGCGTCATGTTGCTGAACATGTCCCTCCATTTCTCTCCACGTTTATCCATGGCTTAAAGTAACAAAATCAGGCAACAAACACATCATTTTTGTTGATGATCATAAATGAAGGATCCTAGGATAGGTCCCAAGCCGTGTTTGTTACCTGATTCTTCTAGGCTTGTCGCGAGGAACAGGCATGGCTTCACCTAGTTCCTAACCCTCGTATTCAAGAACGACACTATGAGAACACGCACCCACAGTGGTCGAGATCTTTTTTCATAAAAATCACTATATGTGTTATGCGACACTGCATAGTGTGACTAGAGGCACATTGCCGAGTGCCTGTAGCCAAAGTTGAGCTCTAAAGGCACACGGTAACGTGCCACTCAACACATAAAGTGATGTTTATGAAAAAAGATTTCGTCCACTGTGGGTGCGTGTTCTCATAGTGTCGTTCTTGAATACGAGGGTAAGACGTTTCAAAGTATTTTTTGTGATTTTATTGAAATAAATACCTCTTAACTTTGACTTTGAGTGATAAAAGTATTGAAAATACTTTTACAATAATTCTTTTATCAACGGTTTTATTTGAAAGCTCAGTGATGACCTTTGCCAAGGTACAAATGCGTATAAAAGGTTATATAAAAGGTTGCCAATTAAATCTCCAAAATAAAAATGGCAGCAAAGTTGTACAGTTGGTCTATCTTTGAGCAGTACTTGTAATTATGATGTGTATAGATTTATCCTACTAATCCTAATCCTAATAATATTATAAAAGTGAAAGTTTGTGAGTTTGTATGTATGTGTGTGTCTCAATCAGGCCTAAACGAAAAAACGGATTAAGATGAAATTTGCTGTAGATGTAGATATAATGCCACCAAAAACATAACTTGTAAAAAAAGCCAAGTCTCGCAACGCAACTCAGTTCTTTTACCGTAAAAAGTTGTGAGATCCATGTAATACCAAGTCGGTTAATTTACAGAAAAGGTACAGAAAAGGATGGTACAGCCGTGCCGCTTTATTGCTTGACTTGGTGCGCCCGAATAAAACATGACTACATTAAAATGTGAAAAACATCCTCAAAAAGATAAAAAAACGCAATAGCGATGATTTTGGTATAGATGGCGCTGGTGTGCAACAAATCTGACATCACAGACTAAAAACATTCAGACTTTTGAATTCGATAATTGAAATTTGACAGGACAACGTCTGTCACGGGTCGGCTAGTATTATAAATGAGAAAGTTTGTGCATGGTGTTGGGTGCTGGGTGTGTGTTTGTTACTCTTTCATGCAAAAACTACGGAACGGATTTAGATGAAACTTTACAGTAATATAGCTTATACATTAGAATAACACATAGGCTACTTTTTATCCAGGTACCACGAGGGCAACCGCTGGAGGAAGCTAGTAGATAAATATAAAAAAAAATCTGTCGCAGACAATTAAGACCAAACCGCCTTCCACCGTGAAATGGATCAACAGTAAATTCAAATTCAAATTCAAATTCAAAAATCATTTATTTCAATAAAATCACAAGGATCACTTTGAAACGTCTTAGGAACTAGGTGAAGCTACGCCGATTCCACGCGACCAAGCCTAGATGGATCAGGCAACAAACACGGCTTGGGGTCTACCTTTTTTTTTAATGATCCTTTTCTTAAAGCTATGTAGAGCTCCAGTGTGATGCCAATCGAACAAGGTGAAGGCTCAAACAAGAATAATTATTAAAAGTACTACTCAAGTACGTAAACAATAAAAAATAATAATAATAATAATAACTAAACTGTACCTTGACCTTATTGTATTCCTTTTAGTGTGTAGCACTGTAACTGTCATCGTTTTGTAAATTTTTTGTCAATTTGTCAAAAATCGTTTTGCAGAATAAGGGTGATGTGCACGACGAAAACCATTTTTGATCATTTAGTTTTGAAATTTTGTGTGTTATTCTAAATTAGAATTAGAACGTCAGTTTGTGAAAATAAAAGGCAGAGAGAAAGCGAAAAAAAAATATTTTTTAACCAGAACAGGTGAGTTTTAACCTACGCGGAACTGTGCGAAGCTGTTCGGAGCGAACCAAGGACCAATGCCAGTGCTAATATATTCGAGTTTGATAATGTCGAGCGCTGTCATTGGTCCGTCATGGAAACTCACCCTAAGGATCCTGAGCAGTTCACGTGCCGTGTATTATAATGTAGTGCTTTAAAAAAGCCGTGAGTCATGTGAGCCAAATTGGAGGTACCCTGACTTTCAAGACGATGGTCGAAGTTTTGAATCTCGGTCGTGCATCAATGGATTTTGTTATTCAATCAAAATATGCGCATCGGCTCATGATAAAGGAAATCATCGTGAGGAATACTAAATACTGCAAAATGTGGGCATGTGTCAAATGTAATGTTTGGACGTGCCTCTGTCTAACCTGTTGGACATCTTCAAGTATCTGAGCGCCTGGAGATCGGAGAGGATGTCTTCCATACTTGGAAATTTCAGTTGTGATTTTTTTTTTATAGCGACCTTCGTAACAGAAAAGCAGATATTATCATAGTGCTAATAAAAATAAATAGATAGTCACTCTAAATTGTGTCCCAGTTTACAGTTAAACTTTTCGGTCGTATCGCACTCTTGGGTACCCGATTGTTCGCGAAGTTAATAATGACAGGGAACCTGTGTAACCCTGGAAGCCTTTATAGGGTAGGTAGAGGGCATTACATATAAATGATCAATTTTCATATAAGCGTATAGAAGTGAAACTAAGATGTACGTGCTAGATACGTGAAATTAATTTATTTAAAATTTATTTAAAAAAATAGTGTTTACTGTGTTACTAATTTTAGAATGCAGATTGTGTATGTCCAAGATCAGCGAAATCAGCCGGTTTCACTTTGAAACGTCTTAGGTATATGTCACCCACCCAGAATCAACTTTTTGTGATGAACATCGATGTTTTTTCTGAGTATTTTATGTATATGTAAACAAAAAAGTATAGTTAGTATTTTATGAGTTTATCTGATTCCCGTAGTAAAAGCATTTTACTACTTTACATTTTAAACACTTTCTTTAGGGTTAAATGGTGAAAGGTGAAATGTCCAACAATATCAAAACAAAATAACAGACCTACTGCACAAGGTATTCGTATTAAAGCTTGTCGTGCCGTAACACAGCTTTTTAACTAGCACGGAAGATAAAGTTCATACTACTATAGTTCTACAAACTAAGTAAATGTTTATTAATTACTAGCGACCCGCCCCGGCTTCGCACGGGTAGCATGTTATTATACATATAAACCTTCCTCCTGAATCACTCTATCTATTAAAAAAAACCGCATCAAAATCCGTTGTGTAGTTTTAAAGATATAAGCAAACATACATACAGACATACAGACGCGGGAAGCGGAAAGCTACTTTGCTTTATACTATTTATTAATTATTGTATATGTTCTAATTTAAACTTCTGTAATTTTATGGTGGTGTACAATAAATAATATTTCTAATTCTATTTCTATTATAGCTATCAAGCCCTATCAACTGTCACGAATGGAATGCTAACTACTGCAAAATGTGAGCATATGCCAAATATAATGTTACTACCCCCACTAGAAATCTTCAAAGAATCTAAGCGCCTGGAGATCGGAGTTACACATCTATACGTTATTATTTCACATGACAGAGTATTACATTTTATAATAATTAAATTTTCAGACACAGTGTCCGGCCCTAACGATACACAATCACGACTTTAATTTAGTCTACAAAAGCTTCATTTCAGTGATATTAGGAGGATTTAGAGGATGAATAAAAAATAAATTTTAAACGTTTCAGACAAAAAAAGCGTAATCAACAATACACAACTGAATTTGCTGAATTTCAGTGTAAACAATTGGTTTGCAAAATGCTATTGTACCGTTATTATTGAAGAAACTGTAGGCACAATAAGGTAATTTTGTTATTCAGTTATTATTCATGCTTTGTTAAATCAGGCTGAATATAAAATAACTATTCGAGTGAACAAACACTAACGTTCATTTGAATGGGTTAATTAGGTCATCAAAAATGTAAATGTTTTAAATAGACCCGTTTGATTTCATATTATATGATATAAAGATAGATTTTACGTACCTAAATATAGTTTTTATTTAGAAACGATTTATAAGAATTCGCTTCTAAGAATAACTCTTGTAGTTTTTAGGGTTCCGTACCCAAAGGGTAAAAAAGGGACCCTATTACTAAGATATCGCTGACCGTCTGTTTGTCACAGGGCAGTATCTCATGAACCGTGATAGCTAGACATTAGAAATTTTCACAGATGATGTATTTCTGTTGCTGCTATAACCTCTACTAAAAACAGAATAAAATAAATATTTAAGTGGGGCTCCTATACATCAAACGGGTTATTTTGGCGTTTTTTATAGATAATGTTACGGAACCCTTCATTCGCGAGTCCAACTCGCACTTGGCTGGTTTTTTATTTAGTTTCAAATCCAAAAATGTAATATAAAATTATGTTTTTGAATACGTTTCAAATTAAAACGACTTTGTATACTGATATATTAACATCCAGAGAAACTTATGGGACTCGCTTTGCTCGCTACGTTTTCACATTCATACATACAATTTGTATTGCTGTCTGTACCTCATAAGAGGCGTGTGGTATCAGGGATGTTGGGTACTCGGTCGGCTCTTAGAGTGATTGCTCGCAAGACGCTCTTCTGCACCTATGCATTTGCTATCTGTATTTTTAAATCCCTCTTAAAAAGCGTAATGTCATAACGGAAAACTCGTAGCAAGGGGAAATGTGTACATGATGATCTCTTCTTCTCAAGGAAAACTTAATTTTTAGGGCTTTTTTAGGGTTCCGTACCCAAAGGGTAAAAACGGAACCCTATTACTAAGACTTCGCTGTCCGTCTGTCTGTCTGTCCGTCTGTCTGTCTGGCACAGGGCTGTATCTCATGAACCGTGATAGCTAGACAGTTGAAATTTTCACAGAATATGTATTTCTGTGGCTGCTCTAACAACAAATACTCTTACTTACTCTACTCTTTGGGAGCAGATTGGCGGAATTTGTTGCTATATATCTTTGTCCGTTTAGTTTTTTAAAATGGATTTCCGCAAAGTCACGCCTGAATCAATCAATTAACTAAAAACAGAATAAAATAAATATTTAAGGGGGGCTCCCATACAACAAACATGATTTTATTGCCGTTTTTATAGATAATGGTACGGAACCCTTCGTGCGCGAGTCCGTCTCGCACTTGGCCGGTTTTTTTAAGGTTCCGTAACCAAAGTAAAAACGGGACCATAATAATACTAAGACTCCGCTGTCCGTCTGTCTGTCTGTCACCTGGCTGTATCTCATGAACAGTGATAGATAGATAGTTTAAATTTTCACAGATGATATATTTATGTTGCCGCTAAACCACTAAAACCAGAATAAAATAAATATTTAAGTAGTGATCCCATTAAACAAACGTGATTTTTTTGCCGTTTTTTATAGTTAATGGTACGGAACCCTTCGAGCGCGAGTCTGACTCGCACTTGGACGGTTTTTTATTACCAAAAAGGGTTTGTCGCTTAGCAACATTCTGACACAAAGTACAACAGTGGCCGGTCTCAAAGTACAACAGTGAATTTCGAACAAATGCACCTTTATTTCAGGATAACGGATGGGACACTATTGTGGTGTGCCATCAAAATATTGCACCGTTAGATAGTAAGATGCCAAGGTTAGAAGTGTTACTAAAAAGTGTGTTTGAGTGTGATATCCTTGCGATAACTGAGCATTGGTTATCAGAACCAAACTTAAGATGCATTGAAATTAACGGCTACAAGTTAGCGTCATATTATTGTAGAACTCAAATAGATCGTGGTGGGTCATGTTTATACGTAAAAAACTCAATAAAATGTGTAGAAAATATTGATCTGACATCCTTATCGGTGGAAAGATTTTGCGAAATATCAGCAATAGATTTAGTAGACTTTAGTTTAACTATAGTATGTATTTATAGGACTAATTTGATCACAGTCAATGAATTCCTTGAGAAGTTTGAGATCTTGCTCGATAAGATTAGTGCACTTGGACTACAATGCATAATTGCCGGTGACTTTAACATAAACTGCACGGGAGGTATAAACAGCGATGTAAAAAGACTGACAGATCTACTTTCGGCCCATAATATGTCGAATCTAGTTGATTTCGTAACTCGACCTAGTAGTTCTACAAGCCTTGATCACGTATATAGCAACCTAATGACGGGCACCGCAAGTACCACGCCCGTTATTACCAACTTGAGTGACCACATCGGCATAAGATGCGAGGTGATCCGCGCTAGAAAACAGCCATCATCGAACTGTTCTTTTGTACGAAGGTTTAGTAATGCAAATAAAGCGAATTTCATAGCCTCCATTGAAAGCATCGACTGGAACGAAATACTGACTAGAAATATTTATTCATCTGACATTATCCGATCAATAAATAACATTATTAAAAATAAATTTGACATATGTTTTCCAATCAAGAAAACTTATAATACTCAAAAAGAGACATCTTGGATCACTGCGGACATTAGAAACTATAGATTATTACTATTTGACATTATTAAAATCAGTAAATCAATATCGAGTAACGAATCGATCCAAACGTTGCTAACGAATATGAACAAGCATTACGATATGCTACTCAATAGTAGTAAGCGTAAATATTATGCGGACTTAATTAAAATTAGTAAAAATACCTCAAAATCAATGTGGGGTGTAATCAATAAGGAAAGAGGTAAGAATAACACCCTGCATCTTGACTTTACTGACGTGGTTGTGGGTTCCGATGGGTCTAGTTTTAAGACTAAAAAGGACGTGGTGAACGCGATGAACGCGAGGTTCCTAAGTGCGGCGGAGGCGTGTGGCGCGCCGTGTGCCGACGTCGCTGGCGCGCGTCATGTACTGCGCTCAGCACGCGCGTCCGCTGACCGCTCGCTGAGACTGCAGCCGTTCACTGCGCAAGAGGTGTACTCGATTGTGACCACCCGGATACCTCCAAAGGTGTCTAGAGATGTGTACGGCATTTCAATGAGGCTCCTTCGTTCGGCTATAAACGTACTCGCTCCAGTCCTGGCCCACGCGTATAATCGTTGTATCAGGGAGGGCGCATATCCAGCATCTATAAAGATAAGTAAAATCTCTCCCTTGTTTAAAGGTAAGGGAAAGCGAAGCGACATAGATGGCTATCGACCCGTATCTATTATACCCGCTGTCGCAAAAATATTTGAAAACGGTCTGAGTGCTCGACTCACGACTTTCCTGTCATCTACAGGCGCCCTCTCTGATCGGCAGTATGCATACCGTGAGGGTCGATCGACTACATCGCTGTCGCGGAAAGTCGTCGGCCTCATCGTTGCCGCTCGTGAGAAGAAACAGCACGTCGCAGTGCTGTGCTGCGACTTATCAAAGGCGTTCGACGTTGCAGACCACGATACTCTCGCGGTGAAACTGCGGCATTACGGGATCCACGGCCCAGCGCATGCCTTGCTTTCGGATCTTGTGAGATGTCGAACTCAAGTGGTACTGGGGAGTGGCACCATTTCGGATTCGCTTGAGACAAAAATGGGCGTGGCACAGGGATCTTCTGTCTCGAATATTCTATTCTCGATGCTGCTCAACGACCTACCAGAAGCTATAACGGAGGCCGAGGTACTAATGTACGCCGATGACGTAGCCGCCGTGGTCACTGCGCCATCAGTCGATCAGCTAGAAATAAACCTAAACAGCACGGCAACGCAACTAGCAAAATGGTTTAGAATGAACGGTCTTGCCCTTAACCTGAGCAAGACGCACTATTTACATTTTTGCCTATCCGGTCGTACAGCGCGTCCCATGTCGGTGATCATCGATGGCAGGACTATAGATCAGGTTAAATGCACCGAATTTTTAGGTTTCCAGATTGACGGAGGGCTGACTTGGGCAAGTCATATCCACAAGCTATGTGGCAAGCTAGGCAGTGCTTGCTACGCGCTGGGCCGCGTGGCGCGGGCGGTCCCCGGCGACGTGGTCCGCGCATGTTACTTCGCCACGGTGCACTCGCTGCTGCAATACGGTGCCGAGCTATGGGCGCGCGCCGCCGACTGGGAGCGCGCGTTCAGAATGCAAAAAAGGGCCGTAAGAGCAATCGTGGGCATCCGGAGCGATGAAAGCGCAAGACCGTACTTCAAGAGCTTGGGTATTCTTACGCTGCCCGGAATAGTCATTTACCAAGTGGCCGTCTACGTGAAAACTAACCTAGGGGTTTATGTAAGGCACGGCGACTTGCACGCACACCACACTCGGAATAGGAATAAACTCAAGTCGTTGTCGCGAACACTTACGAAATCATCAAAGCTGACACATATTATGGGTCCATCTGTATTCAACAATCTTCCTGATAGCGTCACAGAGGCAGCCAACTTGGTTGAGTTTAAAAGAAAACTGAAACGCTGGCTTATCGAGCGAACCTTCTACAGTTATGAGGAATTCATTGACAATAAGTATTAATGCAAATGTATAATTATTGTAATTTAATTTATCTGTGATATTGAAAAATGTTACTTAAGTATCATATCTTATGTATAACAATAATGTTTGACCTATAATTATGATTATCAATAAATAACTATTATGACTATTATGACACACAGACAGGCAGACAGCGGAGTCTTAGTAATAGGGTCCTGTTTTTACCCTTTGGGTACGGAACCCTAAAAAGTAAAGAAGTCATTATTTTAGTTTAATAAAAAAACTACCAATTTCTTCCTCATAATTAGATTAAATTTTTATGATACAAAGGTTTACGCTAAATCAGACCTTAACGCGAAGAGAATAAGAACGTTCGTAATTTATTAAATTTCAGTCAGTTTGTCGAGACAACAGAAAATTGCCACCATTACTTACATAATATAATTAAAATTATCCATCACGTCCTGCCTGAACATAGGGACGTGATGGATGGCGCAAGCAAAGAGAGGCCTACGAGTATATTTATCTCTTAGGCTGTAGATGATAATGAATTTTATTAAAATATTCTAATCCTTCCTAATCCTACTTCACTACATAGTATAAAGCAAATTCACTTTCCACTTCCCGCGTCTGTATGTATGTATGTATGTTTGCTTATATCTTTAAAACTACATAACGGATTTTGATGCGGTTTTTTTAATAGATAGAATGATTCAGGGGGAAGGTTTATATGTATAATAACATGCTACCCGTGCGAAGCCTGGGCGGGTTGCTACTAATATTATAAACGCGAAAGTTTATGAGGATGTTTGTATATTTGAAAATAATTTAGGCCTAAACGCCAGAACGGATTAAGATGAAATTTGCTGTAGATGTAGATGAAAAATCAGTTTACAAAATAGGGAGTACCCCTTTAATCTGAGAAACAACTCTTAAATTATAAAATAACGCAAAACGGATGATTTTGATAGAGTTAGCGCTGATGTACAACAAATCTAACATCACAGACTTAAAAGCATTTAGTCGTCATAGCAACGCAGTTTGACTAATATAATTTTGATACGCATTCTACCAAAATTCATAATTTATTTTATCAGTACAAACATCGTTTTTAGGGTTCCGTACCCTGAGGGTAAAAACGGGACCCTATTACTAAGACTTCGCTGTCCGTCTGTCTGTCTGTCTGTCTGTCCGTCCGTCTGTCTGTCACAGGGCTGTATCTCATGAACCATGATAGCTAGACAGTTAAAATTTTCACAGATAATGTATTTATGTTGCTGTTATAACAACAAATACTAAAAACAGAATAAAATAAATATTTAAGGGGGGCATACAACCCATACAACAAACGTGATTTTTTTGCCGTTTTTATATATAATGGTACGGAACTCTTCGTGTGCGAGTCCGACTCGCACTTGGCCGGTTTTATAAAGAGAAAAGAGAAAAAAATTGTTTTCTAAAATTATATAAAACACAAGAAAGATTTTATTACTCTAATAAAGTTAATTAGACATTGAACATTGAATATGGTACTCAGCTTGCCGCAGGCGGTGCATACGGTCGTAAATGCATACCTGCAGCCTTATTGCATAAGCTCACTGGTAATCGTAATCGGCTTCAACTGTCAAATTCCCATTGTGTAACTCTCAAAAGGGTTACTCCCAACGGATCGCGTTAGTAGCTGCATCTGATCGCACAAAAAGTTCCCAGTTCCGTTGTGGCTAAGAAATTGTGATTGCGTTTTCATAACAGATCGCAAGATCTGTTGCAAGCAACTAGACAATGGGATTTTGATAGTTGAAGCTAATTACAATTTCTTACCGAAGAGAAGTGTAGATTGTGGTTTAAGTAGCAACCGCAGTGTAACAACTTACACCGCTGTCACTTTGCAGTAACTAGGTTAAACCGCGTCCACACCGGTTCAACTATAGTTTTAAAGCGCAAGCCAGACAGAAGAGACGTAATAAGCCGGGGTCCCACGGCGCGTAAAACGACGGGCCGCGCCAGATGACGCTCCGCCTGTGTGCGTCCGGCGCGTCGCGTACAGAGCGTTCCGAGCACGCCCCACCACGGATGCATCGTTCCCACGGCGCGTCCGTCGGGCTTGTCGCAGTCTGGCGCGTGAAAACGCGGGCCGTGGGACCCCGGCATGCGTTGAAGACGCAGCGCCTCTTAATAATGACGTTCAAAAAACTAAAAACAAAAGTACTTTATGTTGTTATAAGTATAATAAAACATCACCTATTTTTCACCCCTAGAGATGGTATTTTTTCCTCAAATAGGACTAAACGGGAAGTATATTCCAACCAAAAAAAAAACCAAATTTGGTAATAAATGACAGAGTACCTAATAAAATAACAAAAACTCAACAGAATTAATAATTCTTTTTTTTTTTTTTAGTCGGAAAAAAAATGTATAGAAGCTTCGCAAAGGAAGACATAAGCTAGGAGAAGGAGGACATAAAGATGAGAAGGGACGCAGACGCGAAGTGTATATGTATACGTCTGTGCAATTTTATGACGCGTTCTCGTCTTACGTCTATTTTGTGTAGCTTGCCCCTAAGACTACAGATAGAAATAAAGCCTTCCAAAACTTTCCCGTCAGCCTAAAAACTCGGGATCTTAGTCAAAAAGTTTTAAAACAAACGTAGAAATGATAAGCAAAAGTGTCACAACTCCACTGCGAAGTTTGAGCACTTTTGAGCACTGTTGAGCACTTCAGATAGTGAGATATATTATTATCTTCGCAGAACTGTAAATTAGTTGAGAGATTTTTAATATTTTAATATTTTGAGGTTTAAACTTTTGGAGTTTTAAATATTTGAGGGCTTAGCAATTAAAGTAGTTGAAGGGCCCAGTGTTTTAAGGAAAAACTTTTGATCTCTGATTTTGCGAAAGTTTAAAGCCAGTTTGTTTTCGTTTAATATTTATTCTGCGAAATTTTGAATAAGACGTTTGAAGTCAAATATTATTATTGTATAATTAATCCAGCGGTATTTAGTAATGCCAATTACTGCTTTTCAACTTGTAAACCAGTTATCTATACTAATATTATAAAGAGGAAAGATTTGTATCGCATCAAAACACGTGCTTAAAACGGTGAAGGAAAACACCGTGAGGAATCCAGTTAGTATTCTTCGTATTCTTGTAAGCGGCGATGGGCTTGCAACCTGTCACGTATGGAATGCTAACAACTGCAAACAGTGGGCATGTGCCAAAGTAAAATGTTTGGACGTGCTTCTGACTCCCCCTCTTGACATATTCAAAGGATCTAAGCGCCTGGAGATCTGAGAGGATGTCTACCGTACTTGGGAATTCCAGTTGTGATCCTATTTATTTCTTTATTATTTATTTAAAGTTTTGAATATTTGTATGTTTGTTACAAATAGGTTAAATTTATTATTAAAAAAAATTAGAGATACTAAAACTTCAATAATGTATCCTATGGTGTAAAAACAAATGCTATGAAATCATTAGTCCACCCATGTGACGGACTTCATTAGTACCCTGTATGAGTCCGGACTGCTAGAGGATACCATATATTTTTGTGTAAATGCTGAGAACTCCATGCACAATATACACATACCTTTACAATATTGGGTTTTTTCGGTGCGTGAAAGTGCGTACATGCGTATCGCTTATGTAAGCTCATCAGTTTGTATAAGAAATTTCACGTTGCTGATTTTCTCTTGAACACGTCCGAAAATACAAACAGAATTTTGTTGCTTGTAAACATTTGTATCCTGAGATAAACTGCTTTTTTTTATATTATTTTATAATAAATAATGACGTTTTAAAAACTAAAAAGAAAACCGACGTAATTCGTTATTTAAGTTTTATGAAAGTACTAGCTGCTCGCCCCGATTTCGCACGGGTGGAGAGTAACAAACACACACACACACACACACACACACACACACACCCACTCACACACTCACTTACTCACTCACTCACAAACTTTCACATTTAGAATATTAGTTCTCCTATACGATTTTAAGGGGACCACAATATCTGTGAAATACAATATCTGTGAAAATTTTAACTGTCTGGCTATTACGGTTCATGAGATTCAGCCCGGTGACAGACAGACAGACGGACAGCGAAGTTTTGGTAATAGGGTGCCGTTTTTACCCTTGGGTACGGAACCCTAAAAAACAACTAAAACACGTCGTATTGGCTACATGAGTTATGCTTGTACTCGTAAAAAAAAGTAAGTATATAAACCTTAGATTAGTTTCTAGATGGCACTGCATGAAATATCTACCAATTTTATTTATTATATGAAAATCCTGCGTTTCACATAATCCTGCCCTAACATTATTAATTATTTAACCTCCTGCCCTCCAGCGTACTACGAGTATGTATAGTACATAGACTTCTGAAAATCTATATTTATATTTAGCTAGAATTTTCTCATGAAAAACCCTTATGTCCTATATGTAGCACACCTCTATTGGGGACCAATGTCCTACACATACGTCCTACAGTACGTAGTGAAAAGTCAAGTTTCCGGCCTGGGATTTTTTTTACTACCATTTTATTTATTTTTATACTAATATAGTACACACGCTGGAAATTTCATAACGATATATTAGAAAAAGTATGTCTGTAGGCTGGAGGTTAATGCAGTGTGAACGCGTTCCTTTTTGAAGACTAAGGGCGGATAATAAAATCGAGCAAGCCCTTCAGAGCTAGTCAGTCAAGTCGTTTTAAGATAAAGCAGCAATATTAAAGATAAAATAAGCGACTGAGGAATGGTTTCCTTTCCGAGTTTGTTTCGGATGACCGTTGGTGGAAGAAATAGGCTGTTAGCGGACATGATAAATCAAATTATTATCAAAACATAAAACCCGATTTCTAAAAAAATAATTCACTAAAAACATATGCCTCCCTTTTTGGAGGGGACACCATATTTAAAAAATATATAGCTTACTAGCCGACCCGTGACAGACGTTGTCCTGTCAAATTTCAATAATCGAATAGTAAAGACTGACTGATGTCAGATTTGTTGCACACTAGCGCCATCTATAAGAAAAATCATCCTTTTTATGTTTTCTATATCAATTTGGGCAAGTTTTTCATATTTTGAAGTAGTCTATGTTTTATTCTGGCATTATATCTACATCTACAGCAAATTTCAACTTAATCCGTTTTGTCGTTGATGCCTGATTGAGGCACAAACATACATACTAACATACAAACTTTATCATTTATAATATTATGACGACACGACACCTTAATGTTGTAATCCGTCAAACTGTTTAAGATGTAGAGCGTGCAAAAGAAATGGACTTATATACATACTAGCTGACAACGTGCCCGCTTCGCTGTGCGTAAGACATTTCTAATACCATCGCGGTCTTTTTTGTAGACGTTTTTAAGGTGTACAATACTGTAGTACCTACTTTATTTTGATATATCTCGTGTGGTTCAGCCAGCGTTTGCAATGTAAGCGCAAAAAAATGTGTTTATTTACGACATCACATTAGAAACCTCTAAAATTATCAGTGTTTCTCTACAATATTATGTATGTATTATACATATAAACCTTCCTCTTGAATCACTTTATCTACATATTTAAAAAAACCGCATCAAAATCCGTTGTGTAGTTTTAAAGATATAAGCAAACATACATACATACGCGGGAAGCGGAAAGCGACTTTGCTTTATACTATGTAGTGATACATATACATACTTATATACATACGCTCGAATAACATTATGTACAGATTACTAACAACATAATCCTACTAATATTATAAATCCGTAAACGTATGTCGACACTGCGAGCTCAGCGCGGTGGCGACGGTGCGCGATGTGTCAAATTATGAAACACGCCATCACTGCAATGTGAACGTAAAGGCGCGTTTCATATGTTTGATACTTCGCGCCCATCTTGGCGCGCCTAATGGCTTTATTTCCTTATACAATTTCAGCGGTGCGGGAAAAAATGCATTCTGATTGGCCGATTCAAAGTCACAGTCCGCCGCGGGGCCTGAATCGCGCTCGGTGTCACATATATCAGCAGTATAAGCCTAACGTGTTGTTTGAAAGCGTTCGCCTTGCATGAGGAGTCTATAGGCTGTGTGGTCGATGTTCGCGCCCGTCGTCGCAACCGCGTTAGGCTCGGTAGTGTGGTCGAACACTTAGTTTGTGAGGATGTTTGTATGTTTGTGCATATAATTTACGATCTCTCTTGAGTCCGTACTTTGGACTAGCATTGCGAAAGATTTGTGCGAACGCTCCCGACTGGCAACGTTCGTATGAAATTGCGATTGTCGCGGTATTAGTCGATAAGATTCTTTATCTCTCTTTATTTATATTACCCTTATTTTGAGTGTGCGTTTTTTCGTGAGTTTCAAATTTCGCTTATTAGATACATACCAGCATACGGAGGAAATAAATTAAACCGGAAAGAGTATTAGCATTATTATTTTTCAAACTATCGTGATTAGTAGACATAACTATAGATTTTGACACGGGTCTTTATCACGTAATTACCTTTAATTTACTTTCCCGACGTTTCGGCTATGTTACAATAACCATGGTCGCGGGCAGACCATGGTTATTGTAACATAGCCGAAACGTCGGGAAAGTAAATTAAAGGTAATTACGTGATAAAGACCCGTGTCAAAATCTATAGTTAGTATTAGCATTGTCCTGTCCAAATTTAAATAATCGCATAGAGTATCGCATGTTGCTATGACGACTGATGTAAGATTTTTTGCACACTAGCAAATCACTACTAGCAATGCACATCTATACCAAAATAATCCCTTTTGCGTTATTTATCATTTTGAGGATGTTTTTCGTATTTTAAAATAGTCATTTTTTATTCGGGCATTATAATTACATGTACAGAAAATTTCATTTTAATCCGTTTTGTGGTTTAGACCTGATTGAGGAACAAACATACAAACAAACTTACAAACTTTCACGTTTATAATATTACTAGCGACCCGCCCCGGCTTCGCACGGGTAGCATGTTATTATACATATAAACCTTCCTCCTGAATCACTCTATCTATTAAAAAAAACCGCATCAAAATCCGTTGTGTAGTTTTAAAGATATAAGCAAACATACATACATACATACATACAGACGCGGGAAGCGGAAAGCGACTTTGCTTTATACTATGTAGTGATTAGGATGTCCCTTTTTTGGCACGCTCTATAGACGGACTTGATGGATTATAACATGTGTTGTTATAGATTATTTTGAATTGTGTGAGTGACATAGGCTACATTTTCAAATTATGGCGCCCCCTCTCCAAAAACGGGGGCATAACATTTTTATTGTTTTTATTTTATTTTTATTTTTTATGGTTACTCAAAGGGTAAAAAAAGGACCCTATTACTAAGACTTCGCTGTCCGTCCGTCTTTCTGTCCGTCTGTCGGTCTGTCTGTCACAGGGCTGTAAGTATCTCATAAACCGTGATAGCTAGAGAGTTGAAATTTTCACAAATGATGTATATCTGTTGCCGCTATAACAATACATACTAAAAACAGAATTAAATTAATGTTTAAGTAGAGCTCCCATACAACAAATGTGTTTTTTCTGTTTTTTGTAGATAATGGTACGGAACCCTTCGTGCGCAAGTCTGACTAGCTCTTGGCCAGTTTTCTTTTTTCTACTTTGTTATTAACCGTTATACTTCTTACTTCTCAAGTGCAGGAAAATCTCTTCAGTGTAAATTATTATCAAGTAAACTTCACAATTTTTACGAGACCGGAAGCGCATAATTTAGTCTTTATGTCTCGCTATTAAGGTTCAAAATGAGTTTGTTTTTTTTATTTAGATTTCCGAGAGTTAATTTTGGACGGTAAGCTAATAACTAGGAATAATGGTGGCAATTCTGTTGTCAAGAAAAGATCCAGTAATTTTGTTCGCGCGAAAGATGGACTAGTTTAGAAACCTCTGAATTATAAAATTAATAAATAAATAAATAGGATCACGACTGTAATTCGCAAGTACGGTAGACATCCTCTCAGATCTCAAGATGCTTAGACAGAATATTTATTTACAAAATACTCAAGAATCAGTTGATCTATCTAAAAACCGTTGCAAACAATCTATTGGTACCTCAGCTGATCCAGATCATTATAAGTCGGAAGCGTTCCAAACATAATAATTATTAATCTTACTAATAATAAAAATACGAAAGGTGGTTGTTTGGCTGTTTGTCTCAATCCATCCCGAACGACCAAATAGATTCGAATGAAACTTGAAACATGCTTTTATCCTATTACTAGCGACCCGCCCGGCTTCGCACGGGTAGCATGTTATTATACATATAAACCTTCCTCCTGAATCACTCTATCTATTAAAAAAAACCGCATCAAAATCCGTTGTGTAGTTTTAAAGATATAAGCAAACATACATACAGACATACAGACGCGGGAAGCGGAAAGCGACTTTGCTTTATACTATGTAGTGATAACATACCTTTAAAATACTTTTTATATATTTACGAGCGTAGCCGCGAGCAGAAGCTAGTATAAAGTATATTACACACACAACACGTCGAATAGAAAATTAGGGTTCCGTGACCAAAAGGTAAAAACGGGACCCTATTACTAAGATTTCGCTGTCCGTCTGTCCGTCGTCGTCCGTTTGTCTATCTGTCCGTCAGTCTGTCTGTACTGTATGTCACAAGACTTTATCTCATGAAACATGATAGCTAAACAGTTGAAATTTTCACAGATGATGTTTTTCTGTTGCCGCTATAAGAATAAATACTAAAAACAGAATAAAATATATATGTTGTATGCTCCCATACAACAAATGCGATATTTTTGCCGTTTTTTCTAGATAATGGTAAGGAACCCATAGTGCGCGACTCGGACTTGCACTTGGCCGGTTTTTCATCGATTAAAAAGGAGGCTACACGCATTTTCTACCTGCCAACCTCAAAGGTAACAAAGGAAAGGTTGGCGTGCTAACGTGAAGTGGATTACAACAATACTCGTATACCTACATAAATATTATAAAGGTATTTAATACTTATTATTAGGTATTAGGTACTAAAAAAAGCCGGCAAAGTGCAAGTCGGACTCATGCACGTACATTATCAATAAAAAACGGCAAAAAAATCACGTTTGTTGTATGTTGTACTTAAATAATTTTTAATAACATCACGGACAGACAGACAGAAAGAGTTACTTTCCCATTTATAATCACTACATAGTATAAAGAAAAGTCGCTTCCCGCTTCCCGCGTCTGTATGTATGCTTATATCTTTAAAACTACACAACGGATTTTGATGCGAGTGATTCAGGAGGAAGGTTTATAAGTATTAAACCCGTGCGAAGCCGGGGCGGGTCGCTAGTATTAGTATATAATATAGTAATTAAAAAAATAGGATCACCACTGTAATGTACGGTAGACATCCTCTCAGATATCCAGGCGCTTAGACCCTAGGTGATGTCTAGATGGGGTGGTCAGAGATACGTCCAAACATTATATTTAGCACATGTTTTAGCAGTAGTTAGCATTCCATACGTAATAGGTTGCAAGCCGATCGCCGCTTATAAGAATTAGTATAGTTAGTTTATACTAGTATAGATGTCGACATAAAACGGTCGCTCCTCTTAACGGAACGTTGGCTTAAGTATGTAAGTAATCATTTAACCCAATACATAAACTTATATTAATCCAGTACACGTAACTACCGCGTTTCTCGTTATGGGTGCGTAAGTAACGACCCTATAATTTAAGACGAGTCGCAATTTGAGTTGTAGTGAGGGGAAATCAAGTGGAGATAAATATCTGAGTTTACGACTTAATTGTGCTATAGACTGTCAGAGTACGTGACACAAGTGGTTTCCCGCGACTTTGCCTGGTTTTTCGAGTTCCGTACCCAAAGGGTAAAAACGGGACCTTATTTCTAAGACTTTGCTGTCCGTCTGTCCGTCCGTTCGTCTGTTTGTCACAGGGCTGTAACTCATGAACCGTGATAGCTAGATGTATTTCTGTTGCCGCTATAACAACAAATACTAATAACAGATTCATAATATACATACATATGTATACTATTAATCTGTTATAATCTGTCCCGGCAGACGTTGTCCTGTCAAATTTCAATAATCCCACAGAAAAAGTACTTTCAGGTTTTCCCAACTTTTATGCCACCCTTATCACTTAGGAGCATAGATAAGGGTGGCACCCTTATCACTTAGGAGTATAAACAATACAAAAAACTTAATAAAAATCGGCCAAGCCGTTTCGGAGGAGTATAGTTACATACGATAGATAAAATTGTGGCGGAATAACTTAATGATCTATTAACGAATAGCATAATAATGAGTGATACTTTACAGCCTGACCACCTGTTAGTTAAGGGTTCATTTAAATGTAGTTACAAAGATAAGGAATTATACGAAATGTTCTCAAAAAATCAGAAATATGTGTATTTTTTTCTGTTTATTTTGTTTTTGATATACTTAAACAGGTTAAGGCCCTGTATGTCGACGATTGCTCTTTTTCGAAACGAAAAAAGAAATACTTCTGAACAAGCCACATCTCCTATTTTTATAAATATATTACTTCAGGTTCTTACCTAGATTTCTATTAAGCTGAAAACATAATAGCAGAAACTTTTCACGATAAAGATATTATTTCAAAATGATACGTTGATACGTTTTTATGTCTACTAATCACGATAGTTTGAAAAATAACCTTCCTGCTATGTTTTATTATATTTCCACGGTTAGAATCTGGGCTCTTTGGCAGGTAATGACTTGCTGTTCTAAAGGAGAATTTGTGTTTCAAACTCCTTACAGTGTAATCGCAGTTGGGTTCAGTCATCCGGCCTTCGCCTTTTGATCTCTTGAAACTTAATGCTAGTGGAAGCGTTACTACGCTAAGAAGTTTATTATAATAATCTAATAAATAATACTCTACCACCGAAACGCACAGTTTTAACTGGAGGGTCTAAAAAGAAGAAATTCTATAACCTATTTTCAAAAACATATCTTTTTTTTTAGTTACATTATGGAGCGACCACTTTTTGGTGTTTTATTGTGTGAAAAGTTTACAGACAAAAATTACTTATGGAAAATAGTATTTTATTTCTACAACACAAGTATAGTTTTCTAAATATACATCGACACTTAGGGCGCCTTTAGATTAGACGCTCGAGGAAGCGCCAAGGAGCCTCATGCCTTATGAATTAATTAATCATTTTAGCAACTGTTTTTTTACGTATGCTGGCTCTGTGGCGCTTCCTCGAGCATCTAATCTGAAGGCGCCTTTAGATTATAAATAAGTTTATATAAGTTTGAGGGACGATATTTTGTAAATGAAGTCGATGAAAAATTACTAATCTTGCATGCGCTGGCCAAACTGTGGATAAACAAAATGTATTGCATTTTTTTATATTATTAACTGTAGTGGGTAGATCTATAAAATTGCGCAATACCACCTACGTAAATATTCATATGATTTTATGACTTTCATTTTTATACTAGTTTTTATGTCAAAATTGTGCGGATAAAACTGAAATCTAAAAAAAAAAATCTAAGTGCTTTTATTTAGCATATCTACCATATCCGGGGGTCCGTAACTATCTTAAGTTATTATGTAATAAGCAACCTTTACGTAATAACTGAAGACAGAAGGACACCAGTAGGGACTGAATAAATTAACAGACTTGGTATTACATGGATCTCACAACTTTTTACGGTAGTTGCGAGACTTGTTTTTTTTTACTAGTTATGTTTTTGATGGCATTGATCCTATCCGAAACACCTTCATTGTCAAGTAAATTTCACATACCACATGAGAAAATCGCAAGCAAAAGCTAGTAAATAAATAAGATAACAATACTTATGGTGTGGACCCATCAATCTTATGATTAATACAGATGTCCGGTAGCGCCGGACAAAGGTCGTTTTACGCTTGGCCGAATTCTACTCAATATATCTAACAGCGAACAACTTTATGATATTACTAGACTAGTGGAAACCCTCGCGACTTCGTTCACGTTTAATTATTTTCATACAGACTATAACCCCCGCTGCACCCTTTCACTTTTAGGGTTCCGTACCCAAAGGGTAAAAATGGGACCCTATTACTAAGACAGTTGAAATTTTCACAGATGGTTAAAAAGAAATGAATTGAATAAAAAAAACCGGCCAAGTGCAAGTCGGACTCGTGCACGAAGGGTTCCGCACCATTATCTATAAAAAAACGGCAAAAAACACGTTTGTTGTATAGGAGCTCCACTTAAATATTTATTTTATTTTGTTTTTAGTATTTTTTGTTATAGCGTCAACAGAAATACATCATCTGTGAAAATTTCAACTGTCTAGCTATAACGGTTCATGAGATACATCCCTGTGACGGACAGACGGACAGCGAAGTCTTAGTAATCAGTTTTTACCCTTTGGGTACGGAACCCTAAAAAGTAAAAAGGTTACATTTTCGTTTTTTTTGTCACTTCAAAGTGCAAACATAAACCCAAACTGTTTCGTAAAAACGTTTATTAAAAACAAAAGTACTTTATTCTGAATAACTACTTTATTCTGGTATTGTTTATGTCCTTCACAGGGTTTTGCGCGTAGGTAAGCCGCTAAAATGTTCCCGAAGCCATTAATCATTTAATTTTGTGAAATGTCCAACCATAATTACATTAAACAAGTCCCTTACCATGCGACATTTTTACCAGTTTTGTAAATACTAATGGAATTGATACTATATTATCTTAAATTGATTATTATTTTAATAGACTTTGATGCGCAAAATTTCTGAAAAAAACTTTCATACTAACTTTGTTCTGATAATTACTCACGAATTAATAAAAAATCTGTCAAATCGATTAAGTCTGATACATTTGACACATTTATACTTTGATAGTTTTTACAAGAAGATTATCAAAGAAGAAGAAGTTTTAATTTGAATTCATTGAACGAGCTTAAAGTTATTATTATATAACTTATATGACAACCAAACCCCAATTTCCTAAAAAACAAACGAAGAGGCAGCCAGCCCATTCAATCATTGTCAATCGTTATCACATAAAGACTGATCTGCTGGAGTGATGGGATGATTTCCCATTGAGTAAGAGTCCGCCTTTGAGCTTAGCTAATATTGTGTAATATGTTGTGTAACTATACTGACTTGATAAGAGTGCCCTAAATTGCTGAAGCCATAGCTTATACTTTGCATAATAACTTCTTAATTTTCTACGACTCAACTTTTAGCTCGCTTCAAAAGAATTTAGTTCTCGGTTCGGTGGTTATTGTATTTGGTTTTTACCTACAAAAAAATAGGAGGTTGTAGAGAATAATTCCAAATTCTCCCCGTTTAAATTTTATTCATGTAGGACTAACAGTTCCTTCATAAAAAATCAATATCGTCCCTGATGATAGGACGATACTATTTCGTCGGTTTTCTTTTTAGTTTTTAAAACTTAATTTTAATTAGAAATTGGCTCTTTTCTAGAATGTCGCTTTTATTTTTTTTGTATATTTATAACCCAAGATCAAAGCCGAATTTCTTGGAAATGCAACAAAATTATTTAAGAGCCTGGACCTGGAAGGATGTCTATCGTACCTACTTGGGGATTACATTCGTGATCCTATTTATTTCTGCTTGCGTGTTCTATCTCAATAGCGATCTTTTTCAAGTAGTCGCAATATACTGCCGTCAATTTGTCCGCCTTCTAAAATGTGACCGAAATAACAACATCCGTGATATCGCGAAGGTGACTCTTACGTCCTTTGTTTTGTTTCCTCAATAACTCGTTTCGATGCAATGTTTTTAATAACTTTTTGTTCTATGAAATGTAATTTGATGTCTCAGTTTAATTGACACAGAAAATATTTTCGTTTATTTATAAAGTCATTGGTTTTAAAGGAAATAAATAAGATCCCGAGTAAGGTAGTCATCCTTCTCAGATCCTTAAAGATCTAGAGGAGATCTAGAGGATCTAGAGGCACGTTCAAAAATTACATTTGGCAGATGCCCACACTTTGCAGTATTTAGAATTTAATTAGTTCTTAGGGTTCCTTACCCAAAGGGTAAAAACGGGACCCTATTACTAAGACCGCTGCCTGTCTGTCTAACCGTATGTCTGTCTGTCTATCCGTCTGTCTGTTGGTCTGTCTGTCACAAGGCATGTATCTCATGAATCGTGATAGCTAGACAGTTAAATTTTTTACAGATGATGTATTTCTGTTGCCGCTATACCAACAAATACTAAAAACAGAATAAAAATATTTCAGTGGGGCTCCCATACAACAATCGTGATATTTTTTCAGTTATATAGATAATCGCACTTGGCTGGTTTTTTATAATAAACAGAAAAAAAAACCTACAAATCTAATCACTAGAATTCTCTTTGCTTAATATGGGGCTAGATGGCGATGCGTGAATAATGTCCACCAATATTTATATTTATATATATTCATCACGAGAATCGAACTCTCTCGTCTCATCATTCAGTTTATCATAAAGTAAAAGTTATTAATACTAGATATTAATACTATACTAAATAAAACACCAATGTTTAAATTGAAAACAGTATATTTTAATACAAAAATGTGAATTTACAGCTGATCAGATGGTATATGAATAACACTTTGTTATATACAAAATATTTCACGATAATAGTTAAATACATTGCACATCATTAATCTATCTTTGGTATAAAAGCGTTGGTTATCTTCATCGGACCTGGTCAGCGTTGTTATTCTGAAAATAAATAAAAAAACAAATTAAAATATATAAAGATCCATTGAAATCACTAGAACATGTATTCTCATAAAATTTAGTTTTTGTGGTTCCGTACCCAAAGTGTAAAATTGGGACCCTATTACTAAGACTTCGCTGTCCGTCTGTCTGTCTTTCGTCTTCTGTCAGTCCGTTTTTTTATAATTAGTGGTACGGAACCCTTCGTGCGTGAGTCCGATTCGCACTTGGCTGGTTTTTTATTATATTGAGTGGTTTAAATGTGTTATAAATATGTATTTACAAATAGTATACAAATATTCAATCAATTAGTTAATTAAATACGGGAACCAAAAAGATTCCTATAACTTCGATTTTTTGCACACCAGCGCCATCTATTTGGTATAGGTCATCTTTTTTTGCGTTTTTTTTATCATTTAGACCCTACAGCGCAGAAGGCAGAGTTACCAACTGAGCTGTGAACATCTACATATATCCAGTGAACGTGTCGACTAAACGATGAAACCTCACCTCAAAACACTTGGACCCTGTGGTTTTCACGGTCGCACACTATGATGTTTCCTCCAGACATGACGGCGATGCCCTCCAGACCTTTGAACTCTCCGTCTCCAGATCCCCAGGATCCGAAAGCGCGGAGGAAGGTCCCGTCAGGGTGGAAGATCTGGATGCGGTTGTTTCCGGAGTCAGCCACAACGATGTAGCCTTGGTCGTCTACTGCTACACCCCTGAAGAGAGAGAAGAATTCAATAAGTTGATGGCTATCATATTATTACTAAACCACGGGAATTAATTACGTGGATCGACTTATCAAGGCCTAAAATGGCCCTAAAGAAATGGTTTCCGGATTACAATGAATGGGTCTTTTTGAAATGAAACACGTGCTCAAATCAGTGACCAAAAAAGATCGTGAGGAATTAGCTCCGCGCGTATTGTGATCATGTCTTTCCTGTGGATGAGGCCGTTAAGTTGAGAGGATTTTAGAGTGCTGGGCAGTCTACTCAGTGGTGACATGGCCAGGCTCTAACATACTCAAACCAGTTTGTCACTCTGACAAAAACTGTCATGATCTTTGATTAAGTTTTGCGATTCGCTCAAACGGGCTCATTTTATTAGAATTAATGAAGTGTAAGTTCAGAAGACAAATATTTTTCGGAGAATTGTTTACACAGCTTTTATTAGTAAAAACTCGTAAAATGTTTGTAAATAAGTCACGTATTCAGGTCGCACACTTTAAATTTTACTGCATGCTAGTCGAGTGTCTGCGACATCGTTTACGTGAACCTATTTTTTAGAACTTTCAACTATCCGTGTCTCTACTGGGAGATCGATGGTCACCAGTGGATGATGAATCATCATTTTTCATACTAAAATTGTGACCACAACGATTAGCACGATGCAAGCTGGAAACTAGACGGGTTGGCAAGCAACGAGAAGCGAGTTTTTAGTTCAGACACTTTTTGTCGTGGGCGTGTTTTTTTCTAGCTCTTGTCGCTGCGATAAACTTGTAGAGAAAGAGTTGCTGTTAGTATAAACAGTATGCTTCTCTTTTATTGACACAGGAAATATATCTATTGTACGTTTCTTGAGCGAGAAAATAGTCGGTAACTAGTCGCGGTGGAGAGGAGGCTAAGGAGAACCAAGAGTGGGATCTTGATTCTCCTTAATTAAATTTCCAGAATTTATTTCAATGTTTTTATTTAGATGGAATATTAAACAACTGCAGAAATTGCTCATGTGCCAATTGTAATGCAAATTGCAATTTTGTATTGCAAATTTAAAACATGCCTCTGACTATTCCTATTATGTATCTATATTTAAGAATCTGAATGCCTATAATTCTGAGATAATGCCTATCAATATTTTTTAAACTTTCGTGATTAGTAGACATAACTATAAATTTTTACATGGATCTTTATCACGTTATTATCTTTAAGGCGCTCCCAGTCGACGATTGTTTTTGTTCGAAACGAAAAAATAAATACTTGTGAACAAGCCACATCTCCTATTTTATAATGTATATTATGTGAATATAGATGTACCCATCTTTAATCACTTCGATAAATAATCCTACCGACCGCTGCAATGACGACAAACACACGTCGGCGCGTGGTCCGCCTTAGCTTTTCGAATAAATTAATGGTATAAATTATGTATAATTACTTATCAGAAATCTATTCTAATAGAAATCTAGATCTACATATTACCTATCTTTAACAATAAATCACAAGTTGATTTTAATAGTAGGTATATAAAATATTTCGATCATAAATTCTAAAACGTACCATTTTGAAATAATATCTTTATCGTGAAAAGTTTCTGCTATTATGTTTTCAGCTTAATAGAAATCTAGGTAGGAACCTGAAGTAATATACTTATAAAAATAGGAGATGTGGCTTGTTCAGAAGTATTTCTTTATTCGTTTCGAAAAAGAGCAATCAGCGACTGGGAGCCCCTTAAGGAACACCACTTAGGATGCCAATCATAAGTACTTTACTTTTTTCTTTTTAAGTACGTACACGGTTTGTCAACAAATTATTTTATGGCCTCTCCCTAGCCTCAAAGGATTGCTGGTAGAAAACTCTTTTAGGGTTAAGCTCGCCTTTGTACATATTCTTTCTAATGACATTATTTGTTAATGTATTCTGTTTATAATTAAAGTGAGAATTTACAGTCGTGAGTCTATTTTCCTTTTCTTATTTATAGATAACAAACGGACAGTCTTCTCAAATTTTATGACTTAGCTTCGCGCAAAGTCAGTCAGTCAGTAGCGTAAGTTATAAACATTTATAAATCCGGGGATATCGGTCAAGGTGCTCGTACGGTCGGCTGTAAAAATAAAAGTGTTACCTAGTTATTATATATTTTATGATCGTGTGTTTGCGTACGGGAATATAGATTTCTGGGATGAACTCATCTTTAAAACTATTATTTTTCAAACTATCGTGATTAGTAGACGTAACGATAGATTTTTTACACGGGTCATGTCTATTGTAACTTAGACAAAACGTCGGGATAATAAATTAAAGGTTTAGAAATAGAAACTCGTGTAAACAATAATAGTAATGAAAAATAGACCTAAAAAATCCGAAATCTTTATTTTATTAAACGCTAGAAAGCGGTTGCTAAGTACTTAAGATTGTTACTCAAGCTACTAGAGCGCACTTAGCCAATAAGCTTTAGTGCTTATAAAACAGTGCCTACCAATTCCATAAACCATTGACCTCCTTGAACTCAAAATCGGTTAAAATCATATAAGATCTTAAAGACTATTACTCGTTTTACTTTTAAATAAAAATTGAAAAGGCGCTAAGCATGTTAAATAAATAACGTCCAAGTTATTAATATTTAACATGCTTAAACCATTTAGACATCTTTAAAAATATAAGAGGACTCCCGGTGTCCACCCCGGTGTCGCACGGTTGTAATAATGGGTAATTTTTTTACACCTTGGGTTACATTATGGAAGTTTTAATAGGGATCCCTAATAGTTAAACATATGATATTACGATATTTTTTGTAGATATTGAGGTTTTCTATAAAACTGTAGTTCATCACTTTGCTCTAATGTCAATAATTTCCGCAGCAAACGCGATATAAGGATTTTTTTGTGATTTTTTTTCATACGTTGGGTTACATTATCGAAGTTTTCATACGGATCCCAAACATTTATTTAAAATATGTTATAGCCTATGGTCATCAGGGATAATGTACAATCTTATGGTAAAAGTATTTTTTAAATCGGTCTAGTAATTTCGGAGCCTATTCGATGCAAACAAACAAACAATCAAATCTTTCCTCTTTATAATATTAGTATAGAAGTATAGACTGATGCCTACCATACTTGGAGATTACAGTCGTGATCCTATTTTAATATTTTTTCTACCAATACCGAAAACCTCTAGTCTGTCAGTGACTTGCCCTCTTAAACTAGAATTGAAAGCATTAGACTAAATACGATAAGTTTAACCCTTAATTTATCTGTTAGGTCCCAGGGACTCCGCGCGAAGTTTCATTTTGGTCTAAAAACTTTATTGTCGCGTTTTTGTTTTCGCGCGTCTCAGTACCTTCCTGCAGTAGCAGTCCGGACGCGGGGTGAAGAGGACGTGCGGCTGCGCCACGCGTATAGGTGAGTAATTGTGCCTATGGAGTCCGCTGGACTCCATGGGGGTATTTGTGTGATAAAAATATTATTTCGCTGGATTGTTACGTTATCATTTATTCAGTGTTATTTTTGTGTTTTAGGCTACCAAATGGCTTCACACAGTCGGTCAGTCAATTTACTTCAACCCGAAGCTGACTCGGTAGTACTAGACTGGCTCTACAGTACTAGACAAAGAAAATCTGTGTTCGGTGTGCAGCTAAAAATAAGGAGTAAAAAGCGCTGCAGGTTTTTTTTTTTGTATAAACGTGTTCCAATTTTTATTTAGTTTTTAAAAGTTTATTATATTTTAAACTTATTATAGAAGGAAATAGTTTAAAATTATAATACATTGTATTTAAGTTTTGAGCCAGAAGTTGCCATTGTTTTTTGTTTTCTTATTTTTTAGTCTATTGGGTTTTTCAATTGTCAAGAAGACTGTTACAAACTTATAACGAAATGTGATAATAAAACATATAAGTATAATGTTGCTAAGTATAATAAACCATTTTTGAGTACATATTTTGCTTTTATTTTGACCATAATCAATGATTATTGTGCAAGGAGTCTCATGGACTCCATCGGGTAAATTAAGTGATTTGGGATCACCAGGTAAACTAAGGGTTAAGAACAACAACACTCTGCCTAACTGTAAGTCAACATTGCGGTCCAGTTATACCTTCGGTACATAAATATTTGGTCGAACTTCACGGCTAAGGCAGCAGTTTGGACAAATTAGCTGATCTCCGCAGTTTATGAGGCTATTTGTAGCAGGCTGCGGAAGTTCCGAAGCGGGTGAAATGGGGGTTAAGCTTCACATCAAGTATGCTGCATCAACAAAGATTGAACGCAGTATCTAAATAAATGTTGATTGTACATTTATTTTTATAACGTCGAGTTTTTGATTCACCTTGTTCGATCGGCACAAGGAAATGATCATTGAAAAAAAGCCGTGTTTGTTGCCTGATTCTTCTAGGCTTGGTCGCGAGGAATCGGCATAGCTTCACCTAATTCCAATGACGTTTCAATGTGATCCTAGGGATTTTATTGAAATAAATGATTTTTGAATTCTAAACGAATAATCAAGAGACGATATTCGTTCTTTAAGTTTTTTATTTAAAGGAACTATTAGTATACATAAACACTATTGAAATGGGAGAAACAAACTATTTTTTACAAAATAGAAAAAAATATTTTCAAGCTATCGTGTCTAGTAGACATAACTATGGATTTTAACACAAGTTTTTCGCGAAAAAATATCTAAATGGTGGTTACCATGGTGGAACATTTGGATATTTTTTCTAGGGTTCCAGGTAAAAAATAAAAGAACGTTATTTTTTTGGTCCATTGAAAAACTACTCAACTAATGATTCAAACACGTAATGTAAATAAAACTTCACTCTCTGCGATGAAAACTTCCATAATCTAAAGGTTATGGTAGGTACGAAAAGCATAAAACTGATGGTATACAGCACATAATTTACCTCGGGAACTTGAACTGGCCATCCTCAGAGCCTTCCTCTCCAAACGATGACAGCACCCGTCCATTCACGTCAAACACCTGGATCCTGTGGTTGTTGGAGTCGGATACCAGCACACGGTTAGTGGACGAGACGGCGATGTAGTGGGGATGCTCAAGCTGGCCCAATTTGGAGCCAAACGAGCAGAACTTGCCCACGAAGGTCCCATCGGATTGGAACACCTGAGGAATTACACATACAATCATAAAAACTTTATGAAGCATGTGTGTGAAGTAATTGTTTTCTTTCTTTTCTTTTCTTTTTTTGAATATACCACACAGCGCTATCTAACCCCAAACTCAGCAAAGCTTGTACTATGGGATCCAGATAATCCAGATATATACATAATATACTTCAGAAACACAGAACTTATAACAAGGATTCCGTTCCTCTACTTCGGAAATGGAATACTATAACATAAATGAAAAAATAAATATTAGTGAACATTTCACACATCGTCATCTAGACGGATTCTACCGGATTACTGATAGAATACATAGATACGTTTTTTTGTAAAAACATCCATGTTTATTACACACAAAATGTTTGTCGCGGGTGGGATCGAACCCACAACCTACAGCGCATTAGGCAGAGTTACTACCAACATACCTGGACTCTATGGTTTTCCTTGTCACACACGTATATAAATCCGAGGGCGTCAGTGGTGATGCCCCACGGGTAGTTGAACTTTCCGTCTCCTGTACCCTGGCTTCCAAACGCACGTAAGAAGCGACCTTGAGGGTCAAACACCTGAGAAAGAAAATACATATATTTACAAGCATTTATTTAAATTGCAATCTATGTATGTATGTAACTATGTAACTATGTTTGTTAAGGTGAAATCTTGCAATTTTGAAGTAGATATCCCTAACCGATTGAGCTGAAATTTCGCATACATATATTATGTAACTCTACTAGTGGTCATCGACTATTCTAGTATCTGGAGGTACGGCAGTGCCAAGTCGAACAAAAAATCAGCAAGAAAAGCTACCTATCAAAACATAATGATTCACAAATAGCGCAAAATATTAGATCCTTGGGAGCGTATGGAACATATAAATGAATGAATACGTAGTAATTTAATTTCATTACACTTCGTTATACCAGGAACACAACGAAAGCTAATTTCTACAGTAACATCCAACAAATTTAAGCCGTCATCTGTCGTAATAGTTCCTGGATTTGATTCGATCGCGTTGTATTTCCCCGCGGACAAGGAATTTGTATTCTCCGATTGTCTTTGACGTATTTCATTAGTGTCTGTCAGGTTGTCCGGCAATGCCAGAGATGAGAGATGTGTAAAATAAGCCAATAGTAATGCGGAACACGTCACTACTCGCGATTTCATTGCGTATATACTCTTCCGTTCTGCTCGGTTTCAAAGCATTTTTTCTTTGATGTAGGTACAGGAAATAGAAAACAATAGACGCAATGTTATATATCTGCTTCCACGTTATAACATTTTTAGGGTTCCGTACCCAAAGGGTAAAAACAGGACCTTGTTACTAAGACTCCACTGCCCGGCTGTCTATCTGTCACTAGGCTGTATCTCATGAACCGTGATAGCTAGACAGTTAAATTACGTATTTCAAATACTAAAAACATAATAAAATAAATATTTAAGTCTCCTATACAACAAACGTAGTTTTATTGAAAATGGTACGGAACCTTTCGTGCGCAAGTCCGACTCTTGGCAAGTCACTGGCACTGACTGGCGGAGGACCTAGGTATGCCATCATACAGGTTTTAACCTAGTTTGGGTACCTATGTTGTTCCTATATTTGAATTGTGATTTAATATAAGAAATACCTTTGTTTATCTATGTATTTAAGGACGTTTGTTGAGAAATAAATATCTTTATATCTTTATAAGTTTTTACCTATACTGAGGTACGCGTATTTGTAATTCTGAGATCTGACGACAGTCGTAATGCTGTCGCTGGTCATATACCTTCACACACGTAAACTCAATTTTGCATCACTACTAACGCGATACAGACGCGAAGCAGCATTGATTCAGTCGAGTGGTGTGGACGCTACAGATGCAAGATGGACTCGGCCAAGACAGACAACGTTGGTCGCAATGTAGTGATGCTGGACCGATACAATGCGACTGTATCGCATTTACATCGCTACTGTTGCACGTTGTAAACGCGCGACTGTACTGTATCGCTACAGAATACAATAGGGCAAAGGCCCTAAGATCTGACAATAAAAATTTGTAGCGAAATTATTGAAGGCGAATCATACTACTAGGTACATATTTTATCATTCTACTAACCATCGAGTAGCTTGTTTTCGTTTAAAATACTAAAATTAAATCACTACTGTTGGCTTCGCTTTGGCAAATGCCAATTAATTAACGTTTCGTCGGTTTACTTGAAGATCGTGAAAGAAGCCTTAGTGTTTTATTAATTAGAAAATATATTTTATTGCTGTGAAAGGGTTTCTAGAAAGCGATGACCGTTCAAATGATAGCCATATTGCTATAGCCCATGACTGGCCATCGTCCGGGATAACTGCCGCCATGTGACGGTCACTGTTAATTTAGCAACGAGGGTTCTCTCTCCCCGCTTGTCTTCATTAGTGTCAATCGGTTGTCCTAGCTCGTGGTAAGCGGAAATGGAAGTTCAATCTTGGGAAAGCGTATTTATCGAGGTTTGTTTGGGTTTTAATGTTTAGGTAGAAAAAAAATATAACCTAAAAAAAAATCATACGTATCGTGATTTTTTTTCATATCGTGGTTAAAAAATCATACCTAATAATATTATAAATGTGAAAGTTTGTGAGTTTGTATGTATGTTTGTTCCTCGCTCAGGCGAAACGACAAAACGGATTAAGTTGAAATTTGCTGTAGATGTAGATATAATGCCCGAATAAATAATAGACTACTTTTAAATATATGAAAACCATACCCAAAATCATCCTTTTTGCGTTTTTCTATCAAAACGCAAAAAGGATGATTTCTATATAGATGGCGTTGGTGTGCAACAAATCTGACATCACAGACTAAAACATTCAGTCTTTTCTATTCGATTATTTAAATTTGACAGGACAACGTCTGTCACGGGTCGGCTAGTTAGACATAACTATACATTTCAACACGGGTCTTATTAAGTAATTACCTTTAATTTGTTTTCCCGACGTTTCGGCTATGTTACATAGCCATGGTCGCGGGCAGACATAAATTAATTAATAATAATAATTCATAAATTAAAGGTGATAAATTTTTTTTTTTTTTACATATGATCATTTACATATACATACATTTTACATATTTAAATCCATAGGTATGAATGTAACTCATAACATAAACATTTAAGACCACTACTAAAATAAAATTATATACGAGTAAGCTTGTGGAAGCTCTCGCGTCTTTTAGTCTACTCTATTTTTAGTTTAGAATGTGTTTTTTTTTCACACCACATAAGTTGATAAGAGCAGGATGATAATGATGATGAATATTTTTTTAGACCTATATTTTAGTGACAATTTAAAAGTCTAAATGAATGAATGAATATGAATGATAGCAGATGTTAAACCACTATCTACCAAAGTACCCAAAGAATAATAAGCCACCAAACTCGAGCATTCCAAATGCCGTATATCAAAGCTCAAGTCATACATTTTCATGACATCTTTCAGCGTCGTTAAAGGAATTGGCAAAAGTTAAATATTAATAAGTTGTTTCACGAGTATCGAACCAAATTCTTGGTAGAGTATTCACAGTTCACAGTGTACAAAACCTTATAGGTAACCTTACTTTTCATTACTCGTATATCATCATTATTTTCTTCTCCTTTTCTCAGTTAAGACGAGTAATAAATGTTTTTTTTATTTATTTTCACACGTGTTAAAAATGATGAAGGTATAAACCGCCCAAGTGCGAGTCGAACTCGAGCACGAAGGGTTCCGTACCTTTATGTATAAAAAACGGCAAAAAAACACCTTTGTTCTATGGGTGTTCACCCCACTAAAATATTTATTTAATTCTGTTTTTAGTATTTGTTGTTATAGCGGCAACAGTAATACATCACCTGCAAAAATTTTAACCGTCTAGCTCTCACAGTTAAAAACAGTTATTATTCTTATAAGCGGCGAGAAAAACGAAGATAACTGCAATAGTGAAAACTGAGTAGCAGAGTCAAAGCCTCCTTCAGAGCTCTACGAAAACAGTGTTCACGGTAATAAAATACTAAAATTGACTATAAAGTAAGGATGTAAAACTATAAATGTACTAAGAAAAAATGTAAGGTAAAGGTACTGTGTAAGAATTTATTGTGCCTCCGCCTTCTTTGAATTTATAATAGTGTTTCGTCTAAACGAGGTGCTTTTGCGAGCTCTTAATACAGACATGCAAATTTGGTTTGATAGCAAAGGATTTGCACGAGAAACTCATTCAATACGTGGCTAACGACTTTCAAATGTAAGTGTGCAAAGCACAGTTGGCATTACTAATCTTAACCATCTTTGATTTAGGTTCTCAAGTCGATTGTATTTTTTTACGTTTGTTACATCAGAACTCCGTCAACCGATTTGATTTTTTTTTTGCTTCTATGTACTTTCCGTTTGAATTTGAAAAATAAAAGTTATGTGTTTAGTTTTGGAAACATAATTAACCGTGTTTTTAACTGACAGGAAAAGATGGTTCTCAATGAATATTTTTGTTTACAGAACAAACATCTGTGTTTATCACACAAATATTTGTCCTGGGTAGATTCTAACTACCCAGGACAAATATTTGTGTGTAACAGCCATGTATGTTTTCAAATATGTACGCGTACCTACATTGTCTATCCATTGTGATCCGATCAGCTATCACCTCTGTGATAGCTGATCGGATTTCAATGTATTTTCGCTTTTGTTGTATAATGATTCCAAGATGGCGGAATATATTTAGTTTAGCATATTTGGGTCATTGTCGGATCAGTAGTTATTAAAAACGATCCTATCGCTGTTTCTAGAAACTTGAAATGTGAAGAATGTATTCCTATTCGTGTTTTCAAAAAGAGGAAATAAGGGATACCCAAAATGTAACCCCTAAAGGGGTGTAGCGGGGGTTGAAGTCTGTACGAAAATAACTTGAAAGAAAAATGTGAAAGGTAGCAAGATCTCAGCTTCAATAAAAATCAAAATAAATGAAATCAGGACTATTCCCTCACTTTCTTTTCCACCGTCACTTTTCATTCCTTACAGTACCACAGCTAGGTAGGTCCTACAGGATTTCGCACTTCCTTTCAATGGGCGCATAAGGGCCTTACGAAAGGCCTTTTCCCTCAGATGTCTCCAAAGAAGCGGATTTAGTTGGGAGGGACTCAATGGGATAACTGATTTCATTTGTCACTCATTCATAGCAACTGTATATGGCTGATTCAAAGACGTATAAAGCTGGTATTGAATAAATAGTGGACTTTTCTTATGCCCTTAGATCCAAAATAAGCAACGCTTTGTTATGGGAACCAGATAACTCGTTGAATACATATTAATACTTATTTTTAGGGTTCCGTACCCCTTTGGCTAAAAACGGGACCCTATTACTAAGACCTCGCTGTCCGTCTGTCTGTCACAGGGCTGTAATTCATAAATCGTTATAGCTAGACAGTTGAAATTATCACAGATGATGTATTTCTGTTGCCGCTCTAACAATAAATACTAAAAACAGAATAAAATAAATATTTAAGGCGATACTTGAAATTTTTGACTTTTTGTATGGGCTGAATTTACCCGGATAAGACAGAAAAAGTGCTAAAACTGCAATATCTTGAAAACCATCAAATTTAAAAAGAAACCGTCTGTAATTTATTTAGCTAGTGTGATTATCTAACGAATTAGATAAAAATGAACTGTTTAGCTATTCATAGTTTTGATTAAAAACGAAACTAGGGTTTTTGAAGAGTCAACTTTGGAAAATAAATCTATCGAGAAAAGTTTCACCAATCGTTTTTCTGTCTGTAATTTATCTAGATTATATCCTTAAGTTATCTTTGTCGTAAAAAACAAAACCGTATGTTTTGCGGTTATTGAGAAAAAACGATTCTGCATTCTTCAAAAACATTTATTACTCTTCTTAAGTGAGGCTCTTATACAACAAACGTATTTTTTTTGCCGTTTTTTCTAGTTAATGATACCTACCCTTCGTGCGCGAGTCCGACTCGCACTTAACCGGTTTTGTTTTATCAGGTATTAACCGATAACCATTATCGCCGAATTGACAGCAATCTCCTTGTTTTTCAAGTCGGTTTAAAAAGAAATACAGCGTTTGTCATCGACTATATCTTGATTCGGGGATCTCATTGTGGGAAGATGTAGTTTGAGATATCTGATTGTAGGCGTCTAAACTTCACAGGACACGAAAGGTATTCGTTTGACGAGGGATAATAGACATACCTATAGATTTTGGCCCGCGACCATGGTTATTGTAACATAGCCGAAACGTCGGGAAAGTAAATTAAAGGTCTACTAATCACGATAGAGGGATAATAGATTGGTAGCAAAGTTTTATTCAGTATGAAATCTGAATACATTTTAATCACCTTGGTTCTGGGGTAGATAAAATGAAATGTATTTAACACGCGTAGAGAAATAGTTACACTTAAGGCGAGTAATAAATGTTGTTGATGAATGCAGAATCGTTTTTTCTCAATAACCGCAAAACATACAGTTTTGTATATCATGACAAAGATAACTTAAGGATATAATCTAGATAAATTACAGACAGAAACACGATTGGTGAAACTTTTCTCGATAGATTTATTTTCCAAAGTTGGCTCTTCAAAAACACGAGTTTCGTTTTTAATCAAAGCTATGAATAGCTAAACAGTTTATTTTTATATAATTCGTAAGATAATCATACTAGCTAAATAAATTACAGACAGTTTCTTTGATGGTTTTCGAGATAATGCAGTTTTATCACTTTTTCCGTCTTATCCATACAAAACGTCAAAAATTTCACTTATCACCTTAATATGAAGAAGACAGACTACAATAGACAGAAAAAATATGAGAAAGAAAGTATTGACATCAAATACAATAAGTATTTATTATAACAGATTATTCCCAAAATACACAAGAAACAGTTAAGCTATCTGAAGACCGTTTTATACAATCTACAGGTAGTTCAACTGATCCAATTTACAAGCCTCCCCAAAATACTGACGGCATTGCAGATAATCCTACTAATATTATAAATGCAAAAGTTTGTGAGTTGTGTGTGTTTGTTACTCTTTCACGCAAAAACTACTGAACGGAATACATCAGAATCACACATTAGGCTACTTTTTATCCAGGTAACACGCGAACGAAGCCACTAGCGGAAACTAGTTTATATATTAAAGGAAGCTATTAAAGAAAGCTCCATAACAACTGTTGTGGTTGTTAATAGTATTTCAAATAATTTATAGTAAGACATTAAACGGCCCTGTAAATTCTCTGTTTCATTTTGTTCTGGCTTTTAATTTTGGCAACAGAATCGCGGAACTGGGCCACTTCATCTGAAAAATCCCACCATTTGTCCTGCTGTGACGTGTTAATGTTCACATTGAAATATGATTTGTGGGGTTTCCGACTGCCTACAGACCTAGTTTCTTGAAACCAGAGGCCGTAATAGAGCGATGGTCACTATTTTGGGCTGCACGTCAACAAAATACTGTCGGTTATCGGTTCTTTAGAATGTACAATTCCATTATGCATGTATTATTTTTGACTGATGGAATGATATCGTCATAAACAATTTATGTACTTAGTTAAAATGAGACTTTACAGAGAGAACCGTAAAAAAACCGTTTTAGAATTTTAAGCAAAAACCATTTTTTGTGAATAAAAGATTTACTAGCCTTATTAATTTATTTGCTTCTATATCACTACATAGTATATAGCAAAGAAGCTTTCCGCTTCCCGCGTCTGTATGTAATATGTATGTATGTATGTTTGCTTATATCTTTAAAACTACACAACGGATTTTGATGCAGTTTTTTTTATTAGATAGAGTGATTCAGGAGGAAGGTTTATATGTATAATAACATGCTACCCGTGCGAAGCCGGGGCGGGTCGCTAGTATATATATATAACTGATGGTTGCATGATACAAACATCAAAAACGCAAACACATTACACGATAGTGTAGCTGTCAGTCATTTGCTAAACAATGGTTATACTGACGTTTGAATAAGCATGTTATGTACTCCTAACATAGTGCACATTATTGGCTGTATTATAACGGTCGCCGTTTCCTCGATAATCAAAGCTCAGGCCAATTGGACTATTCGAACTGTGGAAATGGAACTCGATACATCTACGTACATAAACTAGTTTAATTGTATCCAACCAGTTATGATATCTAATGATTGATCACTTGTATTTCTCGTATAACTGATTAGTCAAACTAATGGGACAAATTGATTAGTGATTTTACAAGCTCTTCTTCGAACAGTTGTTGATTATTACTGTTGTTTGACGTTATCAGCGTGTTGAACACTCGCCTGATTGAAAAGCAAGAGTTTAGTCCCCGCGGTGTGACATATGATGATATATATCAAATATATGTTTCGGGTCTAGTGTTAATATGTGGACTGACCTGTATACGATGATTGTATCTATCGGCAATGATGTATTGTCCGATACGGTTGACGGCGACACCGGCGAGGCAATCAAACTCTCCCTCACCGCTGCCGTACTGACCGAACTCCTTGACGAATATTCCGTTGGAGTCAAACACCTGGAAACAAAGGCAACTTAAACACGCTATTTATGCATCGATGTTTTTTTTTCGGTTTTCTTATTTGATGGAACGCAAAGGTTGTGAGTTCAGTTGCTGCGGCATCATTATTTACTCACAAACTGCAAATATTGTCTCTAACTCTAGGTGCTGTAGTAACAGAGTTCTTGAAGCATCCGAAACAACAAACACCACTAAAAATCCTCAACGTAAAGTAAGAGGTCTTGTGTGTTATAGACAGTTATTGTCGATTGATGTATAATGAATATAATCGTAGGTAAAGTAGGAAAAAAGTATAATTTTGTAACACTCCCCCCTTTTAAAACACCTACACCTAGCCTAGCCTACCCTATATAGCTTACATACCCACCCGACTTCATCATCCTACTAAATTTTTGAAATTTAAATATAATAATTTTAATTAATTTATATTATAAGACGTTAATAGAAAACTATATTAATACCTAGTCATCCTGAAATCTTACCTAGAACTAATCCTAATAGTTGTTATGATCTTATTTAACTATTTAAATTGGCCAAGTGATCGTCTAGTTTTTATTGATTAGGACCGTACATTGTGATATAGGTAATAACTCTGATTCTTTTAGGATATTAAGATTAAACTGTCTACCTACTTATCTACTATTAGATTCTATAACACTTTAGTATACAATTAAGGAAAGTCTAGAGAATTTGCTGATATTGAGAGTAAGAAGTAACGGAGAATAAAATATATATAATAAATTGGCTAGGCTTATCTGTCATCTAAAATGTGGAAAACTCAGCGCAGATCCTCTCCCCTCCAGTCCGAGAAGGATAGTGGAGATCATTCCATAGACCTTATCTCCTCCTCTGAGTAGAAGGCTTAATTGTCATTTGAGTGGGAATGATATTACAGAGTCATAAAGTTCAGTCTGTCAATTCTGTCTAGCAAAATATAAGAGGACTTAATCTTTTAGCAACCTGAGTCAGTCCGTCTATCAGTCAAGCCTTCAAACAAAAGGTTACTTTCGGATGCTGAAGAATCGATCAGATCGGTTCTAAAACATCCTATTTAGGTCAGATAAATACTTATACATAATATAAATCATAATATTTAGAACCTTCTTGTCCATTATGAAATAAATGTCTAATAAACAACTCTCCGTTGTTAAAATTATAGTCATATATAATTTGTGATTCGATTCTTCAAATAAAAGACACATTGATCGTCTCATATGTTAAATACCAAATTAATATCCAGAACTTTGCACTCAGGATACTGCTTCATCAGATTCACATTGAACGAATCACATAATTGAACTTCAATCTCCAAGCTCAGAGGACGGACACCTTGATATAGAACTTAAGTTGGAACAGAATCTCAAATTATCTCACTTCAACACCGAATGTAATTAGTAACTAAGGTTAGACAAGTCCTTCACAACCGACACAATTCGTTGATTTAAACATATAGAATAATGAACTCCAAATAACTAGAACTAGATTCAAATATGAAGAGTTTGTGGTTTTATCTCATAGAGAACTTCCTGCTTTTTCCTATCAACAATATAGTGTACCTACACTACCTATCCAGATCTAAATGTGTAATTTATCAATTCAGAAGTCACGAACACTTCATTTACATTTAACCGTGTATGTAACTCATCGAAGTGCAATGATAAGTTTCTAACTAAACTAGTTGGGGGAACTGAGTGGCAGACTCATGTCGCTAGCAGCCATAACCATCCTAGTACGTCTCTTGGCTACAGCCGAAGCCAGGGATGGGCCAAGAGACAAGGAATAAAGAGATAATAAGTGCAATATATATAGGTTATATGCCCTAACCAAGATTCAAGCTAATGTGTCCATATTCAGTTAAGTAAGTGCCTGGGCGTGATACTCTTGTCGTAATCCTCACCACTAAATATGGAATCAGTAACCCGAAGAGGCAATTGACTGTTCCCTGATGCTAGGGTAAAAACAGTCCCTGGATCACCTCAGATTTCCCAGGTCTAACCAGAATCACAATGTAGTTGTCACCGTTAGGTATCAATTGTGTGTAGAGAAGTCTTCTAGTCATATCAAAACCATTTAAACTGGTGCTTTAATTCAATTATTGAATTACACTCAACCATCACAATAAACTTTTATCTAAACTAATTCACAAACTTTAAGCACTAGAATGACTTCTCCGGGGACCTAGGTACACAGATAAATCCTACCCTCAAGTAAACCAGCCAAGGAAGCAACCCAAGAAATTATTCTAAAGCAAATCCCGTCTCCCAAGTTAATTTTATACTGACAGCAATTTTGTATTTCGATTTGAACTCCATTAATTGAACACATAAATTTATAGTAAGACTCAAGTTTTACTTTAAACGACCCCACAACTCCCAATTGAATACCCTTCAGAACCCCAAAGAATCCTCAACATCCCTTGTATCTACCCTTAACAATAGCATCCCATGTATTCCCCAATTACCTCAAAAAATCTCTCTCTCTCCAAAAAACCATCTCACGAACCCGTCGTCCAAACCCCAGCGCCTCCATGTTTTTTTTCTCTTCCCGCGCTTAAAAATACCAACCAATCAGAGCTCAGTGAATGAATGCAAAAACTCGAATTATTGCCATATACGTCACACGAATATAACTAATGATTCCCATTCTCGATCGATGAACTATTCTTATGTCATTGTTAATACTGACAGGTGACATAACAGTTGACATTCCCATATCTCTGTCATAATTGACAACTTTGAGCTATGACAAACAATTCTCGCACCTCAAATCCACTATCGATTGATAAATCAGACCAATGATTAGTAATTTAGATTTAAAACACTATAATTTATTTTTGTGGATACCTTGAACGAAGCCTGACTCGTTACAGCCAACCCCCAAAATTTACGCAGATAGAATATCGTAGTAAATTTTTCACTAAGTAGAAAGTAGTTCTTCGCAAAAATAAATTATAATACATATAGATTAGATACTTATAAAACATTTTGTACATAAACAAAACGAATCCTTTATAGATATTCGTTTAAATATATATTTATAAAGTATTATATATATAAAAGAAAGAATATACATAAAATTTATATATATATATACACTACCACACACATTTCCTAAATTAAATTAACACAGTTATAATGTAACCATAACATAAAACGTACCATTATAATTACATTATCAGTAGTAGTTCCGTTACCTCCTTTTTTTTGTTATTTATTTTTAGTTGTACAATCTTCTAATTTGATTATATTTGATTTCGATAACTATTATGTATGTATGTAAGTGAGTTTACCTTCATGTAAGTGTTTTTAAACCGAGATGTAATTAGTTATAATTTTGTACCGGTAACTAAGTTTTTGATGAACCAATCAATAAACAGATATCCATCTAGCCAGTCCGATCAACATCACGTAAGACAACTTGGTTGTGAGGCAAGTCAATTCTGCAATACTCTGTAGCACATACAGCTTTGGATATCAATCTTCCATTTCCTCAGGAGTAATCTACAGAGGTCTACAGATGAGGATCTTTCCCAAGGGTTAGACACATAGCTCTCCATGCTTGAAACATCCCACAAAGCACTAATCTCAAAATCACAAGTTAATCACACCCGGAGTATGTATAGTGTGCTTTAGAACGAGCCTAGCAGTATAGTAAGAACTTTCATGAGAACAGCGATAGCCGATGAATATTTATCCTAACACCAATTCTCCTTCATAATAGTTCTTTGTAAGTGTATCGTTTATCGAAAATCAACTAAGATCAAATCGTCTCAATTTAGAATATTTGTTGAATCATCTGGCCCATCATTCCATTAACCTCTACCACATATATTTCACTACCTCCAATCTAGCATTCATCTTCCTTGCACTTCAAAATTAAAATCCATTCTTCACTCACAGAACATTATTCATACTCCCCACAATCATTGTTGTTAACGCCACCAGACAATTCACCAACTATATGTGAATTTGAGAGCACGAAGATTTCATGTATAAAAATGATTTAATTAATTTGACATTAAACTCAATTGAGTTTCTTTTGTTTGATTTTGTTACCTTTTTAAAACCACCTTTGTTACCTTTAAAAACCATTACCTTTTTCAAGAACTTTAGTTCAGTTCAAGTAGAAATACATTTTTCAGTATAATTACCAACCATGTCAGATTACCATATGTAAATTAAAAGCATTTATAATTTTTTTTTTTATATTTTATTATTTAGATAAAGTAATAAAGAAAACTTCATACCCAGTTAAATATTTTATCTTCAATGTTTAACTATTGTCAAAGAAACAAGAAGCAAGCAATGATCAAAGATTGCTTTGCGAAGACAGGTTCTTCAAGCTTGAGTAGTTACTCAAAATTAGATTTTCTGCGCCACTTTGAATGATTGAATAGTCATAACCTTTGTATTTTTAATTTTCACATACATAAATATTTTACACCCTGTATAAAAACTTTTATCCCAAATTCCCATAATAATATTATTTTACATCCTGTATAATAACTTTTATCCCGAATACCCATAATAATATTATTCTACACCCTGTATAATAACTTTTATCCCGAATACCCATAATAATATTATTCTACACCCTGTATATAACTTTTATCCGGAGTATCCATTATAATTATGTTTAATGTGATGTCAAGTTATTTAATTAAGCTACACTAACCACCCCACACTAGCATTTGGTTGTTCAATTAAGAATTAATTAAGTAGTTAAATTACCTCAATGGAAGAATACTTATATATATTTTATACAAAACAGACCGTAACTAAAACTCAGAACTATAAGCAAATCTCAAAATCAATCTAACAATTACTGCTTTACTTAAATCATTGATTAACTAATCCAAACTTAGTTGCATATCTTAAACCGATTAAATCCTACCAACCAAAACATTAAACTTAAATAATACACCAAGATTATTAATTAATTGATTATAAAATTCATTAAATATTAATTTAATTTACCTGAAATAATAGTTTGTAAAATCTTCAATATGTATTCCCTTTCAACTTCTCACATTAATGTATCTAATAATTTTCAACAACGTTGCTAATTTTAAAAGTTGTTTTGTTTTAGAGAAACGTTGAGATAAAATAAATATGTATTTAAAACACTATATTTTAATTTTCCTAAGATATTTACCTTAGTTATTGAAAACACCTACAATTCATTGTTTATATAAGAACCTATATGTTCACACAGTGTATCTAACAATAATATTATATTTAAAACCCATTATTTAAACCAACTTTGATAAGTTTGAAAATTTACTTTGCTCCCGGAGCGATGATATCAAATTATTTATTTATTTTTACCATTATGACTTAAGAATCCTAACCGTGCCTAATTATAAAAATTATTTTGTTCACAAGAAACTATAGAATAATTGAGTTAGGTATTTTAACTGCCAAACATAAGTTTTTTTTTCTAACATAATTTTCTTAGATAACAAAAGGTTATAAAATTAATTGTCTAAATAAATACCTAATGTATGTAAAGCGTACTTATCTATATAAACTACCTGGACTAATTAGATTGGTATCTATTTTCTTCTAATGTCATATTAATTGTGAAATTAACCCCATTAATGAGAATCTAAAACCTTGGAAATACTAAATGTGACTAACTTCTCAGAGTAGGTAGGTACTTCTCTACAGGTTGTTTTACCATGAATTTTACTTATGTTTATCAAGTAAGCACCTAGGTAATCATCACATCGTTTCAAGAACAAAATGTGTTCAGGAAAAATAATTTTGATATAAATAATTTATTTATCCTATGAACTCCCAATCATATTTACAAATGCTATAGGTTATTTTACTAATGATCGTAAGTAACTAGTTTTGTAATACCTATAATAATAAATGATTATAGTCTAACACTCACCAAAGCGCTGTATATAAACACAAACCAAGTTCTCTTCCTGATGAAGGTCTTTTCCTGAACTCTTCTTCTACCCAAAACCGCCATTGAACAATCACTGATAGATTTCCTACCTCTAATTTAATCTCAAACACTAACACTAGCACTTAGAAAGGCCTATTTCAAGACGTAAATCTCTATTTTATATACAAGTCGTCGCGAACCGGTGTCTCAGTTTTTCGCCGGTAATAACGAAACTAACTTAACCTCACTTGTTTTTTCTACCTACCTCCAAAGAGCATATATGTGCCTACCTCCGTTACACTCCCGTTTCACTCTCCATCTCTCAACGCCTGATACTAATGCATTCCCAAGTAGGTACTTGTTACCACGCTAATATCGTATATCTTGTCTTAAATAAAACTCACTATCAACCAATTCTAAACACATCTACATAGCTCCTATCTACCTAGATCAAAGTCGCGATCCCAACTACGTAATTTATTTCATTTTAAAATAATTATTACCTATCTACCTTATACCTACCCACTTACTAGCTTGCAATGCGACACATAGACTAGCTAAGTGGTCAATGAACTCGTATACCTACCTATCTATTTATGTAAATATTTAATTTAGGATATTCCCATCAACTTAAATAGATAAACTTGATTGACAGATGAAATTTCAATTAATAGGTCCTCTATTGGCAGGTAGCGTTACTACGTATTATTGTAAAATCGAATAGATACGACTAATTTATTTTAACACATCTAGCGGCGAATAGCAATACCTACTACTTAATTTCATTACGCTCAATAATGATTACGTTTCCTGTCACTAGATGGTATTACTTGTTTGTAAATAGGTTATTTATATTATTACGAATTTAATTATAAATTTTTGTATGATTGACACTAATTATTAATCTTTAACTGCAATAATCCTTTTCTTTGTTTGAATAATAAGTGATTAATTAAATAGTTTTTAAAACCAACTTAAGCCCTCAGAATTTATAAACTAGTTTGATTATAAAACAAATATTGGATAGCTATAGATTGAATCAATCAAATCAACCCCCAAACAACAAGACTTTTGAATATTCCTGAACTTAATTTTAAGTAATATATCTTTTACTTAGAAACTTATAAAAAAATAATATCTATTACTGTTTCTGAACGCAGTATCTCTGTCTCTCTCTAATTCAGTGCACCAGTGTGTATTTCTATCCTTTGCTAGCTCTAAACATTTTTATAAATAATTTATTATAAGTATAGATAAGCCTATAGACTAAACAATAAACAATAAAGTTTTTAGAACGAAATGATTTGACAGTTCATGCCCCGTCAAGTATAGAAAACTGATTTATAACCAAAATTCAACTTCCAATTAAATATAAACTCATTTATTTGGTTTAATAAACTTAAATTAAAGTCTGAACTCTTGCAAGGAGTATAATTATTGAAGCGAATGTTCTAGTGCTGTAAAACCTATGAGTTCACACCTGATCTTTGTGTATAAGTGAATTATTTGCATAAATAAGTTTACCTATAAAAAGTTAATGTTTAAAATTTTAATCTATTCTCTTTACCACCGATAATCATAGTTAGAATTACTTCAATTAAATTAACCTTTCCATTGCATACAGTTTAATCAAATCCTATCCATTAACGGCAACAAATTGTGCGGTTTACCTCCGCACTTAAATAATTAAAGACATAACAACTTGTATCTAAAACTATTATTAAATATCCTAGTTTACGGATTAACCAAACTGTAACTAAAACTACTAAATATACTGGTCACGGCTAACAAATTGTAACACTCCCCCCTTTTAAAACACCTACACCTAGCCTAGCCTACCCTATATAGCTTACATACCCACCCGACTTCATCATCCTACTAAATTTTTGAAATTTAAATATAATAATTTTAATTAATTTATATTATAAGACGTTAATAGAAAACTATATTAATACCTAGTCATCCTGAAATCTTACCTAGAACTAATCCTAATAGTTGTTATGATCTTATTTAACTATTTAAATTGGCCAAGTGATCGTCTAGTTTTTATTGATTAGGACCGTACATTGTGATATAGGTAATAACTCTGATTCTTTTAGGATATTAAGATTAAACTGTCTACCTACTTATCTACTATTAGATTCTATAACACTTTAGTATACAATTAAGGAAAGTCTAGAGAATTTGCTGATATTGAGAGTAAGAAGTAACGGAGAATAAAATATATATAATAAATTGGCTAGGCTTATCTGTCATCTAAAATGTGGAAAACTCAGCGCAGATCCTCTCCCCTCCAGTCCGAGAAGGATAGTGGAGATCATTCCATAGACCTTATCTCCTCCTCTGAGTAGAAGGCTTAATTGTCATTTGAGTGGGAATGATATTACAGAGTCATAAAGTTCAGTCTGTCAATTCTGTCTAGCAAAATATAAGAGGACTTAATCTTTTAGCAACCTGAGTCAGTCCGTCTATCAGTCAAGCCTTCAAACAAAAGGTTACTTTCGGATGCTGAAGAATCGATCAGATCGGTTCTAAAACATCCTATTTAGGTCAGATAAATACTTATACATAATATAAATCATAATATTTAGAACCTTCTTGTCCATTATGAAATAAATGTCTAATAAACAACTCTCCGTTGTTAAAATTATAGTCATATATAATTTGTGATTCGATTCTTCAAATAAAAGACACATTGATCGTCTCATATGTTAAATACCAAATTAATATCCAGAACTTTGCACTCAGGATACTGCTTCATCAGATTCACATTGAACGAATCACATAATTGAACTTCAATCTCCAAGCTCAGAGGACGGACACCTTGATATAGAACTTAAGTTGGAACAGAATCTCAAATTATCTCACTTCAACACCGAATGTAATTAGTAACTAAGGTTAGACAAGTCCTTCACAACCGACACAATTCGTTGATTTAAACATATAGAATAATGAACTCCAAATAACTAGAACTAGATTCAAATATGAAGAGTTTGTGGTTTTATCTCATAGAGAACTTCCTGCTTTTTCCTATCAACAATATAGTGTACCTACACTACCTATCCAGATCTAAATGTGTAATTTATCAATTCAGAAGTCACGAACACTTCATTTACATTTAACCGTGTATGTAACTCATCGAAGTGCAATGATAAGTTTCTAACTAAACTAGTTGGGGGAACTGAGTGGCAGACTCATGTCGCTAGCAGCCATAACCATCCTAGTACGTCTCTTGGCTACAGCCGAAGCCAGGGATGGGCCAAGAGACAAGGAATAAAGAGATAATAAGTGCAATATATATAGGTTATATGCCCTAACCAAGATTCAAGCTAATGTGTCCATATTCAGTTAAGTAAGTGCCTGGGCGTGATACTCTTGTCGTAATCCTCACCACTAAATATGGAATCAGTAACCCGAAGAGGCAATTGACTGTTCCCTGATGCTAGGGTAAAAACAGTCCCTGGATCACCTCAGATTTCCCAGGTCTAACCAGAATCACAATGTAGTTGTCACCGTTAGGTATCAATTGTGTGTAGAGAAGTCTTCTAGTCATATCAAAACCATTTAAACTGGTGCTTTAATTCAATTATTGAATTACACTCAACCATCACAATAAACTTTTATCTAAACTAATTCACAAACTTTAAGCACTAGAATGACTTCTCCGGGGACCTAGGTACACAGATAAATCCTACCCTCAAGTAAACCAGCCAAGGAAGCAACCCAAGAAATTATTCTAAAGCAAATCCCGTCTCCCAAGTTAATTTTATACTGACAGCAATTTTGTATTTCGATTTGAACTCCATTAATTGAACACATAAATTTATAGTAAGACTCAAGTTTTACTTTAAACGACCCCACAACTCCCAATTGAATACCCTTCAGAACCCCAAAGAATCCTCAACATCCCTTGTATCTACCCTTAACAATAGCATCCCATGTATTCCCCAATTACCTCAAAAAATCTCTCTCTCTCCAAAAAACCATCTCACGAACCCGTCGTCCAAACCCCAGCGCCTCCATGTTTTTTTTCTCTTCCCGCGCTTAAAAATACCAACCAATCAGAGCTCAGTGAATGAATGCAAAAACTCGAATTATTGCCATATACGTCACACGAATATAACTAATGATTCCCATTCTCGATCGATGAACTATTCTTATGTCATTGTTAATACTGACAGGTGACATAACAGTTGACATTCCCATATCTCTGTCATAATTGACAACTTTGAGCTATGACAAACAATTCTCGCACCTCAAATCCACTATCGATTGATAAATCAGACCAATGATTAGTAATTTAGATTTAAAACACTATAATTTATTTTTGTGGATACCTTGAACGAAGCCTGACTCGTTACAATTTGAAAAAGATCCAACAGTTAAATATAGTCGAGACGGTGCAGCTTTCTCCTACATTCCGGTATGTAATGATGAAATCAGCCATTTTGGCACAAGGTCGGGCAAAAACGTGAGTATTCGTGTTCTGGGCGGAATGTAAACATACTGCCGACATTTATGTCGTCAAACAGTGTTTAAATTTAGTAATGGAATCAACGGAAAAGGATTTCCGATACACAACAACTTGAAAATAAATTAAACTAAGAAGAATGAAGGGATATTTGTACCATGTAGTTGTAAGCCTATTTGTTTACTGCAAAACTTACCTGGACTCTGTGGTTAGAAGAATCAGCCACGACCATAGAGTTGTCGGGACCTACAGCGATACCACGAGGCCATGTAAAGCATCCGGGTTCGCTCCCCCGGCTCCCCACGCTGAATTGTAATCGGCGTTTCTGCAGATACTGGCTCCTAGGGGAGGAACCTGCTGCTGCGAAACCTGGCACAAAAATAACACGTTAGAATCAAGAAATAAACGATGCACACACGAAAGCCCAAGCGCCAAACCTATGTACACGCCACTCGTTATTTCTAACCTGCTACCGCTGCTGTAGCCGCCGTAGGGGAGATGGGGGAGCCTGCCGCGTTTTTTGAATCGTCATCAGAACTGGCAAGCTCATTAGCCGCACGCAAGGGCAGCCCGAGAGACAGGCGACGCGCATTGCTCGACGAGCTGCTGCCTGTGTCGCGCTCTTTGCCCCGCGAACCGTACTTATTCTTCAAATATCTAGCCCAGGAGCTCAAAGCCGCCCCGTCTTTTTCACCGGGTGCTGGTCTTTCAGGCGAGCTCTCTCTAGATTTTAACGCGTGCGATGATCGACTACGAGACAACTCCGTGCCTGTTGTGCCGGAGCCGTATCGAGCCGCGAGATACGCGGATGGTGAAGCCGTGGTAGGAGATACAGGCTCGTCCAGATCGTCATCGTCTGCCGCACCGAATCCGGTGTGGCTGCTTTTGCTTCTGGCTAGACGGTTGCGCCGTTCTTTCAGAGCGAGGTATCTGGACCGAGCGGTAGGGTACTTCGATTCATCGTCTATAGACGATGTCGTAGTCTCCTCTTCCCTCGGCTTGCTGCCGTAGCGGTTGTAAGAGGAACCGCTGCTAGCGCCGTATCTTGAAGTGGGCTCTTCCTCGGTTTGGGAGGTGTTTCTCGTTCGGTAACGAGAAGGAGCAGGCGCTGGCGTTTCTTTTGGCTTATTGTCATGGGCATCATTTCGAGCGTTGTTGCTGCGAGCAAGCAGTGGGCCGATATCACTGCGAGCCATCGTCTGGCTCTCGGGCTTTCTTGGCGTTGCAGGCTCCTCTTCACTCTCCTCTGAAGAGTCGGTCTCCTCCTCCGAGCTGGAATCGGAGACCTCGCGGACCGGCTCGGCGGGAGCGGGCGCAGGGGTGGGACGCTGAGCACCTACGAAACGGCTTTGAACGCGCTGAGCGCCTCCGGTCGAGCCGTTAGTAGTCACTGGTGGTGTTCTGTCATTGCCTGCGGACAATAAATGAGTTGCAGGTTTTGTTGAACCGTATTTTGCTTTTAATTCTGCGATTGTTAGTATCGCACCTGTATGTTTCACCGCCGAGCCGGAACTTTCAGTGGATGCAGTAGATTCAGTACTGGGCGCACGAGCGGCCGGACGATGTGGGGTCGCTGTATCTGTCGCTGATGGTCTTCTGCCAGCTACTGTAGGTTTTTGAGGTGCTGGTGCATTCTTACGTTGTGTTCTTTGCAGAGATGTGACAGATTCATCATCAGATTCACCATCACTGGACGCCTGAGAAATATATTGAAATTCGATTTGGACACCATGTGCTAAGTAATATTAAAGTGTTGTGTGTATAAGTGTGTGATTATAAGTTTAGTGGAGTGTATTTTGTTGAATGTCGTTAAATTATCGCGTTTTCTTTATTAGTTAGTATCGATGATTGTCCTAAGTTCTACGTTGTACTGCTTCTTGAGTGTTCACTCTCTTTCGTCTTCCCAACTCACCTCCCGAGCTGGTGTAGGTGGTTTACGATTCAGAGCAGCTCGCTCTTCTTCTGCTGCGCGCTGAGCTGTGCGGTCAGGTTCTGCTGACGACGCTGCTCCTTTGTTTTGCCTCTTCAGTCGAGTGATTTCGTCTTCACTTTCTTGTCTTTGTGTTGGTGGACGACGTTGAGGCTGTGGTGTAGGTTGTACTGGCTTGGGTGGTGGTGGTGGTGGTTCTTTCTTCTCCTTTTTTTTTCCACTGTCAGCATCCAGTATCCTTTGCATGACACGTGTACAGTCACTCAGTCTAAATATACCACTGAGCGGACCGCGTGTGGCATCTTCAGTATCAACTACTTTCTCTTTTTCTTTTTCTTTCTGTTCAGCCTTAACGGTGCGGCTAGATTGTTCAGTGTCGGAGTCGTTATCTTGTTGGTGGCTTCTAACGAATCGAGAACGGAACCTGCGAGAAGGTCTATGTTCTGATTCATATCCACTGTAGTCATCAGTAGCACCATAGTCTCTCGTATGCCTTTCAGGCGGCGGTGGTCTAGGCTCTCCAAACTTACGTCCGCCTAATAAAGGTTCATCGTTTTCCGTGTATCCCTTAGATTCTTCTTGCTGGCGAAACTGCGTTGCTAGGCGATGATCACTCTTCGATCTTGTAAGCCCTTGGCTAGGCTGCAAGCTGCTGCCACCAGAGTATGCGTTAGGCTGAGTGATGTTAAGTTCACCGTAGCTTGCAACGTGCATAACAAGCTGATTGGGATCATGCGTCATGATAAATCTAACTCTACGATTATAGTCTCCAGCTTCGTAATCAAAGTTTCTCAAAAACTCGACCGTCTTCAGGAAGATCTCTTTGGTGTCAACCAATTCAGTATCATCCCATTCGATGTCATCGTTCATGTACTTATCGGCGAGATCACAATTACTTTGTATGTTGCTTAACTCTAGCTCAAGATTGTCCTTGAGGTGCGTAAGGTTCCTAAGTTCAGTGGCTAAGTAACGATCGACTTCGTTTCTCAAGAAATCGGTTCTATCTTTGAGCGCTTTTGCTAATCTTTTATGGATTTCGTCGACTTCTCCTCCAACTGCTGCGCAGTTTGTTTGAAGGTTTGCTGTATTGCGTTCGACGACACTGAGGATGTCTTGTAACCGGTTCATTCCTCTGCGTATTTGGTTGTTGATTCTTTGGATTTCCCTGCGAAGCACCTCCATGTGAGCTGACTTGCAGTCTTCGCAGACTTTCTTGTCGCAGTGTGCACATGGGGCGCAGTAGGCCTTCTCCGAGCAGACGTTGCATCTCTCCATGACCTGCCCAGCGGTGGGGTCTGGGAGCTCTCCCGCGATATTGGCGTGGAGCTCCAGGAACCGTTGTAGGGTAACGTTGGTTGGGAACCCTTGCACTCCCTGGTAAGGGATTCGATGTTCCGCACGGCATTCTGGACATTTGACCTGTAAATCAAGTAGATGTATCAATAGTTTGCAATTTCGAGTTTTGTGCTAAAATAATTAATTTTACAAAACATAAATTTTCTACATGTTATTATGTTGGTGTTTTATAATCGACACATGGTTCTAACCGCCCTGCATTCTAGTCTAATGCCAAGCAAAACACTTCTTTAGTGCATTTCTATAATGTGGTGATAGTTTGTATCTACACTATTTTTACATGTCACAACTAAGGTATGGTAATGTTTGTACCTTTTTTCCGTAAGAGCAGTCTTGTACGCATAGCTGCGGGTAAATAAGGTAACTTTCAACACTTTGCCAGCTTGAAAGAGCTATTTCTTACCTGTCGCCGTACGTAGTCGACGAGGCCGTCCATGCACGGTTCCATGCAGAAGCTGTGCTGGCATGGCAACAGCTTCGGGTTCCGGAAGCGGTCAAGACAGACGCAACACGTCAGCAGCGATTCGAACTGCTCCATTTTAGGTTTGGTTTATGTATCTGTGGAAGAAAAAGTAGAGTTAGCTGGTGGTGAAATCAGGGGGGTTAGCACGAATCACAATCGTATCGACAACGTATCGTTCAAATGTCAAAACGGACACTTTTACTGATGCGATAGTGTTTCGAGCACAGGCTACAGAGCAAAGATTTAGGAAAAAAGATGCAAGGAAAGATATGACACTCAGAATATTGTGAGTGCTTACAACGAAACGGGTTTAAATGAAAATTGACTGTTGTTGCAGCGTTAGTTGCATAGAGTTCAGTATCTAGAAAAGAACTAGTAATATAGAATAATTAATAGTTTTTTTACTTGAATGAGCTTCCCTTTTCTGGGGGCACGGCAGTGCCCCCGCCAAGTTAAGCAATAAAGCGGCACGGCTGTACCATCCTTTTCTCGAAGCAGTTCAGGCCATTTTCGACCCCCTATAACTTCGTTGTGGATACAACTAGAAGCCTGAATTTTCAGTAACCAAGCAGTCAGTATATAAACACGGTATATTTCAAATTTCATTCAATTTGAACCAGTAGATTAAGAATTATAACTAGTCAAAGTTGGTTAATTTATTCAGTCCCTACTTTAAGGGTCCTTCTGACTTATGTTATTACGTAAAGGTTAGCTAATTACGTAATAACTTAAGACAGAAGGACCCTTAAAGTAGGGACTGAATAAATTAACCGACTTGGTATTACATGGATCTCACAACTTTTTACGGTAGAAGAACTAAGTTGCGTTGCGAGACTTGGCTTTTTTTACAAGTTATGTTTTTGATGGCATTATAAGTTTACTGGAGAAAAGTCAGAGAAAGATTCAAGGTGCGTTTTATACCCAATAAATATGAAGTATCAAGCACAAATATAAAAATATGCAACTGTAAGATTTGTATCGTTATCTGGCTCAGTAAGCTGGATACTTTTACTAATGCAGTTTACGACAGTATCTACGAAAGGCTTTTAGAACTCTTTCTGTGTCAATAAAATAGGCGTGGATTGATTTAACTACTTATTTCGAGCAGATTCCAATAAGTTCCCAACCCATGGCTTACAGATCATGAAAATGTGCGGTGGCGATTATCTACTATTAATAATTTTAATTTAATGTTCGTTTATACTTTTGTGTAACATTTCGATTTAATTAAAGTAACAATTATTATAACTACTTGAATAGGAAAGCATAATGCTGAGTCGGGATCTTTTCGCCGCTGAAGCACATAGCACTACCTTTCTTTATTTTATTATTTTTTTGGAATTATGTTTTTTTTCTCTCCTTGTTTTTTTAAAGTAAGTTTTAAGTATGTTACCTATTTTTTTATTGTATGTTGTGTGTGTGCCAAAGGAACAATAAATAATTATACATCTAAGTCTAACTATCAAATAAATACGTACAAAATATTAAAGAGTTTCATACACACAATCATACACCCACAATAATCAACGACCTTTACCTAAAATAGCGTTCCACTTTCTTCGGCGCAAGGATTTGTTATATTTAACCCAACACTGCTCTGAAACAATGTTCACCGACTCGCAAACGTGTGATCTATATAACCACAGACAAATGGGAACAGTAAATTAGCCGAAATAAACAGATAAACTAATAGTTACCGCGTTTGAACCGGTGAGGCTTAGGGCCTTTTTAGATCTTTTTCTATATAAATTTTATAGCGTCAGGTGAAACTTCTTACTCATGTACGGGACGTATCTGGGATATTTTTTAGGGTTCCGTACCCAAAGGTAAAAACGGGACCCTATTACGAAGCCTCCGCTGTCCTCCTTAATTATGGTAGGTACAGGTTTGAATGACAGCATATGCAATGCAGGTATAAAAAAATCGGTCAGAATTAGCACGACAGATTTGAAAGGTTGGTTAATGTGTTGGTGTATATCTGAATTCTTCGTTCGTGCAGACTGTATCCTAAGACGAGGTGTAAAAATAGAATGGTCTGGTATTTCAGAAGCGTGGCCGCGATCGATTTCGAGCTTTTTGCGTAAGAAAATAGAGATGATTTTTGTGTGGGTTGGAAAGCTTTCTAGGGGACAATGAGTGTTTATTTCAAGTGCGACTCTAATGAGGTAACACGTAATTAGGTTTTGTACGTGTCTGAGTCAGAATTTCGTAACTGAAAGAAATTGGCTAAAGCGAAGATTTTTTGTCTTGGTTACTGTGAATTACATGACTTTTTGGAATTAGTGATCTAATGGAGTATTTTTGTGTGGATGTTCCACACAAAAATACTCCATTGTGACTTAATAGTTTTTAGGATTCCGTACCCAAAGGGTAAAAATGGGACTCTATTACTAAGACTTCGCTGTCCGTCAGTCTGTCTGTCCATCCGTCTGTCTGTCATAATGCATGTCTCTATGGCTTTTCAAGGGATTTTAATTTGATGTATGTTATATCCAGATATCTGTCATTGTCTGCTCTTGAAGTAAACAAGATTTTAAAGTAGGAACATTCACCTTTTAATTTGTTATTTTCGGTGCTCGTATCTATCGATATGGGAACATCCTAATAAAATTATAAATGCGAAAGTTTGTGATAATGCTGCTATGTTTGTTCCCTAATCAAAAATAAACGACAAAACGGATTAAGATGAAATTTGCTGTAGTATGTAGATAAAAAATCAGAATACACAAAGGGGGAACTTATAATCCGAAAAACAACTCTTAAATGATAATAAAATGCAAAAATCATGATTTTGGTATAGATGGCGTTGGTGTGCAACAAATCTGACATCACAGACTAAAAACTTTTAGTCGTCAAAACAACGCAGTTTTGACCAATGAATGATACGCATTCTACCAAAGTTCGTAATTTATTTTATCAGTACAAGGTTTGTAGGGAAAAAATTGGAAGCTGCCTGAAATTGCATTTTTCTATGTGATTATTACAAAAACAGAACAACGTTTGTCACGGGTCGGCAAACTTCGATTATTTGGCTTAAGTTAGCTTTGTTTATTTTGGGGCTAGATAGTGTAAAATTTCTATCAATTTTTATTTGTTATTCATTTTATATAAGTGTAACCAACACATTTGTACCTAACACAGTTAAAATAATCAACAAAATGTTTACCATTCAGTCAATTTGGGAAATTAATACGAACTGCGATTTTAAAAAACCGCACGAATTACTCTTTGTTTATTTTACATAAGCTAGGGTTTCGCAAAAGAGCGCGGCTGCTTGTTACCGCCATTTTATACAGATTTTATTTGATTACGATCCGAGCCGCAGTTACGCATACTATAGCGCGTGTCTATACACATAACAACTACAATACGCACACAAAAGCGAATGTCTATATACATCACATCTACAAGTAATACTCACTCACTAGAACAACTATACTACGCAACGTCTGAGTTGGGAGAGCATGGCGTGAGTTGTCATAAAACGCGGTAAAAATCTTCTAGAATATTTCAAAATGGTGTCAAAGTCTCGCAATTCTGACTTAATGGTCTGTTAAACCCAGAGTAGATACCCAGAGTAGATACCCAGAAACGTTCTTGAGTTTTCCGAAATATTTTTACTCCTGCTTAACGTAGTATGTTGCTCAAATATTATAATATAAGGGAAAAATATAACTGGGAAACCATAGACATGATCGATCTCCTTATTCACTAAGAAACTGCACTAGACACGTGACCTGCTAGTGCTACATTCGCGCTGAATCTTTAAGTATACGAGTAATAAAGATTGATTAGTGGCTACCTATGAGAGCTTTGTATCAATTGTATCAATATTTAAACTTGTCTTTTTTTCTTTCCTTTCTTTTGACTATTTGAAAGGCTTACGATCGAAAATGTAATAAAATTGTGAACTAAGATGATAATCAAGATACCAAACCCAACAAAAACAACACAAAAAAGAATAGAGCAGAGATATATAGTAGACGTTGATATACATTTATTAGGGTTGTAAAACTACGGTGCTATATTACATCCGCCAAACACGGTGGGCAGTTCTTCGGAAGCTAAAGCTTAAACCACTGCTCTGCGGTTTATTGGTTGATGCGATTGTAATAAAATACCCAGTTTTATAATCAAAAGCACCTGAATTTTAAACATCTATCATTGACCTTTATAAATCAATGGATGATATTTAACAGGTCAAAGATAAATATACTCATAATATACTCATACTTCGTGACTTGTGAAGGATAAACATTCAAAAAATGAAGAAATGAAGCGTATACGAGCATGTCATGTACATAATCTCCAAATACGTACAATTGAATATAAATAGGTACCTAAATATTTTAGAAGACATTATAAAGTATTAAATAAATCCGTATCTTTTTTTATTTCATGGTTCATCGTTCTAAAAATCTGATTTTAGTTTAAGTAAAAATAAAAAAAATAGGAACACGACTGCAATCCCCAAGTATGGTAAACATCCTCAGATCTCCAGGCTCTTAGTTCCTTTGAAGATATCTAGTAGGTGTAGTCAGAGGCACGTTCAAACATTATATTTGGCACATGCCCATTTTGCAGTAGTTAGCATTCGATACGTGACAGGTTGCAGATGCCTCACGATGTTTTTCTTCATATAAATTTTTCGAACAGAAAATTCCATTGATGCACGCTAGGATTCGAGACCACGACCTTCGAAATAAAAGTCATGGTACCTACTCGGGCAACACGGCTAGTATAAAATCACAACTTTAAATGTTTGTCTTTCCTCTATTTGCAGGAATAAATACTTTTTAGATTAGTTCCTAAAACCACGAAATCAACAGACCGTTGCGTGATTGACTTGTACTGTTTATAATAACAGAAGGTAAACAGTACCCACAGCACCAGTGAAGTGGTTAGTCCGGAAGTTTATGTCTCTGACTACCCCGTTTAGACATGTTCAAGGATTTGACAGCCTGTTGTGTTATAGCGGAAGCAGAAAATCACGTTTGTTGTATGGGAGCATATTTATTTTATACTGTTTTTAGTATTTTTTGTTATAGCAGCAACAGAAATACATAATCTGTGAAAATTTTAACTGTCTAGCTATCACGGTTCATGAGATAGATAGCATCTATCTATCTAGATAGATCAGCCCTGTGATAGACAGACGGACAGACGTTCAGCGAAGTCTTAGTATTATGGATCCCGTTTTTACCCTTTGAGCCCTAAAAAAACCTACTTATTTCATTTAACGAAGGTACTTGCACAAAATCAAGTTGGGTAAAAACATAATCAAGTTTTACATTTGGATCAGTACGATCAGGTTTGTTTATCAGAGCTTTTACTCTTCAAAACGATTTAGATATTATCTAGTTTTTTTTTTAATTATATGGCATGTATTTCTGCCAGCGTCACGTCATTTTAAATTTTAATTATACGGTTTTGAAACAGGCTTAGTTGACCAGTATAGCTAAAATAAAGAGATGAGTTTAGTGAGGGTTAAATAGACGAGTATACATATTATCGACTATTGTGTCAGTGCTGCGATATATTCGGCCAAACCGCACTCTTTGAAATCGCTGTCTTGTAGAATGTAAGATGTGTATTATCAAAGTAATGTCGGCTGTTCCATCTTTTAAAATATTGTCAGAAACGATGTGTAGCATGCCCCGACACGTTTTTTTTTTAATAATAGTCCCTTAAGCATGCCATATCATGTTTTTTTTTTAATTCTGAAGGCTCAACGCGGATGGTAGGTATTCGACGTTTACAACAGACTCGCTAACGATAGCCAATGCTAGAAACTAGTGTTAATAAGCGACTATAAAATCATAAGATATACAGGAAAGCCGCTCGCCTGCAGAAACTTCTTCTTCAGAAACAAATTCTGAATTAGTTATCAACTAACTTAGAAATCACAAGTTGGCTAACTCACGCAGCTGCTTTTCACTGATTTCAGACCTTTTCTTTTATTTATTCAGCATTTTCACTGAAAAAAGGAGGTAGAGAAAGACATGTTTTGATTACTTCCAATCAACCGTCACCCGGACAGCTGAATATATTTTCTATATTTAAATGATTTTATTAGGCACCATGTTTGCGTTTATCATTTTATAGTATTTTTTAGGGTTTCGTACCTCAAAAGGAAAACACAGAACCTTTATAGAAACACTCGTGAGTCTGTCCGTCCGTCCCTTCCTTCATCACCCCTGTTTCCGAAATGACTGGGCCTACATTTTTAAATTCAGAACATAGTTCTAAAATCCTGTAAAGAAGTTTGGGAACACTCGGCGCGAGAGTCCGACTTCTAGCCTTTCCGGTTTTTTTATAAAGCAATGACTTTATTTATCCAGTTTACAATTATAACATGGATTAAACAGTGTAATATGCAAAGTGCGACAGCTAAATTCCATTTGTTGACAACTCCTATTCAGAACTATTTGCCTTGTCTTGCAACATAACAATGAACTCGACTCTGTCCGCGACCATAATTGTAACACAGTAGAAACGTTGGGAGAATAATATAAAGGAAATAATGTGACCCGTGTCAAATTAAAAATTAAGTGTAATTACGAGTATCACGAATATAAGACAAGTCAATTAGCGCGTATGCTCGCAAATTAAACAATGTGACAATTTAAAGTTCACTACCTGTGCTTATATTTTCCATCCTATGAGAAATAAAAACTTATTTTTAGATCTCCAGACGCTTAGATTCTTGAAGATGTCTGATAGGGGTAATCAAAGGCACGTCTAAACGTTAGCCCTTCGCTGCTTATAATAACTAGTGGTTACCTCACGATGTTTTCCTTCACCGTTTAAACAGTTCTCTAAACAGTTGATTCATTTTATATTCTAGACTAAAAACGTTTGTGAAACTCAATCGAGTAGAAAAAGATTACACAATTTTTTCATCACGCAATATTTGAACCGATTTGAATTTGAGTACAGTGGCCTGAGCACGAACCACTATAGTATTGACATCGTATCGTCTAAATGCCAAAACGGACACTTTTACTATACTAAAAGTGTCCGTTTTAGAATTTGGACGATACGTTGTCGATACGATAGTGGTTCATGGTAGCCCCCCCATTTTGAGTCCGTGAATGCTACTCGTAAATTTATCCGAATCTACCAAGCGAGTGAAGCCGCGTGCAGTAGCTGATACAATATTTTATCCACCGGTGTGAAAGCGAACTTCCACGTGACGTGTATTAACACGTGCGTATATTTTGTGCGTCGCATCACAGCATCACGCGGAAATTAGATATTTTTAACTCTGATTCCAACCATGATTAGCGTTTTTCATGATGACGCGTTGTTTTGACTTTTCTGATTTCCGGAAAATACATTTCGTGAGAATCTTATTTTGTGTACTTTGATGAAACTTTTAAATTTATGGAGGTATACTTCTGAACTTTAATTAATATATTTTTCGAGAATTAAATGGAAGAAATTTTCATCAATATTTATTCTTATTATTACGAAAAAATACGTAAAAAGTTTGGTAATTTAAATTTTTTCTCCCGTTAAAATATACTTTTAAATGAAATGACAAATTCTTTGTACTGATTTATTATGTACATACTCGTACATATAAAATATTCAGTACAAAGTATTTTCTTTGTTGTTAAGTTATTAAAGAACTGAGGAACCAAAAACGATCATAAACAAAGTTAAATTTAAAACTTTTTTGTCAAACTTGAAGCTTATACACAACTAGCGACCCGCCCCGGTTTCGCACGGGTAGCATGTTATTATACATATAAACCTTCCTCCTAAATCACTCTATCTATTAAAAAAAACCGCATCAAAATCCGTTGTGTAGTTTTAAAGATATAAGCAAACATACATACATACATACATATTACATACAGACGCGGGAAGCGGAAAGCGACTTTGCTTTATACTATGTAGTGATGTAACTAAAAAAACATTGTATTGTACTTAGTTCTAGAGACTACAAGAGGAGCTTCTATGCTCTTCGAGTGTGAGATATCTCAATGACCTTACTTTAAAACAGACCTATTTTTTGTCACAGAGCTATTTACGACCACCTCAAACAAAGCCAAGTTTATACAAAGCTAGCTTATATCCTGAAAAGCAAATAAGATACGTTTTAGATAGGTGCCACGCGAGCATAACCGCATGCGAAAGCTAGTACTTATTTACCTTCTTTTGTACCTATATTATAAAGAGGAATTATTTTTATTTATGTATTTTTGTATGTTTGTAACGAATAAATTGAAAAATTATTTCACCATTATAATGCTTTATTATCTCTGAGTGGCATTAGGCCATATTTATTACTAAAAAAAAACTAGGGATTCCTACTAAAACTTAAATAATGTAACCCAAGGTGTAAAAAACAACCATTAAATCATTATTACACCCGTGCGGACTGCGGACTGCTAGTAACTTATAATATCCAGATACAAAGATTGGAACTAAAAACCCTCCATTGCTTTGAAGTTTGGCGGAACATGCTTTAAATGCTAAAATTGACCCAATATTTGTATTTTCAGCACTGACTCCAGTACGTGAACTCGAGATAAACCGAAACGCCAACTTGACAGCTTGCCAGATTCCGTTCCTTTGTTAGCGCATGCTTAACAAAGCGGTACTTACGATTATTGCCACATAAAAAATTAAACACACTCGGATCCTCACACAAGGGGTTACAGGGATAATATACTTGTCATGATGCCGGCCAGCACTATTTTTTAGACTAGAATTTTATCACAGGTTGTGCTCGCGGCACGGAAGACTGAAGACTGGTGGGAATTCGATACGTGCGCGCAGGAGTCTATTCCTGGACCGTACTTCGTGATTTATTTTCTGCCCGTCACAGTTTTGTACAGAAAGGTCATTGGACAGTTTGGCTGATTGTTTTCAGTGGCGTTTCCTGTTCGCATTTTGTGAAATGTCATCTTTTATAATGCATTATCTGTTGTTTCTTTATATCAATGTGTTAACACGTGTTGGAAGCACTTTTTAATCGGCTTGTATTTTGAAGTCGTAAGGAAGAGAAGAAACGACTTATGAAGCAGTTGCACTTGGTTCATAATATTCCAAGAAAATAAATAATAGCGACTCATTTTGCTGATGACCAAAACTACCGCAACATAACAATCATATAACTATTTTTTTAATTTTAAAACCAGAAAAGTGACTTGCAAGAAAGAAAACCCCGAAATCCTGAGCACAGAGATTTGGGTTGTAGTGTCACACAAAAAGAAATACTTGCAGACAACCCTAGTCATGGTCATACATTTTGATCTGTTTGACTACTTATTATCATGTGTACCAAAATAATTAAAAATCAAATTTGAATAATTGAGCTTTGAATTCAAAGACCAAGGAAGGAAATGTGATAAAAAGAGGAGTGATAAGTGTAAGGCATTTTTGAGCTTATGTATCTGGCCTGATTTTGATGTGGTTTTATTGTAAGGAAGCTCATGATTCTGAGTAGGTTCTGAATAAAAATATATAAATAGTTTTGCTTTATTGTAAAATAACTTACAAATAAAAAAAGCGAATTATTGCAATCAAAGAAAGAAATAAAGAAAAAAAGAAAGAAAGAACGAACGAACGAACGAAAGAAAGAAGGAATAAATTTATTTTGTGTCAAAGACATAAATAATGGCAACATTGACACCAAAATTGGTAACCACTCAGCTATATATGTATATATATATATATACTATATACCATCACGTCCTAACGTTAAAATAATCGAAGCAATTTTGCAAATGACTTGTTTAATGATGATGCAAAGTACAAAGAAATATTTTGGCAGCATTGTGGAGCAATACGCAACACATCAACAGCAACGCACTTGACCGAATTATGTGTGGGCTGACCTTATTTACTTGGAATTTACTGACCTAACATATAAAAATCAATGCTTTTGCAATTTGTTCTACAATTTTTTTACGATAATATGTTTTTCGTATTTCATACTAGCTGTCCCGACAGACATTGTCCTGTCAAATTTCAATTATCATATAGATAAAAGCATGTGTTGGCTGAGTGGGAGGTATTACGAATTTCATTTCGAAGGGCGTGGGTTAGAATCCCGGTGTGCATCAATGGATTTTTCTATACGAAAAATTTATATGCGCATCATAAACACGTGCCCAAAACGGTGAAGGAAAACATCGTGAGGAAACCAGTTAGTATTCTTATAAGCGGTGATGGGCTTGCAACCTATCACGTATGGAATGCTAACTACTGCAGAATGTGGGCATGTGCCAAATATAATGTTTGGACGTGCCTCTGACTACCCCCACTAGATATCTTCAAAGGATCTAAGCTTCTGGAGATCTAAGAGGATGTCAACCGTACTTGGGGATTAAAGTCGTGTTGCTGTTTGTGCATTTTATATATTGGTGTACTGGAACAAATTTATAGACGTACTACCAATAATACTAAAAATACTGTTTTGATAATGATGTCTGAACTGACGTAGTAATGGTCAAGTAGGTATTTGGTCATCGTCGTAACTAAATGGGAAGCACCCACGTACCATCCCACACATGGGAGAAAGTAGATGTTTCGCAACACGTGTCTGTCTCTTGACGTTTCCTTGGGATTTCGGCTGAAATAGACTGTTTTGTAGCTTTCAGAAAAAACTTTTTCAGAGTAGAAAAGAGAAAAAGTGTTTTCTTGCTTTTCGATTTTCATAAATTGGATAACTACTCTTTTTACTTTTAGATGTCGAGTATTCCTGGCGAGAACTGTGTTTAGACTTTCCATAATAATTAACGTCTATCGAAGCTTTATAGCCGATTTATAAAAACGGAGGAAGTTGTGAATTTACCGAACATATTTTTTAGGGTTCCGTACCCAAAGGGTAAAAACGGGACCCTATTACTAAGACTTTGCTGTCCGTCTGTCCGTATGTATGTCACAGGGCTATATCTCATGAACCGTGATAGCTAAACAGTTGAAATTTTCACAGATTATGTATTTCTGTTGCCGCTATAACAACAAATACTAAAAACAGAATAAAATAAATATGTGGGGCTACTATACAACAAACGTGTTTTTTTGCCATTTTAATAGATAATGACGCGAGTCCGACTCGCACTTGGCTGGTTTTTTTATTTATATGTGTTATATCAATTGACTACTTTGTAACGTCTGGTCTGATTTCAATTGTTTTTTCACTATATTTTAAAAGATAACTCTGATGTTTTAAATTTCATAATCCTAATAATATTATGACTGCGAAAGTTTGTGAGTTTATTTGAATGTTTGTGCCTCAATCAAGCTACATGACAAGACGGATTGAGATGAAATTTGTTGTAGATGTAGATATAATGCCCAAATAAAACAGACTACCTTAATATACGAAAAATATACCCAAAAGAGATGATTTTGGCATAGATGTGAGCAAAAAAACTGTTATCAGTGTTGACAGTCGTCATAGCAACGCGCGTTACTCTATGCGATGATTGAAATTTGGATAGGACAACGTCTGTTGCGGGTTGGCTAGAAATATATATATGGCGGCGTTGCCGAGCTAGAGAAGAAAGCACCGAAGTTAAGAAAAAAAAGAGTTCACTTGTTATAATATTTCTACTTCTTTGACTAGTTTTTTTATCAGTGCGAGGCAGCCTTACTTAAGAAAATTACCTGAGCGCAAACAAAAATACGACGCCAGCAAATAGTATTTTTCCCAGCCCAATTCTCGCTTGACTTTAGGCGGTTTTCAGTCTTAAAATAAAAAGGCGTCGTTGATTTAGGCCGCGGTTATTCCCCATTTCGTCTGAAGTTGGGGGTTGGGATAAATATTTGACGTCGGCTCTCCTCACAGGAAATGTTTATTTTTTATTTGCGCCCCTTGTTTGTTCTATAAACTGTTGTAGCTCTGGCGGCAACATCGTGAATGCTATTAAATTCATCTTAAGCCCGAGTCAAAAATTAAAAGTGAATTTTCATTGTATATTATTACAGAAACTAATAACATCAAATACTAATCCAAATCCTAATCTAATATATAAAATTTCCATGTCACAATGTTAGTTACCGTACTCCTCCGAAACGGCTTGACCGATTCTCATGAAATTTTGTGAGCATATTGAGTAGGTCTGAGAATCGACCAACATCTATTTTTCATACCCCTAAGTGATAAGGGTGGCGTAAAGATCGGGAAAAACGGAAAGTGCTTTTTTCTGTGGGATTATTGACATTTGACAGGACAACGTCTGTCGGGACAGCTAGTAATATTATAAATGCGAAAGTTTGTGAGTTTGTATGTATGTTTGTTCCTCAATCAGGCCTTAACGACAAAGCGGATTAAGTTGATATTTCCTGTAGATAGATATAATGCCCGAATAAATAATAAATTACTTTAAAATATGAAAAACCTCCCAAAAACTATATAAAAACGTAAAAGGTATGATTTCTGTATAGATGGCGCTGGTGTGCAACAAATCTGACATCACAGACTAAAAACATTCAGTCTTTTCTATTCGATTATTGAAATTTGACAGGACAACGTCTATCACGGGTCGGCTAGTATCAATATATTATATCTAATACCTTAACGAGCAATTCTTATCCTACTAATATAATATTATAAATGCGAAAGTTTGTGATAGAGTGGGTGTGTGTGTTTGTTACTCTTTCACGCAAAAACTACTAAACGGATTAAAATGAAACTTAACAGTATCTAGCTTATACATCAGAATAACACATAGGCTACTTTTTATCTAGGTACCACCCGCGCGAAGCCGGGGCGAGCAGCTAGTATTATATATAATCTGAATCTCTAAAACAGCTTCAACGATTTTAATGAAATTTAGTATGCAGGGGGTTTTGGGAGCGATTAATCGATCTAAAAATTCTCCGTGTTTTTAGTCAATGAAATACTGAGCAAAGCTCGGTCATCCAGGTACGATTACTGAATATGTTCAAGACCATTGAAAACAGTCTATAGGTAGCTCAACTAGCAGTTGAAAGCATTCCCAAGATAAGAATAGTAATAGAATAGAATAGAATACATTCAAAGTTAAAAGAATGTATTCCTTTACCTTATTCCTTGATTCAGGCCTAGTATTTATAGTGAGGAAACTGACAGATATTCTTATTTATGTGGATTGTTGTCTACGAAATTTGGTGCCGTCTTCAATTTGTATTTCTAGTTAAGTAAGTAAGCTTAAGTTGAGTATGTATCTCATTTTATCATCTTCCAGTCTTTTTCTCACTTCATGTGGGGTCGGCCATAAAGAAAAACATATTGCAAAAGGATTTAGGTTAGTGTTTTACCGATTGTAAATGTATGTATCTCATTTTGTAAAAGTAAAAACACTTGTTGGCTGAGTCGGAGGTACCTCGACTTTCAATCTGAAGGATGTGGGTTTGAATCCAGGAAGTGCATCAATGAATTTTTCTATTATTTTTCAAACTATCGTGATTAGTAGACATAACTATAGAATTTGACACGGGTAATTACGTGATAAGGACCCGTGTCAAAATCTATAGTTATGAATTTTTCTGTTCAAAAAATTTATATGCGCATCAAAACACGTGCTCAAAACGGAGCAGAAAAACATCGTTAGGAAACCAGTTAGTATTCCTATAAGCGGCGATGGGCTTACCTATCACTTATGGAATGCTAACTACTGCAAAATGTGGGTATTGGGCGGACGTGCCTCTGACTACCCCCTTTGAACATCTTTAAGAAACTAAACGCCTTGAGATCTGAGAGTATGTCTACCGTACTTGGGGATTATAGTCATGATCCTATTTTATTTATATTTTTTGAGTGTCTTAGTCGAAATATGATTAATTTTCACTGTTTCAGGCTCAAGTTAATGTACACTACACAATACACATACAGCTATGGCACAATCTCCGAATATCAAATGAATAAAAAAGCAACGTCTTTCCTAAAAAAAATTTAATAATTTAACTTTTGCAACCAGTTACCAGTTTATAAGTTCCTGCATCATAAAAACTCATGGACAAAAAGATTTTCCTCGACTTCTGACGTGTTATAAAGGATATCTCATTAGTGAAATGCGCGATAAGGGAGTACTTGTGCTTATCTCACTCTGTGTAAAACCTTGTTTTGCAAAAAAACGGATCTGTTACTTTATGACCGTTATGGTTAAAACCGACAGATAATACAAGGAATAATAATAATACTCATGTCACATTATTGTTGTTAAATTTATCATTAACATGAACATAGATGATTGTTCTGTGTCTCGGTGTTATTATGTATCATATGTATGTATTTACAAAAATAAGTATATAAGTATTCTATCAATTATCTAGTTGTCATAGTACAATATTTGCTTAGTTTGGGGCTAGATGGTGCTGTGTTATATATCCACCAATATTTATTTATTTTATTTATACATTTCGCATGCCATATTAAATATATCGTAAGCACAACCACAAAGGGCGATCGCATGCGGCATACGACATACGGCATTAAAATCTGCATTCAAAACCTTTCTTATTAATTATTTCACTTTCAAAACTTTCGTGAGTTGTACTACACATTATTACATTTGAGTGCGAGACGGCAATGCGAGCAGGGTAGCGCGCGCGTTATGGTTCACTCACCCTGAAGAAGATTCTCTAGATGAATCGAAACATTGTCGGTGTCCTCATTGACAATTTATCTTTCTTATTAAGTTTTAAATTTAACAAAATCAAGCTTCTTTGACTTCTAAACAGCCTCAGTGAGTGGCACTCAAAAAAGAAATATATCTGCGTCTGCTGTGGACATCTGAGATTTAGACTAGATAGATGTGTTTCTGTTATTATAATGTAGACTAGGTACTCCATGTCCCTACGAGTAGATAATAATTACCTGTAGTATGAATAAAAATCAGCCAAGTGCGAGTTGGACTCGCGCACGAAGGGTTCCGTACAATTAGCCCTAATTAAATATTTATTGTATTCTATTTTTAGTATTTATTGTCATAGCGGCAACAGAAATTCATCATCTGTGAAAATTTCAACTGTCTAGCTATCACGGTTCATGAGATACAACCCTGTGACTGACAGACGGACGGACAAACGGACAGGGAAGTCTTAGTAATAGGGTCCCGTTTTTACCCTTCGGGTACGGAACCCTAAAAACAATCGTCAATATTACGTCTGATAAGCGTGACGGCTACTGCTTTTCAGAAAACCGAAGCTGAACACTGTGTAACGATATAACTCCTTTTCCCTTCAGCTTAGAAAATTTAATCAAGTGGCAAAACATTCCACTGAAGTAAAAATCTCCGTAGAGTTTTAAAAGAAGCAGTCGATTGAAGTTATGTCTTCTAAAAACCAACGTGAGCATCCGAGAGACGATTTGTGACTACGGAAGAGAAGACAAATAAATTTTCTGTTGAAAAATATTTTTCAATGACAAGCTTTTGTAAAATTGTTTAAATCATCGAGCAACTGCGCGCTATCACCTGTCATATCATGTAACATTGTCATCGGAAATTAAAATGTTCATTTAAGGCGAGTAATTAATGTGTTTGATGAATGCAGAATCGTTTTTTCTCAATAACCGTAAAACATACAGTTTTGTTTTTTATGACAAAGATAACTAAGGATAATTTCCTAACCGTAACACCAGTGTGATAGAGCAGTGTGAAGGTGAGTCGGGCGCGATATAATCTAGATAAATTACAGACAGAATCACGATTGGTGAAACTTTTCTCGATAGATTTTGTTTCCAAAGTTGGCTCTTCAAAAACACTAGTTTCGTTTTTAATTAAAACTATGAATAGCTCAACAGTTAATTTTTATATAAATTGTTAGATAATCATACTAACTAAATAAATTACAGACAGTTTCTTTTTAAATTTGATGGTTTTCGAGATAATGCAGTGTTATCACCTTTTCCGTCTTATCCGAGTAGACTCAGCCCATACAAAATGTCAAAAATTTCACTTATCACCTTAAAATAAAAGTTTATACACTTTCATTGAACTAATGTTAACGTCCAGAGACACGTCCAAACATTAAATTAAATTCTGGACATGTCCACATTTTGTAGTAATTATCATTCATTTCGAAATAATAGGTGTAATAATAAAATGTGGGATACCTACCATAACTAATTTCAAAAGTTTATTTTATAACGCTTTTTACGCTAACGGGGGGTTATGGTATGGGGGGGGGGTTAGCATAGCACTTTTTGTAAAGTGAAATCTGGCGAAACAATAATATGGTGACAGCGAGTTGATCTGATGATGGAGTCAGGAGCTGTTCAACAGACACTTACATTGGAACTTCGATGGAGTAAAAACTTTGCATACTTGTCAAATTCCGATGACAATGTGTAATGTGTATAATTTATAATGTAGTATGATGTGTATAGTAATGTGCGCGCTGGTGCTCGATGGTTTATATGATTTTACAAAAGTTTGTCATTGAATAATATCCATCCGTCTGTCTGTCACAAGGCTGTATCTCATGAACCGTGATAGCTTGACAGTTGAAATTTTCACAGATTATGTATTTCTGTTGCTGCTATAACAAAAAATACTAAAAACAGTATAAAATAAATATGCCTTCATACAACAAACGTGATTTTTTTGCCGTTTTTTATAGATAATGGTAAGGAACCCTTGGTGCGCGAGTTCGACTCACATTTGGCCGGTTTTTATTTAACTCTATTAATATTACATGTTATCAATAAAATACCCTTTTAAAATATTTTTTTATGTGAATTTGCTGGATCTTTCTATATTTTATTTGTATATCAGGTGCTTCAAACATGCGTTCATTCCATAAATGACGTATTACCAAACCTTTTTTTACTCGTGTTCATACATCTTCACGTACAATATACTCGTAGCTTGTTCTACGGGTATGTATCTATGTACATACGTGTACATAGTGCTGGTCTTATTCTGGCAGCAATCACACCTATTTTTATAGAAGTCAGTGGCATGTATTGAAAGGGCAGGCGAGCATTGATCCGTTATTAATAGTGAAAGTGAATAGACCTGAATAACCTGTTAAAAAACTATAATTTTTTTTTACAAAATATCACGTCTTTTTAAATTTAAATACAAAAATCATTTATTTCAAGAAAATCACAAGGATCACTTTGAAACGTCTTAGGAACTAGGTGAAGCTAACGCGACCAAACCTAGAAGAATAATAATAATAATAATAATAAAGTTTATTTATTTATTTTATTTATTTAGAATCAGGCAGCAAACACGGCTTGGGGTCTACCTTTTTTTTTAATGAATCCTTAATGCTATGTAGAGCTCCAGTGTGATGTCAATCGAACAAGGTGAAGGCTCAAACAAGAATAATAATTAAAAGTACTACTCAACACTTTTAACTTTGCATTCCACTTGCCAAACGAATCATCACGATTTTCCTGCCCTTATCCCACTTAAGTAGGGTCGGCACAATATGTGTTGTTCTTTTGTTTCCCTCTATCAGCCGTCATCTCATCGCTCACTCCTTTCTTACCCATATCATCTTTCATAGTCCATACATATTTTTTTTACCTACCTCTACGTCTAAATCCATGCATATATATACCTAACATTCATTTTCTGTCCTAGTTTATATTATTAAAGCTTATTATCACACAAAATTAAAGCAAAAAATACATATAATTTTTTCAAACTATCATGATTATAAGACATAACTATAGATTTTAACACGGGTGGGTTTATCGCGTAATTACCTTTAATTTATTTTATTGACGTTTCGGCTATGTTACAATAGCCATAGTCGCGGGCAGACTAAAAATACATAGCCACTAAACTGAAACCCTACTCCTTATTTTAAAGTCAGTGAAAACATAGTACCTACGTTATTTTATTATTAGAAAATTGTGCTAAATATAAAATAACTAAAAACTGACAGGTTGAACGTGATCATACTAAAAATGTATTATATAAATCTAAATAAGGTAAGGTGTTCAAAATGACGCGTCTTACTTTTATGACTGGCGGTTTGGCGAATTGTTTTCACGTTAAGTATACTGTTATATCACGGCCGTTAATACCATCAACAGTTTCTTGGAAGTTCGAAGCTAATATTCTTGGAATTTAATTATTTATTACTGCTTCTCCAAGTTTAGAAGCCCTTCAAAAAGGTAATCAGTAAACCACCGGCGTCTGAACTTGCGAAGACAACTCATAAATAAATCCAGTATGTTGCTTGTTAGCACGAAATTGACGTTTAACACGTAGCGCAACGTGTTGAAGAGTATGCACGTGTAATAGCACTAACACTGTATCACGAAAAATCACCAACGGTAAACGGTGAGGGTACTTATATATCTCACTTATGGTGATAAGTGAAATTTTTGTCATTTTGTATGGGCTGAGTCCACCCGGATATGACGGAAAAGTGAGGACTGCATTATCTTGAAAACTATTAAATTTAAAAAGAAACTGTCCGTAATTTACTTAGCTAGTATGATTATCTAACGAATTATATAAAAATAATGTTTAGCTATTCATAGTTTTGATTAAAATCGAAACTAGTGTTTTTGAAGACCCAACCTTGGAAAATAAATCAATCGAGAAAAGTTTCACCAATCGTGTTTCTGTCTGTAATTTATCTAGATTAAATCCTTAAGTTATCTTTGTCATAAAAAAACAAAACTGTATGTTTTGCGGTTATTGAGAAAAACGATTCTGCTTTCATCAAAAACATTTATTACTTAAGTTCATAAATAAAATTATAAAAAGGTTATTCATTGCTACGAGTATCGCTAGGAACAATTTTATTTAATTTAATTTAAATTATAAGTCAGATACAAACTTCTTTTTCTCTCTTCACTTCACTTCACTTCACCTTATCCCACTTCTCGTGGGGTCGGCACAACATGTAGATATTGCAAATGAATTTGGCTTGGGGTATTTTACACCCGGTAGCTTGCCTGACGTAAAACAGATACAAACATAAAGTCGGTTTTGTTTTTTAGTTTTTGTAACGTAATTATTGGCAATTTTATTGATGAAAGCGCAATCGACCAGCGGTTTCAAATCGTCCGAACTTATGCTAAGGGCTCAGAAGCATGTGCGTGAAATGATTAATTTACGTTGCTACACAACTTGCGATGAAACTCGCAACTTATGAAAGCTCACCTTTGTTCGGAACCCAGAGAGCCGCGAATGTATGCTAATTACTAAACAGTACAGTGGAAATAATCGACGAAGCATAACTTACAAAAAATATTTTATTTAATGCACAATATTCATAAAATACACAAGAAATCGATATTGCAAGTAATTCTAAAGAGAGTTGACGTCAGGAAGGCCACCGGTTTTAAAACACTAAGCCAAATCATTTTTCAGGGTTTACCCAAAGGGTAAAAACGGGCCCCTTTTACTAAGACTTCGCTGTCCGTCTGTCCGTCTGTCTATCACAGGGCTGTATCTCATGAACCGTAATAGCTAGACAGTGAAATTTCATAGATTATGTATTTCTATTGACTCTATAACAACAAATACTAAAAACAGAATAAAATAAATATTTAAGGCGCTCCCAGTCGACGATTATTTTTGTTCGAAACGAAAAAAGAAATACTTCTGAACAAGCCACATCTCCTATTTTATAATGTATAGTATATGTGAATAAAGATGTACCCATCTTTAATCACTTCGATAAATAATCCTACCGACCGCTGCAATGACGACAAACACACGTCGGCGCGTGGTCCGCCTTAGCTTTTCGAATAAATTAATGATATAAATTATGTATAATTACTTATCAAAAATCTATTCTAATAGAAATCTAGATATACATATTACCCATCTTTAACAATAAATCACAATATTACAACAACGGGAAATTACTCACGTAAATGATAAATTGTCAATGAGGACACCGACAATGTTTCGATTCATCTAGAGAATCTTCTTCAGGGTGAGTGGACCATAACGCGCGCGCTACCCTGCTCGCATTCCCGTTGTTGTAATAATGTGTAGTACAACTCACGAAAGTTTTGAAAGTGAAATAAATCACAAGTTGATTTTAATAGTAGGTATATAAAATATTTCGATCATAAATTCTAAAACGTATCATTTTGAAATCATATCTTTATCGTGAAAAGTTTCTGCTATTATGTTTTCAGCTTAATAGAAATCTAGGTAGGAACCTGAAGTTATATACATATAAAAATAGGAGATGTGGCTTGTTCAGAAGTATTTCTTTTTTCGTTTCGAAAAAGAGCAATCGTCGACTGGGAGCCCCTTAAGTCTCCTATACAACAAACTTGTTTTTTTGCTGTTTTTTTATAAATAATGGAACGGAACCATAGTGCGTAAGTCCAACTCGCACTTGGCCGGTTTTTTTTTAATGTTGGAATCCCACATGAAGTAGGTAGAGATCTATAGGTAGTTAACAACTGTTTCTTGTATGTTTTTTTAAATATTCTGTAATGTATTAGAGAAATCGAAAGTAATAATGTAAAAATGTCCTATAAATGAACTCAGAATAATTTGAGCATTACTAAACGAGCGAAGCGAGATCTTCTTGACTCTTTGAGACTACTAGGATAATTTGGTGGTAGTATTGTTGTTGTTGTACTACAGTAACAAAACATATTTTTAGACTAGCCTCGGATACCTTTTATATTCTCCTCTTGTTTCTTTATACTTGGTCTACCGTCTACGCCTAGTTACTGGTACTAGTAACAACGGCACGAGTAAGAACGTTCGTGCAAACGCAAACTTTGTTACTGAAAACGATTCAAGTTCCCACCATCCTTATACTTAGAGAGATAAGGTTTAAATTGCTCTATAAATAAATTAGCAAGCTCACGTATTGCGCAGAAGTAATGCAAATACTCGTACAGAGTATAACTAGAAACTAATTATGTATAGACTATTTTACGCTCCCGATACACAATTTAATTATTTTAATGGCATATATACTTGTTAGTGGAAACCTTCGCGACTTCGTTAACGTTGAGTTATTTTAAAAAGACTTCAACCCCTGCGCTCTCTTCTAGGTCTCTCTCTAGGTTCTCCTTTACAAACCATCCATTTTCAAATTCAAAAGGTATTTATTTGAATAAAATGAAAGGATCACTTTGAAACGTCTTAAGAGCTAGGTGAAGCTACGCCTCGTAATCGCGACCAAGCCTAGAAGAATCAGGTAACACACACGTCTTGGGGCCTACAATTATTTTTAATGATCCTTTCCTTAATCCTATATAGAGCTCCAGTGTGGTGCCGATCGAACAATGTGAAGGCTCAAACAAGACAAATATAGGTATTATACAAGTAGGTGCAATCATCAATGTTCTAGAACCAATGGTTTAGGCTGTGTGTTGATAGATCAGTCAGTTAGGTAGTCAGTTAGTAACGCAAGAGTTATATTATTATACTAGCTACTCGCCCCGGCTTTGCACGTGTAGTACCTGGATAAAAAGTAGCATCTGTGTTATTCTGATGTTTAGGCTATATTACTGTAAAGTTTCATTCTAATCCGTTCAGTAGTTTTTGCTTGAAAGAGTAACAAACACACACACATTTACACTCACTCACTCAATCACAACCTTTCGCATTTATAATATTAGTAGAATAGTTCGATTATATTCATTTGAATTATATAATGATCAAATTATCTTAAAGGATGTTTCGTTTCGGTCTTTGGTTTAGTAATTTTTAGTTTATTCTTTGGTACAAAGGTAATTGCTTTTTAATTACTAACACCGGGGCTTTGTTAGTTGTTTAGTATAATTTATTTATTCTTGAACGTTTGATGTATTCATAGTTTATAGTATTCAATAAAAAACAGAATCACAGACATAAATCAAAAGAATTTTTGAAACTATAAGTCGAAATATACAAAAAACACACTACGAAGTGTCGAAATATATGCTGAATAATGACCTGCAAAAATAAATATTATCAAAATGTAAAAAACAAGTATCGAGCAAAACAAAGATTTATCACAACACTTTAAAGATTTTCCCGAATCTTTTTTAAAAATAATAAATAAATAGGGTCACGACTGTAACCCCAAGCACGGTACACATCCTCTCAGATCTCCAGGCGCTTAGATCCTTTGAAGTGGGGGTGGTAGTCAGAGGCACGTCCAAACATTACATTTGTCACAAGCCCACATTTTGCAGTAGTTAGCATTCCGTACGTGACAGGTTGCAAGCCCATCGTCGCTTATAAGAATACTAACTGGTTTCCTCACGAATAGAAAAATCCATATAGATTGAAAGTCGAGGTACCTTCCACTCGGGCAACAGGGCTGAATCTTTTTGGTACGATTTAATATGGTTCACGCAGTATTTGCAGATGTCATAAGAGTCGTGCATTGATACCTGGCGGGATGCCAACGTTGTCCTGTTGACTGTGTATTGTTTGCATTTACCGGACAATGAATTTGAGTTATGAATGCGTGATGACATTGTCGGGGCATGTTTTTGGTAGCTTTTTATGAATTTCGCAGTAAATGAACAACGAACCAACTTCAATGGAACCTAGTTATGACTACTAGCACGGACCACCTGGATAAAAAGTAGCCTGTAAGTGATTTTGATGTATCCTAATCACTACATAGTATAAAGCAAAGTCGCTTTCCGCTTCCCGCGTATGTATGTTTGCTTATATCTTTAAAACTACACAACGGATTTTGATGCGGTTTTTTTTAATAGATAGAGTGATTCAGGAGGAAGGTTTATATGTATAATAACATGCTACCCGTGCGAAGCCGGGGCGGGTCGCTAGTAATATTATAAATGTGAAAGTTTGTGAGTTTGTATGTTTGTTCCTCAATCAGGCCTAAACGACAAAACGGATTAAGTTGAAATTTGCTGTAGCTGTAGATATAATGCCCGAATAAATAATAGACTATTTTAAAGTATGAAAAACATCCCCAAAACGTTAAAAAAACGCAAAAGGGATGATTTCTGTATAGAGGGCGTTGCTGTGCAATAAATCTGACATCACAGTCCAAAAACATTCAGTCTTTTCTATTCGATTATTGAAATTTGACAGGACAATGTCTGTCACGGGTCGGCTAGTAAGCTATATATCTGTAAAGATTCGTTTTAATCCGTTAAGTAGTTTTTGCGTGAAAGAGTAACAAACACACTCACAAACTTTCGCATTATAATATTAGTAGGATTAGAAATAATCTTGTAAGCGGCGACGGGCTTGCGACCTGTCACGTGGAATGTTAACTACTGCAAAATGTGTACAATGTACATGTATCGGTATTAAATATAATGTTTGGACGTGCCTCTACATTCAAGGTTTTGAGTTTCTGGAGATTTAAAAGAAAGTCGTGAGAAGTAAATGATTTTTTTTTAAATTTATTATTCTAATTTTGTGACTACTCATCCAATTTTGTTAAACTCCTGAAGCTAGATGTCCAGACATCTTGATCAATTTATCAACGAAAAAAAACAAAAACACATTTTAGCAAATTTTTCAACTTCATAATTTGGCTCTTTTCCAAAATCTTAACGTCAGAATGGAGATACAAATTTTTCACTTTGGATTCATTTCATTAGAGGCCATCGAGGGGTAAGTAAATCAATACTGAACGCTTATAAAAATAACTACTTCAAAGCTAATATATATTCGAATCTATGATAAAAAAAGGGTTGATCATACTTTCCTAAAGCTCTATCCAACGATACTCCACTCCACTCCAAGTACTTTTAATTATTATTCTTGTTTGAGCCTTCACCTTGTTCGATTGGCATCACACTGGAGCTCCACATAGCATTAAGGAAAGGATCTTTAAAAAAAAGGTAGACCCCAAGCCGTGTTTGTTGCCTGATTCTTCTAGGCTTGGTCGCGTGGAATCGGCGTAGCTTCACCTAGTTCCTAAGACGTTTCAAAGTGATCCTTCAAAGTGATTTTTTTTTTACTATTCACGATAAAAACTTCTGATAAAAAGATAAATAGGCAACAAAATATTCCTACTATAATATTACAAATGCGAAAGTTTGTGAGGATGGATAAAAGTATGAATGTTTGTTACTCTTTCACTCAAAAACTACTGAACGGATTTAAATGAAACTTTACAATAATATACATCAGAATACCACTTATGCTTTTTTTATCCAAGTACCATGCGAGTGAAGCTGTAGGCAGAAGCTAGTATATTTATATGCTCGTCGAAATGAGCCTTATTTTTCTATAGTTTTTTACACGGGTCTTTATCACGTAATTACCTTGAATTTTCTTTTTTTTCGTCGGTTAAAAATATTCTCACAATACACAGACAACGTGACCGAAAAGAACCTATAAATTCTACTTACCTGCTACATTAAGTAGGTATTTTCACTCGGGGCAAAAAAGATTTTGTAATGCCGTATTTTACAGAAACGACTTCATAAAAAACAAATATTTTGTCCAAGAAAATTTCTTATCGTAACGTGTATATATATATATAATATAATTCAAAGTCCTGACTGACGGACTGGCATATAACAACGTATAGTTTAAGTGTTGCCTACTAAAGACGTGCTAAGAAAGAATTTCCGTAAATTCGTATTCGTATTCGTCTGAAATTAGAGTTTAATTTAAAAACTGTTGGTATTAGAAAACTTTACATGTTGATTTTTTAAACAATAAATTTGCTGGACATACAGCGCCATCTAGCCCCAAACTAAGCAAAACTTGTACTATAAATACCAGATACTAATAGGATACAAACATACTTTTTTAAAATGTATGTTCATCACGCTAATGATCGAACCCACAACCTACAGCGCAGAAGCCAGAGTTAATACTAAGAAACTGTGAGAATACTCAAAATAACACGTAAAATTTGTCTGTTTTAAGGGGCACGGGCTAACATGATGACCGAGTGTCCAAATGAGACGCAAAATGTGCGGGTTGAATCCTTGCGGCGGGACATTTGGCATGATCTGTAAATATTTGTTCCGGGTCTGGGTGTTTTGATACCACTGATACCCGCGACACAGGGAGTTTTAGAGTTGGATCAGGTATATTTATATAGCTATTGGGTGTTTACTGTTAAATATCCACACAGCACATAAAGAAGTAACATTTGTATTTTTTATTTTTGTTTATAATGGATAAATCACTACATAGTATAAAGCAAAGTCGCTTTCCGCTTCCCGCGTCTGTATGTATGTATGTTTGCTTATATCTTTAAAACTACACAACGGATTTTGATACGGTTTTTTTTAATAGATAGAGTGATTCAGGAGAAAGGTTTATATGTATAATAACATGCTACCCATGCGAAGCCGGGGCGGGTCGCTAGTATATTATATAATAGCTTGGAAGAGAATCGGGGAGAGCTTTGCCTAGCAGTGGGACAAAAAAAATCAATTTTTAAATTATTTTACTCACCGAAAGATACGTTATCAGCGAGTAACATTAAGCCATATTTTTTTGGCACCACGAAAATAATTAATTTAATAATGTAACTTAAGGTATCAAAACAAGTTATGGCACACGTTTTAAACCTCTGTGGTTTTTTAGCGCTATTTTCAATTGTGTCATATTTTTTTTGTGTATAAGGTAAATAACAAAAAATTAAAAACATTTAATCTAAAAACTTCATTAGTACATCGTGCGAAGCCAGAGCGGACTGCTAGTCACTACATAGTATAAAGCAAAGTCGCTTTCCGCTTCCCGCGTCTGTATGTCTGTATGTATATTTGCTTATATCTTTAAAACTACACAACGGATTTTGATGCAGTTTTTTTTAATAGATAGAGTGATTCAGGAGGAAGGTTTATATGTATAATAACATGCTACCCGTGCGAAGCCGGGGCGGGTCGCTAGTTTATTATAAAATAGTTGTGTTTGTGTTGTACTAACCGTGACTTGAAAAATCATATATAAGACTATTTTCAAGTAATATGCAAGCAAAGCTACGTTCTACAGCTAGTCTATACAATAAGAGAATGCCCACGTATACTCTCATGCAATAAAGTAAGTCTACAGCGCGTAGCAAATGGCTAAAGGTGATAGCTACGGTGCTACGCCACGCTACGGTGCTACGCCGTGCTACGGTTATTACAGCCTTTTTGTGAACTGTTTTTGTAATATACTTATTATTGCGATGTTTATAAAAAAAATATAAAAATCGCTAATGTAACCTGATATTGTAAAATAGGATAGACACAAAATAATCCTTTTTAGAACTAATGAAGAAGCAAGACCCGAGATCTGAGAGACGCACATTAATTTTGTTGTAGGATATAATTGTAACCGTATTCCGTTAAGCGGCGATGGGTTTGCAACATGTCACGTCTGGATTGCTAACAACTGCAAAATGTGGGCATGTGCCAAATTAAATTTTTTGACGTGCCTCTAATAAATCTTTAAGGATCTAAACGCCTGGAGATCTGAGAGCATGTTTACCGTACTCGGGGGTTACAGTCGTGATTCTATTTTTTTACATGAATATAAAAATTATAATACTTATAACAGATGATTAATTTCTAAATACGATTATATCTCATCCTTCCAAATGTGTGTGGAAGTGCTTACTACACAAGCAAATCACAGGCGCTCTATTATCTCTGATTGTACCTGGATCCTGGATCCTGGATCTTGAAGGTACTTCAATTATACAACCTCGATGTAGTATTCCTGTTTAATTATGCCAAGTTGTTGAATTTGCTTGCGGTAGAATAAACAGTTCTCAGTGCAAATGTAGTATAATTTGGTTAGTTTTTGTGGACTCTGCGTACCCTGATCAAATAATAGAAGCACAAGATGTGTTTGGTGTTAATTAGTTTTAGGTCTTAGTCTCTACATCTACACTTATCTAAGCTAATATTATAAGGAAAAAAATTGCATTTTTGTTTGTAATGAATAAACTAAAAATATACATTACAAATTTTCTAAAAATCATTTACTTAAGACGAGTAATAAATGTTTTTGATGAATGCAGAATTGTTTTTTCTCAATAACCGCAAAACATACAGTTTTTCAAAGGATTTAATCTAGATAAATTAAAGACAGAAACACGATTGGTGAAACTTTTCTCTATAGATTTATTTTCCAAAGTTGGCTCTTCAAAAACACTAGTTTCGTTTTTAATCAAAACTATGAATAGCTAAATAGTTCATTTTTATATAATTCGTTAGATAATCATAATAGCTACCTAAATTAAATTCATTTTTTTTTTAATTTGATGGTTTTCAAGATGCAGTTTTATCACTTTTTCCGTCTTACCTGGGTAGACACAGCCCATACAATACGTCAAAAATTTCACTTATAACCTTAACATAAGTTAGATTATCAGAGAGATGTAATAACATATTTGCAATATTTTATTTTTAAATATATTAGAGATGCCCTCAAAAATTACAATAATGTGACCTTAGGTATCAACATAATAACCTAGAATCTTCATTGGTACATCAGTCGAGCCGGAGCGGACTGCTAAGCGTAATCTATAAATGCAATAAAACTGTAGAAGAGTTAATTTCTGTATATTGAATAAAAACTAAATAAATACTCCTAGGGGCCTTTATACAAGTAACACAAGCCAAAAAAAACATTTTGAAATTTTTGTCTGTCTGTTTGTCTGTTGTCCAACTTTTACGCAAAAACTACTAGACGGATTTTGATAAAACTTTTTTTGTTATGTAGCTATTAGTCTTCGGCAACATATAGGCTATAATTTCTTTTGAAGATTGGAATACCAGATGTGAAACTATCTGTCGACCAGCGGAGCGGGCACGGGTCAGCTAGTTTATAAATATATTATTAGGTATTTATCCTACGAGTGCTTCATAACAAGCTTGTAAGTATTTACTCTGTTTATTTCGATGTATCAGTTAAGAAAGGTATGAGTTATATGGGAAACGGGTCGAGACAAAACGTTCTAAGATATTGCTATAACTTGAACGACTTTCAATATCCCCACACAATAGCCATCTCTGTATACAATGGCCTTTCTATTAGGTACTTTTCTCAAGTAATAAGAACCTAAATCTTTCCAAATCCCCATTCACTACCAATATACAGCGATGCTTTGCTTTTGCGGCATAAAACTGCAATGGCTCACATAATGGCTACGTAGTGCGTACAACAGATGTTTAACTCCATAGCAACCACGATGATTAAACCCACTCAAAGATTATGTGGAACACAACATGCAAGGCAGCGTGATACATACATATTCGAACGACGAAAAAAAAAAAGGTTTTTAACTCGACCTGAGTTGAGAACCTCTTTTATTTTTTTTGTATATTGTAATATTTTTTATTGTATGGAGAATAGTACAAAGTTGGTCTCAAATTTAAAGTCAAAAATTATTTATTTCAATAAAATCACAAGGATCACTTTAAAACGTCTTAGGAACTAGGTGAAGCTACGCCGATTCCACGCGACCAAGCCTAGAAGAATCAGGCAACAAACACGGCTTGGGGTCTACCTTTTTTTTAATGATCCTTTCCTTAATGGTATGTAGAGCTCCAGTGTGGTGTCAATCGAACAAGGTGAAGTCTCAAACAAGAATATCTAATAGTTCATTCATAAAATATAAAAACAAGTATCGTCTCTTGACTATTCAATTGGTCTAAACGTTTTTGTTGGTTTTCTTTTTAATTTTTAAAATATAAATATATAATACCTACAACACAGAGATCTCGAAATGCTATAGACTCACTACTAATTGGTTATAATGTGCAATCAGCAAGAGAAAAGATACAATTTTTATTAACAGAATCAATAACATGTAACTTAACTGATCAAGATCACACCAACACAAAATAATTTCTTGATAATCGCATGGATTGCTTCGTCGGATATTGTGATACTGCTTCCTATCTTTACTGTGTCGTCATTTTACGAGTCTCCTAGAAACGGTGCTGGGTCATTAAATAAGTCTGACGGGCGTGGTCCAATAAAGTAATATGCTGTTTTGCAGTTGTGTTAGGTTGCGAGATTGTTTTGTCATTTTCATCTCTGTGCTATATTTTTCTATAAAAAATCGACATGCAACAGCAATAGAATATGTCAACGCTAACTCATAAACCCCAATAATGGTAAACATCCTTTCAGATTTTTAGGTGCTCAGAACATCGAAGATGGATGCCAGCGGCATATTCAATCATTACATTTGACACATACCCAAATTTGAATTAGCATTTCATTGGTGATATTGTCATAAGGTGATGATTATCCATATTAACAAATATTGAATTGAACTGATTCGCGCACCGAGGGTTCCGTACAAACTTTTTATAGGTTTTTTTTGTAAACAACTATTTGCTGTATATTTTTTTCAAAATTGAGTTATTATTTTAATTCTAATAGGGTACCGTTTCTTTCTGTTGGGGTACGGAACATTAAAACCCATATAATTCCCCATAACGTAACATAACATTTACTCTTTCTGTTCAGTGGCCACGGCAAGTCCAATATTTATCTTGCAAATCGGCCTCCGCAAACACTCCCCTGTGGTATGAACAAAATTCAACAAACTTCAAACGTAGATTAGATAAAATTTATAAAAGTGAACCCGCATTCTTCCACATTAACTCTTTATAGAAAACTAGCCGACCCGTGACAGACGTTGTCCTGTCAAATTTTAATAATCGCATAGGAAAAAGAAAATTCTGGCAAAATCCATTTTTTTCCCTACAAACCTTGTACTGATAAAATAAATTAGGATTTTGGTAGAATGCGCATCATTCATTAATCAAAACTGCGTTGCTATGACGACTGAATGTTTTTAGTACCTATGTGATGTCAGATTTGTTGCACACCAGCGCTCCCTATACCAAAATCATCCTTTTTGCGTTTTTTTATCAATTTGGGATTATCATATCGTTTTTCATATTTTAAAGTAGTCTATTATTTATTTTCTAGAATTTATTATTACAGCAAATTTCATTTTAATCTGTTTTGTCGTTTAGGCCTAATTGAGGCACAAACATACATACAAACTCACAAACTTTCGCATTTATAATATTATTAGGATTATCGGCGATGGGCTTACAACCTGTCACGTATGGTAAGCTTACTGCAAACTATGGGTATTGTGCCAACCATAATGTTTAGACAGTCCGACTTCTCCCTTTAGACATTTCCAAGGATTTAAGCGCTTTGAGATCTGAGAGTATGTCTGCCTTACTTGGAGATCACGACTTCATATCGATCATATTTAGTTCATGCCCACATTTGCAGGAGATAGCGTTGCACATACGTGACAAGTAGCAAGCCAGTTGCCGCTTTTAAAATACTTTTTATGGAGTATTATAAAATAACTTCATAATCTGATAGGGATTCATTTATACGAGTAGATAGTCAATATAGTAGAGTAGTTAGTCAAGTCTATTTTATATCTAAGATAGAATGAAATTTATCATGATGAAGAATATCAAAATCAAATCAAATCAAAATCATTTATTTGCAACTATAAAGGTACAACTATAACTATTTATTCCTAGGTACCTACAATTAATTATGATGCACCTAAGTACTTAGATACAACATACTAACTAATTGATGTAAACGGGTTTGGGCAGGTACTTAATTAAGCAAGTTGCAAAATGGTCCCAACTCAGCATATGCAGGTTATAATAACCTACGCTGATCTTCCGTTGGGGCCTTGAGAACCATGGTTAAAAAAAGAAATAATACTCGTAGATAAGAGTGGACGTGTTTACACTAGTTATGAAGTTAAACTAAAATTAACAACAAAAATGGTACGTAAATAAATAAAAAATAAAAAATAAAATACTAAATATAATCCTAAAGAAAACCTACACTCCAGTAAAAGAACATAAAAGAAAACAATAATCACAAAAAAGTATTTTTAACGATTTTATAAAATAAGTACCCAAATGAATATGTCATAAAATAAATAGTATATAAATATATGTATATTATGTGAATTAATAAGTCTATAATTTGAATATCTATACATATATATCCATAATACATAATAATAGTAGTCATATGAATGTGAATAATAATGAATTAGGTTAAATAGCACTTGTATCATGTCTTAAAAGTTCCTGCTCCTTCTGCCAGTTGAGTAAATATATTTTTAATTTGAACCTAAAACTATCGATACTTTGCAGATTCCTTATCGGCGGTGGAATATTGTTCCAGCATTTCGACGCAGCATATCGAAAACTGCCTCTGAAGGCTACTGTTCTATGTCGCTGCGTCGAAAGCTGCCTCGAACACTGTCGGCGATTGCAGGATCTCAAACTAAACAACCCTTTAAGCTTACAATATAAGTAATCAGGGGCATTTGCAATAGCATCTGAATTGTCTCGAAACGTAAGCTATACAAGACTAAACGTAGTAATTAGTATTTTAATTTAAAATTTTGTAAAGGAGTGACTTTGAGCGGAACTTTTTGACGGAATTTGAGCGCGGCTGCCGCGCTATGATTGGACGACGGCCGCGCGTACACTTATCTTTATGTGCTTATTCACGTTGACTCGCGGGCGCGGTGGCGGGCGCGGTCACGAAATATCAAACATATCGCTAGTTAGCTCGCTACTTAGACCGCACGTGCGTTTTGAACGTGAACACTTGGAAATCACGTCATATGTTTGATATTTCGTGACCGCGCCCGCCACCGCGCCCGCGAGTCAACGTGAATAAGCACTATGTTTAAACGCGGCAAACATGTGTCCTGCGAAAGCCGCGCTCAAATGCCGTGCTATGTCTGTCGATTTTCTGATTTTGACAGCACAAAATAAGTTTAATAAATTTGCAGAGTAATAACTCAAAGATAACATGATGACAATAGTCAAAAATATCATGATATAAACCAATTCTGCTCATAATTATTATGATTGATGTTATTTTTAAGTACTTACCTACGTTTTATCAAAAAAAATGTTAAAAGATACATTTATCATAGACCTTTTTCAATTAGTTGAAATTGTAATTTTAATTTCTTGTCTTATCCTTAATTGGTAAACTTTTTGTTGAGTATAATTACAAGAATAGTAATTTGTACAATTTTCCTAACCTTGTTTTACTAGATTATTTTGCTAATTTAGATAGGACCTCACAATTTATGATACTAGAAGTTGTTTTGTATATGCGACACAGTTTTTTAGACTTCTGCATATTATATTTTCGTTTTTAGGGTTCCGTACCCGAAGGGTAAAAACGGGACCCTATTACTAAGACTTCGCTGTCCGTCTGTCCGTCTTTCTGTCACAGGGCTGTATCTCATGAACCGTGATAGCTAGACTGTTGAAAAATTTACAGATTATGTATATCTGTTGCCGCTATAACGAATAATACTAAAAACAGAATAAAATAAATATATAAGTGGGGCCTCCCATACAACAAATGTGTTTTTTTTGCAGATTTTTTATAGATAATGGTACGGATCCCTTCGTGCGCGAGTCCGAATCGCACTTGGCAGGTTTTTTTTAGATTTCTGCTTATGCCATCTAGTTGCAACCCGAATGCTCATGTTCTTTAATAAATCTACATCTAGGTACATCTACTATTTAAAGAGATATAATTTGTATTTTTGTATGATAAAATAGTATAGTATGTATAAATTGGGAGAAAATTTATTACAGGAGTAAAATATGTTCCAGCATAACATGTATACCGACGACTTATGTACCCGAGAATATCTATTTATGACCGAGTTTTTATGATATTACACAAAAAAAACTTCTAGAACGAAAGATTGTATCAAACGAAATCCATGAAGGTGTTCAAGGCAAAATTGAGCTTTAGTTTTTAGGGTTCCGTACCCAAAGGGTAAAATCGGAACCCTATTACTAAGACTTCGCTGTCCGTCTGTCTGTCCGTCTGTCCGTCTGTCCGTCTGTCCGCCTGTCCGTCTGTCCGTCTGTCCGTCTGTCCGTCTGTCCGTCTGTCCGTCTGTCCGTCTGTCTGTCACAGGGCTGTATCTCATGAACCATGATAGCTAGACAGTTGAAATTTTCACAGATTATGTATTTCTATTGCTGCTCGAACAACAAATACTAAAAACAGAATAAAATAAATATTTAAGTGGGGCTCCCATACAACAAACTTGATTTTTGCATTCCAGCGCCATCTAGTTTCATTTGATGTTACTACGTATTATAGGTACTTTTCGCGGTCTCATGCGACCGCTCGGGGTTTGTAAGGTAAGATGAAAGAGGTTTGCGATTCCGCTGGCAGGTGGCGCTATTTTACCACTATCGGTAAAGTAAGTCGGTAAATAGGTGGTACTTCACATGATCGAATAAAAAGTTTGAAATTGAATTATTGAATTCATGTAGTTAGGTAAATAGGTACCTAGGTAGATATTATTAATTTCCAATTAATTTCGAGTTCGAATCCTGGCCGTGCATCAATGGATATTTCTGTTCGAAAAATGTACCTATATGCGCGTTACACGTGTTTATAACAGTGAAGGAAAACATCGTGAGGAAACCTGTTAGTATTCTTGAAAGCGGCGACGGGATTGCAACCTGTCACGTGTGGAATGCTAACTACGTAGTTAGGTAAATAGGTAGGTTACGAGATATTATGAATTATTTTTTATGTTTCTAGGGTTCCGTATCTAAAGGGTAAAAAACGGGACTACTAAGACACCGCTGTCCGTCTGTCTGTTACCAGGCTGTATCTCGTGAACCGTGATAGCTAGACAGTTGAAATTTTCACAGATGATGTATTTCTCTAAAATCAGCATAAAATAAATATTTAAGTGAGACTCCCGTACAACAAACGTGATTTTTTTGCCGTTTTGATAATAGTACGGAACCCTTCGTGCGCGAGTCCGACTCGCACTTGGCCGGTTTTTATTTTAAATAACGTAGAGTTTAATGTTTTTTTCAAGTCTAAAAGTAGTTCTGTTTTGTTTATTAAAACATCGCATTTCATGTTTAACCAATTATTTAGAACACCTTGAAAAATCCGTTCTGTAAAGCGGTTACTCTACCACTCAATTAGGTACAATGATTTACAAGCCAACAAACGTGTTTGGATAAAAGGAGCAGGAAATAAACTTAAAAAATAAGTTTTCTGTTAAAAAAATGTTTTTTAATGGTAAGCTTTTGTAAAATCATTCAAACCATCGAGCACCTGTCACATAATATAACATTGTCATTGGAACTTGACAAGAATGCAAAGTTTTTATTAAGAAGTTCCGTTATGAGTGTCTGTTGAACAGCTCCTGGCTTGATCAACAGATCAGATCATTATCACCATATTATTGTATTGTCACCGAAGTTACATAAGTATGCAAAATTTCAGCTCAATTGGTTGGGGATAACTGCTTCAAAATTGAGTTGTAAGATTCCACCTTAACAAACATAGTTACATACTTACACACATACATTGCAAGTTAAATACAAACTTGTAACAAGTACAGTCAGTAAAATAAGTCGCTTAACACATACAAACTGCCAAAACTTCTAACCAAAACAACGAAAGTTGCTGAACAGCTCTGTGACTAGGATTTGGACAGTTGTTCGAAGAGTGCCTACTTATTTATATACCTACCTATATAAGGTAACAAAACTTGCTGAACATCATCAAAACTAAGGTAGCTGAACATGTTATACAACAAAGGTCGGTGAACTTCGTCTTTACAATATTTTTTACTTCACACGTATGTATGGCTGAAATTTTCTTTGATCTGTCAACAACTTTACAACTACTACGAGTATATGATAGTTACTACACTCACACTCTCGCAAACTAGGCTAATTCAGGCTTTCCTGCCTGGCCTCACAGCTCTGTAGTAAAGCTGCAAATACACTAGGGGACATTTTATGTGTCGGGAATCGCAGGCAACATCTAAAGGCGCGGCACAGGCGATACAAAATGTCCTTCGACAGTTGCCCGACAGGAATTCTACGTCCGACATGTCGGGCGATATCAAAGTTCGAAATTCAAAGTATAAAGTTTATTGAATTTCGACTTAGTTGTACCAGCTCACGGCAATAGTAATGGTCCTTATTTCTTGGTCTTGATAAATAGAGTAAAATAGATAAGTCTCTGCGATAGTACAAATGCGGATTTACTCACCCAATAGGCTGCTTTATTCAAGTGCCACGCAATAGTTGTGGGCAGAAGCAAGTAAATAGTTTAGGTGAAGTTTACATCAATATCTAATCTATAGTGTTGAATGGATGCTACAAGACCTCTAACGCTTGGGTCTACAAGTTAATTAATCTACGATCAAACTTCAGCCATTTAACGGGTACCTAAGTTAGTGATTGTTTCTCTAATCTAACAGTGATTAGTTGCTTCCAGTGTAGAGGGCTCGCTTGTTAACTTCATGTGCAGAGGTACCAACTACATAATCCTACTAATATTATGAATCCATAAGTTAGTATGTTTGTGGCGCAATCATAACCAAACGACCATTGGATGAAACTGGGAATATACGAAAGCATTTAAGCTACGTTTTATTCAAATACTAGAGCAAAGTCACTGGTAGAAGTCAAAGTAGAAGTGACTCGTTAGATAATCATACTAGCTAAATAAATTATAGACAGTTTCTTTTTAAGTTTGATGGTTTTCAAGTTAATGCAGTTTTATCACTTTTTCCGTCTTGTCCTAGACTCAACCCATACAAAAAACCAAACATTTCAAATATCACCTTAAGTGCAGGTAAGCACTGTACAATATTAACAAATATAAAAACTTCTGTCGCGATAAAAAAGAAGATTATGGAAATAAAAGACACAACAAATACAAAACCTTTAAACCCAAACACGTAATAATACGGGTCCGTTCCGTCGTTGTGGTTAAACAATGCTTACATTTTATTTATTTCACGCTTTAAGAGTACACTTGGACAGTTTGGACACGCGGTTATTCTGGAGGCTTTTCTCGGGCCCTGTTTTAAGCACTTTTAGGGTAAATTTATATCAGACTGGGCCGTGCCCGAGGCGTGCCGTGAAAACCAGGGTCCCACGGCGCGTAAAACGACGGGCCGCGCCGGATGACGCTCCGCTTATGTGCGTCCGGCGCGTCGCGTACAGAGCGTTCCGAGTACGGGCCACCATGGATGCATCGTTCCCACGGCGCGTCCGTCCGCCTTGGCGCGGTCTGGCGCGTGAAAACGCGGGCCGTGGGACCCCGGCTTCATTTTGTATGAAGCAGTTTATAGATCCGTGTCCCGTTGGGGCCCGTCTATTAACTAAAGGCTCCGGCCCGGCCCGGACGCGCCCGGTCTAATGGATCTATCATAAGTTTTCTAACAATATTGCTTACTGGCATTCCGTCCTTTGCACGGGTGTACTAATACAGATTATAGGCAAAGTTTTGATAGAACAAATAAGCAAGCTACATTATGAACGCTTCACACTTCACAATCGTAACCGTATTTTTTTTTTAATTCATTTTATAAGTCACGTTGTTCGATTATTACCATACTCGATCTTCATAGCATCTACGAAACGGATAATCAAAAATAATATAGGTATGAAGCCGTGTTTGTAATATTTCTTGACTTAGTCGTGAGGAATAGGAGTAGCATCTAGCTCCTAAGTTTTAAAGTGTTCCTTGTAATTTTATTGATATAATATTATTATTATTGATTATTATTGATATGTAATTTTATAATACTTTTTTATCTAACTATACTGCGTTTGCTAACTGCAATAATGTGTCCATGTGCCAAATATTACGTTTAGACGTGCCTTTGACTAACCCCTTTAAGGATCTTTAAGGATTTGACCGCATGAATATTTGAAAGGATGTCTAAAGCTTGCAGATTACAATCGTGATCGTATTTTTTTTTAAGTTGTGTTAATTTTTTAGGGTTCCGTACCCAAAGGGTAAAAACAGGTCCCTATTACTAAGACTTCGCTGTCCGTCTGTCCGTCTGTCTGTCACAGAGCTGTATCTCATGAACCGTAATAGCTAGACAGTTGAAATTTTCACAGATTATGTATTCCTTTTGCCGCTATAACAATAAATACTAAAAACTAAATAAAATTTAATAGGGGATTATGGGAGGGAGGGGATTTTTTATAGATAATGGTACGGAACCCATCGTGTGCGAGTCCGACTTACACTTTGCCGGTTTTTTTTATATTCTGACTTTTTAAAATAGTCGTAAGATGTACAGGGACCATCAATACGAGTAGCGAAGTTCCACGGTACGTTAAAGCGTCATGATTCGTGTTATGAGCCCTTCAATGTAAGTTATGGAGAACTGCGGCTTTACTTGTGAAGTACTTTTATAAGGCAGCTGAACTGTCGAGTATGACACGTTAATACATGGGTTTTATGGAGGTGGATTTTGTGTTACGATGAATAGGTTACACAAAATAACGGCATTTTTTTTCCTTGAGTTTATTTTGTTTAATGTTTGCTTCAACCAACAAACTTCTTAGAAGTACTAAAAACCCTCAAACAGATTTCAATCCCCTTTTAGGGGTTGAATTTCGGGAATTATTTTCCTAGTGCACCCCTACACACCAAAAGGAACATAGCCCTCTAAATTTAAAGTTTCTAGAACGTCATAAGGATCACGACTGTCATCCCCGAGTAAAGAAGATATCAACTCAGATCTCAAAGCGTTTAGATCCTTGAAGATGTCTAAAGAGGTTAGTCAAAGGCTCGTCCAAAATTACAGACCCATGCTCAAATCTTGTAAAAAAAAAAAAAAAAATAGGATCACGACTGTAATCCCCAGGTACGATAGACATCCTCTCAAATCTTCAGACACTTAAGATCCTTTGAAGTTCACGTGCACGTCCAAACATTATATTTAGCACATGTCCACATTTTGCAGTAGTTAGCATTCCATACGTGACAGGTTGCAAGCCCATCACCGCTTTATAAGAATATTAACTGGTTTCCTCACGATGTTTTCCTTCACCGTTTTGAGCACGTGTTTTTGATGCGCATATAAATTTAACGAACAGAAAAATCCATTGATGCACGCTGGGATTCGAACCAACGACCTTCAGATTGAAAGTCGAGGGACCTCCCACTCGGCCAACACGGCTTTGTTTGTGTAAATCTTGTAGTAATTGGAATTTCATACGTGACAGGTTGCAAGTCTATCGCCGCTTATGAGAATACATCGGCTGAATTTACCCTCGCACCGTAACTCTTGGAGTACAAGTAGGTAATACACCACTTTCCATAAAGTACCAAGCTAATGAAATCATAATCATAAAGGAGATAATTATTAATATTAAGCGTATACTCTGCATCATACAAATTAACGCATCGTCTCTAACAACGTCATCATACCATTATGCCGTCACAAACGAGCGATTTAAAAATGCTATAGTTTGTGTGTGTTTGTTACTCTCATGCAAAAACTACTGAACGGATTAAAATGAAACTTTACATCTTAATTCTAATCCTATCCTAATATCCTATATAAATGTGAAAGTTTGTGAGTTTGTATGTATGTTTGTTCCTTAATCAGGCCTACACGACAAAACGGATTAAGTTGAAATTTGCTGTAGATATAGATATAATGCCCGAATAAATAATAAAACGATAAAAAAACGAAGATGACACGTCGTAAAGAAACTTGCTAATAAACGATGATAGGCTACACCTGTGTTTAATTTGGACATGCCCTTAACAACCCTCTCAAGTGAGTACATTGAGATCTGATATCTTTCATACTCGAGTTTTTAAACGCAACGTTACAAACGCGTGTTTGCAAACCACAAACAACCCACTCGAGCTTATAATTAATTGTGTGTCGTCAGCATCATTCTCGCACCCCGACATAATTACATCTCCAATACCACTAGATGGCAGCACAGTTATGCAGCGCATTATACTGGAATATTCTGTTGTAAAGTGAGTTTAACTAGGCTAGGATGTATGCTTGAGTTTTCAGCAGGTGTTTGGTAACATAATATTTTTTTCCGAAGATAAATCGGAATCGCTCTTTTAAGACATTAACTAGCTTTTGTCCGTGGTGTAGCTTGCATGGTACCTGGACTAAAAGTATTACATTATATGCTAGAAGACATAAGCTATGTATCCTTTTTTATAATACTGGGGGTTAGCATGAACCATCTATCGTATCGACAACGTATCGTCCGAATGCCAAAACGTACACTTTTACTAAGTATACCAGAGCGTGGCAGTTTTACATTTGGACGATACATTGTCGATACGATAGTAGTTAGTATATATATAGTAAAATTAATTAGTATTTTATACCGGCATTTATCGCGTTAATCTTTTATTTATCTCAACGTTTCAACTGTGTTACAACAACTGTGTAAGTCTTGCAAACATCCTCACAAACTTTCAAAATTATAATAATAGTAAGATAACAGATTAGGAACGTTAACGTAGGTAAGTACCTTATAGGTCTTATAACCTAGAACACCTGAATCGCTCTTATTTTCGCAAATATTTTCACTCCTGCTTAATGTATCTTGCTGAAATTTTATTAAGTATGAGATACCAAAGATAATAAGGGGCTTTATTGTTGCGCCCAAAACGCGATTATTTTAATTTTCTTATTAAATAAAATGGCCAAACTCACCTCAGGAAAGTTCAAGACTCACTAATAGAATGCTATAAAATGCTATTTCTAATACGCAATTTCACCGTTTCATACTAAGAAATAAAATGTTAATAAAATTTCTCAAAAATCGTTTTTTTTTCTGGTCAAAATAGTTCAACTACTGAATTATTTGTAAATTTTGGCAGCGCGGAAGTCGTAAGTGCCACCGCAAAGCGCAAGTCAAATTGAACCTTGGTCCAATAGAGTTACATTACATATGTAAATTGCATGTGCTGATATGCTCTGAGTTATACATTGATGCTGGGCAAGTCTACTACATCTAAAAACATGTTCCAGCCACTGTACACTGTATTATAACAATAGAAAAGGTGTAAAATTACCAGTTTAATCGTTATAACTCAGTAACCCTGCACTCTAGAGGCCTGAAAGTTTGGAAACAGCTTCTACAATTCCAATTCTGCATTTAAATATAACATTTCAGGAGATAATTTTTTTCAGATGTCTGAATGGAGAGCTTCAGTTTTTCCTACGTAGCTATTTTAATTCACGGTCTACAATTTGCAATGAAATATACGGCTTTATTAGACTTGCATCCATGACTAGAGAATAATAAATACTCGCAAATCCGAAAGTTTGTGAGCTTGTTTTCGCCTCAATCACGCCCAACCGACCAACTTAAAATAAACATAGATTATGCCTTGGAATAGCACTTAGGCTACTTTTCTAGAATATACCAAGCAAGCGAAGCCGCTACCACAAGCTAGTACTTAATATTTAAAATATTACAGCGTGAAAATACAGTGTGTGTGGTTTATTACAAACTAGCGACCCGCCCCGGCTTCGCACGGGTAGCATGTTATTATACATATTAACCTTCCTCCTGAATCACTCTATCTATTAAAAAAACCGCATCAAAATCCGTTGTGTAGTTTTAAAGATATAAGCAAACATACATACGCGGGAAGCGGAAAGCGACTTTGCTTTATACTATGTAGTGATGTAGTGATGGGAATAGTAATAATATTCGAAATTACACGTTCGACCGCCCATTAAATGTTATTTCAAACTGTGTGTTTAACTTTCATTGCAACATAATGTTATATTGTGAATTGCAGACAAAATAAGCACGATAATATTTTCTATTTATTCTGAAAAAGATAATAACTGATTATTAAATCTAACACTAACTGCACTCCCTTGCGGGTTAAATTTCGTAAATTCCGTCCGTCCGTCCGTCTGTCCGCAGCTTAGCTCTAACCCTCGTATTCAAGAACGACACTATGAGACCACGCACCCACAGTGGACGAAATCTTTTTTTATAAACATCACTTTATGTGTTAAACTGCACTATGGCGCACGCTACCGTGTGCTTTTAGAGCTCAACTATGGCTAGAGGCACACGACAAAGTGCCTCTAGTCACAATATGCAGTGTCGCACAACACATAAAGTGATTTAATGAAAAAAGATTTCGTCCACTGTGGGTGCGTGTTCTCATAGTGTCGTTCTTGAATACGAGGGTAAGACTATAAGTGCTAGAAACTGCAGCTAAAGTTTGGCATACGTTTACATACTATTAATGTCAACAAAATGGTAGAATAAAATCATGTATATATTTTTTTGGGAATACTTGCTGGTTCGGTTATGTTTATCATTTCGTCGTTACCGGCAAAATACCCCACATCTTTGGACACAATAAAAACAATTCTATTACTATAGCTTACTTTAAGAGTCTCTGAAATGTAGATTCTCTCTAAAACTGTCCATCTATCCGTATCATTAAAATCCCATTAACAGTTGTACAGTTATATAGGCCGTTTGGAATTGTTTTATTGCTAAGTAAAAGCTCCTATACGCTTTACAACCTTCTGTAATTGTTAGATCGTAAATCTAAGCGATAAACGAATAATCGATTATTGTTTGGGGATTATGCTGAACGATTCAGTTGTTAGTTGTAGTTTATTGAGGTACTAGCCAACCCGTGACAGACTTTGTCCTGACAAATTTCAATAATCGAATATTGAATGACTGATTGTTTTTAGTCTATGATGTCAGATTTGTTGCACACCAGCGCCATCTATGCCAAAATCATCCCTTTTGCGTTTTTTTATCATTTTGTGGATATTTTTCATATTTTAAAGTAGTCTATTATTTATTCGGGCATTATATCTACATCTACAACAAATTTCAACTTAATCCGTTTTGTCGTTGAGGCGTGATTGAGGAACAAACATATATAAAAACTCACAGTTTTTTTTTATATAATGCGTTAGATAATCTAGCTAAGTAAATTATAGACAGTTTCTTTTAAAATTAGATTGTTTTCATGATAATGCACTTTTATCACTTTTACCGTCTTATCCGGACCGTAGACTCAGCCTTGTATGGGTTGAAAACCAATCATTTCACATATCACCTTAAGTCCTGTTATCTTTGTAAAATGTAAATGTAAAGTAAACAAGCATTCTGATTGGCCGGTTCAATGTCACAGTCACAGTCCGCCGCGGGGCGCGAACTGAACCGCATTCGGTGGTTTACACAGGATAAGTAGCCCATATGTGTTGTCTGACAGTGTTCGCCTTGCATGAGGAGTCTAGGCTGTGTGGTCGATGGATCGAATAGCTTAGAGTTCTAAAGGTCTGAGATGTCAGATAATAAAAAATACTTAATTTACATAGCGCCATCTTGCCCTAAAGTAAAGTAACCAGAATACTGATGGAATATAATATATATGTTCCACATTACGGCATCAATAAGACGGGCTCTGCTTTTTATAAAACCAAGGCTTTAATACTTTCACGATGAGTTATCAATTAATTTCACTTCTATCATCGAAAATATGTCATGTGTGAAAGTTGACAACAATATTGTATCGTATAGAAAGTTGTCCGTATGTGTACTCGAACAGTAGGGCGCGTTATGTGTGTTCGTGACCTAAGAGATAGTGTTTCGTTATAAGAATCGGTTGAGCTTGATTGTTTTAGCAACATAGTTATATATAGTAGATAGTTATACATAGTTATCAGCATGTTCTGTGGTATATAAAGGTATACTCTAGCTGTCCCAACAGACGTTAAAATAAAAATAAAAAATAAATATCACGACTGTAATCCCCAAGTACGGTAGACATCTTCTCAGATCTCCAGACACTTAGATTATTTAAGATGTCTAGTGGGGGTAGTAAGGTGCACGTCCTAACATTATATATGGTACATGCCCACATTTTTCATTTTTATAGTTAGCATTCCATACGTAACAGGTTGCAAGCCTTTCGCCGCTTATAAGAATACTAACTGATTTCCTCATGATGTTTTCCTTCGCCGTTTTGAGCACGTATTTCTCATATAAAAAAATTCAAACAAAAAAATCCATTTATGCACGCTAGGATTCGAACCCACGACCTTCATATTGAAAGTCAAGGTACCTTCCACTTAGTCAACATGCCCGACAGATGTTGTCCTGTCAAATTTCAATAATCCTACAAAAAAAATACTTTCAGTTTTTACCAAACTTTACGCGCCATAGTGTCGCACAGCACATAAAAATGTTTATGAAAAAAGATTTCGTCCACTGTGTGTGCGTGTTCTCACAGTGTCGTTCCTGAATACGAGGGTTAGTTTATTTACATGCTAAATTTCGTTCGGCTCAGTCGTTTTGTGATTTCGAAACAACACTGTAATTTTCTTGATATCAAAGTGAAAGCAACACTTATAGTATCAGGGGCCGTACTTCAATCTCTAAAGAAAGACTAAGGCAGTATTACAATAAGAGCGAAAGTGACAACGCTATATGAACACGTATGGCGTTGTCACTTTCGCACTGCGAGTAATACAGCTCTAATCTTACTTTAGAGATTGTAGTACGGCCCCAGTACGACTAAAAGCACCCAAGGTTGGCAATCAAAACTAATAGTTATGGCAGTGCTTAGATGTTTATAACTAAAACGAAAGTAATGGTGTCTGTTCGTGGCTAACGGCCGGGTTCTTTGCATTTTGAATTAAAGGCTATGTTCACCAATACTTTAACCGGCCGTAACCTACTGTTAGTTTAGCCAAAGTTAATCGTCTCAAATCGAGTTGAATTTATACTTGTTTTGCTCTAAGCCTAAAAGATAAAGGCAGGAAACCACGGCCAAATTTTTTTTTTTTAATTATTCAATAGTTTCCTTTGTCAGATGTACTTCGTCACTTAATAAATAGTGCTATATAGACAAACTAGCTGAGCCGTGCCCGCTTCGCTGGGGGACAGATAGTTTCACATCTGGTATTCCAATCATCAAAGTAAATTATAGCTTATATGTTGCCGAGGACTAATAGCTATATAACAAAAAAAAACATCAAAATCCATCCAGTAGTTTTTGCGTGAAAGCCAGACAACAGACAGACAGACAGACAAAAATTTCAATGTTTTTTTTGGCTTGTGTTACTTGTATGAAAACCCCTAGGAGTATTTTTTTAGTGTTTATTCAATGTACAGAATTGAACTCTTCTACAGTTTTATTATATGTATAGATGTAGAGCTAGACAAATATTAAAGGTATGTCTATGTAATGTTACTAAGTTAGATCATAATTAGTTAAGGGGCTCCCAGTCGCTGATTGCTCTTTTTCGAAACGATAAAAAGAAATACTTCTGAACAAGCCACATCTCCTATTTTTATAAGTATATTACTTCAGGTTCCTACCTAGATTTCTATTAAGCTGAAAACATAATAGCAGAAACTTTTCACGATAAAGATATTATTTCAAAATGATACGTTTTAGAATTTAGGATCGAAATATTTTATATACCTACTATTAAAATTTACTATTAAACTTGTGATTTATTGTTAAATATAGGTAATATGTAGATCTAGATTTCTATTAGAATAGATTTTTGATAAGTAATTATACATAATTTATATCATTAATTTATTCGAAAAGCTAAGGCGGACCACGCTCCGACGTGTGTTTGTCGTCATTGCAGCGGTCGGTAGGATTATTTATCGAAGTGATTAAAGATGGGTACATCTTTAATCACTTAAACTATACATTATAAAATAAGAAATGTGGCTTGTTCACAAGTATTTATTTTTTCGTTTCGAACAAAAACAATCGTCGACTGGGAGCGCCTTAAGAACTTTTGTTAAAATTATAAAAAATAATGTTTTGTGATAAGCTTTATCGCATAATTACGTTTTTGTTTGAAAAAATAACGATATTTCTATGGAAATATTTAATTTACTACATCTTTGGACATCTTTAACGATATTAGATCTTAGTACGGTAAACAATATTTGAGATTTATCTAGGCTCGACTATATTCGACAATTTTTATTTACTGTCATTTTAACCAGTAGTTTTAGTAAGTGCCAGTTGATTGGAGAACATCAGTCTAAATTGTAGTATTGAAGGGAAATTACTAAATAAGGTAAGTGGTAGACAGTAAAAGGGGCTGTAAAAATAAGGTACTGAGTACAATGTGGCTATTTTTTATTCTGCTCTAAGAGATATATTTTTCTACCAACCTTTGGGTAAATTAGAAACGAATAGACAAATAAATTTTAATTAAAAAGACATCATCATATTCAATCGGCGAAAAGAGGAAGTTCTCAAATCGTCGCGTATTTTTTTTTTATATTTTATTTATCTTTTAATTTATTTTACAATGTTTTTTCTATTGTGTTGACAATAGTCCGAAGTTAGTGTCATTTAAGTTGTATTTATGTAGAAACAAGCTGACCCGGCGAACTTCGTATCGCAATTGACAAATGTTGTTTGAAGTTCCCACGTTCTTAGGAACACACCTACATTGCTTAGACAACATTGATCTTTATACAATAGCATTAAAGCTCAAAATTACTCTACGTTTTAGTTAGAAAACTTTACTAACTAACTTAAAAAGGCTGTTTTTAGGGGTTTTCCGGCAATTATTCGAATTTATCTCACCTTTCAAACCTTCCCTAGACCTCCACGAACATTTCAAGACCAAGATAAGATGAATCCGTTTAGCCGTTCTCGAGTTTTAGCGAGACTAACGAACAGCAATTGATTATTATATATATAGATTTAATCAGATTTAGAAGAAAGAAAGAAGATAATTTTTTAAATCGGTTCATAGTTTTTGAGTTTATCCATTACAAACATACAAAAAATCAAAACTTTTCTCTTTATAATATTATTAGTATAGAGTATAGATAATAGTTCCTTCATAAAACTTCTGACTTCACGATTGGTCGGTTTTTTTTTTAGTTATTAAAACGTAATTACTTCCTCAAATGACTCCGACATCTATGTGATATTATGTTTATTACATTTTTTAATAATCTTCAGTTTATTACTTGTAGACAACTAAGCAAGCTTGACTGGCCTCACAGCTCAGTTGGTAGTAACTCTGCCTTCTGCGCTGTAGGTTGTGGGTTCGATCCCCACCCAGGGCAAATATTTGTGTGATGAACATAGATGTTTGTTCTGTGTCTGGGTGTTAATATATATAATAAGTATGAATTTACAAGAAAAAAAGTATATAAGTATTCTATCAGTTATCTGGTTCCCATAGTACAAGCTTTGCTTAGTTTAGGGCTAGATGGCGCTGTATGTAAAGTCCGCTAATATTTATTTATTTATTTATTTAAGCAAGGAATGATAAGGATGGTAGTTAAAATAACGCAACGATCCCTATCATGGTAATTTAAATATTTAAAATCAAGAAGCTTTACATATTCATACCCGATACATTTATACCGGCTTTTGTTAAAACCATCCCGATCGTTGCGTTCTCCATGCCCACTATGCTTGCGTACTTAATTGTCCTACAGAATTTTTGCATAATTACAAAGTTAAAGTGTCAACTCGACATGCTAATATGCTGCTTGACATTTACTTTATTTATTAACTAGCAGACCCGCGACAGACGTTGTCTTGTCCAAATTTCAACAATCACATAGGCACGCACTTTGCTGACAGTTGATGTCAACACTTATGTCAAATTTTTATCACACTAGTGCAATCTATACCAAAAAAATACCTTATGCGTATGTTTTTATTTTAGGGATGTTATCCTCATTTTAAAGTAGTCTATGTTTTAGTCGGGCATTATAATATTTACATTTACAAATTTCATCTTAATTTGTCTTGTCGTTTAGGCCTGATTGAGGCACAAACATACAAAAAACTCACAAACTTTCGCATTTAGGAATTTAAGTCTACAGAATATTAAAAAGATTACCTTTAAATAATCAGAGAATTTTTGGCAGCCCTTAATTTTGCCATGGTTGTCTAGCTTTAAAGATAAATAGTTAATGTGGGTAGATGCTAAAAATCATCTTCTCACACAAGTGGCTTAGTATTTTGAAAAGTTAAAAAATAATGTCAATGGCTTTGTTATGTTCCGATGGTAGACAGATAACCAGGTAATCGCATAATTTAACAAAAAAATCGTAACTTACTGGGTTTTTTTTATATTACAAACTAGCGACCCGCCCCGGCTTCGCACGGGTAGCATGTTCTTATACATATAAACCTTCCTCCTTCCGCATCAAAATCCGTTGTGTAGTTTTAAAGATATAAGCAAACATACATACATACATACATACCTACATACAGACGCGGGAAGCGGAAAGCGACTTTGCTTTATACTATGTAGTGAAGTCTACCAATAATTGTTACAACAATACATAAAACATTAGGTATAGTAATAGTACTGTCATAAGCTTATTGCACAATCACTTAAAAGGTAAACACTGCATGCTTTTAATATCTTAAGGAAGTTCAAACAAAACTACCTATCTCGCTCTTTGTAAAAAATTAAAACGAGCGGAATACATAATGTGGATTCAAATTGGTTTAAGTGAAACATTATTATTTCACATATTTATACTTAACAATAAGAACTGAGAATCCTAGGTTACTGAAATTAATAAATAAATAAATTACAAACAAGAGAAATAAATTATAAAAGGCTTTACACATTATAATATATTATGAACTAAGAAATTAATAAAACTAGAGAGGCATGTAATAATAAGATTTTAACACATTATTTTAATTAGGTAAGTTCTCGGTCATACATTAATATAACTATAATATACTTACATAAAACAATATTAGTACTTTTATATTCAGTGGCCTGAGACCGAATCACTATCGTATCGTTTATACAGTGTATAAATATGAGTTTCTACGCGAAGCTATGCGAAGTTGATCAATGACAGCGCTCGAATATTCGTGTTTGAAATAGTAGAATAGAGCGATGTGTTTAGTCTCTAGTTTTGACGTTTTGACGATTGATAGTGATTCGTGCTTAGCCACAGAAATAACAAGTATATTATAAACACAGAGTAAATAATTAAGTATTCGATTCAATTTATATGATATCCATTAAAAGTCCCGCGTGACATAAACAATTCGAGCTCCTTAAATTTTCCCTAAAAATAAAACAGCTTACCTGTGACTAAATAAAAACACGTGTCCCAGTTTCCTATAACAAAACACTCCCTAGCGGTGTCTCAAGAAAATTACAAAGAGGTTTTTTTCTCAATTACGAGATACTGTAGGCTCCTAGGGAAAATGGAATTCGTGATCGTCTAAATGCTATCTGTGTCGTGTAGGGTGACGACGCGCGTTTAAGTGGTGCCTTATGGCGATACTTAAAATTATTGACTTTTTATATGGGCTGAATCTACCCGGATAAGACTGAAAAAGTGATAAAACTGCATTATCTTGAAAACCATGAAATTTAAAAAGAAACTATCTGTAATTTATTTAGCTAGTATGATTAATCTAACGAATTAGATAAAAATGAACTATTTAGCTATTCATAGTATTGATTAAAAACGAAACTAGTGTTTTTGAAGAGCCAACTTTGGAAAATAAATTTATCGAGTAAAGTTTAACAAATCGTGGATCTGTCTGTAATTTATCTAGATATATATAGATAGATATATATCCTTAAGTTATCTTTGCCGTAAAAAATAAAACTGTATGTTTTGCGGTTATTGAGAAAGAACGATTCTGCATTCTTCAAAAACATCTATTAATCCTCTTAAGTTGGACGAGAAACATAATTTCATACACCAAACAACTACTAAAAATACAGAATCTATTGCTGTCAGAGATTTATTTATATGTTAGATATTTATCGAGAACTAACTGCCCGCTCTAGCTAATGAAGATTAAATTAAATTTTAATTAAAGATCACATTTTTTATTTTATTTTATTTTTATAATTAGTCCCTGAAGATGTAGCTTTTGAAAGGATAAAGAATTTTTAAAATTGGTAATGTAGTTTTTTATTTTATCTATTACAACTAAAGCCGTGTTGGCCGAGTGGGAGGTACCTCGACTTTCAATCTGAAGGTCGTTGGTTCGAATCCCGGTGTGCATCAATGGATTTTTTCTGTTCAAAAAATTTATATGCGCATCAAAAACACGTGCTCAAAACGGTGAAGGAAAACATCGTGAGGAAACCAGTTAGTATTCTTATAAGTGGCGATGGGCTTGCAACCTGTCACGTATGGAATGCTAACTACTGCAAAATGTGGGCATGTGCCATATATAATGTTTGGTTGCCTCTGACTACCCCCACTAGACATATTCAAAGGATCTAAGCGTCTGGAAATCTGAGAGGATGTCTACCGTACTTGGGGATTACAGTCGTGATCCTATTTATTTTTTATTATATTATAAAAAACATAATATAAAAAAATGTTATAATTATAATATTTTTGGTGTACATGGATACTGGAGTAAAGAAATATAATGGACAATGAAATAGCTTCATTCATCAACATTACCACTGAATTAATTAATACCAACACTTTTTGATATTATTAGATCGGACTTCGGACTCTGATCGTGATTTAATACTCTTAGACTATTAAAAAACATTACAAAAGTGCGGGATAACCTATTTTTTTGATGTCCATTAATTCACCTGTACGAAATAGCATTGATATAAATGGTTATTGCAGCGGTAACAAGTAAATATTTACATCTTATTTTTTATAAAAAAAAACAAAAAATGGTGTTTGTTTAAAATGGATAACCCAAAAAACTAATATATACAGGATTATCTTTAAAAAATCTTTTACCTAACTAAAGCTAAGTAATATTGAATATATTTTATTTAAAAAAATATATCCCCACCAAATTTGCAAAATCTTCATTAGTACCTATGCCAACAAGTGTTAATATTTTTAGGGTTCCGTAACCAAAGGGTAAAAACGGGACCCTATTACTATAACACTATAACAACAAATACTAAAAACAGAATAAAATAAATATTTAAGTGGGGCTCCCATACAACAAACGTGTTTTTTGCCGTATTTATAGATAATGATACGGAACACTTCGTGCGCGTCCGACTCGCTCTTGACCGGTTTTTTTTCTCTTTGCAAGTGGTTTCCAAGGCAAGGTTACTATTTATTTTCTTTTTCAAACAAAAACGTAGACATCCAGTCTGATAGCAAGGTCGCACAAGGCTCCAGGGATACGCTTCGTTTAAATTATAATATTGGAATGATGAGATGAGCGGTTAGCGAGATGAGTGTAGCGAGGATCTTCTACGCAAATACTGATTTTTAACCGACAAAAATTGACTCCTTAATTTGACGCAATATTATTTTTGTTGTTTTTTAGGATTTCGTACCCAAAGGGTTAAATGGGACCCTATTACTAAGACTCCGCTGTCCGTCTATCCGTCTGTCTGTCTGTCACCAGGTCTCATGAACCGTGAAAGTTAGATAGTTGAAATTTCCACAAATTATGTATGCGATTATATGCGATTGAATGAATGTTTTATATTGTGTAAATTCCCGTAAAGTTGGTCCTATTAAAATATGTTTTATAGTTAAATTTGTTAAAAACTAATATCGTCTTTTCGATTAGTTAAAATAATTTGGTCATCTTCTAATGTTTTTAAGGCTTACTTATTTAATTTATATATTAGTCATTTGCATAACTTATAATTATGTAAAGATATGACTTAAAAAGCCCTCTCGATAAGTGAAATGAAACAACGTTATAATTTACACAAATGTAAGTACTTTTTTCTACGTTATTTTCAGGCTGTAAAAGTATTTTGAAGATCATGCTTATTATACAGAATATGGTTACAATTTAATCAGTAGATCATAAAGTTGTTTAAGAAAAACTGATTTTTATATGAAATTAAATGAAATAGGATCTCGACTGTAATCCCCAATCAGCTTTCAAAGCGCTTAGTAAATCCTTTAAGATGTCGTAGAGAGGTAGTTACAGGCACGTCTGTCTAAACATTATGTTTGGTATAATACCTACATTTTGCAGTAGTTAACATTCCATACGTGACAGGTTGCAAACCCATCGCTGCATTTTTATTTTGGCATAAATGACCTATATGGTGTAAATAAGCTATAGATGACAATTTCAATGATAGCTACAAAATATTTATAAAGTTTGTAGCTAGAAGCTTTAATTTAAGCGAAAACTTAGCAGCTAAATAAAAAGAAGAATTCAAACAAGTTAAGTCCAGCAGTGTTACTTCAAGCATAAACTCTCTACTGTTAAACCTTTGTTTTATATCCAGAATGTGGTATAAATGGAAACACACAGAGCACTCAAACCGAGAAACTTGCAATTCAAGCCTTCGCCGCAGATGGTTGACAACAACTAATTCTGTTCAGCGCATTCATGGTATAGCATTTTTACATTGTTCCTGTTGTAAATAAGAAATCATAAATAATCGGTTGCTTGAAAGAAATCGCTTTATTGTTGTACTTGGTTAGGTTACTTTTAATTATTATTCATGTTTGAGTCTTCACCTTGTTCGATCACCACACTGGAGCTCTACATAGCATTAAGGAAAGGATCATTGACAAAAATTATAAGCCCTGATTCTTCTAGGCTTGGTCGCGTGGAACAGGCGTAGCTTCACCTAGCTCCTAAGACGTTTCAAAGTGATCTCTGTGATTTTAATGAAATAAATTATTTTTAAATTTGAATTGCTTATTAGTAATAAGGCAACCTGTTGTACTGAATCTGTTTTTTATGTTGATTTTTTTTGTTTCTAGTGCACAATAAAGCATTTCTGTCTTTATAACGAATAACAAGTAGTTTTTTTTTTGTTGTCTCGAAAATTGCAATTTTCACTACGTAGAATTTAATCTATATAAACACTGTTTCATACACGAATGAATTAAAAATAATATATGGCTATCATTTATATAGACTATTAAATTAAATAGAGTAATTACTAGGGTATTGCAGTCGTGATCATATTTTTTTTTTATTATATATCACTCAGGAATAATGTAGCTTTCTATTAGTGAAAGAATTTTCAGGATCGGATCAGTAGTTCCGGAGATCTTCTATCATCCAAACTTACAAAGTCAAGTCGCAAACTTTATCTCCTTTTAATCCGCCTTTTGTAACATACATATTTGTAATTGCTTACATTGTGTTACAATAAAGAACATTTCATTTCATTTCATTTCATTTCATATTATGTAGATGTAGATAAATAATAATATGCTCATTTGGACCACTGTGTCTTTATTGCTGGTAATATTTAACAAATTTCGAATGAAAAACATGTTTTCGTCACAGTATCCGAGGGAAAAAATATTTTGGAGTAAGGGGATGGCTTTTGGCTTTCTACTAATCAAATTGATCGTTCGCTGAATCACAGGCAATTTGATTTGAAAATGAATCGATTGGGATTCTTACCCTATTTACATTTAGGAATGAGTGTACTTGTATTTATGGTTATGATATAACGAGGAAGTCATTGTGAATGAATTAAACGCATTTTCAAGCGACGAAAAAAGAAGGTTCTCGATTCGATGCGTAGGTATACAATTTTGTATGGCGCATCTCGATTGGTCGAAAGATTTTCGTCGGTTTTCTTATTAGTTTTTAAAACTTATAATTATAACTAGCTGCCCCGTGCCCGCTTCGCAATGCGACAAATATTTTCACATCTTGTATTCCAATTTTCATAATAAATTATAGCCAATATGTTGCCGAGGACTAATAGCTACTTAACAAAAAAAGTTTAATCAAAATCCGTTCAGTAGTTTTTGCGTTAAGGACAACAGACAGACAGGCAGACAAAAATTTCAAAATGTTTTTTTTTGGCTTATGTTACTTGTTTAAAGGACCCTAGGAGTATTTTTTTTATTTCTTATGCAATGTACAGAATTGAACTCTTCTACAGTTTTATTATATGTATAGAATAGATGTTAGCTTATTAGGACGGTATAAGGTAAAAAGAGCTTCACTTATTCTGAAAAAGGAAAGCGCCCTAGTTTCCAGCAAGCAAACTTTGAAAAGATAAGTTATGATTTAACTCTAAAACTTCTACTGCATATATTTCCTTGAACATTGTAAGATTATTTACCACGTTCATCACAATTTATTTATTTAGGACGACACATCTAACTAAAAACAATTATACTTAAATCTATGTGTTTTCCAAGTTACAGGATTTTTTTTCAATTATCATATGACCATAAACAAAATATCTAAATGAAATAGCATTACGACTTAAATCGCCAAGTACGGTAGAAATACTCTCAGATCTCAAGGCGCGTAGATCATTGAAGAAGTCTAAGGGGGTAGTTAGAGTTACGTTCAAACATTACGATTGGCACAATACCCACATTTTTCTGTAGTTAGTTTAGATAATTATGGTATACATTTATACTAATTCTTATATTACAGTCGTGATCCTATTTAATTTATTTCTATTCATTCTATTCATTCTATTCTACTAACTTTTTGCGTTGAGTTGATCCAGTGGCGGGCCCTACCAACCGGCGGGCCCGCACGGGCTCCGTTTTGGGCTGCCTCTCTTGTGGTTGGTTTTATACTCCTGAAATTGAAAAAAATACCATTGAATTTCCAAAAGACTTAAACATTTTATTGTATAGAGATAGATTGATCTGCAACCCTATAGCGCAATCCCACTTAGTAAACAGCTTCAACTGTAAAATTCTATTGTATTTTGTTTTTATAGTTTCACGGTTTTATCGAACAGTTTAAACTGATTCAAATTCTGTTAGAATACTTAGCTCTGGTTGTATTTATAATAAATTTTTAGCACATTTTTTATTAATAGTGTTTGTGTCCTGTGTATTTTTATAAATATGGTGTATACCTCTGGTGTTTTTTTTTTTCAATTCAATTATTGGTATATTGACTTAGTTGTTGACTAACCCTCGTATTCAGGAACGACACTGTGAGTACACGCACCCACAGTGGACGAAATCTTTTTTCATGAACATCACTTTATGTGTTGTGCGACACTATGGCGCACACTATCGTGTAGAGCTCAACTTTGGTTATTGGCACACGACTGTGTGCCTCTAGTCACACTATGCAATGTCGCACAACACATAAAGCGATTTTTATGAAAAAAGATTTCGTCCACTGTGAGTGTGTGTTCTCAGTGTCGTTCCTGAATACGGGGGTTAGAATCCGTGGTAAAACTATCGAAAATATGAAAAATATAATTTAAAAGTTCCTCGTAACACAGCATTTATTTGTACAGTATTAAAATATGAACTTGTGAAAACACAACGCAATTTAAAGTGCTCTCTACGGTGTTCTAATTCATAATTCATTGTGCACACTAGTTTGTGGTGTTGCCAGTATAATAATTGCATTATGTGCAGATGCATTGCACTCTGTATACAATTTAGGTGTGAATAAAGATAAATAGCCTTATTATATAGGTACACAAAAAGTCGTACCATACAACAGCGAATTTCATTTGCGTGTCGAGAGTTCCGTAATTTCAATTTGTAAAAAGAGTCTTGGTAGACAAACAAAATTGCGATTACCACATTCGAACATTATCTTTTCAGTCAAAGCTGACTCTGATAATTTCGGTGACATAAAAGAGTATCCAACCGAAACACAAGAGATGTGGGTTAATTATCCGCAAGGAAAGTAATGTTTGCATGATCTGCAAATATTAAAATTTGTTTCGAATCTGCAAATTCAAATTCAAATTCAAAAATCATTTATTTCAATAAAATCACAACGATCACTTTGAAACGTCTTAGGAACTAGGTGAAGCTACGCCGATTTTACGCGACCACGCCTAGAAGAATCAGGCAACAAACACGGCTTGGGGTCTACCTTGTAGATGCATGATGCGATACTCGAAATCAATGGTACAATCACAGTTTCGGGTCATTTTACACAGCGCCATGTAGCTCCGAATTAAGCAAACTGTGTATCTGCTAAGTAATAAATAAATAAAATAAATAGGATCACGACTGTAAACCCCAAGTACGGTAGACATCCTCTCAGATCTTAAAGCGCTTAGATCCTTTGAAGATGTCCAGTGGGAGTAGCCAGAGGCACGTCCAAAACGTTAAGTGTGTATGTTAATTTATCTTGACTATAAACTCATCGCAGTCATGAAAATCCACGTCATACTAGACCTCCCCTAATGCCTAATTAAACTTAAACCGCGACTTCACTCGAATACATAGCACTGGCGTAAAGCCAAACAGCTGGCTCGTCGAGATATGAAACAAAAGAAATATAACTTTTCAACTAAAACCAACTTCTGCTTATGCACTATCCATGGGTTTACTCGAGAAAACGATAAACGATATATCAAGAAAAACGTCACACCGTTTCTGATTAGATTTTGAAACTAGCGACCCGCCCCGGCTTCGCACGGGTAGCATGTTTTTAAACATATAAACCTTCCTCCTGAATCACTCTATCTATTAAAAAAAACAGCATCAAAATCCGTTGTGTAGTTTTAAAGATATAAGCAAACATACATACATACAGACGCGGGAAGCGGAAAGCGACTTTGCTTTATACTATGTAGTGATGATATGGAACGACCGACCTTACTTTTAACAATTGACATCATACATTATACTACTACACCTACTAGCAGACCCGCGACGGACGTTGTCCTGTCCAGACTTCAATAATCGCATAGAAGCACGTTGCTATGACGACTGATGTCAGATTTTTTGCACAACAGCGCCATCTATACCAAAATCATCCCTTTTGCGGTTTGTTTTATTTTGGAGAGGTTTGTCGTATTTTAAAGTAGTCTATTTTTTATTCGGGCATTATATGGCGGGCGTGTTTCATATGTTTGACACATCGCGCCCGTCGCCGCCGCCGCGCCAGGCTTGCAGTGTGGACACACGCATATGGTTTTCAACTTGTGTTCTGTCAACAGCTGTGTTCCGATTTTGATAGACTCTAGACTCACAGACAGTGACGCTCGCATTACTTCCGGCAGGCGAAAGCTTTCTTCCACAGCGCATCCGGAAACAATAACGAGTAACATACGTTAACCGACCGAGAAATGGTCAGGGTTGCTCTGTAAAAATAAACTACACACTTTTTATTCTCCCAAATATTATTCCCTACTATTAACATAGCCAACCTTTCAGAAAACCGTGCCTAATGTTGTACGTAACCGTTGAGTGCCTTCGGGTTTTGTTACCCTTATTTGGTTACCCTGTTCTGTAAATAAAATGTTCAATGATAACTTTGCTAACATAAATAAATAAATATTGGTGGACTTTATCACACAGCGCCATCTAGCCCCAAACTAAGCAAAGCTTGTACTATGAGAACTAGATAACTGATAGAATACTTATTGAGTACTTATTTACTTTTTGGCGTTTTTATAGATAACAAGCCGACCCGTGACAGAGGTTGTCCTGTCAAATTTCAATAATCGAATAGAAAAGACTGAATGTTTTTAGTCTGTGATGTCAGATTTGTTGCACACCAGCGCCATCTTTAAAGAAATCATCCCTTTTGCGTTTTTTATCGTTTTGGGATGTTTTTCATATTTTAAAGTAGTATATTATTTATTCGGGCAATATATCTACATCTACAGCAAATTTCAACTTAATCCGTTTTGTCGTTAAGGCCTGATTGAGGAACAAACATACATACAAACTCACAAACGTTCACATCTATAATATTATTAGGATGTTACGGGACCCTTTTTACGCGAGTCTGACTCACACTTGGCCGGTTTTTTTTAAGTTTTCTGAAGAAATACTTCATCACAAAAGGTATAAAAAATACACCATGGATGTTATAGATTTTAGTTATCCAAGACCAAATCACTAAATTCACAAAAAGAAAACGATAAAGGAGAAAAAAACGTTCCGAGTTAATTCTCACTTTTCGGTAGATTTGCCTCCCGTTGAAGCGTCAAATCGTAACAGGAAACTTTTCCTATTTTCTTTTCGGTTTGAATTTCCATCATTAACGTTATTGCATAAAAACATGACAATTGAAGTAAAGCTTTATTATTTAGGAAAATATATATTTTCTAAAACTGTTGATTCCGAGCACAAACATTTGTGTGGTGAATAAGATGTTTATTTCAACACTATTACGTAACATGTACGATGTCTTAATAAATAAACTTTATAATAATTATTTTATTACTTCTCAAGGAGAGTTGATGTCATGCAAGCGGCCGGTTGTTGAACCTTTTCGCAACATACAGCCGATACAAAAAACCAAACATTTCACATATCACTTTGAAACACTCCCCCCCCCAAAACCCCTCTACAGCCTAACCTAGCCTACCCTCAACTACACTCCCACCCGACTTCATCATCCTACAAAATTTTTGAAATTTAAATATAATAATTTTAATTAATTTATATTATAAGAAGCTAATAGAAACCTATATTAATACCTAGTCATCCTGAAATCTTACCTAGAACTAATCCTAAAAGTTGTTATGATCTGATTTAACTATTTGAATTGCCAAGTGATCGTCTAGTTTTTATTGATTAGGACCGTACGTTGTGATAAGGTAATAACTCTGATTCTTTTAAGATATTATGATTAAACTGTCTACCTACTTATCTACTATTCTATAACAATTCAGTATACAATTGAGGAAAGTCTAGAGAATTTGCTGATATAGAGAGTAAGAAGTAACGGAGAATAAAATATATATAATAAATTGGCTTGGCTTATCTGTCATCTAAAATGTGAAAATCTCAGCGCAGATCCTCTCCCCTCCAGTCCGAGAAGGATAGTGGAGATCATTCCATAGACCTTATCTCCTCCTCTGAGTAGAAGGCTTAATTGTCATTTGAGTGGGAATGATATTACAGAGTCATAAAGTTCAGTCTGTCAATTCTGTCTAGCAAAATATAAGAGGACTTAATCTTTTAGCAACCTGAGTCAGTCCGTCTATCAGTCAAGCCTTCAAACAAAAGGTTACTTTCGGATGCTGAAGAATCGATCAGATCGGTTCTAAAACATCCTATTTAGGTCAGATAAATACTTATACATAATATAAATCATAATATTTAGAACCTTCTTGTCCATTATGAAATAAATGTCTAATAAACAACTCTCCGTTGTTAGAATTATAATTGATATAATTTGTGATCCAGTTAATCTCCACAAACACCAGCTCAGGTCAACTCAATCAAAAGACACATTGTACGTCTCATAAGTTAAAATTCACATTGCTCGAACTTAAACTTCAATTGTCGGGTCCACAATGATCGGACTCCCTGTTACAGGTCTCATGTTGAAACAGAATCTCAAATTATCTCACTTCGACACCGAATGTAATTAGTAACTAAGGTTAGACAAGTCCTACACAACCGACACAATTCGTTGATTTAAACATATAGAATAATGAACTCCAAATAACTAGAACTAAATTCAAATATGAAGCGTTTGTGGTTTTATCTCATAGAGAACTTCCTGCTTTTTCCTATCAACAATATAGTGTACCTACACTACCTATCCAGATCTAAATGTGTAATTTATCAATTCAGAAGTCACGAACACTTCATTTACATTTAACCGTGTATGTAACTCATCGAAGTGCAATGATAAGTTTCTAACTAAACTAGTTGGGGGAACTGAGTGGCAGACTCATGTCGCTAGCAGCCATAACAACCCTAGTACGTCTCTTGGCTACAGCCGAAGCCAGGGATGGGCCAAGAGACAAGGAATAAAGAGATAATAAGTGCAATATATATAGGTTATATGCCCTAACCAAGATTCAAGCTAATGTGTCCATATTCAGTTAAGTAAGTGCCTGGGCGTGATACTCTTGTCGTAATCCTCACCACTGAATATGGAATCAGTAACCCGAAGAGGCAATTGACTGTTCCCTGATGCTAGGGTAAAAACAGTCCCTGGATCACCTCAGATTTCCCAGGTCTAACCAGAATCACAATGTAGTTGTCACCGTTAGGTATCAATTGTGTGTAGAGAAGTCTTCTAGTCATATCAAAACCATTTAAACTGGTGCTTTAATTCAATTATTGAATTACACTCAACCATCACAATAAACTTTTATCTAAACTAATTCACAAACTTTAAGCACTAGAATGACTTCTCCGGGGGCCTAGGTACACAGATAAATCCTACCCTCAAGTAAACCAGCCAAGAAAAAAAACCAAGAAATTATTCTAAAGCAAGTCCCAACTCGTTCCTCGTCCTCCCCCCCCCCAAGAGCTCCATTAATTGAACACATAAATTTATAGAAAGACTCAAGTTTTACTTTAAACGACTCCGCAACTCCCAAATGAATACCCTTCAGAACCCAAAGAATCCTCAACATCCCTTGTATCTACCCTTAACAATAGCGTCCCATGTATCCCACAATTACCTCAAAAATCCCTGCCTCCCTCAAAAACGATCTCACGAACCCGAACCCGTCGTCCAAAAAAACCCCAGAGCGTCCATGTTTTTTTCTCTCCCGCGCCCAAAAATCCCAACCAATCAGAGCTCAGTGAATGAATGCAAAAACTCGAATTATTGCCATATACGTCACACGAATATAACTAATGATTCACAGTCTCGATCGATAACTTATTTCTTATGTCATTACTCATTGTCAAACCTGACAGGTGATGTAATAATTGACATTTTTATATCTTTGACATAATTGACAACTTTGAGCTATGATAAACAATTCTCGTACCTCAAATTTACTATCGATTGATAAATCAGACTAATGATTAATAATTTAGATTTAAAACACTATATTTATTTTCGCGAATACTTTGAACGAGGCCTGACTCGTTACAACTTTAATACACCCGGTGTATATAAAATGATAATATGCTATGCTAATAATATTATAAATGCGAAAGTTTATGAGTTTCTTTGTATGTTTGTTCCTCAATCAGGCCTAAACGACAAAACAGATTGAGATGAAATTTTTTGTAGATGTAGACATAATGCCATAAATAAAATTAAGATAGTCAAATAAATTTGAAACGACTTATTCTTCATCGTAGATTCCTGTTAGAGGATCTACTCAGGTTCTACGAAAGCCTACGAAAATTGTGTTTTCCTGTCTTGTATGTTTAATAACAATTTTAGTAACAAATTAATAATTGAAATACCGAAAATATTTCTCATTAAAATTTATACTCCACTGAAAATTGTTAATAAGTTTCCAGAATTCGAGGAATTAGATAAACTACCAATTAATTCATTCAACATAAATTATTTCATGTTTTTGATATTTATTATACAGAATAACAGTGATAGATTGCTTGAGCTAAGCTATCGATCACCGTGTTTAGCAAGTCTTATTAAAAGTCTTTAACCTTAAGTAATACCTTAAGTGAAAATTTTACTTTTTGTATGGGCTGAGTCTACCCGGATATGACGGAAAAAGTCTTGAAAACCATCAAATTTAAAAAGAAACTGTCTGTAATTTACTTAGCTAGTATGATTATCTAACGAATTATATAAATATGAACTGTTTAGCTATTCATAGTTTTGATAAGTGAGTTGAGAAGTGTTTTTGAACTTTGGAAAATAAATCTATCGAGAAAAGTTACACCAATCGTGTTTCTGTCTGTAATTTATCTAGATTATATCCTTAAGTTATCTCTGTCATAAAAAAACAAAACTGTATGTTTTGCGGTTATTGAGAAAAAACGATTCTGCATTCATCAAAACATTTATTACTCGTCTTAAGTTATGGCATTATGAAACATGCGCTGGTGTGCAAAAAATCTGACATCAGTGTTGACTATGCGATTATTGAACTTTGGACAGGACAACGTCTGTCACGGGTCTGCTAGGTAGGTAGGCTGCAGTATAGGTATATATACCTCAATAAATGTATTGAATAAAAGTAAAGTTGACCTGTGAACATCCCCGATCTTATCTCATCTTCCCGTCGTAAGTATGTCAGTGCCTTTCAACTAGACTAATTAAAATACATGCCAGTCTCAAGATGGAAGGGAAAAAAATTAAAATCGTGTAGGAATTTTCAATTAAGCAGCAAAGTTAGGTGTGTTAAAAATGAGCCTACTTATAAAAGTCTAGACTTTTAGCCGCGAATGAAAACTTTGTTATTTTTTTCATTTTAAAGTGGTTCACTTTAAAGCCGTCATGTAACGGTTAAAGTGAATAGAAAATACTTTTGACAAAAAATATCCGTTAAAAGTAGTAAAAACTTAAATTAAAACTACACATAACTACAACTTTAAACCGATATTTTTTAATTAAAAGCTTTTTATTTACACTTCAACTGTTACATGATGGTTTAACTAGAGTTATTACTAAAACAACTATTTATACACCGGGAGAATAAAAAAAGTTTGTTATTTTTTGAAATACTTTAATTACAAAAATATAAATTTCTTGCACAAAAAGATGGACTTAATGCTAAAAGTATTTTCTGCCTGCCAACCTCAAAGGTTTATTGCTATTATTATAATCAAACAAATTAACATTCTATCTACTCATTATTATGGGTGAGTCCTCCAGAAGTCTCGCTCATCGTCCCGGGTACCAAACAAGTAAGTTCGCGGGCAGAAACTAGTGCAAAATAATTAAAAAGTCGGAGCACCTCTCTCCGAGTTAGTTTAATAGGATGGTTTTAGTGCTGGGTATGCCTACTTCATCTAAATGATATATCACAGGCTCTAAATTATCGTGGCAGTATAAAGTTCCATTTGATGCAGTATCAAGTCAAAATCAATAAAACGTTTATTCATTGAAATCACTATTTTGTTTAATTTAATTATGTGTTCGAGTTTTTACAAGCTTTTATTTAACTTGCAATGTATGTATGTAACTATGTAACTGTGTTTGTTATGGTGGAATCATGCAACTCAATTTTGAAGCAGTTATCCCCAACCGATTGCGCTGAAATTTCGCATACTTATGTAACTTCGGTGACAATGCAATAATATAGCTGAGCTGATCTGATGATGGAGTCAGGAGCTGTTCAACAGACACTCACAACGGAACTCCCTAGTAAATACTTCGATTGAGTAAAAACTTTGCATACTTGTCAAGTTCCGTTGACAATGTTATATGATGTGACAGATGATAGCGCGCTGGTGCTCGATCGTTTAAATGATTTTAAAAAAGCTTGTCATTGAAAATTTGTAAATTTGACAAACTTTAGTCATCTACTACTTATTTGTTACTCAATTACGTCGTAACGACTAAACACCTGATCTGGATTAAAACATGAAAGTACTTTTTATATCAAAACGAGAAGAGCGGGACGTGAAAGTTGGTACTCGTACATATTATGTAAAACTCGGTGAACATGTTTTTAGTTTTTTAAAATTATTGGCAGTGTTGATACCTCGACTTTCAATCTGAAAATCGTGGTTTCGAATCCAGGCGTGCATCAATGGATTTTCAGTTTGAAAAATTTATATGCTTAAAACTGTGAAGGAAAACATCGTGAGGAAACCAGTTAGTATTCTTGTATGCGGCGATGGGCTTGCAACCTGACACGTATGGAATGCTAACTACGGCAAAATGTGGGCATGTGCCAAATATAATGTTTGGACGTGGCTCTGACTACCACCACTGTCTAGTGGTCTAGTGTCTAGTGGTTTATGTCTATATTCAAAGGATCTAAGCGCCTGGTCTAAGAGGATGTCTAACGTACTTAGGGATTACAGTCCTGATTTTTTTTATTAATTATTTATTTTTAGCCTCCTGGTGATTCATATTTCGGTCGAGTGTTTACGGCAAAGATATTTTGAAATCCGCTACGTTGTGTTTTGACGGCAATCTTGACAATCGTGCCACCGCCAACTCACGGCCGTTATGATTGCTGATTATTTGGTTTACCAGCAGCAATTCTAGCAACACAATGACTCAATACTATTTTCACCGCGTTTTGTTGTGATGTATTTGACCCAAAAGGGAGTCTTTTGACATAACATTCCATTGTGCGATATTGGTGGCGATTCTGTTATAACCAACCTAAACGTAAATTTTCCTACAAAACTATCGCTCTTAGTTCTTTTACGTTATAGTCGAAATTAGCGTAGTATCAAAATGACAGTTCTAAAACCTAAGATTTTTAGTAATTTCTCTATTTTATTTCGCATATTTGACACATCCAAGTGTCATCTTAGTCAACACCAATTTACATGTTGATTAAATTTAGCTTGACGTTTCTAAATCAAGTGATTGGTAAGTACGAAAATCGAAAATTTATTTAAAACGTCACTTTGATGTAACGCTTATTTAAACTTTAACATAAAAGGAATAAGAGCGATCATTTTTAGGAATTTTAGGTTCAGCGTGGATACAACAGAATCGCCACCATTGTCACTGCAAGATGTTTATCGACACGGAAAATGGTACGTAGGGACCTTTCGGTTGATCACGATAACCCTTGAACATAGGCGAGTTGCGGAAATGTATGCTGAGTGTGATACTTGACTGTTTTTAGGGTTCCGTACCTAAAGGGTAAAAACGGGACCGACTAAGACTAAGACTTCGCTGTCCGTCTGTCCGTCTGTCTGACACAGGGCTGTATCTCATGAACCGTGATAGCTAGACAGTTGAAATTTTCACAGATGATGTATTTCTAGTATCGCTATAACAGCAAATACTAAAAACCGAATAAAATAAATATTTAAGTGGGGCTTACATACAACAAACGTGTTTTTTTGCTGTTTTCTATAGATAATGGTACGAAATCCTTCATGCGCGAGTTGACTCGCACTTGGCCGGTTTTTATGATAAACGAGCAGTCCCAGCTTCGCACGGGTGTACTAATAAAGATTAAAGGCAAATATTTGCTACCTTAGGTAACATTTATGCAATTATGAAGTGATCCCTATTTTTTTTTGAAATTAAAATATTATCAATGTTATTTGCTAATAATGAAGCTATTATATGTGAAAGACATTTTAAAATTGATTCTTTAATTTTTTAGTTAATCCATTACAAACAAATGTGAATTTTACCTCTTTTTAAGATAAGTGAGATGTAGATAGATACTCATAATAATAACATTAAGAAACAAGAATACAGTAATTATGATTGTTTTTTGACAGTTTTTTGAAACACCTTTTGCAACGACAGGCTGACCATCGACCTTAAGAGTTGATAAGTCATGAAATAGTTTTCTGAGCTGTCTTAAATTTCGTTACCAAAATCGCTTACTAGCTAGTATGTACCTGCTATTAACTAAATATAATATAAAATTAGTATCCAATGCGGCCGATAACAAAGTTCAAGCTCTCTAGTAGCAAAATTAGCGCCTACGTTACAGTTTCGTCTCAAATTCAACGGGGTAAAGTTTAAATTGTTTTAGCTGCTGCAGTTGGTACGTGACCAGAATGAAAACCCTGCTAGTTAGATAGTTTGGATTCACTTCGACATCAATGATGCTGGGACTTTGAAAGTTGGAAGTTAAATCGACCGCTGCGTTTGAAAATGTTTCTGTTTTTACGTGTTTGAACTCACAGCTTTGGTGTAAATAAAATTAGTAAAACGAAAAGTACCTACATAAATATTTCTGGACGGTGCGGTCCAATGTGTAGTCAATTTGTGATTGCCTATTAATTGGCTTCTATATCCGAATTGTACCAATACCACATAACAAATAATATGTCTGGCCTCACAGCTCAGTTGGTAGTAGCTCTGCCTTCTGCGCTGTAGGTTGTGGGTTTGATCCCCACACAGGACGAATATTTGTGTGATGAAAATGTTTTTTCTTCTGGGTGTTATATTGTATCTTGTGTATGTATTGTCAAAAAAACAATATAAGTATATCAGTTATCTAGTTTCCATAGTGCAAGCTTTGCTTAGTTTGTCTAGATAGCGCTGTATAAAAATGTCCACTAATATCTATTTTAGAGTGATTCAGGAGGAAGGTTTATATGTATAATAACATGCTACCCGTGCGAAGCCGCTAGTAAATAAATAAAAACAGACTTGTTAGTGTACTCGTGATCTACGAGTTAGTATTTTGTTATTAGGCCATGGACTTGCCACACACAACGTAATCTTTGTCTCGGATTAAGTTGGTTTCCGAGACCTATGTCACTGTAATCTGCTGTAATCTCTATTAATTTAAGTAGTATTTCCTCTTAGCTAAGGCAGAGTGAAATAGTGACGGAATAGGTGTAAAGTGTATCAGATAATAAGACAAATAGACTAATCGAGATCCGGTTGTTTTGCGATATAGTCGTCCTAGTCGAACTTCGTGCGCGAGTCCAACTCGCACTTGGCTGGTTTTATTTTATTACCACAATTTATGTGTTCTTTTCTAGTATTTAAGTGTTGATTTTTGGTGGTACTAATTTAAACATTTATTTTAGTACGTTTATTTTATCTTTATCTTTATCAAGTTAGCTTTATGTATGGAATGCAGCACTGCACATCTCGCAGTAAGTAAATTAAAATAATATCTTCCATACTAATATCTAACAATACTCGATAGCAACTGTAATTTGGGGATCTCATAATAAGACTATTATACCTATATTTATTTTCTTAGTTCTGAGCTACATTTTTCAAATTCTAAATTCACAGCTTAGAGAACTTCATCGACTTGCCGAGGTCCGTCTCAGTCCCTCAGGAAATCATGAAGGTAAGTGTTTTGTTGAATACAGCATTGGAAACCATTCTGCGCTATAAAGAAAACAAAGATTTTCTGGGAAAAATAAGTAAAAAACTCTGCCTATCACCTTGATCTGCACGTTCACGTCTTCCATCCTTCCTTGTCTGTTATATTTCTGTCTTTTAGGGTTCCGTATTTGTTATCTTTGTTTTAGTTTAGTGAAGGTACTGTTGTTTTATCTCAGGAAGGCGGATGTGCAGTACTTATAATTGTGACGTGTGTCACGCGCTTTAGAGTCGAGTGTCCCCCCCCCCCCCCCTTAAAGCTAAACTATTAGGTTTGGGAGTGTGAAAAAATTCACGGTAGTACATAAATACTGAAGATCACGGTTAAGTAGGCTCTACAAGTTTACGAGTAAACGTCGACCAACTTAGAAAATAAAAAAATAGTACGAATATTAAGTGATATTAGAAATTTTGCACAAATATCATTAAAAAAAAATATTATTATTAATACTTTATAGACTCGCGCTTATGTGTGTAAAGATGTTTGTAAACACTCGATTAAGTGTGCGTACTGTGCGTGACTGCGGCTCGGACGATACTGAGCGTTACACTCACAAAAAAGAACAAACCGCTTTCGTGAGATAAAACAACTGTATGTTTACGATGAAAATGTATGTTTATATCAACCAAGGTGAAGTCGAGTTATAAATAATTTATATTGAGGACCTCACACTTCGCTTCAGAGTCAGTTTTGTTTTAGTGTTAAATAAATGACACGTGAGGTATGCGTCTGGATGGAGAGATCTACTCTTGAATTCTAATACAACAAAGCCATATATTTAGTAATAAATTGTAACTGCAAAACGTTGGCATGCTAATGAAATTAAGGCATTAAAAGGCCCTGTATGTCAACGATTGCTCATATTCGAAACGAAAAAAGAAATACTTCTGAACAAGCCACATCTCCTATTTTATAATGTTTAATATATGTGAATAAAGATGTACCCATCTTTAATCACTTCTAATAAATACAATTTGAATTTCCCGCCTGGAACGCCGACTCGTGCTTGGCTAATAATTGATACATTTATTATCTATGTCTCTTCTAATTCTTCTACTCTGTAACATCGATGTTCATGTGCTTTTTTTTTATAAAATAAAAGACTAATCATTGCAGTAAACCAGTTTACATTTATTTAATTCAATAGGTTATGGGCCCAGTAAGCCCAGAGACGCCCAGAAATAAAATCAGTGCAAAATATCCCAGTGAAAACTTTACATGAATGTGGACATAACCTCAAAAGTGAAAAGATATTTTTCGTAGAACTTTGTGATTATTATCGTACTAGAACTGAGAACAATTCGTGAAAATGACATCCAATAATCAAATGGCATTAATTGAGAAGTTAACCGGTCGTGATAATTACGCAACTTGGCGGTTTGCAGTACAAACTTATCTGCAACACGAAGAGTTGTGGGATTGCATTGAATCCAACTCAGGCACATCATTGGATACGAAACGGGACACAAAGGCAAAAACCAAGATAATTCTCTTAGTGGATCCAATAAATTATGTACACATTCAAGAGGCTGGCACTGCGAAGGAAGTATGGGAAAAGTTGTCGATGGCCTTCGATGACTCTGGGCTGACACGTCGCCACAAAAGTACGCAATGTAAAACTAAACCAAAAGAAGCACAACATAAGACAAATAATAACCAATCTTATGCTGCTGTGTTTATTGCGACTTCAAGTCAAGATGACGCATGGTACGTGGACTCAGGCGCATCCTCTCACATGACCAGACATAAAATTTTGATGAAAGATGTAACAACTCCTGCGATACAAAACATAAGAGTTGCAGACAACAAAACATTATCTGTGCAATGCTCGGGACAAGTGAGCCTAGATGTTTACGATGACAAAGGTGAAAAAAAGAAGGTGCTATTTACCAATGTCTTATGTGTTCCTGAACTTGCTACAAATCTATTATCAGTGAGTCAGATTATAAGAAATGGTGGCCAAGTAAGATTTGATAAAGGAGGCTGTGTTATTATGAACAATAACAGTCAGGTAGTAGCCACAGCTAGCCTAATCAACAACATGTATCGGTTGAATATGCCTGGAAAAGGCTATGCATGCATGTCTGATGTTGAAAACCAAGATACTTACCTGTGGCACCAACGAATGGGACATCTGAATTTCCGCAGTCTCAGTAAAATGACTGAAAATACAGACCATGTAATTTTCTCAGCAAAATCAGAAAATCTGACATGTCTTACATGTAAACAAGGTAAACAGACAAGGCTACCTTTTAAAAGTGAAGGCTCAAGAGCTAAAAATGTACTTGACTTAGTCCACTCAGACTTATGTGGACCAATGGAGACAGAAACACTAGGAGGTGCCAAATACTTCATGACATTTATTGATGACTATTCAAAAAAGGTATATGTATATTTTCTCAGATACAAGTCCGAAGCCCTGGAAAAATTCAAAGAATTTAAACATGAGGTTGAAAATCAACTTGATGCTCATATAAAAATTTTAAGAACAGACAACGGGTTGGAATATGTCAACAAGGGTTTCTCTGATTTCTTAAAAGGGGCTGGTATCATACATCAAACTACCACACCTTATACACCTGAACAGAACGGGACTGCAGAACGTATGAACAGAACTCTTGTTGAACGAGCAAAATGTATGCTACTGAATGCTAATTTGTCAAAACAATACTGGGCTGATGCAATACATACTGCTGCCTATGTCATCAATCGTTCACCAACACAGTCCTTGTCATTTAAAACCCCAGAAGAAAAATGGACAGGACAGAAACCAAATGTAAATCACATGCGTATATTTGGTTGCGAAGCAATGGTACACCTGCCTAAGGAAAAACGTAAGAAATGGGACCCAAAGGCACAGAAAATGATTTTTATCGGATATTGTGACCACACAAAAGGCTACCGATTTATAATACCCGGCTTGAAAAGAGTAGTAAAAAGCAGGGATGCTACATTCCTAGAATCTACTGTGAAGAGGGATTATGTTCCTGTAGAACTTTCAATGAATCCTGCAACAAATAATGACAACATTATTTCAGAGAAAGCAGAAGAAAGTGATTCGACTTCAGAGAGCTCATATGATACTGTATGTGAAAATATATCTACCTCAGATAGTGAGTACATACCTGACATAAGTATTGAAACTCCTCCAGCAAGAAACATCACAATGAGACTAAGAAATGAAAGGAAAAAGTTTATAAATTTAGATAGTTCCGATGAGAATACTTACCTGTGTCAGCATGAACAAATTCTCGCGGATGTTCCAGAAACATACAGAGAAGCTATAAACTCAATGAATAAAGAAAAGTGGGAAAAATCTATACAAGAAGAACTAGATTCCCATCAGAAAAACAATACCTGGACATTGGTTAAGAAAACCCCAAACATCAAAATAATTGGATGCAAATGGGTGTTCCGAATTAAAGATGAACCAACAGGTCCACGTTACAAATCAAGACTATGTGCCAAAGGATATTCTCAGACTGTGGGTATTGACTACCAAGAAACCTTTGCACCAACAGTAAGATATGATTCAATTCGGTTATTATTATCCACAGCTATTCAAAATAATCTCAAAATGATTCAACTTGATGTTAAGACAGCCTTCCTATATGGTGAACTCGAAGAAACCATATTCATGTCTCCACCAGATGGCCTGCTATGTGAAGAAAATATGGTATGTAAATTAAACAAATCTCTCTACGGTTTGAAACAGGCGCCACGCTGTTGGAATAGCAAATTTGACTCTGTACTTAAAAAATTTGGCTTTGTAAACAGTAAAGCAGATCAATGTGTTTATGTTGGTCAAGTCAACAAAAAGAAATGTTATTTTTGCTTGTATGTTGATGATGGATTGTTATTCTCAACTGATGAATCGGCATTAAAAGTAATAACCGAGGAATTGAACAGTATATTTGAAATTAAAGTATTAAATACTCCAAGAAACTTTGTAGGAATGCAAATAGAAATATTGAATAATTGTATATTTATACATCAGACTCAATACATTGAACAACTGTTAAATAAGTTCAACATGAATGATGCAAACACCAATAGTGTTCCAGTTGATCCTCACATGAAGCTACAAAAAGGAGACGGAGAACCTGAGAAGAACATCCCATACAGAGAGGCTGTGGGCTCCCTCATGCACCTGGCCATTGTGAGTCGACCAGATATCATGTTTGCTGTCAGTTTGGTGAGTCGATTTCTAAACTGTTACAACCAAATGCACTGGAATGCAGTTAAAAAGATATTCAAATACTTGAAAGCTTCAAAAGATTATGGTCTGTGCTACACAAAAACCGCTCAACCATCAGAAATCGTGGGCTACAGTGACGCCGACTTTGCAAATGATTTAGACACACGTCGATCAGTCACTGGCTATGTTTTTATAAAGAATGGAGCAGCTGTGACATGGTCAAGCCAAAAGCAACAAACAGTGGCTCTATCTACAACAGAAGCTGAGTTCATGGCAGCATGCGCTGCCACTAAAGAGGCCATGTGGGTCAAATTATTACTGAGTGATACTGGTGAATACAAACAGGACACACTGTATCTTCACCTAGACAATCAAAGTGCTATCAGTGTTATCAAAAATTTAAACTTTCATAAAAGATGTAAACATATAGAAATAAAATATCACTTTATCAAGGAGAAGTATCATCAAAAGATAATTTCTTTAAAATTTGTTAGTAGCAAATACCAATATGCAGATATACTCACTAAAGCCTTAACAAAAGATAAATTTATTTTCCTTAGATCTAAACTTGGAATGTGTCAACATAGTTCTCTATTGTAAACTTTCTAATGTTGTCATATTTATTAGATGTTAATCTTAAAAATTGTTTAAATAGTTATTAATTGTTGTTTGTAACCAGGCTTGAATTCAAGGGGAGTAATAAATACAATTTGAATTTCCCGCCTGGAACGCCGACTCGTGCTTGGCTAATAATTGATACATTTATTATCTATGTCTCTTCTAATTCTTCTACTCTGTAACATCGATGTTCATGTGCTTTTTTTTTATAAAATAAAAGACTAATCATTGCAGTAAACCAGTTTACATTTATTTAATTCAATAACTTCGATAAATAATCCTACCCACCGCTGCACGTGGTACTCATCCATGGGCGGCGCGTGGTCCGCCTTTGCTTTTCGAATAAATTAATGATATAAATTATGTATAATTACTTATCAAAAACCTATTCTAGTAGAAATCTAGATCTACATATTACCTATCTTTAACAATAAATCACAAGTTGATCTTAATAGTAGGTATCAAAGTATTTCGATCATAAATTCTAAAACGTATCATTTTGAAATAATATCTTTATCGTGAAAAGTTTCTGCTATTATGTTTTCAGCTTAATAGAAATCTAGGTAGGAACCTGAAGTAATATATTTATAAAAATAGGAGATGTGGCTTGTTCAGAAGTATTTCTTTTTTCGTTTCGAAAAAGAGCAATTGTCGACATACAGGGCCTTAAGGATTAAGGAAAGGATCATGAAAAAAAAGGTAGACCCCAAGCCGTGTTTGTTGCCTGATTCTTCTAGGCTTGGTCGCGTGGAATCGGCGTAGCTTCACCTAGTCCCTAAGACGTTTCAAAGTGATCCTTGTGATTTTAATGAAATAAATGATTTTTGAATTTAAATTCAATGTTTGGACGTACCTCTGACAACTACCATTACATACTTCAAAGATCTAATAGCTTGAACTAGAAATCTGAGAGGATTGTCTAACGTTATTTGGAGATTACAATCGAAATCCTATTTCATTTAAAGTTTTTCTAAACGTAAACCCAACTTAATAGGCAAACCCTAGATTTGAATACTGATTTGGATTTCAACCCAAAAGTTATTGAACAATATATTTAATCCTCTACGTGACTATAAACTCTCTAATTAGACTGGACAATAATTGATATTTCTATAGACTAGAAAGCCGTTCAATTAGGTTAATCTGGGGGCACGGCAGTGCCCCCGCCATGTCAAGCAATAATGCGGCACGGCTGTACCATCCTTTTCTGGAAGCAGTCCAGACCATTTTCGACCCCCTATAACTTTGTTGTGGATAAAATTAAAAGCCTGAATTTTCAGTAACCAAGCAGTCACTATATAAAAACGGTATATTTCAAATTTCATTCAATTTGAACCAGTAGATTAAGAATTATAACTAGTCAAAGTTTCCTATTTTGTCACTCACTCACTCACTCACTCACTCACTGACTGACTGACCGATCATCAAAAGCTTAAGGCTCTTCTAGCAGACATAGAAGCTTCAAATTTGAAACACAATTTAGTGTTTAGTGTAAAAATCCCAAAAAAAACCTGCCAAGTGCGAGTCGGGCTCGCGCACGTCGAGTTCCGTACCATTATCTATAAATCACGTTTGTTGTATGGGAGCCCCACTTAAATATTTATTTTATTCTGTTTTTAGTATTTTTTGTTATAGCGGCAACAGAAATACATCATCTGTGAAAATTTCAACTGTCTAGCTATCATGGTTCATGAGATACAGCCCTGTGATAGACAGACGGACAGACAGACCGACACACCGACAGACCGACAGACCGACAGACCGACAGACCGACAGACCGACAGACCGACAGACAGACAGACAGACAGACGGACAGACGGACAGATGGACAGACGTACAGATGAACAGACGGACGAACGGACAGTGGAGTATTAGTAACAGGGTTCCGTTTTTACTCTTTAGGTACGGAACCCTAAAAAGTAGGGCTATCTACAGAAATAAATGAGATGCCATCAAAAACATAACTTGTAAAAAAGGCCAAGTCTCGCAACGCAACTCAGTTCTTCTACCGTAAAAAGTTGTGAGACATGTCTGCATTACATGGAGTAATACCAAGTCGGTTAATTTATTCAGTCCCTACTTTAAGGGTCCTTCTGACTTATGTTATTACGTAATTAGCTAACCTTTACGTAATAGCTTAAGACAGAAGGACCCTTGAAGTGTGCGGAACTGCACTTGTCTGCACATTTCCCCCGCAACAAACGTCAGAACTATTTTAATAGTAATCTATCGCTAAGACTACTCCCTTCCGTAGGAAGCCCGTGTTGCTCTAAGGTTTTAGGTTAAAATTTATCAGTCTTTTTTGATATTGTGATAGTTGATAAAAGTTTTTTTTTCTTTCAAAAAAATATACATTATGCATTGCGCATAAGCGTAGACTTCCACAAAAAAATAAACTGATCCCTACATGACCATCATATTTCATCTGAACACTTGGAAATCTGACCGTCTTAAACTATCCATCTTAAATATACAAGTTTATATATTTCCCGGGACGCAGCAAAATATATTCACGAGTTTTTTCAGTTTCTGTCAAATGCGTGATGCGAGCACCTCACGCATCGCAACGTGTAATAAATGGGAAAAATATTATTTTCATCCCACCATCTCGGAAAGAGTATTTTTGCTCTTCAATATCTAAGTGCAAAAGCCGTTTTTATTCTCTAGAGGATAAAGTAAATTGAATTTAGAACATCGTGTGCACTAAGTTTGTGAATTAAAAAAATCATTAAACCTATTTACTGCTACCTCTATGGTGCCGAATATATCATACAACTTTTTTTTTAATTGTTAAAAACTCAGACTCGGAACCTTATTGGTGTTCTTTTTTCAATTTGCTTTGTACGCGGTTCTTTACGCGGCATTTTTTCACGTCATTATTAAGATTATTCTGTAATACTTACCTGTCATAATGTAGTAGTTAATACCTAAACTGAAATAAAAGTACCTATCTTGTGATTGTAAACGTTTTTTTTTTTGCATTTAGTAATTTCCTCGCTGAGGTGGAATGAAAAGTTACGTGTTGCACTCGAGTGCAAAGATTTTTCACCTCGTGCTCTTTTGATTCCCTCGCTAACGCTCAGGATTCTAATTTTGAATCACTCGCTGCGCTCGTGATTCAATTTAGAATCCTTCGCTTGCTCGGTCATCAAAATTGAACACGCGGTTAAAAAGCAACTTTGCACTCTTGTATAACTAATAACTATTTAATCTTCGAAAGGAAAGCTTTGTTATTAAGCTCGCCAGCAGTCAGAAACAAGTTAGTATTCTTATAAGAGACTAGCAGTCCGCCCCGGCTCCGCACGGGAGTAACGTATTATAACGATTTTATGGGTATTTTTTTACCCAGGTTACACTAACGAAGTTTTAATAGGGATCCCTATTTTTTTCAAACAATAAATATGGCCTATGTTACTCAGATATAATGTAGCATTCTAATGGTAAACTATTTTTTGAAATCTATCCAGTAGTTTTTGGATTTATTCCATACAAATATACAAAACATCTATCCTCATAATAATATTAGTACCTATAGATTATTACACTTATAATAACTTTTGAATGGTATGGAATTTGGGAATGTTTAATTAAAAAAGTAATTTACAGGTACTGATATGGCCTTGATGATTTTTGATCACACGTTGGGTTACATTATCGAAGTTTTTATACGGATCCCTAATAGTTAGACAGATGGTATTTTTGATTTAATTGTAGATTTAATGTCTTCTTTAAAACTGTAGTACATCACTTTGCTCTATTGTCAACAATTTCCGCAGCGTACGCGTTATAAGGATTTTTTTTGGATTTTTTTTCACACCTTGGGTTACAATATTGAAGTTTTCATACGGATCCCTAACGTTTTTGAAAATATTCTATAACCTATGCTCATCACGGATAATGTAGGATTCTAATGGTAAAAGATTTTTTTAAATCAGTCCAGTAGTTTCGGAGCCTATTCGATGCAAACAAACAAACAAACAATCATATCTTTCCTCTTTATAATATTATTAGTATAGATAATGGGCTTGTAACCTCACGTATGAAATGCTAAACTACTGCAAAATGTAAGCATTGTACCGAACATAATGTTTGGACGTGACTCTGACTACCTCCTTTAGACATCTTCAAGGATCTAAGCGCCGCGATCTGAAAGTACCATACCTGGGGGTTACAGTCGTGATATATTTTTAATTTTATGTTTTAAATTTATTCAGTTTCCACAACGACACGCAAAATTTCTATTTTCGCCGCAGCGAAAAAATATTCCAACTTTCCAAAGTATTCTTTGCACCTAAGTCTTATTATTCTCCAAGCGTAAAAACAAAGCCCGTAAATAAATCACAGAAACGCGAAAATGGATAATAGCGAAATTACCCCGTAGCTCGTTCGCGCCCATCGACCACACAGCCGATAGACACCTCACGCAAGGCGAACACTTTCTCACAACACATAAGGGTTATACTGCTGATATGAGACACCGAGCGCGATTCACGGCGCATCCCGCGGCAGGCTGTGACATTGAACCAAATCTGAGGCCAATCGGAATGCATTTTTTACCGCTCCTCTTGACCCGCACACCTTAGTAGTTTGAAGTTTAACAGTTTATGCGTGTCAAATGTAAGAAAGAAAGAAAGAATAAATTTATTTTGTGTCAACATAATCTCTTAAAACTAAACAAAAAACATATATATTGGCAACATTGACGACAAAATTGGTCACCTACATATATGCTGCAACAGCGAGAGTTGATGCAGCGCTGATTTTCAGTGTATGTGTTCTTTTCTAGTTTTTAAGAGTTGATTTTTGGTGGTACTGAAATAAACGTTTATCTTTATTTATATAAATGAAGCCATTAGGCGTCTATTGGGTCATATGGTCGATGTTCGCGCCCGTTTGCAAAATGAATAAAACGTGTGTGAAAACAACAAAGAAGAATAATGTTGCCTGATTTGAAATAAGATGGCGCGATATTACACGAGTTTTCGAGTTTTCAAACAACATAAATATATCAGTTATGAGTTTTATTTATTACTAGCATTTACCCGCGACTTTATTTGACGACTGTCTAGAAAAACATTGAAAATCCTAAAAATCAAATTAAAGTTTTGAGAATAAAAATAGCCTATGTCCGTCCCAAGACTTTAAACTATTAACTAACTTTCGCATTTATAATATCAGTATAGACTAGTGGAAACCACTCGCGACTTCGTTTACATGAAGTTATTTCCAGACTTCAACTCCCGCTGTACCTGCGACGAAGCTTGCAACCTGTCACATATGGAATGCTACTGCAAAATGTGGGTATGTGCCAAATGTAGAGTTTGGAAGTCTCTGACTAACCCCTTTAAACATCTTCAGGGATCTGAGCGCCTGGAGATCCGAGAGGATATTTACCGTACTTCTTGTAATCCCATTTTTTACAAGGCTTTGTTTAACTAACAATGTTTGTATTGTATGTATGTAACTATGTTTGTTAAGGTGGAATCTTGCAACTCAAATTTGAAGCAGTTATCCCAAACCGATTGAGCTGAAAATGATAAGGCAATAATATGGTGACAGCGAGTTGATCTGATGATGGAGTCAGGAGCTGTTCGATAGTCATTCACAACATAACTCCTTAGTAAATACTTCGATTGAGTAAAAACTTTGCCTACTTGTCAAGTTCCGATGACAATGTTATATGATGTTTCAACAGAAAACTTATTTTTAATAATGATAGTCGTATCATTACCGGTAAGCATAATTTGGTGACAAAGTTCTTTCATCAATTGGTCACAAAGCCCTCAAAGGATCCATGTCTTCTATTCACAGCTCTGCCTTTGACTTGTTTGGAAGTCTTGCCTTGTCATTTTTCTTTGTCACTCATTTCCTCAACTCGGAGGCGTCAACGGGCGATCTTTATCGTAATTATCGAGATCGAGCATAAAGCCGCATTTACACTAGAATTCGTGGCGGACGATTGTCGAGGGACACGTAGATGTTACTTGCGATGTCCCGCGTGACGTCCTCCGACACGTATTCTACAATGTCGCGGGACAAATGTGCCCTAGTGTAATTGAGGCATTGATATTAATTTACCTTACACACCAGCATTTGTACTAATCTATGTTATTTGCTCGTAAATCAAGTGACATAAAAAACATGATTACAATTACAATTAATATTATAGATATACTATATCCAAAAAGATGGCGTTCGATCAATCATTCAACATAATAAAATTATTCAAAATAAATTCATAACCAGCATTGCAGTGTTTGTGAACAAAAAGTAATCTAAAGCAATACAAGATTAAGATAAAAACTTCTTAATTACATTTCGGATTTTGCGGAAGCTCGCTAACGAAATTTATTTTAACGAACACTTTTAAACCGCAGCGTCCAGTACTTGACTTATGGATGTTGTTTTAAAAAACAGGTTTACCGGTTTACCGTACTTTATTCTCGGTTATAGTTTCTGTCTCTTCGTTTTGTTAAAGAATAGAAAGAGAGAAAAACTTACTTGATGTAAAATATTGAACCTATGTTTAACAATCACAGTTTTCGAATATTTTCCCCGAGCATGTGATAGATGTAGACATGCATTTTCTTAATAACTCTTAAACAGTAAACAGCCCTAGCATAGCCATCTGAAAAAATAATTTGTCTACAGAAGAGTTGACAAATTAAATGTAAGCATCGACATTTTTAGTCTTTGAGCACGGCAAGAATAAATAAAACAAAAATTCTACATTTCCTTCAAAGAGTTTTCATTGGAAAAAGTTAAGACCCGGTCGGAATTTAAAAATGCGCGTCTATATTAATAATTGCAGAGTACATACGAATTTACCAAATTCTTTATTAAATATGGTTGAAATTATGATTTTTAAGTTTATTATATAAAGGTAATTACGTAGTAAAGACCCTTGTAAAACTCTATAGTTATTATTAATCTTGTTGAAACCAACTTGTATATTTGTGCCTGTATATACTGTGTAAAAACATACTGCTTGACAGTTTTATCTGTGAAAAGGAATTAAAACATGCAGCTTGATAAACTTAAAATTCAAATAGCTTTGAAAACTACGACCAAGATAACCGTGAAATACAGTTTCACTTCAACTTTCACTAACATGTAAATAAGATCTAAGATTGCGTATCTCGCGGTTGGTTTTTGACAAGCGTGAATAAGAATCATTTCTGTCAAAAGCCACTTTTGTATAATACATTTTGGTTACTTTGAGCAGGAACATCTGTCTCCAGTTTAATAACTTTCATAGGTACAGGGTCCGTACTACTCTAAAGTAAGACTAAAGCAGTATCACTTTTGCACCGCGAGTAATACTGCTTTAGTATTAGTTTTGAGATTATAGTACGGCCCCAGTTCCTTTCATTTTATTTCACTTTGGGTTTATTTCCGTTGTTGAGGCCAAATTCAATAGAGAAAGGTCAGAGAACGAGGCAAATCAAACCACGTCCACACCGGCCAAGCCAAATAGGCCCGCGAGTCGTTCTGGAGATGGATTTGGGCAGTCTTGACCCGACTTGATAACTTGTCTTTAGTAAATCTATATTAATTACATTATCTACTAACCTATATTATAAATGCGAAAGTATGAAACATCTGTGAGACTGTGGCGTAACCGCTGGAACGATTGTAATTAAATTTCAAATAGAGGGATAGTTTAAAGTCCTGGGACGGGCTTAGGCTTCTTTTTTTCCAAAATAGAAGATTTTCAGGAATTTCCATGTTTTACGATAAAGTCGTAAAAAATTCTTGAATCTACGCTAAGTCATTTTGTGTCAGTCAGTCAGTTAATTTTTAAAACGAAGTAATATTCAAACAACCTTATACCCGGTTGAAAAAGTAATATAAGTATGGTATTTCATTTAAAATGATCGCGTGATCCGTAGCAATGCCGTCAGCATCTAGCAGACAGACAGTGATCCGGAACAGCTCTGTTTCTTGTGTATTTTGTAAATAATCAGTAATAAATTATATTATATATAATATTTATTTTTTCTTTCTTATTTATTTGTTTTGAAATCATTTTTACTCGCGTGTTATAGGGCTGTCAAATTACACAGGTTAATGTTGCAGTTTGGAGCACATGCAATTTTTGGTCAATATTTTATGAACTAAACTAACTAACGACTGCGAAATACAAGCATGTGTCAAATTTAATGTTTGGACAGACCTCTGACTAACCCCTTAAGACATCGTCACTTGAGAATACAGTCGTGATACTATTTGATTCATTTTTTTCATAAACTGGAGTGATAACGCTATGTTAGGCTGAGCTGAAATAAAACGAGAAAAGTACTCTGTTTTTCACTAGGCGTTGTCGCATATCGAAACTAGTAACTGTAGTTGCCAACGTTTTGGTTCCAGCATACGACCGCTTTGTGATACAGATAAGGCTTTGGGTTCACGAGATAGTTCTCATTAACCTAATGGTGGCTAATCTTTGCTGTGAATGTCATCGCAAGCGGTATGTTTTGTCCAGAAATACTTTTAAAGTACCTAGATACTTATTGGTCTACCGTATTAGGTTGGTAATACACACATCAAAAAAGTCTAAGCAGCTATTGATTTTTTAATATTTCAAATATGGTACATATTTTATTGAATGTCTATTTATCGTGGTTTATAATTAATAACATTAATTAAATAAATTGTTTATAAAAAAATATTTAGAAATAAAAGTAGGTATATGAGACTTTTGACTCGCGATACAAATAAACAAAATTAACTTTTAAGTTCATCCATACAGCAGCAGCTCAATAGTTTTGGCTGGGATAGCTCACGGCCGGAAGACCGATCTCGTTTTTAGGGTTCCGTACCCAAATGGTAAGAACGGGAACCTATTACTAAGACTTCGATGTCCGTCTGTCCGTCCGTCTGTCTGTCCATCTGTCTGTCACAGGGCTGTATCTCATGAACCGTAATAGCTAGACAGTTGATTATGTATTTTTCACAGATTATGTATTTCTGTTGTCGCTATAACAACAAATACTAAAAACAGAATAAAATAAATATTTAAGTAGGACTCGCACTTGGCAGGTTTTTATAAATGGCAACCTGAATGTTGAAAGTTAGGTGCAACATATGCCGACTCCTTATGTGCGTCCATATTCACAAATAATCGGGCCCTAGTTCACATTGATTCACGCCAGTACCCGTTTGCATACAGCAAAACGACCTCAGGAATTGTGTGAAACCTCAGTGTGATGAACAGAACAAACATCTATGTTCTGTTCATCACACAAATGTTTATCCAGGGAGGGAATCGAATCAAAAAAGGATATTCGCTTTACATCAGTTATTTGGTTCCTATTGTATAAGCATTGCTCAGTTTAGGACTAGGTGGTGCTGTGCCGATTATCGAGTAATATTTATTTAAGAGGAGTAATGAATGTTTTTGAAGAACGCAGAATCGTTTTTTCTCAATAACCGTTTTCTCATAACTTATGGATTTAATCTAAATAAATTACAGACAGAAACACAATTGTTGAAGCTTTTCTCGATAGATTTATTTTCCAAAGTTGGCTCTTCAAAAACACTAGTTTCGTTTTTAATTAAAACTATGAACAGCTAAACAGTTCATTTTTATATAATTCGTTAGATAATCATACTAGCTAAGTAAATTATAGACGGTTTTTTTTATAAATTTGATGGTTTTCAAGATAATGCAGTTTTAGCACTTTTTCCGTCCTATCCGGGTAGACTCAGCCCATACAAAATGTCAAAAATTTCACTTATCACCTTAAGGTTGAGAGTTTATTTTAGTTTGGAACAACAATCTTCGTGCTTCAAAAGGCATATATATCGGCTGTAACAGTAACAAGTGTTATTGAAAGCTCTTCATACAAAAAATCACCAGTACTGGACTGCCATTTAGCTCATACGAACACAACAAAATATCAAAACTCGTCTGGTGGCGTTCGATAAGATTCGATGGTGTTGTCCTAATAACAGCTTTTCTTATAGCGTTGTCTCAGACTACACCGCACCCTTTCGCCTTTAGTGCCACTGGTTATATTAGACACCCTTCTGTAAATATATTTTATAGTGTTCGTAAGTTGTGTACGGAAGAAAGTATACCGGAAAAGTCGGTCATCCTACCATCCTAGTGTGAAAACATCAATAAAAAATGTGACGTTTAGTTTGACAGTTCTCTTTATAAAATCTATTTCAAGTTATATTCAAGTTAAACCAGCCCTTACAGTCTGATTGAAACAAAAACATCCAAACCCCTAAATTATTAATCATACTCATACATACTAAATTATTAGAAGGAAGTAGAACCAAGAACACATCAAAAAAAAATTCAATGACAAAGTGTTGTGTGATGCGTGTAAGGGTAGTCGAAGCTATAGCCAATATACTCGCACAATGTATTGGGTTCGCCCAATATTGGAATAACTTCCTTAAAGCTTGGTCACATCGCCACGGCGCGACGCCGTTGCACGTAACGGCACGGAATGCCGGCGACGCCGTCATAACAATTTTCGACAGGTTTATGAATAATAGTTTTTATTCCCTGATGTTTTTACACCTTTTATTTTATTTTTTTAGATCTTTTATGTAATATAAGCCTATTGTTAATATTATCATATTCGTTTGTCGTGCTAAATGACTGAATGTGTTATTACGAGTAACCTCACATCAAATAAATATCCTTATAATAATGTTATCTCTGTCGTTTCCAGAAAGACTGTAATTCCCAAATACCTACGGCACATATTCTCAGTTTTTCATACTATTTGATTATTGGAGATATCTAAAGAGGATAGTCAGAGACACGTTAACATTATATTTAACACATGCCTATATTTTACTGGCACTATGCTAATTTTATAGTGAATATTGCGCCGGAACTTAACACGACACGACGCTGTCGTCACGCTGTAAAATTCCCCGTCACGTCGACGGCGCCGTATCGTGAAGATGTGGCCAAGTTTTTACTGGCTATGTGAAGGGTGCGGAAGTGTGCGAGGCTACGTCAAGTATGCATGTTTGTATAGAACAAGAAAGTTTCCTCGGATGGAAAAAGTTCAGCAAACAAAATTATGGACAATCATTTGCAATTTTGTCCTTGGATGGCAATATGTTATGGCTACCTCGTTGTTTATTTACTCGTGTATACAAGATGGCGTCAGAAAATCTATTCAGAATTTAGATCATTTATTTTAAATACGTTTGATTGCCGTTTCCAAGGTTTACAAACTTTTACATGTATTATATCCTACTTATATTAAAAATTCTATGTTTTGGGAGAATGTTTGTATGTTTAGATGTTTATAGCTTAATCACGCCTATACGACCTAACGGATTTGGAATAACTTGCAATTTACATAGCGTATGCTCTAAAATAGCATTACTACATTAATAGCATTTTGAGTTTTAGCGAGACTAACGAACAGCAATTCATTTTTAAATATAAGGAGATAAACAATCATGGAAAACTTCACTAGCCATATTCAAATTCAAATTCAAAAATCATTTATTTTCATAAAATCACAAGGATCACTTCAAAATGTCTTAGGAACTAGGTGAAGCTACGCCGATTCCTCGTGACCAAGCCTAGAGGAATCAGGCAACAAACACGGCTTGGGGTCTACCTTTTTAGATCTAAGAAGCACCATAAACTATCCATAAATAAATAAATATTGGTGGACATTTCACACAGCGCCATCTATCCCCAAACTAAGCAAAGCTTGTACAATGGGAACCAGTTATCTGATAGAATACCTACTTCTATACGTTTTTTTTGTTGTAAATACATACTTATTATACATATTAACACCCAGACACAGAACAAACATCTATGTTCATCACACAAATGTTTATCCTGGGTGGGGATCGAACCCACAACCTACAGCGCAGAAGGCAGAGCTATTTCCAACTGAGCTGTGAGGCCAGCCATATTACTATTATGGCTTAAAATAAATCGTAAAACAGTTAATAAGCCATTCCTAAGTCTTATAGCCGGTCCGTTTCGTGCTGCCCACTAAATCTAACTTTATTACCACTACGACTCAAACATAAAACGAAATCTTTTTGTCGGAACGTTTTGTACAACCTAATCCATACTTCCTGATAAAATGGCCTAAAGCGGAGCATGTTTAAATTCAATCTAATTTTACTAAACTCAAGCCCCGATTATTTGTTTAGTTTTAGTACCTTATATGGATTATGAGCTGTAGAACGAATAAACTTAAACTTCCTGTCTTTTATCTTCTTAATTTATATAAATTACGCGTCACTTTGATTGTCCGCGATGGACCTAAATTACTTAATTTTAATCAAACTTTGCACACCGTGTGCAGTTTGATCTAACTTGAGAGATAGGATAGCATCTCAATTTATAGTCGCAATATTATTTTATTGCAAACTGTTAACACAGCAACGCGCGGCGTATATTTCAAAAAAGTATTTTTGTAATTTTATCAGTAATCTGGTTTTTATAAGTTATGGGATAGATGGCGCTGTATGACATGGCCACCATTATTTATTATAATTTATATCAGAAATGATAAATCTAGCACTTTCTGCTTCAAATAATATGGTTGGTTATATACTGGATTTTTCAAACTCAACATTAATTTAACACTTGTTTTATGGAACCACCAGATAGATAGATAGATAGAAAACTCTTTATTGCACACCACATAACAATAACATGAAAAAAAGAAGCAACACAAACCAACATTGGAGTACAATGGGCGGTCTTATCGCTGGGAGCGATCTCTTCCAGACAACCTTTGGATGGACTGGACATAAAGTGTACGATATACGACGGTGGTGCAGTCAAAAGCGTGTACCTACATACATTTAATACAAAATAAACCTAAAAATATCTTTAAAAACAAATAAAATTAAAATTAAAATACCTAATCTATACTACTCAGAGGTATTTAAAAAGACCAGGTTCACTTCTCAACTGATTTAGATAAAAAATAAGCATGTACAGCTTGAGGCAGTTTTGGGACACCTTGTATTTATTATTTCGTTGGTATTTTCAGACCACTCCAAATTTCTCTAAGTTGACAAGCTCAGCACAATTCCCCAGCATTTTCTCATACCTTGGAAACGGCATTCTACCATATTTCACCACTCATTCGTTTTTACGCCCCAAACCCAATGAAGCGGCGCTTCTACTTTTTGACAATCGTCCTTAGAAAATTTCATATCTACGGATAATGTTATAATCCCTGTGATGCCTCTGTTCTCGCCAGGGTTACCATGGTTTTGAAAAATTTAAGACAATAAAAGTAGGCAAAATAAATTACGAATGCAGAGCAAATATTACCCGCTAGTTTTATGCATCCACAGCATTAAAGTCGGGGGCTTCCCCGTTTAAGTAAAACTCGTATCTTGTTTCGACTCAAAACATTTTATTTCTTTGTGGGTAATTCTGGGTTCAAAAAGCTCAAAATCAAAGTTTCCCGATGCCTTTTCAAGCAGGTACCTATTTTTCCAGTGTTTGAAAAGTATTGTGGGATCACACTGAAGCAAGATGAAAGGCGCGTTCACCTTAGGACATAAATGTTAATGAACTGAAAATACATATTTTAAGTCAGGGTGCAGTGGAAACACAGTGGTTACAACTTTTTCTGGTGGGTTCTAGGATGAAGTCATAGTTTGTGACTCGTTTGTTTATTTGTCAAATCATTGTCACCATAGCCCGGGCTTTATCTCGTTTATAAAGAGGTATAAAACCCGAAATAATATCGGCCCCTCTTATTTGCAAGCCGCGTTTTCCCATATTCAGCATATTGCGACGACGCCGGCGTCTTGGCGCCGCACTCTCACGGCATTTTTTGAATATTTTTCGACGAAATCGCATTTTATTGAGTGTGAACATCAATTTCCTTTTTTTCAGGTTGAATTGATTGGAGGATTTGAAGGTAGTTTTATAACAGAATGTTGGGAACAATCGACCTCTCGAAACGAACCTTTATATCATATAACATTTTCGACTGACTGATTATCTTATATTATATTATAAGCAAGCAGGTTTGTCAATCGGATCATAACTTTTGATTTAAATATGTACAAAAATGATCCTAGACGCAAGAGAAACTAAGTATATGACTTTTGAATTGAAGCAACGATCCAAGTAAATTGTATCGCAAATGATGTAACTGAATTTGATCCGCATAAATATCAGCCGACAAGCGTGGGGTAAATACGGTGATATCTTACCCAGTACCGCCTCTGAATTACCAGCTAGCATACCCTGCTTCAGGGTTGACACTATCATAATTATAATTCATTCGTTTATATAAATTATCTTTCTTCATCTTTCTTTATCAAGGTTCTCAGGTCGACGAGTATATATATATTTTTCTATTGTGTAGAGAATAGTCCCATATTGGTCCCATTTAAAAAATATTAATGTAAGACTAATAATTCTTTAATAATACTTAAAAAAAACCGGCCAAGTGCGAGTCGGACTCGCGCACGAAGGGTTCCGTACCATTATCTATAAAAACGGCAAAAAAATCACGTTTGTTGTATGGGAGCCCCCTTAAATATTTATTTTATTCTGGTTTTAGTATTTGTTGTTATAGCAGCAACAGAAATACATAATCTGTGAAAATTTCAACTGTCTAGCTATCACGGTTCATGAGATACAGACCCTGTGACAGACAGACGGACAGACAGACAGACAGACGGACAGCGAAGTATTAGTAATAGGGTCCCGTTTTTACCCTTTGGGTACGGAACCCTAAAAACCAATGGCGTCCTTTCGATTGGTCTAAACATTTTCGTTGGTTTTCTTTTTAGTTTTTGGAAACGTAATTATTTCTCACAGATTGTTAATGTTGACATCAAGCAGGCGGTCGGTTGTAAAATATAAACCAAATCCTCTTCAAAACATGTTGTAACAACCCACAATAAGTAGTTAAATGAGAAGAAAATTATGATATAAATAAACTTTGTATAAAAAAGTACCTAAGTATTCTATCAGTTATCTAGTTCCCATAGCAAAAGCTTTTAGTTCGGCTAGACGGTGTTGTGTAAGACATAGACATAGACATAGACATAGACATAGACATAGACAATTATTTATTTACTTCTTTAGCACACAACACAACATAACATAAAAAGGAATAAAAATAAAATAAAAAACAGTTTAAACTTACATCTCACATAGGTACACTTAAAAAAACAAGGAAGGAAGGTGTAAAATGTCTACCAATATTAAAGGAAGGCGTAGATGTCTTTTTACATCAATTGAAAGTGGTACAATCAGTCATGCTATGTGTGGTAACTAACTAATTCATACGAACATATAAATATAATATATTTTTTTAGACGTTGAATGGAGAGATCCTGTTTTTCCTACAAACCTATCACAATTCACGTTTTAAAATTTTTTGGATGTCGACATCCTATTTCTACACTTTTCTACTATCTATAAGGCTTTGTTATACTAGAATCCAAGACCCGAGCTCTCTGTCCATACACACACGTACTTACTTATTTTTTACCCGATCATGTTCATAAAACGCTATGAGAAATGAACTTAAAAGTTGAATCTCGATAACCTAAATCAGAGCCTGGACAGACAAAACGATATTTTAAAAGTTACGCTTTGTAGCAACCCTATTTGAAATTATTTACAATTTTCTTTATGAAATACTTTGAAATGTTGCGAGAAATTTATTGGAGGACTTTAAGAAGTAATTCGAAGTTATATCGTCTCATTTCGAATTCAACTGTAGTTCTGAGAGATGGTAAACGTACTCGTATTTTGATAAGATTTGATGTTTATCTTTTGTTGTAATTATTTGACTTTAAAACATTATATTAGTTTGTTGCTTTGAAGATTCTGTGCTAATGATCTTTACTCGTATTTTTACGACATCGTTAACCTCGGTGGCGTAGTGGGCGAGTGTTTTGCTAAAATGCTGGGTGTGTGCGGAAATGGTGTGGGTTCAATCCCTGCGGCGGGTCATGTTTGCATGATCTGCAAATATTTGTTCTGGGTCTAGTAGTTTACTCGTAGTTTCTGATACGTCATAAGAGTCATATATTTATACATACGTTAGTTGAATTGAGGGTGACAGGTGCTTTTATGTTTTTAAAATGCCTCAGACTATCTCCTTAGACCATCTTTAAGGATCTAAACGCTTGAAGATTTGAGAGGAGATCAACCGTTGTTATCGATAATGAGCAGATGGTATTTTTAATATATATAAATAAATATACAAAACAAACATCTATGTTCATCACACAAAAATGTTTTTCCTGGTAAGGATCGAACCCACAGTCTACAGCGCAGAAGGCAGAGCTACTACCAACTGAGCTGTGAGGCTTGTCAAATACCTTAACCAGCCAATCACCGACGGTCGACAGCACTTCATCGTTTGCAAACAATGTTGTTTACAATAATTTTTTGGCGTAATAATCGATTTTAAATAATACCAATGTTCATAGTAACTATTATATAATCTTGAAATACAGTGAATTATTCTTCAATAGATAGTATGACAATGCTATTATCTAAATTTGAAAGCTGTGGCAATAAAAAGCAGAGGGTAAAGATCAATTTTTACGCAATAAACTTGCTGTTCGAATAACAAACGTACTCTCTAGTCTATCATGATCCAGTCTCGATGATATGAAATTCAAAATAGCCTCTCGTCAGGAACAAAGACCTACCTCAGTCAATCCCCCTTCATGCAAAACTGTCTTCGATACAACAACAATGCTGTGCAACAACGATATGAACACGAGATAACAGATTGGGAAGATAAAAAGCCATGTTGGACGAGTGGGACATCCCGGCGTCCATCATGCGCATTTACACGTGTTCAGAACAGTGACGGAAACCAGTTAGTAGGTATTATAAGCGGTATGAAGTGTTACTTGTACCAAATTTCATGTTTGAACGTGCCTCTGACTATCTTCTTAAGGATCAAGGATCTGAACACCTATAGATCTGATAGGATGTCTCCCGGATTACAGTCGTGTTCGCATTTATTCTTTAAATTGTAAGTCTAGAAACAGTTGCTTTCAGAGAACTCGTCATGCTAAATGTAAAAAGAAATGGTGAAATCTTGCGATTTTCGTGTCCAGAGGCTGAATTTTTCCTGGGGATCCTCAATACCCGTTATACGGCTGTGAGAACACATTGTCTCCTTTAAGGGGAGGTTTCCTTTTTGAAAGCAATTTTATGATAATTTATCTAGATTTTATAAGTCAACCACATTCTCGTATCCTTTCAATATGGTACCTTAAATTTATTAAACTACTCTCCGTTGTTATGGTATATATTATTTTAGAAAATCATGCCTTTTTCTATTGAACTTTGAAACGGCTAGTAATCTTACCTTAAGGTAGATAGAAAATAAGAAGATAGTAATTAACGAGAAACAAATTGTCAAGATGTATGGGCGCCTGGTTTCATAGAGCGTGGGAGATCCTCGTCTTAACTAACAAAGTCTTGGGAATAGTGATTTTGAAAGGGGTATGACAGTCATCGATATTGATTAGAAATTCTACATAGTGCCTTGTTTTACAACGATTATGACGACTATTGTGTTGTTGGTTCTATTATAATTCCATTTTCGTATTACCAAACTAAACACGCTGTACACACATTTTATATATTAATAAAGTAAAGTATTTTTCGCTTTAGTTACCTAGTTCCCAAAATACAAGCTTTGCATAGTTGGGGCTAAACGGTGTGGTGTGAAATTTCATCCAATGTTTATCTATTTGATTTTTATATCAAATATTGAATTCGTATATAAAAGATTGTCTAGTAATCCCTCTACTTTTGATTCGACTGATCGCAAGTTCCAAAAAAATAAAGTCTTCCAGCCTTTATGCGGCAATTATTAAACGTAGCTCGTTAGCACGTTCTATAAAATTTCTCCGTGAAACTCGCTTTAGAAAGGCGAGTGAGAAGACGTCAAAGCGACGGACGTCCGCTCCTAGAAGCGGCCGACACGTGAGTGCGCTAATTGCACTACTTTTACCTCTTTATGTGTGCTTTATAGTTGCCATTTTGATTTTATTAAGAAAATTTGTAAGATAACTAGACTTTGCTTTGTAAATTCTATTAATTCCTACTAATATTATAAATGCGATAGTTTGTAAGTGAGTGGGTGTGTGTGTGTGTTTGTTTCTGTTTCACGCAAGAACTACTGCACGGATTAGGCTGGGAATAGACGTCCGATTTGGCTTCTGATTGTCTGATCAGACTATCGGATCGGATTCACTCAATACACGTCCGATTTTTGCTATTCCCAGCCTTAAAATGAAACTTCACAGTAATATAGCTTATACATCTGAATAACACATAAGCTATTTTTTATCCAGGTACAACCCATGCGAAGCCGGGGCGAGCAGCTAGTATTATAAATGCGAAAGTTTGTGAGTTGGTGTGTGTGTTTGTTACTCTTTCACTCAAAAACTACTAATCGGATTAAAATGAAACTTTACAGTAATATAGCTATACATCAGATCAATACTTATGTTACTTTTTATCCGGGTACATACATTTTTTAATGATTAGAATTGTTTTATTGTTTAACAGAGAAGTATTCTATATTTTCCATAAACTTATTACCTTAGGTATTTGAAAATATAAATAGAGACGTTATAAAATCTCGATAAAGATCCATTGTTATTACAAGCTGTTAAAAAGCTAAGATGGCCTCTGGTCCCATCGGAAGTGGAGGTCACTAACGATCCGAGCTAGGTGTACGTAAGTGACGTACCTTTTCGTAAAAGTTTATGGCTGCCGACATTCGCAATTCAAAATGTTTTCTACACAAAGCGCTTGTGTAAGGGTGTAGTTACAAGGGACAAGTATTTTATTATATTGTATGTGTATATATTGTGTGTGTTATATTATATATCCTTCAACGTTTAGAGCACGTGTTTTTGATGCGCATATAAATTTTCGAACAGAAAAATTCGGATTCAAACCCAAGACCTTCAGATTGAAATTCGAGGTACATCCCACTCGGCCAACACACACACGGCTAAATGTCACTGTGTAAATGTCCTCAAATATTTTTTTTTATTTCATTGCGTTTTAATGTGTACCGTGTGACCACACACAGCCTTATTGTTTTTCCGCGTCAAGGTTGTAAAGTTTAATGCTAATAGACCTGAAAGTGTTATTGTGGAGGCTTCCACGGAAGAGATAGATGAAAACAGTTTGCAGTTTCTGACATAATAATAAACATTCCATTATATAGGCTTTTATGGACTTTTAAAATCGCAGGGAGGTATTTCACTGCTTTTGTCTGTTTGTTTTACTCTTTTATTTATAACTAGCTTTTGCCAGCTGCTTTGCTTGTGTGATACCTGGATAAAAAGTAGGTAACTATAGGTATGCTAATTCAGGACATATGCTATGTATATTTCAAGTTTCATCTAAATCCGTTTGGGTGTGATTGAGCCACAAACATCCAAACATCCTCGCAAACTTTGGGATTTAAATTAACCAGACAAAGCGCGGTATTTGAGCGCGGCAACGGCGCTGCTAGCCACGCTATGATTGGACGACGGCTGTGCGTACACTTACCTTTATGTTTAAATAGTCACGCGGCAAACTTGTGTCCTGCAAATGCCGCGATCAAATGCTGCGATATGTCTGGTCATACCTTTATAAAACTCGTATCTAGGATTAGCATTTTGATAAATTGACATTAGTGTTATTATTAAAATGTATAACTGACACGCGCCTGAATTCGTGGCTGATAAATCACACTTTAATATTATAAATAAAAAAGTTTCAATGTTTTTTTGTCACTCAATCACGTCGCAACAGCTAAAGCAATTTTTACAAAATTTGGTATACAGTAGAATATGATACTACTTTTAACACATAATACTTTATAACACGATACATCATTTCAAAATGATTTAAATAGGACGTCAAAGTTTATACAAAAATCCAGGCGAACGAAGTCGCGGGGCTTTTACTAGTATAAAATGAAATTACACAATTAGTAATATACAATGAAATATTCTGTTTACCATTATTAAACAAATTTTCAAAATAATTCAAATGTTTTTAATCAAACCTACTTGTATAGTTATGAGCAATTGAGCAAATAATAAATTATTTTGAGTTTGAAATGATAAATGATTGCTACTAAATAAATGAAAAAAAAAAACATTAATTTAATCAAACCAATCTTATTTTATTAGATCTGTAAAATCTATTCAGACGAAAGCCAATAAAAAAATCAAATGATATTAAACGAGTTATAGCCTAACTTTGATAAGAGCGATATTAAAACTCCCACAGTTTAATTACAAGTGTCCCTTAAAAGTAGATCTTATCAGGCAAAATAAACCGAGCTCCTGAATTTAAAAGTAGCCATTATAAAACAAAATACCTACTGGGTAGGTATCTACTCTTGGAAACGATTAATGATATATCGGGACATACGTCACATAGTTTTCCGACTATATTTTGAAAGATGAAACCGACATTACTTTTGACAATTGACATCATACATTCTACTACGACAGACGACGATTTCTGAGTGCGGTTTGGCCGAGTGTACCGGAGCGCTGTCATATCGCTTCGATAATAATGATTATACTGAAAAATAATCACCCAGTAAATGTAATATCTCAGTCTAGTAGAGATCTTCTGATCCTCTATCTTGGATCTCCAGTCCATGGCAATCTTAAAGATGTTTATAGGAGATAGTCAGAAAAATGTATGGCACATTCGAGAATAATAATAAAACTACCAAGATAATAAAAAAACATAGTTAGTAACGTTATTCGTCATACAGTTTCGTGAAGGTAACTTGTAAGCATAAAAACTTACATTAAACTACCGTCTTAAAGTATTTACAGAGAAGGAATATTTATTAAAGATCTTAATCACATCAACAGTAATAATATTCAGAGTTAGGGTTATTAAATTATTAAAATAATAAATCGATTTTTTATTACAATAAATTTAATGATTGTCTGATCTACCATTGAAATCAAAATAGACAATTATTAGGTAAAATAGGTACGTACGCCTTTCTGTTAAATAATCTAGTTCCCTGACATGACAGCTTGGGGTTGACCTAATTATAATTAATTATATTTTACGGGGTATTTTAAAACACGTTGTAATAGTATTAGATGTTATTTGTTTCAAAAACTGATACTAAAAATAAGTTTGTTCATCACTAAGTGCAATTAAAATGTGGGATCAACAATAACGAAAGACCCGAGTGGGTTTAGGAAGTACTTAATTGATGCGAATCTGGCCTAAATTTTCAATCATAACTTACAAAGGCGTTCCTAAATTGTGTTAGCTCTTCATGAATAAAGCGCGTTGTTTTCGAGCCCGATGATAATGCTCAGATCTAACTAGATAATGTGATTTGCAAAAAGACGGTAAAGTTATAAATTTGGAGGAGGCAGTCTGATTTGGTTGATTTTATGTTGATTGTGAAATGAAATACAACTCAATTGCTCTTTATTATCGTTCGGAACATGAAAAATAAAGTCCCGTTTTTATATACAATTTATTTAATTATTAATTACTAAATTTTACCTGCGACTTTTCGTCAGCGTAGATTTAGGAAATCAATATTTGAAGACTTTGTGGTATAATATTGAAATTTCTGAAAATCAATATAATATTTTTGGAATAAAAAGTAGCCTATGTTCATCTTAAGACTTGGTTTAAGACAGCGGTTTGGCCGTGATAATTACAGGCATGACTTGGTACATATACCCGTATGTCTTAAGTTGATGGATAAGTGCATCTTACGACGCTATTTTTTGTGTGTTCGTGTTTTGTTATAGGCTAAGAGCAACACGTGCTTCCTACGGAAGGGAGTAACCATTCGCCGCGGTCTCCTCTGTCAAAGTACGAGCCCAAGTGGGCATACACATTTTATAAAACGTGTCTATGTGTGAGTCACGAATTATTAGTGTACACGAATTATTAGTGTATTGTTGGATTGTTTATGTGTTAACTTCATCATTAAAGTCAGTTGGCAGTTTTGTTTTTGTATATAAGAGTGCGGAACTACACTTGTGTGCACATTTCCCCCCGCAACAATCGCCCCAGAACTATGTTAATAGTAATCCATCGCTAAGCCTACTTATAAGGTTAAAGGCGATGATGATAACACAGTATTGCTATCTGCTTGTTCAGCTTAAAAAACATTCAAAATCCGATCTTGTTTTCTTGTTGATTGCTACGAAAAGAATTCCAGATAAACCCGAAATAATGGTTTGAGTAGGGTTTTGAACAAACACGGTTGTTCCACTATATTTACTTCAAAAGTTTGTATTGGTCCATGTATTTAAAAACTAGCATGGAAGTAAAATGTCTCCATTTTGGAACCGTGCAGGGAATCCCCGAGTTCGTTATGTCCATTGAAAACTGGCAAAGAACTAGAAGTATTTTAAATTAAAGTTTGCAATTGAAATGGTACGAGTAGATACTTTTGGCTTTGTGATTGGAAGCCGTTGTTGGCAAGTTTTGTGTTTTGTTTTTTGTTTCGTTTGTAACATTAGGACTTTCTCACAGCTCTTTTTATTTTGTTAAGCTCAGTCTTCAGTGCTGTAGGTTATAGGTTCGATTTCCACCCAGGACAAACATTTGTGTTGTGAACAATGAACTTAGATGTTTGTTTGAAGTCTGTGTGTTATAATATACACAAGCTATAAGCCATAGCTTTTCTTAGTTTGTGAATAAGTTTTGATGTTAGTATGTCTGTTTTTCAATCATACTGTAACAACTAAACTATTTTAGTGTAAACATAGAGAACAGCACCGTATTGCGTAAGCTTACTGATAATCGTAATCAGTTTCAACAGTAAAAAAATCCATATACAATGAAAGTTTGACAGTCGAAGCCGATCAAGATTACCAGTGAGAACACGCCATAAGGCTACCGATATAGTTCTTAACCTGGTTAAACATATAAGCTTTTTATCCCAATAACCCGTGAGCAAAACCGCGGTCCAATAAATAACACTAAACCGGCGGAAATGGAGCCAGAGTCACAATCAAACCGACTTGGGCATTGTTGACTCTAGTACCAACAGACCCCGATTCCGGACAAAGTGCCAAACTTGTCCCGCGAGTTACACTGACGTCGGTTCGTATACACTAGCGAGTTTCTAATTGGTTTATGCTGAACGCTGGTCGCCGGTACCTAGAGGTTTAATTTTCATGCATACGAAAGTACGATTCACAGCCGCTTAGAGATACTTGAAGATGTTTAAGCAGTGATTGGTGACAAGCAAGCCTACGTCGCTTATAAAAATACGAACTGGTTTCCTCACAATGTTCTGCTTGAACAGTCTGAGCACATATTAATGCGCATATACATTTCTCTGATACTGATGAAATTCGAAATATCTTCTACTAAGACAGCACGACAACACCAAAATATGCAATAAAATTCCGTCCTTTAAGATCATTTTTAAGGAGAGTATTTCGCTTTTATCTTTAGGTACGTAAGTGATGATCATCAGTAGAGACTTGCACACTCTAAAAAATAAAGTCTAGTCTTACGACAAACAAACAAGTTCGCGTAGAGTATACACACAGATCTGTCGACTCGAATGCTTACTTCCATACAAATGCGTAGCCAAGTGGCACTTCCGTACATCGCTATCGCTTAGTTTTCGATTCTCGAATGCCAAGACTCTGTGGCAAATGAATGCAGAATTAATCCGTAAAGAATTCTATATGGCAAAGCGAACGCAGTAGGTTGGTTATATTTTCATGCGGTCTAGATTAGATTTCCAATAATTAAGCAATCTTTAGCGTTACAAACTAGATAAGTGGCAATACCAGCTGAGTGCTTCCGTAAGAGCTCGTAATGATGCAGTTTTAAGCTATGCCAAGGCTTTTAGGTGCCAAATCTTCTGTCACCAGAATTGGCCTCTGGTTCATTGGAGTACTTTTATTTGCCGGTAAATACCAGCAAGCCGGTAAATGGTCGACAGTAATCGATGGGATTGCACTTTGATAATTACATTTTATATGTAAGGATTGTTCGAATTGCAGTAAAGCATGGCCGGAGTGCCCGCTTGAGTCTAGTTGAGCTTCGAATGAGGTGCGGTTTTGATATGTCGTACATTACGGTCTGTGGACTTTGGCTTACATGAAGTTGGTTAAAACAATGGTTTTGTAGTATAAAGTGATTTTTATGAAAAATCATTTCGTCCACCAAGGGTGCGTGTTCTCATAGCGTCGTTCTTGAATACGAGGGTAGGACTAGACTAGGTTGTACGTTGATAGATCTGTCAGTCAGTCAACGCAAGAGTATTATGTATTTAGATCTGCAAATATTTTTTCTCGTCTGCGTGTTATGTTACCATGGTACTGATACCCATGATACGAAATTTAAGTGTAAGGTCAGAACTATATTAAAATATAATAGTAATAAATCACAACAGAGAGCGAAAAACAATCTAAAACTGAAAGCTTATCTCGGACTGTGTTTTATTTGATCACCAATGCACGTGTACCTGGACCATACGATGTCATGGTAGATTAACAGTGATGCGAAAATTAAAAGCTTTTATTTAACTTGCAATGTATGTAACTAATTATGTTTGTTAAGGTGGAATCTTGCAACTCAATTTTGAAGCAGTTATCTTTAACCGATTGAGCTGAAAATTGGCATAATTATGTAACTTCGGTGATAATGCAATAATATGGTGGATACAGCGAGCTGATCTGATAATGGAGTCAAGAGCTGTCCAACGGAACTCCTCAGTAAATAGTCTGATTGAGATTAAACTTTGCATACCCATCAATCAATGACAATATAAAATAATGGTACTAGCGAGCTGGTCTGATGATGGAACTCAAACGTAGCCATAGGTTCTCCCTAACTACACAACATAACCACGTAATGTTTGAGCTCATTGGATTTGTTTTGGCGAGTACTGGAACCCTAGAAATTATAAAAGCTTGATTTTCAAAATATATTTTTCAAACTATCGTGCTTAGTAGACATAACTATACATTTTGACACGAGTCTTTATCACGTAATTACCTTTAATTTACTTTCCCGACGTTTCGACTATGTTACAATAGACATGGTCGCGGGCAGACTGGAGTATTTGTAGACGTAGACCCATCTCAAAATCTATAGTTATTTCAAAATATATTAAAAAAAACACGTGCTCGAAACGGTGAAGGAAAACATCGTGAGGAAACTAGTTAGTATTCTTGTAAGCGGCGATGGGCTTGCAACCTGTCACGCATGGAATGCTAACTACTGCAAAATGTGGGCACTTGCCAAATATAATGTTTGGACGTGCCTCTGGCTACCCCCACTAGACATCTTCAAATGATCTAAGCGCCTGGAGATCTAAGAGGATGTCTACCGTTACCTGGGGATTACAGTCGTGATCGATTAATTATTTTTTTATTTAATTTTTTAATTAGTATTATTTTTAGTTTAGGTTCACTTTCCTATTGCCTATACAAAGTACTGTGAGGTTCACTTTATACCACACTAGCGACCCGCCCCGGCTTCGCACAGGTAGCATGTTATTATACATATAAACCTTCCTCCTGAATCACTCTATCTATTAAAAAAAACCGCAACAAAATGCGTTGTGTAGTTTTAAAGATATAAGCAAACATACATACATACATATTACATACAGACGCGGGAAGCGGAAAGCGACTTTGCTTTATACTATGTAGTGATTGTAGTAACCTTAAGCATTCATCTAGAGTCTGCGTTCAATGGTAACTGTAACTCATCTGTGGTCCAATTAGCATTTCATACTTCACCTACTTCTGCAAGCAAATTGCAAATTCACGATTTATTACCCTCAAGAGGAAGTGAGCAAGCTGTGGTGCTAGCACTAGTTTACACGAAACAAAATTATTAACCCGCGAAAAATGAGGAGGTTCTCATTTCGACACGTACCTATATAAATATTTTTTGTTGATTTTTAGGGTTTTGAGTCTACAAGAAACCCTTATAGTTTCGCCATGTCCGTCCGTCCGTCGGTTTGGAGGCGTGAAAAAAATCACGGTAGTACATACAACGAACTTAAAAAAAACTATCACGGTTATGTAGGCGTAACAATTTTTCGAGTAATGACGTAATAGTGGACCAATTTATAAAAATTTATTTGAAGATAAAATAGTATTTTTTTTGCACTTGGTTTCGGTCGGTTTTATGTATGACCGCGCATATCTCTTTACCTGGTGGTTCGATTTCGATGATTTCGTTTATATTATGTAGAGTATAGTCCTAAGTTGGTCCCATTAAATATTTACACGACGTAGAATTAGTAATTCCTTTATAAAACTTAATAAACTAATATCGTCCTTTGACTTTTTGATGGGTTAAAAATATTTTCGTCGGTTTTTTTTGTTTTATAAACTTAATTATCATTTCATCACACTGGTTACTTACATTACTGGCCAACAGTATTTAGGCACATTTCAGAGCGATTTTACGTAAATGACAGTATTGTCACCTTAATCCATCCAATCCAGTTTTGACAGTAAACCAACTGAAATTTGTAGTTAGAAGCCATTTACGATTAGTAACAAATTTAACTACTAGTAAGAAATTATCATTTTCTTCTTCTCACTTAATGTGGGTAGGCACAACATGTTGGCAAACATGTCGAGAAATAATTTTGCTTATGGGCCGCCTGCCTGACGTCAACCCTCTTTTAGAAAATGACAAAATAAATTGACAAATCCATCAAAACCGTACAATTGATAGTTTGTATTGTTGACATCCTGTCCCACAAAATGGGTCCCATTTTCTAAAAAAGACAATTTTCCCCAAATTATATACCACAAGAAGTTGCTAAAACTTGAACATAAAGATACAAAAATATTCGTTTCAATTGGAGACTCGTCAGCGATTCGAAACCGCCCAAACTTATGTTAACACGGTTAAACTCCGTATTTGCCGGCAACTCGTGAATTGCAGTGTGTTGCTGTCTCGAATTCGTGTTCCTAAAAGCTTGGTTTCTAAGAAACTTCGACCGTATTAAGACGCTGTGTGACTGAGATGACATTTGATGGGCCTCTTACCTCTGTGGGTATTAACTCTGCCTTCCGAGCTATTTGTCGTGGGTGCATTTCAATGTGTGTATCTGTGTATGTTAGTCTAGTTAGTGGAATGCTAACTGCTGCAAAATGTGGACGTGCCTCTGGCTACCCCTACTAAACATCTTCAAAGGATATAAGCGTTTAGAGATCTGAGAGGATGTCTACCGTACTTGGGGATTACAGTCGTGATCCTATTTTTTTTGTCTGTAAGGTATTTATTTATATGGGTATGTTTTTGTATTTATTACTTTACATCTGTTGCCTGTAATATAAATATTATTATTATTATAATGTATAGTTAATTATTCAATTCGTTACATGACGGAGATCATTTTCTTGAGTACCAGAGCTTTAGATGGGTTTAATTAAGAGCTTGTTTGAGATTGCATTTTAGCTTGATAAATTGAGTTGACTGTAAACCGATGACATCCTAATCTTACTATAATATCATAAATGTGAGTTTTAGTGTGTGTTTGTTACTTTTTCACGCAAAAACTACAATGTGAATTAAAATGAAACTTTAAAGTAATATAGCTTACACATCAGAATAACACATAGGCTACTTTTATTCAGGTACCACCCGTGCGAAGCCGGGGCGAGCAGCTAGTAATATTATGAATGCAAAAGTTTGTGAGTTTGTATATATTTTTGTGCCCTAAGCAATCCTAAACGACAAAACGGAATGAGATGAATTGATGATTTGATTATTTGCTGTAGAATGTAGATATAAATCAGATAAAACTTTGGAACATGTAATTCGAAAAACAAAATGATAAAAAAATTGTAAAAAGGATAACTAAACTGACGTCACAGACTAAAAACATCTTCTTTAAGCAACGCAGTTTCAACTAATGAATGATACTCATTCTACTAAAATTCGTAATTTAATTTATCAGTAGGTACAAGGTTTGTAGGGAAAAATTGGAAGTTGCCTGAAATTTCTTCTTGCTATGCGATTATTATAATTTGACAGAACAACGTCTGTCAAGGGTCAACTAGTCTAAATACATAATTTTATTCCCTATTTTTCTTACGCCATAACTTGAGAACGTCTGCACTAAATTGAATTATATATTTTTTGTATTCGATATTGTCAGAACAAAGATGAAAATTTCGAAAAATCTAGCTTAAAATTGAAAATTTCGGGAACAACTGAAAGTCTTATTGCGATGGGATTATTGAAATTTGACAGAACTAAAGTCTCTCGGGAAAGCTGGTACCAAATAAACATTGGTATACATTTTATTAACGTTAAGTGTACCTACTACTCTTATTCCTTTTCGCAAACTTTCGATCTCTCCTCGTATGTTTGACTCGTAAAAATGGTTTATAAATAATATATTGTACCTAATGTATTGGGTATGTACGTGTACGCACTATCCCTAGTTGCCTGTCATATATGTTGTTATATTATTGATGTTTGTTTTGTATCTGGGTGTTATAATGTATTTACAAAAATACTTATATAAGAGTTATATCAGTTATATATATAAAATATAGTACAAGCTTTCCTAAGTTTGGGGCAGATGGCGCTGAGTAATAATATAGTGGCCTTTCTTTTTTTTGTCAGACTGCTTCATTATATTTAACCAAAAAGTATACATGTCGAATTGAAAACCTCCTCTATTTTCGACAGTTAAAAATAACCAGTTATCTCAATAAACAACATGAAAGGAATAAATGATTTCATTGGGTTAATTTCATAAAGATATCACTAACTTCGACAGCTACTGTCTCAAACTCGGAACCGATCTAAAATGCAATTACCTGCGCAGTAAACACTAGTTTATTACCCTATCGAATCACAAGAGAGTACTTCTAATTATTATAAACTAGCTGTGCTCGCGACTTTGTTCGCGTTGAAGTCGATATTACCCTCAAGAGTCTCGTCTATTTCTCGCAAAAATACCGATTCCGTGTGTTGCTCCATAACCTTATCTATCATCTAGTAAAAGTTATATATAAATCAGTTCTGCCGTTTCAGAGATTAGCCCGGAAAAACAGAAAGACTGATAGAGACAGATACAAATCTTAAAAAAAGTTGTTTGTGTTTTAGTATCGTGTAAATAACTATAAGCACTAGAGAAAATACTTGAATCTTAACTAAATGTTTGTTTAAAAATCACGTATTTTTGTATGGGAGCCCCGTTTAAATAACTATTGGAGTTTACTCCTTAAGAATCGGTTTTTGATATAAGGCGCCCGGTATGAGAAAAATGTGGGGTGTAAAATCTACTGAACGAATGACCTCGTTACGTTTTTGGCGCGCAACTTTCTAATTTGGTGTGAGCAGTGCAGCTAGATCGTGGGTAGTGTGTACCCTTACTTTGCCTATACTTTATAATGCTTTCTCTCACTCTTACTGATGGCAAAATATCTTATAGTGGGGGTACGCTCTACGCACGACCTGGTAAACTCCAGTCGTGCGTCGGAGCTGACACACACAATTATTTTTTTTATTCTGTTTTTAGTTTTTTGTTATAACGGCAACAGAAAATCTGTGAAAACTTCAACTATCTAGCTAACACGGTTCATGAGATACAGCCGTGTGACAAACTGACAGCGAAGTCTGTTAGTAAAAGAGTCCCGTTTTTACCATTTGGGTACGGAACCCTAAAAAGCATTTAAAAACATACATACATGTCGAATTTTAAACCTCCTCTTATTTTGTTGTTTATTAATATGGTAAGGCTTAATTTTCGGTAAAAACTCGTGCTGAGATAACAGAACAAAGGAACTAAACAAATTACAAGTGTTATATGGAGCGGCAGGATAAGTGAAACACGTATCAAGTTTCCATCTGGCAGGCAAGCTTCGTTTTTCCGAATCACTGCTGCCGTCTAATGACCACCTTATTCTTAAGGTGTGCCTAGGCACACCTTAAGAATAAGCGCTGGATCCAGCAATCGCAGCAATCCAGCGCGGCAAGTATGCCGTGCGAACAAATAATAACACTCGATTGCCGCGCAATGTCTGGACACACCTTAGCGACGCTTTGCTTAGACGTACCTTCTGACACTAACTGTTAGACGGTTCGGTTGTTCTTGTAATTGTCAAGAAAAGGTTTAATCAAATATTTTGAAATTGATGAATTAAAATTTTTGTATAATACAATGTTAACTTTTAGTATGTGTTTTTTTATAGGTATAGTGGTAATACTACAATACTTTTAATGGATAGACTGTGTAAAAGATGACATGGGTAAGAAAGGAGTGAGGGATGAGATGACGGCTGTTATAAGGAAATGGAAGAACACAATGTTTTACCGACCTCACTTAAGTGGGATAAGGGCAGAAAGATGATGATGATGATAGTAGTACTACCCGGAGCCCCTTAACGAGCTGCTCTACTACTCCTTCGAGCGTTAATTTGCTTTATAGCGGAGTCTAAATGACGGTGACGCCGTCTGACGGAACTAAAGCTTCAGCGCTCAAGTTGCAGGCAACTTCACTCGGGTAATTGTTTTATTGTCTATTCTTAGGGTGGCCATGTTGCAAAAACTTGATATCACGTACATTACGTAAATAAATAAAAAAGCCTAACATGAACATATTTCAAAAATAATAATAATAATAATAAATTAGACATAGGGGCATGCAGGCATGTACCTATGTCATATTTTTCTCAATAATTAAAAAAAAAAACTATTTAAATACCTATTTTTCAAATTTGTCGCTGCTGGGATTACCTCTAGAAATACGGCTAATTACAACGTTTTATCTTGTATTGCTGATATTTCAAGGCAATTCAGATGCTCTTCGTCATGAGCATCCTTCATGCGATCATTAATGCAAGGCTAAATAATAAAATTATATTCAAATATATTATTTCAAGAAAATCAGTCAGGTTTTATGAAATCCTTTTTTTTACCCAATCATGGAACCCCCAGCACTCAATTGCGAGGGTAACGGTTACGGGATAGCTAGTATTTCAACATCATGCCCGGTTCACTTTCCTTAAAGCCTTGATTTACCAAGAAGAGACGACCGTTATACACCGTCTGTAATATGTTTATTTTACACATTAGATGTAAAAAAAAATAGAAATACCACGTTTTTCACGTTTTGAAACAAATCAGATGATTATCATCATGAGCATCGTTCTCGACCGTGATTAACGTCAGATCGACTGTATGTATGTATGTAACTATGTTTGTTATGGTGGAATCTTGCAACTCAATTTTGAAGCAGTTATCCTTATCCGATTGGGCTGAAATTTCGCATACTTATGTAACTTCGATGACAATGCAATAATATGGTGACAGTGAGTTGATCTGATGATGGAGTCAGGAGCTGTTCAACAGACACTCACAACGGAACTCCTTAGTCAATACTCTGATTGAGTAAAAACTTTGCATACTTGTCAAGTTCCAATGAAAATGTTATATTATGTGACAGGTGCTCGATGGTTTAAATTATTTTACAAAAGCTTGTCATTGAAAAATATTTTTCACCAGAAAACTTATTACCATTGATACCGGTTTTACTAAAACATGGGTTTTGGGTCCGCGCTCAAAAATATCCACTGAATTTGCATGACAAATCAAATAATGCATGACAATCCTGCCTCAGTACGCAAGACTTCGTTTACAATGCCGTATTGTGTAGTTACACTTTTTGCGTGAATTTTGTTTTAGACCCGAAGTCCATTGTTTATAGGACGATGATTGATATGTTCAAATTGGTATTGACAAGTTTAGGTATGATTTAATTCATAACACTGGTAATTTCAGCATCATTTAGTTTTATGACAGCGATTAACTTAATTCACTTATTGAGTAGAACATCCTCATTGCTGCTAGAGCTTTCTCTAAACACATTTTAGATAAATTTCGGCAGGATAAAAATGCTGCGAATATAATTTAAAATGTTACAAATTCCTGTTCGATGTAAAGCGTTAGACATTGTTTTGTCGTATAAATTCGTCGTATAGCTTAAATAAATGAAACGAACCTTGATCTATGTAGGTAGCTATATTTGCAAAAATATTAATTTGCCTAGGTCTATGGCCAAAACGCTTCGATAGCGCGATTCAGGATCGGAATACTTTTAGTGGCGACATCTAGTTGTGAAATCGGAACTATATTCTATAAGTGAGAGCTTTAAACAGACATTATTATTTTTTCGTGCTAAATACCGTTCCGACGACATTCAACTAAATGTTCTTGGCATAGTTTCAAGAGTTAATTTAGTATTAGTTTTATTAATATTGCCACTTTACTTTCTGAAGGTCTAAGACCGTTTCAGAGTCGAATTTTCACAATAAAACGCAAAAAAAACATACCTAAAATATTGTTATTTGTATTTTTAATATAATCAGTAAATAATAAAATATCCCGTATACTTGTAGGTACTTATTAGTTGTAATTTTTTTGTATAAAAAATGTTTTTGAAGAATTCTAAAAACAAGTAAATAAGGCCGTGAAATTGCATCGCCCTAGAGGTTTTTAAGAACTCTGTCAATGATTAAGCCGCAATTGCACTAGAAGACATTGTTGCTCGACACATATTGTACTTGTTGGGCGACGTCACGCGGGACATCGCAGGCGACATTTACGGCTCGCGGTCGCGGCACAGACGTACGACTAGGAATCCCACGACAGTCACCCAACTAGAATTCTACGTATCGGTTGTTCTCGCGCGCGACATATCGGGATACATGTCTCCTAGTGCAAATGTGCCAATTCAATGAAAAATAAAGGTGTCATTCACACAAATGACATGTTCGCCAATTTACCCTTGACACAAATATAGCTATACGTCCCACGCATTTCAAACCAACGTAAGCGTTTTAAATATTTTCAACTGACGAAAAAAATGTACAAATATACAAAAGTAGTTCTACATACATTATAAATTCGAAAGTTTGTGAGGATATTTGTATGTTTGTGGCTCATTTACGCCCAAACTATTGAACAGATTTCGATAAAACTTGGAATAGCCTACCCTGGAATATCATATAGACTACTTTGTATCCAGGTATCACGCAAGCAAAGCTACCGGTAAAAGTTAGTATAATTTATACTTTCGTACCTTACTCAATTTCTGTCTGTTGTCAGTTTTTGTCGAGACATGAATTGCCACCATTGTTGAGCTTCATATTCGTGGGTACGTATTACGTTTATGTCAGTTCTTAATTGATTTTATTCAGTGAATATACTAGTATATATTAGATGTCAAATCTGACACTTTTTGTATAGTAAAAGTGTCAGATTTGACATTTGGACGATACATTGTCGATACGATACTGGTTCATACTAACCCCCCTAGACTCTGGACTGAGTTCCGCGACTTTGAATTCCATTGTTACCTACGAGTGTCTACGATTATATTTATCTTACGTATGAACTTTATATAATCGGCCGCACAGCTCAGTTGGTAGTAGATCTACTTTCTGCACTGGACACCAGGACAAACATTTACGTCGAGTGATAATGGATGTTTGTTCTGTGTCTGGGTGTTAGATAACACTATATTTACAAAAAATAGAAATTGGATAAAGACTGTATTTTCCAAGTAAGACAATCATTCTCTTAGATCTACAGCTTGAATATGCCTAAGGGTAGTCAGAGGCACGGTTAACATAAAAAGCACATGCCCACGTTTGTAGTAGTAAGGCTTTTCACACTCGACAGAATGCAAGCCCATCACCACTTAAAAACTACAAATAATTAAGTAGATATATAAGTTTTTTATCAGTTATCTGATGCTGTGTCACATGTTCACCAATATTGAATTAAAAAATCGGTCAAGTGCGAGTCGAACTTGCGCACGAAGGGTTCCGTCCCATTATCTATAAAAAACGGCAAAAAACGTTTTTGTTTAGGAGTCCCACTTAAATATTTATTTATTACTGTTTTTAGTAATTGTTGTTATAGCGGCAACAGAAATACATAATCTGAGAAAATTTCAACTGTATAGCTATCACGGTTCTGAGATACAGCCTTGTGACAGATAGACGGACAGCGAAGTGTTTAGTAATAGGGCCTTAAGTAGATAGGTACAATTAATATGCATTAAAATAATCTTAGTAGAACAATTTATCTAATTGCAAATCGATTACTCACGCCTATCGTGCTAATAATATCTCGTATAGGTAAGAGCTAAATTTGATCTTTCAACGTGTTGCATCTTAAAATAAACGTGCATAAGACTTCTACTTCACAGGTGCATAAGCAAGGTTATATGCGAAATTGCAACTTGTTCAGTGGTGATAGAGTGGTTTATCGCTTGGCATGTTAGGTAGGAAGAAGATTGTGTGCCAATGAAAGATTAGTAATGCCCTTTAGCATTATAGCGCAAATTTGTATTATTTTTATATATTACTAGCTTCTATTCACGGTTTTGCCTAGTAGCCTTCCAAATAGTGAAATATTTTTTCAAGCCTATTTACATAATATAAACTCACTAAATTCACTCTTTATAATATTAGACAGAGATGGTTTTACAATGATTTATATGATTGTTTTTTAGGGTTCCGTACCCCAAAGGGTAAAAACAGGACCCTATTACTAAGACTGCGCTGTCCGTCTGTCTATCCGTCTGTCCGTCTGTCTGTCACAGGGCTGTATCTCATGAACCGTGATAGCTAGACAGTTGAAATTTTCAGAGACGATGTATTTCTGTTGCCGCTATAACAACAAATACTAAAAAAAGAGTAAATATTTAAGTATAGCCCCGATACAACATACGTGATTTTTTTTCAGTTTTTTATAGATAATGGTACGGAAACCCTTCTACTATTCAACTCTATCTACTCAATTATTTGTAGCATTCTGACTTGCACTTGGCAGTTTTTTTTTTATTTAAATTTGAATGATCCATACCTAATATAACGATTTGTAAAGGAAAGGCAACCAATTTATAAATTTCAACACGATATGCAGCGAGGGATTACTACGCGAACCTAGAATTTCTCTACCATCGCCATTTCAATATGTTTCTTGGTTTAATTCCTATTAAAACGATTCTGCAATACATTTACTTGCTTCGGCATCTTTCAGCCCGCCGCCGCCGTCATTCAAGCGGAATTTCCAACACATAAAGCCAGCCCAGGGGGTAATGAAAGCCGCTGCTTCCGAAAACAAAGAAAACACGGTAAATCTCAATGTTTCACCGAAATAAGGAAGCACCTTTCGCGTTCTTACTTACGCAGCTACTTTTTCCGGTGAAGTCGTAGTTATTAATGCGATAGGCGGTCGTTATTTAGCTGGGACGTGGTTCAAGGGAACTTTTTTCACTATTGCCACAATCAAAAATAAATGTGATATTACATTGCGTGTAATTATGTAGGTATTATTATATTCTAGATATTCCGACAGACGTTGTCCTGTCAAATCCCAATAATCCCGTAGAATAAGCAATTACAGTTTTTCCCGAATTTAACAATAATATGCTGCATTTTTCAGAAGTTTCTTTAATACTACTAACTTTCTTTCCCTGCCAATATCGAACACAATAAATAATAATTATTATCACATTTGGTGCAGTCGTTCTCAAGGCATGACCAAAGGAAAATAGATTTGAACGTGCTTCTGACTACCCACATTAGACATTTTTAGGGCATCCACACCCACGGCGAGAACTCCCGCGAATACCCAAGAAGCGTGAATGTGGATAGTAGCTCGTCTCGTTCTCGTGCATTTCGTGGGTGTGAATGAGCTATACGGATCTAAGCACCTGGATGTGTAAAGATGTCTACCGTAGGTACTTGGGGATTGAAGTCGTGATCCTATTTCATATTACATTGCAATGTTGGATATGCACGGAGAGGTTTAACACGTACCTATGTACCTGCTTGTCTATTTTTCTATAGCACACGTTGCACACGAATATCTATTTGCAGTCATGTACAGTTGAAGCACAATATTGACAACTGACGCCATTAAGCTACGCCCCCGTGTACAGCTTGTGCCGCGTGGGTGACATAAATCCAAGCGGGCCACGCGTGCGTTAATGACGTCACGTTATTCGTGCATAGCTGTTTACGAGTGCCAGCAAGCATGCTAGTATGAGCTGATGACTAACTGGGTGATGTTTTTGGAAAGGAAAGCGAGCTGTACGTAAATCCGTGCTCAATAATGGAACTGTGGTTCAAATAGCTGGTTGGAGATCATTAGGTACGAGGTAAAAGAAGCAGCTGTGGTGAAAACGGCAATTCTGGCCTATCAATTTATGCCTATAGGAATACAATAAAGGTGTGACCAGACAATGCGCGGCATTAGGGCGTGGCAGCCGCGCTATGATTGGACTACGAACGCGCTCATATTTACCTTTATGTTTAAACTTGTCGCTAGTAACTTGTGTCCTGCGAATGCCGCGCAATGTCTGGTCACATCTTATGGATGGCGCTATTTGAGAATTAACATTATTATGTAAAAAAAAATATTATCTTTCTAGCTAATGTACATAATATTTGCCGTAATAAAATAATAGATGAGGATATATATTTCTAAACCGTATCTCGTACTAAAATAATATAATAATTCTTACCTTTTAACTGAAATGATGAAGCGGCTTCAGGATTCTCACGTCCACGGCAATTTTTCTTTTTGGCGGCGCACCTGTCGACAACAAGTCTTCAGTGAGTCTACGTGATGGCAGGCGCACAGTGGCGGACGGGAACGCAAAGGACTTAAAATTGATCAATTGAATTTAATAGTTATCTTAAATGCCAGTTAGTGTTCTTATAAGCGGCGATGGGCTTGCAACCTGTCACGTATGGAATGCTAACTACTGCAAAATGTGGGCATGTGCCACATATAATGTTTGGACGTGCCTCTGACTAACCCCACTAGACATCGTCATAGGATCTAAGCGTCTGAAGATCTGAGAGGATGTCTACCGTACTTGGGGATTACAGTCGTGATCCTATTTATTTATTTATTATTTAGTTATCATATCTGTATCTCTCTATTAATCTGTCACGTATGAAATGCTAACTCCTGCAAGATGTAGGCTTGAACCAAATATAATGTTTGAACGTGTCTAAAAGGGGTAGCCTTTTAGACATCTTCAAGGATCATAAGTAGTCTACTGTATTTGGGGATTACAGTCGTGATTCTATATATTTTGTGCTACATAGAATACTCTTGGGGCTCTTGATTGCTTTGTTTCGTCATGGTATTAATAATATGTAGGTACTTATATAGGTAGGTATAACTAATAGGGAGCTTAACTCATAGCAGACTGAGATAGATTAACGTAAAGTCACTTAATGTGGGGGTAGGTATGTGCAAGCACGAAAAGTTTGGACTTAGGAAAATATTGATCTAATAAGATTTTTATAATATATTTATTTAGAAAGTTGAATATTTATTTGATTTTTTATTTAGATTGTAAATTAAAGGTAATTACGTGATAAAGACTCGTGTCAAAATCTATAGTTCTGTCAAATTCTTACAGATTGTAGGGGACATATCCCCGAGGTCCGCGACGTCACCCCACACGTAGAATACATGTCGGCGACAAATTACAGGACAACTGTCTCATAATACAATTGCGGCTTATAGCCACTATGCCAGAGCTGTCAAATCCTTGCAGACAATCTGACAGAGACGCGGCTTTAGGTTCACAGTTTCAGTAACCTTATTTTGTCGCAATTTATTACACGTGACATTTTGCAGCAATTTCTCGTGTATGTTTGGTATTTCAATTAAATGTTATAATTGTTTAATACTCATATATCAAGTGAAGTATGTACACACAATAATCATACTACCCTTCTTGATAATGTTCCCTACTTATTTACCACACGAAAACTTTTTTTTATGAAAAATATAAAATAGTTTAGCTGCAAAATGTCAACTGCGAGAAAATAAGGTTACTGAAACAGCATCAAAAATATAAAACTCTTGCATTACTGACTGACTGACTGACATATCTTTCAACTTTTAATTTGAAGGGCGTATTACTTTTGGTCTGTAGACGTGCATTATAGATGAAATTCTCGAAATTCAACCCCTTATTGGGTGCAACGGGTGTTGATAAAATAATTACACTTGAACGAATTCGCGAGGGTTTCCACTAGTTCGAGGATAAGCTTACTATTTATACATAATTTTCAAAATAGGATAAGTAAAGTAGTTCTGGAAATTTCGTCTTATACATACTTACATAGTCACAAACAAACCTAACCTCTTTGAAGTCAGATTAATAGAAATAGGCACATGTACCTACTCGTAGTTCGTAATATGAAAATTAATGAAGGTACCTATAAAGGTACCAAGATAATATAATAGAGGTAAACAAAACCACAACAAATCACCGACAACCGCCATCTTGTTTTGCCAAATTGACGTTGACATTATCGTATGAGCATTGCCATATAAAAAGCTCGAAAATAAATTGAGTGTCTACTTTTGTTAGCTTATCTAGTCCGTAAAAAAGAAAATAAATATAAATAGAGTCACGTATAATTCCCAAGTACGGTAGACATACTCTCGAATCTCTAGGTGCTCAGATCCTTAAAGATATCTTAAAGGTAGTCATAGTCAGGTAGTCTTTAAACCGATTCTGTATTCTGTTCTATATTTAAAAATTATTTGTTATTTTCATGATTTGTTTCATAAAAAGAATAATGTGTAGTTTCTTTATGATATTTTTCTTTGTAAGGACAGGATAGAACTTAACATATTAGATAATATGTTAAGTTCTATCCTGTCCTTCCAAAGGTTGCCTGGAAGAGATCGCTTTTAGCGATGAGGCCGCCCATTGTTTACACTGTTTTCATTATTAGTTTTTATGACATGTTTTAAATATGTATTTTTGTTATGGTGAACAATAAAGCTATAATCTATCAATCTATCTATCTTAGTATATTAGAAGTATACAATTTTTTATTATATAGGTGCACCTGGATTCGAACTAACTACCTTGAAATTATATACCAACCGCTGCACCAAAGCACTTTCAATTCTAGGATGATATTTTTAAACAGCTGCTATCAATGTCAAACGCATACTTCGCAAATAGACCAACTTATGAGATAATAATCATTGTGAATAATTTTATTAGTTTAAAACTTAACAATATGTGTTTTTATTTATTATAGCAAATGTATTTCTATATATTATGTAAAAATATAGTTGGTTATAATTTGGGAAAATTGCACTTTACACTAAATTAAGCTTTTGAAATGTCACGATTACATTAGAAAAAGTTGTATTGATTAAAAAAAACTATAAATGCAGTTATTTAACTAATGTAAAAAGGAATCTTAAAATAGGTACATTTCTCTTGCAATTTCACTAAAACTACCACTTAGTTAAAACACTCAACACTCAAATATTTTAAAATAACACACACTAAACTAATTCACAAAAAATCACGATCCCTCACCCGTTCGAAATTCAAAATTATTATCTTTAAAAAGTTTTGAATCCCAACTGACAGTTGTTTATTTTTCTGAAGCCTCCAACGGGTAAGGCATCGCGAAAGACTTAGTTAACTTTTTAATTGGACTTACAGCGATGCGCGCGCCTAACCAAACGTTACTGAATCTATTTGGCCTATCGTCATTATACGTTCGCTGTAATCTAAAAAAAGCTGAGACACTCATTCGCTTTGAGTAGGTGAATAGGTACGTCGACGTCACACATTTTTAAAAGTGGCCTGTTGTCTAGTTTTCGTTTTAGAATTTGACACTTGCTTGCGTGCAAATAGGTTAGTGGCGTGGGAAAATTGTGCAATTTTCCTGTTCCAAATAGATTTTGCGCTGACAGTGAACTTCATTCGAAAGCTCTTATGATTATTGTTTTTTTTTTTTTGATCAAATGTGAAACCAAAAGTTTCATGTGCACTTTCAATTGTTTTTTTTTATTATTAATAATAATAACAATAAACTAAGCAAAGCTTGTAGGTACTATGGGAATTAGATAACCGATATAATCCTTATAATGCTTTAATAGTATGTTCCTACCTTTTAAAGTAGGTATAGGAACATACCTGCATATATTTTTAAAGGAGGTCACGGTCGAGAAACTAAAAAATTCGCAAACTATTTTCTTCCAACTTTTTAAAATTCTCATCGTTTACTACCATCTATTCCATTGTTCCAGTTTCAAATAAATGAAATTTGAAATTCAATTCCAATTTTCTTCAGACACTGGCCACGACACGCAGAAAAATAAACAAAAACGTTCCGCCGCGTAAAGTTCCCGAACGAAACACAGAAGTCCTCAGTGACAGTTGCATTAAATCTATTCGAAGGTAATAGGAGTGTATCCGGTCTGGCAGTAGAGCAATGATGGCTCAATAAAGAAGATAGCTAGGTAACATCAAAGCGTTATAATAATATTTACATTCTAGGATTAAACCAATACTAGAATTGTACCCTTTAGACATTTCCAAGGACCTGAGCGCCTGAAGATCTATGATAATATTTACCATACTTGGGGATAACAGTTTTGAACCTATATATTATCTAAATTGATAATTGTACAAATTAAACATTTCAGATCACTTTGAAACGTCTTAGGAAGAAGGTGAAGGAACATGGTAGTATCTAGTACTATTAGTAGGTAGTACTCTTATTATTAGTGACTAGTGAGTGAGCTGATTTCCCTTGCTTGCTATTCCGTTTCGAAATGCGACGGTATTTTCGAAGTGCTTGAGGTATTGGCGCAATTTTAAAGTGGAAATCGGTCACAATAGTACAGATATTCGTTTAGTAAGATAGATAACTGAAAATTGTGTTACGAGTACATTTATCTGAACTTATCTTGTCTTTCGACTCTATGTTGTGGAAAAGTTTCATTAATTTTTCGGTCGTAGACTTTAGTTATTCAAATGATTGTATCATTCTAATTTTGACTTCTCAAAATAAAAATAGATTTAGGTTCAGTGTTTCTACTGAAAATTGTTTACCAAAAGATATTGATGTATTTACCATTTCATTATTAATTTGATTGTGAAATTATCAATGTAATGAGCGCATGAATTTTGTAAATCAACAAATTTGTATGCTAAATAAAACGCAAAAACAGTTTATAAGAAAGAAACCTACATAAAATATTGATATTTTTATTTATAAAAAAAATGTAATATCTATATTTTCAGTATAATTCGTTAATAATTAGGAAATTCTCTATACCGTTCATGATATAAAGAAGCAGTTGGGAGTATAATAATGTATGTATCTGTGTATGCATCATCATTCGGGCTTATCTAGCAGAATAATTTAAATTGACTTTATTTTGTATCGTATCTGTGATACTTATATGTAGATGATGAAAGTACCAGTAGGTACCCTTCAAAATATATTATATTGGAAAACTTAGGTAAGTATGTTATATGAAGATGAGCTGAAATACATTATTAATTTTCTTCCATCGAGGCATGAATTTTTGCTGGAAAATACTTAATTTACTCGCAAAAAATACTTATAAAGCTTTTAAATTATAGTGGGTTATTCACAGATAACATACATTAGACATGCTACATTAAACTACGCTTGACTACAGTACCTTTAGCACTTATTTTTAATACTATGACGTCGCTATTGAGACTTATTATTATTTAGTGATTGTCATTTGTAAATTTAATAAGCTACTGTTATACAGTTGAGTACCAGGGCCATACCACAAGCCTTAGATTATTATTAAAACAGTTCTACTCGCGGTACAATAGTTTCACTTTTGCTCCGCGAGCATTACTGTTATTTCACTTTAGAGTTTGTGGTAAGGTCTAATCTTATAAGCAAAATATTGTAATCTAGCTCTAATTAGTTTATTTATTACTTTACATTTCGTTTGCGTGTATGTTAATATACATGGATTCATTGTCATTGTTTTCCTACAAAAATATCAAAAGCCCTCATGATACTCCGTATTTCTTTATTAAGCATCATCAAAATCGATCAAGCCATTTAGTCTTGAATAGGTAACAAACTGAGGGAGACAGAGCTACTTTTTAATTTATAATAATTACTAACTGCTCGCCCGGCTTCGCACGGGTACCTGGATAAAAAGTAGCCTATGTGTTATTCTGATGTATAAGCTAAAGATATTACTGTAAAGTTTCATTTTAATCCGTTCATTAGTTTTTGCGTGAAAGAGTAACAAACACACACACACACACACACACCTACTCACTCACTTACTCACAAATTTTCGCATTTATAATATTAGTAGGATAGTAGGATAATTGTGACCTATTAATAAGGATGTCGTTAATATTATTCATTTGTTTATTATACATTATTATTCATACATATGGGCTTGTTAGCAAATTGTCAATGACAAAAACTAGTGCTAATGCGACAGATACACAAGTTGGATGATGGATGGCACGAAAGATGTGCTGGATAAAATTGACCGGAGGAACTTTTATTAAAAGCCATTGCTTTTCATTCGATGCTTATTCGGAGAGTAGGCAAAGTAACTTTCATAATATGGTAAGTTTATAGAGACCCTACATGCATATTGTAAAATCACTACATAGTATAAAGCAAAGTCGCTTTCCGCTTCCCGCGTCTGTATGTCTGTTTGTATGTATGTTTGCTTATATCTTTAAAACTACACAACGGATTTTGATGCGGTTTTTTTTAATAAACAGAGTGATTCAAGAGGAAGGTTTATATGTATAATACATGCATAATATAGTAGAGAAACACTGATAATTTTAGAGGTTTCTAATGTGATGTCGTAAATAAACACATTTTTTTGCGCTTACATTGCAAATGCTGGCTGAACCCCACGAGATATATCAAAATAATGTACTACAGTATTGTACACCTTAAAAACGTCTACAAAAAAGTCAACGATGGTATTAGAAATGTCTTACGCACAGCGAAGCGGGCACGGGTCAGCTAGTATAGTAATATAGGTATTCATAGTATTTTACTCGCGAATTGTGGGTTAAGTAAACGACATGTGATAATTGAGGTCAATTTATATAAAAAGTTTTTTTTATATTTTGCTATATTCCAGCTCATTCCTTTTAATCTTTCGATGATATTAATGATAATTCATAGAGCCGTGTCAGCCTAGTGGAAAATAAAATAATAAATATATTAATAGGATCACGACTGTAATCCCCAAGCACGGTAGACATTCTCTCAGGTCTCCAGACGCTTAGAGCCTTTGAAGATGTCTAGTGGGGGTAGTCAGAGGCTCGTCCAAACATTTATTTGGCACATGCCCACATTTTGCGGTAGTTAGCATTCCATACGTGACAGGTTGCAAGCCCATCGCCGCTAGTGGGAAATACCTCAATTTTAATTCCGAAGCTCTTACTACTCCTTGTAAACATAGAATGTACTACATTTACTCTAAAAATTATATTGTCTTGTATAAAAATACTATTTATTTTTCATGGAAAATAACCAAATCACATTTCCGACGCATTTATTAACGTTGACAGCATTATCCGTTGTTTTTAACACTCTATTTTAAAGTCAAGCAGCCATTATGAAAGTATTTGCGACATAAAATCGCGAAGGTGGGATATTTACGAGCTCGAGTCGCCCTTAACCTGACGTTGACGGGAATAGAGTTGAGCTTGCCAACCTCTTCCATCTATAAATGTCTTACGTATCTGACATATTTCTATCATTTATATGCGCAGTTTCATATTTTAGAATCACCCAGGTTGGCAAAGAGGTGACTCATAGTGAAGATCGTGAGTTCAAATTTAGGCAATACATCATTAGATTTTCTAATGTAAAAATATATAAAACATAGCTAAAAATAGCGAAGGAAAACGTCGCGAGGAAACCAGTTAGAAAGTATTATTATAGTGTAGGTATATACCTGTAGGATAGTTCGATGGTATTTAATCAAGATTCAAATAAAATTATTAAAGTTTTAATTAAAGTTGGATTTCGTTTTTTTCGACGAAATTAATAATTACACTGCCATGAATAGGCGAAACTTAGAGACACTATGGTCACCTTCGAACATTCCTTTTTTACTGTTACAATACTGACTATCACAATACATCATCACTATCATTTTCTTATCCTTTTCCCACTTAGTATAGGGTCAGCACATGTGGAGAAATATCTTGCTTCTTCTTGTTTTCGACCAGCCGCTTTCAACCGACGTCTTTGAAAATTCACAATAACGACATTTTCACAAATATTTCTACAAATTCAAATTCACAGTCCTTCCGAACATCGTCCGTCATTTGAGAACAAACTTCCGAAAGTGACATGGCATCAAAAAGGACAGACATCTTTTTATAAGGGTTGAGCGACAGAGCCTGTGGAAGCAGGTCAAGTGTAAAGTTTCCGTATTAAAAAGGTTGAGTATATTAAATTCTACGGGTCTTGGGAAATTTATTCCTTGTTGGAAACAGGATCAGAACCTGACTACATAACCACGGAAATTTACGGAGCTGCGACTGCCAGCATCCAATGCAATGTTCATTCTAGAACTAGTGAAGTGGCGCGTGATACGAAAGCTGTTGCTTGGGTTCTTACTCTGCCAAACGTTTTTGACATCGACGACAGTGCTCCGATATATTCGACCAAACCGCACGAAATCATCGTCTCGCGGTGGAAAGTAATGATGTCACTTGCCAAAGTAATGTCGGTCGTTCCATCTTTAAAATATATTGCCGTCCAGCGTAGCAATGCCGTCAGTATCTTAGAGACGACGTCAGTATCTAGCTAACTATTATAGACTATTTATATCGGTCTTTAGATAGCTCATCTTTTTTTTGTATGTTTTGTAAATATTCTGTAGTACATTTAGTATTAGATGTTATTTCTTTAAATAGTATAAAAAAGGTTAAACGGCAGCTTAACGGAACGGCATCGTGCCGTAGTCATGTAGCCAGGCCCTTTATCTTAGATAATGTAGTGGGTTGGATTTCGAAAGAAACCGTTTTCATTTTAATAATGCAAACAGAAAGCAATTAAACACCATTGAATTTACATGAAGAGGAGATGGAGTTTATAATAATTTAAACAATCTCATTTAAGTGCCAGAGACGGGAAGAGCTCTGATTCTGGACAAACATGTTGTTTTCATATTAAATATTGTTTCTTAGTTTGTTCCTCTCGACCAAACATCAATTCATCTGTATATTCGCGCTTTTGAGATAAATTTCCGCCCACGGTAGTGTTTTTATAGTTTATAAAGCTTGTGTCATTATTTTGTTTGGTGTACCTACAGTTATAGTATTAAGATTCATTCATTCATTCATCATTAAAAACATACAATAGTAAGTCACACACATAGTCCTGACCCCACACTTAGGATTCCCTTATTAAACCCGCTACACCACTAAGATTGTCACTAACAATGGTCAACCATCAAATCGGACGTGTTATTAATCGGGAAATCAATGTGCTCAACATGTTCTGAGGTTGATCAATGAAGAATCGATTACATGAACAACGAACGAACTCATCTCAGAGATTGACTCGATAAACATTAAAATAAGTAGTAAATCTTCCATTCGAGCTACAAAACAGCAACTGTTTTGTAACTCGAATGTGTCTAAATATATAAAACTTACTGACTGGCTGACTGACGGAATGAATGACGACTCACTGACTGACCGATCTTGACCTAGAAACTTAAAATTTGGAGGGTGTATTCCTTTTGGTATGTAGGGGTGCACTAAGAAATTAATTACCAAAATTCAACACCAAAAAGGATACAGCGGGGGATGAAATCTGTTTGAAAATAGCTTCACGTGAATGAAGTCGGGTTTCCACTAGTCTTACACAAAACTATTCCACATTCACATTAAACAAGACTTGAATTTCCATAAGGAGTCGCAAATGCTAACATCGTCGAGTGAGGTAATGTGTTTGCGAGTCACTTCAGCCAAACGCCACTTTAGCCACTAAATCTACACCTTAGTGCCGGAAAAATAAAGTCCATTTTGCAGTGTGCAGCAGATGACATGTCTACAAATTGATTGTCAAAAAGGTCGCAGCTTTTCAAGTATCGATGTTAGTAATGGTTTCTAATACTAGAGATCGAGTTTAAAGTGTTAAGATACTGTTATTTTTGGAAACATTGCAACTGAGCACGCTTAAAATGAATGTTAAAGTGATTATCTTTCATGATAATTACATTTTAAATCGACGAAAAAAGGAGGTTGTCAAATTGACGCGTATATATTTTGTAGCAACAAAGTTTCTTTTATGTAAGACCACGAATGTCTTTTTACCGGGTGATTAGGTTTTGATGATTATCTATTGTGTAGAGAACAGTCCAAAGTTTGTCCCTTTTGAATTGTTTTAATGGGACCAAATAGTTCCTTATAAAACTTTAAAAAAACTATTTAGTTTTTTTGTTTTCGTTTAGTTGACCTAAAATATTCTTGCCCAGCTCCGCGTCAATGGAAACGCATCCTTAACTGTCAAACTTATATAGTAGCTAGAGAGGCACTATTAATTAACACATTCAGCTTCACCTACACTATGACAGACAGATATTTCTGTTGTTCTACACAAATGTCACCTACAAGAACATTGTAAACACATGCAAAATTAAATAAGTTCTATATTTAGTTGCTTTGAATTTGAAAACAGTGTTTTTGATATAGTTTTTTGCGTGGACTTTTATATGAACATTATAACTGTATAAATTTATGAAGAATATAACATTTACATTTATATAAAACCCGCGACTTTGTCCGCATAGATTAAGGAAATCGATTTTTGACGACTGTATCCTAAAACATTTAAATTCCTGAAAATCAAAAGTAAGTTTTAGGAAGAAAAAAAGTAGCCTATGTCCGTCCCAAGTCTTAAAACTATCTCTATATAAAATTTCATCAAAATCGGCCCAGCGGTTTGGCAGTGATAACGTTACTAACAGATAGACATAGTTTATTTCGCATTTAAAATATGAATATAGATGAATTGACAGAAGTGAATTATTTGTTTAATATTTGCAATTTATGTAAAAATAAATAAATTTGAAGAAAAACGTGCACATATAAGTAGTTAGTATTTTTGTAAGAGGCGTTGGGCTCGCAACCTGTCACGTGTGGAATGCTAACTGCAAAATGTGGGCATACCCATTTATACATCTTCAAGGATCTGAGGGCCTGGAGATCTGAGATGATGTCTACCGTACTTGGGGATTACAGACGTGATCCTATTTTTTGTTTAATGTGCAGATCGCATAACCTTTTTTATACCCACGTCACATTGTAGTGAATATTCTAAAAGTGGAAACCGTTAAAAACTCTATTTTTCGCCGAAAACTGAATTCCTGCAACCATTCGAGCAGAGAACGTTTAGTTATTCATCAAGCGTTGCTGAAATATGAACAGAGATATTTTTTTTACCATTATAGCGCAGGTTTTTAGTAAAATATAAATTATATTGCTATTATTTTATAAAAGCACTTTTGATCTACATTATCTATATCCATACTTTAGTAGTATATAAAGAGGTAAAATTTTTATTTTTGCTTGTAATGGCGTAACGAAAAAACGACTTAATCAGTATGCTTAATAAGCTTTGGAAAATCAAAGTTTAAAAGTAGTTATTTTTATCAACTAGCGAATTTCGTACAGCCTAACAGTCGATTTTAAAATTTTCTTTTTAATTTTTTCAAATTGATTTTTAAGTATTATTACGAATATTTTGTATGGGAATATAGAAAAGTGTTGATTTTAGACTTTTTCAGGCAATTTTTAAAAATTTTCTCTCCGTAAAAACCATCCTCGTACTTCAAGGAATATTATAAAAACTCAAGATTTGCGCTTAGCAACACATTTAGCGATTCATTTTTATATTACAGATAACTCTAAAATTGTAAACTTTACTCAGCCGGAAACAAAGCAATGAACTAATATCTCAACCACGAGGAAAATTAAATTCATTTTCAATGTAAAACTTTCAAAAAGAATTTTTATTCTTCTTATTTCTAGCCTAGTTCAGGAGTTTTCTCAAATCACGTGCTTCTGACTTTTTATAACAACCTCTTTATCAAGACAACTGACAGTTCAGTTGGTAGTAACTCTGTCTTCTGTGCTGTAGGTTGTGGGTTTGATTCTTACCCAGGATATTTATTTATGTGATGAACATAGATGATTCTTCTATTTCTTGGTGTCATAAAGTATAATAAGTATGTAGGTATTAAAAAAAAGAAACTTAATTATCAGTAATCTTTTTCCCATAAGCTTTGCTTACTTTGGGGCTAGTTCCACCAATATTTATTTATATATTTTACCAACTACTTAAACATAAACAGTTCAGTATTTATTTATGTAATTTAACCTCTATTTACAGATATAAATAACAACTAATACGCCACGTGTATCTAAAAACTAATTTGCTAATCATAATTCATTTATTAAAATTCAAAACTTTACAATGTGTCAGTTTAGAAATTAATTAAATAAAAATAAATAGGATCACGACTGTAATTCCCAAGTATGGGTACGATAAGAAATATTATTTTATTAAGATTTTACTATAAAGTATCGTAAATTGAACCAACAATTAGGTAAACTTGAAATAATGCAGTCTGACATAATTGCCTCGTAGTAATAAGTTTAAAATCCGATTTTATTCTCTTTTTCTCACATAGTGTGGGGTCGGCACAACATAATTGACAAATATGTTGCGAAGATGTTTTACAATAGGCTATTTGACAGTATGAAAAATAAAGTGTTGTTGATAGTAATCTATGTAAATTATGCCTTCGAAAAGCGGTATGGAGTAAAATAACTTGAAAATAAACAATAGTTTATTCAAAAACCCATAATAAATATTATCAATTTTTCAACGTTAGTCACGTGACACAAAACGGTCAGGATGGTGGTAAACGGTGGTCGAATCGACGATAACGTAGCATGCTTGTCAATATGTCTTCGCCTGCCTTAAAAAAACTTGAAGTGTATTCATTTGTTGACAAACATGTGACGTCACAGAAACTAGTGTGACGCCATTTGCAGAAAGAAGCGTTTTTGCGGGTTATTTAAATTGGCGATATTTAATTTAATTTTTTACGGCCAATACTTAACAGAATTGAAAATAATATTGTTTTATAGGTCCCATAGTCACTACTGAATAATCTAAAATGATTTTTAAAATCTTGTCAATTAGCCCATTGGCCATCTGCCGGATGTCACCTTGACCCTTTTTGATAGTCAACAGCCTTCAGTATTCAATTGTACTAAAGAACTATAAACGTCAAACTTCAAGATAAAGTGCAATAAGTTCACCTAGATAAGTATCTTTACGGAGAGTTCAATAAAATTCAACTTCAGAGGTAAAAGGAAAGCTCAGGAAAGCGAGGTGTGCTACGAAATGTGAGAACTTGGACCAAAGTTTTAGCCAAATCCCCAAAATAAAGTGACAAGCAGAAATCTAGAGGTCCACATCACTCTTAGAGGTACCCGAAACAGCCATCTTAACACAAAGTCTAAAGTAATAATAAAACAGTACTACTCGCGGTGCGCAAGTAAGAAAGCCATACGAGTTCGTATCTAGTTGTCAATTTCGCACCGAGTGATACTGTTTTATTATTATTTTAAGAGTTTGTGGCAAGGCCCCTGGCCCCCTATATAAAAAAGTTAAGTGACTTTTATTTTTGAAGTACCCTCAATGGTATCAAAGTTACTCGCAACGAAAAACGTAAATGGTCTCTTGACGCGCATTTTCATTTTTCTTTTAATATTCCGGCTAGTATTGGTCAGTTTATTAACCGACGAAAAAAGAGGTGTTCAATTCGTCGCTGTATATATGAAAATATGCTGTGTATATGAAAATACAAAATAAACTCATTGTATGGAACAGGTGATACTTTTAAATTACAGTTTTGGATTATTTCTGTAGTATATACTTACTAATTTAACCATTTAATACATAGAATTAAAACTATCATGGTTGTTAATCATTACCACGTTTTTTCTTGTATATAATTATTTGTGTTGATATTATAATATTGATATATATTATTTGGGGGCACGGCAGTGCCCCCGCCAATCTGAATTGTCTCGAAACGTCAGCAATACAAGAAAAAACCGGCCAAGTGCAAGTCAGACTCGCGCACGAAGGGTTCCGTACCATCACTACATAGTATAAAGCAAAGTCGCTTTCCGCTTCCCGCGTCTGTATGTAATATGTATGTATGTATGTTTGCTTATATCTATAAAACTACACAACGGATTTTGATGCGGTTTTTTTTAATAGATAGAGTGATTCAGGAGGAAGGTTTATATATATAATAACATGCTACCCGTGCGAAGCCTGGACGGGTCGCTAGTTATCTATAAACACGGCAAAAAAACACGTTTGTTGTATGAGAGCCCCACTTAAATATTTATTTTATTCTGTTTTTAGTATTTGTTATTATAGCGGCTACAGAAATACATAATCTGTGAAAATGTCAACTGTCTAGCTTTCATGAGATACAGCCCTGTAACAGACAGACCTGTAACAGGGTACGGAACTCTAAAACGTGGTAATTAGCCATATTTATATTTAAAATATTTAATACATATCGCAGACTTAAGTTCAGAGTATTAAGGGTATAAACGCGCACGAACTGAGTTGTACTCTTACATAGAGCAACGAAATCCCATTTAAGCTTTAGTGGACAGAGTGCCAGCCAACGTTTGTCTTGGTCAATGTCGGTATAATTTTGGGAATCTTCTAGAAGCACTTTACAAATAGACCTACAATCATTTTAAGCTTCAGGGGGCTCATCACAAGCCTTTAAAGTAATATCAAAACAGTACTAAGCGGAGCGCCTGGAGATCTGAGAGGATATCTACCGTACTTAAAGAGAACAGTCGTGATCCTATTTCATTTCATACTACGCAAGAGTGACAACGCTATACGAGTACGTATAGCGTTGGCAATTTCGCACTGCGAGTAGGATGTTTTAAAATTACTTTAAGAGTTTGTAGTAAGGCCCCAGTTCTTTTTTTTTCAATTGTTTTTGAAATAGATACAACTATCGTCAAAATTAGCATTATATTGGTGGGCATCTCACACAGCACTATCTAAATAAAATAAAGGAACCATGTTACTGATAATTCTTGTAAAACTTGTTTATAAATATTTGTTAAAATAAAAATAAAAAAAAGATCACGACTGTAATCCCCAAGTAAGGTAGACATCCTCTCAGATCTTCAGGCGCTTAGATCCTTTGAAGATGTCTAGTGAGGGTGGTCAGAGGCACGTCATAACATTATATTTGGCACAAGCCTACATTTTGCAGTAGTTAGCATTCCATACGTGACAGGTTGCAAGCCCATCGCCGCTTATAAGAATACTAACTGGTTTCCTCACGATGTTTTCCTTCACCGTATATACTAGGTACTTATAATATGAGTGCATTATAACACCCAGAAACAGAAAGAACATGTATATGTTCATCAGACAAAAAATGTATCCTGGTTAGGGATCAACCCCACAATCCACAACGCAGAAGGCATAGTTACAACCAACTGGGCTGTGTGTGTGAATGTTTCCAGTGGTTCAATTAGTATCAAAAAAAAAAAGACAGAAAACATTTATTTACTCCAAAGGCACAATTACACAATTACACATTTACACAATCTATCTATATCTATTCATATAATAAAACTGTAGAAGAGATCAATTCTGTACATTGTATAAAAACTAAAAACAATACTCCTAGGGGCCTTTAAACAAGTAACACAAGCTTAAAATAAAACATATTAAAATTTTTGTCTGTCTGTCTGTCTGTCTGTTGTCCGACTTTCACGCAAAAACTACTGGACGGATTTTGATGAAACTTTTTCTGTTATGTAGCTATTAGTCTTTGGCAACATATAGGCTATAATTTATTATGTAGATTGGAATACCAGATGTGAAACTATCTGTCGACCAGCGAAGCGAGCACGGGTCAGCTAGTTATTGAATAAAAGAGAACAAAAAACAATCAACAACAGATTGTGCCCGTCTCAGCATTGTTATCAGTAACGTCTAAACTAACTTGGATGAGACTTTAAATAGGTGTCTTTAATAGCATAGATTTATTATCCGCGCTAAGACGCAGCTGGAAACTAGTGAGTTATAAAGCGTAACTTTCCTTACAGTCGTATTTCTACAATGTTACATAATGGTCTATGTAAAAAGCACATCTCAAAGAGCATTTACAAAGAGACGTAACACAGAAGCGTTTCCAGTGTATTCAACCTTATCTCTCTGTCCTTTACTCTGAACTTTGCTGTCTGCTTCGCTTGCAATTTTCATGAACCTATTTCGTTTTATAGTCACCAAAATCTACGCAAGATGGTTGGACTATGTAAAAGATGATATGGGTCAAAAAAGAGTGAGTGATAAGATGACGGCTGATGGAGGAAAATGGACGAAAAACGCATGTTGTGTCGACCACAATTAAGTGGGATAAGAGCAGGAAGGTGATGGGTCACCAGAACCCATGTGGGATTAACTGCGTATAGTCAAAATCTGTAATGATATACCTGGATTGCCAACAGTCACTTATGGAATACAAAATGAGGGCATGCGCCAAATATAATTTTGAACGTGCTTCTGACTACCGTCTACCGACTACCGAATTCAAATTTAAATTCAAATTCAAAAATCATTTATTTCAATAAAATCACAAGGATCACTTTGAAACGTCTTAGGAACTAGGTGAAGCTACGCCGATTCCACGCGACCAAGCCTAGAAGAATCAGGCAACAAACACGGCTTGGGGTCTACCTTTTTTTTTATGATCCTTTCCTTAATGCTATGTAGAGCTCCAGTGTGGTGCCAATCGAACAAGGTGAAGGCTCAAACAAGAATAATAATTAAAAGTACCTACTACTCAAGTACGTACAACAATAAAAAAATAACTAAAGAGCTTCAGCACAAATTAGCGCACAAACTAGCTAATCTTAGCGCCTGGAGATCTGAGAGTATGTCTACCGTACTTGGGGATTGCAGTCGTGAATCTATTTAATTAGTACTTAGCCATCTATTAATGTTCCGTACCCAAAGGGTAAAAACGGAACCCATTACTAAGATTTCGCTGTCCGTCTGTCCGTCTGTCTGACACAGGGCTGTATCTCATGAACCGTGTCAGCTAGACAGTTGAATTTTTTACAGATGATGTATTTTTGTTGCCGCTATAACAACAAATACTAAAAACAGCATTAAATTAATATTTAAGTGGGGCTCCCGTGCAAAAAACGTGACATTTTTCCGTTTTTTATAGATAATGGTACTGAACCCTTCGTGCGCGAGTCCGACTCGCACTTGGCCGGTTTTTTAATTTCAAGGTCACTAGAGCTCATGTGGGACTGATTTTGTAGTTGTTTTGTGAGTTTGGTGATGGATAAACCTAAGTGACATATATGCGATTCAATTAATTTTGTGTTTAGCTATGTCAACTCGAGGTTTTTCCCTGTGCAAAGTCTGGTTTACTTGTATTCTGAGAACAATCTAACACACTTAACAAATTGCTAAGGAAAACGAAAATTGTTTTCAATTCCAGTCAAGAGATTGGTTGGGTTTTGCTGTATTGTGAGACAAGACTCAAGGAATTCAAGGAGCTTTCAAGGAATTCGTTCTTTGTTGCTCGTTATTTTGAGATAGATATAATTTATTTAAGAGAAAATAACATACAATAATAATATACAAGTATTACAGAATATTTACAAAATACAAAATAAACAGTTGAGCTATCTAAAGACCGTTGCTAACAGTCTATAGTGGTAGTATAGTCTATACTACCTAAAATCAGTACCATTCGAAAGTGTCCCAAAGATACAGGCGGCATTACCACGCTGGATAGTAAGGATGCAATGCAGATCCGTTGTGCCAAATAGAAGCTAGTTCTCGGATGACGCGTTGCTTCATTCGCGTCGTTTTAAAGTCCTCAGAACACCCCGTTATCCCATCTTTGCTTGTCTCTCCAACCTTATGCAGAGCCTCAAAACCATTTTACACACAGCTTCACGTTTAGATAGATCGGCAAACTGTATTGAATGTGACTGTTGGGTAATTACTAATTATGGTGATAATGTGAAATGTTAAATTTTTGTATGGGCTGAACATACGACGATAAATTCGCCACAAGTCTACCCGGATAAGACGGAAAAAGTGATAAAACTGCATTATCTTAAAAACCACCAAACTAAAAAAGAAACTGTGTTTAGCTAGTATAATAATTATTAACGAATTATATAAAAATAAACTTTTTAGCTATTCATAGTTTCGATTAAAAACAAAACTAGTGTTTTTGAAGAGCCAACTTTGGAAAATAAATCTATCGAGAAAAATTTCACCAATCATGTTTCTGTTTATAATTTATCTAGCAGTCGACGATTGTTTTTGTTCGAAACGAAAAAAGAAATACTTGTGAACAAGCCACATCTCCTATTTTATAATGTATAGTATATGTGAATAAAGATGTACCCATCTTTAATCACTTCGATAAATAATCCTACCGACCGCTGCAATGACGACAAACACACGTCGGCGCGTGGTCCGCCTTAGCTTTTCGAATTTCCTATCTTTAACAATAAATCACATGTTGATTTTTATAGTAGGTATTAAAATATTTCGATCATAAATTCTAAAACGTATCATTTTGAAATAATATCTTTATCGTGAAAAGTTTCTGCTATTTTGTTTTCAGCTTAATAGAAATCTAGGTAGGAACCTGAAGTAATATACTTATAAAAATAGGAGATGTGGCTTGTTCAGAAGTATTTCTTTTTTCGTTTCGAAAAAGAGCAATCAGCGACTGGGAGCCTCTTAAGGTATCTTTGACATAAGACACAAAACTATATGTTTTGCGGTTATTAAGAAAGCACGAAATTCTGAATTCATCAACAACATTTATTACTTGTCTTAAGAGTAAGCCACCAGGTAGAATTAGTATAACCTAAAAGATTTGTATAACCTAAAAGAATCACGAGTTTCATTATTAATAATTGCATGTGCTAACGTCAAGTTTCCTCATTCTACAGCATTACAAAATTTTGATACAAAATTATAATTTCAATTTTTGGCGACGGCGATCCCAACCAGCGGGAACTAATCCTAACAAAATGGCGGCGGACCCATTTTTGTCCAGTATTTGCCAGATATAAACTTGTTTTAGGCCCAAAGATTTTGAAAAACCTCGAACAGTTTTTGTCATGCCTATTTGCCTAGACGGACTTGTAAATTTATACCATTTTGCCTGTTAGGTACAGACTGAAAAATCTATGATACTTATGATTATATGATTTTACGACCAATCAAAAGATTAAGGTTATTTTTTTTTGTTTTATATAATTAACTTTTTTTGTTTTATAATTAATTAAATAAATTATATAACAACGGTCACACAATAGGAAAAAAATCTTCAAAATCAGAACACCAGGTCATAAATACGCGCGGCCATACATAAAAAAGCAATGAAATAGAATAATATATACGCGTCGAATTGAGAACCTCCTTTTTCCGTCTGTGGAAAATTAGAAGTTGACAAACAAAGACATCAACTCAGTGACGGACGATGGTTATAAAGTTCACCTGTGACAGGTTAAGATCATATCTACAGGTAGCCAGCCTCCCAATATTCATGAAACTCGAAAAGTGGGGTGATAATACCAATATAAATCAGTTCGTATTATGATTTATATCGGTCGGTAATCGGCCGAGGGGTTGATTGAGATAGGGAACATTACGAGGTCTCGGAGGTCCTCGACATGATCTTTTAGTAATTTGACAGGTTTGATTTTAGTAATGACACTTACCCCCGTATTCAGGAACGACACTGTGAGAACACGCACCCATAGTGGACGAAATCTTTTTTCATAAACATCACTTTATGTGTTGTGCGACACTGCATAGTGTGACTAGAGGCACATTGTCGTGTGCCTCTAGCCAAAGTTGAGCTCTAAAGGCACACGGTAGCGTACGCCATAGTGCCGCTCAACACATAAAGTGATGTTTATGAAAAAAGATTTCGTCCACTGTGGGTGCGTGTTCTCATAGTGTCGTTCTTGAATACGAGGGTAAGTGCCTATGCACACTGCGTTATAAACGCGCCGTCCACGCAACGACGCAATACGCACGCGTGTCAGACGCAGCCCTTGCGTAAGACTCGCGTGCGTATCGCATCTGTAAAACAACTAACGCGCGTCGACGGCGCGTTTAAAAAACGCGGTGTTCATAGCCACTAAATAAGGTATAAGTTATTAAAAAAAAAACTAAAAGCAGTTCTTACATAGTTTACATCTCTGTTCTCTGAAATCGGTTTAAAATCTCCCAAATCCGGGACTAGTGTGGGACTATACGTGAATTTTGCATTTGCACGTTTTCAGCTCTCGTCGCAAATGAAAGATAAAATTTCACTTTTCTAGAAACCGGTGACCGGCCTGTAACTGCGTTGGTGGCACTAGTAGCTACCTTCACACAATTATTTTATTTAAAAAACTAGAAAAACCAATTCCATTGAGAAATTTGTGATTAGAGTAAAGGTGTAGTTTTTTGAGTTATAGCGAAAATATCTAATTTCCAATTTAGTAAATCCGATTCGAACTTTCCTACCAAGTTTTAATTTGATTTACTGTGTACAGAAAGCTTTACAGAAATCATTATGGCCGCTATAATGGTCGCTGCTTTTTGTAAAACCGAAGCTGTATTTTTAGATGTGAATAGCTTTTAAAAGCTAACAAATGCTTTATCAGAGCTATTCTAAATATTTATAATTATTGTATCGTTGAGCCTCCTTGGAAGTAGGTCGGAAGTAGGTAGGTAGGAAGTAGGTAAGTTTTTGAAAATATTAGTTTTATTTTTGTAAAATTTCCTTTAGACATCTTGAAGTATCTGAGTACCCGAAGTTCTGAGAATATGTCTACCGTACTGAGAGAATCGCGATCGTATTTTATTTTTTATTTTATATAACAACCTCACTTTTATACAACAAACCGGACGAAGTCGCGAGGGTTCCCACTAGTTAAGCATATATACAGCCTCATCTTCTCATTATTCCCAAGGTTTCGTCCTGAGACGTTATAAATTACCCACAATGGTTATCGCTTGATAAATTACTCGGGTAATTACCTATTGTCTGTATAATTGACAGTGTTCTTTCTCCAATTAGCGCCTGTCAATCTGCCGTGTGGTAATTAGTCTTTCTTATCCTACCTGCGTGTGCTTTCGAAATCTCCGAATACGCAGAGAGAAGGGAATGAAATTATGTACTCCAGTTGGTATGCAGACGTGTATAATTGCTTTTGTTACGGCACCAGGGACGTATAAGTATCGTCACTAGATATATATTTTCCGTAGACAAAAAATATGCATAGTCATAAATGAATAGGATCTATATATATCTTAATATATATAAATTACGCGTTTATTCGCGATGGACTCCTAAACTACTTAACCGATTTTAATCAAACTTTGCACACCGTGTGCAGTTTGATCCAACTTGAAAGATAGGATAGGTTACATCTCAAATTATAGTCGCAAAATTATTTTATTGAAAATAATTTGTTTATACTGTCAAATAGCCTATTGTGACTCTCAGATAGACAGTCACAATAGGCTATTTGACAGTATGAAAAATAAAATGTTGTTGATAGTAATCTATGTAAATAATGCCTTCATAAATCGTTATGGAGTAAAATAACTTGAAAATAAACAATAATTTATTAAAAACCCATAATTAAAATTGTCTATTTTTAAACGCCAGTCACGTAACACAAAACGGTCAGGATTGGTCGAATCGACGATGACGTAACATGCTTGTCAATATGTCATCGCCTGCTTTGAAAAACTTGACATTTGTTTATTTGTTGACAAGCATGTAACGTCACAGAAACTAGTGCGACGCCATTTGCATAAAGAAGCGTTTTTGCGGGTTATTTAAATTGTAGATATTTAATTAACATTTTTAGGGCCAATACTTAACAGATTTGAAAATAATATTTTTTATTGGTATCACAGTCACTACTGAATATACTAGAATGGTTTTCGAAATCTTGTCAAATAGCCCATTATCTGTTAGCTCCAAAAAATTCTAACAGATGGCGATATCTGTTGCCACAGCAACAGTATTTGTGCTAATCACCATAGTTTGAAAATAACCTCCTAAATTGATGCTTATCTATTCCACAAGCACGCATTTTCTTAGCGTTTAGCCAACAACATTCCTCCGTCACGAAACGGTATTTTCTTAAGAAAATCAACATTACCGGAAATACCGTAAGACATTCACGTTATCCGTACCGCCAGCAGAACAAACAGGTGTTCGCGTGTGGCATGAATATAGAATTCTACACCATTTTGATAATCCAAAAACGTGTTTGGCATTGCTCTTGTATATACAGGTGTAGTGCTTCCGTGAATATTTTGGCAGTTTCTCTGATGATTTTACACTCTGAAAGTTTTAGAAAGGGCCCAGTCTTTTATTTACTACTAGCAGTCGGCCCCGGCGTCTCGCACGAGTGTACTCATGATTTTATGGCTATTTTTTGTACACTTTGAGTTACATTTTTGAAGTTTTAGTAGAAATCCCAAATTTTTTCTAGTAATAAATATAGTCCATATTACTCAAAGACAATGTAGTATTAGAATAATGAAAGAATTTTTGAAATCGGTTCAGTAGTTTTTGAGTTTATTCGTAACAAACATACACATATACAAAAATACAAATGTTTCCTCTTTATAATATTAGTATAGAGTAGCAGTCTGCTCCGGCTTTGGGCTGTACATACAAAGATTACAGGTAAACTTTTAATACCATAAGCACCTTAGGTAACATTATTGCCATTACGTAACATACATTAGGTACATTAGGTAACATTACGTAAGGATGTCTAGTTTTTTTTTTAAATAAATTGTAGTTTATTTTACTCGCTGATAATATAGAGCTATTAATAGGTTAAATCAATTTTAAAATTGGTCTAGAACTTTTTTGCTTTATCCGCTACAAACAAAAATATCTGGGGGCACGGCAGTGCCCCCGCCAAGTCAAGCAATAAAGCGGCACGGCTGTACCATCCTTTTCTCGAAGCAGTTCAGGCCATTTTCGACCCCCTATAACTTCGTTGTGGATAAAACTAGAAGCCTGAATTTTCAGTAACCAAGCAGTCACTATATAAACACGGTATATTTCAAATTTAATTCAATTTGAACCAGTAGTTTAAGAATTATAACTAGTCAAAGTTTCCTATTTTGTCACTCACTCACTCACTCACTCACTGACTGACTGACTGACTGACCGATCATCAAAAGTTTAAGGCACTTCTAGCAGACATAGAAGCTTTAAATTTGAAACACAATTAGTGTTTAGTGTAAAAATCCTAAAAAAACCTGCCAAGTGCGAGTCGGACTCGCGCACGTCGAGTTCCGTACCATTATCTATAAATCACGTTTGTTGTATGGGAGCCCCACTTAAATATTTATTTTATTCTGTTTTTAGTATTTGTTGTTATAGCGGCAACAGAAATACATCATCTGTGAAAATTTCAACTGTCTAGCTATCATGGTTCATGAGATAACAGCCCTGTGATAGACAGATGGACTGACAGACCGACAGACCGACAGACAGACAGACGGACAGACGGACAGACGGACAGACGGACAGACGGACAGACGGACAGACGGACAGACGGACAGACGGACAGACGGACAGACGGACAGACGGACAGACGGACAGACGGACAGACGGACAGACGGACAGACGGACAGACGGACAGACGGACAGACGGACAGACGGACAGACGGACAGACGGACGAACGGACAGTGGAGTATTAGTAACAGGGTTCCGTTTTTACTCTTTAGGTACGGAACCCTAAAAAGTAGGGCTACAAAAAAAATCTACAAAAATAAATGAGATGCCATCAAAAACATAACTTGTAAAAAAAGCCAAGTTGATTACGTAATAACATAAGTCAGAAGGACCCTTAAAGTAGGGACTGAATAAATTAACCGACTTGGTATTACATGGATCTCACTACTTTTTACGGTAGAAGAACTGAGTTACGTTGCGAGACTTGGCTTTTTTTACAAGTTATGTTTTTGATGGCATAAATTTTACCTATTTATAAAAGTAGTGTAGATGTAGATATAGTTACAAAACTGCACCAGAAATGCGTGAAAAACTGACTAAAACTTAGTAATATACCAACGTTCTTATTCTGTTTACGTTACAGTCTAAATTAGAGAAAACCTTAAAATGACGCTATTCTAAACCTAAGAAATTATGTCTATGTGTTTTATGTAAAAGCATTTGTATTCTATCAGTTATCTATTTCACAGAGTACAAGCTCTGCTTAGTTTAGGCAAGATGGCAATGTGTGAAATATTCACCAATTTTTTTTACTGACCTAAATGAAAAAAATATACTAATAAATACTTGACTAATAAATTAGACTATTTTTACTTTAATAGCAATATTTAATGCTCTTATTTTCCCATGTGAGCGTATCCTAGTATATTTTAAAATTGACCAAGCTATGAAACATTCGCTTTATTGTATTGTGATCCCTATTTCAACGTAGCAAGGTTCATATTTCCACCTACGTTTCTATCCTTTTCCTCACTAAATTCTCTATCTTTTCGTCAAAAGCAAAACTGCGCTATTGGTTAGACAAACGATGCGGAGAATTAATGGGCGAACCCAAATCTGGCGAACACCAGAAGAATCTGGTTAAAAAAAGCGATATTTCGAAATTGAACTACGAAGATGAAGTCAAAGTTACGATGCTTTTGATGAGACATTTTAAAAATACTTTACCAAAATTGTTCTTGGACAACCTTTACCGTAGAGTTTAATGATATAAAAATATAATATAATATGTTGATATACCTGCAATATTAACGTAGTCATCTCGCCTAATCGTCATAATTCATAGCCCGATTTAACCTACTATTCCATAGATCTCCCCTTGTGCTATCCATCATGACCCTGCGTTTAATAACATAAAAAGATTTTTTTTATTTAGATAAAAAAAAAAAAGAAAAAAAAATAGTATCACGACTGTAATCCCCAAGTACGGTAGACATCCTCTCAGATCTTCAGACGCTTAGATCCTATGAAGATAGTGGGGGTAGTCAGAGGCACGTCCATACATTTTATTTGGCACATGCCCACATTTTGCAGTAGTTAGCATTCCATACGTGACAGGTTGCAAGCCCATCGCCGCCTATAAGAACACTAACTGGTTTCCTCACGATGTTTTCCTTCACCGTTGTAAGCGCGTGTTTTTGATGCGCATATAAATTTTCGAACAGAAACATCCATTGATGCACGCCAGGATTCGAAACCAAGACCTTCAGATTGAAAGTCGAGGTACATCCCACTCGGTCAACACGGCTTTTAAGTATTTTAATAAACATTTATTTAAATCTATTTAGCTATCAATCTACCTATTAAAAAATCAATTATGTAAAAACTCGGAAGCTCGATCGATTTAGCTGATTCTTTGGATGTTCGTAGTTAAGAGGACAAGGCCTATAAGACCAAAAAAAATGAAAAGATACCAAATTCGAAAGAGCCAAATTGTGAAGTTGAAATTTTAGCACTACTGTTGAAACAAATGTTTGGTCTGAACATTCAGTTTTCGCAACCTTATATACAATACATGTAGGTATCATAATTCAATAATAATATTCCGAACAATGTATCACACTCGCACCGGCGTGGGAATCAGGCGGTGGGTCCCACAAGTGGACATGTTTTATTCATGGACGAGGCCGTAACTTAAATCCATTGATTGGCCGGATATCGAGTGAAAATTGAACTGGTTTTTAAGATACCGCGCCGTACCGAATCGGAAATTAAAAAAAAACCTTGTACCCAAGTGATAATAACCTGATCTGAATTTGTTGTTTCGTTACAAATGTGTATTTGTTTTGTTATAAATTTAGCCTACACTCATAATTATTAAAAAAAATGATATTTGTATATTTGTTTGTAATAAATAAACTCAAAACTACTTGATCTATTTAAAAAAATATTTCACTTTTCAAAAGCTGAATTATCAGCGAGTAAAATCACTACATAGTATAAAGCAAAGTCGCTTTCCGCTTCCCGCGTATGTATGTATGTTTGCTTATATCTTTAAAACTACACAACGGATTTTGATGCGGTTTTTTTTAATAGATAGAGTGATTCAGGAGAAAGGTTTATATGTATAATAACATGCTACCCGTGCGAAGCCGGGGCGGGTCGCTAGTAGGCTATAAATAAAAAAAGATATCCCAACAAAAATTATAATAATGTAACCTACCTTAGGTTCACCTCTACACCCGTGCGACTACTCTGCAAAACGACTTATACATTATCGACGACAGTGACAGTGCTCCGATATATTCAGCCAAACCGCACTCTTAAGCGCTTTTCAGACTACGCTATAATATTGTGCTATATAGTATAGCAAATAAGGACCTAATGCTATACTATATAGCATGGCGTTCACATTACGCGATTTATAGTATATGGCAAGCTCAGTTGACCGCGATCTTTGAGGAGTGTGCACACGATTGACACAATGGATCTAATCTTGGATAGTCTTGAAAGCTCATCGAGCGATGATGACAATGCGGAATTTGACACTATCTTGTCATTGATGCTACGAAAAAAGAAAAATGCCAGACCCTGGATATCAAATCATATAAAGTTCAGAGGAGAACGTGGTGATTTCAAACTTTTTGAAGATTTAGATAATGAGGAGCATTTTCAAAATTATTATAGGATGTCCAGGCAGCATTTTTATCAACTCCATTCATTGATAAAAAACGACATAACAAAGCAAAATACACTACTGCGGGATAGCATTACTTCTATAGAACGGTTAGCGGTGACTTTAAGGTAAGTAATACTATCTCATTTTATTATTCATTTATTAAACATGAAAATTAACATCGTCATTGCCATAATTACAATTCCACGTTTAAATCAACATCAAAATGCAAAAATCAAATAGAAGAAATGAATTAAGTAATCAAATATAAAAATTAATTAAAAGTTTTTGTAACTGTCGATGCTAGTTATGAAGCTTCTTAAGTCATTGTTTTCAGAATTATCATTTGCTTCAGAACTATTAATGCCTCTAGAATTGATAATTACTTCTGTGTTTGCTAAATTTGTGGAGTTACCAGAAGTCATTGGCAAATAAGACAAAGTTTCATTTATATCATTATGTACTGGATAATTTGGCGAATTATTCTGTAAAGGAGAATTGGAATAATCTGTATTGTTCTGTAACTGAATATCTGAATATGATGACATCGGTGAATGGGAACGGTTTGGAGATGGTGTGTCGATGCGGGACATTTTTGTCGGAACTCGAAATGGTACATTACTCGAAATTATAATATTAGATGTAGGGGTGCTAGAATTTGGCAGTTGCTCCGTGATATGGTTTTCACGTGCCTCCATCACGATATTGAAAATTTGGCGTTGAAGTTTCATTTGAGTATATTCCGGTAATACTTTAGAAGTTTCATACATTGTATCGAAAAAACTTTTCAGCTGCACCGAATCATTTTGTTGGCGTTGTGTCAACACATCTCTTCTTAGAGCATCTCTGATCTTTGATCTATTCTCTCTGCGTTGGCTTTCATCATGTAGGAACTGAACAAAAGGATCAGAATTTTTTCGTTTGCTTTGTGCGTTCATTGATGGTGATTGTCCTCCGTAGATACTGTTATCAACGTTTTGTGTTACCTCAGTGGCATTATTTTCAAATTCTTGTTGAAGGGTATTTTCTGACTTATCTTGACTTATGTTTGAAGAGCTATCTTCAATAACAGCATTTGTGCTTCTTGGTCGATTTGCCATGTATGGAAGAATGAACTCCATAATTTTCTCGTACTTCCAAGGATTTATTGAAGTCGCAGCTTGCCCTGTTGTAAATTTTTTCTTATTGAGTGCTTGTCTATATCCATCTCTTAATTTTTTCCACATGTTCTTTGCTTCTTTGACTGAAACATGATAGTTAATTAATTTTTTTTGTGTTTTTTTTTTCAGGTTTTTGGCTACAGGTGACTCTTTTACTTCTTTGGGATATAGCTACAGAATGGGAATAAGTACAATATCTGGTATTGTTGAAGAGGTTTGCAACGCTTTATGGACCCATCTCCAACCATTGGTGTTAAGAGAGCCAACTACAGAGGACTGGAAAAATATTGCTGCTGATTTTAAAAATAGAACCCAATTTGATCATTGCGTAGGTGCAATTGATGGAAAGCACGTTATAATACAAGCACCTCCAAACTCTGGTTCAGATTTTTATAACTACAAAAAAACATTTTCAATTGTCTTATTGGCGGTGGCTGATGCAAACAACAGGTTAATTTATATTGATGTTGGATCTATGGGCCGTTTTAGTGATGGCGGGATTTTAAATGACAGTATTTTTGGACAAAAATTAAGAACTGACCAATTAAATTTACCTCCCGATGAGCCACTTCATAATGGAGGCCCAGAAATACCGTACGTTCTTGTGGGGGATGAAGCTTTCCCTCTAGAGAGACATATAATGCGTGCTTACCCAAAAGATAAATTAACCGATTCAAGAAGAATTTTCAACTACCGGTTGTCAAGGGCACGCCAAGTGATAGAACACACATTTGGATTATTGGCAACTAAATGGAGAGTGTATAGACGTCCTTTTGAGTGCCGTGTTCAACTTGTTGACATAATTGTAAAAGCCACGTGTGCGCTACATAATTTTCTCATTACAAACAAATACTATAACAACACTACCAGAGATCCACTAAATACCAACCAACTAATACCTTTGAATCACTGCGGTTTCACATATTCCAATGATAACTTTTTCATCAGGGAAGAATTTTGCCGATATTTTAATACTATTGGACAAGTCTCATGGCAAAACACACGTATACAGGATCAATTAAATCGTATGCAAAATAACTGAGTACTTAACTAGTTTTAAATAAAATATTTACTTACTATCGGGTAGATCACACTCTTGTTTTACTTGCCTCCACGCTGCATCCTTCAATTCATTTATTTTGTACTGTTCTATTGAAGTGTTCCACAGGCACGGATATTTTCTTACACTCTCTATAAAGTGCTCCATGTTGTAATTCGAGATGAGAAAAATTACGACAATAATTTGGTGCCAGGGCAAATCCGTCACAGACACACAGGATCGTGTCCAGACGTGTTGTGTTGTGTGTGCCGCTTGTTTCGCTTGCGGGACGGCCGGGGGTGAGGGAGGAGGAAGAGGGCGGCGCACGATATAGCACAGCATGAACTCACCGCATCGCTCGATTTTATAGCGTATAGTAAGCCAATAATATATAGTACAGTTAAGTGTGAACGTGTCCATAATAATGTATGGTACGCGATATTGTTGTGCTATGAACTATATGCTATATGCTATTATATTATAGCGCAGTCTGAAAAGCGCTTTATGCTCTGGCCACATTATCGCGATTCGAAGAATGTTTACGTTTTGCATCTTTGTCTATCCCATGACGAATCATATAGCTACACCTGTCACACAACGCAAATAGTTCTCCATAGCCCGATAATGTGGCCTTAGCATTTGAAATCGTCGTCTATCGTAGTAGAATGTATCGCGCTTGACAGTATATTGGAAATGATACTCGTATTATTTAACTTTACAAAAAATAGCGTGACTTATGGTCACAGATAACACCTTTTGAAACAATAGTCATCAATTAGTTCCCAAGTAACCTCACAGATGGTGTCTCAGAACAACGATTGTTAGTAGTGGTTTTATCAATATAGTTCTCAAGTAAACTCACAGATGGTGTCTCAGAGCAACGATTTTTAGTAGTAGTTTCCAAACTAATATTTAATAGATAATATAGTTATATTATCTATGTATGTTTTCATAACAATTTTATTATAATTAATAATTTCCGAGTTATTCATGTCTGTGTACGAATTTTGATTTATGTTTTCATTATTCTAGTATTGTGAGTTTCTCAATTGATTCTTTACTATTTCGGTAAATTGTTCTAAATTCTAATATTAAGATTTAAATACCAAAACCATAAATCCATTGTTTCTTCCTTTATATTTTAACATCTTTATATCTTACTTCCTTAAATGATTATTATCATTATACTATGTTAATTAATTGTTCTCCGTGATTGGTTAATAATTAATTTTACTTATTTGATGATAGTTCCTATCTAAGAAAAACAATAATAATAAAAATAACAATACAATCTCTTATTTATATTTCAACATATTTTTATGATATAAGGTTCAATTTTAATCACATATGTACATAAATATTTAGCTACTGTTCTGTGATTGGCTGATATAATGTATCCGTTGTGTTAACGTCAGAATTATATAAAAAGGGAGGATATACCTCGGGGAGGCAGTGAGAGTTAGGACCGAACAACAGTTAAAGCTAAGTACCCCCTTTCTTATTTTCCTGTAAATTGTACCTACTTGTTATATTAACGTGCTAATAGTGTGTACTAATTTATATGTATGTACTTAATATTCCTTTGTTTTGTTGCTTAGTAGCTTTCCCAAGCTTTAGCACTAACTTGATATTTCTCTAAGTACCCACATTCTTATTTTTCTGTTAATGGTTTCTTCTTATCATGTTATTGTGCTATTGTGTACCTATGATAATTTATGTGTATGTACATTTGTTACCAACTTTCGTTATGTTGATGTTGTGCAGGTTACTGTAATTTTATTAGTACCAATAATACTTGTTAATTATGTTTCTGTGTTTACTTGTATGTTTTAAAATAAAACCCTTGAAAGCTTTAATCTATCTATGTTATTGAGAGTGAAATAAATATGTAAAAACCCATAACGTTTAACTTATATTTCATTAGCCCTCATTCTCCAACTTATTTGGTAGATTATTAGGGAGAGCTGTATACTATTTTCTGACATCAGAAGTGGGATAAAAACACATGTCCATAGTTACAAATTCCTAATGTTTTATTTATTTTCAGAATGGATAGTGAAGTAACCACTGGTTCTTTGAGCAATTCAAATTGCGATCCTCAACCAAGGCTGTCGACGTTGCGCTGCCGCAATATGATCCCGAGAAAAACGACTACGGAGCTACGAGCCAGCATCGGCATCGGCATCGGCATCGGCATCGGCATTATCAGCAGCATGGTGTACCAGCATCGAGGCTCTTCCCAAGGAGTTCCAGTGGAGTATCATCAAAACGGCAGTGAAAGCCGGTAAGGACTTTAAAGACTCTGCTTTGATATGGTTCGAAACCTCGAACCTTCCGTGAGGTCGATCTTGTGTTTTTATCATTAATGCTTAGCCTAAGAAGATAGTTTCCAGCTTAGTTAGGAAATCGGTTCCATACTCTTTTTGATTGGTAGATCATGTAGGAACTAATTGAATTTACGAGACACTAAATTAGATTAGTTATTATGACTGTTTGAATGCCCAATTGATTTTAATTGGAATAATATTTATGTATATTTATATACCTATGTTGCTAATCTCACTGATTTGGCTTACGTAGAAAATTAGGCAATTAGAGAACAATGAAACTACCTTTGCCTTTTGCGAAAAAAAATTGATCACAATGAGTTAGGTTAGGTTACATTTGAGTTTGACGGTAACAATCCTAAGTTGAGGATTTTCTCTGAATTTGCGTGATAATGTTACGATGTGACCTCTAGTTTGTCAGTGCCAATCTAAGTCAAGGACAGCCTCTGGACTTGCGAGTCAAGCTGTGAGTGACCTCTGAGTTTGACAATGCCAATCTAGGTTAAGAATTTCCTCTGAATTTGCGTGATAATGTTACGATGTGACCTCTGAGTTTGTCAGTGCCAATCTAAGTCAAGGACAGCCTCTGGACTTGCGAGTCAAGCTGTGAGTGACCTCTGAGTTTGACAGTGCCAATCTAGGTTAAGAATTTCCTCTTAATCTCCGTTTTTTTAATACAATGTAACCTCTAAAGTGTCAATCTAAGCCAAGCTCAGTGTGATCGAAAGTTATACAGTTTTACCATACCGTTCATTACCGTTTCTAAATTTACTTGGTAGTCATGTAAGATGGATTTATAAAATTGTGTCTATCGAAAGCCCTAAATTTTTTTTCTCATTCTTATTATCTTATTGCTAGTTTATGCAATGATTAGGTAGTAACAGTAGGTACATTATTGCAGTGATCAATAGTTTAATACCACTTTAGATTGTCAGATTGGCCAAGCGGTTTATTAAGAATATTTATATTTAACCCTATAGCAAAATTAGCCGTTGATGCCGGTCCCTTGATAGGAAAAGTAAGACAAGATCAATGTTTTAATGTCTATAATGCAAAATCTTATTAAAATATAGAGGTATGTACTTCGAGAGCGAAGTACGTATCAGAATGGCCGTGACAGTATATTGGAAATGATACTCGTATTATTTAACTTTACAAAAAATAGCGTGACTTATGGTCACAGATAACACCTTTTGAAACAATAGTCATCAATTAGTTCCCAAGTAACCTCACAGATGGTGTCTCAGAACAACGATTGTTAGTAGTGGTTTTATCAATATAGTTCTCAAGTAAACTCACAGATGGTGTCTCAGAGCAACGATTTTTAGTAGTAGTTTCCAAACTAATATTTAATAGATAATATAGTTATATTATCTATGTATGTTTTCATAACAATTTTATTATAATTAATAATTTCCGAGTTATTCATGTCTGTGTACGAATTTTGATTTATGTTTTCATTATTCTAGTATTGTGAGTTTCTCAATTGATTCTTTACTATTTCGGTAAATTGTTCTAAATTCTAATATTAAGATTTAAATACCAAAACCATAAATCCATTGTTTCTTCCTTTATATTTTAACATCTTTATATCTTATTCCTTAAATGATTATTATCATTATACTATGTTAATTAATTGTTCTCCGTGATTGGTTAATAATTAATTTTACTTATTTGATGATAGTTCCTATCTAAGAAAAACAATAATAATAAAAATAACAATACAATCTCTTATTTATATTTCAACATATTTTTATGATATAAGGTTCAATTTTAATCACATATGTACATAAATATTTAGCTACTGTTCTGTGATTGGCTGATATAATGTATCCGTTGTGTTAACGTCAGAATTATATAAAAAGGGAGGATATACCTCGGGGAGGCAGTGAGAGTTAGGACCGAACAACAGTTAAAGCTAAGTACCCCCTTTCTTATTTTCCTGTAAATTGTACCTACTTGTTATATTAACGTGCTAATAGTGTGTACTAATTTATATGTATGTACTTAATATTCCTTTGTTTTGTTGCTTAGTAGCTTTCCCAAGCTTTAGCACTAACTTGATATTTCTCTAAGTACCCACATTCTTATTTTTCTGTTAATGGTTTCTTCTTATCATGTTATTGTGCTATTGTGTACCTATGATAATTTATGTGTATGTACATTTGTTACCAACTTTCGTTATGTTGATGTTGTGCAGGTTACTGTAATTTTATTAGTACCAATAATACTTGTTAATTATGTTTCTGTGTTTACTTGTATGTTTTAAAATAAAACCCTTGAAAGCTTTAATCTATCTATGTTATTGAGAGTGAAATAAATATGTAAAAACCCATAACGTTTAACTTATATTTCATTAGCCCTCATTCTCCAACTTATTTGGTAGATTATTAGGGAGAGCTGTATACTAATTTCTGACACGCTCGTCTTGGCGGGGGCACTGCCGTGCTCCCCGATAATGTCAATTATCAAAAGTAATGTCGGACGTTTCATCCTTAAAAATATAGTCGGAAACGATGTAACGTTTATCCCGTTAAGGTGAAGCTTGAAATTTTTATTATTTTTTTGTATGGAAAAGTAGACGTAAAAAAGTGATAAAACCGCATTATCTTAAAAACTATCAAACTTAAAAAGAAACTGTCTTTCATTTATGTAGCTTGTATGATTATCTAACGAATTATATAAAAATGAACTGTTTAGCTTTTCATATTTTTTAGTAAAAACCAAATTAGTGTTTTGGGAGAGCCAACTTTGGAAAATAAATCTATCAAAAAAAGTTTCACCTATCGTGTTTCTGTTTTTAATTTAACTAGATTAAATCATTTAGTTATCTTTGTCATATAAAACAAAACGGTATGTTTTGCGATTATTGAGAAAAAACGATTCTGCATTCATCAAACAAATATTACTCGCCTTAAACGACTCCCAGTTTATAAGTTCGCAATATTATTCAACAAAGCCTGTCATCGATCGTGAAATAAACAATCAATCAATTCAATTGTTGACTGGTGCGTGTTAAACGGTTCACCACAACCACCAATCATTTTCGCACTCGCTGTAAAATTACCCATTAGGAATCCATTTATCAAGTGGATATTACTTCCACAAACTAATGAACCAATTAGCTGCCGCGATCAATTGTTTGTTCACTATCAAATAACAGGACATCAGACAGAATTATTTTGCTTGTCAAAATTAAATGGTCTCTGTTGCTTTAAAAGGAAATACCTCTTGTTCTCAGTAATAGTTTATGTATACTCGTTTTCTTATAAAGTTTATATAATACAGGTATTTGGGTGGTAACAGAACATCATTAATATTTATAATTGTAAGTTTTTGTAAGAATGTATTCAAAGATAAGATCAGACATCTTCAAAGGGAGGATCTAAACGTCTGGAGATCTGAGATGATGTCTACCGTACTTGAGGTATACAGTCGTGATCAATTTTTTTGTTTTTTAAAGATTATTATTATATCAGTTAATATCTATTTCTTATAGTACAAGCTCTGCTCTGCATAGTTTTGAGAAATGTCTACCAATAATAATAATAAAGCCATTTATTCAGACATAAAAGTAAACGTAAGTACAAAAATTAGGTAGACTATTCTTACTACATTTTATAAAACTAATTACTTAATATTATTTATTACCTAATTATTTTGTTAACCTACTGTTTTTTTTTTATTTAATTTAGTCTGTGTGCCCTTTGGCATAGGCCTCCTCCAATTCCCTCTACTTTCCTCTTTCGCTTGTGATTCTTGTCCACAGTTTTCCTTCTGTTTCCTCAATATCGTCTTTCCATCGTTTGTATAGCCGTCCTCTACTTCTTTTACCATTTCTTGGGTGCCACACTGTTATTCTTTTACTCCACTTGTCGATACCTCTTAGCATGTGTCCAATGTCTACCAATATAATATATTTATTTTATTTGTTCCGCCGCCGAGATCGAACCTGCTCCTATTGCATCATGCCTACTGCCTAACCTAATTCATCAGAACTGAAGCGCACGCCTATTTATACACCTGAAAATGTGTAAGTTCCCAATAATATTATTTTCGGTCATAATGCTCTCTATTCAAAATTATTCAAATCTATTCAGACCTTTCTATACAGTACTGAGTCGTTTAAACGCCAGTTGGCATTGGGCCTAAAAACTAGGTTTTCTGAGTAGTGGACACCGCTAAATGCCGTCCATAATTGTGTATGTGAACTATAATAGGCAGAGAGGAGTCTTTACAAAGTCCGCTGTTCATTGTTTATTTTTCAGAGTAATCTCTTTTACAAAAATATTTGTAAGATCCCAAATGAAATTTGAACCCACAACCTTCATCTGTGTCTGGGTGTTACTATCACTACATAGTATAAAGCAAAGTAGCTTTCCGCTTCCCGCGTCTGTATGTCTGTATGTATGTTTGCTTATATCTTTAAAACTACACAACGGATTTTGATGCGGTTTTTTTTAATAGATAGAGTGATTCAGGAGGAAGGTTTATATGTATAATAACATGCTACCCGTGCGAAGCCTGGGCGGGTCGCTAGTGTATAATAAGTAAGTATTTAAAAAAAAAAAAAAAGTATATAAGTATTCTCATCAGTTATCTGGTTCCCATAGTACAAGCTTTGCTTAGTTTGAGTCTAGATAGTGTTGTGTGTAAAGTCCGCCAATATTTATTTATTAATATTTATTCTTTATTATTATTTCTATAATCTTAGATCGTATTATCTGTTAAATAATAATATTCTTATTGAATTATATAACTGTGTGGATCACGCCTGTGATCTTAAATATGGGAGACATCCTCTCAGTTATCTAAAGATGTCTAATGAAAGTAGTCAGGAGTTTGTCCAAACATTGCATTTGGCGAACCAACTTTTTGGAGTAGTAAACTCATACGTGACAGTTTGCAAGCTCACCACATAACTAAAGGTTTCTTTGCGAATGCGCATAATTATTAATAGCCGGGATTTTAACCTACAACTTGTAAATGCTACCAACACGGCTCTTAATCACTACATAGTATAAAGCAAAGTCGCTTTCCGCTTCCCGCGTCTGTATGTCTGTATGTATGTTTGCTTATATCTTTAAAACTACACAACGGATTTTGATGCGGTTTTTTTTAATAGATAGAGTGATTCAGGAGGAAGGTTTATATGTATTAAACCCGTGCGAAGCCGGAGCGGGTCGCTAGTAATATTATAAATGCGAAAGTTTGTGAGTTTGTATGTATGTTTGTTCCTCAATCAGGCCTAAACGACAAAACGGATTAAGTTGAAATTTTCTGTAGATGTATCTAGATATAATGCCCGAATAAATAATAGACTACTTTAAAAAATGAAAAACATCCCCAAAATGATAAAAAAACGCAAAAGGGATGATTTCTGTATAGATGGCGCTGGTGTGCAACAAATCTGACATCGCAGACTAAAAAAAATCTGTCTTTTTCATTCGATTAATGAAATTTGACAGGACAACGTCTGTCACGGGTCGGCTAGTACAGTGATATAAAAAAAAACTCTATTACAGTTTCAAATATATACATAACTAGCCGACCCTAATCACATAGGAAAAAGCAATTCCAGGCAGCTTCCAATTTTTTCCCTACAAACCTTGTACTGATAAAATAAATTACGATTTTTTATAGAATGCGTATCATTCATTAGTCAAAACTGCGTTGCTATGACAACTAAATGTTTTTAGTCTGTGATGTCAGATTTGTTGCACACCAACGCCATTTATTCCAAAATCATCCTTTTTGCGTTTTTTGATCATTTAGGGGTTGTTTTTCGGAAGTTCCCCTTTAATTATTCTGATTTTTATTTTTGATTAGGGAACAAACAAAGCAGCCTTATCACAAACTTTAGCATTTATGATATTATTAGGATAGATACAGTCGTGATCCTATTTATATTTATTTTTTGTTACGAGTTCTACATAAAACAATTTTAAACATACGCGGAAATAATAGCCTGAAAATTGGCCTTGGATTCGCTATCTTGTCACGTTCCCACCAAAAAGAAGCGTGCGGAATGCAATTACGACAGAATGTCAGTTTGACACTTCATAATGACTCCGTTCCGCTCGCGATCGAGCCTCATCTTGGACGTGATTCAACTGTAATTTGTGTATCAGAGTAATTTGTGTTTATTTTGTGTAAAAAAATGTGTTTATAATATTACTAGAAGTCCGCCCCGGCGTCGCACGGGTGTAATAATGATTTTATGGGTATTTTTTTACACCTAGGATTACATTCTCGAAGTTTTCAAACGGATCCCTAATAGTTAGACATATGCTTTTACGGACTTTTTGTAGATATTGTTGTTATCTATAAAACTGTAGTACATTACTTTACTCTATTCTCAATAATTTCCGCAGCGTAAGCGATATAAGGATTTTTTTTGTTTTTTTTTTCACACGCTGAGTTACATGATCGAAGTTTTCATACGGATCCCTAACATTTTTGAAAATATTTTATAGCCTATGTTTATCAGGGATGATGTAGAATTCTAATGGTGAAAGAATTTTTCAAATCAGTCCAATAGTTTCGGAGCCTATTCGATGCAAACAAACAAACAAACAATCAAATCTTCCCTCTTTATAATATTAGTATAGACTAGCTTCCAATCTCGATGTCGCTTGCGTGGTACCTGTGCAAAAAGTAGATAGATATATAGAAAATACTTTATTGCACACCATAAAAACTATGCTGAACAATTGACGGTCTTATCGTTAATCAGCATCTCTACCAGACAAACTTTAAATGGAGATGGACAGATAAAAATAACATGGAGCATTGATGCACTTAAAAGTAAATTAAAAAGTGCGAGTCAGACTCGCGCACGAAGGGTTCCGTACCATAGTCTATAAAAAAACGGCATAAAATACGTTTGTTGCATGGGAGCCCCACTTAAATATTTATTTTATTAGACGGACACACGGACTGCGAAGTCATAGTAATAGGGTCCTGTTTTAAAAAGTAGCCTATAATTATGTTATTTCAAGATATACTTAAACTATGTATATTCCAAGTTTCATCACAATCCGTTTAGTCGTTTGGGCGTCATTTAAACACAAACATCTAAACATGCTCAATTGCTCATACAAAGTCCTCACATACTTTCGGACTTGTAATACCAATTAGTAAAAAAAATATGTGGATAGATATAAGGGAAGAGATAGTCTAAAGATAATTACGGATTGTGTAAAAGATGATAAGCGAGTGAATATTAATACTAAGATGACAGATGTCAGTTGAAAAGAAAAGACATGTAGTAGTTGCCCGAGTGGGAGGTACCACGACTTTCATTCCGAAGGTCGTGGGTTCGAATCCCGGCTTGCATGAATGGATTTTTCTATTCGAAAAATTTATATGCGCATCAAAAACACGTGCTCAAAACGGTGAAGAAAAACATCGTGAGGAAACCAGTAAGTATTCTTATAAAGCGGTGATGGGCTTGCAACCTGTCACGTATGGAATGCTAACTACCTACTGTAAAATGTGGGCATGTGCCAAATGTAATGTTTGGACGTGCCTCTGACTACCTTCTCTAGACATCTTCAAAGGATCTAGCGCCTGGAGATCTGAGAGTATGTCTACCGTACTTGGGGATTACAGTCGTGATCCTATTTATTTATTTTATTTTATGAAGTAGGATATGGACAGGGAGATGTAGTTCTGTCTGACCCCACCCTAGAATTGTGTCAATCACGACCATTAGCGGCCGCAGTTGTTTAGGAAACCAGGAATTTAATGAAATAACTGTCTAAACAACGCCATATATTCAAATTTTACTATGGCAATAATGAAACAACAAAGGTTGATTGTTAGAGTATAGTAGCCAGGGACTATAATCTATACATATAATAAAACTGTAGAAGAGTTCAATTCTGTACATTGAATAAAAACTAAAAAAAAGACTCCTAGGGGCCTTTATAAAAGTAACACAAACAAAAAAAAAACATTTTGAAATTTTTGTCTGTCTGTCTGTTATCCGGTTTTCACGCAAAAACTACAGGACGGATTTTTATGAAACTTTTTTTGTTATGTAACTATTAGTCCTCAGCAACATATAGGCTATCATTTATTTCTAAGATTGGAATACCAGATTTGAAACTATCTGTCCCCCAGCGAAGCGGGCACGGGTCAGCTAGTTTCTAATATAAATAAATATTGTTATTCTATTGTAGCCCTCAACTAAGCAGAATTTGCAATGGAAACCAGATAACTGACAGAATACGTACACACACACGTCCACAGGTCGGTATCATACGCATCGCAATTATAATTTAGTCTTTGCCCTAGAATATAGCTTACTTTTTATCCATGTACCACACGAGCGAAGACACTGTCTAGTATACTATAGACAGATAAATGCTAGTATAATATAACATGTAATACAAATAATATAGCATATAACATGTTATTTATTTAATTTGATTTACATTATTTTTAGGGTTCCGTATTAATTCCTTTTTTATTTCTTTTATATATTTTGTGGTAGTTGAATAAATGGTTTCGATTCTATTTTATTTTTAAGAATTATATTTCTGGAACACAGAACAAACAACCAATTTATTAGTATAATTCCAACCTCCAATGTCTGTATAAGCGGCCAGATGGTGGTAAATCTACCGCAGATAACATCTATAGGCAGGTGGCAATTCAGGTAGAGCAACCGATCGGAATGTTCACCTGCGAGATAGCCAAGTGTATGATTTGTTGATAGCTGGAGGCCGCTGCCCGTTTTAATAAAGATAATGGTCATTTTCTACCTACGAAAATATAAAGTTCTCAATAGGACACATATATTTTTAGAATCCCTACCCAAAGGGTAAAAACGACCTATTAGGTACTGAGAATTGTTATTAATTATTAATAATTATTACCTATTACATTCTAACTCTTCGTGCGCTTGTCTGACTCGCACTTGGTCGGTTTTTTATCGTCTTAATTTCAGAGTTAAAGAACGGTTACGTCAAACATATTTCTAAAGTTGCTTCGACCAAAATTTGACATCCGCGTCGCTATCGTTATATTCTATCGCTATATTCAACTTCCAAATGTAAATCTTGTTTATCTTCCGTAGACTAATCAATTACTTCGCTGTCCGTCTGTCTGTATGTCTGTCACAGGCTGTATCTCATGAACCGTGATAGCTAGACAGTTGACATTTTCACAGATTGATGATGTATTTCTGTTAACAAATACTAAAGACAGAATAAAATAAATATTTAAGTGGGGCTCCCATACAACGAACGTGATTTGCAGTTTTTTATAGCACGGAACCCTTTGTGACTTCCCTTTTCTTCCCTTGACTTTTCGATTGGTCGCAACATTTTCGTCGGTTTTCGTTTTGTGATTTTTTCTTTGATAAAAAAAACCTGAAAATTTTCGGTATTTTTATTGGTAGAGAGAAGATTGGCCGTGTGCTTGGTACCTCGACTTATAACAAAGGTCGTGGGTTCGGATCCTGGCTGTGCATCGAAGGATTTTTCTGTTCAAAAAAATTATACGTGCATTAACACGTGCTTTTTATTCGTAATATAATATAATATAATATATTATATATTATAAAGAGGATAAAGAGGAAAGATTTGATTGTTTGTTTGTTTGTTTGTTTGTTTGTTTGCATCGAATAGGCTCCGAAACTACTGGACCGATTTGAAAAATTCTTTTACCATTAGAATTCTACATTATCCCTCATGAACATAGGCTATAGAATATTTTCAAACATGTTAGGGATCCGTATGAAAACTTCGACAATGTAACCCGACGTGTGAAAAAAAATCCTCATATCGCTTACTCTGCGGAAATTATTGACAATAGAGCAAAGTAATGTACTACAGTTTTATAGATATCATCAATATCTACAAAAAAGTCCATAATACCGTATGTCTAACTATTAGGTATCCGTATGAAAACTTCGATATTATAACCCAAGGTGTAACACCCGTGCGACGCCGGGGTGGACTGCTAGTTCGTAATAAGCGGCGAATGTAGGTTTGATTTCCAAGAAAAACGTTTGTGTAATGAACATAGATATTTGTTCTTGACATTTCTACAGTCGTTTATGAACAATATTTTTTTTTTATTTTTTTACTTCTTTTCACTTTCAAAACTGTGCGAGACGACAATGCGAGCAGTGTAGCGCGCGCGTTTAATGGTCCACTCACCCTGAAGAAGATTCTCTAGATGAATCGAAACATTGTCGGTGTCCTCATTGACAATTTATCATTTACGTGAGTAATTTCCCGTTGTTGTAATAATGAATAATTTACAACTATGATGATTATATTGCTAATACAGATATACATTTTGGCATTAGATATTAAGGCCCGGCTCACACCCACACACGTATTTCAATGATTTTCAGGTACCGATTTAAAAACCAGGAATCACAGTTGTGAGGATATAATGATACAAAATTACTGATAATATATTCATCTTTAATAGTAGATAATAAAAACTGGCCAGTTCTATACAACATTTTCAAAAAAATACGTTTTTACCGTCGCAAGAACCGCTGAAAATGTCGAAAAATGGGGTCTGGTTAGGTACCAATATCTTTAGACCCACAGCATATTTTTATTTGAAAATAATACGAAATTGTAGATTTTATATTTCTCTATACCGCGTGGCATTATCTTGTTTTCAAATAATTTACTTTTTCATTTATGAACAATATAAAATGCAATAAAACTTCTCCATACATTTTTTCCATACAAAACTCACATTCACCTCAAGTCGGCACGTCAGTTAGCGCTCAGACGCGCTCGGGGAAGCACGTCCACGTCACATTTTTCTTCGAATTTAGAGGAGGTCTTACATAATGGTATACCGGGGTAAAATACTGGACATGCAAAACTAATGATAACATTTGTATAATATATTGCCTTGAAGAATTTAGTGCAAGCCACACAGATGAAGGTTAGGTACAATGCATGGTTTGTTGAAAGAGTTGGATGGTTTTATTTTGTAGAAGATGCGTTTCATCGAGTTTGGTTTCGAAACAATATGATAATATTGTTTCGAAACCAAACTCGAGACGGCAATGCGAGCAGGGTAGCGCGCGCGTTATGGTCCACTCACCCTGAAGAAGATTCTCTAGATGAATCGAAACATTGTCGGTGTCCTCATTGACAATTTATCATTTACGTGAGTAATTTCCCGTTGTTGTAATAATGTGTAATATGATAATAGTATACGGTTTTACCTTTTTGCATACGTCGCGTCGGAGCAAAATCGAAATAAGCCGATGTTTCGTATTTGATTGTTATTTTAATAAAAATATTAAATTTCAGGAAAATGTGAACCTGGTTGTGTCCCTAATTAATAATAAATAATAAAAGCTTTTATTTCCTTGCACAATATAAAATTAACTTAAATATGTATCTATGCATAGGTATATAAAATTATGTGTAAGGACCGCTTTCAGCGGTAAAAGCCTCCTCCAGCTCTATCCATTTTTCCCGATCTCTAGCGGCTCTGCTCCATGTTTTGCCTGCTACTTTCACGATGTCATCATCCCATCGCATAGCAGGCCTTCCTCTTCTTCGTTTTTTATGTATTGGGTCCCAATTCATAATTGTTTTAGATCACCTCTCATTTTGTAATCTTTGTATGTGCCCGGCCTATTTCCATTTTAGTGATAATACTTTCTGGACAACGTCTTTTGCTGTGGTTTTTGAAGTGTCCCTAATTAGTCCTATTAAATAAATATAAATGTTGATTTGATACATTTCTGTTTTGAAATGAAAGTTCTAAGGTACCATGATCCTTACCTGTATCGCTTAGACCCAATCTACCCTATATTACCAAGCGTGTTTTTTTATACATGGATGGAAAAAAATGATACTTTATCTATAATTGGATTTAGAAAAATTACATAAATTTCAGATTATGAATATAATTTATAATTATTATTTATCTATCTTTAATATTATAAATCTAAAAGTTTGTGCGGATGTTAAGTATGTTTGGATGTTTGTACCTCAATCAGACCTAAACGACTAAACGGATGAAATTGAAATTTGCTGTCGATGTAAATATACCTCTACCTTATAAATAGGCTATTTTTAATTAAAAAACATCCTCAAAACTATAAAAAGACTCCGAGTGCTGGTGTGCAACAAATCTAGCATTAATCAATTTTGACGACTGATGAATGACTGACGAATGATACGATACGCATTGAACCAAAAATGTTGAACCTTCTAAAAAGGTCGGTATTTGTTATTATCAAAGCAAGGTTTATCTGGGGGCACGGTAGTGCCCCCGCCAAGTCAAGCAAAAAAGCGGCACAGTCGTACCATCCTTTTCTCGAAGCAGTTCTGGCCATTTTTTAGACAGACAGACAGACATTGAAATCTCACAACTTTTTACGATAGAAGAACTGATGGGTTTTTGGTTAAATTATACATATACACGATCTGGGTGATATATATGGATTCTTTATTGTAGAGATATAGAACACGACCAGCCGTAACAAGCGAACAGGGAAGAGAGACTGACATCGACAGATTATCTCTGGTCATCTTATATCTTATCTTATCTTAGGCTACTTATACAATATCTCACAAGTTAAGTTTACTACACACGAGCATAGTTCCAACAAAAAAAAGACAAAAAAAGAAACTGAGTTGCGTTGCGAGAATTGGCTTTTTATTTTTATTTTTACAAGTTGTTTTTGATGGCATATACTTAAGTTTAAGTACATGATGCAAATAATTAAATAGTTAAAAAAAAATAAAGTGTCCTGAAAAATTGTTTAATTCTAAATACTGAAAGTGCTCTTTAGTGTTTCGTAGTTCACAAAAAACCCTTATAGTTTTGCCATTTTCGTCCATTCGTCCGCAGCTTAGCTCAGATATTCTTAGTACTGGAAAGCTGTAATTTGGCATGAATATACATTAGTCACGCCGACAATGTGGTAGAAATAAATACATATTTTCAGATGTTTTTTTTTCTCGCATACTCCTCATGTCTTTGGATAGGTCTTAAAAAGTATTGCAGGTTTGTGATGTCATTTAGTACAAATACAATGGAAAATATGAATTTTTAAAAAGAGTTGGTCATCTCTTTTTACAATTTCACTTTCAAAACTTTCTGTGAGTGGTACTCGAAACGTTGACGTCATCGATTTTAGATGACAATAAGTTTTTTTATTAAAAATATATTTTTTAAATCAAGCTTTTGTAATGTCTTCTGCTCTAGTTCTCGTCAAGATAAAAATAACGAGCCCAAACGCGACGTGGTTATGTTGTGTAGTTGAGGAGTTCCGATGGCTACATCCGACCTCCATCATCAGACCAGCTCGCTAGTACCATAATTTTACATTGTCATTGAGATTGATAGGTATGCAAAGTTTTGCCTCAATTCGACTATTTTGTGAAGGGTTCCGTTGAACAGCTCCTGACTCCATCATCAGATCAACTCGCTGTCACCATATTATGTATGCAAAATTTCAGCTCAATCGATTGGGGATAACTGCTTTAAATTAAGTTGCAAGATTCCACCTTATCAAACATACATACATAAATATGTACATAAACTGCAAGTTAAATAAGAGCTTGTAAAAAAACGATACTTACCGTTTTGTCATAATGTATTTTATTAGTAGGTACCTAACAAATATTTTTTGCACAGTCAAATATTAGTAACTGTGTAGTAGCACTTTACGATTTGTAACCTGTCTTATAATATATATTAATTTTTTCTATATTTATTTTCTTTTTGTCAAGTGCAACCTATAAAATTATTAAGTACATACCTACCTATACAAATATGACATACCTATTGCACCAAATATTTTCAAGTATCAAGACTAGTTATTTAGTCTTGGTAAATGAAGTGTGAAGTAGCTTCAATGTGTGCGTTTGCACTATTCTTAGTGTGCGGCCACAGAATACGACCGAGTACAAAAAATGCGAGCTGTCATAAATTTAACAGTCACCTTAAGACGCTCTCTGCCAAACTGTCATGTTCCGGAAATATGTATTTATGTGATTATTACTTACTTATGACTAGTAAATATTAATATACTAGGATAATTTTTATTAGGGTTCCGTACCCAAAGAGTAAAAACGGGACCCTATTACTAAGACTTCGCTGTCCTTCTGTGCGCTTGTCTGTCACAGAGCTGTATCTTACGAACCGTGATAGCTAGACAGTTGAAAATGTCACATATGATGTATTTCTGTTGCCGCTATAACAAACAAATACTAAAAACAGAAAAAATAAATATTTAAGTAAACGTTTTCTTTTTTTGGCGTTTTTTTTATAGATTATGGGTACTTGTCTGACTCGCACTTGGCCGGTTTTTTATCGTCTTAATTTCAGAGTTAAAGAACGTCTACTGCAAAAATATTTCTAAAGTTGCTTCGACCAAAATTTGACATCCGCGTCGCTATCGTTATATTCTATCGCTATATTCAACTTCCAAATGTAAATCTTGTTTATTCTTCCGTAGACTAATCAATTATACTAGGCCTATTGGGGTCGATAGACCACTTTGATCAATTATTTATTATCAACACTCGATAGTTTATGTCAGTCATCAGGTCTTTTACTGATCTCTTCGGAAATGATCTCCCGTACATATCAACCTTTAACCGGAATCCTCGTAGTGACGTGTCCCGAGCCATTATACTCCGCAAATATTATGATACGCAAATTATGCAAATGAAGCAGTCGCTATGCGTATCGTTTGATACCGATCTATTGTTGCCAGCTGTAATTCAATTTACGAAAGTCAATAATGATAAATGGTAACTCCGATCTACTTTATAATACTATAGTTCATTTGCGATCTTAGTAGCGTGGCGGCGTACTCGTCTGAGACATGAATATTCAATATTAGCTAAATCCACTTTTACGTTTTTAAGTAAGTTTCTTTTTAAATATATTTTTAAAATCTAGTACGCATCAAGACAAATCCAACGAGCCCATACACGACGTGGTTATATTGTGTAGTTAGGCAGTTCCTATACACACATTACATTTGAGCTACATCATCAGATCAGCTCGCTAGTACGATAATTTTATATTGTCATTGGAGATTGATAGGTATGCAAAGTTTTATCTCATTCAGACTATTTACTAAAGAATTCCACTGAACAGCTCCTGACTCCATTATCAGACTAGCTCGCTCGTCTAATTTGAAAACGCTCTAAGCCTAGCACTTCTTTGTTGGATAGAGAATTACTCTTACATAAAAAAGAAACCCGTAGTCCCGTAAAAATAGACACAAAGTTTTTGAATTATTGGGTTTGTCCGATTTTCATAATGTTTCATAATTATCTGCTGCGCTTTGACTTCAGAAACTACGACACGGCGACACTATGAGAACACGCACCCACAGTGGACGAAATATTTTTTCATAAACATCACTTTATTTGTTGAGCGGTATTATGGCGCACACTACCGTGTACCTCTAGAGCTAAACTTTGGCTAGAGGCACACGACAATGTGCCTCTAGTCACACTATGCAGTGTCGCACAACACATAAAGTGATTTTGCTGTCCTTCTGTGCGCTTGTCTGTCACAGAGCTGTATCTTACGAACCGTGATAGCTAGACAGTTGAAAATGTCACATATGATGTATTTCTGTTGCCGCTATAACAAACAAATACTAAAAACAGAAAAAATAAATATTTAAGTAAACGTTTTCTTTTTTTGGCGTTTTTTTTATAGATTATGGGTACTTGTCTGACTCGCACTTGGCCGGTTTTTTATCGTCTTAATTTCAGAGTTAAAGAACGTCTACTGCAAAAATATTTCTAAAGTTGCTTCGACCAAAATTTGACATCCGCGTCGCTATCGTTATATTCTATCGCTATATTCAACTTCCAAATGTAAATCTTGTTTATTCTTCCGTAGACTAATCAATTATACTAGGCCTATTGGGGTCGATAGACCACTTTGATCAATTATTTATTATCAACACTCGATAGTTTATGTCAGTCATCAGGTCTTTTACTGATCTCTTCGGAAATGATCTCCCGTACATATCAACCTTTAACCGGAATCCTCGTAGTGACGTGTCCCGAGCCATTATACTCCGCAAATATTATGATACGCAAATTATGCAAATGAAGCAGTCGCTATGCGTATCGTTTGATACCGATCTATTGTTGCCAGCTGTAATTCAATTTACGAAAGTCAATAATGATAAATGGTAACTCCGATCTACTTTATAATACTATAGTTCATTTGCGATCTTAGTAGCGTGGCGGCGTACTCGTCTGAGACATGAATATTCAATATTAGCTAAATCCACTTTTACGTTTTTAAGTAAGTTTCTTTTTAAATATATTTTTAAAATCTAGTACGCATCAAGACAAATCCAACGAGCCCATACACGACGTGGTTATATTGTGTAGTTAGGCAGTTCCTATACACACATTACATTTGAGCTACATCATCAGATCAGCTCGCTAGTACGATAATTTTATATTGTCATTGGAGATTGATAGGTATGCAAAGTTTTATCTCATTCAGACTATTTACTAAAGAATTCCACTGAACAGCTCCTGACTCCATTATCAGACTAGCTCGCTCGTCTAATTTGAAAACGCTCTAAGCCTAGCACTTCTTTGTTGGATAGAGAATTACTCTTACATAAAAAAGAAACCCGTAGTCCCGTAAAAATAGACACAAAGTTTTTGAATTATTGGGTTTGTCCGATTTTCATAATGTTTCATATCTGCTGCGCTTTGACTTCAGAAACTACGACACGGCGACACTATGAGAACACGCACCCACAGTGGACGAAATATTTTTTCATAAACATCACTTTATTTGTTGAGCGGTATTATGGCGCACACTACCGTGTACCTCTAGAGCTAAACTTTGGCTAGAGGCACACGACAATGTGCCTCTAGTCACACTATGCAGTGTCGCACAACACATAAAGTGATTTTTATGAAAAAAGATTTCGTCCACTGTGGGTGCGTGTTCTCATAGTGTCGTTCTTGAATACGAGGGTAAGGAACCAGCTTTTTAGCCCGAGCCATAATAACAATAAACATTCATTATCTAATCATCTAATCAATCTCTAACAACTTAATCTACATAATAATATTGGATTATGTCATTCATACAAGCCATAATCTACTCAGAAGCCGCTAATTAGCTAACCGCAGATGATAGTACGACAGTTGTGAAAGTACTGGCAAACTGTACAGTCTACATTGACAGCTACAATAACATAAATTCTCATACTCTTCAATTAGGTGTCGCAAAATAAAGAATACAAAATTTGGTAAAGCTTTAATAAAATGAGAGTATTTACAAAATAAAAGACTCAGCTGCAAAAGATAAGGCCTTAGCAAACGGTCCAATACAAATATCTAGAAGAAAATAGACAAGAAATAGTTTAGCTACATTATAGCTACAGGGTGTATTAAGACTACTGGAAGACTACTACGAAACTAGAAGTTCAGACCAGGCATCTTGATCGATAATCATACAAAAAAAAATAGGTTCACGACTGTAATTCCCAAGTACGGAACTACTCTTAGATCTCCATACGCTAATATACTTTGAAGATGTCTAGTGGAAGTAGTCAGAGGCACGTCCAAACATTATATTTGGCACATGCCCACATTTTGCAGTAGTTAGCATTCCATACGTGACCGGTTGCAATCCCATCGCCGCTTATAAGAATACTAACTCACGATGTTTTCCTTCACCGTATTGAGCACGTGTGTTTGATGCGCATATAAATTATTCGAACAGAAAAATCCATTGATGCACGCCGAGATTCGAACCCACGGCCTTCAGATAGAAAGTCGAGATACCTCCCACTCGGCCAACACGGCTATAAAAATATATACAAAAATAATAGTACTCGTAATATCGTAAGTAGTCTAAATACGCCCGATAAAAAGACCGTTGCAAACAAGGAGTTTATGCTGCATGTTATTTATAGTGGAAACGTTTTTAAGTTTGTAATTTTATTGTAGCTCTAGAGAAGCTGTCAAAATAGCTTTATAGCTTGCCAATATCGTATGCAGACTGAATGCTGAATAGCGTTACGTAAGTGTTATCTACAGTATGACTATTTGACTATACTGGTGTTTGAAATACACTATAGAAATGAATAGGTGCTGCTTTGATTGAAGTTATATACAATTGTTTGATAATTATGTTTTTATGTTAAACTAAAAACAAACCCGACTTCATGTTTGTTAGTCTATATTATTATACTAGATGCTCGCCCCGTCTTCGCATGGGTGGTACCTGGATAAAAGGTAGCCTAATATGTTATATTTGATATATAAGCTTTTTTACTGTAACGTTTCATTTTAATCCGTTGTGTAGTTTTTGCGTGAAAGAGTAACAAACACACACACACACACACACACACACACACACACACACACACACACACACACACACACGCACGCACGCACGCGCACACACTCACACACTAACACTCACTCACAAACTTTCGCATTTATAATATTAGTAGGATAGTAGGAAATAGGATTATATTCCTCATAACTACATCAATACTGAATTTATAAGTCCAATGCATAATTTCATTCCCTAAATAAAAATGACCACCAATATGTCAAATTTCAATAATCCTACAGAAAAATCGATTTCAGCTTTTCCCGAACTTTATGCCATTCTTATCACTTAGGGGTATAAAAAATACCCTACGACCTATTCTCATACCATGAACCATCTCATACATTTTTTTTCATAAGAACCTTCTCCTGACACTAACGAATACAACAAAAAAAGAATTAGCAAATTCAGTTCAGCTGTTCACGCGTGATGCCGTAACCAAGAGAAATAGGGATTAATGTATATAATATATATAATATATTTTCAATAATCGCATAGGAAAAAGCAATTTAAGGCAACTTCCAATTAATTCCCTACAAACCTTGTATTAATAAAAAAAAACGAATTTTGGTAGAATGCGTATCATTCGTATCATTAGTCAAAACTGCGTTGCTATGACGACTAAATATTTTTAGTCTGTGATGTCAGATTTTGTGCACACCAACGCCATCTATATCAAAATCATCCTCTTTGCGTTTTTTTATCATTTAAGGGTTGTTTTTCGAATTATAAGTTCCCCCTTTATTTATTCTGATTTTGTATCTACATACTACAGCAAATTTCAAATTAATCCATTTTATCGTTTATTTTTGATTAAGAACAAACATAGCAGCCTTATCACTAACTTTCTTATTTATAATATTACTAGCGACCCGCCCCGGCTTCGCACGGGTAGCATGTTATTATACATATAAACCTTCCTCCTGAATCACTCTATCTATTAAAAAAAACCGCATCAGAATCCGTTGTGTAGTTTTAAAGATATAAGCAAACATACATACATACGCGGGAAGCGGAAAGCGACTTTGCTTTATACTATGTAGTGATTAGGATTTTTTTGAAATTACAGTCCTGTTTTCAAGCACGAGTATCATCATCATATTCATCTTGTAAAATAATAGATTTCTGATACTTGCACGTCCTTTATAATGTCAATGTCCTAATCCCTATAAGCTTAGGGCGAGTCAACAAGGGTTTGTGTAATCAGCCAGATATCGAGACCCTTTTCATGACTCGCCTCACAGCTCAGTTGGTAGTAGCTCTGCCTTCTGCGCTGTAGGTTGTAGTTTCGGCTCCCACCCAGGACACATATTCGTGTGATGGTGTTAGCATTTCAGAGACTGTATGTACCTTATGCAAATAACATAAAATTCTGTTATATATAAAGAAAGCTGTGTTGACCAAGTGGGAGGTACCTCGACTTTCAATCCGAAGATCCTGGGTTCGAATCCCGGCCGTGCATCATTGGATTTTTATGTTCGAAAAATGTATATGCGCAACAAAACACGTGCCTAAAACAGTGAAGGAAAACATCGTGAGGAAACCAGTTAGTATTCTTATAAGCGATGGGCTTACAACCTGGCACGTATGGAATGAATGCTAACTACTGCAAAATGTGGGCATGTGCCAAATATAATGTTCTCTGACTACCCTCACTAGACATCTTCAAAGGATCTAACCGCCAGGAGATCTGAGATCTGATCGTCTACCGCACTTGGGAATTACAGTCGTGATCCTTTTTTTTATTTACAACGTTTTTTGGATAGATCTACTGGTTTTTGTGTATTCTGTAAATATCCTGCATTATCCTGTAAATATCCTGCATATCAGACTAGCTGACCCGTGCCCGCTTCGCTGTGCGTAAGACATTTCTAATACCATCGTGGACTTTTTTGTAGACGTTTTAAGGTGTACAATACTGTAGTACATTATTTTGATATATCTCGTGGAGTTCAGCCAGCATTTGCAATGTAAGCGCAAAAAAATGTGTTTATTTACGACATCACATTAGAAACCTCTAAAATTATCAGTGTTTCTCTACTATATTATGCATGTATTATACATATAAACCTTCCTCCTGAATCACTCTATCTATTAAAAAAAACCGCATCAAAATCCGTTGTGTAGTTTTAAAGATATAAGCAAACATACATACATACATATTACATACAGACGCGGGAAGCGGAAAGCGACTTTGCTTTATACTATGTAGTGATAGTGATGTTGTCGACCTTCGATAATAGTATCGTTTTAAAAACATTGTTAAAGTGTAAACTAGAAAAGCAAGTTGCCGTGCAGAGTAAAAATCGTATCTATGGTAATTTATTTCATTTAGTAAAGTGAGAGAACGGCTGAATAATGCATGGTTCCCTGGCTCGGCCTTTGTGTGACCATTTGTTTTATTGGAAGGAAATGTCATAGTTCATATGTACGCAGAGGGATACGGTTGTATTTGATAGACTGACAGGTGTCTTGTCATTGCTTGTATTAAAATTACTAGCTGCTCGCCCCGGCTTTGCACCGGTTGTATCTGGATAAAAAGTAGCCTATGTGTTATTTAGATGTATAAGCTATATATACTGTGAAGTTTCATTTTAATCCGTTCAGTCGTTTTTGCGTGAAAGAGTAACAAAAACACACAACCACTCACAAACTCTCGCATTTTTAATATTAGTAGGATTTGGGACCTAGAAATAGTAGTTCCTAGTATTTAATGCTAACTACTGCAAAAAGTAGACATGTGCGAAATATAATAATGTTTTGTGTTATATCTTAATTACTATAAAACCTAGGACAAATATGAAATCATTTTTAAAATGAAAAACTTACACCATATTTGACTTAGACTAATTGATTATTTATTTTACCCCCTTTAGAGCCTTGATATCATAAGAATTCCTTGACATATTTAGCATATAATACTTACTTTTTTCAATTTAACAGTATCTACAACCAAATCATCTTCTAAATCTAGCAATCAGACTGGTTTGATAGTTATAATGCTCATACAAACATACATACATAGATACGATATAAACCTTTTTCTTTGAACTTGGCTGGACACGCTTCCGCGTCTCTAGCTGTATAAAAACGCTGATAACATCCTAGTTGTTACAGAGACCTCCGCTCGTTTCACTCACTCGATCAATAAAAGTCGGAAATTACCAAAATTTAGGTATTGGAGCTGATCAAAACACGAACCAAACCATATTGGCAAGTTTATATAGCAAACATCATTTTATCTAAACAGTTGTGACCGACAAATATTTTAATTAAAACACACAATTTCACCAAATGTAATTTAATTTTGGAAAATAAACGGTTGTAGCATTTGTTTCGTAAATTTTAATACGGTTATATCTGGTATAAACTGGTTCGAAGCGGTAATTAGGACTGAGCGGACTCGGGCCGGGCACAGCGCCTGAGTTTAATGGTGTTTGGAGTTGTGTTACTGGGTTAATTCGGTATTCTGTGACAATTTGTAACGGAGTGGCTTTAAAGATTGTCTTTATGGAAGTATTTGTTCTGATGGTTATATTTCGGCGTCAGTAAAATAGTATTTGCATGAAATCAGAAAATTCTAAATACCTACATAAGTATTAATATCTTCAGAAATGTTTTTTAATAAATAAATATTGGTGGACATTATCACATGGGACACACTATGGGAACTAGCATACTTATATATACTTTTTTGTTTTAAGTAATAATAATTGTAAAAACGCAAAATATTGAAAGAATTAGTAACTAATACGAGTAAGTACCTACCCAACGATGATATCAAAGTCTGAAAGAATGAATAACCTGTAATAAATAAAAAAAATCATGAGCTTCGATTTTTAAATAACTTTAATACAACGCTAATATAGTTATAGTTCCTTAATAAAACTTTAAAAAAATATATCGTTCTTGACTTTTCAATTGGTCGAATTATTTCCGTCGGTTTTCTTTTTAGTTTTTTAACGTAATTATTGTATGAAATCACGATAAACGCCTCTGGCGGACACTTTGGGAATCAAACAAAAATTGTGTCTAACCATTCTCTTTGTGAAGTGTCAATCTATTAGATAATTACCATGGAGATGAGAGAAAGGGAGACGGCATGATATTTATTAAAATAAAAGTTTAATAACCTGTAATTCGACTAGACATTGTTCTCGGATCTTTAGACTCTAAGAACCTTGAAGATGTCTAAAGATGGTAGTCAGAGGCACGTCCAAAAGATGATATTTGGCACATGCCCACATGAATCTAAGTTGTATAAAAAAAGCTTTAGCGGCAACATTGGTCGGCATCTCAAGTAAAACCCACAATGCTTCTACGATTAACTATAATAAGGTGTAGATAGCAAATTATGTAGTTTTAGTTAAGAGGAGTAATAAATGTTTTTGAAGAATGCAGAATCGTTTTAACTCAATAACCGCAAAACATAAAGTTATGTTTTTTACGACAAAGATAACTTTAGGACTTTGGTGAAACTTTTCTCGATAGATTTGTTTTCCAAAGTAGGCTCTTCAAAAACCCTAGTTTCTTTTGAATCAAAACTATGAATAGCTAAACTAACTGTTCAGTTTTATATAATTCGTTAGATAATCATACTAGCTAAGTAAATTACAGACGGTTTCTTTTTAAATTTGATGGTTTTCAAGATAATGCAGTTTTATCACATTTTCCGTCTTATCCTGGTAGACTCAGCCCATACAAAACGTCAAAAATTTCACTTATCACCTTAAGTAACACATGTTTGTCTGCAAATAATTCGAAACTATTTAACAATATCTGCTATCCTTAGAAATGTACTGGCTCAGAAGACTTAAAATACTTACTGTCTGTAATTTCACTAGGTTACTCCAGAAGGGTATTCGGACCCATATCCATTAAGTAACGTTAAGGTAGCAAGCCCTTTGCCGCTTATAAGAATACCTACTATCTGTTTTAGGGTTCCGTGCCCAAAGGGTAAAAAAAGAGGCTCTATTACTAAGACTCCGCTGTCCGTCTTTCACCAGGCTGTATTTCATGAACCGTGATAGCTAGACCGTTGAATATTTTACAAAAATGATGTATTTCAGATTATTGTAACGACAAATATTAAAAACAGAATAAAATAAATATTTAAGTGGGGCTCCCATACAACAAACGTGATTTTTAATGCTGTTTTTATAGATAATGGTACAGAACCCTTCGTGCATGAGTCCGACTCGCACTTGGCCGGTTTTTCTTACCGTTTAGAGCACGTACGATACCAAATGACAAAACAGGCACTTATTAAACAATACTCGCGCAATATCAAAATTGGTCAATACCAAAACTGACACTTAAACCATTCAGTATATGAGTCAGTTTTGATATTTGGTTTCGATGTTGTCGATACGATAGTGGTTCATGCTCAGGGAGTCTACTAGCCAACCAAAAACGATATATCGTAAAAATAATATATCGTAATAATTGTTCCAAAGTCATCGTTTCGACTATTAGTTTAAACGGTGGAAAGAACGTAATTACTTTTGACGATCATCGATATTCTTAACCCTACTTATGAGTACAAATCACTAAAAACAACAAGAGAATTTGACGAAACGAATGTTACGATATATCGTTTTCTGTTTGCGAAGTAGGTAGACCCTGGCCGCAGATCCGCTTCTGGGCGCTGTATTCCAAACTCCAAGATAAACTTCGATTAAACCGGCGTGGTATGGAACAGCTTGTTTTCGGTTCACGACACGATTGCTCATAATAACACCTAATTCTAAAAACTTAAGAAAATTTAATAGAATCAGGACTGCAATTCCCAAGTACGGTGGACATCTCAAATCTCTAGGCGCTTAAGGTGACTGAAAGGGATAATCAGGGAAAAAATCTTTATTGTACAACATAATTATTAAAAATATACACAAAACAGTACTAAAAAACCGGTCAAGTGCGAGTCGGACACGCGCACAAAGGGTTCCGTACCAATATCGTATAAAAACGGCAAAAAAATCGCGTTTGTTGTACGAGAGTGGGGCTTAAATACTCGTATTTATTTTATTCTGTTTTTAGTATTTGTATATAAATTTGTATAATGTATATGTAATACATAATCTGTGAAAATTTCAACTGTCTAGCATGAGATACAGCCCTGTGACAGACCGACGGACAGACGGACAGACGGACAGCGAAGTCTTAGTAATAGGGTCCCGTTTTTACCCTTTGTAGGTTAGGTGTGTTAGGTACGGAACCCTAAAAACTAGAACAAATCAGTGAGACAATGGACGGCCTTATCGCTAAGAGGGCTTTGCAACTAAAGTATGTTCTGTTGATTTTGCTCGGGTCGCATTATGTATATTTTTAATTAAATAATTACTTAATAATTTTGAAATATGTTGAAAGAAAATTTATTCTCAATAAAGACACGTCACGTAAATAATTCACAAACGTCGTTCAAAAGTACATTTAGATACAAACTAGATAGCTAAGTATTTGATTCACTTTTGTATTCATACAATGCATTCAAAGTTATCGCAGGTTTGAGTTCATAATCTTTATTGTCTGAAAAGATATATAAAATAATTTAAATTATAATCTTCACAAGCAGTGTTGGCCGAGTGGGAGGTACCTCGACTTTCAATCTGAAGGTCTTGGGTTCGAATCCCAGAGTGCATCAATGGATTTTTCTGTTCGAAAAATTTAAATGCGCATCAAAAACACGTGCTCAAAACGGTGAAGGAAAACATCGTGAGGAAACTAGTTAGTATTCTGATAAGCGGCGAAGGTCTTGCAACCTGTCACGCATGGAATGCTAAATACTGCAAAATGTGGGCATGTGCCAAATATAATGTTTGGACGTGCCTCTGACTACCCCCACTAGACATCTTCAAAGGATCTAAGCGTCTGGAGATCTGAGAGGATGTCTATTGTCTACCGTATTTGGGGATTACAGTCGTACAGTCGTGATCTTTATTGTGACTAAATAATACATTATTACAAGCATTTAAAAAAAAATACAAAAATTATTGAGCTGCCACCAAAACTTGACAATAAAGTTACCAGGCATGCCAAAAGATAATACTCGTAAGAAAAAATGCAGGTTAGAATCAGATATTATTTCTTACAAGGGTCATTATACTCGTAGTAATCGTAAAAATACAGGGCGTGTTAAGACGACTCTCAAAAACTTGAAGACACAAGTTACCAACCATGCCCCTAGCGAAATTCGTATTACTTGATTACGAAGGATGTTCTACTTCTAACCTGTATTTGTATCGAATCGAAAAGACGAAAATTTTATTTCTCCAAAATCCAATAGCAAAAGCAATGCTACAGACAATAAAGGAGATAATAATAGCTCTTATGAACTGAATTCTAATTGAATATTTGTTCGTATTGTTCGGTGATAATTATTATGCCTTGGTCAGACCAAGGCATAGTCTGTACATCGATTTTCTGTTTTCGGGAGTGCTCTTATACACCTTGTATATGAAGGGATGCGTTGTTAATAAAAGTAAACGACATCGAGCTCATTAACGATGATTATGAGTGTAATACATTCACATTACCCTAATTCGTGTAAATAAAAGCGTGATTGTAACACTGGAGCAAGAAAATGAGTCTTATCGTAATTTATAATCTAATGTTGCTCGCATCATTAGCCCTATAACGAGACTTCACAAAAAATCTAAGTATTCTACGTATATTTTCGTTAAAAAATAACATGAGGACAGATAAATAAATATATTAAATATTTGGAAACTTTACACATATCGCCATCTAGCCCCAAACTAGGCAAAGCTTGTACTATGGGAACCAGATAACTGATAGATATAGTTTTTGTAAATACATACTTATTATAACATAATATTAACACCCAGATACAGAACAAATATGTTTATCACACAGATATTTGCCCTGGGTGGGGATCGAACCCACAATACTTAGTTGTAACAATTTTCTAATGAAAAATGTTATATTTCACTTTCAAAACTTTCGTGAGTTGTACTACACATTATTACAACAACGGGAATTACTCACGTAAATGATAAATTGTTAATGAGGACTACCGACAATGTTTCGATTCATCTAGAGAATCTTCTTCAGGGTGAGTGACAATTTATCATTTACGTGAGTAATTCCCGTTGTTGTAATAATGAAAAATGTTATGTTTGGACAACCCCTTTAGACATATTTGATGATCTGTTCGCTGTCTGTACTGTATTTGGGGATTACAGTCGTGATCCTATTTAATATATTTTGTTTATTAAAAATAGATTTGAGGACATAGCTTGCGTCCACGACTTCTCTCGCGGTAATCGGATAAAACGCCTCTATAATTCTACGTTACGAAATTTACCCTTTTCAAGATTTTAATAAATTGAGATTAAACTACAAACATCCAAATATACGTACTTACACTTCAAAAATATAAGAGGAAATGACGACAGGTTTTATTCCTTTGCTAACAATTTCCACTTTAATATTTCCGTGCGTTCAACGAATGAAATAAAGAAAAGAAAAGTATTTTTTTGTCTCCTAAGAGAACAGTTTGAAACAAATAGTATTAACATAAAAAACAAAGTCTCCGCATAGGCCGCAAACCAGTACGTAAGTACGACCTTGGTTTTTAAGCAAGACCTAAGTGAAGTCACAAACATCAGTAAACAGAGTTTATTCAAACTTCATAATAAATGTCATCTTATATATTATAAAAGAAAGTCGTGTTAGTTACACTATTTATAACTCAAGAACTGCTGAACCGATTTGGCTGAAAATTGGTGGGGAAGTAGCTTAGAGCCAGGAGATCCTTCTAATTCTCATAGGATTATAGATTTTTTATGACGGGAACGGGAACGGGAATGGGAACTTAACACAGCATTTGTTTATTCTAAAGCGATACGAAGTTCGCCGGGTCAGCTTGTAATATAATAAATGCGAAAGTATGTTTGTACGTATGTTGATTTCTCGGTTCATCGCAGTAACGGAATATTATACTCGTATTTATAGGCTGAAGAGATAGGCTACATTTTATCAACCTTTAGTCATACAAATATTATAAATCCAAAAGTTTGTGAGGATGTTTGTGGCTCAATCAAACGACCAAACAGATTTGGATGAAACTTGAAGAGGAGGCTACTTTTTATCTACGTACCACGCGAGCGAAGTCACTTGTAAAAGCTGGTAAGTTATAAAAGTAGAGAAAGACTTTAGATCAACAAAGTATTTGTTTATAAAGTCGTGTTATATAAAGCTCGGATTATCCAGTTTAATCATTCGTTCGGCTGAGACAGTTGATTAGAGGACCCTGCCGGACAGTGCTATGGGATAGGCTTTAATGAGAGTTGGCCTCTGGTCACTGGCCGCGGCGTGGCTTATTGATCACGTGCCAAATTACTGAACTTAGAAACAGCTGAATGCTGAACGACCTAAGTAGAAACAGCTGAACACTCTGGGCCCTTTCTCTGCAAAACAATTTCGAAATTATCGAATTGACTTGATAGTGCTCCGATGTGTCCGACCAAACAACACTCTTAGAAATTGTCGTCTGTCATAGTAGAAAATAATAATGTCAATTGTCTAAAATAATGTTGGTCGTTCCATCTTTTAAAATATGGTTGGAAACGATGTGGCGTTCCGATATATCATTGATCGGTTTCAAGAGTAGACGTTCTGAATTCTTAGGTAAACTTCAGATGGTGAAAGTGGTCAAAGCTTGCTTGTGTTTCAGCTGTTTCAGCAGTGTTAGTCAGGAGGAACTTTGATTTTTAATGTGAAGGTCGTGGGTTTTTTTAATCGTTGCTCAAAACTGTGAAAGAAAACATCGTGAGTAAGCCAGTTGGTATTCTTAAAAGCGGTTATGGGCATGCCGCCTGTCACGTATGGATCGCTAACTACTGAAAAATACAAGACATGTGCTATAATGTTTGGATATGCCTCACCCTCTTTTGACGTCTTCAAAGATCAGAGCGACATGTACTTTGTTGTCTTGTACTAGTACTTGGGGATTATGGTCGAAATCCTATTTAAATCATTTATTTTTTGTAGGACATCATTTTATTTTCACTATTGTTGCTAGAGAACACTACAAAATACTATTGATATTATGAACATTTTTGGCGTTTTTGAGGGTCTGATCTAGACATGTGTTTATATTAACATTTAAATCTCTCAGAGTTTGATAATTCACTTCATTTTGACAAAACATAGATAGAATAATATTTATTACCTTATTTTTTTTGGGCTTTGTGTTTGTTTTTTAAGCTTTGTGTAAATTTGAAAAACATAATGTGCCGTCAGATAAACTTTTTATGTAACCGTTTGTACACGCTAAATTAAGTATTTATGTTCGTCACACAAATGTTTATCTTAGTTCCCACCTACAACGCAATAGGCAGAGCTACCGACTGAGTTGTGAGGGCAGTCATCACTACATAGTATAAAGCAAAGTCGCTCTCCGCTTCCCGCGTCTGTATGTCTGTATGTATGTTTGCTTATATCTTTAAAACTACACAACGGATTTTGATGCGGTTTTTTTTAATAGATAAAGTGATTCAGGAGGAAGGTTTATATGTATAATAACATGCTACCCGTGCGGAGCCGGGGCGGGTCGCTAGTGTAGATATAATTATCTAAATTGCGGCGGCACATCGAATTCCTTCAATGTCCCTACTCGTAAGTTGATTTCATATTAAATTGTACAGCAAAGAAGGTAAATGGCCGGAGCGAGCAAAATGTTGATGTAGCCAAAAATGCCTTCCCACTTTCCTAAGCTTAATAACAGACCGAAATTGCCTGCACACAGGTGCTATTATTTTTATACGAACAAAAGCGCGCACACTCTCGTCTCAATTTCACCCCACGTTGAAATTAGGCATTTTTTTCCACTAAATGTCTCGCAAAGTGAACGCCTGAGTGTCTGTTCTCGACTTACGCCACAGAATAATGTTAGTGCCTTTATGCAGTTCCACTCTCACTAGTAATTCCAGTACAGTTATAATAGTTTAACCGAAATAACATTATCAAATAGAAATTTTAGGTAAAATCATTTTTAAAGTTGAAATTTTGAAAATCTTAACTCGTGCTACATTATGGTTATGTGAATTAAACTTCATGATAAATATGCTTTTACTAGTAATTTTAAAAATTACATTATCATGTAAATTCATTTTATAGCAAAATATTCGTACCTAATTCTATATTTACTTGTAAAATAAATGCTATTTATTCTAGAAAGTTCAAGTATGATTAAGTTGTATAAATAAAAAACTCTAAAACCTAATATGCGTTTAAATTTATTATATACTTGCTTTAGCCAATAGCTCATCCTCCAATGGCAAATCCGTTAAGTCGTTTGGGAGTGATTGAGTCACAAACATTCAAACATCCTTTCAAGCTTTCGGATTTATAATATTTGTGTCAGACTATCCTCCACTCAAGGCGTTATTTTTTTGGATGAATGCAGAATAGTTTTATCTCAATAACCGCAAAACATACAGTTTTGTTTTTTACGATAAAGACAACTTAAGGATTTAATCTAGATAAATTACAGACAGAAACATGATTGGTGAAACTTTTCTCGATAGATTTATTTTCCAAAGTTGGCTCTTCCAAAACACTAATTTCGTTTTTACTCAAAACTATGAACAGTTAAACAGTTCATTTTTATATCATTCGTTAGATAATCATACTAGCTACGTAAATGAAAGACAGTTTCTTTTTATGTTTGATGGTTTTCAAGATAATGCGGTTATTACTTTTTCCGTCTTATCCGGGTAGATGTCAGCCTATACAAAAAATCAAAAATTTCAAACATCACCATAACTGCGTAGTACAAGACAAAAAGTAGCATTAATTTAATTCTAAGTCGCGATCAATGCCAGCAAATGTAAAGTGATGCAAGCCAGACGCGTTACTCTGTGAAAGCATTCCGAAGGCATTTTTCTTGAAACACGGTCCATCTTCGTCTTGTTGTCACGAGAATTTTAAGGGGAATATTTTAGCGAATAGCTCACGTTGAAGCAATAAGAGTTTTTTATGCGAAAAAGTACCTACCTTTCGTAAATGCTTGGTCAGATGAAAAGTGAAACGACTTATTTCTGCAAGCCAAAATTCTTGGTCGGAGAGATACGTTTAAGAGGCTGCCAGTCGACGATTGCTCTTTTTCGGAACGAAAAAAGTAATACTTCTGAACAAGCCACATCTCCTATTTTTATAAGTATATTACTTCAGGTTCCTACCTAGATTTCTATGAAGCTGAAAACATAATAGCAGAAACTTTTCACGATAAAAATATTATTTCAAAATGATACGTTTTAGAATTTATGATCGAAATATTTTATATACCTACTATTAAAATCAACTTGTGATTTATTGTTAAAGATAGGTAATATGTAGATCTAGATTTCTATTAGGATAGATTTTTGATAAGTAATTATACATAATTTATATCATTAATTTATTCGAAAAGCTAAGGCGGACCACGCGCGGACGTGTGTTTGTCATCATTGCGGATTATTTATCGAAGTGATTAAAGATGGGTACATCTTTATTCAAATATACTATACATTATAAAATAGGAGATGTGGCTTGTTCACAAGTATTTCTTTTTTCGTTTCGAACAAAAATAATCGTCGACTGGCAGCGTCTTAATTCTAGCGGTCTAATATTCATTCTTGCTGCGTTAGGTCGCTTTTTGACGAGAGCTATAAAAACCTACCATTTTGGCTTACTACTCTACTTTTTATGTTGAATGTAAAAAACATGGTAGGCATTTCACACGGCATCATCCTCCAAATTAAGCAAAGCTGGTTCTATGGGCTGACTATTTAATAGATAAACTTTTATTATAAATACATAATTATTTAAAATATATACGATTGCTTGCTATGCTTCCGCCTGAAGTTTCGCTCGCATATTTCAAGTTTCACCTAAATTCGTTTGATTGTTTGAGCGTTATTGACTATAGGTACACATTCAAACGGGTTAGTCCAGAAATGCCCATTGAATATCCCCATCAATGGGGATTTCTGGACAAAAAGTCCAGTAATCCCCATTGTAAACCTTAATGTTGTTTGAATTTCATTTTAAAAAGAATCAAAATTTGTACAGAAATGTCCATTACACACTCAATGCACGGCCAATGGGGATTACTGAACTTTTTGTCCAGAAATCCCCATTCAAAATTTGTAATATATATATAGTCACTAACTATATTATATATTACAAATTTTGATTCTTTTAAAATAAAATTCAAACAACATTAAGTTTTACAAACTAGAATGCCACGAACATAATATATTTAGAATTGTGACAATTAGTCGCAGTAGCAGAACACAATATTGAATTGTATTGAAATTATGCAACTTATAAACATCCTCACAAACTTAAATTAACAAAACAAACATGTTCATAACACAAATGTTTATCATACAACATGCAACAGTTTCGTTTTGCATGATGCTACATAAATTTTCGAGTTAATTTGTAATTGAGTTTACTCTCGCGTGTGAAGAATACTCTTTAAGTAAGTACACACTCAATTGTATTTTAATTATTTTGAACGATATAATTACTTTGTCATGAATGTTAACTACTGAGCAATGCGGACAAGTGCCAATGTACGTTTCGGACGTGCCTCTGACTACTACCACTAGACATCTTCAGAGAACCTAAGCGTCTTGAGATCTGAGAGGATGTCTACCGTACTTGGGAATTACAGTCGTGATCCTATTTATTTTATTTTTTTATTTTATAATAGTGATGCTGCAAGTAGGTAATTATGTTTGTATAACTACAGACTATATAATAAAACTTTCAAGTTTTTCAAAGACCTCTCGAACTCACTTCGCATCAAGATATTAAGCAAACCAATCGTCTCAAATTGCCATTTAAACAGCTAACCCAATCTTTGAAAACTTTTGTTTAACTTGATTTGCAAGATTAACTTTGGACGACTTTTGAAGTGTGCTTACGGAGCTCATGTGAAGTGTACTTACTGTAATGTGAAGAAAATAAGCAAAACAAAACATTATATGCAATTGTTGGAGGGAGATCTCGGCGCTTTTTAACCGGCTTTAATAAAAGGACACAATTCTATTTTTTTATTGAGATCTCGCATACGTTCTCTTTACTTGGTGATCCGATTTAGATGATTTTGTTTTTATTGTGTAGGTTAGCACGAATCACTATGTCAAAACTTTCGTTCAAATGTCAAAACTGAAACTTGTATGGTATAAGTGTTAGTTTTGAGTTTGGTTGTCGATACGTTAGTGGTTCGCGCTTAGGGCCACAATCTACATAAATATTGACTCTGCGATTGTTCGAAATAATTTCATCGCTATTCTTGTTACTTTTTAAAACGTAATTATTAAGGGATTGATGAAATTTGAAAAGGACGTCTGTCGAGTCAGCTATGTAGTTTCTAAATAAAAGTGTTCTATACTCATCACTAAAATCTGTGCTATTATTCAGCTATAAAGTTATTACAAAGCTACAATAAAATGAGTTCAACTAACTAACATTAACCAGTCGTTTTACAGTCTCTAAAATGCAAAACAACTCGTAAAGAGTCCATAAAAACTGTTAATAAACTACACAGTACCATGACACAGAAGTGAAGCGTTCACATTAGACTAACTCATTTAAAACTTTTTAATATTCCCTGGCCAAAACGTTGTACAGTGCTTTTTTATTACAGTTAGAAAATAGTCTCGGTCATGTTTCAGAATACTAGGATTACGGCATTTTTTTCTAGTTAATCTCGCGATCCCGTGATCCCGGTCCGGTATTTAATTCTCTAATTACAGTAAACGCAAGCTTAAAGTAATTTTGATCATTATTGCTAATATTGTTAGTAGGAGTGTGTTTTTTAGTAACATTTTAATAACGTTTTAAACAATATTAGTAATTGTTTTTCTCAAGATATCGTTATATATATAATACGCTGTTTTATGCACGTGCGAGCATGTGCTGCCATTACCTAAAGAATTTTTCTTTACTTTATTATTATTTTTCTTATTTGAGCCTTCACCTTGTTCAATCGGCATCACACATAGCATTTACGAAAATAATCATCAAACCACGTATCCTTGTGTTAACACAAGGATTACTTTGAAACGTCTTAGGAGCTAGGTAAACTATGCCTGTTCCTCGTGAACAAGCCTTGTAGAATCAAGCAACAAACAAGGTTTGATGATTATGACCATGAGTCACGACGACTATTGTCGCAGGTATTGTGAGAGAAAGATTAGTGTGATAAATAAGAGTGATTATTACACGATAGTTTTATAAAAGGAATCACTACTGAATTTACTTTCAACTTCAACCACCAAGTCTGTACGTTACGTACGTTGTAATAAATCGTGCGTACAAAGGGACCGGGAATATAGTCCCAACCTTAAAGTTAAATCGTCTGGGATCACCTCGGCTTTATATTTTAGTTTTTGGCGCAGTTAATGTTTGAAGTTGAATGGAATAGTTATACTCGTAGTAGTCTCGTTAGCAGGTTCAGGGTGAGTAACAGTTTCCCTGACTTTCATTATCTAAATTAGTGCTTAGGATATAGTATAATAATTTAGGAGTTCCTTCTAGGACGGGAAATCTACTACGAGGGGAGGTCCAAAAGTTTACGGAATGGATGGATTGTAATTAAATTTTAAAAACCGGCCAAGTGCGTTTGTTTTTGGTACGGGAACCCCACTTAAATAATAATTTTATGCTGTTTTTAGTATTTGTTGTTAGAGCAGCAACAGAAATACATAATTATGGAAATTTGACAGGACAACGTCTGTCGGGACAGCTAGTAATAACCTCTATGCTTAATTCCGTCAAAAAAAACATTTTTCCTTGCCCTCAAAATTCTTCAAGGTCCTGAATTGTTTCCCCATAATTATTTTTTAATATTTGGTAATAAATAATAAAATCATACTTATTTCTGCCGCCAAGCAGTTGTAACACTCCCCCCTATTAAAACACCTACACCTAACTTACCCTATATACTAGCCTACATACTACACACCCACCCGACTTCATCATCCTACAAAATTTTTGAAATTTAAATATAATAATTTTAATTAATTTATATTATAAGACGTTAATAGAAAACTATATTAATACCTAGTCATCCTGAAATCTTACCTAGAACTAATCCTAATAGTTGTTATGATCTGTTTTAATTATTTAAATTGGCCAAGTGATCGTCTAGTTTCTATTGATTAGGACCGTACATTGTGATATAGGTAATAACTCTGATTCTTTTAAGATATTATGATTAAACTGTCTACCTACTTATCTACTATTAGATTCTATAACACTTTAGTATACAATTAAGGAAAGTCTAGAGAATTTGCTGATATTGAGAGTAAGAAGTAACGGAGAATAAAATATATATAATAAATTGGCTTGGCTTATCTGTCATCTAAAATGTGGAAAACTCAGCGCAGATCCTCTCCCCTCCAGTCCGAGAAGGATAGTGGAGATCATTCCATAGACCTTATCTCCTCCTCTGAGTAGAAGGCTTAATTGTCATTTGAGTGGGAATGATATTACAGAGTCATAAAGTTCAGTCTGTCAATTCTGTCTAGCAAAATATAAGAGGACTTAATCTTTTAGCAACCTGAGTCAGTCCGTCTATCAGTCAAGCCTTCAAACAAAAGGTTACTTTCGGATGCTGAAGAATCGATCAGATCGGTTCTAAAACATCCTATTTAGGTCAGATAAATACTTATACATAATATAAATCATAATATTTAGAACCTTCTTGTCCATTATGAAATAAATGTCTAATAAACAACTCTCCGTTGTTAGAATTATAATTGATATAATTTGTGATCCAGTTAATCTCCACAAACACCAGCTCAGGTCAACTCAATCAAAAGACACATTGTATGTCTCATAAGTTAAAATTCACATTGCTCGAATAATATAACTTAAACTTCAATTGTTGGGTCCACAATGATCGGACTTCCTGTTACAAGTCTCATGTTGAAACAGAATCTCAAATTATCTCACTTCAACACAGAATGTAATTATTAACTAAGGTTAGACAAATCCTTCACAACCGACACAATCCGTAGATTTAAACATATAGAATAATGAACTAGAACTTTCCTCACTCCAGATCCCGAACCAAGCAGAATCACAATGTACCTAGTTGTCACTTTGTCACCGTTAGGTATCAATTGTGTGTAGAGAGGAGTGCTTTAAATCAATTATTGAATTACACTCAAACATCACAATAAACTTTTATCTAAACTCATTCACAAACTTTAAGCACTAGAACGACTCCTCCCTGGCCCTAAGCACACCCATCAATCCTACCCTCAAATCAAACAGCCAAGATCAAAAACCCAAGAAATTATTCCCAAGCAAGTCCCAACTCGTTCCTCGTCCTCCTCCCGACCCCCGGAGCCCGTCCATCTTTTATTTTTCTTCCCGCCCAAAAAATGATCACCAATCAGAGCTCAGTGAATGAATGTAAAAACTCGAATTATTGCCATATACGTCACACGAATATAACTAATGATTCACATTCTCGATCGATGAACTATTCTTATGTCATTGTCAAACCTGACAGATGATGTAATAGTTGACATTTTAATTTATTTGTCATAATTGACAAGCTTTGAGCTATGATAAACAATTCTCGTACCTCAAATTTACTATCGATTGATAAATCAGACTAATGATTAATAATTTAGATTTAAAACACTATATTTATTTTCGCGAATACTTTGAACGAGGCCTGACTCGTTACAGCCAACCCCCAAAATTTACGCAGATAGAATATCGTAGTAAATTTTTCACTAAGTAGAAAGTAGTTCTTCGCAAAATAAATTATACATATAGATTAGATACTTATAAAACATTTTGTACATAAACAAAATGAATCCTTTATAGATATTCGTTTAAATATATATTTATAAAGTATTATATATATAAAAGAAAAGAATATACATAATTTTATATATATATATACACTACCACACACATTTCCTAAAATAAATTAACACAGTTATAATGTAACCATAACATAAAACGTACCATTATAATTACATTATCAGTAGTAGTTCCGTTACCTCCTTTTTTTGTTGTTTATTTTTAGTTGTACAATCTTCTAATTTGATTGTATTTGATTTCGATAACTATTATGTATGTATGTAAGTGGGTTTACCTTCATGTAAGTGTTTTTAAACCGAGATGTAAATAGTTATAATTTTGTACCGGTAACTAAGTTTTTGATGAACCAATCAATAAACAGATATCCATCTAGCCAGTCCGATCAACATCACGTAAGACAACTTGGTTGTGAAGCAAGTCAATTCTGCAATACTCTGTAGCACATACAGCTTTGGATATCTATCTTCCATTTCCTCAGGAGTAATCTACAGAGGTCTACAGATGAGGATCTTTCCCAAGGGTTAGACACATAGCTCTCCATGCTTGAAACATCCCACAAAGCACTAATCTCAAAATCACAAGTTAATCACACCCGGAGTATGTATAGTGTGCTTTAAAACGAGCCTAGCAGTATAGTAAGAACTTTCATGAGAACAGCGATAGCCGATGAATATTTATCCTAACACCAATTCTCCTTCATAATAGTTCTTTGTAAGTGTATCGTTTATCGAAAATCAACTAAGATCAAATCGTCTCAATTTAGAATATTTGTTGAATCATCTGGCCCATCATTCCATTAACCTCTACCACATATATTTCACTACCTCCAATCTAGCATTCATCTTCCTTGCACTTCAAAATTAAAATCCATTCTTCACTCACAGAACATTATTCATACCCCCCACAATCATTGTTGTTAACGCCACCAGACAATTCACCAACTATATGTGAATTTGAGAGCACGAAGATTTCATGTATAGAAATGATTGAATTAATTTGACATTAAACTCAATTGAGTTTTTTTTGTTTGATTTTGTTACCTTTTTAAAACCACCTTTGTTACCTTTAAAAACCATTACCTTTTTCAAGAACTTTAGTTCAGTTCAAGTAGAAATACATTTTTCAGTATAATTACCAACCATGTCAGATTACCATATGTAAATTAAAAGCATTTATATTTTTTTTTTTATATTTTATTATTTAGATAAAGTAATAAAGAAAACTTCATACCCAGTCAAATATTTTATCTTCAATGTTTAACTATTGTCAAAGAAACAAGAAGCAAGCAACGATCAAAGATTGCTTTGCGAAGACAGGCTCTTCAAGTTTGAGTAGTTACTCAAAATTAGATTTTCTGCGCCACTTTGAATGATTGAATAGTCATAACCTTTGTATTTTTAATTTTCACATACATAAATATTTTACACCCTGTATAAAAACTTTTATCCCAAATTCCCATAATAATATCATTTTACACCCTGTATAAAACTTTTATCCCAAATTCCCATAATAATATTATTTTACATCCTGTATAATTTTTTATCCCGAATTCCCATAATAATATTATTTTACATCCTGTACATAACTTTTATCCGGAGTATCCATTATAGTTATGTTTAATGTGATGTCAAGTTATTTAATTAAGCCACACTAACCATCCCACACTAGTATTTGGTTGTTCAATTAAGAATTAATTAAGTAGTTAAAATTACCTCAATGGAAAAATACTTATATAATATTTTACACAAAACAGACCGTAACTAAAACTTGGAACTATAAGCAAATCTCAAAATCAACCTAACAATTACTGCTTAACTTAAATCATTGATTAACTAATCCAAACTTACTTGCATATTTAAACCCGACTAAATCCTACCAACCAAAACATTAAACTTAAATAATAGACTAAGATTATTAATTAATTTATTATAAAATTCATTAAATATTAATTTGATTTACCTGAAATAATAGTTTGTAATATCTTCAATATGTATTCCCTTTCAACTTCTCACATTAATGTACTTTATCATTTTCAACAACGTTGCTAAATTCAAAAATTAATTTGTTCCCGGAGGAACATGAGATAAAATATTTATGTATTTTAAATGTTATGCATTTAATATCCTATCCGTTGCTAATTTTAAAAGTTGTTTTGTTTTAGAGAAACGTTGAGATTAAATAAATATGTATTTAAAACACTATATTAATTTTCCTAAGATATTTACCTTAGTTATTGAAAATGCCTAAAATTAATTGTTTATATAAGAACCTATATATTCACATAGTGTACCCAACAATAATATTATATTTAAAACCCATTATTTAAACCAACCCTGATAAGTTTGAAAATTTACTTTGTTCCCGGAACGATGATATCAAATTATTTATTTTAATCATTATGACTTAAGAAACTTAACCGTTCCTAATTATAAAAATTATTTTGTTCACAAGAAACTATAAAATAATTGAGTTAGGTATTTTAACTGCCAAACATAAGTTTTTTTTTCTAACATAATTTTCCTAGGTAACAAAAGGTTATAAAATTAATTGTCTAAATAAATACCTAATGTATGTAAAGCGTACTTAACTATATTATAATACCTGGACTAATTAGATTGGTATCTATTTTCTTCTACTGTCCTATTAATTGTGAAATTAACCCCATCTAAAACATTGGAAATACTAAATGTGACTAACTTCTCAGAGCAGGAGGTACCTACTTACTTTTCTACAGGTTGTTTTACCATGAATTTTACTGATGTTTATCAAGTAAGTACCTAGGTAATCATCACATCGTTTCAAGAACAAAATGTGTTCAGGAAAAATAATTTTGATATAAATAATTTATTTATCCTATGAACTCCCAATCATATTTACAAATGCTATAGGTTATTTTACTAATGATCGTAAGTAACTAGTTTTGTAATACCTATAATAATAAATGATTATAGTCTAACACTCACCAAAGCGCTGTATATAAACACAAACCAAGTTCTCTTCCTGATGAAGGTCTTTTCCTGAACTCTTCTTCTACCCAAAACCGCCATTGAACAATCACTGATACATTTTCTACCTCTAATTTAATCTCAAACACTAATACTAGCACTTAGAAAGACTTATTTCAAGACGTAAATCTCTATTTTAGATACAAGTCGTCGCGAACCGGTGTCTCAGTTTTTCGCCGGTAACAACAAAACTAACTTAACCTCACTTATTTTTCCTACCTACCTCCAAAGAGCATATAAGTGTCTACCTCCGTTACACTCCCGTTTCACTCTCCATCTCTCAACGCCTGATACTAATGCATTCCCAAGTAGGTACTTGTTACCACGCTAATATCGTATATCTTGTGTGTCCTAAATGAAACTCACTATCAACCAATTTTAAACGCCTCTACATACCTAACTCCTATCTACCTGGATCAATGTCGCGATCCCAACCACGTAATTTATTTCATTTTAAAATAATTATTACCTATCTACATTATACCCACTTACTAGCTTGCAATGCGACACCTAGACTAGCTAAGTGGTCAATGAACTCGTATACCTACCTATCTATTTATGTAAATATTTAATTTAGGATATTCCCATCAACTTAAATAGATAAACTTGATTGGCAGATGTAATTTCAATTAATAAGACGCCCTCTATTGGCAGGTAGCGTTACTACGTATTATTGTAAAATCGAATAGATACGACTAATTTATTTTAACACATCTAGCGGCGAATAGCAATACCTACTACTTAATTTCATTACGCTCAATAATGATTACGTTTCCTGTCACTAGATGGTATTACTTGTTTGTAAATAGGTTATTTATATTATTACCTACGAATTTAATTATAAATTTTTGTATGATTGACACTAATTATTAATCTTTAACTGCAATAATCCTTTTCTTTGTTTGAATAATAAGTGATTAATTAAATAGTTTTTAAAACCAACATAAGCCCTCAGAATTTATAAACTAGTTTGATTATAAAACAAATATTGGATAGCTATAGATTGAATATATCAACCCCCCAACAACAAGACTTTTGAATATTCCTGAACTTAATTTTAAGTAATATCTTTTACTTAGAAACTTATAAAAAAAATATCTATTACTGTTTCTGAACGCAGTATCTCTGTCTCTCTCTAATTCATTGCACCAGTGTGTATTTCTATCCTTTGCTAGCTCTAAGCATTTTTATAAATAATTAATAAGCATAAAGACTAAACAATAAAGTTTTTAGAACGAAATGATTTGACAGTTCATGCCCCGTCAAGTATAGAAAACTGATTTATAACCAAAACTCAACTTCCAATTAAATATAAACTCATTTATTTGGTTTAATAGGCTTCAATTAAAGTCTGAACTCTTGCAAGGAGTATAATTATTGAAGCGAATGTTCTAGTGTTGTAAAACCTATGAGTTCACCTCTGATCTTTGTGTATAAGTGAATTATTTAAGTGAATATAAGTTTACCTATAAAAGTTTAAGTTAAAAATTTTAATCTATTCTCTTTACCAAATCTTTACAAAATTTTTGAAATTTAAATATAATAATTTTAATTAATTTATATTATAAGACGTTAATAGAAAACTATATTAATACCTAGTCATCCTGAAATCTTACCTAGAACTAATCCTAATAGTTGTTATGATCTGTTTTAATTATTTAAATTGGCCAAGTGATCGTCTAGTTTCTATTGATTAGGACCGTACATTGTGATATAGGTAATAACTCTGATTCTTTTAAGATATTATGATTAAACTGTCTACCTACTTATCTACTATTAGATTCTATAACACTTTAGTATACAATTAAGGAAAGTCTAGAGAATTTGCTGATATTGAGAGTAAGAAGTAACGGAGAATAAAATATATATAATAAATTGGCTTGGCTTATCTGTCATCTAAAATGTGGAAAACTCAGCGCAGATCCTCTCCCCTCCAGTCCGAGAAGGATAGTGGAGATCATTCCATAGACCTTATCTCCTCCTCTGAGTAGAAGGCTTAATTGTCATTTGAGTGGGAATGATATTACAGAGTCATAAAGTTCAGTCTGTCAATTCTGTCTAGCAAAATATAAGAGGACTTAATCTTTTAGCAACCTGAGTCAGTCCGTCTATCAGTCAAGCCTTCAAACAAAAGGTTACTTTCGGATGCTGAAGAATCGATCAGATCGGTTCTAAAACATCCTATTTAGGTCAGATAAATACTTATACATAATATAAATCATAATATTTAGAACCTTCTTGTCCATTATGAAATAAATGTCTAATAAACAACTCTCCGTTGTTAGAATTATAATTGATATAATTTGTGATCCAGTTAATCTCCACAAACACCAGCTCAGGTCAACTCAATCAAAAGACACATTGTATGTCTCATAAGTTAAAATTCACATTGCTCGAATAATATAACTTAAACTTCAATTGTTGGGTCCACAATGATCGGACTTCCTGTTACAAGTCTCATGTTGAAACAGAATCTCAAATTATCTCACTTCAACACAGAATGTAATTATTAACTAAGGTTAGACAAATCCTTCACAACCGACACAATCCGTAGATTTAAACATATAGAATAATGAACTAGAACTTTCCTCACTCCAGATCCCGAACCAAGCAGAATCACAATGTACCTAGTTGTCACTTTGTCACCGTTAGGTATCAATTGTGTGTAGAGAGGAGTGCTTTAAATCAATTATTGAATTACACTCAAACATCACAATAAACTTTTATCTAAACTCATTCACAAACTTTAAGCACTAGAACGACTCCTCCCTGGCCCTAAGCACACCCATCAATCCTACCCTCAAATCAAACAGCCAAGATCAAAAACCCAAGAAATTATTCCCAAGCAAGTCCCAACTCGTTCCTCGTCCTCCTCCCGACCCCCGGAGCCCATCCATCTTTTATTTTTCTTCCCGCCCAAAAAATGATCACCAATCAGAGCTCAGTGAATGAATGTAAAAACTCGAATTATTGCCATATACGTCACACGAATATAACTAATGATTCACATTCTCGATCGATGAACTATTCTTATGTCATTGTCAAACCTGACAGATGATGTAATAGTTGACATTTTAATTTATTTGTCATAATTGACAAGCTTTGAGCTATGATAAACAATTCTCGTACCTCAAATTTACTATCGATTGATAAATCAGACTAATGATTAATAATTTAGATTTAAAACACTATATTTATTTTCGCGAATACTTTGAACGAGGCCTGACTCGTTACACAGTATTGCTGTGTTTCGTTTTAAAGGTATGGTTGCTGGTATACAGCAGAACATGGCGTATCCAATAAAAAATGAATATTTATTCCATCTACGGAACCGCGATACTATGCCTCACAGCTCAGTTAGTAGTAACTCTGCCTTCTGCGCTGTAGGTTGTGGATTCGATTCCCAGGCCAAATATTTTTGTAATAAACATAAGTTTGTTCTGTGTCTGGGTGTTAATATTTATAAGTATGTAAATACAAAAAAAAGTATATATTTATTTTATCAGTTACCTGGTTTCTATAGTACAAGCTTTGCTTAGTTTGGGGCTAGATGGCGCTGTGTGTAAAGAAAGCCAATATTTATTTTTTATATACATACATACACAAAATCACGCCTGTTTCCCAAAGTGGTAGGCATAGACCACGGCTTACCACTTGCTACGATCCTGACATACTTTAAAAAAGCCGTGTTGGCCGAGTGGGAGGTACCTTGACTTTCAATCTGAAGGTCGTGGGTTCGAACACCGGCGTGCATCTTGGATTTTTCTGTTCGAAAAATGTATATGCGCCTCAAAACACGTGCTCAAAACGGTGAAGGAAAACATCGTGAGGAAACCAGTTAGTATTCTTATAAGCGGCGATGGGCTTGCAACCTGTCATGTATGGAATGCTAACTACTGCAAAATGTGGGCATGTGCCAATTGTAATGTAACTTTATTTGTTCTGTGAAAAATTCCATACCTATAGCGAAACTAAACTCACCGTCTCTGATATCTGTGAATCGCAGCCGAAAGGCTCCCTTTTGTTTAAGTAGGTCCCAATTTCAGACAAGGCGGGGATAGGAACTATTGAAAACTATCGACAATTCTACCACTATGGTTGGAGAAAGCGTGGGCTTTATAGGTCAAGGTGACAGGTATTATATAAAAATAACAAAGCAAAAATAACTTGAAAATATTATAAATTCCTGGCATTTGCGACTTAAAAAAACAATTCAAGTCAAAATACAATGAAAAAAGCACTTTCAGTTTTACCCGAATTATACAATTTTACGCTGGATTTTCCAAAATTGTCTTTCATTAAAACTTTGTCGAAACAACGAACTCAACAAAAATATAATTATCTAATTCGGTGCAGTCGTTCTTAAAGTTATGGCGTGACCAAGGGAAATAGGGATTCATTTTTCATAAATATATTTAGATTTGTTTTTATTTCAAAACCATTATCTATACATACAATAAAACTGTAGAATAGTTCAATTCTGTACATTGAATAAAAACTAAAAAAAATACTCCTAGGGGCCTTTATATTATAAAAAAATATTTTGTAATTTTTGTCTGTCTGTCTTTCTGTCTGTTGTCCGGCTTTTACGCAAAAATTAATAAACGGATTTATATAGCTATTAGTTCTCGGCAACATATAGGCTATAAATTATTTTGAAGATTGGAATACCAGATGTGAAACTATCTGTCCCCCAGCGAAGCGGGCACGGGTCAGCTAGTTACAAATAAGCTTTTTATTCGTAAAGCTCTCTTCCTTTTTTATATTAAATCCGCCAATTCCCACCAACCAATCACGTCACCATCAAATAAAGGCAACCTCAGGTAAAAACCAACGTTCTGAATTTGAAATTTAAAAATATCATTCACAATCTTTCGATCGTTCGCAATAACCACTCGGATGGCTCGAGGCCTTCGTCGAAACAAAGGAGGTTGGTTATTTTTTTCATCAAGCCCAATGGCGGCCAAATGGGGAGTCATCAGTCGAATGGCCGAAGGGACTACTGTGAAGTCGTTCGCTGATAAAAACGCCTATTTGCTTAGTTTGGAAATGTGAGATAGAAATCGGTGGGAATCGAAAGACCTCAATTTTGTAAGTGAGAATAACTGAAAATAAATGGATTGTTAGAAATATGTTAGTAGGTAGATACAGAACACACCCGATGTAAGGACGTAAAAAGTTTACCATTGTTTTTTTTAGGGTTCCGTACCCAAAGGGGACGGAAAAACGGGACCCTATTACTAAGATTTCGCTGTCCGTCTGTCCGTCTATCCATATATATATTGCTGCATAACAACAAATACTAAAAACAGAATAAAATAAATATTTAAGTGGGGCTCCTATACAAGAAACGTGATTTTTTTGCCGTTGATTATTTAATGGTACAGAACCCTTCATGCGCGAGTCCGACTCACACTTGGCCAGTTTTATTAAAGTATTTCTTAAGTAATTTTGGCAGTTCTCCCAAAATACGAGTACAATTATTGTTTAGCTGACCTTATACAACGAGATAATGAATTTTATGATTTTGAGAGTAGTTCCTTTCGTTTGTTCTAAAAGCTGTACCTACCGTAGGTGTTGGGTACCTATAGATGCCTACCTACTCTTACCTCCCTAATTCTGATTTAACACACGATTTACCAAAAGGTCTGGGATTAATATTAAACAAGGGAACTTTTTTAGTCTTTTTAGTAAACGTTTAATTAAGTGTTTTTAATCAGGATTTTATATGGCTAATAATTATTTAAGCACCGAAATTGTAATCATAAGATTAGGTATAGGCAAATTTTGGTAAGCTTAAGTTGTATTATTGCATTTTATGCGGAGATCTAATTTTTTTTAATATGTATTAAGACCCACGTTTCTCACTGATAATGTAGTTTTTGATAGGTGGAAGAATTTTAAAATTGGTCCAGTAATTAGGTTTCCGTACCCAAATGGTAAAAACGGGACCCTATTACTAAGACTTCGCTGTCCGTCTGTCTGTCAAGGGCTGTATCTCATGAACCGTAATAGCTAGACAGTTAAAAATTTCATCATGTATTTCTGTTGCCGCTATAACAACAAATACTAAAAACTGAATTAAACACACATACATATATGTGGGGCTCCCTAACGTGATTTTTTGCCGTTTTTATAGATAATAGTACGGAACCCTTACGAACCCGTACGGAAGCGCGAGTACGACTCGCACTTGGCCAATCTTTTTTTTGTAAAACACAAAAAAAATATGAATCTTTCTCTTTATAATATCAGTTTTAACAATTCTACCTGATACTCTAAAAATCATCTAGAACTTAGATAACAAAGAAGTCTATCTTTAAAGAAACATTCGGTATCGTTTTCTACGTATTGTGGTTGCTGGAAAATACCTTTACATTTTCACCAAATGGGACGCGTACATTGCATTTCATGTGCAAATTGTGCAACCGTACAGAAGCCCCGTCTGATTATGAAAGAAAGAACCCCGCAGTACTGATGCTCTTTTACAACTATTGAACCATCGGTGTGAAGCTGGGTAAGCGAAAATGTTTGGTTCAAATTATAGCCTGAAGCTGGAAAGCACAAACAATATAATATTAAAAAAAAGATAGTTTAATACTTTTTACGTGTGGTAATCTAGCTACAAAAAAAACTGGGCATGTGCTTAATGTAATGATTGGACGCGCCTCTGACTACCCTTATTAGACATCTTCATGATTTTCCGCTCCTGGAGATCTGAGAAGACGCCTACCATTCTTTAAGATTATAGTAAAGATTCAATTTTTTTCTTTCTTTTACCGATCAGCCTTGGTAAATTAATGCTAGGTTTGTTATCAGTAAAATAGACGCGTGACACAATATAATAGAGAGTTTTATAACAATAATTGCAACAAAAATAACGTCACTTTGTGAGAAAAAAAAATACTTATAATGCAATCTAAAGCTTTGTATGGAATGTTAACTACAGCACAATGTGAGCGTACTAAATACATTGTTTGGACGCGCCTCTGGATAAGGTAGTAGTTTTAGATATCTCTAAGGGTGTGTTGTGTATGGTCAGAGAGATCTAGTCATGGATTCAAGTCTAACAAAGGCGTGAATTTAGTAGAAAATTGTAGCAATTAGATCGACTAGACTAGAGAAGACTAGATACCGACCATACACACACTCTCCAAAGCTTTGATAGCATCTTAACCTTAACTGGTCGTCCGCCTCTGCTCATGGCTTGTACGCCATGTCCACCTCGCAACAGACAAGTCCGTGTCTTGTAATAACCATACCGCGCAGATGTGGCAACCGAGTTCGAAGCTTATTTTACACAGTTCATTGCGATGCAAAGTTTCTTGTTTACAGAAAATTTGTTAGTTATTCGTAACGTAATTTGTTTTGTATTTCCGATGGATCTGTTTACTAGACTCTACCACTACCACCGCGAGTTTTTAATTACTGGTGCTACGTCAAAGCGGCGATGGGCTTGCAACTTGTCACGGAATGCTAACAACTGCAAAATGTAGGTATGTGCCAAATGCAATGTTATGACTTTCCTCTGCCTAACCCGTTTAGACATCTTCAAGGAAATTATCGCCTGGAGATCTGAGTAGATGTCTACCGTATTTGGGGATTATTGTCGTGATAGTATTTAATTTTTTCAATGTAGAAATTCGTGGCAGAAACTATTCCCCATATTCTTAGTTGTCATCTCACCTCATATCTCCACCTCGACTCGACTCGATAAAAATTACCTCGAGTTTACCTGTAGTCGAGGATTTCTCAGTCAACAAAAAACCGGTTGGAAAACCAAAAATGATAAAAGAAATGATTTAGCATAAAATATTAGTAGTACTAGCTGCTCGCTCCGGCTTCGCACGGGTGGTACCTGAATAAAAAGTAGCCTATGTGTTATTCTGATGTATAAGCTATATTACTGTAAGGTTTCATTTTAATCCGTTCAGTAGTTTTTGCGTGAAAGAGTAACACACACAAACACACACACACACACAAACACGCACAAACTTTCGCATTTTTAAAAGCTATTGCCACATCCGACTCTAGGTTGAGCAATATTTCTTCGTCCAGCAAGAATTTAGTTTAGTCGTATGCTGTGCCCAGCGAGCCGCATTGTTTAATATCCGTCCATCACCTTACACCTCGAGCGAAAAGTTAACGAAATTACATTAGCTCGGATTCATTTAATGACCTTACTTTTGAATCTTTCGCTTTGTGCTCGATTCGTTCAACAGAAATTGGAAATTTTAATCAGAATCGAAAGGTCATTTTGTTTGTTGGAAATGTTCACTCAAGTTCGGCTGAGTTGCACTTTATTATTGCGAAATAATAAATAAAGTGCCACAGCTATGACACTATGTGACTCACCATAGTGGCAAAATATGTTTCACTCAGTGTATGGGACACAAAGTGTGACAAAAAGATATGAGCGGTCAAACATACAAAAAAAATATACTTGTTGAATTAATAATAATAATAATATTAGTAGAAATTTCTAACATCGCCATCTAGCCCCAAACTATGCAAAGCTTGTACTATGGGAACCAGATAACTGAAAAAATAATTACATACTCTTTTTTTGTAAATACATACTTATTATACACTAGCGACCCGCCCCGGCTGCGCACGGGTAGCATGTTATTATACATATAAACCTTCCTCCTGAATCACTCTATCTATTAAAAAAAACCGCATCAAAATCCGTTGTGTAGTTTTAAAGATATAAGCAAACATACATACATACATACAGACGCGGGAAGCGGAAAGCGACTTTGCTTTATACTATGTAATGTAGTGATATTAACACCCAAACACAGAACAAACATCTATGTTCATCACACAAATGTTTATTCCGAGTGGGAATCGAACCCATAACCTACAGCGCAGAAGGCAGAGTGTGACTGAGCTGTGAGGCCGGTCAATTGAGAACCTCCTTTATTTTCGTCGGTTAAAAATCGAGATACTTACATCAGGTCAAGAAAAAAGAACAACAAAGAACATTTCTGTGTATAGGAGGCGGGCGTTGAGGTTGAAATAATAAAAAATAAGGTCAGACATCAGACATCTCCTTTTTACGACAAAATATAGCGTATTTGGTGCCTATTAACTCGTAGTATGTATGTAACACTGAACCGTCTCCAAACGTTCATGCAATCGGCAATCGTGACCAATAAAGATTGGGATCTCGGACAAAAAGAAATCCCATCGCGGGAATAGTGTCAGTTTATTTATTTAAACAACTCTGCCCAATGAGTCCCGGGGCGGAAATAATTCGGATTAAAAATCTTGAGAGTGATTCGTTATAGACAATGAATGTTATTGTTTCTGTTCTGAATTAGGACGTTTCAATGTTAGGCTCTTAACAAAAAAGCCACAAAAAAATTACAATATTCAAGAATATATATGTATTGTAAAATTTACCATAAAAAATCGATCAGATATCGGTAAAGAACGATTAGCTGTCTTATTTATATATAGATAACTAGCTGCTCGCCCCGGCTTCGTACGGGTGGTACCTGAATAAAAAGTAGCCTATGTGTTATTCTGATGTATAAGCTATATTACTGTAAAGATTCATTTTTACCCGTTCACACACACAACCACACACAAACTTTCGCATGTATAATATTAATTAAATTAATAATAAGTAGAATTTGACTTTATACGTAAGAATATAATTTACCTTTTTTGTATATACTACTCTAGTCCACCTAAGAAGAAAGGTATTGGATGAATTTACATTACACGTTATCTTAAAAACTATCAAATAACCAACCCTAGGGCGTTGATTCAGGCGTGACTTTGCGGTAATCCATTTAAAAAAAAAACTAAACGGATAAAGATTTACCTAGGTAGTACAAATTCCTCGAAACTGGTCCCGAGTTTAACTCAAAGTAAACTAAACCTTTCAGCGACAAAACTTCTTAGCAAAGAACTTCAACGAAGAAACTAGGTACATACATACCATTCTGGCCTCACAGCTCAGTTGGTAGTTGCTCTGCCTTCTGCGCTGTAGGTTGTGGATTCGATCGCTGTATATGTTTGATCTGTGTCTGGGTGTTAATATGTATAATAAGTATGTATTTACAACAACAAAAAAAGTATATATGTATTCTATCAATTATCTGCTTCCCATAGTACAAGCTTTGCTTAGGGTTAGATGGCGCTGTGTGAAATGTCCACCAATATTTATTTATTTATAACCAAAAAACACTCAACAAAAACTCATGTACTACGTATGTATGCAAAGAACTCGTATGTATAATAATAATTATGTATATTATGTCTCTTTGTTCTGTCTCATAATGTGAACACGCTTAGCGATGTCATTTCTATACAAACTGACATCGTTAATGAGAACCTGAAGCGAAAATTCAGTGTAAACGGGTATTAATTAGTAATTCAGCATAGTCTGAGTTTAAAACATAAATGCTGCGTAATCGTAGCGTAGCGTAGTACAATCGTAACTGCTCTAAAATATAGATGCGAGGTCACATCCAATGAAATTCTAGGTGTGTTGTTGACTGATTATTCTAGGTTTGGTCGAGAACAGGCGTAGCTTCATCTAGCTCCTAAAACGTTTCAAAGAGACTTTGACACCTTGTGACTTTATTAAAAGAAAAACTTTTTCATTTAGACTTTGACTCACCCTCGTATTCAAGAACGACACCATGAGAACACGCACCCACAGTGGACGAAATCTTTTTTCATAAACTTCACTTTTGTTCTTGAATACGAGGGTTTGAAACGTAGCCGTTTTTTATTAAAAACCCTAGAAAGATTTAGTTAACAATCTAAAACTCAGCCCACAGCTCGTGCAAAGACAAAATTGGCTAGAAGTCTTTATAGTCATCCTTACCTACTCTCTATAATCAAACTTCCTCACAAAGGCACTCGTTTTCCTCTCACAATCTCGGCTACATTTCACCGTTCAACCGTCGACGCCAGGAAATGGATTCCGCGGAAGACGTCACTACAGAATATATAATACCTAATACGCATCACGTTTCATCAAGAAACTCCCATTTATACTCCCTCTGCAAGTAAATATGAACCTTATCCCGATCATACTGTGTTCATTTTAGATTGAAGTGGAGTGCGAAATTCAGTCTAAAAATTTCATTTACGAGAAAGCAACTCTAAATACGTTAGGATAGAGTACAAAATTGATTGGTAAGGTGTTAAACAGATGTCAGATTGTCAGCTTCGTAGTTAGGGAATACGAAATACTGATTCGAAGATAGATACAATCCGGGAATTGTGTCAATATAAGCAATCATTATTGTTATAAAGAAAATAAATATATTAGTTGTAAATAAATCTCGGAGTATTCAATTATTATCTCGAAAAAAAAATACTTAAAAATGGAGAATGCAAAAAGTGATTTCGTGCCGAAATGAATGTTTGGACGTGCCTCCCACTATCCCTTTTAATCCATCTGAGCGCTTAATATATATTTATGGTATTTTTTTATCATACCTCCTCGTAGGATGAAGCCTAAAGCAGAAAGACAACTAGTTTGTTAAGATTTTCTTTATTTAGAGTCAAAATGTGGAATAAAATACGAATTTATTTTGACATATTTTGCTTAAGAGACGTGATTAATTTTTGAAAAATAATTACTTTTAAAATACTAACAAGAAAACCGAAGAAAATGTTCCAAACAATCGAAAAGTCAGAAGACGAAATTCGTTTTTTTTAGTTTTATACAGAAACTATTAACCCTACAGCAGTAATTAGATTAAATAGGATTAACTGGGTACTATTCTCAATACACAAAAAAAACATATGCGCGGTCATACAAAAAAAGCAACAAAAAAAATTAGGTAATGTACATGTCGAATCGAGAACCTCCTTTTTTATCGTCGGTTAAAAAATATGGTAGCATGTTATCAATGGGTTTTGAGGTTTCCCTAGACAAAAGACACTACCTCGCCAAATTTGTTGACAATGCTTGATAAAACATAAATGGCAAAAATAAAAGCGCTCTTGAAAAAAATAAACTGAAATATTTCCCTCGACAAAAAACATAAAGTTATACAAAATATTCGTTAAATAAAGAGGCTGGAAACGGTGGAATGCTAAATCCTAAAAAACGGCAACCGTCGTATGACGGCGTACATTTTGCAATGACGTGGTTGAAATGAATAAAAGAAAAATATCTACAGGATCACGACTGTAATCCCCAAGTAAGCTAGACTTCCTCTCAGATCGCCAGGCGCTTAGATCTTTAAAGATGTCCAAGGTAGTCAGAGGCATGTCCAAACATTATATTCGTCATATGCCCTCATTTTGCAGTAGTTAGCATTCCATCGCCACTTATTAAGATACTAACTGAATGTTTTCCTTCACCGTTTTGAGCACGTGTTTTGATGCGCATATACATTTTTCGAACAGAAAAAATCATTGATGTCAGGATTCGAACCCACGACCTTCGAAATGAAAGTCGAGGTACCTCCCACTCGGTCAACAAAGCCACTAAATAAACTAAAGCCGCTTTTAAATTTTAGTTATCGTATTGCATAATACATGAATGTGCTTTTATTTTCCCGACTACATATTAAATGAACAGGACAATAATGACAGACCAAGTGCTAGTTGCCTCGCTCGCCGAGTAAGAAACGCTGTTATAATAACGGTCACCGCTACTATGCTAGGGTACAGCAATAAAAATGTCGTCATAAAACACAGGATCAGCGTCCACCACGCTAGCGTTTCGTGTTCTCGCAAAATACTGGTATCGTTAGTACATATACCATGCAATGGTGATTTAATAGAGTTTATTTTAAAATAATCTACAAACCATAGCTAAATTGACGTTGGTGTCGATTCTGTTTGGCACCGTGCTAATCATAAGATTTCCTAAAAAATAATTAAAACAATTTCGCTCTTATTCCTTAACTCTAAAGTCTAAACTGGAGTATAATGGAAACCTATAAATGGAAGAATTCCTAAATTTAGAATATTTTAGAAATTTTGTTTTTTTTGTGTATTTTTTTTTGTAGAGGCTTCTGATTATTTTCTTGGAATAGGGAGGGGGGTTAGCATGAACCACTATCGTATCGACAACGTATCGTCCAAATGCCAAAACTGTCACTTGTAAAAACAAGTGTCAGTTTTGACATTTGGACAATACGTTGTCGATGTTCGTGCTCATGCTCAGTCCGGAAAAAGGCCAGTTCAAGAGTACTCTAAACTGACGAGTGTAAAAGAATGTGGTGAGAGTGAATGAGGCAAAATAGGTAAGTCAGGATCGTAGCAAGTGAAAAGCCGTGATATCTGTCTATGTCTACCCCTCTTGAAACAGGCGTGATTTTATGAATGTATGTATATATAATAATATATGTATGAACGCAACTTTTTGCCAATTTCATGCATTTATTACGTTTATATTATAACAAGTTGCTCACCCCGGCTTCGCATGGGTGGTCCCTGGATAAAAAGTAGCCTATGTGTTATTCTGATGTATAAGCTATATTACTGTAAAGTTTCATTTTAATCCGTTCAGTAGATTTTGTGTGAAAGAGTAACAAACACACACACACCCACTGACTCACAAACTTTCGTATTTATAATACTACTAGCTGACCCGTGCCCGCTTCGCTGTGCGTAAGACATTTCTAATACCATCGTGGACTTTTTTGTAGACGTTTTTAAGGTGTACAATACTGTAGTACATTATTTTGATATATCTCGTGGGGTTCAGCCAGCATTTGCAATGTAAGCGCAAAAAAATGTGTTTATTTACGACATCACATTAGAAACCTCTAAAATATCAGTGTTTCTCTACTATATTATGCATGTATTATACATATAAACCTTCCTCTTGAATCACTCTATTTATTAAAAAAAAACGCATCAAAATCCGTTGTGTAGTTTTAAAGATATAAGCAAACATACATACGCGGGAAGCGGAAAGCGACTTTGCTTTATACTATGTAGTGATTAGGATTAGGATAGAATTTAGAGATTATAAAATAATGTTTGTTCTGTCTGAGTGTCATAATTAAGTAAGTATTAAAATACTATTTATTTTCAAAAAAAGATTAACATTCTATTAGTTATTTCGTTCCCATAGTAAAAACTTTACTTAGTTTGAGACTAGATGGTGCCATGTAAAATTTTCACCAATATGTAGTACAAAATGCTTACTCTCTGCTTACACAACGCCATGTTGCGAAAAACAATTATTTACTAGACCGATTTTAAATTCCCAATTAATTGATTCATAAATACAGTTACAGCGCTTTTATTCTTTCAAATTGCCCAATTTATTTATATGGAAATTGGTAATTTTATGTAATTGTCAACTTCGAGTAAATTCAATTTAATTTTATTCAAAAATGTTTGCAGCTGATTTTGATTATAATACAGTACAGGCATGTAACCTTTATATTCAAACTAGCTGTCCTACAGACGTTGTCCTGTCAAATTTCAATAATCCCACAGAAAAAGCACTTTCACTTTTTTTCCAAACTTTACGCCACCCTTATATACCACTTAGGGGTATAAAAAATACCCTACAGGTCGTTGGGGACTTTTCGTCGTAGGGTATATTCTCAGATCTACCAAATATACACAAAAAAAAACATATTAATCAGTCAAGTCATTTCGGAGGAATTTGGTTACAAACCCTGTGTCACGAGGATTTTATATAGATTTATTATTAATTTCATATACTTACCAACTAATTTTAATAACACAACCTACTTACCTACCAAATTTCATGCAAATCGGATTATCGGTTCAAATTCTAACAACATAGCTTTATTTTATACAAATCTTCACATATATGGCCTAAAGTCACGTTCGATACCAGAGTATATTAAGTAATCCTTTGTACGTGATGATTTTCATGAGTATAATCTTTGTCGCTTTCAGATTTTTTCGAATCTAATGTGCTTTACGTGGTTCTTAGATTCATGCTTTGATAATTTAAGTACCGGTATAAGATACTCCTTTGTTTGATACTTTAATACCTAACTGAAAACTTTGAAAGTACGGTCTACCGTACTTGGGAACTTTGGTCTTACACCGTAACAAATACGTATTTGTTTGTATCCTCTCAGATCTCCAGACGCTTAGATCCTTTGAAGATGTCTAGTGTGGGTAGTCAGAGGCACGTCCAAACATTACATTTGGCACATGCCCACATTTTGCAGTAGTTATCATTCCATACGTGACAGATTGCAAGCCGCCGCTTTCATTCATTCGGCATCACTAACTGGTTTCCTCACGGTGTTTTCCTGCACCTTTTTGAGCACGTATTTTTGATGCGCATATATTTTTTTATTTATGTATAGATTAGTAAGATTATAGAGTTGTATATAACCAAATCTCTACTTGAGAAAAAGGACGCTCTTGGGAAAGGCGGCTGTAAAACTCTATGAACTGTCGGCGTATGCAAATTATCATCCTCGGCTTTGGGGTCCAATATCTAAGAACCAAATTGGATACACTTTGCGCCATATTTTAAGTCAATAGCAGTAATAAAACAGATTAAGAATTTAGTTGTGTGCTCTTGATCGAGTTAAAATATCGAACAGGCGAATTGAGACCTAAAAGGATTGTCTAGCTGTCTACCCTTTTAGGTGTAGCTATTGTATGCATCAAAATTACGTATCAGAATAATATAACAAAAGAAATATAAATATCGGTGGACACACAGCGCCATCAAGCTCCAAACTAAACAAAGTTTGTACTATGGGTACCAGATAACTGATAGAATACTTAAATACTTTTTTTTTGTAAATACATACTTATTACAGCACCTTCAGATTGAAAGTCGAGGTAACTCCCACTCGGCCAACACGGCACTGTACTAGATAAAAATACTCTCCATCAAAGGTTTTCTCAGTTCTTGACAAAATTATTGAGGCTATCTTACCATTTCCGCTCGACCAGTAGAGCATTAAATAGTTTGACGGCTTGGTTACACACACATTACGTATTTATTCTACTAACTGTGCGTGCGTGAGTTCGTACGCATTGAACGAATGTGTTTTGATTCATAATTTAAATTCTTAAATAAATAAATATTGGTGGACATTTTACATTTCGCCCAAATTAATCAAAGCGTGTACTATAAGAACTAGATAACTGATATAATACTTACTTAAATATTATTTTTTCGTAAAAACTTACATGATACTTATTAACACTCGGACACAGAGCAAACATCTTTGTTCATCACACAAATAACCCACAACTTACAGCGTTGAATGCAGATTTACTACCAACTACCAATTGAGCTGTGGTATGGCTGTGAGGCCGTCATAATTTAAATTCTACACACAAGCATTCAAAGAGGTACTTTCATTTTTATTATTGGTAGATTTAGGTAGAATTAAGGTAGATTCGACCAATATTTGATTTATGCTGATTTTCAACATTACACCCGCCATTCTGATGTACACAAAAAACCGTAACCTCTTAAGATTGATGAATTATTTCAAGATGTTGAGTTCTTTAGATACACAAGAAATAAAAAGTTACACATAACATCGTTAATAAACAGTTTTCGGTCTACCGTTGTTCGCGGTCGCAAGCGATGCTCATGATGAAGAGCATCTGAATTGTCTCGAACGTCAGCAATACAAGAAATAAACCGGCCAAGTGCGAGTCAGACTCACGCACAAAGGGTTCCGTACCATTATCTATAAAAAACGGCAAAAAATCAAGTTTATATGGGAGCCCTACTTAAATAAATATTTTATTCTGTTACAATAAATTGATTAGCATTATCGTCTCGGAGCATTCGCCTACTGTTACAATCGCTCCAGCTGATCTACGTAAACAAAATAAATGTGTATCAATGGCAAGACACTTATCTTTTGCGGAGTTAGCTGGAAACGGCGGCGAATGGATAAAACCAAAAGAAGATGAAAAATGGATTGAAGTACAGAAAAAACGTCATAGAAATAGATTTGTTGGATGTATGGGGAAGGCTAATTCAGACCCTACTAGCAAATTCAAAGCAGCAGATATTAAAATACCATTGTTTGTGTCAAACGTCCACAAAAGTGTCATGGAATCAGATATTACTGACTACATATATCAAAAGACTAATGAAAAGGTGTTTCTTATGAAAATTGACATGAAAAGACAAAAATACTATAACTCCTACAAAGTATTTATAAATAAAACTAAGATAGACATCTTCTTGGATGACAAGCTATGGCCATCGGGTATAAGTTTCCGGCGCTTTGTCAGTCTTAAAGACTGGCAGGGTGGTCAGCGCGAGAATAAGCAACCTTTGACCGATAATAATGGATAGTACGACCATAATAGTAACTAAAACTAAGCTCGTCAGTTTTAATTGCAAGGGGTTCAAGAGATCCATTACTGACTTAAACTGCCTGTGCGGTTCGGCGGACATCGTAGCACTGCAAGAAACGTGGTTACTTCCGGATGATATACCGCTGCTTAGTACAACCCACCCAGATTTTGCCTACACTGGGAAGTCAGCTGTGGATACGTCGACTGGTCCTGTAAGGGGGAGGCCCTACGGTGGTGTCGCGATTCTGTGGCGTAAGCAAATGTTCAGTGACGTAACAGTGATTGAGTGCGTTAATCCTCGCATTGCTGCGATAAAAGTAAAATTAGGTGACCGTTATATCTTAGTGTTCAGTGTCTACATGCCAAACGACTCGAAGGATAATCTACCAGAGTTTACACACTGTTTTAGTGAGGTATGTGCTATTGTAGAAAGCAGTTCAGTCGAAGCTATATACTTGTTGGGAGACTTTAATGCTAATCCTACCAAACTATTTGGAAACGAATTAATCAAGCTATGTGCTGACCAACAATGGACGTGCGCTGATCTTGATCTGCTGGGTAGGGCATCGGATACCTATACTTTTATATGTAGTGTAACCGGGTCGACGACGTGGCTCGATCACTGTGTTGTTAGCAATTCTGCCTTGCAGACAATAAATAATATCGAGGTAAAATACGATACGTTTTGGTCTGATCACTTGCCGCTAATTATTGAATGCAATTTGAACCTTATTGTATGTAAATCTGATTTTAATAAATATAATATAATACAACGTAATAATGTGATATGGGGAAATAGAAACATTGACCAAATAAATAAATATAATGAATATTGCAATAATAAATTTAAATTAATAGATTTTCCTAATGAATTCCAAGAATGTAGTTTCAATATTTGTAATGTTAATGGACATAAAAATAGATTGGATAAAATATATAATGATATAATTAAAATTTTAAGTGACGCAGCTATTTATAGCAGTGAATGTAAAATAGATAACAAGTTCCGAAAAGCACGGGTAATAGGATGGAATGCACATGTAAGTGAAGCGCACCGGAAGGCTAGGCTTAGTTTTCAAAATTGGGTTTACCATAATAAACCTAAATCGGGTAATATTTATAGTGAAATGTGTCTGAATAGAAAAATATTTAAAAGTAAGCTAAAATGGTGTCAAAATAATGAAGATCAAATTAAAATGGACATTATTGCAGAACAACGCGCATCAAATAATTTCAGTGAGTTTTGGAAATCAACGAATAAGTTGAATATTAGGCCTAGTCTACCAGTGAGCGTTGGGGGAGTAAATAATGCTGGCCAAATAGCTGATATGTTTGAGGAACACTTCAAGGTGAGCTCCTCGTTAGGCCCGTCGACTTCGGTGATCAGTGCTGAGCCTGTCGAGACTGGTGGACTGTACAGTATTACAGCCAAACAAGTAGCGGCAATTATCAAAACAATGGTAAGAGGCAAGTCACCAGGCCACGATGGTCTCAGCATCGAGCACCTAAAGTTTGCGGGAATCCATTTGCCCCGTGTTCTGTCAATGTTTCTCAATTTATGCCTGAACCATTCATACTTACCCCAAGATCTTATGAAAACTATCGTGGTACCTATTGTTAAAAATAAAACAGGTGACTTATCGGATAAAGGCAATTATAGACCAATATCGCTAGCCACCGTAGTTGCCAAGGTGCTGGACAGTGTGCTTGACTCTGAATTGGATAGACATCTAAACATTCATGATGCTCAATTTGGTTTCAGAAAACAACTTTCAACTGAAACTGCAATTCTGAGTTTAAAGCATACTGTACAGTACTATACAAAGAGACGTACACCTGTGTATGCATGCTTTCTCGACCTGTCTAAAGCATTTGACCTTGTGTCCTATGACAAGCTCTGGGAAAAGTTGGCGAGAACAGGTGTGCATACACAGGTGCTGCGTCTCTTCCAATTCTGGTATGCAAATCAGGAAAACTTTGTAAGATGGGCAGGCAGTTTGTCTGGCGCGTATAGGTTGGAATGTGGTGTGCGGCAGGGGGGGTTGAGTTCACCAAAACTTTTCAACCTGTACGTCAATGACCTGATTGCTGGGCTCAGCAGTGAGCGTGTTGGCTGCTCGGTTGATGATGTTTGTATTAACAATGTCAGCTATGCAGACGACATGGTGCTGCTGTGCCCATCAATCAGTGCCCTCAGAAGACTGCTGGGAATCTGTGAGGAGTATGCTCATAAATTTGGCCTGCTCTATAATGGTAGAAAGAGTGAGTACTTGGTCTTCAAGGCTGCCGGTAAAGTCCCTGATTCAGTTCCAGTTATTAAACTTGATGGAGCTGAATTAAAACGAGTGTACAAGTTTAAATACTTAGGGCATTACGTTACCGATGACCTTGACGACCAAGAGGATATAGAGAGGGAGCGTAGGGCATTGGCGGTCAGATGTAATATGCTGGCACGCAGGTTTGCTCGATGCAGTAGGCAAGTGAAAGTTACTCTATTCAAAGCCTACTGCCAATCTTTTTATACGAGCAGCCTGTGGTTCAGCTATACTAAGAGATCGCTTAGTGCTCTGCGCGTCCAATATAATAATGGTTTTAGAATGCTGATGGGACTGCCTCGCTTCTGCAGTGCTTCTACTATGTTTGCGGAGGCACGGGTTGATGGTTTTCATGCCATCATCCGTAAGAAAACTGCCTCATTGCTCAGCAGATTGCGAGGCAGTTCCAACAGCATCCTGCAGGTCATTCCTGATCGGTACGACTTGCCAGTAATGAAGGCTTTTATTCGGGTCCTGACCAGGTAGATTCTCCCGCCAGAATATGCTTGATTGGGATACGAGTGAAGGCTTTCAATTACACTACCTACCTATTGTACCTATATTATGCTTACATTAATTATTAACATAGTTTTTAAGACAATAATACTAACAAAAAATGGACCACTGTATGTCTGATTTAATAAATGAATTTAATTTAATTATGAGTATAAATTATGTATTGTAATTATTGTAGTAGATAATAATACTATTGTTCTAATAAGTTCTGAATGATTTATTGCTTTAAGATCTCTCTCGAAGTTTATTATGATGGAAACAGTGCCTGAAGTGAAATATATTATGCTTATCACATAAGTGTCATTCAAGAAAATAATTATATAATAATATTATGTATCATTTCTAGCTCACAGATAAAAATTATTGTACTCTAACATATAGCTACGGTTCTCACGTTACTTATGTTACTCGATTTGTAAGTAGTCGTTTCTTTCTACTATAGATTCTGATCAAACTATTGTCAGGAGAAATAAGATCACGACTTTAACCCTCAAGTATCTATTACGGTAGACATCTTCTCAGATCTCCAAGCACTCAGATCTTGGAAGATTCTGAAAGGGTTAGTCAAATGTATGCTCAAACAATACATTTGACACATGCCTATATTTTGCAGTAGTCAGCATTTCATAATGTTGACGGATTGCGTCACTTATATAAATAGTAATTGATTTCCTCATGATGTTTTCCTTCACCGTTGTAAGCACGTGTGTGTATTTTAAAAAAACATGTGTATTTAGCAGAATTCTAACTAAACTTTACAAAATAAACGGATGAAGACAAAGTTCAAGGTGGGGTTCTACATCGTCTACTCTAAACAATGTGTTCTAATGATAATGTAGATGAAAATTTGTAAAATCCGTCACGTTCTAAACGAAGCTTTAAAATAGCTGGGAGCGCCGCTAAAAGCCTGCCTGTCTGCGTTAAATCTTGTATTGTCTCCATTAAACCTAGAAAATATTCTCTCTATAATGGAATATAATCATAATTGAAAGACGCGACTTTCGAGAGAGACTGGGATACACAATGTTGTTTATGAATATTGCTAGTTAAAGGTATTTGAGAACAAATGCAATAGAATCAATGAATAGTATGAATAGGATTGAATTAATGGTATTTATTTCAATAAAATCACAAGGGTCACTCTGAATAGTCTTAGTAGCTAGGCGATGGACACAACGATGAGGGAAATAAAGCTGGCACGGGTAAAATTTCAAGTAAAAATGAATTAAAAGTAAAATATTTTTTCTTTCCGTTAAACAGAACTTGAATACAAAATTACTCTACTCTATCTGAACTTGTGGTTTAGTTCTTTAGAGTCTAAACTTACACTGTGCGTTGATTATGATATATAAGAGTTTTGTAATAATTTAACATTAAAATATATTTCTATCAACTGATGAATCGAAGCCTACTAAAACTACAAACCCACAACAATGATGTACTCGTAGTGCGACCAAAAGTCGTACAAAAAAGTCGTGACTTACAGTTATTTTATAGCGTAAAATATGACCCGTCCTTGACCAGGGGCCGTACAACAATATTTTAAGTAAGACTAAAGCAGTATTACTCGCGGTGCGAAAGTGACAACGTTATATGTGTTCGTATAGCGTTGTCACTTTCGCTCTTAAAGTAATACTGCTTTAGTCTTACTTTAGAGATTTAAGTACGGCCCCAGAAAACGTTATCAAAACTTTTACTCCAGGTGTTGCGTGTAATATATTTAAGAGTTATTATAGTTTAAATCTATCTTATATATAAAAATGAATCCCTATTTTCCTTGGTCATTGTATCACGCGAAAACGGCTGGACCGATTTTGCTAACCCTCGTATTCAAGAACGACACTATGAGAACACGCACCCACAGTGGACGAAATCTTTTTTCATAAACATCACTTTATGTGTTGAGCGGCACTATGGCGCACGCTACCGTGTGCCTTTAGAGCTCAACTTTGGCTAGAGGCACACGACAATGTGCCTCTAGTCACACTTTGCAGTGTCTCACAACACATTAAGTGATTTTTATGAAAAAAGATTTCGTCCACTGTGGGTGCGTGTTCTCATAGTGTCGTTCTTGAATACGAGGGTTATTCTTTTTTTGTTGTATTCGTTTGTGTCAAAAGGTTCTTATAAAAAAAAAAATTTGACAGGACAACGTCTGTCGGGACCGAAAGTATATTTATATAATTTTAAATAAATACTTCTAATTAACACGGTTTATCTTGTATTGCTGACGTTTTGAGACAGTGTAGATGCTCTTCATCATGAGCATCGCGTGACTCCGGTCATCTTCGGTCTAGGAAGCTATCGGTTACATAACCACATTTTTCAAGGCGGTTCAAAAATAGATTAAAAAAATATTACTCTTTCTTTAGCGAAAATCTTCATCTACTCTGCATTTTTCAACCAAGCAACTCTGTACACACAAGATTAAAATCCCCCTCGCAGGAGAAAATGAAAAAACAACGAAGCAGTCGGAGTGAAATTGACTGGTAACGTGTCCCCATGGGAATAAAGTCAAGCAAGTAACAAATTGAGTTACGTATACGTAGTAGGGACTCCCATTTAACTGGAATTCCCCAAGTATGGAAGTATGGGCATATGGGGAATTTGGGGAACTTTGACAGAAGTTCTACGATTATGTTAATGGGTAAATGGCGGGGTAAAATGTGGGTACGAACAAATTTCTTTATGGTTTTTAAATTTGCGGTAATCCATGATGATTGCTATGAATGAACTAAATGGAAGGTACTCGTAGGTATTTTTGGACTTGACATAATAATGGTATCTGTTATTGTGAAACCCAAAACGATATATTATTCTTGTTTAAGCCTTCACCTAGTTCGATCGGCATCACACTGGAGCTCTACATAGCATTAAGAACAGGATCATTGAAAAAAAATTATAGACCCCAAGCCGTGTTTGTGGCCTGAATCTTCTAGGCTACCTAGTTTACCTAAGTCATGTTGACTGAGTGGAAGGTACCTTGACTATCAATTCGAAGGTCGGGTATCATTCCCGGCCGTGCAACAATAAATTTGTTCAATGAGAAGAATTTCATATACATTTTTCTAATTAACATGGCCTCAAAACAGTCAAGGAAAACATTGTAAGGAAACCAGTTAGTATTTTTATAAGCGGGTTAGCATGAACCACTATCGTATCTAAATACAATGTATCGTCCAAATACCAAAACTAACACTTTTACTATGCAAAAAGTGACAGTTTTGACATTTTGACGATACGTTTTCGATACACAGTGGTTCGTACTCAGGCCACTGTTACGTATGTAATACTAACTATTGAAAAATTGGGCACGTGCTAAATGTAATGGGCGTATCTATGACTAGCCCCTTAATCATCTTCAAGAATCTGAGCGCCTGAAGATATAAAAGGATGTCTACCGTACTTGTGGATCGTGATCCTAGTTATTATTTTCTTAAGAAGACTAACTGAATTCCCGTTTACAATCCGATCTTGTTAAAAAAACATTAATTATTTCAATCGGTCTTCGCCCGTAAGCCGATGGCCGCCTGTGAATTTAATTATTAGTTACGCCCGACGTTTTAAATGAATTCGATCTGGGATTATCTCTGAAGGGACCTATCACGAAACTCGGAACAATTTGTAACGATGACTGATTGCCATCACAAAATGGCTATCATTTGACTGGCCTCACAGCTCAGTTGGTAGTAACTCTGCCTTCTGCGCTGTAGGTTGTGGGTTCGATCCCCACCCAGGGCAAATATTTGTGTGATGAACATAGATGTTTGTACTGTGTCTGGGTGTTACTATGTATAATAAGTATGTATTTACAAAAAAAAAGTATATAAGTATTCTATCAGTTATCTGGTTCCCATAGTACAAGCTTTGCTTAGTTTGGGGCTAGATGGCGCTGTGTGTAAAGTCCGCCAATATTTATTTATATTTATTTATTATTATTTATTTAATTGCATTGATCTTTTTTTTTTTATCCTACTTCGTGGTCGGCACAACATGTACAAAAACAAGTTGCTTATGTATTTGGCTTAGTGTTTTAGAACCGGACGGCCTCACGTTAAACCCTTTTGGGAATCGATTGCATTGCCATTACTAAATCGATCGGCCTCACAGCTCAGTTGGTAGTAACTCTGTCTTCAGCGCTGTAGGTTGTGGCTTCGATCCCCACCCAGAGCAAATATTTGTGTGATGAACATAGATCTTTGTTCTGTGTCTGGGTGTGTAGTATGTATCATAAGTATGCATTTACAAAAAAAAACGTATATAAGTATTCTATCAGTTATCTAGTTCCCATAGTACAAGCTTTGCTTAGTTTGGGGCTGGATGGCGATGTGTAAAATGTCCACCAGTATTTATTTATTTATTTTATTTATAATGTATTTGGTACATTTTGTTTTGTAAAATCTCTTTTAACGAGTCAAAAACAAGCATCTACATAATATCTACATTTTATAAAGTATAAGAAAATATAGTCTACAGTATAGAAATACTATAAAGTCACTTAATAGTCTCTCTTTAATATTTTGCAAAGAACTTGAAAGTAATCATATTTTTATACCATTATTTTAAGCTGGTTGCTGAAAAATTATTTTCGCATGCGATTTTATTACGTCAAAACTTTGTAATGGACATGCAGCTTTATGGCGTGAGCTGACTCATCATCCGTAATCGGCTTCAACTGTCAAAATTCCATTATCCTTTGACAGTTACACAAATGTTACACACAGTTGAATCCGATTACAATTCATTAACGCTATGAAAACCATTACAAAGAGCCCCCATGTTGACAATTTAAAATTCATATTAGATACGTAATAGATCAGGTCTGTCGTGATCCTACGGAAACTCGTTTTGCAAGAATTTTATTACTAACTAGCTAACCCGTGCCCGCTTCGCTGTGCGTAAGACATTTCTAATACCATCGTGGACTTTTTTGTAGACGTTTTTAAGGTGTACAATAAAGGTATATCAAAATAATGTAGTACATTATTTTGATATACCTCGTGGGGTTCAGCCAGCATTTGCAATATAAGCGCAAAAAAATGTGTTTATTTACGACATTACATTAGAAACCTCTAAAATTATCAGTGTTTCTCTACTATATTATGCATGTATTATACATATAAACCTTCCTCTTGAATCACTCTATTTATTAAAAAAAACCGCATCAAAATCCGTTGTGTAGTTTTAAAGATATAAGCAAACATACATTGGTCTATTTTCATAATCATTGTTTTTTTTTTATTACTTTGTGTAAGGTGGTGTAGGGGTAGTTTTTATTTTTATTTTTATATTTTTTAGACGTAATATTATACCGTATCCTATTATGGGAGAAGCCACTGGCTCCTGAAACACAGTTTTCACTAGTTCGGGAGCCTATGGATTCATTTAATTATGTTCACTGTATATTATGTCAATATTAATAAATAAATTTGAAATTTATACATATTACATACAGACGCGGGAAGCGGAAAGCGACTTTGCTTTATACTATGTAGTGATGTAGTGATAGCATCGACTACACATGAGTGATAGTCTCTAATAGTACATTAATTGACGGTATATTTTTTTAACCGACAAAAAAGAGGAGTTTCTTTAATCCACGAGGATGTAGGATAATGTAAAGAAGAAGAAAAAGAAGATGTTCTCTTTTTTAGGGTTTCTTACCCAAAGGGTAAAAACGGGACCCTATTACTAAGACTTCGCTGTCCGTCTGTCTGTCCGTCTGTCTGTCTGTGACAAGGCTGTATCTCATGAACCGTGATAGCTAGACAGTTGAAATTTTCACAGATTATGTATTTCTGTTGCTGCTATGACAACAAATACTAAAAACAGAATAAAATAAATATTTAAGTGGGGCTCCCATACAACAAACGTGTTTTTTTGCAGTGTTTTATAGATAATGGAACCCTTCGTGCGCGTATCCGACTTGCACTTAGCCGGTTTTTTATATTTCTCTCTAGGTACCACAAGAGAATAGCTGCACGCATATGCCAATCATCTATACTTATAATAAATCTGTAGAGAGGTCAATTCTGTACATGAAATATATTTCCAAAATAATAACTAACAGGGGGTGATTAGGGATCGATACTGATGCCAAAAATGCAATCAGTAAAAATTTTGTCTGTCTGTATGTCTGTCTGTCTGTCTGTATAACCGTTATAGAAACAAAAATATACTTATAATAAATCTGTAGAGAGGTCAATTCTGTACATGAAATATATTTCCAAAATAATAACTAACAGGGGGTGATTAGGGATCGATACTGATGCCAAAAATGCAATCAGTAAAAATTTTGTCTGTCTGTCTGTCTGTCTGTCTGTCTGTATAACCGTTATAGAAACAAAAACTACTCGACGGATTTTAACGAAACTTGGTACAATTATTTTTCATACTCCTGAGCTGGTTATAGTATACTTTTTATCACGCTGCAATCAATAGGAGCAGAGCAGTGAAGGGAAATGTTGGGAAAACGGGAGAAGTTACTCCATTTTTTAAGCTTCCGTCGCGTATGCAACCTTAAAGGTTAAAGCTACACAGAAATCATGTATGACGGAAATGTTCTCCTTAAAATTATATAAAAAATATCCCACGACAGCATATGTCTATCTTTTGTGGTTGACTCACAATAACACGTGTAACTCCCGATAGCTTAGCAGTTCGAAGCTTTCTGATTATATTTGTCTACTCTTACGTTTATAACACTCTCAGTCATCCCTAATTAAAAACGCGAACGCACAGGCAGGCAGCTTGCTTGGCACCTAGAGGCTAGCGAGTCACCTAGCGAGTAGCTTCGTAAAACGAACATTCTCGAACGTTCGCGACCGGCCTAGCAGCTAGGCGTCAAACGCGCAGTTCGGCCGGTCGCGAACGTTCGAGAAAAAAAAAATCATCAATAATTGTCTAATGACAAAAAAGCTGTGAAAAAAAACGTTTTATATAAAGACATTCTGTAGTATATTTAGTATCAGCATTGCACCCGTGCGAAGCCCGGGCGGTCGCTAGTTAATAGTAAAACGAACGCAAGCTTTCAATTATACAACTCCGGAGATAGGTCGGTACTACATAACTTACAATTTAGTCGTGGTCCCTTTTGCCAAGTATCTTCTAGTATCAGCAAACAGTAGGTAAGGCTTTGGGTTCACAAAACCTTTTTAGCAATGTAAACTGCCCTTATCCTATAATAATACGTATAAAGTTAAACTGTCACATTAAGTACAGTCGAGGTAATGCTCTATAATTCTATACCATGGTTTAATTCACGACAAATTAAAAAATATATAAATAGCTAGCTGTCCCGACAGACGTTGTCCTGACAAATTATTAGATTATTCAAAATGTTCTTTAAATAAGAACCTTTTCCTGACAATAACGAATACAACAAAAAAAAACCGGCCAAGTGCGAGTCGGACTCGCGCACGGGTTGGTTCCTTACCATTATCTATAAGGGTTCCTTACCATTATCTATAAAAACGGCAAAAAAATCACGTTTGTTGTATGGGAGCCCCCCTTAAATATTTATTTTATTCTATTTTTAGTAGTTGTTGTTATAGCGGTAATAGAAATACATAATCTGTGAAAATTTCAACTGTCTAGCTATCACGGTTCATAAGATACAGACCTATGACAGACAGACGGACAGCGAAGTCTTAGTAATAGGGTCCCGTTTTTACCCTTTGGGTACGGAAGCCTAAAAATATAATAAAAAATAGCTGTCTACGTTGTCCTGACAAATTATTAGATTTTTCAAAATTGTCTTTAAATAAGAACCGTCTCCTATAACAAATACAACAAAAAAAAAGAAGTATCAAAATTGTTCCAGCAATTCACGCGTGATGTTATGACCAAGGAAAATAGGTATTGATTTCTATAATACTAGCGGCCCGGTACGTGCTTCGCTACGTATAAAGTGAAATATTAATAAAATTTAAACCGCTCTACCGATTTTGTGCAAACTTGACATAAACCATCTACTAAATAGTCCGAACAAAGCCTAAACATTTGGTTTGGATAGGTGAGCCCGTTCTTGAGTTATAAAATTACAACGAAAAGTGGCATTAATTTTTTTTTTGAAAAAGATAGATATAAGATATTTTTTAATTAAATATTATATAGGTATACTAATCGCCGGGTCGTCGTCTCTTACATATTTTAGTGTTCCTTTCAAGTATCGCGATAATACATTATTATATCGTTGTTTTTGTATTACAATGCAGATTATTTTGTCGAATGCATGTTTCATCACTGAATAGACTGTAATGAGTATATGTATGAGTATTTGTAATTTATCAATATAAGGTACCTAAATATTGAATTGCAATAAAGGTTTAGGGTTGTTTTTTTCGGATAATCCAGGTTATAATCAATTTATGTTACACCGATTGCATTAAACCGGTGTCGCCGTGGCTAAGTAACATACAATACAATCATTCAAACTTCATTCTTGTATGATATTAACATAAATTTTCAACTAATCTGTCAAGCTAAGTTTATATCGAAATTCCCGCGATAGTACAAGCCTTCGGGGACAGAATAACTATATATCTATCACTTCGAGTAGCGAGCCGACCTTCCGGGTGCGCGGGGCATATTTTATTTATGTCCTATCGTAGGCTTGTTTGCTAATTTGAATATATTGGCGACTTGGGTCCTCATAAAACAATTGTGAATACGCATACTAAAAACGGGGAAAGAAAACTTCGAGAAAAACTAAGCGTGCGAGTCAGACTCGCGCACGAAGGGTTCCATACCATTATCAATAAAAAAAACGGCAAAAAATCACTTTTGTTGTACACTTAAATATTTATTTTATTCTGTTTTAAGTATTTGTTGTTACAGCGTCTACAGAAATTCATAATTAATCTTTCTACATAAATACATAATCATAAAATTTCAACTGTCTAACTATTACAGTTCATAAGATACAGCTCTGTGACAGACGGACAGACGGACCGTGAAGTCTTTGTAATAGGATCCCGTGTTTACTCTTTGGGTACTGAACCCTAAAAATTACGACATTAACGAACACTGTTATTTATTATTTATTAATATTATTATTATTATTATTTATTATTATATTTATTATTAGAGCACTGTCGTAACAGTGCTCTAAACTATTCGGCGGTGGATTGTTAAATTGACATTTTCATAGTTTTCAAACTCAAAAATTACGACATCTAGTAAAGTATCTTTAATTCAATTGTTTAAAAAGATAGCCAAAAACAATGTAACATTACGTAGTATTCTCGTATATATCGTTTTTCGGTTTCAAGATTAGATCTCCAGGTTCCTTACAAGCACGACTGGTTTGCAACTTATCACTTAAGGAAATATAATGTTGGAAGAGCCTCTGACTAGCCTTAGCCATCATGAGGATCTGATTGCCTGGTGATCTTAGAGGATGTCGTATTACAGCCATGATCCAATTTAATAGGCTATTTGACAGTATGAAAAATAAAGTGTTGTTGATCTATGTAAATTATAACTTCATAAAGCGTTATGGATTAAAATAACTTGAAAATAAACAATGATTTATCAAAAAACTCATAATTAAAATTATCTATTTTTAAACACCAGTCACGTGACACAAAACGTCAGGATTGGTCGGATCGATGATGACGTAACATGCTTGTCAATATGTCTTCGCCTGCCTTGAAAAACTTGACGTTTGTTTATTTGTTGACAAGCATGTAACGTCACAGAACATAGTGCGACGCCATTGCGTGCGACAGGGCAAAACCGCAAGGTGAGGCCCTACCCTAAATTTTAATGTACATTTTAGTTTAGATGTTCCCGTGTAGCGACGCCATTTGCATAAAGAAGCGTTTTTGCGGGTTATTTAAATTGACAATATTTAATTTACATTTTTAGGGCCAAAATAATATTGTTTTTATGGTTTCCATAGTCACTACTAAATAATGTAGAATGGTTTTTAAATCTTGTCAAATAGCCCATTGCCTTGACCTTTTTCACGCAGCATCCCAATATTAAACATTTTCGAATTTTTACACGCTCATCGTGACCATGGGTCGAGAGAAATTTATAAGCTGACGCGAATTGAGACATAAATTTCGTTCGCTTGGTGACCATGTGATAAGGAGTGGTCGCCACGCTCTGCTGTCCAATCGCCCTTTTATTTTTAAAACACAACAGGACTAACGCATCGCAACTACTATGTATTGTACATGATGCAAATAAATAAATAAATAAATAAACTTTTTAAATATTAAAAAAAAAATAGGATCACGACTTTAATCGTGATCGATCGACTCTCAGATCTCCAGACGCTTAGATCCTTTGAAGATGTCTAGTGGGGGTAGTCTGAGGTACGTCCAAACATTATATTTGGCACATGCCCACATTTTGCAGTAGTTAGCATTCCATACGTGACAGGTTGCAAGCCCATCGCCGCTTATAAGAATACTAACTGGTTTTCTCGCGATGTTTTCCTTCACCGTTTTGAGCACGTGATTTTGATGCGCATATAAATTTTTGAACAGAAAAATTCAATGACGCACGCCGGAATTTTCACAGATGATGTATTTCTCTAAAATCAGCATAAAATAAATATTTAAGTGAGACTCCCGTACAACAAACGTGATTTTTTTGTCGTTTTGATAATAGTACGGAACCCTTCGTGCGCGAGTCCGACTCGCACTTGGCCGGTTTTTTTAAACATTCCTTGCCAATAAAAGCACAATTCGACTTTATTTTCTTTATACAAGTTGAAAGGCAAAACTTACAAAAGAAACTATCAAGCGGAAACTTGCGATATAATTAAAAGCTCTCGTCCCAACTGGATTCGTTCCAAAATATATTTTCCGTACCTAGAGATTACAGTATTGTCATGTGCAGGCTGAAATTTTAGGCTTCATTCACACAAAGCAATTTATATTGCTTGCAATTTTTTTCTATGTTTTTATCGGATTCACTCATAAATTAATTATAATTACACATCTGGCAGCACATAAACGGGCTATCTTTTTGAAATCCTGGCATTTTTTTGCGTGCCTTGCGCGCGACTTCTCTCGCGTGTTACCATATAGAAAGAAAGAAAGAAAGAAAGAAAGAAAAAACATTTATTTGCTCCATAGGCACAACACAATTATTAAATAAAAGAGAACAAAAACAATCAACAATAACGTCAATAAGATTGTGCCATGTCCCCACATGCAAATAGGTCCCCGTCTCAGCATTGAGCCGCACAGCACCGAACCTAGGGAGTAGGCGAAGCGCGGTGCGACGCTGGTTTTCAGTCGGGGCCTGGACGTAGTTACTTAAGTATATGTAGCTTATATGCTATTTCAGGGTATAGGCTAAATATATTTCAAGTTTTATCCAAATTCGTTTCAAAAACATCCTCAAAAACTTTCGAATGTATATTATAAGCGTAAGATAAATTACTACGATAATATCTATTAGGTATCTAATAATATTTGCTATGTCATAATGACAGCACATATAATAATGGGGCCTAGGAATAGTTATTACAATTACTGGCAGTTCAAATAACATCTTTTTGTATCAATCACGAAACTATTGTGTCTCGGAGTGTCATACATTGTTTTATTAGACGCTCAAACGTAATACAAAAGTGACGTTTTGACAACAATAATTCCACAATTTACACTTGTCGCAGACCTGTCAAAAGATACAGAAATAAGTTCGGTCGCTTCGACTTTAAATTGCTTCGTGAATAGAAAACTGAGCTCGGTTTTGCTCAAAACATCTGCGGGCGACTTACTAGATTTTAATAAAAGATATCTCGTCTGCATACTTGTATAGAGAATGCTATACTTTAAAAATAATAGCCTTGTTTTTGTGATTCATCTTTCTCTTTCATGATTTTTTTCCACTTTATTATATAGCCAAAATAAACAGGGTGTGTTAAGACGACTCCTGAAAACTGAAAGCACAAGCACATCTACCCCTACCTATGCCCTTATTGAAAACCAAATTGCTTGATTCTGAAGAATAGATAGATAGATAACACTTTATAGATTACCACACGTTCACACGGATACAAATATTTATGAACAGGAAAATAATAATAACTCTATGCTTAAAGGTAATAGGGGCGGTCTTATCGCTAAAAGCGATCTCTACCAGGCAACCTTAGAATGGACTGGGACGAACATATAAAGGAAGGGGCATGTTGGTGCGGCTTTAACTTGTTCAACTTCAACTGTTTTTGTATGGATTTGAAATGAAGATTTTTTTTCAGAAGTACTTTGATATACTCGTATGGCAATGCTACAGGCAATTGGGTCAACTGAATTCAAAGTGAAAAATTACTATCTTTTTTTTTCGGAGATACAAGACCCAATTCAGTTTTCGGGAGTAGTCTCAATAAAACCTGTATGTAGTTTATAGGGTTCCGTACCCAATTGGTAAAAACAGGACCCTATTAAGACTTCGCTGTCTATCTGTCTGTCTGTCTGTCACAAGGCTGCATCTCATGAATCGTGATAGCTAAACAGTTGAAATTTTCACAGATGATGTATTTCTGTTGCCGCTATAACAAAAAATACTAAAAACAGAATAAAATAAATATTTAAGTGAGGCTCCTATACAACAAACGTGATTTTTTTTGCCGTTTTTATAGATAATGGTACGGAAGCTTCCTGCGCGAGTCCGACTCGCACTTGGCCGGTTTTTTATTATTTCCTATGTTATATTATGTGGTCGGTTGACGTAATTTCCATAATTTTAAAATGTCATAAAATATTCTACTTTTCAGATGTACCAAGTATAAAACCTAGCCTTTTTACTGCAAATTGAATTTTTAACAACATTGTTGTACGCGATAGTTAAAAAAACATTTGCACGGTTCTGGCGGAAATTAAAATTCAATTTGTTGTTTTAAGCGATTCCAATTTCTTGTTTGAGATTTTACAGTTGTCATGAATCGTTGTGTAAATGGAAAAAACACGAAAAATATTCGATCGTTCCTTTCTATTAATAGAAATATGCTCATTGACACGTGCTCAAAACGGTGCAGAACATCGTGAGGACCCAGTTAGTCTTCTTATAAGTGGTCGATGGGCTTGCAACCTGTCACATATGGAATGCAAGGTAACTACTTCAAAATTTGGTCATGTGTTAAATGTAATGTTTGGACGTGTTTTGACATTTTCAAGGATCTAAGCGCCTCGAGATCTGAGAGTATGTCTACCTTTCTTGGGGATTACAATCGCGATCCTATTATTTATTATTTGTTTTTATCTACCAGCTGATAATGATGACGAACGAAGTTTCAGACTATTTCTAGTTTCATATTCCAACGAGAAAAGTAGCGAAAAGCGATACTCTATTGCTTTTTAACTTTTAATTTGCTTCTTGACGGCAAAGGGCTCTCTTCACGCTTAAAGCAGATTGCGGCCGAATACTATGGGGCCAGCAAGAATGGGCTATTTGACAAGATTTTAAAAACAATTTTAGATTATTCAGTAGTGACTATGAAACCCATAAAACAATATTATTTGAAATTCTGATAAATATTGGCCCTAAAAATTTAAATTAAATATCGTCAATTTAAATAACGCGCAAAAACGCTTCTTTATACAAATGGCGTCGCACTAGTTTCTGTGACGTCACATGTTTGTCAACAAGTAAATAAACGTCTAGTTTTTCAAGGCAGGCGAAGATATATTGACAAGCATACTACGTCATCGTCGATTTGACCACCGTTTACCACCATCCTGAACGTTTTTTGTCACGTCTGGCGTTTTGTGTCACGACTGGCGTTGAAAAATTGATAATTTTAATTATGGGTTTTTTAATAAATTATTGTTTATTTTCAAGTTATTTTAATCCATAACGCTTTTCGAAGGCTTTATTTTTACACTTTATTTTTCATACTGTCAAATAGCCTTTTACTGCCTAAAACTGACACTTATACTACAATAAGTGTAAGAATGTTACATGCAAATTTCAAGAAAAGACAAGTGCCACTGAGTTTACTCGTATCTTCCTCTAAATACTTAGTAAGTAATTTATCCAGTTGTTACTAGCATAATTGTGTTTTTTTAGGGTTCCGTACCCAAAGGGCAAAAACGGGACCCTGACTGAGGTTTTGCTGTCCGTCTGTTTGTCTGTCTGTCACGAGTCTGTATCTCATGAACGGTGAAGCTAGACAGTTGAAATTTTCACAGATGATGTATTTCTGTTGCCGCTATAACAACAAATAAATAAATATTTAAGTGGTACATTCATACAATAAACGCAAACGTAACTAAGCATACATTTCAAACCTAGTCATTTTGCTTATGTATTGATTGCTAATTTGACAATGTGTGTAGGTAATTAATGTTTTTTTATCTATTTGTGTAGAGTGTGTGTTGTGTAGAGTTTGTGGAGTGTGGAGTGTGGAGGAGATCAGCATAATTGTACTGGTGATAGATAACCGTAGTCTGTTTTCTATCTAAATTCAGTGAAGGTAGTGGTAGCCCCGTAATTAAAAAGTAAAATCTCCGCTAAGCCATGTCAGCCTTTTGAGAAGATTAAAGGTGCGGAAGCCAGTACCAGATTCTAGCGTGTTCGGCTCGCTAGCGAGACTGTCGTAAATGTCAAACATTGACATAATCCAATCACGGGCCGCTACTGCTTATGCCGGGGTCCCACGCCCCGCGTTTTCACGCGCCAGACCGTGCCAAGGCGGACGGACGCGCCGTGGGAACGATGCATCCGTGGTGGACCGTGCTCGGAACGCTCTGTACGCGACGCGCCGGACGCACACAGGCGGAGCGTCATCCGGCGCGGCCCGTCGTTTTACGCGCCGTGGGACCCCGGCTTTAGGCTGGCCTGTTTATCTGTTACATGGCTTTATCTCTTAAATAGAAATAGGTAAAATTTACAGAATGTATGTATATATTATAAGAAATAATTTAAAAAAGTTTGAAAAATAAAACCTCTTAAAAATAGGAGTTTTCTACGTATCTACTAGCGCTCTGTCTTATGAACCGTTGGAGGTAGATATTTGTCATTTTTACAAATATGCTTAAATAAAACCTCCATCACGACAAATAGTAATAAAAAAGTCAATAAATGTATTCCCAAGGGGGCTCGTATAAGAAACTAACACATTTTTTCGAAATTCGCGCTTTACACGTATACATTAATATCGTTCGGTAGTAGTGAAATGAGTTAACTCACACTTGACCAGTCTTTTTTAAGGTTCTGTAAAAAAGACTGGTCAAGTGTCAAGATTAAGATATGCTGTCCGTCTGTCTGTTGAAATTTTCACAGATAATGTATTTCTTTTTGCGCTATAACAAAAAATACTAAAAATAGAATAAAATAAATATTTACGTGGGGCTCCCATACAACAAACGTGTTTTTTTGACGTGTCTTATAGATTGTGGTAGTACAGTACGGAACCCTTTGTGCGTGAGTCCGACTCGAACTTGGCCGGTTTTTACCGGTAGGAGTAGGAGTACTACGAGTAGATTCGAATTTCTATAAGATTATTTGAGATCCATGACCTAAATAGACGTGTGAGGAGCTTACATATACAGCCGAGCCCTTGATATAGGTCTGGCAAGAGATTTGTCCTAAGTAAATGACCCTTTGCTAGACAGATTTAATGATGTATGTACCGTACCTATCTACTAGTAGGTGGAATACGGAGTTCGCACTAGCTAAGATGTTTTAATGACTAGTAGGTAAATTCAAAATTCAAGGACTGCTTTCACGCTTATAAGTAGTTTAAAACCTCGTATGATTTTGGTAGTCGCTATTTTCGAAGTCGCTCTTCGAAATATACGCCTTTCCGCCCACGGATTTGCACGTGTGGTATCTGGATAAAAAGTATCATATATGTTCTTGCATGGCAAAAGCAATGTATTTCCCAAGTTTTATCCAAATCCGTTTGGTAATTTGGACGCGATTGAGCCATAAATATCCAAACATACAAACATTCTCACAAACATATATAACTAGCACTCCCGTGACAGACTTTTTCCTACAAATTTCAATATCGCATAGAAAAAAGCACTTTTTAGGCAACTTCCAATTTTTTCCCTATATTAAACCTTGACCTGATAAAATAAATACGAATTTTGGTACATTGCGTATCATTCGGTAGTCAAATTGATGTCAGATTTTATTGAATAATAAATTTCGAATTCCGTTTAATACTAGTTAACTAAAAACTAATAATAATACAGTTTAAATAAAAATAAAATAAAATATACCTGTTTATCTGAATTTCATTTTATCTCGTTTGATCGTTTAGGTTTGACTAAGGTACAAACATATATACAAACTCACAAACTTTCGCATTTATAATATTATTAGGAAGGATTAGAATTTATAAAAATCTTATGTACTTACTGTAACTTACATAATGCTTGAGTGTCATAATTGTTTATGTTTTCTGTGTACAATAAAGTATTTGAAAGTATTTGATATTTTAGGGTTACAGCTGCAACGAACTCATGAACGTTTCGGAAAGGTTCAAAATGGTGCTAACCCTTTACCCACAAGGCGTCCAATAGAACACAAGAGCCAGCCCTTGAGTATAATTAGATTAAATGTGTTGAGATCGCTCAGTCGAGCCGAGAAATCGAATCAAAGGAATAAGTCAATCTGTTGACTGAAGATTTTGTGTTAAGCTCCGGTTTACCTAAAAGTCTGTAGCCGTTATATGATGTTTTAGGAAAGTGAACTTTGTAATTGTGCATTGCACGGCTTTTAGGATACAATAGTTTTCTAGACTAATTTTAATTAGTTTTTTTAATAATTTATTTTTTAATAAGTACAAATTTTTAAATTAACATTTACTTAGCTTATGATTGATAGATAGAAAACTCTCTAGTGCACAATACAAGAACTGTACATAGGCGAACTTAATGCTAATTAGCATTTTCTTCCAGCTAACCTTCGGGTAATTTGGAAAGGGAATGGTAGTGATTTGTGAGAGAGAGATCATTTAATTAATATATTTTACACATACTTACTAAAATAACACATAAACTTAAATATCCAAGCTTAGACAGCTTAGTCTAACACATTATTAAACAAAATATATACAAATAGACAAAAAGACAATAATAAAAAAAATTATACTGAAAACTACAAATGTAGTTTTAACTTTGACATTATTTAAGATTTAGGTATGTTTACGATGACGTCATAAACATTCAACTCTTTTATATTTTATTTTATTTATTTGGGATGAAAGACGGTCACACAGCCCAGATAAAATAACAGTGTGAATGAATAACTCCCTATAAATAAGAAACCCTATTAGTTCTCTTACCCTACACAGCATATCAGAAGTAAAAGAAGAAAACTTAGACAACTTTATGAAGTTGCACAATACAATAATACTTTTTATAGCTGTGATACTGCGCGATAAGTTAGTTGAGAGTGTAAGTAAAGATAGTCCACTATAGCTTTTTTCAGTTTTACCATTTCTCTGCGAGGATCGATGGCATGTGATGGATATGCTATCCATTACGAAAATGATCGTCAAATAATTTAAGGCACCGAGCCTTGCCTGATTTTTCTAGGCTTGGTTGCGAGGATCGGGCGTACCTTCACATTATTTCATTGTGACTTTGTGTACAGAAGTGAATTCTCCACCATATTTTTAAAATTAATGATATTTTGGCTGAGAATCATTTCACTTATATCATTATATTCTATTTAAAGCACGTCGTACAGTAAATATAATATAATAATAAATATTGGTAACAATAAAAAATACATAGGTAGGTAAATAAAACGCACTGTAAAAAATTAAAAAAAGACTCAAAAATAATCAAGAGTCAAGAGCGTTTTTTGGGTATTCCGGGCCTTAATAGCGTCTGAGAAGCGGGAGTTTTGAGTGGACCATCTCAACTCAACTCCAAAGCTATCCAAAGTTGAGAATTACAGATGTAGTTCAGCTCGTTCGTCTGCGACATTACTCAGCTGTTCCCGTTTATTTTATTAGCCCAGTTTTGCATGGTAGGCTCGTTCAAGATGGATTTATCATTGGTGTTTTTTGTATCTTCTTGTTTCAGCAGTTCGTTGTTAAAATAATGAATATTTATGAAAATAAGTTTCTTGTCGAAAAATATATTTTCTAAATACAAGGCCATTTTATGCATCTACTCGTCAAGAAAAATTCAATAAGCACAAACACAACAGAATGATGTTGTGTAGTTGAAACTTGTAATTAGTCCAAATAAAGTAGACATCTTCTCAGATCTACAGGCGCTCAGATCTTTGCAGAGGTCTACTGACTGACAGACTGCAGACTGACCTCACAGCTCAGTTGTTAGCAGCTCTGCCTTTTGCGCTGTAGGTTGTGGGTTCGATCCCCACCCGGGATAAACATTTGTGTGATGAACATAGATGTTTGTTCTATGTCTGGGTATTTACAATAAAAAAAACGTATTTAAGTACTCTATCAGTTATCTAGTTCCCATAGTACAAGCTTTGCTTAGTTTGGGGCTAGATGGCGCTGTGTGAAATGTTCACCAATATTTATTTATATTTATTTATTTATAATACTAGTTCGGCACGTCCAAACACTAGGCACTTGCCCACATTTCGCAGTAGCATTCCATACATAGTTTGCAAGCCCATACAAAAGACCCTAACTTGTATTTTAATCGGCATAAAAATTCAAAGTAGCAGAAATGAGCTTCCCGCAAAAATGTACAGTTTTTATGCAAAAAGTCAACAAAATTTAACGGCATTCATGCCACAACTGCTAAATGTAAACTAGATTATATAATACCAGGTGAGTAACGCTCCAGCAAACCCGTTTTCTTTTTGCTCGTATTTGTGAGAGTCAAATATTTTTTAAATACGTTAAAACTCGCTTTTACTTGGCTTTTGGAATTTAGTGCTCATTCAATGAATGAATCTTGTTATTAGGTACTGATTTTTTAGAACCATCAATTTGTTTGTAAATAAATAGAATAAGCTAAATTAAACTAAGTGAAAGTAAGGTTTGTAGTAGGTCTGCCTAAGATAAAAATATACCTAATAATTAAGCAGAGCTGGTACTATAGGAACTAGGAAAGTGTTAGCATACCCTTTTTTAGGGTTTCGTAGTCTACAAGAAACCCTTATAGTTTCGCCATGTCCGTCCGTCCGTCCGTCCGCAGCTTAGCTCAGAGAGTTTAAGTGCTAGAAAGCTGTAATTTGGCATGAATATAAATATTAGTAATGTTAACAAAGTCATAGAATAAAACCTAGAAAAACAATTATTTTAGAGAAATCCCGTACACCTGAAGTGGGATGTTATTTTTTTTTCTCGCATACCCTATGTTGTGAGATGTCGAATTTTAAATTTTGTCAGAGTCAAGTCACTACCACTTTTTTATAAATACAGACGTTAAAATACCCAGGTACAGAATATCAGTGTTCATCACACAAATATTTGTCCTGGGTAGATATCGAACCCACAACCTATAGCGTGGCAAAGCTACTGCTACCAAGCTAAATAAATAATAAATATTGTCGGATTTTACACACAGCGCCATCTAGCCCCAAACTAAGCAAAGCTTGTGTTATGGGTACCAGATAACTGATAACTACATACTTTTTTTTTGTAAATACATACTTATTATACACTAGCTGACCCGTGCCCGCTCTGCTGGGGGACAGATAGTTTCATATCTGGTTTTACAATCTTCAAAATAAACTATAGCCTATATGTTGCCGAAGACTAATAACTTCATAACACAAAAAGTTTCATCAAATTCCGTCCAGTAGTTTTTGCGTGAAAGCCTAACAACAGACAGACAGACAGACAGACAGACAGACAAAAACTTCAAAATGTTTTTTTTTTGTTTGTGTTACTTGTATAAAGGCCCCTAGGAGTATTTTTTTTAGTTTTTATTCAATGTACAGAATTGAACTCTTCTACAGTTTTATTATATGTATAGATTATTATATATATAGATAATAACACTCAGACACAGAACAAACACCTATGTTCATCATACAGATGCAGATGTTTATACTGGGTGGGAATCGAACCCACAACCTACAGCGCAGAAGACAAAGCTTCAACCAAGCTGTGAGGTCAGTCTTTGAGATTGAATGGCACATTGCGTTGTTACGGTACCCACCTATATCTGGTATTCTTTCCGCTTTCAACCCCTCCTTTACAAGGCATGTGTTTTTTATAAACCTTATTAGGTAAGTGCGCCTCAATTTGAAATACGTGCGCTACGCATTTGCACAGCTAGCCATCTTTTATTGGTAAAAACAGCTACGACTCCCATTAGACGCTACAGATGTATACAACTTTTTCGTTACTGACTGTCGAAACGACTGGGGCCGTACTACAATCTCTAAAGTAAGACAAAAGCAGTATTACTTTAAAAGCGAAAGTGACAACGCTATACGAACACGTATGGTGTTGTCACTTTCGCACCGCGAGTAATAAAGCATGAAACTTGAATGAATGAATGAATGAAAATGCTTTATTGTACACCATTAAAACAAAATAATAAAGATATAAACTTAAACTAGAAGAAACACTGTACAATGGGCGGTCTTATCGCTCAAAAGCGATCTCTTCCAGACAACCTTACTTGTATGTTCTTTCTATGGTTATGGTGTAGGTACACTTAAAAGAAATCACTTGAACTCAAGCCCTAAAAGTGTGTATCGGGAGTCGAAGTTTGATAATAACGACAAACAAAGTCGCGGGAGTTTCCATTATTATTGGATAAATGTCGCAACACGAAGCAAATGCTATCAAATCAACCATTTATCGTTGGAGCAATAATGTACGGAACCATCGAAATACTCATTAATAAAGGGATTAGTGACGATACATCCTTTATCCTATCTGTGACAAAGCGGCCTATGTGACTTTCATTTACGGGTTTTTGTATTAGGATGAGAGCGCTGGTTGTAGACATTTTAACAACATTTTATTTTTTAAATAAACGGTTTATATTGAAAACAATAATAAAACGACTATTTTTAAACAACAATTAAAAGAGTATTTATCTTAGGCAAAGGTTTTGTAAGAACCGATATTTTTTTTATAAATTATACAAGAGGTTTTATTAAAAATACAAATAAAAATTCAACATTCTTATTTCAAAAACCATAAACTTTAGTTTTAAATCAGGCTTTATCGAGCGCAGGTGTGTAGGTAAGTCAAAAAGGCCGTCTACCAATAGGATGATCCGTACTTCCTTATTTCAAATCTGTGTTCTCTATGCACAGACTTTAACGTCAAAGTTTACCTGCTGCCCTGGTTATGCAATTTTAGACTTTACTGCATCAGAATAAAGGTTATTAGAACGCAAAGATAGAGTTTGCAGCGTAAAAATCCGCTTAGGAGGTGTGCCAGCTCCAATTTTGAAATGGTTTTGGCGGAATGGCTTTGGGATTTTAGGGTTCCTCAAAATGTATTGAACTTTGTTAATACAAACGTGTGTTGTGAAAAAAAACTTACTTACGAGTAGTAATGTCACATAACTTTAGATTTCAAATTGTAGTCGCATAAAAAAAAAAAAAATAGCAGCCTAAATGCTATTTCAGGGCACAGATTATGTACTCGTATGTTCTAAGTTCCATCCAAATTGATTGTTTTAGCGCGATTGAGGCACAGATATCGTCATATACGATTGTAAGAACAGTGGGGCTATATTTTAAAAACATGATTATCATGTTATGATATTTATACCAATATTTATTGGTACTAAATGCCTTTAATACTTTTTATGCTGTTTGGGCAGAATACCTACGCTTCCAATATAATACCAACGCAGAAGCGTAGTACAGTGAATAGTTACTATGAAAAGTGTGCAGATTAAGTATTATCTAACATTAGGTATTGCGTTCAATATAATAACATGATAATTATGTTTTTACAAAATAGCCCTGCAGGATTGGAGGATATATTTGAAACACAATTGTCTCTGTACCAAAAAAAAACCATTAAAAAACCCAATTCCAGACACGTGGCGTCCAATAAATAGATTAATCAGCCGAGAAGTATCTTCTGCGACACTTTCCACAAAGTTTTCTTATAAAACTTTATGAAACATCCCCCCAGCTAAGTTACGTTCAAGCCCGATCGGTATAGTTAAACTTTAACAGTAAACTCAGTTTAAACTTAGTAGTTCAGAATAATATCGAAAAATTTGTTGCATTTGAAATAGGATTTGGTTCATTGCATTAAGTTCTTAAGACTACAATCCAGTTTTAAGTTGATATACATGTTAATAACTTTATGACAAAACGCGAAAACTCACGTAAAAATAAATTGTCGATGAAAACACCGACAATGTTTAATGGTCCACTCACCCTGAAGAAGATTCTATAGAATAGAATAAATTAGAACTAGTGGTAGGTATATTTTCTCAAATATATAAAATTCTGTTACAGTGTTTGTAACAAAACTCATCCGAAACGGCATGACCGATTTTTATTATTTTTTTTGTGTATAAGATAGATATAGGATATTATTGATTGATAGATATAGGATATGTGTGGTCGGACTGAGAATAGGTCGTAGGGTATTTTAATACCCCTAAATGACTTATCATTTTCCGAACTTCGGAAAAAACTGAAAGTGAGATTATTGAAATTTGACAGGACAACGTCTGTCAAGACAGCTAGTCATTATGTTGGTGTATATATTCTCTAGAATCTAGATTATTCTAAACATTGTCGATGTCTTTATCGATAATTTATTTTTACGTGAGCAATTCCCGTTTTGTTGTAATATGTAGTACACTTCACGAAAGTTTAAAAAGTGAAATATACATGTTCTTTATATTATGTTAGGTATGTTTTTTTTCTATTTTTCGTACTCTTGGAAAAGGCCCCATATGCATAAATTGCTCGTTTTAATAGCCGATTTTGTTGAAAAGGGTCGGGCCGAATTTTTCGCTCGATAGCTTTAGTCGTTCTGGGCAAGTTATAAGCGAATGTACTAAGTGAATGAGAATGACACTAGATTTTATCTACACTTCTATTTATACCTAAAAGGGTACATTTTGTATATAATGTCTGTAATGGATACATTATAAACCCACTGGAGAAATAAATAAAATAAAAATAGCTGATCGAATAGGGCTTGGTTGAACTAATTTGAATTAATTTTAATAATAAGTTTTTGTAAAGCCGATAAAAATGCATTAGAATTTTATCAAATATCAATAAAAATTGAGGTAGATTGTCCACTACATTATAAAAAAAAATGATCTTATAAATGATAACATTAGTAAAAAAAATGTATAATATAACTATTTTCGTGTGATAAATCTATCCATAACAGTCTCCGCGCACTAGTTGTAGCAGCCAGGCGTATTTTGGGTTCCGAACTTTCGAACAAAAAATGACCAGTTTAATCGTCGATTGGCTGTTATAACTGGATGAGCAAATATTCTGGCGCAGCCAGACTGCCTAGTGCGCGGGCTCTCCAAATGTTTCACCAATGTGTTTTTAACTTGGATAAATACAACCCTTACTTTAAGGTTTTATTTATCCATCCATTCAATTTCATAAAAGCAAATATGTTAAAAGTGTGTAAAAAACACTATCAAAATGACTAAGATTAAACCCTCATTTAAATTGGAGCTCTTGTTCCTTGGTCCGATGCTTAAGTCAACACATGGGGACACGAGGGTTACTTGCCTCTATGACTTCTAACATGAGCTTTTGATTTTCACGAACTGTTGTAGACTTCTAACTTGCCTTTGATATTTTATAAAAGAAACCTTTTTAACCAGCCTCAAAAAGGAGGTTGTTAACTCGGGACTATGTACTTTTTTCGTGTATTTACACAAATTATTTTAGCCTCACATCTTGGCTGGTAGTAGCTGTACATTTGGCACTGTAGGTTGTGGGTTGGATCCCCTAGCAGGACAAACATTTGTAATACATTGTTATTTGTTCTGTGTCTGAGTATCTGAGTCTTAGGGCCTGTTTCATCATCTTCAAGTAAAGTGTTGATTAGTTACTCTCCAGTTAGCGCTAAATAAATATATGAAACAAAACTATCAAATGTCAAATGGTATGTTCGTTTATAGTAATCGCCGAGTAGCTTACTTAGGACTATTTGAAGATGGTGAAACAGGCCCTTATAATGATAATTATAAGAATAAATTTATGAAAAAGTAGGTATAAAAGTAGATATTCCATTAGTAATACAACAAGCTTTGATCAGTTTGAGGCTAGGTAGAGCTGTGTGTAATGTCCACCTATATTTATTTATTTATACACTGTAATATTCCGATTTCAATGATTTTTTCGTCATCTTATAGAGAATGATATAGGATCAAACGTTTTTAACTTTCGTCTATGTTATATTAAGAACAGTACCTGGATGACCGATTTTTACTCGGTATTTAATTGTTAGTGCAAAACACAAATAAAACGACGTTTTCTAAAAATGAAACTTATCTAGATCGAATTATCGCCTCCGATAACCTCCTGCATACTAAATTTCATGAAAATCGTTGGAGCCGTTTTCGAGATTCAGATTTATATAATCAGATTTATATATAGATATATATAATTTATATATACAAGAATACAAGAATTGCTCGTCTAAAGGTATTAGATAGATAGATAGATAAATATTTAAGAAATTATTTGAATTAAATATTTTTTTAATTGTTGTTGTAAAATTTATTTGCCAAACCGTTTAGGTGTGCGGGTCAGGGGGAGCAGTAAAAAATGCATTATTTTTGGCTTTTCAATGTCACATCCTGCCGCGGGGCCATGCAAAGGAAGACCATGAATTTTAACATTTTTAACAAGATCAAAAAATCGACAGGGAGCGAAATAATCAAAAGAATGCGACTTTGTTTTCAACAGGAAGGGACTCATTTTGAGCATTTGATAAATTGATTGATTTTGTATTAAAAATGTTATAATTCATGGTCTTCCTTTTATTTCTGACACTATGTTATTTAGCAAAAAATAATCCTTATGATGAAGCCTTTCGATCGGTATGATAAAGCTACAGGAAAATTATTTTTCTCGTGTAACGGGTTCGATTCCCGGTTCAACCATGTAATTATTTAAAGATCTATGAATGCAGTTTAAATTGTTTTATAAATTCAAATAATGTCTTCTTTCAGTAAAATGTTCCATCTACAGTATTAAGAATAGGTACTTTCCCTCCATGTGGCATATCCGTGGGATGCCCTGTATATTTATGTCAGCTTTAGGACCCTTATATCCTGATGCTGATATACCTATCTCCTAAGACGTTTCAAAGTGATCCTTGTGATTTTATTAATATAAATATCCCTTAACTTTGACTTTAATGTACAAGTGCCGGCATTTATTATAATGTGAAACAATTCTTCTGTTTGTATGTAATTTAAAAGGTATAAAATAAAAGTTCCTCATATTTATAGTCCCTTTATTATTATTTCAAAGCTTAATAACTAAATGCAATTACCGAACAGTAATTTATTACTTATAGTAAGTGACTTGGAAACCTGAAATTAACATGCGAACATAACAAGTCGTTAAGCGACAGCACATCAAAATATATTCCCAAAACAATGATAAAAGTTTTAACGAGTGTCCCTAGCAGCCACTATAATGACCCGAGATATTATCATACAAAAACATTACTGTGACGAGATCTATCGTTGCTTCGACAACTATTACTACTTCATCTTATAAAACCCGAGACAATTCTCGAACATAACCGGCAATGGACACGGATTAAAGGAGTTGTAGGATAAAAGTTGATATATAAAGGGCTTCAGGTTGTCACTTCAATGCATGCTAAATTGTTATAATTTCCGAGAAAAGTTCATTATGTCCGTCGGAAATGAGAGATTTAATCGCATTTTAAATTTGTTTATCTATTACCGATAATTAAGTTTACTTACTTATTTTTTTTTATTATAATATTTACTTTAAATGCTACCCAAAATGTTAGTGATTGCAAAAAAAACCGGCCAAGTGCGAGTCGGACTCGCGCACGAAGGTTTCCGTACCATTATCTATAAAAAAACGCCAAAAAACACCTCCTAGTATACAGTCAGCTAGTTTATAATATAATTAGGATGTATGTATACATCCTAATTATATTATAAACTAGCTGACCCGTGCCCGCTTCGCTGTGCGTAAGACATTTCTAATACCATCGTGGACTTTTTTGTAGACGTTTTTAAGGTGTACAATACTGTAGTACATTATTTTGATATATCTCGTGGGGTTCAGCCAGCATTTGCAATGTAAGCGCAAAAAAATGTGTTTATTTACGACATCACATTAGAAACCTCTAACATTATCAGTGTTTATCTACTATATTATGCATGTATTATACATATAAACCTTCCTCCTGAATTACTCTATCTATAAAAAAAACCGCATCAAAATCCGTTGTGTAGTTTTAAAGATATAAGCAAACATACATACATACGCGGGAAGCGGAAAGCGACTTTGCTTTATACTATGTAGTGATAGTGATGCGAAAGTTTGTGAGTTTGTGTCTTTGTTTGAGCCCCAACCAGGCCCAAACGATAAAACGGATTAAGATGAAATTTGCTGTAGATGTAGATATAATGGCCGAATAAAACTTAGACTACTTTAAAATACGAAAAACATCCCCTAAATGATAAAAAACGCGTAAGGCAAGATTTTGGTATAGATGGCGCAGGACAGGACAACATAGTCTGTCACGGGTCGGCTAGTACAATAATAAAAAAAACTCTATAAGGCAAAGACTCGAGAAGTATGGAAAGTATGGACTGAGACCCAGCGATTTCATAACGAAAATAATGAAAGCGAGTAGTGAGGAAAAAATATCCTAACTAAAAATAACTACGGTTAATCAATCATCTACTGGTGTACTGTCTTACTGAAATAGACCGACTGTTCCAAAGACGGTCGATACCACAGACAGATCTAAATGGATAACGTATATCTCTCCATCTATATGAAAACGAAGAGCGCCATTTTTTTCTGCCTAGTGTGACGTCACAAGCACTTTAGTGATGGGAATTCTCCGTCCACGCAAAATCAATTTAAAAGTAGGCATTTTTTAAATTTCAGTTCACGTTATTTAACGGCAGTCTAAAGCAAGCGTCGAAGGAAGATCTTTGTCTGCCTTTTTACACACGAACTACTTACTATTTAGATTGTTTTTAGACGACTCTTTTATTTGTCGGTCACGTCGTATTTACTCAACATAATATGTTTAAGGTTTCTACAAATATGTACCTTAAAAGTCAGTAGAGGGTTCATTCCACATCTAAGTTTCCAACTGTTCAAGCTTTTCAACTGCAAACCCGTAAATAAAAAATAAAAAAAAAGTCCGCAAGTTTACATCGAAATATTGACAATCCCTCATTCAATACATACGACCCACAAAAAATTAAAATACCAATATCGTTCTAGGCCTTATATTTTTTTTTATTATTTTGTTTTTGCTATTTAGTTTAGGTATATATTTTTATAGAAAGTTAAATAGAAGGTATTTTAGAATTTAAGTAATGTAAATATATGCACTGTGTGATGTACAGTATGCTGGCCCACACGCACTATGGCTCCACTGAAAATAAGCGCTGCATCAACTCTCGCTGTTGCAGCATATAGCTGAGTGGTGACCAATTTTGTTGCCAATCTTGCCAATATGTATGTTTTTTGTTTAGTTTTAAGAGATTATGTTGACACAAAATAAATTTATTCTTTCTTTCTTTCTTTCTAATATATATCATCATAAAAAATATCATAAAGTAAAGTCGCATTTGTTATAGGTGTACATCAGCCGAACCATGTGGTTCAAATCAGAGGCTAGACAAAAAGGTTTGTCTTTGAGTGACGACAATTGGTTTAGCTGGAGTTTAGGAATTAGGGCAGTGCTTTGGATCTTACAAAGGTTGAACGGGTTGAGAGACGTGTATTAGATATGTGTATATGAAAATAATTTAAAAAAATCGTTCATTTCTGAGTTTAATCTGAGTTAATGGGGTCAAGAGTGGCTTAAAATGGTTCATGTAATATAATTTTGATTCTATAATAAACAATTTGCTTAAAATTACCTTTGACGCATCAGGTAAACAAATAAAATGATCAATAAGTATAAAAAAATGTACATGTAATTTGGTAATCACCGCTGAACCATTAGTCGTTCTATGAATTACCTCATTTGCAGATGGGTTCATAATTAATGAGAGCTTATTTTTAGCGCCGATGTCTACCCATTAGTAAATTAAGCTAGTGTTTGAGCACTATATAACGCTGTAGAAAATCAATGTATCATTATTCGTTACAAAACTCGTAAAGTTAGAACACATGGATTGCTTTAAAAGGAATTCGGTGAAAAATGAGGCCGTGCCTTGTCGCTGTGAATTTGTAAGTCTAAGTTACTCGTACTTTTATCAACCGTCAGAAAAAGAGATTCTCAATTCGACGCGTATATATCATTTTATTTTGTGTATTATTTGTGGCTATCATTTGTTTGTTAGATACAGAACCGAACTTTGCTCGGTATTTCATTGCCTGAAAACACGGATAAAACGACGTTTTCTAAAAATGAAACCTAGCTAGATTGTGGGCAATTTATCGCCCCCGAAACCCATAATACATTTCATGAAAATCGTTAGAGCCTTTTCCGAGATTCAGATTATATTTATACAAGAATTGCTCGTTTAAAGGTATAAGATATATAGATAGAAAAATATTATTTTTTTGTTAATAAAATTTTTTTTTTTATTTAGGTAGCTTTTTTTTCACGGTAGGATCACGGAGGTCCGTGATCCTACCGTGATCCTATCTCCAATATCTCCAACATAATCAAGAAAAAAAAAGGTTGAAAATGACCTTTCACGTATAGAATGCTACTGCTAAATGTCCAAATGTAAATGTGGACATGCTTCTGACTACCCCTTAGACATCTTCCAAGATCTGAGCTCATGGAGATCTGAGTGGATATCTACAATACTTAAGGATTATTCGAAAAATTCAAATGTTCTCTCTTATTTCAGGTACACCGCTGGCTCGACGATCACGAGAAGTACTTCCCACCGCGAGAACCACCAAAACTCCTTCCAAATCCAGTCTACTCCTACCATAGTGATCTAAACCCACTTCCAATTGTGGTGAAAAACACAACACTGTTCGTAGTGAGACCGCCGCATCGATTATCACCAATGAGACCTATTTATCACTAAAATTGTATATAATATGCTTGAAATATGAATAAACTAACTTCCGCCCGCGGCTTCGCTTGCGTGGTAACCGGAGAAAAAGTATCTTGTTTCTTTAAAGGTCACTATCTATCTAAATACCCAATCCTAATATGAAATGCGAAAGTTTGTGAAGATTTTGGTATGTTTGTGCTTGAATCAGGCTTATACGACTAATTAAACGGATTGATATGAAAGGTTAGGCACAATCTGTCCCAGAGAAAGTTTGCTTACAAAATAGATTTTAAATAGATAAGTTAGGTTTATATCCCACTTTACACATAAAAAACTCTTGCATTACTGAGCGGCTGACTGATCTATCAACGCACAGCCTAAACTAAGTCCTAGAAATATGAAATTTGAAGGGTGTATTCCTTTTGGTGTGTAAGGGATTTAAGAAAGGAATTCCTTAAATTCGAATTTAATACCTCTAAAGAGTAGCGGGAGTAAGTCTTTAAAGATAACTCACGTGAACGAAGTGGGGAGAGTTTAGAATCACATACAGATAAACATTTCACAGACCGAATTTTGGCTTTTAAATAAACCGGCTACCTTTTCTTCCTCTGAAGTAACTCATTCTAAAACCTCACAAAGGGTGATCACGTACCCAATAGGCAGCAGGCATTTAATCAGAGCCCTTGTAATCCACCAATAAAATATGGCCCATTAAAATTTTACGTGCTCACTAAAGTTACGAATTAGGCTGATTTTATTTAAATGATGATTGAATTCTTGTTTTGGGTGTTCGGACCGTGAAAGATGTTTTTAGTAGCTTTTTTTGTTGATAAACTCATTTTACTTTTACTCATTTTACTAATTATGCGAGCATTAACACGAAGTGAGTAAAGTTGGTCATTCATTACACCTGCCTAAACAAATGCAATAAAAACAAAATGGCGCGCAAGTTTTTTTTTTGTACGCTCCAAATTTAAGTTTATTGATTACATAATAGTCGTACCTGAATAAAATGTAAACTATGTCTATCAGGTGCTGCGTGAAAGAATTACAAACCAACAAACAAATAAACAGACTATACAGGGTGAAATCGTAAACACACGTCAAATTGATATGGGTGGTTCAGTATACGTAATAGTTTGGTTTCATGAAAAAATAATACACATTTAAAAAAAAAAAAACAACAACTGATGTAATCAATTTAAACGATGCAGACAAAGTCAATGTATTCAGATAAGTTCATAATATCAGTGTTTTTTTTTGTTAAAATATTTAAAAAATAATATTCGGATAAAAAACATTTAAAGTATCAAGTTAATTTAGTTGAACTAAGTACACAAAACTTTGCGAGTGTAATAAGATGCCTTTGCAGTTGTTGTTTTTTTTTTTAATGTGTATTATTTTTTCATGAAACCAAACTATTACGTATACTGAACCACCCATATCAATTTGACGTGTGTTTACGATTTCACCCTGTATATTGTTCTATATTATGTGTCTGGGTGTTATACCTAATGTAGTACTTATGAGTTTCAGTACTTATCTATTCCTATCAGTTCCAATAGTACAAGCTATGCTAAGTTTTGGAGCTAGATGGCGCTGTGCAAAATATTCATTAATATAATTTTATAGGGTGGGAATATAAATAAAACACCAAATATAATCAGCAGTAATATTTTAAATTGCTTTAAATCACAATTTCGTAGTGTTAATAGAATATAATAATTACAAAGGAAGATATTCTCAAAGTACACTTATCCAACAGACTTTCCATACATTCGTGTCCAACATCTCTTATCTTCAGATTAAATACTGGTTACAGTTTATTAATATGAAAATAAATATAAATATAATTTGTATAGTATCAGCTGATTATTCATGTTAATATAATATTAACAAATTAAAAATAGTCTCACGACTGTAATCCCGGAGTACAATAGATATCCTCTCTGACCTCCTGGCGCTGACCCTTGAAGATGTCTAAGGGGCATGTTCAAACATTACATTTGACACATGCCTACATTTTCCAGTTTTCATTCCATACATAACAAATTGCAAGCAAATCGCCGCTTTTAAAAATCATTAATAAATAAAACAGATTCCCTAGACATTTTTGGAGTATTTAACACACGTAATAACAACTCAACTTTATTTCTGCTATTGATATAAGTATGTAACAAAAACCTAGTATATTAATTCCCATAAATACTTTGAATAATAAATTAATCAGCTCATACTGCACTTCTCATAAGCAAACATCAAAACAATAAAACTTAGCAACAAAACACATTGCTACAATATTTAACAATCTAAAAGTAACAAATTATTATAATAACACTTAAATGAATAATCAACAACAAAAAAAAAAAACAAGTTATTATTATGATTTTTGTAAATAAAGCCAACAAATTTTAAATTAATAACATTGCTTATTATATTTATATAAACGCCATTTTAGCTACGTGTTACGTATTGTAATAAAATTTGTGAATAAACATGTTTTATTTCCAGAAAAATTATTGATTTAATTGATTTACTCACACATTTGGTGATAATAGTATACATGTATTATTTTAATTAATTGAATGAATAAAATTCAATTTCCATTAATCGAGTAAAATTTTGCAAAACATTATTTACACTAGTACATTTAATTAAAACAGTCAAATTATTATATAATAGAGATTCTAGACACTCTTGGACATACAATCACACTTTTCTTCATCACTTGGTGTTCGAAACCTTGAAACTGGCAGTAAGTAAATCTTACAAAAGAACGCATTAAAATTGCTTAAACACATTTCAATTAAAAACGTCATAAAATTGGCTATCAAACATACACTAGAATATAAAAAATGTATTTAAAGCAATAATACTAGTTTGCCTATAAGCTAATGTTAGAGATGTAGAGTTGTAACTACATTATACACACCAACAGAAACAATAAATCTTCACATAATACAAATTAAGTACACTGAAATGTATCCCTATATCATACCAAATGTAAAACTACATTTACTGATCCGAAAATTGACGTTTATACACCTATCAATACACATTAATCGTTACAACCCTACAGAAGATTCAAAAAGCTGTAATTTTACAACAAACTATTTATGTACCTAGCTTTATTAAATAAAACAACTAAGTACGCATAAAACCTTCAATAATACATAATGTATCTAAGTGATATGCAATATACTATAGGCAGGCAATTTTTACAAAAAAAACCTTCAAATTTAGCTGTCCCTTTTAAGCTGACATCGTAAAAATATAACTTTTGCAGATGTCACAGAATCTGCAAATAACAATTATATTTTTAAAAATACAGTCTCACACTTGGAGGGCAAGACTAAAATATCATAAAGTCCAAGCCAAAGCTGCTTGTACTGCCAATCAAGTCCTTTTCTCAATGTAACGACTAATAAAGATCACTATTCTAGAACGCGAAATTATTTAAAGATGCTTCAAATTAATTTTGCCTAATTATCACAATTGTAAATCAAACGTGCCTTTGGCATAAGTAATTGCTATAATTTCCAGTATGGTTCATAATATCAGCAATAAAGGCTATGTCAACAAAGATACCTTCTATTATACAGTAATGGCATATTGGTATCCATGCCCAAATGAGCGTCAGAATCAAATGCATAGATCAATCGAACTTCTTCGGCGATCGAAACGAACTTTCAGCGTATTGACCGTTTTGACATAGCCCCGAACATTCCGCCCTCCCAAATCATACAAAACGGTAGTCTCACTATCAACACCACCAGATAACTTTATCAATTTTTAGTCTTAGGAATACTTACTATATTTATATGAAGTTAAAATGTGTGAACAAGCTTCTTACAGTATAATAATAAAAGTATTAGTTAAACTTTTAGTTTTAAATTCTATGTTATAGATTTTAAGATTTTTTTTATTTATTTCATAATAATAGTATTTTTATCTAACTAACTCTACTGCTAGTGCACTATGATTTAGCTGTGGTCAATCACTAAGCCTTTATAGTTGCTGTGCTATTTCGTATTAATTGAAATTTATTTTTGGACTTAAAATAATATATTTTTACGAAAATAAATTTTGGGGTACAATTCAATAATATAATTTACCTACGTATTTGTAAAGTGACAATTAAATTAAGTTAAGTGGATATTTTATTAGATTACAAGTGAATGTTTTGGATATTTCCTATTGTATTCATAAAAATAGCACAGATACCGTTGGCACTATAAAGCATCTCTTATTTACCGTTGTGTGACGATCGCGTGGGTATTAAAAGTAAATACTCTTTTCCTTACAAATCGAAGTTATTCCACCACAAAAATATTATTGCTATCAGAGGTTTCGCGTTACTGTGAAAAATATTCGTCATATAATTTTTTTTTCCATTTTTCCTGTTACCTTACTATAAATATGATCGGCGCTCCAGAAGCAATCGTGCACTCTACTTATTCAAAAATATACGCATGACCACTAGCTAAACGAACTATTAGGTAAGTATATCATTCCGAAATGATAGGTTACGAGAAAATAAATCAGAACTTTCATGGAAAATTAATACATCAAAACTTTTGGCGTAATACATTCACTAAATACTGGTATTGTATTCGCCACTACATATACATATATAAATATAACATCTTAAAATTAGCGATCCAAAAATATGAAATATACAATACACATGTTGTATTCGTGCGCCCCCGGGTGCCCGTACCATGCAAGCGACTCACGCCCCTACCCCGCCCCTACGCACAGCGCCTGTGATCGCTTGTTGAGTATTGCGACTTTTGCCGTTTCGCCACCGGAGGGTGCAAAAGCCGCCACAACTGGACGGTTATGTCTCATTCCTCATCGCGTGACATTTATATTCCTCTATTGATACCTCCCTCGCCCCCACGAGCCCTAAACGGACGTTGCGAAGAATTAACCAGCTGTCCACATTCTCATTCATATCTCTCTGGGCCTCTCAATATTTAAACTCAATAGGAATCGTTCATTGAAAATGCTGAAACTGAATTCAGGAGAATAGTCTGAAACCGATATCCAAACGGAACTTTGTAAAGTTTGATCTGGTAAGGAATCGGGTAAAGTAATGTACTCGTAAGTGAAGTTCCAGTCCCGGCCCTGCTCAAGCAAAGCAATCATGTTCGATACTTTTGCTTTATAAAAATACGAATCGAAAATATGTCGACGGCAGCACGTCCTTACCGTTAAGCTATAGTTAAATCTATCCTTACCTATAAACTATGTACTACGTTAAAATATCAGAGAATTCAGAAAAAGGGAATATTAGGTAGTATTTCTATATTTAAGAGGTGCACAACCTTATTTTTTCATGAACGCTAGGTAATATGGCATTTAGGCTTTAATTAAGGACCTAAAACAAAAATATCTATCTAACTAGTGAACTAACAGGTCGATGAGTAAACAATTTTTTTAAATAGGAACTGGGGGAAGGATTCAAAGGAATTTACTAGATTGCTAATTAACTAAAACAAATTGAAGGTACGGCTCTAGTGAATGAAAAAGTCGAAGAAGATTTCCCAAGATACTAAACTACGAGTTTTCGAAAGATTGAACTTGTTCGATGATAGTCTAAGGCTTCAACTTCACTGCGTAGACTAAAGAGAGTTAATCTAATTAGGCTGGTATGGAACCGAATACCGAAGACCTTCAAAACCGGTAAACACGACCTGGGTCGAAACAACGCAAGTAACTTTTAACCTTAAAATACGATAAAATCTCAAAATTCTCACAGCTCGTCGGGTTTATTGTAATAACGCTAAGTGCATCTACATTATAAGAACAGTGGCTTTTTTAATAATTTGAATTTGTTCTTAACCTACACTCCCAACTCCGACACTACTCCGTTGTAAAACAATAGAACATTCGAGAACTCAAAACAACTCGAATCTCTCAAAACTTCAAGCAAAGTTACGGAAAGTATTTCAATTTTAAAAGTTTACATTATCATCAAAATCCAACACACGGCGCTCCCTAAAATCCAATTAATAAGAAACACTGAAAAATTAAGTTTTCATCGTCTCAATTTACAGCCAATACGTTGATGATCTAAGTAAATCACTTCCAATTTAGAGTTTTCAAAAATATGATTCCAATAAATGTTCTAAACGAATATCTCAAAAATACATTATGAAAATATAATACAAATACGATAAAATTTATGCTAAATATAACCCTGTCTATGACCTGAAGAGTTTAAAAGAAAAATAAAACATTGGAATCCAAACTCTGAACAAGTCATTTTTAAGGAAAGACCTAAAAAAGCAAATTTAGAAAAACACAAAGTTACAAAACCAGTGACTACGAAATGAACTGGTAAAATTTTATGAAACAAAGCTTATGTTGCTCACAACTCGAGAAAAGTCCTGTTTTAGAAGAATTGAGATATGAAACAGCTGCTTTAATTATGAATCATTTTTATGAACTAATGGTAACTATGAATCACGGGCGTATCGACTTTGACAATTTTTATTATTCCTACCTTTTCTTATTAGTAGGAGTAACAGAAACTAAAAATATCCTTATCCCTTTTATGGTTGTCAAAGAAACTTGTGATGAAGATGGCGAACACTTGCCGTCAGATCTTGAAGAGTAGCTCTAGAAGTAGGTCTTCATCGGCGTTCATTGGCGTACCTGGCGATAGGTAATTGACCACCCTAGCTCTGTAACAATAGATAATATTTTATTTAAAACATTAATGTAGAATTTATGTAGAAAACCGATAAAAAGTTTTCGCCCAATCGAAAAGTCAAGGGAAAATATTAGTTTTCAAGTTTTATGAAAGAACTACTTATATATATAAAATTCTGTCAAATTTGAGACTATTCTTTACCTACACAATGAAAAAAAAATTTAACGAAATCGCATCACCAGGTAAAAAGATATACGCAATAACTTATACCTACATAAAAAAATAATATCAAAGCAAAAAAAAAATGGTAATATACATATCGAATTGATAACCTCCTCTTTTTTGCCAGTTAAAAAGCAGTAGTAAAGTTAGTAATGAGTTTAATTTATATTTCTATAAATATAAATTAATTCACACTTGACGATTCATCAATGCCAGTAAGATCCCTACAGTAGTATTTCGTGTTGAAATTTGTGAAAATAAACAAACTCGTACATAAATGAATAAATTAATTAATGGAAGTATGAACCAATGAATGCATAATGGGTATGTATTTGAATGCAATATTCATTAATTTATTAATGGAAATATGAACGAATTAATTAGTAATTTATATTTATTAAGAAGAATACAATACAGTCGAGTCTGTCTAATCTTAAAATGAACGCTCCTTCAATGTGTTTACGCTCACATACAAAGTGTGTATAGAAACACCACATACGAATTATATTTTGTTATAGGTCGTTCATACGCACACAAGTAAAGTGTTGTCGTAAATATTTCCTCTCTCACATTAAAACAATCACGTTTTATAAAGGGGCGTTCATTTTAGAATAAAACGCACTCTAAAATTACTTAAATTAATCGTAGTAAAGTTGTTCTATCTCACGGAGGCAGATAAGTCTTAATTATTTGTGTTGATGCACGTGGCAAATTGTTTATGTGTGCGTAAGCTCGGGATCGCTCAGTATCAGCCACGCACACAAAAATGCGTGTCTATATACATTACAACTACAAGTATTTATCACCTGCCTTCGTGTGACAAAACATTACTGATAGAATACATTTATACTTATTTTTGTAAATACATACATGATACATTATATCACAGAACAAACATCCATGTTTTTCACACAAATGCTTGTCTTGGTGTTAATCGAATCCTACAGCGCAAAGGCAGTTACTACCAACTAAGCTGTGAGGCCAGTCTACTGAAACTAGAAATTACCTATTGGGCATGGGCGGCGTATTGGTGGTGCGCGGCGACGAGCTTCGGCGGGCAACCGACCGCAGGGCCACCTTCGCGCTTTCGGCTCGTACGCTCTGCAACCTGTTAAAACCATTCTGCTAAAAACCTTTTCCAAAAACACATTAAAACTCACGAACACCTGCAGAAGGAAAAATAATAACAAAAACATATTCTTAAAATGTCGAATCGAATGATACAAGTTTTATCGAAGCCATCAAATATTAATCGTTTTATGATTCATCGGAAATAAAACATGGCGGCTTATGGATTTCTTGCCACTTCTATGTCATTTTCGTGAACAAGACATATATACAATATCACTTCATTTATCAAAATCCCATCAAGCTAAGAATATGTTTTATTCAATTTTCGCTCCGTCAAGTCGCGTGGGTAATAGCATGAATCATAGAATAGCCATATTAATATTTATACATTGCATACACTCGAAATCCATTAACTCCTGGACAGAGGTAATCACTAGTTCACTTCTCTTTACATAATTATGACAGTGGTTCAATTGAATACAAGTTTTATTAATATGCTGATGAGTGATTGTTGAGACTATTGTATAGTTATAATATTTCGAATCAGTTAGGCCCAATCTTATAACTGAGGCAAGCAAAAAAAGCCGATTAAAATTCTCATTGATATTTGAAGTTCAACATGTAAAAAAATCTGAAATGTTTGCTCCATATTTGATTTTAATGTCCATATATTCACACCGATTAAAGACGGTATTATTAAACACTAATTTAGATTATCTAAAACTTACGCTAGTTGTGAATTCTTCCCACGTACTGAGAGGCGTGTAAAAAATATAATGTTAGGGAGAAATAATTTTGAACAAAATATTAAAGTTGCATTAAATTTAAATAGTTGGTTGCAATTGGTTGAAAGTTTAAATAAAAAGGCATTGTGTGTTGGAAAACTCATATAACTTAGTTAAATACCTGAAAAGTAAAAACCTAGACTAAGATACCCCTATATACTACTAGCTTCAGCCGGCACCTTTGCTTGCGGTACCTGAATAAAAAGTATCCTGCTTTACCAAGATATAAGCTATTCATATATTTATTCAAAGTTTCATTTATCCGATTAGTTTGGGCGTGATTGAGACACAAACATCCTAACAACCTCACAAACTTTCGATTTATAATATTAGTAGAATTGAAAAACCTGTTTGAAGTCTGAAGGTTGGAAAAACAGTAGAACTCTGAAACTATTAACACCAGGAGTTGACATCTTCTTTGGTAAAGTAACACCAATAGTTGACCACAAATAAATGTCGAACAAAACACTCGCATACCAAACAACAGTCTTATCAAAAGTCCCAAAGTGGGGGGGAGGATTAGGTAACTTTTAAAAGAGGATTCGATATAACTCGTCGGGTTTATTTAACATCGACTCAAAAGGAAGGCTGGCGGAATTTAAGCATCAACGATTCCAAACGAAAAACAAAAGTTCTGGACGAAAGATTTTTTTTGCGAAATTCTGTTCATCAAAGTTTATAAAAAGGACTTGAGAATTCACGGAAACGTAAAAGATGAAAGCCTTTTTAGAATTATAAAATTAAATCGTTTCCCTATTTTGAGAGTTATGAACTTGTTTCGGAAAAGTTGAAATAACAAATTAATTATCAAATGAAAACGTACTGTGCTAATAAACAGTTGTTTAGCTTATCATAAATGAAAATGAAGAACAGAGCACTTTATCTTTAGCATCAGTGTAAATCTGTACATCATACAATTTTGAGACGCAAATATACGAGTATATTAAACAAAAATATCAGATATCTATCTATTAAAAAAGCCGTGTTGGACGTGAGTACTGTATGATTTCTATAATTATTTAATTTAGAACAATTTCACATGAAGTTACATCAAAACATTGTAATATACAATAAATCACTACATAGTATAAAGCAAAGTCACTTTCCGCTTCCCGCGTCTGTAATCTGTATGTATGTTTGCTTATATCTTTAAAACTGCACAACGGATTTTGATGCGGTTTTTTTTAATAGATAGAGGGGATTCAGGAGGAAGGTTTATATGTATTAAACCCGTGCGAAGCCGGGGCGGGTCGCTAGTTATATATAAAATTAAAAACCTTACGAGCCATCGATACTTCTCAAAGTCTTCTTACAAATTTTCAATAAAGACTCGAAACCTTTGTCGTCGTAATAATCGCCGGTTTGCGCTCCCTTTGTGAATACTTTTTTACGAAGAATTTTAGGTAAAGGTTATCGAAAATGATATATTTTTATATCACAAAGTAGATATCGTATTTTCTTTTTACTACTTTATTATATTAATGAAACTGCGCGGTTCGGATTTCTTTACATTACAATCACAAAAACTATAAATCACAAGAGCCGTGTTGGCCGAGTGGGAGGTACCTCGACTTTCAATCTGAAGGTCGTGGGTTCGAATCCCGGCGTGCATCAATAGATTTTTCTGTTCGAAAAAAATATATGCGCTTCAAAAAAAAAACAAGTGCTCAAAACGGTGAAGGAAAACTTCGCGAGGAAACCAGTTAGTATTCTTATAAGCGGCGATGGGCTTGCAACAACATGTCACGTACGGAATGCTAACTACTGCAAAATGTGGGCACGTGCCAAAAATAATGTTTGGACGTGCCTCTGACTACCCCCACTAGACATCTTCAAAGGATCTAAGCGTCTGGAGATCTGAGAGGATGTCTACCGTACTTGGGGATTACAGTCGTGATCCTATTTATTTATTTTTTACTAATTTGAAACGATTGTTAGGCAAAAATGTCTAAGACAACACACTTTGGCGTACTTAATTTCCCAAAGAGGGGTCGCTACAAAATAAAAGCGTTCCGAACAGTATATAAAGATACGGATAACAAGGCAATTCTCTTTATGAAAGTTCTGCTCGGCTTTACTTGCAATAATAGATGTATTTTCTTATCCTTTTTTCATTCAAAAAGGCCTTAGTCCCTCCATAATGGCTGGGAGGAGACAACATTAGTTCCGGGTAAACAATTTAGATTTCCCAGAGGGATACAAAACGAATAAATTTAGAAATTGTTATTTGCTATACTGGGAGGACTTGCGCTTATCAGGACCAACATTAACTTTGAGTTAGTCTACAATTTTCCGAAATAAAAATGACTTAATTTGAGTTATGATATTGTTGGGTGCAGTAACTTATGTCGATGGACTAACCGGAAGAAGTTAATAAAACGTAGCAACTGAATGGCAATAATATTTAGGTTTTCTTTGGTTAAATTTATTGATAACAAAATATTATGCTCAAAAGGATGGTGACAGTAAAGGAAAACATCGTAAGGAAACCAGTTAGTGTTCTTATAAGCGGCGATGGGCTTAAAAACTGTCACGTATGGAATGCTAATTACTGCCAAAATTTGGGCCATATAAATGCTTGGACGTGCCTCTGACTACCCCCTCTAGACATCTTCTAGGATCTAAGCGCCTGGAGATCTGAGAGGATGTCTACCGTACTTGGGGATTATAGTCGTATTTTTTTTTCTTGATATAATAATATTAGGTACATAGGTACATACGCTTTGTGGTTTAGCTGGTTTTTAGGGTTCCGTACCCAAAGGGTAAAATCGGAACCCTATTACTAAGACTTCGCTGTCCGTCTGTCCGTCTGTCTGTCTGTCACAGGGCTGTATCTCATGAACCATGATAGCTAGACAGTTGAAATTTTCACAGATTATGTATTTCTATTGCTGCTCGAACAACAAATACTAAAAACAGAATAAAATAAATATGCTCCCATACAACAAACTTGATTTTTGCATTCCAGCGCCATCTAGTTTCATTTGATGTTACTACGTATTATAGGTACTTTTCGCGGTTTTCATGCGACCGCTCGGGGTTTGAGAGGTAAGATGAAAGAGGTTTGCGATTCCGCTGGCAGGTGGCGCTATTTTACCACTATCGGTAAAGTAAGTCGGTAAATAGGTGGTACTTCACATGATCGAATAAAAAGTTTGAAATTGAATTATTGAATTCATGTAGTTAGGTAAATAGGTACCTAGGTAGATATTATTAATTTCCAATTAATTTCGAGTTCGAATCCTGGCCGTGCATCAATGGATATTTCTGTTCGAAAAATGTACCTATATGCGCGTTACACGTGTTTATAACAGTGAAGGAAAACATCGTGAGGAAACCTGTTAGTATTCTTGAAAGCGGCGACGGGATTGCAACCTGTCACGTGTGGAATGCTAACTACGTAGTTAGGTAAATAGGTAGGTTACGAGATATTATGAATTATTTTTTATGTTTTTAGGGTTCCGTATCTAAAGGGTAAAAAACGGGACTACTAAGACACCGCTGTCCGTCTGTCTGTTACCAGGCTGTATCTCGTGAACCGTGATAGCTAGACAGTTGAAATTTTCACAGATGATGTATTTCTCTAAAATCAGCATAAAATAAATATTTAAGTGAGACTCCCCCGTACAACAAACGTGATTTTTTTGCCGTTTTGATAATAGTACGGAACCCTTCGTGCGCGAGTCCGACTCGCACTTGGCCATTTTTTATAAATACACTAGACACATAGCTGGAAATAGTTTAATGAGAATAAGGTTCTCAAGATTGCTATTTTTTTATGTTGCTCTGTTCCTATACCAATTATATCATTTCACTTTCAAACTTTTCGTGAGTTGACGAAACGGGAAATTACTCACGTCAAAATAATTATCGATAAAGACAGCGACAATGTTTCGATTCATCTAGAGAATCTTCATAAGGGTGAGTGGACCAAACGCGCTAACTCACTACTCACGCGTTGCCGTCTCGCACGAAAAATTGTCGGTGTCTTATCGACAATTTATTTTTATGTGAGTAATTTCCCGTTTTATCATAATAATAAATAATATTGTATGAAATAGCTGTTATTTTTGCGTATGCAGAGTATGTAATGTATGCGTCCCTTTCCGCATTTATGACTCAAAGGTGCTCCTCTGTTTGCTCCTGAATATTAGTTCAAGCAATACAAATTTCGTCTTTGAAAAATGAAGGCCAAATTTTCATGTTTTAAAATGAGTTCCGTTTTTGAAGATGCTCAGAATACCTAACACTGACTAATATTTTTATAACACGCAACGAATAACAAAGTTAAATTCTTATACCAAATAAGTTACTTCTGAAACATAGTTTTTATGCGAGGTGTCTTGACTTTTGATTCGCAAGTAGAAAACATATTATGATTGGGCACCCCTATATACTCTTATTCAACACCAAGGATCTGAGAGAGCTAGAGATCTTAGAGAATGTTCTCATCATGTCTGCGATAATAGTAATAATTTAATTTATTTACAACTAGCTGACCCGTTCCCGCTTCGCTGTGCGTAAGACATTTCTAATACCATCGTGGACTTTTTTGTAGACGTTTTTAAGGTGTACAATACTGTAGTACATTATTTTGATATATCTCGTGGGGTTCAGCCAGCATTTGCAATGTAAGCGCAAAAAAATGTGTTTATTTACGACATCACATTAGAAACCTCTAAAATTATCAGTGTTTCTCTACTATATTATGCATGTATTATACATATAAACCTTCCTCTTAAATTACTCTATTTATTAAAAAAAACCGCATCAAAATCCGCTGTGTAGTTTTAAAGATATAAGCATACATACATACAGACATACATACAGACGCGGGAAGCGGGAAGCGACTTTGCTTTATACTATGTAGTGATGTAGTGATGAATACTCACTTGATCTTGGTTTGTCTCATAAACTGCTGGATCTTCCTCGCAGCTTGGTTCTGACGTCTTTGTGAGTATGTCCTTCTGTGATGTGAATGTTTATTAAATAAAAAATAATTACTAAACTTATTTGCTATATCGGTCGAAGTACACTCAACTTTGAAGCCGATTTTACCTCGTCTTTCAATCTGAAGATCGTGGGTTCGAATCCCGGCCTGCATCAATGGATTTTTCAGTTCGAAAAATGTATAAGCGCATTAAAAATACGTGCTCAAAACGAGGAAACCAGTTAGTATTCTTATAAGCGGCGATGGGCTTGTAACCTGTCACGTATGGAATGCTAACTACTGCAAAATGTGAGCATTTGCCTAATATAATGTTTGGACGTGCCTCTGACAACCCCCACTAGACATCGTCAAATAATCTAAGCGCCTGGAGATCTTAGAGGATGTCTACCGGGGATGTCTACTTGGGGCTTACAGTCGTGACCCTATATATTGATTGATTTTTATATATATAGATAGAATATATATAGATAGAATATATATAGATAGATAAATAATAGACCACCCTTCAGCCAAAACTTTACGTCTATGAAGGTCATGTTGTTCGTCTCTTTTTATATTTACCGTCTTCTTTTAGGAATATGGGTTCACTAATGTTTCACCGACAAACGTTACGCAAATCTTCATTTAAAAACCAACGATTCGTACACTATTAATTCCACAAATATATCATTCCGCAAATGTCTAATTTCGCAACTCAACGAGTTGTATACTATTTATTTCAAAAATGTATCGTTCCGCAAATTCATCGTTTCATAACTCAACGCTTCGATTCATTTTATTTAGCAAACATTTTATTACGCAAATGTATAACATCACAACATTTTACTTCGCATATAATTTATTCTCCAAACATATTTTTTCACAAATGTGTTTTTTTACAAATATATCATTTAATAATAAACAAACGTATAAAAAGACGTACGATACAATGTTTGAAATGATGGTGGAATACGGAGCAGAAAATAACATTAAAATCAAGCCAAAAGTTTGCGTATTAGATTTTGAAAAAGCTGCCATAAATAGCTTGAAGTCAAATTTTGAGAATGTAATCCAGCACGGCTGTAATTTCCATCTTGGACAAATAATTTACAGGTAAGTTTTAATTCTATACATTTTATTATCTTACTAAATATTAAGAGGTAATGGTTAATTATTAAATTACCTCTAAAGTTAATTACATTAAACTAGTAAAATAACAGCATTTCGGTTCTGGCACTCGCCGGCCGCTGCCGCGGCACGCTCGCTTCGCTCGCTCGGCTCGTGCGGCGGGTCACAGTTCTAACCTAACCTAACCGACAGTGTCGTTAGTGGTAGTGATGTTTTTTGATTAGGCACTACATTAATAAAAGCTAGTTGATTCGAAATATTGTGCAATTTATTTTATTTTACCTCAATATTAAACCATGCATATCACATCTTAGTACTAGTAAATTAGCACGTAAATTAAGTATTTTTTTTTAGTAAAATATGTTTTCGAAAAATTGCATTTGGGAAACGTTGGTTAGCGAAGTGTTGGTTTATGAATTGATATAGTTATGATATGAATTGTTTTTGAAATAATATGTTTTGAACTGAACATTTGCGTGATGAATACTATGCGATTTGAATTACTTATGATGTGATGAGTTATGAAATTAATAGTTTTGTAATAATACGTTTGCCAAGTGAATTATTTATGTAGTGATGTAGTTGCGGAAAGTTGAGATGTGAAACGAAAGGGTTCCGAAACGTTGGTTTTGTAATGAAGAGTTTTGAAACGTTTGTCGGTAAAATGAACGGGTACCAGGAATATGGCATATCGAGTTAGGTACTTACTTGACAGTGTTATTGGATGATATCCGCCGCGCGCGCATAGAACGATAACCTCGCTGGATTACAGTAGCCGCCGCGTGCATTTGTTTCAAGTATGCGAACTGCGAGAAAAACAAACAAGTTTTATATTTTAGTATGCTTTTCAGTGCATGCATTTCATGGGTTCTAAAACTTTGTATGCAATATGGACTAAGCCATGCAAGGTCCTCTAATTATTAAGGATTTAGAAAACGCTACAACCATCGACTAAAGGTACGCGTCCACAGGTCGGTATCGTACGCATCGGACGCATCGCATTAACGGATCTTAGTTTTCTTTGTATAGAAAGTTACAAAGTGCGTTCACTGATTCGCTTTGTTTAATTGTAAAATAATCGGATCTAAGTAAAGGCACAACACTTATATTAATCGTAATTTTTTGTCCATGTAGGGCACAGCATATTGCGAAAGGATTTGGCTTGTGTTTTACAACCGACCGCCTACTAAGAACAAAAATAGGGTTGACGTTATCCAAATTTAAAAAAGACTTAAGGCGCTCCCAGTCGACGATTGTTTTTGTTCGAAACGAAAAAATAAATACTTGTGAACAAGCCACATCTCCTATTTTATAATGTATAGTATATGTGAATAAAGATGTACCCATCTTTAATCACTTCGATAAATATTCTTACCGACCGCTGCAATGACGACAAACACACGTCGGAGCGTGGTCCGCCTTAGCTTTTCGAATAAATTAATGATATAAATTATGTATAATTACTTATCAAAAATCTATTCTAATAGAAATCTAGATCTACATATTACCTATCTTTAACAATAAATCACAAGTTGATTTTAATAGTAGGTATATAAAATATTTCGATCATAAATTCTAAAACGTATCATTTTGTAATAATATCTTTATCGTGAAAAGTTTCTGCTATTATGTTTTCAGCTTAATAGAAATCTAGGTAGGAACCTGAAGTAATATACTTATAAAAATAGGAGATGTGGCTTGTTCAGAAGTAATTCTTTTTTCGTTTCGAAAAAGAGCAATCAGCGACTGGGAGCCTCTTAAATGAGTTCAGTCTAAACGTGTCATGATTGTATAAATACATAGCTTCAAATGTCAATTTCTTCCTACCTCAATAAATAAAACCATAAGATATTATATCGGACCTTGTTGAAAAATGTCACCTGTTTGTAACGTCGGTAACAATTCTGAATGGTGATGGCGGCTGCAGCAGCACGGCGCTGCAGCTGCCTACCGCGGTACTGCCGATATGCCTTTTGGATGGTGATGGCGGCTGAGTAGAGCTCACGCTGCTCACGATCTAAGAACATGAAGTTTATTGAGGTTAAAAAGGTAGACCCCAAGCCGTGTTTGTTGCCTGATTCTTCTAGGCTTGGTCGCGAGGAATCGGCGTAGCTTCACCTAGTTCCTAAGACATTTCAAAGTGATCCTTGTGATTTTATTTAAATAAATATTTTTTGAATTGAATTGAATACTAGTAGACTAGACTAGACTAGTGACTAGTAAAATGTAAGTTAGGTAATTTAAAGTTGTTTTCAATCAGACTTCAAACCCCGCAGCGCCTGCTCATGTGTTAAATTTCGGTAATTCCTCTCTAGTGAACATCAAAAATAATATATTCTCCAAGTTCTAAGTTTCTAGGACCAGTAGTTTAGACTGCGTTGATGATAGAACTATTGCGTACCGAATGACTGTCAGTCGGTACGCAATAGTTTTATATGTTTAGATAATAGCTGAATAATCTTACTTTTTAACAGTCTAATTAGGGTTCCGTACCCAAAGGGTAAAAACGGAACCCTATTACTAAGACTTCGCTGTCCGTCTACCTGTCCGTCTGTCTGTCTGTCACAGGGCTGTATCTCATGAACCGTGATAGCTAGACAGTTGAAATTTTCACAGATTATGTATTTCTGTTGCTGCTCTAACAACAAATACTAAACACAGAAAAAAACAAATATTTAAGGGGGGCTCCCATACAACAAACATGTTTTTTTTGCCGTTTTTATAGATAATGGTACGGAACCCATCGTGCGCGAGTCCGACTCGCACTTGGCCGATTTTTTTTTTTATGTCTGCCCTCGACCTTGGCTAATTGTAACATAGCCGAAACGTCGGGAAAATAAATTAAAGGTAATTACGTGATAAACACCCGTGTTAAAATCTATAGTTATTTTTAGTCGTTTCCCAATTTAAATGATCTAACACTTGCCGACTTAAAACCTTCGATAACACTCCTTATAATAATTATTTCAGAACCAACTGGGATTTGTCAAAGATGTTTACGAACCATTCAAAGTCAAACTAGAGAAATGTGTCGTAGCATTCAGAAATTCCTGGAGCGTGGCAGGGGGCGAAGCGGAAGAAGAGTGTGACGTCAGAGCTGAGCGGGGGGAGGGCGGTGGGGGGGATAGCGCCGAGCCGGGGGACACCGAGCCTGAGGAGCAAGGGGTGGAACCTCCGCAGTATCTGAAACAAATAAATAAATATTGGCGGACTTTACACACAGATTGATAGAATACTTATATACATTTTTTGTTATATACTAATTATACATAATAACACCCAGATACAAGACAACCATCTTTAATTATCACCCAGATACAAGACAACCATCTTTAATTATCACACAAATATTCTTCATGAACGTCCTGACCACGCTTTGGATCAGTGCGACTTTTTATTTTTTATTTTAATTGCTGTTAACGATTATACATAGACATTCTGTAATATATTTTGGTATCAGCTTTGCACCCGTTCGAAGCCGGGGCGGGTCGCTAGTTATTTATATAAAAAAAAAACAATATAAGTTATGCTTAGTTTGAGGTTAGATCAAGGAAAAAAAAATATTAATCTGCAAAAGTTTTTTTTTCCTTCAACTTACCTGTAAGTGTTATCGCAGAATTCAAAACTAAACTCAGTGTTGAAGGTGGTGGTATCATCAAGAAGGGGGGTCATAAGGGTGTCCTCGCCGCCGCTGCCGCCACCGTCCAATCCGCCGAGCAGGGAAGAGCTCTCGTTCTATAGATAAAAACAATAAGTTTTCCGTTTAAAAATATATTTCAATGACAAGCTTTTGTAAAATATCACCTGCCACATAAATAACATTGGGATTCATCGGGACTTGATAAGAATGCAAAGTTTTATTTAAGATTATTTTTGCAACAAATTCCGTTAATTTATTAATATAGATCTTTATCCGTTTTGTTTATCGGTCCTTTTCATCTCACATGATAGATGGACCAAGAAAATGATTGAATGGATACCAAGAGATGGAGTCAGGTCGCGAGGACGACAAAAGAAAAGATAGGCAGACGATTTTGTACAAAGTCGGGGACCAAACTGGATGAAAAACGCCAGAAATAGAAAATACTGGAAAGAAAATGGCGAAAGGCCTACGCCAAGGAGGCGACTACTACAAAATAATTTTATGATTTTAATTAAGACCGCAAGTTACATATTTAAATTTATTTATATCAATCTAATAATCATATTATAAATTATTATTATTATTATTATTATTTTAATTATTGAAATGTAAATATTATTTTGATTCTATAATTATTATTATTTTAATGCACGCTCAACGTAATTAAGAAAGGGTAGTAGAATAAATGGCTTTTTTATTTTATTTCATTTTTATTTTATCCGTTTTGTATTTTTATAGTTATAATGGAAGTCAAAAAGAAATTCTTATAATTAATGAGTATTGTTGAGTTACTCAATAAAACACGTATACAAAAGAAATAAAGAAAACACGTCGTAAGTACTCATGAGGAGGTTATTCTAATAATTAACGAAAGGTGTGACAAGACATAGCGCGGCATTTGAGCGTGGCATTTGCAGGACACTAGTTTGCCGCGTGACTAGTTTCAACATGTAGTAAATGTACGCGCGGCCGTCGTCCATTCAACGCTCAATGGCCGCGCTATGTCTGGTCACACCTTAATAGCTACCTTTATTCTTTCTGGCATCGCCGCGATGATCTGCTCTGCCAGTGTAAACACTCTGTCATCCTGCTCCCCTGAAAGAATAGAGCATAATAATCATCTCATAGTCAGCATCACTTAACGCTACAACACCGATTTCTAGTCACAGTCGGAGCTAATTTCCCAAAATGAATAAAATGAAAATGCTTATTCATTTTGACATTTCCCAAAATGAACGAAGAGAAAATAGATTTTTTTCTTTTTATTTCATAACGAATGGAATGTTACAGATATGACACTCGTAGTCATGTATTTCGGTTTAGTTGTTTCCCAAAATGAATAAAAACTGAAACTTTTTAAATTTGGTTAGTTCCCAAAATTATTAAAATGAGAATTCTTGTTCATTTTGGTTGATTTTTAGCATCTAAATAACATCGATAGCCAGAACACGTTACGTTATTACAACAAGTTATTTATTTGAGTGATGTTCATATATATTTTCTTACTTAAATAAACCATATTTTGTTAGACATCAATCACTCAAATAAACAAACAGATTTTGGTCGAACCAGGCAAAATAGAATAATGAACTCATCACCTGATTAGACGAACAAGACGATGTAGTATTTAAACCTGTAGTAACACATACAGATCCTTCCATATATTTCACTTATCTTACTTACCTAGTTGTAAAACTTGATGGGATGGCAGATGATGAAAAAATACGTTGATTTATCGTGCCTAATCGTGATAATACGGAAACTCATCATCAGGTGCTCAATAAACCCACAGTGCAGAAGCCCTTACCTTCCTCGGACAATTTGGCCGTAAATACCACTACACATAAAAAGCCTTCCATAAATATTGAACCATGCAAGCAATATATTAGCCATCATGCAGTGTTTCATTGTTAAGTATTATCAATTTTTTGAAAAGTGTTCGATCTTTTTGTCAACGTTGTCTTGAAGTGTATAGATGAAGAAGGTTTTGTAGTAATGCCAATCAATTTGGATGTGATTCAAAGTACTGTGAATGTGGATAGACCGATTACGAACCACTGAAAGCAACATCGAAGGACAACATCGAGTAAACCGAACCGAACTTTATGTTCCCCACAATAAGGTACTAATTCGAAATGCATTACATTTAGAATCAAGTCGGTTCAGCTTAATAGGATACTACAACACCAACACTGGGAAACTCCGCTCAATACTTGGATACAAAGTAACAGAAGAAACTACAAGTGGACTACCGACAAAGTGTGATCATTGTCAAGATCTACAGACTGGCGACATAGAGAAGGATAGAGATACACAGATGTTCTTTGTTAGAAGAAGAGGATCGAGCGGCCAGAGCGGCGATGCAACTACTACATTCACAACATCGACAACAGGACGAGCGGAGGGTAATTGCTGCGACTTGAAATGGTATGGAACATTTTATTTTCTAATCTGAGCCAATTTGTAAAGACAGAGACTGAATAGTTAAGGGTCAAATCTGTGATCCAGTAGCTTTAGAACAGAACTTTTGAATTTAATAGAATCTATGCGTATTATTGGCGTATACTATCTGATTTACAGACTATGTTCAGAAGCGTAGATATTCATAGCTCTTACGCATTAAATTATGTGGTTCAATATCTAGCCTCTTGTTGTTTTTTTCGATACAAATTCACATATTTTATTTTTTAAATTTTGTTTATTCTTATACAAGTAGGGATTAGTATATTTTTCTTTTAATGGAATTAAAGAAATGCTGTATTGAAATAAATTAACATTAAATAATTACTTAATTTTTTATGGCCCTTGCTGTATATAAATTAACGTATATATAATAACATATATATCTTATAATTTCCATTATTTTCAGCTATCATAAATTCACCCTAAAATTTTTGTCGAGATTTTTTGTAGTAGACTTTTATCTTACCATTATAGAGAGCTTAGAAACTTTTGGTAAGTTACTTTAATTAACCGTAATATGTGTGACAAACGACACGCGATATTTTTCAATAAAAAAAATGATAATAGTAATATTTAACTTTTATTATCAAAACAAAAAAAACTATTTTTATTTTGATTCATAAAATTTTGTAATAGTCTCATGATTTCTGAATACGAACTTCCATTCCTACAAATTTAGCCTCAATGTTCATACCGTTTCAGGCGCTGCACTGACCTGGAGCCGGCGGCGGGGGCGGCGGTGGCGGCGACGGCGGCGACGGCGGCTCGGATAGTACCTCGACGTCTATGAGCGGGCTGGCGGCGCGCCGCGGCGCTGTATCGCCTGCAACCACCGCGCTCACTGTCCGGTGGAACTAGCGGCCGAGTTCCTTTTCACTTGCCGTACGAAACTTACTATTCTATGTTAGGCTATTTAGATTTAACTTGATTTTATCACAAAGTTCGCTCTATAGTATTTAATTTTATCATAGCAATTTACGCATCGTATTTATACAAAGTGATTACTATCGAAAATTTTGTTTTACATAGTTAAAATATTTTAGTAAAAAAAAATTGTATAAAAATTTTGGGCTGCATTTATATTTGAGGTTTAGGTTTTAATTAGCAAAAAAATATATAATAGTTTACAGTTGTATGGTTTAGCTAAATAGCGCATGATTTGGTTGTAATTTTTTGATAAAATTTGCAAAAAGGAACTCAAACCGCTTGACGTTCAAAAGACCGTTGACGACGTGAATGACCTCATCTCAATGAACGCAGCAAAATAAGACCCCAAAAGTTTTAACCTTCCAAAGGTTATCAGCAGCCGTGCCGATATAAATAAATAATCACCAGCAAATGAAAAATTAATAGACTAGTTAATGAGTCCTGCTAAAGATTTAGGGGACTTACAAAGAGCGAGATCCATGCGCCTTCCCATCTTAGAGTCGCCGAAGCTATCCTCGGAAGTGTCAGAATCTAAAGGTAGAGACATACTTCGTTCCCACCTGTACAAAAAATCCACTCTGTTAGTAAAAAACCATGCATTGAAACTTCTAAGAAACTGTCGCCAACACATTTACCGGCTTTTCAGCTGTTGAGCACAACCAAATTGCTTTTAATAAATGTTCTTATTTATCATCGTATTAGTCTGACCTGTTTATGTATTGGCGAACAATGCCCTTAGTATATCTATGTATAACTTGTTACCTAGCCGAGCTGCCATCAGCTCTGTCGATGGCAGAGTTTGATCTGAAAGCGTCAGCCATGTTGATACCGCTGTCGATTGATGGCCTCTTTACAAGGTTGCTTTCAAGACTTCCCGCTCGGCCTTTTTGGGATAAGCTGAAAGAAGAAAGGTTAGTATCAGTTGAATAGTATCTAGTACTATTTCGTATATCTATTCCGTATTTATCTTATGAAATGCTGACGCATGCATCTCCCATACTATTTGCAATGAAAAACAATACACTGTAATAATGTAATAAACTTTGTATAAGTGTGTATCAGTAATCTTTGTAATCCACACACAATAAGTAAACGTTTGTTCAAATTCATCACTAGGTTTTTTTTGAAACTTCACTGTGCCAGATTTCTTCTTATCTCGCAAACAAGTGATAAGAATAGATTACTCTTATTATCAGAATGCAGATTTGCTTTGATGCAAAAATATTTTTTTCTCATAATCACTACATAGTATAAAGCAAAGTCGCTTTCCGCTTCCCGCGTCTGTATGTATGTATGTATGTATGTATGTTTGCTTATATCTTTAAAACTACACAACGGATTTTGATGCGGTTTTTTTTAATAGATAGAGTGATTCAGGAGGAAGGTTTATATGTATTAAACCCGTGCGAAACCGGGGCGGGTCGCTAGTATAATAATAAACTTGCAATTTTAGTTGATCCACACGGCTCTTTCTTTTTAATTTTTCCTAGCTGTCTAATTCCGCTTACCTGTTGGGCTTTAGAAATACCCCGTCCTTCGTTGGGGGATGTATCCTATCCAGCAAGTTTGCCAGGTTGTTGTGGCCAGCTCGTCTAGCCACTGCCGCAGCCTGCCTAGCCCCCGCCTCGGTGCGAGTGCCAGCGCTCCAACGAGCAAGGACTACTGCTGTTTCGACATGTCCAGCTGCACTTGCTACCATCTGGAATTTGAAAGACTAATTTTAAGAATTCTATTGTCCACTCCTATATTTACATGTTTTCAACAGTAGTTCAGGTTTAAAAGCGTGAACAAGGACTTACAATCTTACTTCAAACAAGTAAATAAATTACCCACATCTGTGGGCTCGCTATATGACAGCAAGTATTGCGTCTAAGCCAGGGCTTTATCAAATAAAACTAATAATTTAAATTTTTTGTTCAGTATTCATAAGTTTCCTATTCACCGATAAATGGCACACTAAAATCTGAATTTCAACCTAAATATCTTAGAATCTATATCACACATGCTATTTCCAAGAACCACTATTTACCAAGGGTGTATTATTATCCATATCCCTTGCCCCCAAATTGACCTCCTTCTCCAATGCCAGGCTGCAATCATCCTGCCTCCACCTCAACAACACAGTAGTCAGCTTTGTGAACCCAAGAGCTGAAGACAAATGCAGAATGGTAGAAGAGTCTTCTCCTGGCTCAGTGGTAAACCCTTCGGATGTGCCAAGGGATCTGGCGCTGAGAGTATGGCAGAAATTCACAAGACGCTCTTCAAATTTTGGATTCGTGTAGAGCTGATTGTCATCGATCTGAAAATGATAAATGGCTAGTTATTTTAATTTCCATGAAATAAAAAGAAAGAACAAGACTTTTTCAAAAACTTGAGATTATGTAAGCCTCCACGAAAGACACTTAATCGTTTCTCCAAACTAGTTATTTCCTATTTAGTCACATTACCTTTACATACCTTTCTTTGGTCAACAAGCTCTTGCGACAATTGAATAAGAAAGATGACACGACTTACAAAAGAAACTATGATAAAACTTCTCAGTATTAAAATTATAATAACGTACCTGATTATTCTCATCCATCGGTTCAATCTTCACCTGGAGCCGGCCATGCAAGCGTTGCAGCCGCTGCAGTAGAGAGAACCTCCGAAAATCCAGCAATGGTAGCGGTGCTGATGCTGGCGAAGAAGGCGCTGGAGCTGGGCCTGCTTTGTACTCGAAGACTACGGTATCAGAAACCACTTGACCTCCACGAGCCACTTGAAGAGCAGCAAGACCCGCTTCGTGGGCTGGAAGATAGAAAGAAGAACGCAAACCTTATTATGTCAGTTAATGTCTAGTTTTACTGATGGTAATTTTTGCTACTGGCATGTCATCAGTATGTAGAATGATATACGTTGTTATAAAAATAAAAACAAATTTACCTGGACAGTAGCACCTCAGTAGACCATTCTGCACCAAAATCGAGGGTACTGGGAAGTTGTCAAACAGCACCGTGTACTGATCAGAGCACTCCGCCCAAGGTCCAGCAATTAGGACCTTGGCTCCACCTTCAGGGTACGCCCACTCGGGTGAATAATCCGTGATGTTCAGGGTCCGCTGTTCCTGATCAGCGGGACAGTCTGTTTGCATCTTTTCAACGCCGTTCACAACGGGTGAAGGTTGCTTCTGTTGTGACTCGTAAATGGTCTGAAAGAAGAACACATTTTCATAGTGTCAGCATCATCAAAAGCTTCTAAAAACAGTAGAAATGTTGCGGTCCTTGTCTAATAAACTGAAATGACAGAGACAGTAAGAACTGTCTTAAACGCAACACCAAACCGCAACCATCACAATTTACGAATACTTACCAAGTTGTTGACTTAGATGTGTGTTAATGAACTAAGCATAACTTCGAGAAAAAAGAAGCTAGGCACACGACTTACACTGATTAGATCCAGTATACCTACAGCTCAGTTAATTCAACTTGACTCTTTCCGCGGCCTTATACTGTTAGATATAATATACTTGTACTATTATAACTTTGATACCTAAGGCATCAAAGTTTTTTGTATCTTTTAATAAATGAAGTGTCAAGTTAATTTAACCGCATAGCCTGAGACATAATAAAGTACGAATTATACCAACCAATACTAATAACATTGGTGTATGCAAAAATCCCAATCCCTCCTCTACGGCTGGAGGATAGGTCTCAAAATAAGCTGACAGTCTCAAAGCGACAACTAAATTTTACGGACCTTCCCAAAGAGTGGTGAGCCGGGAGTAGATAAAATCTTTTCGAGTGACATTTCGCGGTCCGCCTTCCCAGCGCGCACATACTAAAGGAAGGTTCAAGAATAAGAGCTTAGGTTATTTTTCATGCATTTTTTTAAATCGTTTTTATTTGTTAGGTAACTAGTTAATACAGTTATGTATAGATTCAAGAAACTTGATAAATGTTAAAGACGTGTGTTTTTAATAGGAATAATAATTGTATTTGTCTTATGTCTGCATACAACAGCCTACGAATGTCAATTGAGGGCAATCGCCATTATGTTAAGATTTTTATGATATATAGACAAAATCACTACCGATGTCTGCCATGAGTTCAAACTCATGGTGTTCAACGTCAACTGGCAAGCGTGGATCGTTCTATGCTTGGTGTCAATTCGCTAATATATTTTAACCGACTTCAAATAAAGGAGGAGTTTATCAATATTCTGGTTAGTGCAATTTTTTTTTAAATTTACTCCTACTATGTATCAGCTGGTTCAATTTCACTAGGATTTTTTAAATTTTGTTAAAGATGACTATCGATTTAGTCTAAACTTAATATATTTTTTTCTTCTGATTAATCTTTTTGGAGAATCCAAGAACGAAATTCCTCAATTATGAAGTCGGTTTTTTTAAATATTTTAAATCCAATTAGGGATCTCAATAATACTCACCACGGGATTAGTAGACATCGTATTAGGATCAAGCACTTCCAGCTCCGGAAAATCTCCCAGCATATCAAAAGCGTCCAAATTCACAAACACATTGTCGTCCACCACATGAGTGGGAGACGCCACAGCCTCGCAACTCTCTATGAAGTCCATCGTGTCTATCCCAGACACCATCACATTTGCAGTCTCTATGGACCTCACCCCATTCCTTAAATCACAATTAGGCATATTAGCTGACAAGGTCTTTTGTATATCCTCATGGGAAAGTTCCAGAGTCTCATCAAAGAACGCGCCCGCTAATTGGCTATCAGTCCCTAGCAACACTAACGTATCATCACAGTTTTTCGTCAATACTTCACTCTCTAATCTTTCTACTAAGTCGGGGTATCTAGAGGGGGTCACAGAAGCGCTGGCTACTACGTGTGTTCTACTTTTCGGTTCCATTTTTATTTTCCTATCGAAGTTTATTTCTATCTTGTTCTCTTGTATGGTATTCTCGATCTCTAACGGCTCGATTTTCTTTATACATGTGGCCTCTGGTAGCTCCCTTTTTAGTACAAACGTGGGTTTGTATTGGTGTCGAAACCTGTCTCTCGGTTCTTCGCAGATAAATGACGTCACGGATAAGGGAGAGACTATAGATGAATGCGACTGAGCGCTGCTGGTTCCGTTTAGGATGAGAAGGCCTCCGCCGCCTTGGATCTGTCCGAGTGATAGGAGTAGTGGTGATGAGGTTTGCTGTACAGTTCTATGGTCTCTGGTGTATTGTCGAGGTGGGTGTGCCATAGGGCGTGGTGAGGGGCCAGTGGTCGACGACACGTGGTGGTCTGAAGGTGGTTGTTTCGTCGTCTGGACTCTTCTTAGTGCGTGGGTGCAGTTCCTGGAGTCTTGACAGGTAGAATCGGGACAGCTGCACTCGAGTTGCCGCGCTAGGGCTGCAGCTCGAGCAGCTCGTTGCTTCTCCATCAGCTGACCGACGATGGCTTCCACTGTTTCGGCCGTCTGGAACATTTTACCCTGGAATAAGATGGTTTTCGAATTATCCTGATGTCCTGGTTAATGTCAATCTGTAGAACTTATTGGTGGCAACTTACCGAAATTTCCAAATCGCTGTTGATGTCCGGCTCATCCTCACTAAAAACTGAAACAGTAATGTACAAATACTTTGCAAAAATAGTTCTCAAACAAGTCACAGGAAAAACACCAGAGGCTTTAATACAATCAGCTTTACCAAAACATCAGCGATAATCGATATAAAATTAAAATTAATTATAGCCTATTCTGACCACGAATAATTTGCTGATATGAATCAGCTTCATTAATATCGTAATCTAATTGAAATTTACTAACCAATTTTCATTATTATTGAATTAGTGGTTGATATTTTGGGATACAGCATTTCCTTCGGATTTGGTCGTTAATTACCCTGCTAGGTTTCATGAACGTATCTCAAACATTAAAATCGTTAATATTGTTATAACTATGATCTCCTTTGACAGTGTGATTGTATTTACGAGTAAATTGATTATTTCTGATTATTTAGGACCATAATACATCAACCTGGTTATTGTCCGAATGCATCAAGTAAAAACCAGTAACAAAGTAACTTTGGTAGTGATAGGTACCCAAGCATCCGTGATAAATTAAGGAAGCCTCTTGCAATCTTATATTAAAAAAAACTCCTCAGAGTTGATGCTTACACATCGGCTTTAGTTGGCTGACGAGCTCGTCCTTCGTCCACTCTTTCTTGTCCGCCCAGAGCGCCAGACTAGGTGCCACTGTCGCCAGTTTGTTGTCATCCGGATATGGCACGTTCAAATAGTGAACCAGCACTATGTCAGGGTTCTGGAAAATTAATAAATACATTTTAAATCAAAAATAATAAATCATTTTATAAAATCACCATCCGACGACACACCTTCATTACTTACAATTTTTTTATGCAAAAATACTAAAGCAAACAGTAACATTACAGTGTCAGAACCGCTGCCAACGAACATTTGACCTTCAATTGTTCAAATAGGTCAGGGTTTCGTTGAGTTAGGTTCCAGATACAGCATTCACACAAACTTTACATCATAGGTGCAAACGTCCGAAGTGGTAAAGAGTACTGCGATCGTAAACTTTCGTTTGAGCTCTACCTCTATCATCATTTACTTCTCATAGTATGTAAAATTCTCCTTTTGTTTCACAAAACTTTGATATGTAAAGTTCAAAGAAATAAATAACAAATATCCCAGTGTTTACTAAACAGCAAGTGATGTGTGAGAATATAGCGGTCATAATTCATTGTAGCAAGCTTGGTCCATACTCGTAAAACGCTTAAAACTTCGTAATGGTCTTTGGGGACGAGTTCCGTGAAATGTTTGGGCAATTGTTTCAAGAACAGAATGGGGAAATTGTTTTATGTTTGTCTATTCTTAATTTCCATAAGGACATTTGAAAAAAAATCGCGTCATAAGAAGCGATTATTCGAAACTAATGCCCGTCTGCATTAAACTAGTAGGTACCATCGCTTAATGTGTTCTAGAAAGTTATGCATAAACTAATAATTAGGTACAGAAGCAACTTTATTTATAAAACTACTCGTAACTAAAGAAATGACTATCCACGCAAACAATGGTTCATTTCAGTTACTCAGCTTTAAGATGAATAACTTGAAGTATGCCATAAAAAGCCGTAATACAGGTAGATAGTGTAAGAACTATGATAATCCCGTTATACTCAATACACTTTAGGCAGGTAGAGACCAAAATGAATACGAAATAAAAGTTAAATAACATAATAATCGTGTGTACTGAACCCTGGTAAAACAAGGCCAGCCGCGCGTGAACAGTAGAACATCCCTAACTGCCACTAAATCGACTCGAGCGCAGTTTACAACGTATAAAATAAGTAATACACAATATTTTAATTTCAACGAAGAGAGAATGTAAAATGGACTGCGCAGTAATAACTAACCATTTGTCTTCAAAATGGCGGCAATAAACATGGCGCCCGTATTTATGTAATGGCCGCCGGCCAGGGGTGACGCGTGTGTTTTATTATTATCGGCGGTTTTTCATTAACTCGTTTTGTAAAGTGCGAATGTGAGCTTGCGGTTGCATTGTTTTAAAGGATGCTATTTTAGTGTTTTCAACGGTTTCGGTTAGTTTTAGTGTTTTGTTGTTACAATAAATTCGCGAGATGAACTTTTTGTGGTGATGGTAAATCACAAGCATAGCAAGCATGTACATTGAAGTGAGAATCTAAAATTACGGTTCTTATTCAACAACTGTGTTTAAGTATATTAGCATTACTATTTCGTTTTGTAATTCTAAACTTGTATTATTTAAAATATACTGCATAAATGGAAATTAATAAATAAATAAATAAAATAAATACTGGTGGACATTTTACACATCGCCATCCAGCCCCAAACTAAGCAAAGCTTGTACTATGGGAACTAGATAACTGATAGAATACTTATATACGTTTTTTTTTGTAAATACATACTTATGATACATACTACACACCCAGACACAGAACAAAGATCTATGTTCATCACACAAATATTTGCTCTGGATGGGGATCGAACCCACAACCTACAGCGCTGAAGGCAGAGTTACTACCAACTGAGCTGTGAGGCCGTCAATAATTTAACGAATAGCTTTTCTTTTTTTTATTCAAGCTAAGTTTCGCCGTTAATCTATAAAAAAACTAACATAAAACTTGTAACTGCTATGAATAGACAACCCTAACTTTTTCAAAGATCCAAGTCAAAAGTTAGCCATCCCGCGGGCTAAGCACGACCTAACGACGTTCGGCGACGGAAATAAAAGAAGTATATTCTTAATTTAAAAGTAAAGTTCCAGATTCCTGCATAACGGTCACCGTTATAGAATGGCCGTGTACTTTATAATACTCCTATTCCCTGATAAATTATAATAGTGATTTTACTCACCATCAGAGACACTTAAGAAGTAAAACATAAGTATTTTATCGGTTAAAATAACCGAACGTATCGTAAATAACTTACGAACCTGACAGACGTCGTGTTCAAATGTCAATAATCCTATAGTAAAAAGCCCTTTTAGTTTGACCCTAATTTTTCAATTTTCTGGGCCTCTTATGCAATTTTTCTATCCATAAAATCCGTATACAGAACATTAAAAAAAACTGCCAGGGAACAGCATTTATTTTTTATTAAATTATTATTATCGAATGCAACTTCATTAAATATTATTTCAACTTCCATGACGGTCGTCATATTTTAAGAACCCTAACTTTTAGTTAGATGATAATAAATCCTAAGCTTATATCGTAGACGCACTTAAGATGGGATCATGTGCATGAGATTCCTATTTGAATTTATTTTATGGGGAATGAGATGTTTTTGCATAGTTTGTAGAATTGGGTCCATTTTTTTATTAAACTCCATTTCGACATCATCAAAGTTAATAAAGCAACAGAAGGATCGTGAGAGCTGCTGTCACCATATTAATTGCATTGTCATCAAATTCACACAGGTTGCAGGAGACTGGTTTAAAATTCAGTTGCAAGATTTGAGTCACACATTTACTAACTAACCCAAGTTTAATAAAATAATAAAATAAAATTGGATTACGACTGTAATCCCCAAGTATAGTAGACATACTCTCAGATCTTCGGGTGCTTAGATCCTAAAAGATATCGAAAGGGGATAGTCAGAAGCACGTCCAAACATTATATTTAGCACATGCCCTCACCCTCACCTCTTGCGTCTCAGCTGATCTTTATCACATGCCGAGATCGTCAAAACAAACCAACTACTATTTACGTAGCAGAATCTTATATTGTGTTGATTTTAATGACGACTATAAACTTGTACCATCACAACCAAACTTTATCATCGAACCAATCTAACAACAATAACTAGCATCAAAGGGCTGGCAGACAATACTCTGGATCCAATCAAACTAAGTTAATATTTAACTAGCTAATTGAGTTTAGTCTCTTGTCTTCTGAGATTATACTGGGGCTTGACATCAAAGATTAGTGTGGTGATGGGATCAATAGACTATTATTGTACAGAGTAGATTAATTATTCCGGTCAACACGATTTCCTACCGGTCAAGCTATTTTAGGCTGGTGATTTCAGAGTAGAATTTTCAAAAGCTCAACCGGTGATTTTTTTTATGGGCTAACCCCCGTATTCAGGAACGTTCCTGAATACGAGGGTGAGTCTAAGCCGAATAAGACGTTATAAAAAACAAAACTGTATGTTTTGCGGTTATTGAGAAAAAACGATTCTGCATTCATCAAAAACATTTATCACTCGTCTTAAGAGTAGAATGGAGAACACCAACATTTTTTTTAACATGCCAAATCATCTACAAAAAAATACGAGAAAAACTAGTTTTTTCATATCTTAAAAAATGCCTGAGATATTTACGATCAAAGTGCGTATTTCCGGCCGAAGGTTTTTAAAAACGCGGGTGGGCGATCTCTAGCCGATGACGTCACACCCCGTCAATACCGCGACCGCGACGCGGGTTAGTTACGCGGTGCGGCGCTTAGTTTTGTTTCGTTTCGTTTAGTCGAGTGGAGTCGAGTCGAATGGAGTGGAATGTGAAGTCGAGACGAGAGAAGTCTTCTCTTCTCTTCTCTTCTCTTCTCTTCTCTTCTCTTCTACTGGAACTCTAGAACTAAGCTATGGGGCTTAAGAAAATATAATTTTTTTGTTTCAGTTGCTGCAAAATGCTCTGCCAGTACAGGAAGTTAGCAAGATCATTAAAAAAAAAACTCCGGAAATACGCCACAACTATTTCCAAAAAGTATCAGGAACTATAGAACTATGCTGCATGCGAATAGAACTCCCATTTTTTTGTGATCTGCTGGACAATGATCTGCTAAGTTAACACACACGATAAGATTGGCAATAATATTGAATCAGATCTGATGAAGAATCAGATCAATGAAGAAAACACTGTAAGTATACGACATTTTTTCATACTTAAAAGTACTAGCTGCTCGCCCCGGCTTCTCACGGGTGATACCTAGATAAAAAGTAGCCTATGTGTTATTCTGATATATAAGCTATATTACTATAAAGTTTCATCTTAATCCCTTCAGTAGTTTTTGCGTGAAACACACAACCACATAAACTTTCGCATATAGTATTACACTTATATAAGTTGGATTTACCGTTCATTTTAAACTGATGCTGTTTTTACATTACCTGTTTCAAAAATGTTTTCATTCAATAATAGTCAACATAAAACAGGGTTGTCTCGTTTATCTCGTTTATAGCAAACATTTGAAACAATATGACATAATGCATTTTCAATGTTACCCGGTAATGTTCTTGTAGTTGTAACAGTTTAATATTATACCTACATACAACCTATAGATACGTAGCTATATTATGTAGGTATAGGGTACGCTTGGGAAATTACACACCACAATATATTACTAGTAGTTTCTGGCCCTTAGCACTAGTTGAACTTTATTGAACGAGTGAGTCGCTCGCAAATGACATCTGTTATCGGTTTGATGAATCAAAGCCACAAAGCCACCATGGCGCATGCTGTGCAAGGGCACGCGACGCATTTTAGCTGCGTGGGTTCATTTGTTTGACCACGTGGGTCTACATTTTTACTGCTGCACACGCTATACACGCTATACTCACAAACGTTCATCATGTTTGCGTGTACCGCGTACACAGCGTGAAAGGCGTTGAAAGCGTTGAGCTTTTCGAGCAAGCTACGCGAGTACCAATGACGTCAATATACGCGTAGCGTGTCCGTGCGTTGCAGTAGAAATAATTACATACATTTTCTTGCAAAGCGAAGATTGACGCACGTGCGTAGCCTCACCGTGCGCCGCGTTGGGTTTGCGGTGTTTTTCAAATAAATTATATTACAAGTACTCGTAGCTAGAGAGTATAGTCTTATGCCTTATATTTAATTTTATAGTAGGATGTATTCTTTACTTGCCCTATAAATACATCACCTTGACATCAAACATAACTTTCATTGCAAGTTTGACAGAAATTTTTACTAAAACAATGTCACTTTCATGACAGTGTGTGGTAGGTAAAAATTACACTCGAGCAAAATACAGGTTATAGAACCAGTAGTCTATATAAGTATCTGTATAGAGAAATGTAAAAATAAAAGATTTTTTTTTGGTCGTCGTTTTGTGAACGCTGCATATCTGAGGACAGGCGTTTTCTTGGCACGAGCCGCATCTACCCGCGTCATAGCAATTCATCGCCAGATTCAACGCTTTCAATGAAATCGTGAAAAGTAGAAAAGACGTGAATGTTTTTGTCTATTTTAAATGAAAAAATTAAAAAACTGTAACTCCCAAACACGGTAGACAATTTATCAGACTTCAAACGCTCAGGTCCAAATGCCTCTGACTGCCCTTTTCGACATATTCATAGATCTGAGCAGCTGGAGATCTAAGATGTCTACCGTATGAATTGAGAATCACAGTTGTGATCCTATTTCATATTTATTTAATATACTAGGGCGGCACCTTTAGCACTGCTCTATTAAGCTTTTTACAAGCAGCTTTTATATGTATGCGAGTATGTAACTATGTTTGTTTAGGTGGAATCTTGCAACTCAATTTTGAAGCACTTATCCCCAACCAATTGAGCTGAAATTTTGCATGCACCTTTAATTCTGGTGACAATACAATAATATGGTAACAGCGAGCTGATCTGATGATGAAGTCAAGAGCTGTTAAATATTTACTTTGATTAAGTAAAACTTTGCATTCTTGTCAAGTTTCGATGACAATGTTTTATATGATGTGACAGGTGTAGCGCACTGGTGCTCGATGGTTTAAATGATTTTACAAAAGATTATCATTGAAAAATATTTTTAACAAAAACTTATTAGAAAGAACCAAGTCTGATTTACGTTATATCCTAGACTGGAGATAATTCGTAAACTCGGATAAAATGCAAATCATTGTTATTGGAAGTTACAGAATTCACAAAGTTTTTTATGCAACATGGAATTATTAAGCTATTGCATAGCTTCTATCGCGGGCCTTGAGCGTGGAGACCGAATCCAGAAATTTCGTAACGAAAATTTACGCAAAATTTTACGAGACACTCACACTCACGCAATATGCGTGAGTGTGAGTGTTAGAGATTTCTCTTTTTGGATTTCAAAAAATCGATTTTTAAAAAATCGATTATGTAAATTACACATATAAATCGATTTTTGTAAACTAAGTTTTCCGAACGCGAACCGAATCGTTCGTTGGCCATTTTCCCGGACGTGAACCTACATATAGTCGCCTCCCAAACGGAAACCGACTCATCGGTCTTGTCTCCGAACGCAAACCGAACCATTGATCGTTTTTCCGAACGTGATCCGACCAATAGTCGCTTCACAAACGGGAACCGACCCATCGATCGTCTCTCCGAAAGCGATCCGAACCATATAATTCGATTTTTTGGAAAATCGATTTATTTGTAGGGACAAAAAATCGATTATTAATTAATAGATTTTTTTCAATCAATATTACATCCCTATGACTCATGTCATGCCTGCTTAGAGTGATTTTCGCATTCCAGCGCCATCTAGTTTAATTTGATGATACTACGTTATTATAGGTGCTTTTCGCGGTCTCATGCGAAAGCTCGGGGTTTGAGAGGTTCGCAATTCCGCTGGCAGGTGGCGCTATTTTACCACTATCGGTAAATAGGTGGTACTTCACAGACATGATCGACTAAAAAGTTTGAAATTGAATTATTGAATTCATGTAGTTAGGTAAATATCGAATCCTGGCCGTGCATCAATGGATATTTCTGTTCGAAAAATGTATATGCGCGTTACACGTGCTTATAACGGTGAAGGAAAACATCGTGAGGAAACCTGTTAGTATTCTTGAAAGCGACGACGGGCTTGCAACCTGTTACGTGTGGAATGCTAACTACGTAGTTAGGTAAATAGGTAGGTTAAAGATTTTGACATCTATCGATGAATAGCAGAACTTTTAATGACTTTTTGAAATATCACGCTTGTCTCTTTAGTTTAGCAACTCGCCAATAGGTGGCATTGGTTGTATCGGCGTTACTGCGCATGCCTAATCCCCCTCTTCCCCCGCAATCTAGGGATGTAAAAAAAAAAAAAAAAAAAATTTTTTTTCTTTTTCTTTTCTTATCGGTCACCACGCTCAAAAAGTTGAATATCAAAGAAAAACAAAGGAAAAAAGGATAAATAAAATAAATAAATAAATAATTATAAATACATAAGTTGATAAAAAATGTTATGCAATAGCTTTACCGCGGCAGTCTCCGAGTGCCACACGTCTTTTTTTTTTTGTGGTTTTTTGAAGTACACTTTACACCTTTACCAATGCATACAGCTGGTAGTAGCGAAGTACCCACACACCTCCCTTGGAACCCAGTCTCATTAAATCAGGCAAATAGCTCGGTTCCTTTTAACTTAGAATGTTGCCTGAATTTCCGGAATTCCAGACTGGCAAGTTCAAAACTCGTATAACATGACATGTATGCCTCTAGTGCCCATCGACACCTGTTACTCCAACCTGCATCGCTCAGAAATTCAATTACGTTTCCATTCCCGCTGCGGAGCTGATGGCATTTTACAAATGTCAATTTATAATAGCTCCGGTAAATATTGTTTGTTGAAAATTTTGGAGCTTAGAAGGAGTGGAGACGGCGTATTTGATATTTGTTAATTGTCTGTGTTTTCTGTGTACACAACGGTTCAAATCGTGTTTATTTTCTGCGTGAACGGGCTATGAATAACTTATCTTATCTAAATAGAGCTTGTAAGGCACAAATATCTAAGTTACTTATGTATGAGGTACGCTCATCGCCGTATTCATAATGATTGTATAAACTTTCAATTATGAATAACCCAGCCATGACGCCATCTTTTGGCCTGTCTGTAGTCAGAGAGACCTTGCCTCACACAGACTTAATAAAGTAAGAGTGTGATTGACTATAAATTGGTTTTTGAGAAAAATGTGATCAGAATTAATTAATCACATTTACACAGACATTTACATCCTTTAAAGATGTCTAGAGGGGTTAGTCAGAGGCACGTTCAAACATTATATTTGGTACATTTACATTTTGCAGTAGTTAGCATTCCATACGTGACAGGTTGCAATTAATTAATTTGTTGCAATAAACAATTAATTTCTAACATTCTTCTCGTTACATGAATTTCTTCGATCCTCATAACAAGCCCATACCACACAAACCTAACATAGCCTAACTAACATATTGCGCTCTACCAGCTAACCTACACCAAAGGCTTAGGGTTAGGCCGTGCGTTGATAAATTTGTCAATCAGTTAGAAACGCAAGACTTTTATTTTATTTATTTGGGAAGAACATCATTCACATATTGAATGAATAAGCATTATCATCTTACAAAAATATTAAATTAATCTTAAGTAAATAATTCTATTATGTCCAATGTGATAAAAACTGATAAATTAATTAGATATAAGCAAGGCAATATGTTATTCGGCGTATTTTCACCTAGTTCCTAAGACGTTTCAAAGTGATCCTTGTGATTTTATTGAAATATATGATTTTTGAATTTGAATTTGAGTGGTAACCAGCCGTAAGTTCACTGCGTTTGCCCGAGATTGGCACGATCTAGATCCCCAATCGCCAACCACCTTCTGCCCATCTTCTAGTGATCTTTTTATATAATTAGATACCTTATCGTAGTTAGAGAGAATGTTTTTAAGGCGAGTAATAAATGTTTTTGATGAATGCAGAATAGTTTTTTCTCAATAACCGCAAAACATACAGTTTTGTTTTTCATGACAAAGATAACTTAAGGATATAATCTAGATAAATTACAGACAGAAACACGATTGCTGAAACTTTTCTTGATTATTTTCCAAAGTTGGCTCTTCAAAAACACGAGTTTCGTTTTTAATCAAAGCTATGAATAGCTAAACAGTTTATTTTTATATAATTCGTTAGATAATCATACTAGCTAAATAAATTACAGACAGTTTCTTTTTAAATTTGATGGTTTTCGAGATAATGCATTTTTATCACTTTTTCCGTCTTATCCGGGTAGACTCAGCCCATACAAAACGTTAAAATTTTCACTTATCACCTTAATTCTCATATTTATAGTATAGTTTTTAACGTAAGGATGTAAAAAGTTACATCTTTAGCATAATCCTCATAAATCTTCATGAGTACCATAAAACTAGCGCATCTCATAACTCGTACTAATGAAACGTGCTCATTAAAGTTTAAACCCTCATTCCAGTTATGACGCGTCGGGTAACGGGAAGTGAACCTGTTTGCTTTAATAAGTTGATGCCTACTGCGAATTGGGTGAAATAATTACAAAGAACATTCAAGTGGGACTTACCTGCTACATAACTACATAACTGTGATAATTATAGACATAAAAATAAAATAAAATAATATTGGCGGACTTTACACACAGCGCCATCTAGCCCCAAACTAAGCAAAGCTTGTACTATGGGAACCAGATAACTGATAGAATACTATATACTTTTTTTTTGTAAATACATACTTATTATACATAGTAACACCCAGACACAGAACAAACATCTATGTTCATCACACAAATATTTGCCCTGGGTGGGGATCGAACCCACGTATGGCACGTATTAACTAGCTTTTTCCAGCGGTTTCGCTTGTTAGTTTCCAACATAATAGTTGCCTATAATCTATTCTAAGGCATAGGCTATGTATATTCCATGTTTCATCCAAATCTGGGAGTGATTGAGCCACAAACATAGAAACATCCTCACAAACTCTCGGATTTATAATATTCGTAGGATAGTGTATATTCGAGTCAAGGGTTTTGTTATAAGCATGTTTTATTTTGATTGCATTCCTCAAAAAAAAAACAAAAAAATAATCACGACTGTAAACCCCACGTACAATAGCTATCCTCTCAGATCTCCAGACGCTTAGATTCTTTGAAGATGTCTAGTGGGTGTAGTCATAGGTACGTCCAAACATTATATTTGGCACATGCCCACATTTTGCAATAATCTCCAAAACACCTATCAAAAATATAAGACTACCAACTTCCATTTTAAAACTTTGAATTTAATGCTGGTCGCGTAAATTATTGTCGCTTTATACTCCTCTGAAAAGGATTATTTTCTATTAAACTTTGATTTTATTTCCCAATGGAAAAATAAACCGAAACCATTCCTAAATGTTGAATGCTTCCAGTAATACTTTGAAGCAAATATCTGATAGCCTGAATAAATCCCATTAATATCAGCGAGCCAAGTGAAAATATTTCACGAAATATTTTATTGAAAACTTCCTATTCGGTGCATAGCTGACATGAAGAGAGCTGGTGTTCTTTGCAAATTCTTTAACTACTTCTATATTAATAAATAACTAGCAGTCAGCTTCACATGGGTAAACTAATAAAGATTATAGTCAATTTTGTATACTTAAGGTTATATTATTGCAATTTTCGTGGAAATCTCTACTTTTTTTGTAAATATAATAAAGTCAAACCAGTTACTTATTAAATGGGACCCTATTACTAAGACTTCGCTGTCCGTCTGTCCGTCTGTCTGTCACAGGGCTGTATCTCATGAACCGTGATAGCTAGATAGTTGAAATTTTCACAAATGATGTATTTCTGTTGCCGCTATAACAACAAACACTAAAAACAGAATAAAATAAATATTTAAGTCATACAACAAACGTGTTTTTTTCCCGTTTTTTATAGATAATGGTACGGAATCCTTTGTGCGCGAATTCGACGTACTTGGCTGGTTTTTTAGTTTATCCATCACAAACAAAATATAAAAATACATAAACTACCTCTTTATAATATAGTTGTGTAGACAAGCGACAAGACACAAATCCGAATAACCAGTAGCGTAAAGTGTTGATACTTAGTTAATAGGAACGAGAATTAAAACAAATTTTGTGCTGAGTAATTATACTGTAAAAACATTTCCACCTTAAAAATGAAAGATCGTAAAGAGAATTTTTATTTTTATGTAGCTGAAAGTTGAAACCGTAAAGGGAACCGAATAATTATCTGTTTACTCCCATCGGTCTTTTTCCGTCTATTATGAGACAGACCGATACGGTCAACTGAGTTCATTTATTTATAACAGCTGTTATAGGCACAAAAAAATGATGGATATATTTTTTTTTCTAATTCCACAAAATTGATTACTAAGAATATCAAATATACAAAAACTAGGTATATTTTTAGGTCATTGGCAATATTTATATCCTGTGGTTACTGCAATATCACTTATTAAATATAAATATAAAATTTTCATACATCGAAGCAGCGATTCAAAAAAATTCGAAAAACATTTTAAGCCCGTTAAGTCACATTTGTCGACACTAAAATCTTACTTTGCTCGATCAATAGTTGATACTAAGATCTTCGCTCGTTCGATAAATCAATGATAAATAAGTTTTTTTTAATATATATTTTTTAAATCAAGCTATTATAAATTCTAGGGCTCTAGTACTCGTCAAGAAAAATCTAACGAGCCCAAACATGACGTGGTTATGATGTGTAGTTGAGGAGTTCCTATGGCTACATTCGAGCTCCATCACAATACAGCTCGCTAATACCATAATATTATATTCTCATTGGAGATTGATAGGTATGCAAAGTTTTATCTCAATCAGACTATTTACTGAGGAGTTCCCTTGAACAGCTCCTGACTCCATCATCAGATCAGCTCGCTGTCATTATTGCATTGTCACCAAAATTACATAAGTATACCAAATTTCAGCTCAATCGGTTCAAGATAACTGCTTGAAAATTGAGCTGCAAGATTTCACCTTTACAAACATAGTTACATACGTACATTGCAAGTTAAATAAAAGCTTTTAAAAACACCCAATAGTCACATAATTATAAGTAAAACTAAAAACACCAAGTGCGTGCCACAGTCACGCGCTAAGGAACCCTTATATCCATATTTTATTTATACAGTTTTATATTTTTTCCTGTGGTGACCGTTCTACCGTTTGTTTAAATAAGTATTAATATAGATATAGCTTTAATCATTTCCAGGCTTGGATTGATCAGGCTGATATATTTGCAGCTTTATTCGCGGTTTCATCAATTCGGTTCGGTTTCAAAGACGTGTTTCAAGATATCTCGGATTCCGCGCTGAAAAATGTCTTTTGCTTTTGCGAGATTGCTTGTCTGTCTATAGAGTATACATACCTATTTCTATTTGTAGTATTAAGTTTGTAGGTAGGGTACAAGAAGAGTTATGAGTGTTAATGTGGTTGGATACAGGAGTAGAGTCAGGTCTAAGAAGAGATGGATTAATCGTAAAGATGACACGGGTAAGAAAAGTATGAAATATATTATTATAGTCACACATTAACTAAAATCTAATTAATGTGTGACTATAATAACAAAGAAATCGTAGTAAGGAACCTCAGACTTGGTACGACTTTGTCTAGATTTCATTACTTTTTAGAGATAAACAAGCACCTCCATCGAGACTTGGCTAGTTTTTTACAGAATGTTTTTGGTGGGATTTCACTTCTTTTTGTAGAAACGTGGGCTTATTGATTTATTTTATTAGATTTTCTTATTTGACACAGTTTTTTGCAATGAGAGTCGATATTTTTATGTACCAATAGTAGAAGGGGGCATTACCATATCTCTAATACAGCTGAGACCAGCTGAGGGTTCTTCATCAGATATTTCAGACCTTCAACTTTTGACATCAAATGAAGCGGCCCATCAAGTTGAATATTTTTTGTAAAGGCGGTATGTCGATCTCTAATAGTTTGGTTAAGCTCTTGTGTTTTCTTATCAGGGTCACCAGGTACTCCAGATCTTCGATTATCCTAGTTTTTAGGGTTCCGTACCCAAAGGGTAAAATCGGAACCCTATTACTAAGACTTCGCTGTCCGTCTGTTTGTATGTCTGTCCGTCCGTCCGTCCGTCCGTCTGTCTGTCACAGGGCTGTATCTCATGAACCGTGATAGCTAGACAGTTGAAATTTTCACAGATTATGTATTTCGGTTGCTGCTATAACAACAAATACTAAAAACAGAATAAAATAAATATTTAAGGGGGGCTCCCATACAACAAACGTGATTTTTTTGCCGTTTTTATAGATAATGGTCCGACTCGCACTTGGCCGGTTTCTATAGTTTTCCCTTAATGTGGCAATTAAACCCTAACTCTGTACCAAATTTCAGCTCTCTGAGTTTATGGGAAGTACTAGTTCTATTCTGATGATCATGAGTGAGTGAGTGTCTAAAATGCGAAACTTTGCTTTCGCTTAACTTCGAAACTAAATGACCTACAGACTTGAAATTTTGGATTTTAAGTATGTGATTATAGCTTACTGGATGACGAAAATTTCTGCGTTCTGGTATTATCCAGAGGTTCTCAAATAGGGACCTGAAAATGCGGCGAAATGGTTCCTGTAAAGGATGGTACGGCAGTGTTTGTTTGCTTCGCGCTCGACTTGGCGGGGGCACTGCCGTGCCCCCAAATACTGCAATGATCGGCAATGGAATGGAATGAAAAAATGAAACATGAAGTGCCGACCACATTTGAGGTATGTGTCTGGTCGGAGAGATCCTCTCTTGGATTCAAGTCTAACAAAGTCGTAAATTTAGTTGCTATTTGTAGTAATTAGATGTCGTCATCCAAAAAATTGTAGTGGGATAAGGGTTTTACAGGTTTCTATAGTTTACACACACAGATTATTTGTTTTTACCGAATTAAATAATATAAAACGTACACTTACTTGTAAAAGCCAGTAGCAGCGTCGATGGAAGGTCGGCAAAATCGCAGAGTGCACGTAACACCCATAAATGCACTGCGAACAAAAACAAAAAAGTTTATTAGTTTTTATGCTCGCCCAAAATGCTTAACCAACACCATACTTTGACGACCTCTGGGTGGCGTGAGAGCGTGCTTCAGTTGCAAGATTTGCAAATATTTTTTCTGGATCTAGTATAGTGTGGTTTCTGATTGCCACTAGGTTGGGAAGGCATCAGCTGGGACAAAATCTATGGATGAAAATGCTCAAAACTGTAAAGGAAAACATCATAAGAAAACTACTATTCTTACCTTATTACTAATAAATAATAATAGGATCACGACTGTAATCCCCAAGTACGGTAGACATCCTCTCAGATCTTCAGACGCTTAGATCCTTTGAAGATGTCTAGTGAGTCAGAGGCACGTCCAAACATTATATTTGGAACATGTCCACATTTTGCAGTAGCTAGCATTCCATATGTCACAGGTTGCATACCCATCGCCGCTATCTTATTACGTATGGAATGTTAACAAAATGTGGACATGTGTCAATTGTATTGTTTGAACGTGTATCTGACTACACTCTTTAGATATAATTCGGTGACCTCAGAAACAAATCTAAGAGGATGTCTACACTGTAGGAGTTTTAGTCGTTAAAATATAAATATTTTTATTGATTCTGCAAATCCTCCTAGTGTGTGATCAAAGCGGCATGTGACTTGGGTGTTTACTCAATTATTCAATGAATAAATATAAAAGACAGAGAGGCATTTGTCTTAAATGTGAAAAGGTTGCCTTCCATCATTTATACAGCCACCCAAAGTCATTAACAAATATATTACGTAGTGTCCCCCTATAAATTTTAAACAATTTGACTCAAAAACTTGTACACCCGTACCGTGGTGTAATCATTTATGGGCATGACGGAAACCCTAACAAAAACTATTTCGGGCATTTTGTGAAAATAACTTTTTAGGTAAAGGGCCAGTAATCTTATATATAAAACAGATTCGAGTTATATGTATATAAAATTAAATAATCTAGATCAAGTTAAATCTAGCGCGCAGCTAGTTAAGTTCCTGATGATGATTTTTTTTTTACATATAGCTAGTCCCGACAGACGTTGTCCTGTCAAATTTCAATAATCCCACAACAAAAAAAAACACTTTCAATTTTTCCTAAACTTTACGCCACCCTTATCACTTAGGGATATAAAAAATACCCTACGACCTGATCTCAGACCTACTAAATATACACAAAAAAATATCGGTCAAGCAGTTTTGAAGGAGTTTGGTTACAAACACTGTGACATAAGAATTTTATATATTAGAAGGTAGATGTAGGTAGTTAATTGAGGATCTTCAATTCAGGTTTCTCAGAGAGATACGATTTTATACTTCGTCCAGGTACTGAAAAGCTTTTTGCTGGAAGATGTGTGTAGTTTGCCAAAGGTTAGATTCTTTTGGAGCAGTTAGGCGAACTTTGTTACTAAATATTTGTTCTTTTAATATTTTAGAATGACTTTTCTTCTTCAAAGAAAATTAAAAATATTCGCATTTTGGGTTTGATGATCACGTCTCGTTATATCCTTCATAACATTTCAGAAACATACGTCGACAGTAAAATATAATTGAAAAAACTGCATTTCAGGGTTTGCCTCTTAATTTATATACGAAGATATTTTGATGCAATGGATGAAACAGTAAAGTTTTATGCGGACTCTTAAATATAGACGTTCAAATTCCATCAAATTTATACTTTACTTGTAAAATGAAATCAGCAGATCCTATCGTAAACCTTAGGTAATCAAACACCAATTGAATATATTACTATATATCTTTCAAGTACCGACTTTGTTCAATATAATTAATTATTTAATTTTAAAACTGGTAACAACCAAAATAATTCTAGGGTTTTAGGTTGATTAGGGTACAAAGATTTTATATCTTTTCACAAACTTTCGCATTCATAATATTATTAGCCGACCCGTGACAGACGTTGTCCTGTCAAATTTCAATAAACGAATAGAAAAGGCTGAATATTTTTAGTCTGTGATGTCAGATTTGTTGCACACCAGCGCCATTTATACCAAAATCATCCCTTTTGCGTTTATTATCATTTTGGGGATGTTTTTCATATTTTAAAGTAGTTTATGTTTTATTCTGGTATTTCAAAGGATATATATTTTTTATTACTTACTCGTATTTCACATGTCTGTAAATTTACTGATAAAATTGCCTTACGATCCGGAAATAGCAACGCCATCTTATTTATTCACAAGCCAAAATAAAATTGTATTGCATGTGACATCAAAAGATTTACAAGCTGGGAATCCCCCAGTGCATAAAATGCAATTATGACAGAAGGTCCACTTCGCAAGACTAGCATAGTAGGTATATCGTAAAACAAGGCTAACCAAGCTAGTCTGGAATTGGCACCTGACTTAACTTCGTTTACTACGAAAAGCCTCTATATACTGTGGCACAAGTTTTGAGAGGCAGCGGATATTTAAACCTCAGAAATAAAAAATAATGAAAACAATCGACTGGTAATTCTCCAAGTATGGGTGGACATTCTTTCATAGATCTCTAAGCGCTCAAATACTTGAAAATGTCTAAAGAGGGTAGTCAGAAACGTATGTCCATATAGTAATTTTGGTACATGTCCACCACCGCTTATAAGAATACTGGTTAATACCGGTTTGCTCAGTGCTCACGGTGTTTTTCTTACGCCGTTTTGATCCTACATCGTTTTTTGTTAATGTGCACACATTCGTGAATAGAAAACTTAATTGACGATTTTTATAAATTATATTCATTCAGTCGACAGTTTTGTTTTATTCGCAGGCTTTTTAAAGAAAAATTTATTATCTGACCCTAACCGATTCAATCAGGGTTGCAGGATTGTAGGTGTAGGTATATTTTTGAAAATAAATTAGTTCCGTAGGACATTTTTATATTTTAACCGACAAAAATAGGAAGTACTTAATTCGAAGAATTCGATATTCTTTTTCCATTATAGTTCAACGTTGGTCCCCTTGAAATTGTATATATGTAGAACAAAAATTACCTTCAAAAAACTTAAAAAACAAATATCGTCTCTTGACTTTTCGATTGGTCGAAACATTTTCGTCGGTATTTTTAGTTTTTAAAACGTAATTCTGAAACAATACACTCACACTCACACCATGCATCCTTCCCGCTGCAATTCACACCACACACAAGTACTCAATGCTGGCTGTTGCGAAATGTATTATTCAGCGCGCACGTGGCGACTGCGATCTATCGGCCAGCAAGTAACGAAGCGACATAGATGATCTGAGAGAATCTTTTATCAAATCCTTTTGATAACCCTAATGAGCTTTTATAGTAAATAAATATTGGTGGACATTTTACACATCGCCATCTAGCCCCAAACTAAGCAAAGCTTGTACTATGGGAACTAGATAACTGATAGAATACTTATAATATACTTTTTTTTTTTTTTTTTGTAAATACATAAATTTGATACATACTAACACCCAGACACAGAGCAAACATCTATGTTCATCACACAAATATTTGCTCTGGGTGGGGATCGAACCCATATATAGTGAAGGGTACACTAACTGCGATCGTACATCAAGATCTTGAAATAATATTTAAACAGTGAAATTGACAATACTGTAGCGCATCACGAGTAGTACTGTTTTAATATTACTTAAGAGCTTGTGGTAAGGGGGCTGACCTCCGTTCTTGCACGTTTAAGAAGACCGCAATTTCACCTAAGATAATGGTTTTGTGCACGACGACGTCTCTGTCAGTGTCAATGTTGACTTTGACATTTCCCTGTTTTTGTTTTTCATTTTTGATCTATTTTTCTTATCTTTTTACACGTTCTTTTGTTTGTTATACTGATATCTAACTCATAATTTTTAACTGACGAAAAAAGTAAATGGTAATTACCTTCACTTTTTTTGTCAGTTAAAAAGAATTCGACATATATATATTGTATTGTTGCTTTTTTTTTCTATTGTGTAGGAAATATTCCCAAATCAGTCCCATTTTAATTATAATCAGTTCCTTTAAATCTTAAGAAACTAATATCCTCCCTTGACTTTTCGGTTAATCGATACATTTTCGTCGGTTTTATTTTTAGTTTTTTAAACGTAATTCGTTTGTTTCCTGTTATATCATTTTTTTTTTTCATCGAGACATTAAACGAAGAGAACGTGGACCTATAAAAACTTGTATTTTTCTTTAAAAGCCCATCAACAAACATCGCTAAGTTCCAGTAGAACAGGAAATAGGTAGGAAATCGAATCAAGCCATTTCTTCTCAAGAATTTTAACATCAAAATTTTATAAGCGTGCCTAGTTTGATGTTTAAACGAATCCTTAGACATATAGACATCTTCAAGGATCTGAGCGCTTAAATATCTGGAAAGATGTCTATCATATTTAGGGGTAACAGACGTGATCATATTTTTTTTCAGATCTCTTGGCCAGTATTAATCATAGTAATTTATATTACTCTAAGTTTGTCCAACAGACACCATAAATAATGAAAGCTATTCAGCATTCCTAATCTGAACCCCACCTCAAACCTTCGATCAAATATCCGGTCAATAGACCCTCCAGTCAATCGAGTGAGCACGATGGCCGTATTTTTGCGAGAACACTTCACCCAACGGGTATATAGGGTTTTTGGAACTTCCGGTCGGACTGCCCCAAAATTAATAGCTTCGGAATAAAGCTCTATTCTTCGGATCACAATTTATATTCAAAAATAGTTATATAATTTCGACTTTTGATTTTTTCTTGCTACTATTGGCATTTTTTTTGAAAAGAAATGAATTATTATATTTATAATTATATATTATAACAAAAAAAATACATAAGCTTTCAATAAAAGAGTTATTATATACGGACGTATTGTGTATTTATGCAATTATATATTTGTTTGTTTCTTATTTCAATGCAATAGTCATGTTGCGTAACCTATTGTAGTAAATTATATCGATGGCATTATCACTGAGTGCCGTCACGCTGTGCTACGCCTTAGCTTTGTGCTACGCTGCAGCTGTGTGCTACGCTTTAGTACTTTGCTACAAGCTACGACGTAGACACAGTTTTGAATCGTTAGGTGAATAGACAGAATATCATAATGCAACTGCCATAGTTACTGTGTTACTTTATCTTCCTACTAGCAGTCAGCCCCGACTTTGTAGAGTGTAATATAAAAGATTATGATCCAATTTTTCATTTATTTACAGTAAAAAATCAGGTTTAAGGCGCTCCCAGTCGACGATTGTTTTTGTTCGAAACGAAAAAATAAATACTTGTGAACAAGCCACATCTCCTATTTTATAATGTATAGTATATGTGAATAAAGATGTACCCATCTTTAATCACTTCGATAAATAATCCTACCGACCGCTGCAATGACGACAAACACACGTCGGCGCGTGGTCCGCCTTAGCTTTTCGAATAAATTAATGATATAAATTATGTATAATTACTTATCAAAAATCTATTCTAATAGAAATCTAGATCAACATATTCATCATCTTTAACAATAAATCACAAGTTGATTTTAATAGTAGGTATATAAAATATTTCGATCATAAATTCTAAAACGTATCTTTTTGAAATAATATCTTTATCGTGAAAAGTTTCTGCTATTATGTTTTCAGCTTAATAGAAATCTAGGTAGGAACCTAAAGTAATATACTTATAAAAATAGGAGATGTGGCTTGTTCAGAAGTATTTCTTTTTTCGTTTCGAAAAAGAGCAATCAGCGACTGGGAGCCCCTCAAGCAATTTTCATGAGGAATTTTGGTGTCAATTTTTTGTCAATAAAATATAACATATGTTACTCGCTGATAATGTTGACAAGTAAAATATTTTTTTTAAATTGATCTTGTTTTTTTAGTTTATCCGGTACAAACAAAAATACATTTTTTACCTCTATATAAGTAGTGTAGATGTAAACAAACATAGTTTTATCGAACTCCAAGCTCCAATAACCCGATAAATAATATTAACCACATTGAAACCGACTCTCATATCTCGACAAAACTCAGTGGAGCGTCTGCCACGTGCAAACAAATGACAGGCGAGCTTCCGTCCGACTCCAAATCCGAGACAGGCTTTTCTTACCCGCACTGACCCATACCGGGAATTGATGAACGAAATAATACGGGTCCACTTCTCGTTTATCAAATACTTTGTAGTTTATATTATACTAGCTGCTCGCCCCGGCTTTGCACTGTTGGTAAATGAATAAAAAGTAGCCTATGTGTTATTCTGACGTAGAAACAATCATTCCTCATTATAATATTAGTATAGAAGTACCTACTCAATGTAGGCACGTGTCTTTTATGTTTGGATGTGCCAGACTACCCTTTTTAGATATCTTCAAGGTCAGATCCTTGAAGATATCTAAAAAGGGTAGTCGCCAAAAAGGCGCCGGAAGATCTAAGTGGAGGTATGTTCAAACATTACATTTTGCTGTAGTTAGCATCCCGTACGAGACAGATTGCAATCTGTCTCGTACGGTTATCGCCGCTTATAAGAATACTAGCGACCCGCCCCGGCTTTGCACGGGTTTAATACATATAAACCTTCCTCCTGAATCACTCTATCTATTAAAAAAAACCGCATCAAAATCCGTTGTGTAGTTTTAAAGATATAAGCAAACATACATACAGACGCGGGAAGCGGAAAGCGACTTTGCTTTATACTATGTAGTGACTAACTGGCTTCCTCACGTCACGATGCATATTTTTTTCAAATAGAAATATCCATGGATTTTCGACCAAAATCCGAACCCACGATTTCGAACCCCAAAATTCGGACCATGAATATAATCCCCAAGTACAGGACATCCTTGAATGTGCCTAAAGGCTGAATCAGAGTATGTAACTTGATGTATATCTCCGGCTCTGCAATCTTGAGTTCCTTGTTTTAAAACCTTTCACCTCTTAAGAAAAATCAATTCAACTAATTGAATCTGACCATTGCCAAGTAAAATTAAAACCAAACGAATCACCCAATCAAAAACACTTAGCATTTGGAGAGTCTTACGCCGAAACATTTGTTTTGGTCGCAATAATAGTTAACCCTGGCTGAGTTCCAACCCACCTTTACCTCCCTAATTTGTACCTTATCGCAACGAGATACGGTTCAAAATTTGGGAGAAGTTTTCGAGCGAAGAATTTGCTCAAATTCTTGAAGTTGTAAAATAAACTTTGTTGGGTTGAGATAAGGTTTATAGTTTGTGTTTGAAGCGATGCCTGGTTAAAAATTCGATCACGCTTATTAGCAGTAATGGGCGTGTAGTGAACCAAATCGACGGTGGAAATAAGCGAAGTATAAATGAATTAGCCGGTTTGTTTGATCTAGAATCTTCGAAAATTTTTATAACTCGTAAATAAAATTTATAGAACGATTTGAAATGTAAGATTCTGTTTAACTTGGATTCTATGTTAATTCCATAATATTAATATAGTTTTTGTTTCTAGTTTTCTAAATTTTGTTTCCTAAACAAACTATGAAAAATAAGTTTTTGTTAAAAAATATACTTATTTTTGTAAGATGCCTCCTTGATTCTTTTAAGAGTAAAGTATGTTAGTTTAAAGTTAAGTTTTTTTTTTCATTTTATATTTTTATGTTGTGTATGTGCTATGTCTATGTCTAACTATATATATTCTTACAACCGCGCAAAAAAAATAGACCCACAACTTGAAAATATTTTAACTTTTATTCACAGCCAAAAATTGCATACCGAAGCCAGTAAAAGTCCCACCGCATGGACAATCGTGGCCGAAGGTTATCAATAAACTACTAGTCAGTTTTGGAGTATTGGGCCATATACTAGCTGGTCGGGCCCAGATGGCCCATTTGCATGTACCGCGGCGGGCCAATAAACTATACCTAATCTCGACGTATGACCTGGCGTTTGTTGGTGATGTTTTAAAGGCTCTTCGTTAGCGCTATCGTGGCTTTTATCTAGGGCAAAAGAAAATTGACGATAGAGACTGAACTGAATGGTTTTACGCAATCAAACCAGTTTTCACGTAAAGGTTTGAACGATAATTATTTGATATAAAGTTCTTTAGTAACTAGTCTAAATATACAAAACTATTGCGTTACTGACTGACTGATTTATTAACGTACGCCTAAGGGGTCAATTTTCGGAAATTCTGTTCTTAGTGCACCCAAATGCATCAGTCATTAACGCAAATGTTATATATATTTTATTTTTTGATATTCACAGTAATTGGTATCAAAAATTAAAAAATGTATATAATGGTAATGCTTGTCAAAAAATCTTAAACTTTAAAAGTTTGTAAACTAAAGGTGTGACTTGGCAAAGTGCGGCAGCCACGCGCTGCTAGCCGCGCTATAATTGGATGACAGCCGCGCGTACATTTACCTTTATGTTTAAAGTAGTCACGCAGCAAACTTATGTCCTGCGAATGTCTGATCGCACCTATACGAGGCAGCACGTCAAGTGGCGAATAAATATTAACTCAAATATCAAAACTAAAAAACCTTATGCTAAACTTTTAAGCCAGAGATTCTGCCAAATAAGTCTGTAATACAAGCTTTTACGATTTGATCTTATTGTTCCAATAATATCCTTTCAACACAACTCAAAAAACAAACAAACAAACAATGAAAATTCGCTATTTCCATTCAAATAGTTCCGAATAAAGTTTCAGAGATGAGCGAAATTAAGCGATCAACTCTATTTGCGTGCGATTGGCCAAAAGAGAGAATAAAATTCGAGTTGATGAGTTAAGTCAGCAGACCAGCTAATTTAAATGAAAGCGAGAGTAGGTGGAAGTTTAAAGCCATGTCAAGTGCCATTCGACGAGAGTAGTTCGGTGGTTTTAACGCTGAAATGGGCGCTGATTGGCAAGCTGAATAGAAAAACGTCAAGAGAGTTTGAAAATTATCGCTTTGATATTTCAAAAAAAGCATTTGAAGTTTTGGGCATCTATTGTTCACTTTTTACGTATGTAATGGTACTCGAAAATATCTCCAAAACTAAATTGTAATCTACACTAATATTATAAAGAGGAAAGATTTGTATTTTTATATAAGTGTGTGTATGTTTGTAACGAATTAGATCAAAAACAACTGAACCGATTTCAAAATTCACCATTTGAATGCTACATTACACTGATTAATATAGGTTAAATTAATTACAGGAACAACAAAAGGAACAAAAGGATCCTTACTAAAACTACAATAATGTAACCCAATGTGTAAAAAAATTGCCATAAAATTTATTTCATCAGTCTTATCTATTCGATTATTGAAATTTGACAGGACAACGTCTGTCACGGATCGGCTAGTGTAAAATATAAGATTAAATAAAAACATTATTATTGACAAACATTTCAGCGCCATATAGCCCAAAACCGAGTAAAGCTTAAACTATGAAACCAATGACTGATCAAATACCTACTTATATAATGTACTTACTTTTTATGAATACAAACTTTAAATATTTATATTCACCCACACACAGAACAAATATCTATGTTCATCACACAAATATTTGTCTTGGGTGAGAATTAAATCCATAATCTACGCAGAAGCACAGAAAACAGAGCTGCTACCAATTAAGCTGTAATTTGCATTTCAAACTTAAAAAAAATAATTAAATAGGATCCCGACTGTAATCCTCAAGTACGGTAGACATCCTCTCAGATCTCCAGACGCTTAGATCCTTTGAAGATGTCTAGTGGGGGTAGTCAGAGGCCGTGTTGGCCGAGTGGGAGGTACTAAGACTTTCAATCTGAAGGTCGTTGGTTCGAATCCCGGCGTGCGAACCAGTTAGTATTCTTATAAGCGGCGATGGGCTTGCAACCTGTAACGTGTGGAATGCAAACTACTGCAAAATGCGGACATGTGCCAAATATAATGTTTGGACAAACTTATAAAATAGATATGAAATATTTTATGGAACAACATTAGTTGTTAATTTCATACCAGACGTGATAATCTAAGTGCGTCTTAGGAAGCAGTAAAGTAGCTTTTAATGTATTAACAAAAAAAACACATAAAAAACAGTATTAAAATATTTCTTTCTTTATTTCAATTCCAGCGACTACCAATACATTACTTTGTTCTGAAAATAGAGAGTTTTCCGTACAATTGTTGGATTAAACACCATTCATAGTGTGCAACGAACCGACACCTCGCTGTTACGAACTCGACTGCAAGCTAATGTTTTCTGGATTTAACATTTTAATCCTATACGAATGTATGAAATATTCCTTCTCTCGATAATTTTTATATACAAGTTCGTTCTAGCCGTGTTCATTCATCATCACTACATAGTATAAAGCAAAGTCGCTTTTCGCTTCCCGCGTCTGTATGTCTGTATGTATGTTTGCAAAACTACACAACGGAATTTGATGCGGTTTTTTTTAATAGATAGAGTGATTCAGGAGGAAGGTTTATATGTATAATAACATGCTACCCGTGCGAAGCCGGGGCGGGTCGCTAGTTTTTATATACAATCTGAAGAACGTGGTTTCGAATCCCGGCGTGCATCAATAGATTTTTCTGTTCGAAAATTTATATGCTTATCAAAACCACGTGCCAACAACGGTGAAGGAAAACATCGTGAGGAAACCAGTTACTGTTCTTATAAGCGGCGATGGGCTTGCAACCTGTCACGTATCGAATGCTAACTACTGCAAAATGCAGGTATATGCCAAATATAATGTTTGGACGTGCCTCTGACTACTCCCACTATACATCTTTAAAAGATCTAAGCGTCTGAAGATGTGAGAGGATGTCTACCGTACTTGGGGATTTTTTCATATTTTATTTAAGTTCGTTTTTGATTTTTCGCTAGTTTATTTTAGCTTATACTAATGTATACTATACTAGCACTCCGCCCTGACATTGCACGGGTTTACTAATAAAGATTATTGGCAAATATTTGATACCTTAGGTCACATTATTGCAGTTTTCTTGGATATCTTTAATTTTTTTGAAAATGAAATGTATTTATTGCTATTTTTGTGTTTGTAATTATCAGTACCAGGTTCGTTTATAAGACATTTACCGGAAATTTATTTGTATGTAATTATTTAAGCTTGCACAGGACGTTTGAATCAGCTAGTTGTTAATAAACTAAACTAAATACCAACAGGGTTCTCTGTGTCATAGTTATAAGAAACCTAGCCCCGGACTAAATATCTTCAATAATGTCCCGTTGTGAGAACACACCGGATCCCCTCTGCCTCTTTCAGACTTTCAGCTCTTTAGCAAAAGCACTATTAATACTCAGCTCACCTAACTCAGGTACCGCGTGAGTTATCTAATGCAGTGTTACAACATAATCTTCAAAGACTAAACTTACCGGCTACAGGTACAGTTTACGCCGCTGGCTTTTTGCACATAAAGCAGTGACAGCGTTGCGTGCCACTTGTTTTCTGCGACGCAAAGTGTGAGCGTTAATGAGGAACGTGGTGGAAGCGATTTTATAAGCTGGGCGTCTACTCCGCCAACCGATAAACGACATATGAGCAACGTCACATTTCCGACACGATGGAACGATCGTCATTACTTTGCGTTGCTGTCAGTACAAATGTCGTATGTAAAAACGTTAGGTTTTCAGGAGACACAAAAAACGGATTATTATTATATCTATGAAGTTTTTTTACAATATTTAAATGTAAATAGCTATAGTTTTATAGTTTACATACGTAAATTATACTCCTGCAAATCAATTTACTACACATACAGCCAATAAAAAATAGCAAAATTTTGACATACGTGTTTTTGTACTGACAGCAACGTTTGGCAATTGACATCATACATTATACTATGACAGACGACGATTTCGAAGAGTTCGGTTTGGCCGAATATATCGGAGCACTGTCGTATGAGAATACTCTGCAAAACGATTATCACACTTGTATACTATCATTAATGGAAAACCTTGCGACTTTGTTCACTTAAAGTTTTTCTCAAACAAACAATTCCGTTCTTAGTGCACACTTCTACTCTTCAAAAGGAATACATCCTCTAACTTTCAAGTTTCTAAGATCAGTAGATTGTGGCAGTCAGTCAGTCATTCTGTAATGCAAGAGTTACAAATATATGTTGTCTTTCTACACTTCTCTACATGCAGAATATTAAGTGTTTTTTGTTCTGTTTTGTGTGCATACGAAGGGTAATTTTTGGGCACCTATTTGACATTAACCATTTAAAAGGAATATCATTCCGGATGTACACTACACAGGCTACTTACAATCCATGTACTACGTAGGCTAAGCCACGCCCAGAAACTAATAGTACTTTAAAAGGACTAAGGACCAAAATCGCTGCCGCTTATCACTTTAGCCACAACTGGCATAACTCCAAGCGGCTTAGTGCCCACAAAACACTGTGGCGTGTCGCGATATCCACCTAGAATAAGTAATAGTGAATTAGAGCTCAACTATTAACTTAGGTTGCCTCACTTCTTAAAACCTCCTTCTCGGAGAGATAAAGTTTTATCAATACCTATAGATGTGAAAGTTTGAGTGTTTGAGTATTTGTTTGCTATTCAATTATGACTGAAGACTAAGACTGAACCGATTTGAATGTCTCCTTTACTCATAGGTCATGAAAATAGGTACCTACAACGCCAGTAACGCCAATAAGCTTTAATAAGCTTAGCAAACCTTATGGTTAGCTAAGACCGGTTTAAATGCTAATCAATTACGTTTTGCTCAAATAAATCTATGAAATAACTTTGTGATGACCACAGTTACGGTGAGCGAGTAGCAGAATGTGAGATATGTGCTCAATCCCAGTGGAAGGACATAGCATGGTCTGCAAATATTCATAGCCTGTACGTAGTTTCTGTAGATAATCCAGCCCCCTTACCATAAGCTCTAAAGTAATATAAAATAGTACTACCTGCGGTGCGAAAGTGACGCCATACGAGTTTCTATAGTATATTTTCATATTACTTTAAGAGCTTGTGGACTGGACTATTTATGATTTTTTTGTGTAGAAATAAGAAACAACTGACAAAGATATATACACAACTAGCGACCCGCCCCGGCTTTGCACGGGTTTAATACATATAAATCTTCCTCCTGAATCACCACTCTATCTATTAAAAAAAACCGCATCAAAATCCGTTGTGTAGTTTTAAAGATATAAGCATACATACAGACGCGGGAAGCGACTTTGCTTTATACTATGTATTGATGACTTTACCAAAACAAAACCGAAGAATAGATACGTGGTAGAAGTTTTATTTTAAGAAGTTTACTGTTTTATCTGCATTCAGATGTGAAATTGATTAAAATACTTGCACAGAAGAGAATGTTATTTTATTACCTGCAATAGAATTGAAAAGCGAATCCGGCAATAAATAAACTTTATTATTTGAATCGCTCCTATTAAAATCTACACTGGTAAATATTAAGAACTATTCTATTCTTTTTAGGGAGTTTTATTGGTTTTTTATTACTTTAGTCTATCGTAAAAAATAAAGTTAGGGTTTTGTCAAAAAAAACTAAAATTAAAATTGTTTCACTAATTGAAATCACAAAAGTCATCATCTTAAGGTGATAAGTGAAATTTTTGACATTTTGTATGGACTGACCCTCGTATTCAAGAACGACACTATGAGAACACGCACGCACAGTGGACGAAATCTTTTTTCATAAACGTCACTTTATGTGTTGAGCGACACTATGGCGCACACTACCGTGTGCCTTTAGAGCTCAACTTTGGCTAGAGGCACACGACAATGTGCCTCTAGTCACACTATGCAGTGTCGCACAACACATAAAGTGATTTTTATGAAAAAATATTTCGTCCACTGTGGGTGCGTGTTCTCATAGTGTCGTTCTTGAATACGAGGGTGAGTCTAACCGGATAAGACGGAAAAAGTGATAAAACCGCATTATCTTGAAAATCATCAAATTTAAAAAAAAAAACCGTCTGTAATTTACTTAGCTAGTATGATTATCTAACGAATTATATAAAAATGAACTGTTTATTCATAGTTTTGATTAAAAACGAAACTAGTGTTTTTGAAGAGCCAACTTTAGAAAAAATCTATTGAGATAAGCTTCATCAATTGTGTTTCTATCTGTAATTTATCTAGATTAAATCCTTAAGTTATCTTTGTCGTAAAAAAAAAAAACTGTATGTTTTGCGGTTATTGAGAAAAAAACGATTCTGCGTTCTTCAAAAACATTAATTACTCCTCTTAAATCTTGGATTATTTTATATTTTGGTATTATTACGGAATCGGGCATCTATCCATATTTACAAAGTAACAGTTGTTTTTTTATTCTTTATTTTATTTTGGCCTGTATCATCCCACTACAGGGTAAAGACCAACTTCCCTCCCTTTACATAATATCTCAATCTTCTAAATTTTGCCAATCATTTAAATTACAGTTGAAAGCATCCCGCCATCTCCTCCGGAGTCAGCCACAACGACGCGAGACATACTATGCGGAGACCAATTAGTTGTTATTTTGGCCCAACGATTGTCCGTCATGCCCTGCCCAATCCCATTTGAGTTTGACCGTGTTTGTTAGTGTGTAATGTTATGTTAGTTGCTTTTTAGGGTTCCTTACCAAAAGGATAAAAACGGGGCCCTATTACTAAGACTTCGCTGTCCGTCTGTCTGACACAGGGCTGTATCTCATGAACCGTGATAGCTAAACAGTTGAAATTTTCACAGATTATGTATTTCTGTTGCTTCTATAGCAACAAATAATAAAAACAGAATAAATCAATATTTAAGGGGGGCTCCCATACAATAAAAGTGATTTTTTGCCGTGTTAACAGATAATAGCACGGAACCCTTCGTGCGCGAGTCCGACTCACACTTGGCCGGTTTTTTTTACTTTAAAATCACAAGAACGCCACGCAAATTAAAATACTATTCTTATGCTTTTTAATATTCTACGCTATTAAAGAATCATGAAACATAATTGTAGGTGGTTATATTTTTGCACTGTGTTGTGTAATCTTGTTATATTGTTGCATCGAAAACAACATAGTTAAACGATAAACTGGTAATTCTTAAATAAAAAACACATAAATAACGTGCACATTCCTGAAAAATTGAATTGCAAAATGTTCATCAAAAACTGTAACTGTCCCGCAGCATATCCTCGAAATATAAAATATGAACAAGTGTTATGCAACCACAGTTATTGGGTCCAATTAGAGGTCTCGGTTCCGGTTTAATTGCTGCGATTTCATTTATTTATTCACCAAGCGGTGTCGACGGTAAGGGTACATTGTGGGAACGTTGTTAAACAATCCAGAAAAGCCGTGGTCGAATGGGAGATACATCGATATTAAATTCGAAGGTTGTAGATTCAAATCCCGGAAAAAGGAATGGTATATTCCCAACCATTGTTTATGTACCCAACCATAATATCATTATAGTTTTTGTTGATACTGCACTAAAAATATATATATTACAAAATATTTACGAAATATAATATAATAGCTGCTCGCCCCGGCTTCGCACGGGTGGTACTCTACCAATTTTGTGAAAACTTCATAATAAACCATCTACTAAATAGTCCGAACAAAGCCTAAACGTAAACATTTGGTTTGGATAGGTGAGCCCGTTCTTGAGTTATAAAATTACAACGAAATGTGGCATTGATTTTTATATATGTATATAGATAAGATAGATACTACACTAATTATGATATGTAAGTTTATGTATTTTTAATAATGTATGTGTAAAAATATACTAATTCAATATCTTTTTTTTACAAATATCTACCAATCCCTTTCCAAATTACAAAAAGATTAGCTGGCAGAAAATTAATATAGTGCAATAAATACTTTTCTATAAATCTAACTATAAATATGTAGACATTCTTTTATCTCCAGACGCTTAAATCTTTGAAGGTAAATGGGTATATTGTGGTATGTAACTACCCCCTACAGCATCACCTACTTTTTAAACTAATTACTGTTAAGGTGATAAGTGAAATTTTTGACGTTTTGTATGGGCTGAGTCTACCCGGATAAAACTGAAACAGTGATAAAACTGCATTATCTTGAAAACTATCAAAAAAACCGTCTGTAATTTACGTTAGATAATCATACTAGCTAACTAGTATGATTATCTAACGAATTGTATAAAAATTAACTGTTTTTGAACTGTTGTTGAAACTAGTGTTTTTGAAGAGCCAACTTTGGAAAATAAATCTATCGAGAAAAGTTTCACCAATCATGTTTCTGTCTGTAATTTATCTAGATTATATCCTTAAGTTATCTTTGTCATAAAAAACAAAACTGTATGTTTTGCGGTTATTGAGAAAAAACGATTCTGCATTCATCAAAAACATTTATTACTCGCCTTAATAAGATAACGTCATTTTTCTGTAGAGAAAATCAATCGGTGTATGACCAGGGTATAAACACACGACCAGCGTATCTATTTTCCGTGATTGTTCGAACTGGGGCTCCAATGTATCAATATGGTTGTTTTTGATGAATGGCCTATCACCAAGCTACAAGAGTAGTTCAAAACTATAAATAACATGAAATATGATAGTTATAATAGTCATAATAGTTATTTATTGATAATCATAATTATTAGGTCAAACATTATTGTTATACATAAGATATGATACTTAAGTAACATTTTTCATATCACAGATAAATTAAATTACAATCATTATACATTTGCATTAATACTTATTGTCAATGAATTCCTCATAACTGTAGAAGGTTCGCTCGATAAGCCAGCGTTTCAGTTTTCTTTTAAACTCAACCAAGTTGGCTGCCTCTGTGACGCTATCAGGAAGATTGTTGAATACAGATGTTGAATATGATTTTTATGACGGCGACTACCCTGGCACGGAACAATCAGACGACCTGTCTGATGCTTGAAACCGCAGTAGAGGCTCACGCACCGTAAATCGCAGTAGAGGACGGCCCCCCACTAGATGGAAAGACGATCTGATAAAGGTCGCTGGGAGCCATAGTGTGCAGGCTGCACAAGATCGGTCGTTCTGGAAATCTATGGGGGAGGCCTATGTTCAGCAGTGGACGTCATGTTGCTGAAATGATGATGATGATGAATCCTTTTAGTATGTAGGGGTCTACTAATCGGATCACGACTGTAATCCCCGAGTACGGTAGACATCCTCTCAGATCTCCAGATCTCTCCTCTTAGATCCTTTGAAGATGTCTAGTGGAGTTCCATAATGTAAATGTATTTTTTTTGTAATTTGATTTTTATGTATGAGAGTCACATTATATTATAGACAAGCTAACCCGGCGAACTTCGTATCGCTTTAGAATTAACAAATATTGTGTTAAGTTACCGTTCCCGTTTCCGTTCCCGTTATAAAAAAAAGTATCCTATGGTTTTAAGCTACCTACCACCAATTTTTTAGCCAAATCGGTTGTTATAAATAGTGTAACTAACACGAATTTCTTTTATATAGATTTGCATTTCAGTGCATCATCAAAGCCTTATGTAATTTTTCTTTAGTCTATTTCAATCTAAATTATCTAGTAGAATTCGCTGATCATTCAGAACGCCGATAGTTCAGCATTTTTTGTTTTATTTTATTTCTTTGTTATGTTTGTGGTGTGCAACTATTTTATATTTCTATCTATGTAAAGGCAGTCTGGATAGAACAAATTTAAATCCAATGTTTTCTAACGCCGTTTTGAGCATGTTATAAATGAGCAGATACATCAGAAAGACTCGTTGGTTCACGCCCACTTCTTAGTAAACTTTGGATCAGAAGGCGGGGCCACGAGCTGGCCTGATTTGAATACACGATGTGATAAGGTTTGGTAGAATCTACATCATCGCACTTATAACTGTAATATTATGATGAAAAGTTTTGATATTTTTGTTACTCAATAACTTCGTAACGGTCGATCAATTTTTTATTGACCTGACTTTTTCGCTCAAAATAATACCCTTTAGTTGATTTAAATGGGAAAGTATGTATTAAAATCGTTAGAAACTAAATTGCATAAATTTTACCATAACTGTTGTAGTTGTAGTGAGACTATTTTTATTTTATTTATAAGCTTAAGAAAAATAATCAGGCAACAAATACTGCTGGATGCCTAACATTTCTTCGATGATCCTTTTCGTAAATGTTATGTAGATCTCCGGTGTTATGCCGAGCCAACAACGTAACAGTTTTAAACCGAATCGAATCGAAAATCAAGGTAAACTACATAATATAATGTACTAAAATATACTATAACTACTATATTATACTATACAAGGTCCAATCAAATCAAAACGCTATTGATAACCTCCAAAGATTTTCAAAGGCAAGCTGAAATCCAAAGTAATTAGAAAGATCATTTTTCAAACCAAGGTTAGGTGAAAATAGCCGAACGATTATGGTAGTTACGAAAACCAGAATTATTTATAAGGAAAATGGCTGTACAAAATTAACTGCTATGTTGCCGGTCGTCAACAAACCCTAATTCCGACTGTAGATTGACGATTTCTAAGCGGTTTTCGAATCACGCACAGTGAAGCTTCCTAAGTCAGCGCGGCTTAGTTTTATGAGTATCGTATTATAAAATAATTATGTTTTTAAAAATTAAATTTAGGGAGCTTTATTTACTTTTTGAATCTTCTAAATTCTTAATCAGTTCCTCGTCAAAGTTATATGAAACGAGGTACATACATGCATACATAAAATCATGCCTGTTTCCCAGAGGGGTAGGCAGAGACCACGACTTTCCACTTGCTACGATCCTGACATACTTTTTTTTCTTCATTCAATCTCCTTCATACATTCCTCATGCATGCTCGTCGGTTTAGATTACTCTTGACCTAGCCTTTTTACAAAACGTCACTAATTTGGTCCATGAAAATAAGCCGAGGTCTTTTTCTCTTTCAACGATCCTATTCTTATAGAAAGATAAAAGATGGAAATGTAATAAAAAAAACCAACAAAGAAGATATCCTCTCAGATCAGGATTGAGAAAAGAGGCACGTCCAAAGATTACATGTGACACATGCCCACATTTTGCAGTAGTTAGAATTCCATACGTGACAGGTTGCAAGAAAAGTAACAATTTCATATTGCTGTAATTTTTCGAAGGATTTTCATGGCGTACAATTTTAAAGTAAACTCATTTCCATACACCTTTTAGCCTCTGACCGCAATTTGGCTTTCTTTAATTTTGTTTTCAGCATTCGCTCAAGCTGTCTGTCAAGTTGGATGGGTTTAAGTTTGTTCTTTTTTTTGATGGGTAGCGAAATGGAAATTATGATTTGAGACATCGCGGGTGTTTGTTTTTAATGATACTCCAATTGTATCAATCACTTGGTATACTATCAATACAGGGTTTAGAAACGGTTCAAACGGTTTCAAAGTGATCCTTGTGATTTTATTGAAATAAATACATTTTGACCTTGGTTACGCTCCAATGAAAATGTTAATTGTACTTTACGTATATAAGAGTACAAGTTTTTATGAAGTTTAGGTTTATTATACATAAGTTATTATAAATACCTAAACTTGATTTACAAAAGAAAATAAAGGGGCTACATTTTAATGAGAGTAAATCCACTGACCTCAGTACCCTGGACCTTGAGCTTCATATGGTCCTCGCGGGTCGTCTTGCCGTCTTTCCGCTTCTTCCAGCAGTAGCCGTCCCTCCTGTAGCGGACCTTCTTGCGACTGTACAGCAGCATCGAACCGCTCTTTGGTCTAAAACAAAACAAAACAAGACACGATCAGATCCTGAAGTCAAAGTCAATAATAATAAGGGTGAGTTTTCACGGAGCTGTACGGAGCGGACCGAACACAGCGCTCGACATTTTAAAACTCGAATATTTGAGTACTGTCATTGGCCTGCACAGCTTCGTACTCAACTAGATAGAACTCATCTTTAGTATGTAGGTATTAACAAAAAAAAGGTATATAAGTAAAGTAGTTCCCATTTTAAAAGCTTTGCTTTGGGTTAGTTGGCGCTGTGTAAAATGTCCACTTATATTTTTATTTATTTTAACCGCGGCACATATTTAAAAAGAGTTTTCGCCAGTTAAAAAATACATTGTACGCGGGCGAAGCCGCGCACAGGAGCTAGGTTTAGAATAAAGCGTTTGAGCACTCTGCCGGGATCTAACAGCAATGAATGTCAACCGGATCTTGCAGAAGCAAAGTATTCGCCAGTTTATCAAGGCCATCTCTCGTCCCGCCGGAGTAATTAGAGAGCCCAGAACGTACCGCTGACACAAACACTGCCAATAAATTACGCTAGGGTTTGTTTGTTTGTCCTGAAGACCTGAAATATTGGTGTTAGTTGTCTTTAAAAAGATTTGTTTGTAGACGCTTTTAAAATTCTTTTTAGCTGCTAACTGCATTTTGGAAAATGAACAATTATTGCGCTACATGTAGACCTACCTACCCTATTGTATGTCTGTCATGGATGTACGTGTACGTTATTTGATAAATATTTTGTTTACAACGCAATTCATATTTTAATACTAATTATGATGCACCAAATAGATGATTACGATTTTTATAGTTATATTTTTTAAAACAAAATAAAATTGTTTCTGTGTAAGGCGTGCATGGCGAATTTATTTAAATTTATGATAAACTATATTTTATAAAAAAAAAGTTGGACTTAAAAAAGCGATATTTAAGAGCCATTTTTATGAGATCTATCTGGAAAAGTTTTACAACCGCGTTCTATAATTTGTTTAAAAACCATAAAGTTATCTATGCCATCGTATCAAAGATGAACCGTTTGCAAATATTGAGAAAACACGATCAGAACCTCACCTTAAACTTTATTAATGTCAGCTCGGAATTAATAATTATACGAGTAAATAACCGGATACGTGGACACAAAACCGACTGAAATCCGTCGCAATATATATTCGTAAACCATTTTCGTACTCAATAATGCGTGCAGTATTGTTTTATGAGTAAACGGTTTTTAAAAATCAATGGTACTCGTAAACATTATCGTATTTTATTGTTTTGAGCCGTTGTTCATTGTTTTTCATTTCAACTGGCCTTAAAGTGGGTTTCCAATGACGCGTAATTGTGCGGACCTGTGCGGAGCGGACCGTGAATTAATCAATCACAGCGCTCGAAATTATTGGGTCAAATATTTCGAGCTCTGTGATTGGTCCGTTCCGCACAGTTACGCGTAGTGGAAACAGACTCTTAAAACTCAGTTTATAGTAGCTCTGCTTCCTGAGGATGTACTAAGTTAAGTTTAATGTCACGCCTCACCATCTTTTCCTACACCCAGGACAACTGGCAGAAAATGTTGTAAGATTAAGTTTACCTTACATTGTTTCATTATGTGAAAGCAGTACAAAAAAGTAAATAAGTGTACTATCAATTATCTGGTTCCTAATAGTACAAGCTTTGCTAAGTTTGAACCTAGAAGGCAAAAAACAAACTGAGCTATAAAGCGTTTTCTATTTTTTTAATAATAAAAAAGTAAATAAATAAAAATAGGATAACGACGACTGTAATCCCCAAGCACGGTAGACATCCTCTTAGATTTTTAGGCGCTTAGATCCTTTGAAGATGTCTAATGGGGGTAGTCAGAGGCACGTCTAAACATTATATTTGGCACATGCCCACATTTTGCAGTAGTTAGCATTCCATACGTGACAGGTTGCAAGCCCATCGCCGCTTATAAGAATACTAACTGGTTTCCTCACGATGATTTTCTTCCCCGTTTTGAGCACGTGTTTTGATGCGCATATAATTTTTATCGCAAATTTCGTCTTTATCTATAAAATGTCCACCAAAATGTATTTACTATTTAGTTTTCTGTTTGTCATACTCCAAATAATATATATTTGCGCTTTTGCTAAAACTTAACCCATAAACGTACGTACCACCACTTTATTAGGTGCAGTCTTAAGAATATGTGAAGCTATTAGAAAATTCATAAATGAATGCTCTTGGGTAAAAAACTTTCCTCTTTATGACTAGGAAAAACAAGATGGCTACTAAAAACTAACCAGTTCAGTAGTCTCTAGTAGTGCTTTCAACATGTATACTGGGACTATGTTCAAACTTTAACTTTTATATGTAGCTACTACCAACGGTGGTGTCTAAGTAAAACCTCATTTTATAGTTCTTGAATGAATGAATAAAAATACTCTATAGTACAGCTATAATAAAAAATATACAGATCTTAAATTATTATTAGAAAAGAAAACTACAATAGAAAATTAATGGTCTTATCGCTAAAAAGTGATCTCTTTTAGACGCGTACAAGTGTACATACTAGTATTGTCATGTACATGTAGAGCCATTATTCAGATGATAGGTTGTAATAACAACATTTGTTGGTAAGTTTTGTAAGCAAAATCAGGTTTTCTTTTAAATATTCAGAAGACTTCGTAAAAAATAATAATGCTTATTCTCAATTATACATATTTTTAAAATAATATATTTTTATCATGATTATTCCAGGGTATACCTATAGTTTTTGAGATATATGATCCAAGAATGATTTATGAAAAACCAATGTAACATGACGGTGTTAATTGTAGATTTTTACGGATCACGTTTGATCTCAGTTCGGGGTGAAATATCAGCAAAATTAAAATTCATAAACACTAAATTTAAAAATCAACACCGAAATACATTCCTAAATTGCAGCAACCGAAAGTTTCACTGATCCGTTTTTATTTATTTGCGCAATAAAATCGATTCGAGCGGCCATATTTCGTGACGTCATCCACACGCGTTATATCACGACAAAAACATGTCCGATTCATGGCTCAGTCAACTAATAAATTGTTGAACAACGCATAAATTGCAGCGATCTATGTTAGCCTGATTTTTTGTCGGTGTTTTGAAGGCAGCTACCTGTCATGGGTTAGATTGTCATCGATAGTGCGAGTTGTGAATGGGTTTACAATCTGAAACTAAGGGGTTTTTGTTTTTTTCTGGATTTAGTCGGACAGATTCCGAATGGGAACAAATAAAAGTTGAAAAATGTAGCGCTCTAATCCCTGGCGTGCTGCAAATGTTTGAATAACAAGATCGTATCTAATGTGTTTTTTATAATAAAATAACCGATAGCGTTAAATATTTTTGCCTGTTTTTTTAATACCTATTATCATCACGTAATCTCCAAGTACGATAAACATTCTCTCAGATCATGCGCTTAGATCTTTGAAGATAATTAAAAGAGGTAGACAGGGGCAGGTTATTTTTGTATTAGTGAATAAGCGAAAACAAAACCCCACTTATAAAATGATAACAATACCAACACTGTGTCAAAACTTAGTAACGTGTTTTATTTAAATACAGCAAAAATAATAAAGACGTCAACCTCCAAAACAATTCCCAAAAAAGTCCCGTAATAAACGATGTGAACCTACTTTACATAATAAATAAGTTATCTTATCTATATTTCAAACAAAAAACATTATCTTGTTGTCTAATAAACACGATTAATTTTTCACATAACGCGGCTCGCCTGAAAACTTAAGCTTTGAACTTTCGTAAGCAACTTGTAAATAAAATTATGAATATAAAATAAAGACTGCTCCCCGCGTTTATTTATTTTTCATGCCTTTTGTAGGCTGAACAAGCATTATGGCCATGCTGTATATAGCGTGTATAATTAATAAATATTATATCAAGCAAATTAATTATAATAATACAACTCTAACTCGTAGATCACGAATACACAAATCGAGCCCTATTTATACACTACCTATACCTTGCTACCTTGCGTCCCTCAACTTGAGACATACCTAAAGATGTAAAGCCTCCTAAGCCTCTAATTTCACCGACAAACACACTTTTAAAACCGGGACACGGTTATGGCGACAGAAATAAGTCGAATACTCGGTGATAATGTTGCTTTTGATACGTAAATATTATTAAAAAGAATCTGTAATTGTTTAGTTAATTTATTACAAACAAAAACACAAAGAACTGTTTATAATAGTAGTTTTGATAATAAGGTTACCGTTAATAAAATCTGGTCAAGTGCGAGTCGGACTCGAGCACGAACGGTTCCGTTATTATCTATAAAAAACGGCAAAAAAATCACGTTTGTTGTATGGGAGCCCCAGTAAAATATTTATTTTATTCTGTTTTTAGTATTTGTTGTTATAGCGGCAACAGAAATACATAATCTGTGAAATTTTCAACTGTCTAGCTATCACGGTTCATGAGATACAGCCTTGTGATAGAAGACGGACAGCGAAGACATAGTAATAGGGTCCCGTTTTTACCCTTTGGATACCGAACCCTAAAAATACAAAAAAAAACTTTTAACATGGTGCCGGGCGAACAGCTTAGCCAACTTGTAAGCTCTTATAAATAAAATTATGAATAATTAACCCCCGAAAAATCCTTGCGCACATATTAATAAATTAATCTCGTTGCGGGCGATGATATTAATTTACGGCCACTAGCGGAACCAGCTGGTTGGGTTTCAGTGATAAGAGAAAGCGTTTTTCCTTTTTTGATTATCTTAGGTTACATTATTGCAACACATGTAGATCTATATTTTTTTCATAATATAGCCCATGTTACTCGCAGATTTTTCTTCACTAATATTATCATGAGATGTTTATTATATCTTTGTTATTATTAAACTAAAAAACATCTGGACCTATTTTAGAAATTCTTTTACTTATCCAAAGCTTCATTATCAACGTTAATATAGGTTATATTAAAAAAATAATAAGATTCTCACAAAAATGGCAACAACTTTATTCTAAGGCATCAAAAATTACCCGTATTTTAATTAGTACACTCGTGTGAAGCCGCGGCGGACATTTATAGCTAGTACGAGATAAAAACCTATGTAAAAATAAATAGTTATTCTATTCCAGTCTATGCTCGGACCATTTCTCTTATCCCAACATACAGGACCTCCTTATCCCACCCAACACACACATTGCTCGCTTTAATCCCCGTAGAGCAGACAAATAGACGGCTAAAGAACCTACCCTATTATTTGTCAGCGTGGTGCACTAAATAAACAAGAAACTTGCCTGTGGCTTGGCTTTTAAAAACATCTATCTTCTATTTTTCATAATTTGATTTAGAAAGAAAGAAAGATAGAATTAATTTATTTGTGTCAACATAATTTCTAGGTAATGTAGGCACTCCTGAGACCCTAAGCTACCAAATGATACAGCTTCCATGAAAATTGGTTCAGTAGTTTACGAATAAAACCCGGCCAAACAAACAGACAGACTTAGTATTCTGATCGATTTTTTTTTGGTGTAATTTATGATCACCGTAATACCTTTTTGTAAAAAAATATGATATAATAAAAACCTCTTATTTCATTTCATAAAGGAATTTGTTTTAAATGCGACCACCTCACGATTATGTAATTTTTATCGCAATCAATTTGTATCAGTTTTTAATTGAAACCAGTAAATAAGGGATAGAATCCATAATTTCTAAAGTTGTAATCAAGCTTCGTTTGTGCTAATAGATAGACACAATGCCGCCATACTTACCGGTTTCAAATAGAAACTAATGAGATTGATTAAAAAATAAAAATAATAAAACCAGCCAAGTGTGAGTCGGATTAGGCACAAAAGGTTCCATACCATTATGTATGGGGGGCTCCCATACAACATACGTGATTTTTTTGCCGTTTAAATATTTATTTCAGAAAATTTCAACTTTCTAGCTTTCACTGTTCATGAGATACAGCCCTGTGACAGACAGACGGACAGACGGACAGTGAAGTCTTAGTAATAGGGTCCTGTTTTTACCCTTTAGGTACGGAACCCTAAAAATCAACTAAGTCAAACCGTTGCCCATTGAATTGCATACATTATTACTGTCCCATAGACCTATTTATTCGAACTAGCGTGCAAACTTCAAACTTTTGCGCTTATCTTTCGTTTGTTTCCGAACTATAGATACATCACCAGGTAGATATATATCTACCATAAAAGCCGAAAAATAACGTTGAAATTAGCGGTAACCGATGATTTATTAAACAGTTATCGTGCTGAAATATGCAGATTGATCGTAGCTGATACATAATATAGCTGGTACAATTTTACTATTTTTAGTAATAAGTGATTGGCCTTCTCACGCGGATTGACGCGTTGTTTGGAAGTCGGGTGTTGCTTTAGATTTCATTTCACAAATTATTATAATAACAGTTGTATTTTATTCTGGACTAATACAGCCTAAGTAATGGGTAGGTCTCATTTGTTCTATAGAACATGACGTCATAGAACAAAAAGACACAGTTTTTTACCAATTGGTTTCATAGAACAGTTTTGTTTTATGAAACCATAAAAAACAGGACTCTGGTGTGAAGCTTGCAGGTAGTTGTATGGTAAAAATTGTGTTTTTTTGTTCTATGATATCATGTTATAATTATATTACAAAATTATTTGATAGTCGTACGATAGACACATAAAACATAGATTGGATCTTACAAGCATAACTTCACGCAGGGGGGCTTGCTACGATCCTGACATACTTCTTTTGCTTCATTCACTGTCGACACATTCTTCATGCACACTCGTCGGGTTAGAGTACTCTTGACCTGGCCTTTTTCCGTCACCGATTTGGTCCAAAGAAAGTACGCTTCCAACGGTCTCACTCACACTCGTTTTATAATTCTACTTCGTCAATTCTTCTACATACCCAAAAATATATAAACATACTTTTTAGGGTTCCGTACCCGAAGGATAAAAACGGGACCCTATTCGCTCCGTCTGTCTTGATAGACAGACGGAGCGAATAGGGTCCACGCTGTACCTCATGAACCTTGATAGCTAGACAGTTGAAATTTTCACAGATGATGTATTTCTGTTGCCACTAAAACAACACATACTAAAAACAGAATAAAATAAATGTTTAAGGCTCTCATACAACAAGCGTGATTTTTGTGCCGTTTTTTTATAGATAATGGTACGGAACCCCTCGTGCGTTAGTCCGACTCGCACTCGTCCGGTCGGTTTTATTTTAATCTAATCCACTACGTTCTCTTATCACACTATTTCTCATTATCTTATTCAAAATTATACCACATTGTCTTGTTAATAATAAATAAACAATTCCAATTATGTTAAAGTTACTACCATGCTCTCACCCATAATTTTTGTAAGTTAAAAATGTGTGACTAGGAGCAGAAAACTTCGCACGTCGTATTTCAGAGTATATTTGAGTACTAAGTAATTTCTGATAATTCCCACGACCCAGACACAGAACAAACATCTATGTTCATCACACAAATATTTGCTCTGGGTGGGGATCGAACCCACAACCTACAGCGCTTAAGGCAGAGTTACTACCAATTGAGCTGTGAGGCCTTCATGTGTTTGTTGTTTTAAGTGAACGAGCTGTTCTCAAGTAAACCGTGGATTGGTTTTGCATGTTGGTAATTTTAGCGGAGTTTTCGTCATAAGTCTTGTGTTATGAGTTCGAATCGAGTTTTTATGGTAGTTCTGCGTGGCCCGAAGGTATAATTGCCGGTTTACGAGCCGGAGATGTTGTTAATCTGTTTTTATTAAGACTCGCTTAAACGTACCTTCGGAATTTCAGACAATCCTAATATTCTAATCCTACTAATATTATAGATGCGAAAGTTTGTGAGTGAGTGAGTGGATGTGTGTGTGTGTTTGTTACTCTTTCACGAAAAAACTACTGAACGGTTTATAATAAAACTTTACAGTAATATAGCTTATACATCAGAATAACACAGGCTACTTTTATCCAGGTACCACCTGTGCGAAGCCGAGGCGAGCAGCTTGTAATAATGTTTGGACGTGCCTCTGACTACTCACACTAGACAACTTCAAAGGATCTGAGCGTCTAGAGTTCATAGAGGATGTCTACCGTACTTGGGGTTTACAGTCGTGACCCTATTTTTTTTTTTATTATGATAAAGTAAGATAATAAGATCGGTCGTTCTGGAAATTTATGGGGGAGGCCTATGTTCAGCAGTGGACGTCATGTGGCTAAAATGATGATGATGATGATGATGATAAAGTAGTAAAACTTTGAAATTATAAATGAAAGTCTTGAACCGCATTGTACCAGTTATTCCTTTATGAAACAAAAAAAAACATTACTCACTTTCAGGGCAGTCGGGTAAAATCTTTTACAAAGAAAACCATTTTATGCCAAGTTGGAATATAAATTATTTATTCAACTTTGACCCAACTAATGTTCAACTTTGCTAACTTCCCGTTTAAACGTTAATAATTTTGTCTCCCAATAAATTTTCGTGTAAAGAGTGAACATTACCGCCTGGAACTGCTAACAAACTAATAAATAACTCAATGGAAACTAAAAGAGTAATGCCGCCGATACACGAACTAAAACAAACTGGCCAAGTGCAGGTCGGACTTGCGCACGAAGGGTTCCGTACCATTATCTATAAAAAACGCCAAAACAAAACACGTTTGTTGTATGGGAGCCACCACTTAAATATTTATATTGTTTTTAGTATTTGTTGTTATAGCGGCAACAGAAATATTTACATCATCTGTGAAAATTTCAACTGTCTAGCTATCACAGTTCATGAGATACAGCCCTGTGACAGACAGACGGACAGACGGACAGACGGACAGCGAAGTCTTAGTAATAGGGTCCCGTTTTTACCCGTTGGGTAGGGAACCCTAATAACACGAAGTCAAGTTTTGCATAAAAAATTCCTATAATGTACTAAAATGATCCCGACAACAATGTAGGCCTAAGTTTCCCGGGAAAGGGGTTTTTATTAGTTATTTTATTCAATTTGTTTTATATCGATCAAGTCTCAAACTCTCGGAGGTATTTCTTTTTTATTACTTTTATCTTTTCCATACTTTTTATAAATAGTGTTTTTTTATTTTTTAAAAACAATATGAGTATCAGGAGTAACAGGAGAAAATATGTTTTTTGTTGCGTTTTTTATGTCAATCTTCATACCGTTCATATTTTCTTAATGTTCTAATGTGTATAGAATAGTTTCAAGTTGGTCCCATGTAAATTATATTCATTTGGGACTAATAGTTCCTTCTTAAAACTTAAAAAACTAATATCGTCCCTTGACTTTTCGATTAGTCAAATTATCGTCAGTTTTCTTTTTGTTTTTTAAACGACATTGTTATTTAAAATAATGTAAACGAACACCCAACAAGTTGTCACATACCATTGCATTAATGTTATATCCTTAATCCTAAATAAAGGCTTAAAAACCAACCACTAAGTCGGGTCTTAAAAAGGCACTCAAAATACAGTTAATTTAGTGCCAAAATGCTAAAAAAAATGGCACAATCGCATCGGGCTGACACTAGGACTAGCCGGCAGAGATATAGTGAAGTTAATTGCGTTCAGCATGCGATGCGGCGAACGAAAATATTGTCCGGAAACCGGCTGATTTGGAAAGTTTTGTTTCGAGTATTCGGAAGTTTATTTTTGACTATCTTGCCAGACAATAAAAAACCGGCCAAGTGCGAGTCGGACTCGCGCACGAAGTATTCCGTGATTCCGTACTAATCTATAAAAAACGGTAATAAAATCACGTTAGTTGTATGGGAGCTCCCCTTAAATATTTATACTTATACTTTTTAGTATTTGTTGTTATAGCAGCAACAGAAATACATCATCTGTGAAAATTTCAACTGTCTAGCTATCACGGTTTATGAGATACAGCCCTGTGACAGACAGACGGACAGCGAAGTCTTAGTAATAGGGTCCCGTTTTTACCCTTTGGGTACGAAGCCCTAAAAAAGAGCTGTGCTAGCCCAGTGGTAGATATCTCGCCTTTAAATCCGAACAACGTGGGTTTCTATTCGAAAAATAAATATGCGCATTCCTAAGTGCTCTAAATGTGAAGGTAAAAATCGTAACCCAGTTAGTATTATTTAAAGCCATGGGTTTGTACTTTGAAAAGAAAGAACAATGTCAATGAACAAAGTCTATCAAATTTGATAATCCACAACCTTCGATCAGCTTATAAATTTTAATTTGATTTTCTGAAAACATTTGAACAAATTGTTTTCCCGTTCAGTTGGCGTCATTCCACATTTGTGGGAAATAATTTACTAAACCACAAAACAAAAAACGCGTGAACAAAATACGTGTAGTAAATAAAAAATATTTATTGACGCATTAGTATTACAATGTAAATGATTTTATTTCTTCAAAATGTGATTCTTTCATGCAATTGCCCTGCTCAAAAGGACAATATATCGCCGTTTCCAACACACAAACAAGTTGTTGTCCACTTTTCATAAAACAAAACGTTTTTTCAGACGTCAACACAAGGTTTAGTAGTCCGTGCCCTGACCGACTACGAACTGCGAGTGCCCCATCGAAACCTACGTCAAAGTTAGCTTAAAGCAGAAAGTGGTTGAAAAATATTAGTTTTACAGAACTCTAAACAAGCTACTGCCAAAAAGTTGATTTGAAAACTTCATCAGAAAAAAACACTACTTTTTAAAACTGTTTAGTAGAACGAGTTACGAACCTAATTTTCTTTCAAAAAGATTAGAGAAATCGTGCCAACAATAAAGTTGAGACAAATAGATATACTCGTATACCACAGAGTTAGTCTGGGAAAGTGAAATTCAATTGAGTTACAATTTATAGTAAATGTTTTAATCGTGATAAAATTCAATCAAGTGTGTGTTAGTGTAAATTTTCCAGAACATTCAATACTTTGTTTTATTTAGTACTAGCCGATTCGTGACAGACGTTGTCCTGCAAAAATTTCAATAGTCGCATAGAAAAAACACTTTCAGGAAACTACAAATGTTTTCCCTATAAACCTTGTCCTCATAAAATAAATAACGAATTTTGGTAGAATGCGTATCATTCAGTAGTAAAAACTAATGACACTTTTTATTGATAAAATAAATTCATTTGGTAGGTAGTCAAATTGATGTAATTTTTTTTGACAAAATGAATTTTCAATACCGACCATGGTAGGATTCAAGCTTTTTGGTAGAATGCGTTGCTATGATAACACAATGTTATCGGTCTAAGATGTCTATTTTTTTGCACATCACATCTATACCAAAATCATTCTTTTTGCGTTTTTTTATCATTTAGGGTTTGTTTTTCTGGTTATAATTTCCCCTTTATTCATACTAATTTTTTTTTCTACATACTACAGCAAATTTATTTTAATCTGTTTTTGTCGTTTATTTTTGATTAGGGAACAAACTTAGCAGCCTTATCACAAACTTTTGCATTTATAACATTATTAGAATATTAGAATGTAGCAATGTGGCCTATACCCTGAGCTCGAATCATTATCGTATAGTTAAGATACACACACAGTACTAGGATAAATAATAATAATAGATATTGGTGGACATTTTATGCAGCGCTATCCTGGTCCTTAACTAATTTGTGTTTGCCAGTTAGTACCTATGAATACTCCCGTCGATCAGTCAGTCACTAACGAGCTCAGGATTGTAACATAATATAATCTAGTTTCAATATCGGATCAGCATTGAAGTGTATTACAAATAAATGAAATTTTCCGAAGCGCATAACTTTAATCGTAATAAAGCACGTTTGGTTGAAGTTTCAAAAGTTTCAAGATTATGAATACATACTATCATATTTGTATGAACACTGGGATGAACAATGTTCGTCCTAGCTTTGTTTGGTAGTAAAATTTCTCAGGGGAACCGGCCTATTAATTAATTAAAGCCGTGAAGCCATGTTGATTTAGAAGGTACCTCAATCGTGGTCATGCATCGTTGGACTTACTGGGAAGGGCTCTCGACTTTTGGCCGTGGTCATGCATAGCTGTCGTGGGTCGGAACCCTAGTTACGCATGGATTTTTCTGTTTTCAATTGTTATAAGCGCAAGGAAACCAGTTGACTGGCCTCGCAGCTTAGTTGGTAGTAACACATTCTGCGCTGTAGGTTGTGGGTTCGATTCCCACACAGGATAAACATTTGTGTGATGAACATAGATGTTTGTTCTGTGTCTGAGTGCTATAATGTATCTTATTTTTGTATTTACAAAAAATAATAAGTATTCTATCATTTATTTAGCTTCTATAGTACAATCTTTGTATAGTTTGGAGCTAGATAGCGCTATGTGAAATGTCTAATAATATTTATTTATAAGTGAATTAGAAATATACCTATATATTATATCAGTTTATCTAAGCGCGACGCTAGATCGCCATAATAAATAAATATCAGTATGGTCGCGGGCGATGCTCATGATGAAGAGCATCTAAATTGTTTCGATACGTCAGCAATACAAGATAAAAAACCGGCCAGGTGCGAGTCGGACTCGCGCACAAAGGGTTCCGTACCATTATCTATAAAAAACAGCAAAAAAATAAAAACACTTTTTTTGTATGGGAGCCCCATTTAAATATTGATTTTATTCTGTTTTTAGTATTTTTTGTCACAGAAATACATCATCTGTGAAAATTTTAGCTGTCTAGCTATCACGGTTCATGACATACAGCATTGTCATACAACGAAATTTTAGTAATAGGGTCCCGTTTTTACCAATTGGGTACCGAACCCTAAAAACGTGGTAATTAGCCGTACTTTTAAAATGTCAGTATGACAGTTAAAATCTGAAGAAAAAAACTCTATCACTGCCACAAGCGTTACTAATCACAATATAAAACCTAATCCCCCGTATTTAGTTGTCACTTCACAAGCCATAAATCATTGTAGTTGATGCTAATTAGCTGGTTACCAAGCGAGCTTACAAGCTTACACTATGCTTAACTCTGATGAAGTTGAATTGCCGCGTCACGTGTCAACTTGGGAATGCAGGTTGTTGGTCAAGAAAATAACGCCTAGAGGTGACATTGTAAATAATTGAAATGTTATAAAAAATGTTATATATACAACTGGCCTCACAGCTCAGTTGGTAGTAGCTCTGACTTCTGCGCTGTAGGTTGTGTGTTCGATCCCCACCCAGGATAAACTTTTGTGTGATGAACATAGATGTTTGTTCTGTGTCTTGGTGTTATGTACAAAAACGTATTTAAGTATTCTATCAGTTATCTGGTTCCCATAGTACAAGCTTTGCTTAGTTTGGGGCTAGATGGCGCTGTGGGAAAAATCCACCAATATAAAAAAAAATATATACATATATATTTAAATATTACTACTTTCTACCCGTGGCTTTATGAGCAAAAAGTATCATAATGTATAATCATTACTTGATACTTTATATATCATAAGCTGTGTTGGCCGACTGGGAGGTACCTCGACTTTCAATCTGTAGGTCGTGGGTTCGAGTCCCGGCGTGCATCAATGGATTTTTCTGTTCGAAAAAAATATATGCGCATCAAAAAACACGTGCTCAAATGGTGAAGGAAAACATCGTGAGGAAACCAGTTAGTATTCTTATAAGCGGCGATGGGCTTGCCACCTGTCACGTATTTCTATACGTGACTTTATTCCCCAAGTACAGTAGACATCCTCTCAGATCTTCCAGACGCTTAGATCCTTTGAAGATGTCTAGTGTGTGTCAAATATAATGTTTGCCTCTGACTACCCCGTCAGAGGCAAACATTATATTTGATACATGCCCACATTTTGTAGTAGTTAGCATTCATTCCATACATGACAGGCTTGATTCTATCAAGCTATAATGCCTCAATTCATAAGAAACGTAATAGTCTTTGATTTGGAATATCATTAGGCTAGTTTTTAATAAAATAAAGTATTTTTAATAATTAATAACCTTCAGGATTAGGTTAGTCAGTTTTTAATTATAATAAAAGCTACTTTGCAAATTGTTAAATGTGCATTCATTAAAATACTCCTTAAAATAACATTAAATAACTTTCAAAGCACTGAAATGGCGTATTCAAATAACATTCAAGGTCCCAAACTACAGGTCAAGGCATACAGGCTTTAATGCAAATTGAACGAAACTTGACGTAGCACCTGCTACGCCGCTCCGTAGCACCGTAGCACCGTAGCACTTTGCTACGAAGAGTAATAGTTCAACAATTTTGATCGAAATGAAACACTTTGCAGTCGCGAACTTTTATTTAGGAAGAAATATGGATATTGTATTTTGATACAGCTTTCGTCGAGGAGATAAATGGGCGCTTGTATTCTAAGTGCAAATGCAAACAGCTTAAAAAATGAATATTTTTCAAAATTCCATCCACACAAATCGTTTTGTAAATAGAATTTATATTCATGACATTTTTACGCTTCTACGACCTCACATGACAATTTATCATGTCAAATTTCCAACCAGTTTCACCCGAGGGTGTAGAGTACTTTTAAATTGTTAAAAACCCGATATAATCTTTGCTTTTGTATTGATATTTGCTCTCCCATTTATTCTATTTTTTTAATTTATTCATATATCAAAATCAATCAAGCCATATTTTTAGCCACCAGTGTACATATTTACTCAAAAAATTTCATATTACACTTTTGGCAGTCGGGTAAAAGCCAGTAACACAAACATGAGTAAAGATTATAACGATTAAAAAACTAAAAACATAACCGACTTCATGTTGTTGTAAGTTCAATACAAAATTTAATTGCCTATTTTTTATCCATAGAGGTGGTAATTTTAAATGAAACTTAACAGAAAATATATATCCTCCTAGCCCAATAAAGATTTTTCTAAATGTCGGAGTGCTGCTACACAAAAAAATACAAATAAAAATAAACCGACTTAAAAACTTCTTTTTTTTTTTGAAGCCGGTTAATGAGTATAAAATCTGAAAATATGTAAAATCTTGAGTTAAGTGGAATCATTATTCAAAGAAATCATTAGTAGCAGTCACATTCAACCTGCAATTACTCAACGTTTCATTTCTGATTCGCATATAATTGTGAAAAATGTATTTAGCTGAGTTAGCGCTTTGAACATGACGGGTAGCAAGAAGGCAATATCTAAATGCGATTATATAATTTATTTCTTCGTAAAATTGAATACATTACCATCCTCTACTATTATATTGTATGTATAATTAATTGAGGATATATATAATATGTATATCCTAATCCTAATAATATTATAAATGCGAAAGTTTGTGAGTTTGTTTGTATATTTGTGCTTCGATCAGGCCTAAACGACACAACGGATAAAGATAAAATTTGCTGTAGATGTAGATATGATGCTCAAATAAAATATAGATTTTTTGAAAATACGAAAACATCCCGAAATAATAAAAAAACGCGTAAGGGATGATTTTGGTATAGATAACGCTGGTATGCAAGAAATCTGACATCAGTCGTCATAGCAACGTGCGTTACATTGAGTAACGAATTATCGAAATTTGGATAGGTCAACGTCTGTCGCGGGTCTGCTAGTATACCTATAAATATAGGTAGATAAACACATGTAGTGCTGACCCCACGAGAAGTGGGATAACATATCTACGTTTAGTCACACATAGTCATGTGAAAACGTATTAATAAAGATAATTAAACTTTTTGTCGATTTGATAACTCTTTCTCTGTTTTCTAGTTGAAACGATGTAACTTTGAAACAAATATTGTTACGATATTTCGTTTTGTTCGCGATTAGACCCCCTGGTATCTGCCTACCCCTATTAAAACAGGCGTAGTAGTACATCAAACTTTATAAGTATCAATAAATTCCTTACACCTATAAAACATGCGCACTAAACTGTAAATTATGTGCATAACCATCATAGTTTCAAAAGTTTTTACAACGTTATAGATTTTAAAATAGTTAAAATTTATTATAAAAGCGAACATTTTTATGCATAACTGCATAATCATACGTATTTATTACTTATCGAGGCATGAATTAAAGATGCCAGCGTAGATTGTCACCAGTTATCATCGTGACTAAGTGACTATCGTGACTATCAATCCATACGTATTTATTACTTATCGAGGCATGAATTAAAGATGGCAGCGTAGATTGTCACCAGTTATCATCGTGACTAAGTGACTATCGTGACTATCAATCCACTGGTGACTATCGTGACTATCCATGAATGAAGAATTATGGTTCTCGAAGTGGCTGCTAGAGGCGTTTATTGTGACTTTATACAAAAATAATAATACAATTATACATATTTATAATACCATCTTCCACTCGAGCCTCTGGTAGTCATAAAACTACTTTATTTCTTCTTTATTTAATGACCCATCCAATGAATAAATTAACTTCTTCCAAAATAATTAGTGTGAAGTGAAGAAGTAAGATTTTAATGTATCAAATGTTTGTTGTTCCGAATAAAGTAAAACAAAATATGAATAACTAGCTGAGTCCCGCGGTCTCACCCGCAAAAACTACTAATTATCTGATATAAATTATAAACTTTTAGCACTAAGGGATAATAAAACTTAATTATGTAATAATTTCCAAAATAGGATTAATTAAGTAGTTTCGTGATTAACTCCCACATCAAAATTCCCAAAATCACAAATAAACTTGACATCTGTGTAGATAGACTAAGAATATCAAGTTTACGCTCAACATCTACCTATTTTCAGCACAGAATCCCGCAAGTAATAAATAGAAAACTGGTGGAGAAAATAAAATAAACATTAGTATTCCCCACTATCCAAAATCAATTATGGCCGACGGATCTAGAATTTAATTGCATTGGTAAGCGTCGCGCGCGGCGCATTCTAATAACCCGGAAGTTTGGCACTGCTTTTTGAGGCAATCGAGTCGCTCGTGAGATCATGAAAAAATAGAAAATAACAGCAAAATTTATAGAATTACTGTTACTGTAATTTCCAAGTATGGTATCTTAGAGTATGTCTTGATCAGACAAACTCTAAGATCTCCAAGCGCTAAAAAAACGAATTATTGATTTCTTATTTGGTCTTTCGACTTTGAGTAGATTACTGCTATTGGAGTATTTACTAAATATTTGACGGCTCAATTGCAATTTAATTACGTCGAAACTGGTGCTCAGGGCACATGCCTAGAGTCAACGTTTCGGTGCTCAGTGGGCACTAGCATAGTGTAATCGAATCTGGGGTATGTTTCCTTTATTGATATTGAAGAATTTAAATTGAGTTTGAACATTCGCTTTTTGCATCCTACCTCCTAGAAGACTTAGTAAGATGTTACGACAAGGTCATTAGCGGCCACCCATCCAAAGTCACTTATGACGAGTAATACATTATTTGATAAATGCAGAATATTTTTTTCTCAATAACCGCAAAACATACGGTTTTGTTTTTTATAACAAAGATAACTTAAGGATTTAATCTAGATAAATTATAGACAGAAACACGATTGGTCAAACTTTTCTGGAAAGATTTATTTTCCAAAGTTGGCTTTTTCAAAACTCTGATTTCCTTTTTACTCAAAACTGTGAATAGCTAAACACTTCATTTTTATTTATTTCGTTAGATAATCATACTAGCTACATAAATAAAAGACAGTTTCTTTTTAAGTTTAATGGTTTTTAAGATAATACTGTTTTATCACTTTTTTCCGCCTTATGCGGGTTGACTAAAAAAACAAAAACTTCAAGCACCACCTGATTTTTACTTCTTTGACAACTTTCGCATTTAAAACAGTGGGACTCTATTACTAAGACATCGCTGTCCGTCTGTACGTCTGTCTGTCACAGAGCTGTATCTCATGAACCGTGATAGCTAGACAAATGAAATTTTCACAAATTATGTATTTATGTTGCTGCTATAAGAACAAATACTAACATAATTAAATTAATATTTAAGGGGTGCTCCCATACAACAACATGATTTTTTTGCCGTTTTTATAGATAATGGTACGGAACCTTTCATGAGTGAGTTCGACTCGCACTTGGCCGTTTTTTATATTATTTCAAGCGTATTCTATCAAACTGTTTATCTAAAACATTATCATCCATAAACCACTTATAAATACAATGTAAAACTACATTTTGAACGTATCATCCGTAATCAGTGTAGTTAACATTTGTAAAGTTTGTAACACACTCTAAAGTAATTTCTAAACATTAAGAACACACTTAGCAATGGCGATCCCATACAAACTGACTACAGAAGTCTGAAAGATATAAGTAAGAATTTAGTTTGGAGCAAGCGGACGTCCTTTCAGACATTGGCCGAATTCCAAAACTACAATTTACAATTAGCTTAGATCATAGTTCTTACGACATGAAAATTTCAGTAAGATCTAAATTGAACTAACATAATATTTTACTTTTTAACCGACTTCAAAAAAAGGAGGAAGTTCTCAATTCGCTTGTATGTTTTTATTTTTCGTGTATGTTACGCGATTACTCCGGCGTTTGTGGATGGATTTACAAAATTTTTTTTTTATTTGAAGGCTATACTTCCGAGTTAGTCCCATTACCACCAATTCAGCATCTGATTATGGGATTCCAGGGAAATCGAGAGAAACCTTCAAAATTTATGAGCATTGATAGTGGTTTTCAACTATAGACCTTGCCTTTTCATTGGCAAACACCGCATACATAGCCGGGGTAGGGGCCCCTAGATCTTCATCATCATCATTACGAATTTGAACCACCTATAAGGCACAGATAAGCGGGCCCCTGGGTTTTTCATTATGTATTTTAAAGCACTACAATTTTTATTTATAAACATGAAGTCGGCTTTGTTTTTAGTTTTTAAACGTAATAATTCATAATTCAGATTAAATCTTGTCTAAGTCTTGTCTAATTCCTGAAATTATATTATACTTTATGTGACGTTCGTCCTAATATATCGCTTATCTTTTCAAGAAACCCCCAGAATTAAAGTCGAGATACTTCCCACTAGGCCAAGGATATACCGATAAAATGAAATGGAATGAATATTCCCGATAGCCATTCTAATTGGGCGTTCGATTCCACGTCTCGAACAAAAGGGCTGATATACGGTCTGCTCTAACCTCGTTCATCGGTATCTGATAACAGCGTCGCTTAAACAGCTGATATAGCGTAACCGCTTGTTCTGTCAATATTTTGAGTTTTGACATGCTATTTTGGACAATGGCTCTTTATGCTTCGAGACCTTACTTCTCAGCTGCTTATGAGTTTTGGGGTTTACCACACTCATACAAATACAAATATAAATAATTTATTCATAGCACCAAGTTACAGGTCAGTTAGGTACAGTATATTACAATAAATATGATGATTTTAAGGCTTATTATAAAAAAAAACATTAAGTACAATATATCACATTGATAATAATATTTTTTATAATTTAAATAATTGGCAGTTCCAAATACTCATTTACTGAGTACACTCGCGGTACAAAAGTAACAATGCTATACGTGTTCGTATAGTACCGTGAGACGTACTGTTTTAATATTACTTTAAGAGATTGTAGTAAGGCCCCAGAATCCAAAAGCGGCTTCGATCAAAGCATAATATAGAGGTAGGTACGAACACAATTTTTTTTTAATATTATTAGAATAATGGAAAAGTATATATCAATTTTACTTTTAAATGCCGAAGACAAATTAAAGTATATGTGACGCTTTTATTCTGTTTTTAGTTTAGTTGTTAATAGTAGCAACAGAAATACATCATCTGTGAAAATTTCAACCGTCTAGCTATACGGTTCTTGAGATAAAGCCCTGTGACAGACAGACGGACAGACAGCGAAGTTTTAGTAATAGGGTCACGTTTTTACCGTGATCTAGCTGTATACTTGAAGCTACAGTCACAAGCCATAAATTGGGGGGTTAGTTAGCCAGGTAATCACCGACAAGGGGGTAGTTTACCCTCGGAGTGCGGGTAAAGGTTTTATTGACTTGTAATACAAACGGATCAAATAATCAGGTAGCTTATGACGAGTTTGAATGGAAGCTATTGTATGTAATTGAGTTTGCGAAGATATTTCGGCTAACTCGAATTTCGGGAATTTCTTTGAACATAGCTTTTTGGGCTCACTGCCTGCGTTAGAATCTTCGAATGGGAAATAACGGCATATCGGTTTTCTGTATAAAAGCATTTTACATTTAGAGGTTAAAATAGAGTAAATTCAGCCAGTTATACAAATAGCCAATTTTATTATTTTTACAAGCTTTTCTTTAACTTGCAATGTATGTGTATGTAACTATGTTTGTTAAGATGGAATCTTGCAACTCAATTTTGAAGCAGTTATCTCCAATCGATTGAGCTGAAATTTCGCATACTTATGTAACTTTGGTGACAGTGAGCTGATCTGATGATGGCGTCAGGAGTTGTTCAACACACAGTCACAATCGAACTCCTTAGTAAATACTTCGATCAAGTAAAAACTTTGCATACTTGTCAAATTCCGATGACAACGTTATAATAATGATGTGACAGGTGATAGCGCGCTGGTGCTCCATGGTTTAAATGATTTTACAAAAGCTTGTCATTGTAAAATATTTTTCCAACGAAAACTTAATTATATTTATTCATACAAAAAATATATGTCTAGATAAATTACAAAATGTTAAAAGTTAAAAGATAAAAAACTATCACATATGACTTTAGAAAAACTTGTTGTAATGATCTGAAATAAAAAATGAAACTGCAGTTATGACGTTTCTAAAAAACTACTTCAAGTAAATAAAGTAAGCATTTAAAAGTAAACAAAATAAATAAAAAAAAAAAACTTTTTATAATTGCTCTAGTTTTATGGTAAAACTAACTAATCCCAATTATATAACTCTACCTCAGAGATACTGCGTATAGTCTGTGGTGTGTAACATTGTATGAAGGAGAACTTTAAAACGAATTTATTTATAAAACTCTAAAATTAAAAACGTATCTCTTTTAGGATGCCAAGACTCTTTATCTTAGGAACGCGTAAAAGTGTCCTTAGGTCTGCGGTCCCTTGAAACTAAAATAAATCAAGCTTCTTAGTCAATACAATAAAAAAATATCGCATATTTTGCTCTCTCACAACTTCACAAGTTAATCAAAACCTTAGGTACTACTTTCCGCAATAAACAGGAGATTATTTCATCTAGGTTATGTATATTAGATATATAATCTAATATATAAAATTCTCGTGTCACAGTGTTTGTAACCAAACTCCTCTGAAACGGCTTGACCGCTTTTTATGGTATTTTTTATAACCCTAAGTAAACCATCAAAATACGCGGGTATAGACTCGCTCTTATCCGTTTTTTTGGTGTTAATCCGTGAACACAGTAGAACAGTGACACGTTTGGCTCATAGCCCCTTCAACTTCAAAACAAACATCACTTAAAGTTTCACCGAACCAATTCCTATTCCTCAGCAATTGTTAATGGATACCTACCGGTTGGCCAATAGACCAACCCTTTCACAGAACTTCGAGCCTTATCTCAGAACTTCTATTTGAAAATTATTATTTTACTTGCTAATAATGTAGCACTAGATATGTTAAAAAAAATTGTCCAGTTATATTTAGTTTATCTATAACAAACAAACATACAAAATATACCTCTTCATAATATAGTGCAGATTGTTATGCTCAAAATGCTGTGTGTTCTGTCCGAAGCAGCATTAGCTCGAGTTGTAATGAAACTGCTTCAACGCACTCGTGTCACAGAATATGCAACAGTTTGTGCAACGCAAACATCGCTGTTGAGTACACCAGCAAACATGATGTTGCGTTGCAGTTCTTTACTTAGCTGCGAGTAACTTTACTTAGACCGATAAGCAATTTTTTGTAATTTTGACCATGTTTTTTTCACATTATTACAACAACGGTTATTGAGTGCGAGACGACAATGCGAGCAGGGTAGCGCGCGCGTTTAATGGTCCACTCACCCTGAAGAAGATTATCTAGATGAATCAAAACGAATCAAAATGAATCAAAACTCACGAAAGTTTTGCAAGTGAAAAAAAATGATTTTTTCACTTTCAAAACAGTAATGCTGGCCTCACAGATGAGTTGGTAGTTCTGCCTTCTGTTCTGTAGATTTTGGGTTCGATTTCCACCCAGGAGATTTGTGTGATAAACATAGATTATTTTTCAAACTATCGTGATTAGTAGACATAACTATATAGATTTTGACATGGGTCTTTATCACGTAATTACCTTTAATTTTATTTTCCCGACGTTTCGACTATGTTACAACAGCTATGGTCGCGGGCAGACTCTAACTAAAGGTAATTACGGATAAAGACTCGTGTCAAAATCTATAATTATGAACATAGATGTTTATTGTATGTTATAATTTATTATAAGTAAGTACAGAAAATAGTATTTTAGTATTCTATCAGTTTTCCGGTTTAGAGCTTAGTTTTCTTGATTAGTCCAAAAATATTTATTCATTATTTATTTGTATAGCATAGACAATACGGTCACGTCATAAATCATTTCATTGTAGACATATTATTAAGCGTAGTCTCTTGCAGACTACATCTCGCAACATTGTTATGACAATATGTTGACTGAGCCTTCTCCTGCAACTTCTCGAATACCGTACAATGTCACTAAAGCCAGGTACTCACTAGCGTACCGTAATTATAACCGTGCAACGGTTACAGTGTGTCTACTCCGAAAACGATTATCGTAACATTCGTTTCGTTGTAAAATTCAAATTCTCGTATTGTTATTAGTTATTTGTTATTAGGGTTACAAACATCGATGGTTGTCAAAAGTAATTACGGTCATTCCATTGTTCAAACTATTGTCGAAATGGTGTAACTTTATTGTACGGCACGATTATTGTTACAATATATCGTTTTTCTTTTGCAAGTAGACCTATTACCAGAAACCATGGAGTGCAAGCCGACGAGGGCGCTTGTTGAGACGTCGAGAGTGAAGACCGTGTCATGCGTACACACTAGAACTCCGTAACTGTATCTGTTTGGATACTCTGCTGCAAGTGAGTACCCAGCTTAATGATGGACGTGACAGACGAAAGCACAACAAAACTATACTGCCTTGCCCCTTGCCTTGAGTTGAATTGTCGTGCGGATACAAAACATCCCTCCCATAAACCGCAGCGAACAATGTTTTGATGAAGGAATTCAACTAAAAATAGGATCACGAATGTAATCCCCAAATGTTATATTTGGAAGTGCCTCTGACTACCTCTTTTAGACATCTTAAAGGATCTTAACGCTTGGAGATCTGAGAGGATGTCTACAATACTTGGGGATTACAGTCGAGATCTTATTTTTATTTTTTAAACGGACCGCTTTTCATTTCTTTATCACGTTTAGGGCAGCTTGCACAACAATTCCTTTATACATTTAACACGCTAAACATATATAAGAAGTTGTCAAGTCATACAAATACGTCAAATTTAAACACTTTTAGCGATTGCTGTGCAAGCTGGTTATTGCACGTTACCTAAAACTTTACTCTACCAAATAATAGCTTGTGGCATATAAAGTAAACCAGGTAAGTAGGAAACACGCAGCAACTGACAAGGTCAAGGCTCGCGTAATCTAAGGATTTCCGCGACAGCACCGGTTCAACTTGACAGATTTCAGGTTTCTCGTGAACGAGAAGAACTATAGAAGGTATATAGAAAAGAAGAACTATACGATTACCGTTGACAGAATGAAGGTACGTTACCTTCATTCTGTCAACGGTAATCGTATAGTTCTTCTTTTCAACCAACGAAACAAAAAAGAGAAGGTGTATACGACGTGTATTTTATTAAACGTATAACACGCTTATCCTGCGTATCAAGTTGTAAAAAAGTTGTACTATTTATATACATACTAGCTGACCCGTGACAGACGTTGTCCTGTCAAATTTAATTATGTGATAAAGACCCGTGTCAAAATCTATAGTTATGTCTACTAATCACGATAGTTTGAAAAATGATATTTGGGTAGTATATCTAATATCTACATCTATAGCAAATTTCACCTTAATCCGTTGTTTCGTTTAGGCCTGATTCGGGAACAAACATACATACAAACTCACAAACTTTCACAGTTATAATATTATTAGGATAGGATATATTATTAAAATATCATATGTATATTGCACATAGATGTAGAACTAACAGGTCCTTCATAAAACTTTAAAAAACTGTATCGTCTCTTGGCTTTTCAATTGGTCAAAACTTTTTTTTCACTTTCGGAGTAACGACTGTAATCCCTAAGTACGGAAGACATCCTCTCAGATCTCTAGGTGGTTAAATCTTTAAAGATATCTAAAGTAGTGAGTCAGAGGCAAGTGTGAATGCCCACATTTTTGCTATAGTTAGCATTTCATTCGGAGTAAAATAACAAAATTACCCGTTAAATTCAGATTCTTTTAGATTTTCAAACTTATTAGGTCTTTCCTAAATGCATTTTAGGCACCACACATTGGTCATTGACCTATCATAGGATATCCAAAGCCGGTGGTGTGAGTATACCAGCCATAGTCCGTATAAAATCAAAAATCGTTAGTGAAACAGTCGTTTTAATTGAGACGATCGATCCTGTTATTCCGGTCTCAATTTGCTTTTGTAATTTTGACACAGTTCCAATCTATCCGGCGTCCGCTCAGTGAAAAATCTATTTTTATTGGAAGTGTTTTTTTATTACTGCATTAATTTTACTGTTGTGTAAAAAATAAAACTCGATACTTATCAAAAATCATTTTAAATAGAAATACGGCTAATTACCACGTTTTTCCTTGTATTGCTGACGTTTCGAGACAATTCAGATGCTCTTCATCATGAGCATCATCGCCCGCGACCGCGATCAACGGCAGATCGGCGAATTCGAAGTATTCGCCGATCTGTATTTCTATTTAAAATGATTAACCACGATAGTTTTAATTATCAAAAATCATTAGTCAAATTAATAATCTCTCTGAGATTCAACCTATTTTCATGTATGTAGTACTTATTATTTACCTACTATTATAAATAGGTAAAATTTGTACATTTGTTTGTACCAGTTAAACTAAAAAACTACTGAACCAATTTTAAAAAATATTTTAGCTATCAAAAGCTACATTACCTGCGAGTAACATAGGCTTTATTTTATTTAAAAAAAATTAGAGATCCTCTTAAAAAATGCAATAATGTTACCTAAGGTATCAAACATTACGCCCGTGTGAAGCTGGGGCTAGTATAAACACCTAATACAAAGACACTAACCCTCGTATTCAAGAACGACACTATGAGAACACGCACCCACAGTGGACGAAATCTTTTTTCATAAACATCACTTTATGTGTTTACGTGTTCTCATAGTGTCGTTCTTGAATACGAGGGATAGTCCTGAGATAGCTCACTAAGATTCCCTGTGTCGTAAGTATCAGCCCCTCGTTTACGTCGGACTTAAGATAATAATATATTTATCTTAAAAAATAAACCATAAAGGTTTTCGTTAATATTATACAGTGCTTACCTGCACTTAGGATAACACAAAGATGTTTATACGTTTAAGACCCAAACCGTTATTTCGTCGAGTGGGTATTGAGTTCAATGACATAAGTGGTTAACGCATCCTGATATTGAGGGCAATGTGTTGGTTCAAATCCCACTTGAAAGAAAATGTTTTATGTCATCAAAGAGGATTAGGAAGGATTATTAGGAGAAAGACGGTATTAGGAGTAAAAGCACTTAAATAATAGTTTAAATAGCGACTCAATAACGTTGAAATGGTTACCATTTGAAGCTAGGTATTAACAAAATACCCAATGACTTTGTACGTCACTCAAGTCACTGTTTTGGCAATAGTGTCCAGCAGGTAGGTACTGGCAGGTAGGTACATTGTGCCTGTTAGAAGGTTGAGTACGATCCGTCAGCATTAATTCGAATCTTCTGTCTCGATCACAGTAAGCGCCGCGATAAATACCGGCCATCGCTTCACGAGTGATTTAATCGAATGATTTTAGCGAGAAACGAGTGATTTAATCGAGAGATTGGGCTCAATGGCGCGTTGGATGTGCTAATAGCTGATAATTCGTTCGATAGGTACGTTTATCTAATGGTATATTTGTGCTTTGGTTAAAAGGGACAATGTTCTGACATTTTAGATAAAGATCCCGTGATTTTGGCTTCATGGGCTACCTTATACCCATTCCCGGATAGTGCTCAAGGCAATATACGAGAGCGCACCGGTGCGTTACTTATGGAAATCCCGGAGCACTGTAACATGCATGGAGGCCGGAGTTTTTAGTGAGTCTCTGAGTACGAGAATCTGACATAACCTAAGTACAGCCCAAATGTACTCGTAGTTAGGTATCTGGTAGCAGATTTTCCAATCCGTTAATAAAAAAGCCGGCCAAGTGCGAGTCGGACACGCGCACGAAAGGTTCCTTACATATATCTATAAAAACGGCAAAAAAACAAGGTGTTGTATGGGAGCCCACTTAAATATTTATTTCATTCTGTTTTTAGTATTTGTTGTTATAGCAGCTACAGAAATACATCATCTGTGAAAGTTTCAACTGTCTAGCTATAGACAGACGGACAGACAGACGGACAGCGAAGTCTTAGTAAAAATCATTGACACTATCATAAGTAATACTAAAAAAATATTTAATAGAAATACTAGACAAAGTCTTTAGTGTCAGTGTGTGGGTTCGATTTCGCAAATCAACTAAAAATAGCAGCATATAGGACGTGGCACGCTCGACCGCGACAGAACCAAACCATTTGCCGACCCAATAAAAACTTTCACTGATGATCCAAAGTACCTACTTTAAACACCAAAAACTGAGCTAATAAATAAAACACGGAACTTCCAAGCCTTAGGTCACAGAGTATGAACTTTTCCACCAAGTCCATAGAGACGACATAATAAATCATTGTAAGTAGTTAATATTGAATTTTTATGCAAATACGTAAAGGTTGTAAGCCTATTTAGTTAATTTATGTTAGTTGTTTATGATGGAATTAGCTGTTTTAGTTTCGGACACGACACCTGCTAGTTTTTTTTAATACAGAAAAACTATTATCTAAAAAAATTGTTGTAGTAAATTTTACTTGTATGTTTCGAATTTCTAATTTTGTATTGTTTAAGCGTGCAAAGAAATGCGTTCACTAATTTACCATACAAAAATGCCTTACTCCCCTTAATGAGCTTAAGGATGTGAATCAAGCCACGATGGAAGCCTTCAGGGTGCTTAAAAACTCCATCACCAGAGTTGGCTCATACGAACTTAGGTACTTATTATGTAAACTTTCATAAATCCTTTCTGAGCAGACGAAAGAAATAGAAATAGGATCACAGAATAGTAATCCCCAAATGCGGTAGATATCCTCTCCAATCTCCAGGTACTTAGATCGATGAAGATGTCTAAAAGGGGTAATCAGAGTACGTCCAAACATTACATTTGGCACGTGTATTCATTTTTCAGTATCAAAATCAAAAGACTGTATCAATTTATTATTTTAATTATTATAATTATTTTAAGGCGAGTAATTAATGTTTTTGATGAATGCAGAATCGTTTTTTCTCAATAACCGCAAAACATACAGTTTTGTTTTTCATGACAAAGATAACTTAAGACGCAGCCAGTCGACGATTATTTTTGTTCGAAACGAAAAAAGAAATACTTGTGAACAAGCCACATCTCCTATTTTATAATGTATAGTATATGTGAATAAAGATGTACCCATCTTTAATCACTTCGATAAATAATCCTACCGACCGCTGCAATGATGACAAACACACGTCCGCGCGTGGTCCGCCTTAGCTTTTCGAATAAATTAATGATATAAATTATGTATAATTACTTATCAAAAATATATCCTAATAGAAATCTAGATCTACATATTACCTATCTTTAACAATAAATCACAAGTTGATTTTAATAGTAGGTATATAAAATATTTCGATCATAAATTCTAAAACGTATCATTTTGAAATAATATTTTTATCGTGAAAAGTTTCTGCTATTATGTTTTCAGCTTAATAGAAATCTAGGTAGGAACCTGAAGTAATATACTTATAAAAATAGGAGATGTGGCTTGTTCAGAAGTATTTCTTTTATCGTTTCGAAAAAGAGCAATCAGCGACTGGCAGCCTCTTAAGGATATAATCTAGATAAATTACAGACAGAAACACGATTGGTGAAACTTTTCTCGATAGATTTATTTTCCAAAGTTGGCTCTTCAAATACACGAGTTTCGTTTTTAATCAAGGCTATGAATAGCTAAACAGTTTATTTTTATATAATTCGTAAGATAATCATACTATCTAAATAAATTACAGACAGTTTCTTTTTAAATTTGATGGTTTTCGAGATAATGCAGTTTTATCACTTTTTCCGTCTTATCCGAGTAGACTCAGCCCATACAAAACGTCAAAAATGTTACTTATCACCTTAAATACTAAAACTTTAAATGTACCTACACGTAACAGCTACTATTATTCCAACACACTCGTAAAACATGTTGCAGGTCCAAAATCAAAATGCCAATAATAATTCGATATCTAACCTGAAAACCCATAAACAATATAAAGTATATCCTCACAAATTAATGCTGGAATAAAAAGCTCTACTTCGTGACGACGTTATAGCCGATTCCGCTTTACTGCTGCCCCATAATGTCCAGATTTATGTCACTACCCACAGTTAAGGGTATAATTTTAGTTTATATAATCACTGTTTAAGTTTCAAATGTCGAGAGCTAACTTATAGCTGTTTTATGAGTTTTTGACCTCGAAAAGTTAGTTTGGCGTTGTAAATAAATGGCGGTATCAGAACTAGATTTTAGAAAATAGCTACACATTTATCATTTTGTTTTTATTTTAGTGTGTCAGTTGTGCTGATAGAGAAATAATTTGCTTGTTTTACATGATTTTCTAAAAACAGGCAAGTCAGATTTTTTTTTAAATAAATTTAACCAGCTTCTAATTATTTGACAGTTATTAAATTTAGCTGATGTGTGTGGTTCTGATGACAATACAATAATATGATATTAACGTGATGTTTCAATCATTATCAGCTCTTCACGAGGGAACTCCTCAAAGGCTAAAACACGGACACCAAAACTTGTATACGCATTCAATTGCTTATTACTGAATTATAAAAGCTTTTTTTTTTAATTTAAACTATAATAAAATTATTCTTCATCGTTCCAGAGCACATAATACTTTTGAGCAAAACAAATATTTAGTTCATGGCATTTTCGTCGTGATTAGTTGACAATTTGTACCCGAAATAATCATAATCGTACGATCAGAATTGTACCACTACGCTTCCACACTATGAGTGCTTTTATGTCTTTAATAGAACTACACAAGTTGCTTTAGAAACTCAGAGAGATAAATGGTGATTCCATAGCACTAACGATTCCAAACATCAATTGTGTACAGCAATTGTCGGCTTAAACGGTTTAATATCGTATCCGTTGCGTATTCTATCGCCTCGGATCGGCAATTCAACGTCCGAATGCAAGATTTACGATACAGCCTATATATGCCTCTACAGTTTGATCTAGCTAAGTAAATTCAACTTCTCATATCAGTTAGTGCTCCTACATAAACGATTGAATAGATCCGTTCAGAGCGATCGCTATGAAGTCAAGTCAAAGTCAAGTCAAAATGTATCAAATGTAATAAAATAAATTCAATGTCTACGACCCATAAATGTACCACCATGCAGGTATTTATAAAATACCCTATATAAAAACTTTGCAAAAAACTAGCAAGCAACAGATACTAGATTTAGTGTTTTATATACTGTTAATAAATTTAAGAAAATTTGAATAATAGGCTATATTTATAACTGTTTCAGTTCGTGGCTTTGCTTGCGTAGTATCCAAATAAAAAGTAGTAGAGTTGAACAGTAGTATACACCTAGTTCTATCCATAATGTAGTCAAACGATTTAATATGGCTATATCCGCTCATTCCCGTATCGGCGGCAATTCGACAGCGCCGAAGATTTACGAGAAGGTGTCCTAATGGCTGGTTTGATCTAGTGCAGCCTGGATTCGAGTGTTCATTTCCGAAATTTCAATGAATCTACAGCCTACATGTGCAAATTATACCTAAACTATTTGCTATTCATGTGCGTGAGAGTATTTTTAATTTCAACTGGTATTTTTGCATGTAAGGCGGTTTATACCCAACAACGCGCATTGCCCGCGGTAAGCCGAGAAACAAGTCCAATGTTGTACCCACTGATGATTAGTAATCCACTGACTCTTAACACACTCCAATCTCCAAACGCGCGAGCCGCGAGAGGACTGTGATCGATGTGTGAATCTCGTACAATGCCTTTACATCTAAATACAGACTCTTGCGTTACTACGCACAGCCTAAACCATTCGTTCTAGAAAATGTGCATTTCTTCAGGTACGTAGGGAGAAAGAAGAAAAATAAAATCGCGAAATTGAGTCCCTAAGGAGGTGTAGCAGGGGTTGGAGTAGGTTTAAAAATAAACTTCGGTTCAAGGCAAACGAGAGCTTCCTCTAGTTTCAGATAAGCTTTCATCGTTTGTAAGCCCTTTTTAGTGTCAGTTTTAGCTATGACGCACGTTAATGAGTTCGCAAAATTAACCTTGTATTTACAGTATTCAAAAGTACTACGATGAGAGCTATTTTATGCGCTCTGGCATATAAGTCTTGGCTTTCAACTTTCAAACTAAGAACAAAGTTTGAACTTTCAACCAAATCTCATTGCGCCATTAAATCAAGTGGGTCTAGATCACGTGCGGAAAAACTCTCGGTAGCAAGACCAATATTTAATTTTAGGTAACGACACGAAACCGCGGTGCACCGACAATGTTTAAGTACAATGTGCGCCCATAAAGAGTTAATATTTCAGACGGCGCACACAAAGAGAGCAGTAGTCACTGGTAAAGTTTTAATTTGCTTAAAGTTGTTACAAGTTGGAACGGGTCCCTCGCGGGGCGCCAAATTAGGTACAGTCACAGACTAAAGTATAGAAGTAACGTCCTTACTGCGCTGATAGTTTAATTCGTTTCGTTTCGAAGACTTTTTTTTTGTTCTGCGATTTTGCATTCGCCTTGTAATTTAGTTTTAAGAAAGTCGAAGCTTTTTTCGTGCGGAGTAAAGGACATGAATTGTGGATGAGAATGTACTTTGTAATTTAGTTAACAGTTAAAAGTATTGTTTTATTTTATTCTGCTTTTGCATTCGGTTAAATCTTGTTCGGTTTTCCAATACGTTCTGGTCTTAAATAGGAATGGAAACCAATTTGGTTTTCAATCGGAATAGTGTTGCGTTTGTATAATCTATGAATGCATCGACCTACATTTTCTATTTAAATAAAATGCACGTTATTGTAGGTTAGCCTTGGAATTTAAATATTGCGATTTGATTGTAATTTTCCAACAAGCCATCAGCGAAATATTTCCTTAGGACGTGTAATAAATGTTTTTGATGAATGCAGAATAGTTTTTTCTCAATAACCGTAATACATACAGTTTTGTTTTTTTATGACAAAGATAACTTAAGAATTTAATGTAGATAAATTATAGACAGAAACACGTTTGGTGAAACTTTTCTCGATTGATTTATTTTCCAAATTTGGCTCTTCAGTAACACTAGTTTCGTGAAAAGCTAAACAGTTCATTTTAATATAATTCGTTAGATAATCATACTAGCTAAGTAAATTAGGTTTAATAATCATTTATTCTCAAAAAGATAATAAATATCACTTACATGAGAATCATTTACATAGAAAAAATATTAAGTATAGGTCGTTCAAATTAAGGTTGGTAGGTACACAATTAACGCATCTTTATATATATATCTCTTGATAGGTAAGTACATAGGTAGATATATAATCCATCAGTAAACATTTGTTCTAATGAACTGAGCAAGTCTTGTTTTAAATGCGTTGATTGAGTTTACATTTTTAATTTCTGAGGGTAATCTGTTATAAAGCTGTGCGCCTTCGTAGGCTATAGTTTTTTTGCCATAGTTCGTACGAGTTTTTGGTAAGATAAGAAAGCTAGCACGACGTGTACTTCGCTTTGTCAATTCTTTTGTTTTAGTGAACGTTAGATTAGTATGGATCAATTTTTTAAGGATTTTACGTACGAGAATGCATGTATTGTAAATAAATAACTGTTTTAGGTTCATAATTTTAGTTTCTTTGTAAATTTTGTCGGTTGATGTTAGATATGGATAATTAAATAGTAATTTAATAATTTTGTTTTGTAGAATTTGTAGTTCGGATAGTTTAGTTTTGGAAGCGTTGCCCCAAATTTCAATTAAGTAGATTAGATGCGGTTTAACGAGTGAGTTGTAGATGGTGTAGCGAATTTGACGAGGAACACACTGGACAATGTTGCGTAAAGATCCGATTTGTGATGAGAGTTTAGTTTTAATGTGTTCAATGTGTTTGTTCCATGTCAAATTGCTATCCAAATGTAAACCTAGGTATTTTTCATTGTTTTTTTCTAGTAAAGCTACATTATTTATTTTGAGGGGGTCGTAAGGCGGGATATGCTTGTTTTTGGCTTTGAAAATGGTGAAACATGTTTTTGAGACATTAATGGTTAACAGGTTATGTTGAAACCAGGCAAATAGAATGTTCAAATCTTCTTGAGCACGTGGTATTATATCGTGGATAGTGGCTCCGAAGTAGAACAGACATGTATCATCCGCGTACAGCGTGATGTGTCCATGTAGACCTAGCTGATGTATATTGTTAATGTAGACAAGAAACAGTAATGGGCCTAAAATTGATCCTTGTGGGACCCCACAGGATATTGGCGCTGATTTACTCTCAATGTTATTAATTTTTACTACTTGAGATCTGTTCGAAAGGTAGGATTGAAACATTTTTAAGGCAGTTTCTTTGACACCAATACATTCTAGCTTCTTGAGTAGTAATTTGTGACTAACGGTGTCAAAGGCCTTTTTTAAGTCAATAAATATTCCGAGGACTATGTTTTTCTTGTCTATATTAGACTTTATTGAGGTGACTAAGTTGACTGTAGCTCCTAACGTATTACATTTAGATCTAAAACCATATTGTTGCTCATAAATAAATTTTTGGGAATTAAGGTATTTTTCTAGTCTTTGATGTATAATTTTTTCAAATATTTTCGATAGAATAGGTAAAACTGAGATTGGGCGATAGTTACCCGGATCTGTTTTTGGGCCTGACTTATAAATGGGAGATATTTTTGCTATTTTAAGTGAATTGGGAAATAACCCATTCTTTAAGAGTTGATTAAAACTGTTAGTTAAGTTTATTAGTATTAAGTGTTTTATTGATTTTATGATTTTAGTACTAATTCCGTCTAACCCTGCACTTGCATTTGAATCTAGGTTATTTATTATTTTATCAATTTCATCCGTTGTACATTGGTCCAGATCAGTAAGCACGCTAAGTGTGGTAGTTAGTGGTAATGCAGGAACGTAGTTCTCATGAAAAACTTTCGGTATTTGATCCGCTAAAATAGGGCCAATCGTAGAAAAATATATAGACAGTTTCTTTTTAAGTTTAATGGTTTTCAAGAGAATGAAGTTTTATTACTTTTTCCGTCTTATCCGGGTAGACTCAGCCCATACCAAAAACCAAACATTTCACATATCACCTTAATAAATGTTGAGTGACTCACCGAATTTTGACTTCCTTTGACTGCCATTCGCTGTGTTTGTCAAAGCTGATAAGGATTGCTGCGATTTCCTGAAACGAGAGAGAGATAGAATTAAATACAATTCGACAAAGAGCTTTTGAGGAAAAATTTACATAAATTAAGGAAACTTCTTTTGTTTACAGAGCAAAGAGTATCCTATTTTAGATTACACGACAAGATTACAACACTTTAAGCTCGCTTTAAGTATCTTAAAGCCTTTTAAGTCGTGTCATAAAACTAATTGTGTTTTCAAAGTGTATTTTGGTTCGATAATTTATATCAGTTCAAAAGTTAGTAATCGGTTCTGTCATATAATTATTTTTTTTTCGTGATAATCCCGATTTTTTGAGAATAAAATATAGCTTGTTTCAAATACAATTAACTTAATATAAAATTAACTTGCTGATAATTTAGCTTAAGAAAAGTGGAATAATTTTATGAATTTGTTTTTTTTTTAATTTATCCATTAGTTTATAGTTTCCATTAGTTTATAAGTCACAATGTTACTAAAAATAATATGGACTAAGTCTGAAATAAACAATTTATTATTATTATTATTATTATTATTATTACAAACAAAATGCGTAGAAAGTGGACGGAGAGTTGTTTTCAATGTTTAAAATATTGACAAAATAAATAAAGCTTACCGGCGACCGCCTGAAAGCGGTTTTAAGCAGAGTACAAACAGTAAGTAGGTAATATGTCATCACAAAGTCATTTTGAAATTTTCATTATGTCCACGAAATTAAGAGATTTTGAAGTTTACTTTTCCAGGTGAGATAGTTTGTTGAGCTATATACCACAGATAACTTAATACATAATCGTGAAATAGTTGCATGAAAGCTACGTTTAATAGTCAGTGAGTACATTTTTAATGCCAACGGCTTGCTTTAGTCAACACAGTTTGGCTAATGGAATAAGGATACGTTTTTACTGACGCAGGGCAGTGAGGAGCTGTGCGGAGTTGACCAATCACAACGCTCGAAAATTTGACCCAAAATTTTTTAGCGCTGTAATTGGATCGCTCCGAAATTTCCGCATCATTGAAAACTCACCTATATGCTTAACTGTTTAATGGCGTCGTATCGTATAAATTCCTCGATACGACGATGTCACTGTATTTTTGGGAAATAGGATATTTTACCTAGTTTGTAATGAATAATGCATATTTATAATGATTGAGAGTATCAATGCTTTGTCTATCAATAAGTTTCAACTCTAAAACGAAACTACTGAAAATAGATTACAATATGCGAATGTTGCGGGTATAACACGACCAAATTAATTTTATTCACTACAATCTCGTGGTTTCGCTCGCGTAGTATTCAAATAAAAGGTAGCTATGCCGTTTCACGGACTACATCTATTTTTAACTTCAAAAGAGAAAGTCTTCTCAAGTCGGTTGTATTTTTTTTAAGTTCATTTACTCAGAACTCTGTAATTTTTAAACAAATTTGGATTTTTTTTTAATTTGATTCGGAGGATCTACTTCCCGTGTAGTCCCATTTAAATTAGAAGAAAAAATACCATCTTAGAGTTAAAAAATTATTTAAAAAAAAAATTATTAACTTATAAAACATTATGTCGGTTTTGTTTTTAGTTTTTTAAACGTAATTATTTAATTTAGGTGAATTTATTGAGTCGTATACTTACCTCTATTTAGTTACTCATAGATAAATACTACTATTTACCTGAAGATAATATGTATATTCAATGCGTGTAGCAATGTCCTTTACGTGCAGTTTATCATCTTTATCATTATGCATGGGCTTTGGTAGGTATTGCGAGATTCATATGCGAAATTCCATTTGCTGGCAAGTGCCTACTAAAATATGGCCTTGTACAATAATAATATAGTGTTCAAATAATCGGCCCAATGTATAATATACCACTATGTATGAATCATAATGTGATAATAGTAATAATAACAGATAACTTTTTTCAGACGTCTGGTCGGAGAGCTCCTGTTTTTCCTACATAGCTATTAATTCACGCGCTACAATTTTTCTGACGACGTCTAATTGCTACAATTAGCAACTAAATTTACGGCTTTGTTAGACTTGAATCCTAGACAAGATCTCTCCGACCATACACACACTGGAGTGCATAGGAGCCTCTTTAGACCCCTTTTTAGTTTGTTATATTTCCTTCGAAACAAGGAGATTCGGAACTAGACGCGTATCTATATTTAGTTAATATGACCGCGCATATAGTTTTACCTGATGATCCGATTAGTTTTTTTTTTGCATAGAAAATTCTCTAAGGTTCGTTTCATTTAAATTGTATTTATGCAACTAATAGTTCTTTCATGACTATCGATTTGTCGAAACACTTTCGTTTTTAACACGTAATTTCAAACAAAATGTATTTCTTAACAATTTCGTCTTATCCTTCATTACCACAACTTGTGAACACAGGTAGTACTATAAACGCCATTTCCGTAATAAAACTGGCCAGAATTAGCCTACTCCCCAATAAAACCCGGACCGCACAGTCACTATAAAGCTCTATGGCGGTCCAAAAACAGACGCAAGATTCACATAAACCGCCAAAACCTTATTCCAATTGTCCCAAGACTAAATAAATCAAGTTCTTGAGGGCGCAATCTGAATAACACATCAGAAAGCAATCATAAAAAAGTTTTATTCCTCTTTTTCTTTTCCCCCCGAGGTTAAAGAGGCTTCAGATGGAGAATTATTAAATTAAACGCAACAAAACGAAAGCTGCGTCTCGGCGGTATTAATTTGTTTAAGAAATCTCTTCGTGAAGTTACGTGGACAAAAAGTTAAAATGGCAAGAAAACTTAGCCTACAGGTTCTTTTTAAAATAGGTATTTGCAAAAACCAGCCAAGTGCGAGACGGACTCGCGCACGAAGGGTTTAGTACCATTATCTATAAAAAACGGCAAAAAAACACGTTTGTTGTATGGGTGCCCCACTTAAATATTTATTTTATTCTGTTTTTATATTTGTTGTTCTAGCAGCAACAGAAATACATCATCTGTGAAAATTTCAATTGGTTAGCTATCACGGTTCATGAGTAATAGTGTCTTAGTAATAGTGTCCCGTTTTCACCCGTTGGGTACGGAACCCTAAAAAAGGCAGTTTTCAATTGTAATTTATGTTTTAATGTTTATACTACGATTACTCATAACATTTCTACGGCCTCGGTGGCATAGTGGGACCTGTCTGAGACCCAAGGTGCGAGTCTGATTCCCGCCGCATGATCTGCAAATATTTGTTCTGGATCCAAGTATTGTGGTGCAGTTGTTCTACCTTACGAAGGCAGGTGAGCAGTATTTGTGTTACTCGTACCTATTACTATGTTACTTGTAATGTCTGATACGCACGACATAGCTACTATGATTCCCCGAAGGTTCAGAACTAAATACCTATGTGTTTATTTATTTATTATTGATAAATTGGACCAGCTGCCTTTTTGGATCAAGTCCATTGACCCGACCCAATAAAATATTGACACAAAGACTTGACCATAGCATTACCCGCCCTTCGTGCTTTTATTTCTTTAATGAAGGCACCCGAAATATATACTCGCGTTAATATATAATCGCATCGCGGACCTTATTGCCCATAGATTTATTGCCCCAAACATAATCCAAGTTGGGCAGCATACATAAGCAAGCGACAGAGCTGGAGTAAGACATGAAGAATGCTCATAATCTTTATGGGTAAAAAATGTAATATTGAAACGGGACGTGTAGATTTTCCTTAAAAATATGATGTGTTCGTGTACAGTTGTTCTATCTCACAACAACTGTATATAGTGAACGATTATATTATCTAAGTATATCATTCTAATATTATAAATGCGAAAGTTTGTGAGTGAGTGGGTGTGTGTGTTTGTTACTCTTTCACGCAAAAACTACTGAACGGATTAAAATGAAACTTTACAGTAATATAGCTTATATATCAGAATAACACAGGCTACTTTTTATCCAGGTACTATCCGTGCGAAACCGGAGCGAGCAGCTAGTAATAACATAAGATTAGTGCCGTGCGATGCCGCCATCGCAAAATTGGCTAATAAGTGCGTTTCGCGGATATACTCGTAGGTTAGTCGCACGTTCTTCCCATGAGAAAGGAAAACTTTAGAAGAACAAAAAGTTCGCCATCTTTTATTTTTCTTATACGTAAGTACTTTCAATAACTGTTTTGTCAATAATCAGTTATGGGGGGTTAGCACAAATCAATATCGTAACACAATTAACGGTGCATATAAATATCAAGCTGGATAAAAAATCTCATAATATTAATATTACCCGCAACTGAGGCCATACCACAAATTCCTAAAGTAATATCAAAACTATTGCTCGTGACGAAAGTGACAACGCAATACGAACTCGTACAGCGTTGTGCCGCACCGCGAGTAATATTATTTTGTTATAACGCGGTACGGCCCTTGGCTCCGTCTCTGCCCACTGAATTAGTTAAGGAAGTGAACTGCAGCAGGAAATGTTTGTTGGTCGCCGAAATTGGGGTGCGGAAACGTTTTTCGGATTTACTCGGTGTTATATGTAAGTACACTATTTGGAAACTATTGCTGGTAGTAAAAAGCGTGGCTTTTTTATGAGCTGCAATTTAAGGCTTTCTCTTCATATGATTCTACTAGCTTCAGCCAGCGGTTTCGCCCGCATAGTACCTGGATAAAAAGTAGCCTATGTGTTATTCAGATATAAGCTATATTACTGTAATGTTTTATTTAAATCCGTTTTGTAGTTTTTGCGCGAAAGAGTAACAAACACACACAACCACTCACAAACTTTCGCATTTATAATATTAGTAGGAATTACTAGAATTCTCTTCTGCCAACCATCATTTCCATTCTCACTGATAGAGAAACTCTTACTCACTGATAGACTCTTAGTGAATATCTTTCACACAGCAGTCTATTCATCTTTTCTTAGAACTTTACTCCGATATCTTCTTTTTAGGGTTCCGTACCCAAAAGGTAAAGATCCTGTTACTAAGACTCCCTCCCTTGTCCGTCTCTCTGTCTGTCACCAGGCTGTATCTTATAAACCGTGACAGCTAGATAGTTGAAATTTTCACAAATGATGTATTTCTGTTGCCGCTATAATAACAAATACTAAAAACAGAACAAAATAAATATTTAAGTGGAGCTCCCATACAACAAACTTGTTTTTACGAGTCCGACTCGCACTAGGCCTGTTTTTTCATCGAACTCTCTACATGCTATTTATCCCTCCGCACGAAAATTTGGTCTATCACTACATAGTATAAAGCAAAGTCGCTTTCCGCTTCCCGCGTATGTATGTATGTAAGTTTGCTTATATCTTTAAAACTACACAACGGATTTTGATACGGTTTTTTTTAATAGATAGAGTGATTCAGGAGGATGGTTTATATGTATAATAACATGCTACCCGTGCGAAGCCGGGGCGGGTCGCTAGTTCTTATTAAAATAATAAACATGAAGCAACAGAGTTCCCAAGAACTATTACAATATTAAGTCCTTTTGTTCTCTGTTTCTCTTACAAGGCTACACAAAACATTTTCTGTGTAAACACCGATAAAAGGTAAATATATACAGTCAATGACAAAAGCCGAAAGCAGCGAGATTATTATTTCACATTATTATGGCTTCTCAAGTTTATTATTTTACGAACTTCTTATCACAGTTTAAACCACTTGTTGAAGCAGAATTTTATCTAAAACTAATCTTGGTAAACTCAATATAGTTTTATTGAGTTTCTAACTCAATAAAACTATATTATTTTTTCATCAATGTCGCAGCTAAGATATTCTAATAAGCTACACATACTACAAGAACCTGGATGAATGGACTATGTAAAGATGATGTGGGTAAGAAAGGAGTGAGTGATGACATGACCGCTGATAAAGGGAAATGGAAGAATACATAGAAACTATATGTTGCGCTGACCTGACTTAAGTGGGATAAGGGCAGGAAGAAGATGACTGGAACCTGAAACGTTTGTTTGTTTACTGTCGTCGACTGTACACGTATTATAAATACAATCTGTTGTATTTTACGTCCGGGGCACAATTTGTTTTGTCTTTTTTTGATTGGCCGCCATTTTATATTCTGTTTCGGCTGTAAAATATTATGTATGATTATTATTTTTTTATTGAGATATTTTTATGTGTTTGGGACGTTATTCATTCCAGTATTCGGTTACACAAAACAAAACGAGCTTAACGTTTGAACATTTTCGGTTGTGATGTATTTTTGTTTTTTATTAAAAGGGTTGTCATTATTTCTCATAACATTTTGAGAGAACAGACATACTTAATTAAATCAGTATTTCATAATATCTGATATACTTTAAATTGGTTCAAAGTCTTTATACCTAGTTGCAAATAGCGTTTCTTATATTTTTTTAGACATGCAAAAGTAATGTTTCTACGTGCCTCTGACCAACCCATTTAGACATCTTCAAAGATCTGAGCGCCTGGAAATCTGAGATGTTCACTGTACTTGGATATACTAGTTTTTTCTTATTTTTAAAAAGTTATGTTAACATCTTTCAAACTATAGTGATTAGTATACATAGGTACATAACTATTTATTTTTACACAGATCTTTATCACGTCACATTTTCCCAACATTTTAACTATACTACAATATGCCCGGTGACGTCATGTAAAAATCAATAGTTATTGTAAACGTAACTTAAGGTGATAAGTAAAATTTTGGACGTTTTGTATGGGCTGAGTCTGCCCGGATAAGACGCAAAAAGTGATAAAACTGCATTATCTCGAAAACCATCAAATTTAAAAAGAAACTATCTGTAATTTATTTAGCTAGTATGATTATCTTACGAATTATATAAAAATGAACTGTTTAGCTATTCATAGCTTTGATTAAAAACGAAACTCGTGTTTTTGAAGAGCCAACTTTGGAAAATAAATATACCGAGAAAAGTTTCACCAATCGTGGGTCTGTCTGTAATTTATCTAGATTATATCCTTAAGTTATCTTGTCATGAAAAACAAAATTATATGTTTTGCGGTTATTGAGAAAAAACGATTCTGCATTCATCAAAAACATTTATTACTCGTTATCATAGCTCGAATTCAAAATGAAGACAAATCATAAATATGGGTCAACTAATAACCTGCATAAAACCATCAACGCAAACAAGTCCATAAAAACAGTCATTAACCTTAAAACATTACTACCAAAAAAACACCCCTTAATTTTTATAAATGAAAATTAGACGGTGGTCATTAGAATTCTCTGTCCCTTTCTGGCTCGAGGGACCCACTCGTTGGCAATAACTGATAAGGTATAGGACTTATTGCTAGGGACAGCGATTTTAGATTCGTAAATAGGAATTCAAGGGTCAAAATGTTGATTTTGCGTAATCAATTATTTCGGAAATGTTCACAGAACTTTTACTATGGGACTAGATAACTGATAGAATACTCATATACTTTTTTTTGTAAATACATACTAACACCCAGACACAGAACAAACATCTATGTTCATAACACAAATATATGCCCTTGGCCGAGTGGTGTACCTCGACTTTTAATCAGGTCGTGTGTTCGAAACCTTGATTTAACTGTTTTTCAAAATAAATAACGTAGCGGATGCTTATAAATATTTGTTACCAAAGACGTAACAATTCTGTAAAAAAATGAAATTATAAGTTGAAGTCCTTGAAGTTCCCTAAATACCTAATAATTATAAACAAGATTTAAAGGTACCGATTGTCTGGACTTTCGTTTGACACATTTTTTTGGTTCACATATTATATACATATATAACTAGCGACCCGCCCCGGCTTCGCACGGGTTTAATACGTATAAACCTTCCTCCTGAATCACTCTATCTATTAAAAAAACCGCATCAAAATCCGTTGTGTAGTTTTAAAGATATAAGCATACACACAGAAAGATAAAATATACCTCCATAATAATTTAATGAAAGTAAACTTTTGTATATAATAAAATGCCATGACTCACTATGGCTGCCCTGTTATTGCAAATGCAACAAAACAGAGACCTCAATTTTATACCTTATCAATAACAGAAAACCTTTGGTCAGCATTCCATTTTCTAAGTGCATTGGAAAATTGGAATAATAACCGCGTATCCATCACTCTAGCCGTCTTTCAACAAAACCAACTTCTGAAATATGATAAAACTTATTGCTTGTGATAAAAATCAATGGGGGTTTTTCAATAAAATCAAAAGAATTTCGAAGCATCTCTGAAACCGAACGAGTTTATGAAATGAAATGGTATCACGACTTTAATACCCAATACGGTAGATATCTACTCAGATCACCAGGTACTTGACTAAAAGGACTCAGAACATCGTACGTTTAAATATCACATCACATGCCCACATTTTGCAGTGGTTAACATTCCATACGATGTTTTTTTTTTTTTTTTTTTTTTTTTGTTTGTATGCATAAAGTTCCTCCGACATGGGTGGGTCAGAGTTGTTTTTTACGCTTACATTTCGAACCAAGTCTGTTTGCTATATGTATTTCAGTTAACGAGAGCTATTGAACATCTGTCAATTTTAAATACATTATGTGTATATGTTTTTTATTCCCTTGTGTTGTGTGGAGTGTGAGGGGGGACACGATAAATATTATAAATATATTATACATCATTTGGTTCATTTCTTTTCCCAAATATATATTGTTTTTTCATTTTGTTTTTATATCTTTTTTTGTATATTTTTTCTTTTTTGTTTTTTGTTTTCTTTTTTCATTTTATAACTACAGTTTCTTAAAGTAATACAATGTTTATTTTAACCTAATAGAGTAATCTTACACATTATCATACTATTTAATCTACTTAACATAACAACTTAATCTTACATATATGCTGTTTATATATATTAGATAATATATATTTCACCATATTTTTATAAACTACTTATTTCTATTATTTACTATTTTCACAATTTCAGTACAGTAATTCGTAAATCTATTTCTAAGTTTTTTCGTAAACATTATTTCTATAAAGTTATCTTTACAAATTTTGAGGTTTAGAGACTGCTCGGCTTCGTGTCTTTTTAGAGAGAAGACTGGGCATTCGCACAAAATGTGCACCACCGATTCGCTAACGTCATCATCGCAGATGCACGATGGGCTCTCCTTACACTTGAATCGGTTCAAGTATTCGGAGAACCCACCGTGTCCCGTCAGTACTTGAGTCATAGTATACGTCGGTTCAAACTTCCTGACAACTCTGAAGGCATGGATTGCGTCTGGGAAGAAAAGTTTTGTCACTGATGCAGTCGCACTCGTCTTGTACCGCCGGTTCCATTCTACAGCGATTCCAAACGGATCTGTCGCTTTATGAATGAAACCGGGCAGTAGTCATAGTCAGGTCGTCGTTTCGTATTTTTCGCGGCTTCCTTTGCTAGCTGGTCGGCACGCTCGTTCCCCTCCAACCCCGCGTGAGCTTTAATCCAGAATAAAGACACCTCTTTATTCTGGATTCTGCTCGATCTCAAGTTTTCGCGAGCCTCCTCGGCTAGGGGATGGAGAGAACCTAGGTTTATTACCGTTTCCAGCGCAGATCTCGAGTCACTGTATAGTCCGAAAGTCAGTTCTGGTCGTTTGAGGATTTCGCCAGTGGCCCTGCACAACGCCAAGAGTTCCGCCTGATAGACCGTGCAGTACGACGGTAGCTTGAGTTTGAGGGCTTTGATCTCGGCATCACCTTTCCACAAGGAAAGTGCTGCTCCGACCCCACCCTCAATCTTGCTACCATCCGTGTATATTCGTACTGCCTGGATGTTGTGAATGTCCACCTGCTCTTGGTCTATCAGCTTCACGAACTCGAGACGAGTGCGCTCTGCCGGATGCCTCGTGTGCGCGTATGGTATCAGGCGCTCCACCTCCCTGTCTCCTAGCTCCGGTCGGAGCACTCCCCTCTTTGCCTCATACAGGGAGGCTGCCTCTCGTATCCTGAGGTCGAGTGGGAGTATTCCGGCCAGTACTAGTGCCGAGTTTAGGGAGACGGTGCGATACGCTCTGGTAAGCTTTTGGGCGAATCCTCGTTGTACTGCGTTCAGTTGTCTTTGTATACCCAATTTTGTCGTCGCTGGTGCCCAGACGCTGGCCGCGTACATAAAAACTGGCTCCACTGTCGCCCTGTAAATGATCCGGATTATTTCCGGGTGGAGACCCCAGCTGATCCTGGCGGCTCTGGATAGCTGTTTGTAAATATTTAAAGCTTTTCTGCAAACATTTGCAGCGTGACTGTTAAATGTTAGCTTATTGTCTATTGTGAGCCCCAGGATCTTGATCTCGTTTGTCATGTCAATGTCAACCCCGCCCATGCTCAGGAGTGGTGTATCAAATTTTAATTTCCTCGTGATGACCATCGCGTTGGTCTTGTTTGGCGCGAACTTCAGCTTATTTTTGATACCCCACTCCCTAACGTAGGGCGGCGTTTGCCTGTCGTTGTACCTCCAGAGCTGTGTCACCGTCAAAAGTCAAGACAATGTCGTCTGCGAAAGCCTGACAGTAGTCCCCGCGCGCATCGAGTCCCTTCAGAAGAGGATCCAGGAGGAGATTCCACATAATGGGACCTCCGATCGATCCTTGAACGCATCCCTTGCTTGTGTTCTTTTTATGTTCCTCTCCGGCATACCTAACCCTGACTTTTCTGTCTTGCAAGTAACTGCCAATGAGCCTACGTATGTTGATTGGACACCTTTCCTCCGCCAATCGGACTTTTATTGCGGGCCACCATGCTGCGTCGAAGGCTCCCTCTATGTCCAGCGCTATGACGGTGATGAGTTTCTTTTGTTTAAGTTTTCCTCGGATGTGCTGCATTAGGTCATAGAGGGAGTCTTCTGTGCTCTTCTTAGGCATAAATCCGTACTGGCGAACACTCATCCTTGGAACAAGGTGCCACTTGAGGCGTCCCACGATCATTTTCTCCAAGATTTTCCCCAGTACAGGTAGTAATCCTATGGGCCGGTAGGATTTCGGAGCGGTGTAGTCCTCTTTACCTGGCTTTCTCAGGGCTACGACTGTAGCTTCCTTCCAGATGGTAGGGAAGTGAGAGAGAGCCAGGCACCTGTTGGCGATTGCCAGGAAGGTCTCTGGATCGTTATTGATCGCCTCGCTGCAAATATCCGCCGAGAATCCGTCTCTACCCGGAGCCTTCTTTGGGTTGAAGCTTTCCACCGCAGCACTCAGCTCTTCCGTAGTAAATGGCGGGTCATGTTCATCATGTACCGAGTCATTTACTCGGTTTGCTCGCTCTCTGGTCTGTCGGTGGTCGGCGTTATCCTCGGCTTCAGTGTCCTCCAGGTAGAACGCATCTGCCAGGATTTTGGCGGATTCCTTAGGGTCGAGTTGTCTGCCGTTTTGTACCAAGGGTACATCCTCCTGTCTCTTCGTGGTTCTCCCTATGACTCTATATATCCCCTCCCAAACTCCTTCCCTGTCCTGCTTTCCACAAAAGTCCTTCCAGCTCTGGATCTGCGCATGTTTAGCCTCACTCAGGTATGTCTCCTTTGCTTGCAGGTACTCTTCTACAACTCTGGCTCTTCGGATTGGCGCTGCACACTTGAGTCGACGTTTCATGGTGATGGACTTCCTTCTCAGCTCGGCGAGTTCTTCGGACCACCACGGCGGGGTAAGTTTTTCTTTTATTTTCTTTTTTGGTATTGTATTTGCGCATGTTCCCGTGATTATGTTTGTGAATTTAAGTATTTTTTGCTCTAAGTCTATTTTGTTTTCTATTTTCTCTATTTCTATTTTGTTTATTTTATTTTCTATTTTTAATTGGGCCAGTTTCTCATGAAACTGGCTCCAATTTGCCTTTCTGGTGTTGTACAGCCTTGTGGTCCTACTAACATTTACCCCTTTTGCTCTCTTGAGCCTTATGTTGAAAGTAATGCCGTTGTGGTCCGAGCTCGTGAGGTCATCCACCACCCTCCATCCTTCTACCAGATCTAGCAGGTCAAGTGAGCAGGCCGTCACGTCGGGATGGCTAGTGTAGGAAATTCCTCCCCTTATGGTGTCGAAAGTGGGGGTATCCCCTTGGTTGAGCACCTGCAAGCCCAGTTCTTCGATAGTGCCCGACATATCCTCGCCTCTGGCATCCACTATGCTGCTGCCCCACCAGGTGCTCTTCGCGTTAGCGTCTCCCCCCAGGATGATTTTTCCAGGCCCGAGCTCCTCGGCTATCTTTTTGATGTGCTCCAAGTAGGGCTCTATGGGCTGGGATGGCTCGAAATAGAATGAAGCTATTTTCATCTGCCAGGCACCGGTCCGGATCCTTACCACTATGATGTTGTTTGTGGTAAGTTCTGGGCACTGTATGACATCTAGGTCCTGGTCAAAGACGGCTATTGCCGCCTTGACAGTGCCCTCCCCTTGTCCGGTGTTCTGGTAGATCCTTGCTCCTCTATAGTCCTTCATTCTTTTTATGCCTCCCACGTACGGCTCTTGGAGCAGCGCAAATGCCACCTTCCTCTCTTCGGCTTCTATCATGAGCTCGTTGGTAGCGGTTTTCATTCTCTGGAGGTTTGCCTGGAGCACCCGGTAGGGGTTGGTTCTTGCGGGGTTCGCCATTGTGACCACCTTAGCAGTATGCCACAGAGGCTCGTGCCAATGCGTCCCACCTCCTTCTTACTGCACATTCTTGGCTGAACGCATTGTGGTCTGTATAGTCGAGCTTTGCGTGCCGGCAGTTGCAGCAGGAAGGTGGCGTTCCGCTCAGCCAATCTGCGCAGTCTGACCTCATGTGCGGGCCCCCACAGTGGCTGCATTTTTCAATGCTCTCTTTGCAGTATCTCCTGCCGTGGCCATATCCGAGGCACAGAGAGCATTGAACTAGTGGCGACTGGTCTGCCACTTTAACTCTTTGGAGGTCGATGTGGGCCTCTCCTGCCTCCGTCATCAGGTTCCATACTTTGGGGGACACCTTTATCACTACGTGGCACATGTGAGGGTTTCTAGCTCTTCTCCTATAGCGAACCTCGAGCCTGTCGTCCTGCTTGTCAAGGTGATTAAAAACCTCCCTGTTCTGGCTCCTCAGGGCGTTCGTGATGTCCTCATCACTGTGGAACTTTAGAACGTCCTTGAGGATCAGAAGGGGGTCCTTGTTTTTAATCTCCTCGACGGTGAGGTGCGCTTCGGCTTTCCTGAGCCTCGTTTTTACCTTTTCCCTCTCTTCTTCGGTTCGACAACCCACAATAATCCTCCTGTCCTTCGCCTTTCTCACCCTGTCTACCTGAACTCCTCCGTCCCTGGCGTTCACAGCTTCCCTGATTCTATTTAGAACTTCTTCGCCTGTTTCGTTCTCATCCTTGGAGGAGACCACTACGGAGTGTAGCGCGGCCTGCTGCTGCCTCCTGGGCGGGCCTGCGGCCACGTTTGCGTATGTGGTCTTCTCCAAGATTTCCTTCTGCTTTTTCATTTCCTCTCTTAGGTTTTCCATGTTTTGGCTGTTCTCCTTCAAGAGCCTGCTGTGTACCGCCAGTTGGTTTGATAGGTCGCTCTCAACCTTCTGTCTTACTTCTGTTTCCTTTTCGCTAGTGCCTGCCTTTGGCCCGGATGTTATGGGCTTCCCACGTGTGTTTTTAGCTTCGAGTTCCCTGACCAACTCATATAGGCGTTCCACTGCTTGGAAGACGTTGGTCTTGATGTCCGTTTTTAGGTTCCTTGAGTTGTCCAGGTTTATCTTTGCTTTTGTGAGGCAGGCCTTCGCCTCCGCCGTTTTGCTCAAGAACTTTTCTGTTCTCGGCGGGCTCCCCACAGTCTCTACCGGCGGTCTTCGTGCCGGCTTCCCTTCTTGCGAGGGCAAGGTTGTTGGTTTTGGTTTGGGAGGGGGTATTGAAGCGGCTTTCTTCGGCGACATCGATCTCCTCTTCTCCATGTCCTCCAATAGTCCGACACTCTCCCTCACCCTTGAGGTCTGCGTCAGCTCTTCCCCCAGTCCTGAAGGCCCTGCTTGCTCGATCTGTGGTGGAGACTTCTGGGAGTCCAGGTCTATGAGGTTGTTTGCGAGTTTCTTGACAGGTGTTCTGATTCCGGCATACATTGTCTCGGTTCACGTCAATTGTAATAAAAAGAATGAATAAAAAAAGTAAGTTTGTATAAGTTTTAAATAAATTGTATATAATAAAATTCTACCTAAATGAAATTAAATCTATCCAACTTAACTAATTCCGTTTGTTTTCTTTACAGGTTTGCGGTTTGCTGATGCAGTGTTCCAGGTTCCTATTCTAATTTTTTATTTTTGTTTCAAGTGGTGTCTTCGTGTTCGACGGCTACACAACACCGTGGGATTCGCGGATGGTGGTACGAGGTAAAAACGGTAAGTTTTTTGAGTTGAAAATTTTTCTGTAGAGTAGGGCTCTACTGTCAGTTTTCGCGCTGTAACGGAAGGAATTGTCAGAATCGACAACAAGTCAAGGTTACGGTCAGAAAAACAAACAAAGTCAGTCAATAGTCAAGAAAAAATTTCTACTCTACGTAGAGTCAATATTTGTTAGCGAATCGGTAGGCCTTGTGATTCCCTACAGGTTGGAAAAAACCCTGTTGAATTTGAAGCACGGGTTAAAAAGATACCGAGCTTCAAAATTTTCCAAGATGGCGGCCGAATTGCTGTCAAAAACTTTAAGCGTCCGCCTCTGCCTCAAAAATCGGACTAAAGAGTTGGTGTTTGGGGTCCCAGCAATGGCCTCGCCACAAGCTGTCACTTCCGCGTGTCAAATTGAAGATTTTAAAAGTTACTCTATGTAGAGCCTTTCTGTACGTTGTGGGATAGCGACGGCTTAGGCTGTGCCAAGACTGAAAATCCCGTCCAAAACGAACTATAAACTAAAAAGTTACAGAGGTTTTAAAAATTTCAAAATGGCGGTCAAAATGGCCGACAAAACCTAACTCCGGCAGTTTTCAACCTAGGTGGCCTGTGTTTGGGCTTGTTTAAAAGGTCTTTTCAAGCCCAATTCAACGCGCCCTCTTGCGTGGCAGATTTATTAACCCCTGATTTTTAATTTACGAAACAAACATAAAAAGTACAAAAAGTTATATAAAAAATTCAAATATTATTAAAAAATTTAGAAAAAAGAGGAGATATACTTAGAATATAGTCTTACGTCTAAATAAAATTAATTTAAAAATCTAGCTAAAGTAGGAAGGGTACCACGTGTAACCTCAAAAATTTAAAAAAATTATTATTCGAAAACTGGTTGATAAAAGTTATCCAAATTTTTGCATGCAGGTAGAGGACCTGGTCTTTAACGTAATAAGCTACTGAAAATTATAGGTTACAGATCATCTGAAGGAGATATAAAATTTTGAAAAATCATACAAACTAAAAAATGTCTATAAAACTGCCGGAACTTTACTTTTTGAAGTTTTTCAAGTGCCTCCGGTATGGTCCCTCCAAGATCCAGGTGATCCGGTGGTCAGGTGGTGTCCAGGGGCCTCGGGTCACTGACCTCGTGGCCACGTGGTACTTGTTTTTTTGCCTTTATTTCCGCAATCCTTTGCGGAAAGTAAAGGCAAAAAAGTGTCGGCTTATAGTGCTCCTGAAGGGCTTTCAGGAGGCACCATAAAAACAGTAGGTCACCGCTGTAAAACTAAAGAAATTTCAGTTTGAAATTTTCAAAATTCCGCAAAAATCACTTTTTCGAGAATATCTTCGCGATCACTTCACTCAGATTGATTTTTATCACCATTTTGAGGTCATATATTTTTTCGGATAGATATCTATTAATGCAGGGCTGGGATTTGAAACTTTAATCTTCGGATTCAAAGAACCTCTCTCCCGGCTAACATGGCCCTAGAGGAAGTTTATGCTTGTCTTAAAACTAAGATAAAATATGCTGTATAACGCTATTGCTTGCTCTTATTATACGCCTGTACTCTAATGAAAGGCTTAGAGCGCATTTCCACTAACGCGGAGCTGCTTCGTGCTCAACGATTGGTCAATTTACCGCTCCGCACAGCTCCGCGTCAGTGGAAACGCACCCTAACGGTAGCGCTGGTCCCAGTTCACTCCGTTTATTGGCATAGCTTAAGCAAGTCGGATGTACTAATGACGTCATAAAAAGGGGAGTGACGTCATCCCGCGTCATAATTAGGGTTAATTGTGTAAACATTGAAGAGTGACGTCTGGGAGAAGGAAATAATGAAGCATCAATTTGTTTAAAAGGGCTGGAATTTGGGTACTGTTTGCTGAATTTAATCAGTGAGTGAATTTTATCTTTATATCCTTCACACCAGAGCGTTGCGTAAAAGTAAAATGCTCAAAAGTCAAAGTCAATAGCGTTTAATACATAATAACTAAATGGCCCGACAGACGTTGTCCTGTCAAATTGCAATAATACCACAGAAAAAAGCACTTTCAGTTTTTCCCGAACTTTATGCCACCCTTATCACTTAGGGTTATAAAAAAAACCCTATGACCTATTCTCAGACCTACTGAATATACACAAAAAATTTCATAAAAATCAGTCTAGCTGTTTCGGAGCAGTTTGGTTGCAAACACTGTGACACAAGAGTTTTATCTATTAGGAATTAGATAATGCCTTATTTGTTTATTAGTCATAGTTAATATAAGTGTTTGAAGCCTATATTTAAGTAAAAATTCAACTGTCTAGCTATCACGGTTCATGAGATACAATGTCTGTCACGGATTTATTATTATCTAAAACTACATCTTGACCTTGACTACAATTGCGATACAAATTATATTAGCGTAAAAGAAGTAAAAAAATATCATTCAATAACATTTCGATGAGCATGAAATCTCTGTCATAGGTTCTTGATCGATCTGCGGTAGGTCAACGACCACGATGAAAAGTGACAACCCTAAAATGGATATTCTAAACATCGAACTTACCTACTAAAATAAAATAATTATTATTGTACCTACTTGCCCTATTTTTTAAATAAATAAATATTTGTGGACATTTCATAAATCGCCATCTAGCCCCGAACTAAGCAAAGCTTGTACTATGGGAACCAGATTACTGATAGAATACATATATACGTTTTTTTTGTAAATACATACATATTATACACTAACACTCAGTCACACAAATATTTATCCTGAGTGAGAATCGAACCCACAACCCACAGCGCAGAAGGCAGAGTTACTACCAACTGAGGTGCAAAGCCAGTCGAATACAAAAAGTACCAGGCGCTCAGAACTAATAAGGCAGTAAATCCGTATTATCTTTCCCGGAGTCCTCCACAACTTCATAATATAATATCGATCTATTAATTCAGAGAAAGTGGGGGAGGTTTATACTTACGGGCATAACGTTAAAACGCTATAAATGTTTATAGGCCCGTTTCAGACGGAGGTATTTGCACGTGTATTTTACGCGTTTTATGACGATGTTTATCATAATTCTCTAGAAGTTTGTAACGTAGCTTGCATGGTCATTATAAGAGATGAACTACGAGTATATAGGTTAGGATACATACACTCCACACGAACGAGCGCATCTCTCGCAGACGGAGAAGCGGACTCAGTATGGTATTGTTGAGTATACAATACTCTATCTCAAGCTAAAGTCTAGCTTGAACAAAGAAAAAGTCTAAAGGTATTTATTTCAATAAAATCACAAAGATCACTTTGAAACGTCTTAGAAGCTAGGTGAAGCTATGCCTCTTCTTTCAGAGTAAGCCTAAAAAAATCAGGCAACAAACACAGCTTGGGGCTTATAATTTGTTTCAATGAACCTTTCCTTAGTGCTATGTATTGCTCCAGTGTAGTGCCGATCGAACAATGAAGGGTCACACGTAACAAACCAAGTAGGTACACTAATAAAAATTATGAAATACTAGCCGACCCGTGACAGACGTTGTCCTGTCAAATTTCAATAATCGAATAGAAAAAACTGAATGTTTTTAGTCTGTGATGTCAAAGTTGCACACCAGCGCCGTCTATACAGAAATCACCCGTTTGCGTTTTTTTATCGTTTTGTGGATGTTTTCATTTTTTAAATCTATTATTTATTCGAGCATTATATCTACATCTACAGCAAATTTCAACTTAATCCGTTTTGTCGTTTAGGCCTGATTGAGGAACAAACAAACTTTCACATTTATAATTATGAAATATGAAATCAACGCAGTGAAAGTTCCATCAAAACTCGTTCAGTTTAGTGTGATGCGTGAAAAGACAAAAATATTTTTTTCCAGTTCAAAGAACATTAACCCTCGTATTCAAGAACGACACTATGAGAACACGCACCCACAGTGGACGAAATCTTTTTTCATAAAAATCACTTTATGTGTTGTGCGACACTGCATAGTGTGACTAGAGGCACATTGTCGTGTGCTTCTAGCCAAAGTTGAGCTCTAAAGGCACACGGTAGTGTGCGCCATAGTGCCGCTCAACACATAAAGTGATGTTTATGAAAAAATATTTCGTCCACTGTGGGTGCGTGTTCTCATAGTGTCGTTCTTGAATACGAGGGTTAGTGTGCTTTTGTGACCCCTGACTGATGTATGGTTAAATCACGACACAATCATAGTTACTAATCATATTTCTTTATCCGTGTATCACGCGAACGAAGCTGTTAGCAGAAACTAGTAAATGGATCATTGAATTTCTTTGTTCACCATAGGTATTTCCAGCTAGATAATGGAGTTCAAAACTTAACCCTATTTAGCTTAGTTGTAGTTTATAACCGCCAAATTAACCAGCTTAAACTTTGAATACCTGCACCGAACTAGGATAATGAGGGAAGTAATTTGTTTCCGGTAATTAGTGGGGCGGATCTTTGTTTGTGTTTGAATTAGAAAGCGTCTTATACTTACAGTAATATACATAAACTTGGTGTGTACAACCATTGGCTATTAACAAATGGTGTGTAAAAACATCAGTTAATAAAACGTTGCAAAGGGATCCTTGTGTTTTGATTTAAGTATACCTTCTTACCTTACCGGCGATGAGCTTGCAACTTGTCACAATGCTTAATTGCAAAATGTGGGCATTGTGTCAAACATAGAGTTTGACGTTCGACGTGCCTCGGACCCCCTTTGTATGTCTACCGTGCTTGGGGATACAGTCGTGATCCTTTTTATTTATATGTATTTTATAAAAATAGCTTTTGACTTTGACTTTGAGATGTATAAGATTGAAAAGGGTAGTAAAATCAAAAGGAGGCAAATACCCAATAATCAGTGGTAATTATTATGTAATATATAAAATTCTCGTGTCACAGTATTTGTAACCAAACTCTTCCGAAACGGCTTGACCGATTTTTATCATTTATTTGTGTATATTCAGTAGTTATGAGAATAGGTCGTAGGGTATTTTTTATACCCCTACGCGAAATGTAGCGTAAGGTTCTGAAAAAACTGACAGTGCTTTTTCTGTGAGATTATTGAAATTTGACAGAACGTCTGTCGGGACAGCATATAAAATTGAACAACCAACCATTGAACAACTAATCAAGTTTTGACATGAATGAACGCAAGCATTGCTCGGAACTCCAAGATCTGTGGCCAGATTAACAAGCCGTTGTGTGCTAGAGGGTATCCGATATGCCAAAACACGGAAGTACCATGGCACTATTTCAGAGGGCGCTGTGTGGCACAATCTGTAAAATCGTTCGGAAATCCCGGCAATCCCTAAATTAAGCAGTTGCAAATCGGATACGAAACGAGAACGAGTAATCGGTTATACGTTATCGATTCGCCGACCTATTTCCTACGTACTCGATTATCGCGCGTAATAATCGATTGTTCTTAATGAACTTTTTCATTCCTTTGCGTTCACATTGATTGATATGCTTTTTAGTGGCTATGTTTTTTTGTAGAATTCACAAATTGCTTGGAACCTATAAAAAGGAATATCTTTTAGTAAATTTTCTGAAATTGCTGATGGCTCACATAATATTAGTTTCGATGATGTTCAATGATGATGTATTATTTCAACGTAGGGTAAGAGCGCTGGTTGTAGCCATTTTAATAACATTTGAATTTTCAAATAAACGGTTTAGATTGAAGATTAACATGACGCTTTTAAGCAACATAGAACAGAATATTTATCTATCTCTTAGGTTAAGCAAAGAATTTGTAACAGGCGATATTTATTTATTAATTATTCATATTTAAATAGACAAAACGGGATATATTTACTTGTGGTCAATCAAATCTAGAGGTATTAACGCATTACAACTGTCACTAATCAAAACGGAGCATAGATCAAGAATTGTATTAAGGCCCTGTATGTCGACGATTGCTCTTTTTCGAAACGAAAAAAGAAATACTTCTGAACAAGCCACATCTCCTATTTTTATAATGTATAGTATATGTGAATAAAGATGTACCCATCTTTAATCATTTCGATAAATAATCCTACTGACCGCTGCAATGACGACAAACACACGTCTGACGTTGACAGTAGTCACGGTAGTCCATGGGCGGCGCGTGGTCCGCCTTTGCTTTTCGAATAAATTAATGATATAAATTATGTATCAAAAACTATACTTATCAAAAATCTATTCTAATAGAAATCTAGATCTACATATTACCTATCTTTAACAATAAATCACAAGTTGATCTTAATAGTAGGTATCAAAGTATTTCGATCATAAATTCTAAAACGTATCATTTTGAAATAGTATCTATATCGTGATAAGTTTCTGCTATTATGTTTTCAGCTTAATAGAAATCTAGGTAGGAACTTGAAGTAATATATTTATAAAAATAGAAGATATGGCTTGTTCAGAAGTATTTCTTTTTTCGTTTTGAAAAAGAGCAATCGTCGACATACAGGGCCTTAACTATAGATTTTCAACAAACTTGTGTACTATGCTTAGTTGTTGACTGCCAAAATTGATAATGACCATAACCAAGGTAGGCACTAGAACCGGGTCTTCGACCGACGACGACTTATACATATAATAATTATAATTACAAATTATATTTACAATGAAACTTCATAAATTTAAGGCCTTTTCCTTTCGCCTTTTCCTCGTGAACAAAATATTGATTTTGAGATGTCGATTTATATAAGTATTATAAATAATACTTACACTTTTGTAGATAGAATATATTTTAATTATTTTTGTCTACTTGTAAATTATATCCGAACGAAGAACTGTCAAGAATCCATTATTCATTAACAGAATCTATTATTCAGCAAGACAATGTAATTTGAAACGTTAAGAAAATAAAACCTTTTTGTAAACAAAGAGAAGGTACCATAGATACTCATATTAGATTCCATTAGCATTTGGTATGACGTCATGACGTGATCTTTTTAATACCGTCCATAGAAGAAGCAGTAGTACAAGACACTGAAGATATATGTATTACAGGGTTAAAAATAAAATAAAATAAATATTGGCGGACTTTACACACAACGCCATCTAACCCCAAACTAAGCAAAGCTTGTACTATGGGAACCAGATAACTGATAGAATACTTATATACTTTTTTTTGTAAATACATACTTATTATACATATTAATACCCAGACACAGAACAAATATCTATGTTCATCACACAAATATTTGCCCTAGGTGGGGATCGAACCCACAACCTACAGCGCAGAAGGCAGAGTTACTACCAACTGAGCTGTGAAGCCAGTTAATAGTTAGTTCGCGAACTTCGTACCGCCATTAATATATTAAGAGTACAGCATATCAAATTTTGTGATATACAGACAGCAGCGCCACCTTCCGGGTACAATTGTGTTTTCAAACAATCCAGGAACCCATTGAAATATATATACGAAATTTCAATCAAATCGGTCCAGTCGTTTAGGAGGAGTCAAGGGACAAACACACGTACAGAAGTTCTAATATATAAAATTCTCGTGTATATTTGATAGGTAGAAAGTGATAAGCGTAATATTCGGGAAAATCTGAAAGTGTTTTTTTCTGAGAGATTCTTGAAATTTTACAAGACAACGTCTGTCGTAGAAAATTTAAGGATTTACCATAAAATAATGTAAATAGTAGTTTTTTATTTAGTTTTTAGGGTTCCGTACCCAAAGGGTAAAAACGGGACCCTATTACTAAGACTTCGCTGTCCGTCTGTCCGTCTGTCTGTCACAGGGCTGTATCTCATGAACCGTGATTCCTAGACAGCTGAAATTTTCACAGATTATGTATTTCTGTTGCTACTTGAACAACAAATACTAAAAACAGAATAAAATCAATATATAAGGGGGGCTCCCATACAACAAACGTGATTTTTTTGCCGTTATTTATAGATAATGGTACGGAACCCTTCGTGCGCGAGTCCGACTCGCACTTGGCCGGTTTTTAAATCAAATGGCAAGGTATAAAGCAATACTCGGCGGATAGAACTTAATTTGACGAACAAAAAGTGGAGAACTGCCGTCTCTATAGCAACGACCGGAAATTAAACCTAGTTGACTCTGTACCTTTGTTTTGTTGTGCAAAGATTGGAATTCTAGAAAAAATATTCAGGTCATAGCTTGAAGCAAACAATTATAGAGAATAACACATTGTTTTGTGTAATATTTATTTCATTTTGGGACCATAACGATAAATACATGACAATAACGACACCATATTTTCATCATCATTATATATATTATGTCGAGTGCTTCTTACGATCTAACGATTAAGACGAGTAATAAATGTTTTTGATAAATGCAGAACCGTTTTTTCTCAATAACCGCAAAACATTCAGTTTCGTTTTTATGACAAAGATAACTTAAGGATATAATCTAGATATATTACAGACAGAAACACGATTGGTAAAACTTTTCTCGATAGATTTATTTTCCAAAGTTGGCTCTTCATAAACACTTGATTCGTTTTTAATCAAAACTATGAATAGCTAAACAGTTCATTTTTATATAATTCGTTAGATAATCGTACTAACTAAGTAAAATACAGATAGTTTCTTTTGAAATTTGATGGTTTATAAGATAATGCAGTTTTATCACTTTTCCGTCTTAACCGGGTAGACTCAGCCCATACAAAAAGTCAAAAATTGTACTTATCACCTTAAGCATTTATACTCACGATTATCAAATGTGTTTTTTATCCATTTATCGAGAATTAGGCCTTTGTTTTTATGCTGTCCCATTTTAAACACAGGATCAAGACTGTAATTTTTAAGTATGGTTGGCAAACTCTCAGAGCTCTAGGCGCATCCAAAAGTGGTAGTCAGAGGCACGTCCAAACGTCACATTTGGCAAATTTCACATTTAGCTGTAGTAAGCATTCCATATGTGACTGATTGCAAGCCCATCGCATATAAACTCGAATATCCAAAAAGAGTTAAAAATTACCATTTTTCAACCGTCGAAAAAACAAATTTTCTCTATTTGATGCGTATATTTTTTCAATGAAGTAAGCGTATGAATATTTCCAATTAGCACCGAAGTTTCGTAATAAAACGTAAAATGACACACAAAATATTATTATTTTTGTTGGTATCTGAATGTTTAATACAAATGGTTAGACTGGCCTCACAGCTCAGTTGGTAGTAACTCTGCCTTCTGTTGTGGGTTCGATCCCCACCCAGGGAAAATATTTGTGTGATAAACATGTTTGTTCTGTGTCTGGGTACTAATATTTATAATAGAAATATTACAAAAAAAAAGTATATAAGAATTCTATCAGTTATCTGGTTCCCATATTACAAGATTTACTTAGTTTGGGGTTCGATGGCGCAGTGTGTCAAGTCCGCCAATATTTATAAATTTATAATGGTTAGAAATGAAATATTCTGTATAGCAGAAAAAAGCAATTTCCGCTTAACATCCTGTCGCTATAACTACATTAAATCCTCACACGCAATTAGGCACAAATAAATATAAATAGGGTCCATTTGCGAGTTTTCTATGGAATGATTCTAACTACAAACTTTACTCCCAAAGGCTTTTGTGTACATGATTAATGTATCTTAATGTATACCTATTGTGAACTTCTGTTTCTAGAACTGACCTAGAATTTAGTGTCGTTTCAAGTTTATATCTTTACTAGCCGCTCGCCCCGGCTTCGCACGGGTGGTACCTAGATATAAAGTAGCCTATGTGTTTTTCTGATGTATTAGCTATATTACTGTAAAGTTTCATTTTAATCCGTTTTGTAGTTTTTGTGTGAAAAAGTAACAAACACACACAAACTTTCGCATTTATAATATTAGTAGGATTTATTGGTATCAAAAAATTTCCTGTAATCTTCATTAGTACACCCGTGTAAACCCGAGGGGAGCAGCTATTATAAATATATTTGTAAGAACAACCCAAACGGAAAGAATATTTTCTGAAATCATATAAACGTAGTTTGACCTTTCGAATGGAGGTAGATAAACGAGTTCAGCGAAGGAATGACAAATGACGCTCGATGCGAGGTAATTTGATTGATAAGTACGCTCATATCTCATCGCTTTGGTAATCTTATTTGAAAGTTTAGAAATACATGGTATCACTTTGATTGAATTTGGTAACATTTTAGATTTATCATATTTTTTAATGTTTTTAATAGTTCTAATAGCGCGGCAATCGAGATATGTGAAATAATAGCCAAGTTCGTAAATAGACACTTGCAAGTTACGTAAGTACCTACAGGGATAACAGGATCCCTTATAAAATAAATAATAACAAACTGAGACACCAAATTCTTTCAGAGTTTTTTGTACAAAAATACAAATTTCACCTTTTTACAATAGTAGTGTTGATTATCATTACCTCAGCAGAATATCTAACAGCTCTAAACTTGTTGGCCGTGTTGGCCGAGTGGGAGGTACCTCGACTTTTAATCTGAAGGTCGTGGATTCGAATCCCGGCGTGCCTAAATAGATTTTTCTGTTCGATAAATTTATATGCGCATCTAAAACACATGCGATGGAAAACATCGTGACGAAACCAGTTACCAGGCTTGCAACCTGTCACGTATGGAGTGCTACTGCAAAATGTGGGCATGTGCCAAATATACCCACTAGACATCTTCAAAGGATCTAAGCGTCTGGAGATCTGAGAGAATGTCTACCGTACTTGGGGAATACAGTCGTGATCTTTATTATTCTAAACTTAACAAAACTCAAGAATCACGAAGCAAATCTTCATAGAATCCCGTTCCTGCAACCTAACGCGCTTAGCGTCAAACTCCAAATCCCAAGCCTAAAGTGATTAATGTCACTTTAATGGCGTATTGTTTACTTGGCAAACACCCTGTTTATAAACACCTAAAGGCACTTTTCACCAACATCAGCCAACGATCTAGCGGTTAGCTTAACCGATTGTTTTTGCCACAAGCTTTTATTATTCGATCATTAATAGCTATTTTTAAAAGCTTTTGAGGTGATAAGTGAAATTTTTGACTTTTATTTTTGACCCGGATAAGACGGAAAAAGTGATAAAACTACATTATGTTGAAAACCATCAAATTTAAAAAGAAACTGTCTATAATTTACTTAGCTAGTAAGATTATCTAACGCATTATATAAAAATGAACTGTTTAGCTATTCATAGCTTTGATTAAAAACGAAACTTCATACTTTCATAGATTACGTCTGTTGCTGCTCTAACAACAAATACCAAAAACAGAATAAAATAAATATTTAAGGGGGCTTCCATACAACAAACATGTTTTTTTTTACGTTTTTATAGATAATCGTACGGAACCCTTCGTGCCCTTCGGTGCCATATAGATGGTAATCGCCGAGTAGTTTAGTTATGACTTTACTTGAAGATGATGAAACAAGCCCTTAGAATGCTATACCCCACATTAGCTGTCTATTTAACGGATAGTTAAGGTAACCGATAGCGTGTTGATGTACACCAGGCTCATTGTATCAAGGAGCTGTCGATGTAAACGAAGGGTGCGATGGTAAACAATGATTTAGACTTTAGCGCTCAAAACGACGCAATCAAGTGATTTTAGGCCTCACTGCTCTATTGGCAGCTCTACCTTCTGCGTTGTAGATTGTGGGTTTGATTTTCTTCCAGGAAAAATATATGTGAAGTATTATAGTATGTACTGGTGGAAACCCTCGGACTTTGTTCACTTAGTTATTTTGAAATAGACTTTAACCCCCGCTGCATCTACTCAGGGGTTGAATTTCGGGAATATCTTTCTTAGTGCACTCTTACTAAAAGGAACACATTCATTAATTTTCAAGTTTTTAAGACCCTTAGGCAGTGCGTTGATAGGATACCATAGTAAAAGCTTTGCTTAGTTTGGGGTTAGATGGCACTGTTTGGTGTGAAGAATCCCCTTATTGTTTATATTTATCGAGAATCTGTAAAATAGGGTTGAAAAGTCAACTCTAGACACTTCCTTGATGACAACACTATGTAATATAACAAGAGTTATCTATCAATTCCAATCGATCCTAAAAACCCTTATTGATAAAATAAACCCCTTGATGATTCTAATTTGATGTACATCAAAACCTTATCCGATTGAAACATCGATAAAAACGCAATTACGTCCAAACATCTCATCGATGGGAAAATTGGTTTTTCGAGCCGGATATTTTTGCGGGGAATCCCCGAGTATTAAGGGTAAGTAATAGCGCTTATCGCCACTATCGAGGTTCTTTGTTTAATGTTTTGAGAGCTGTTCACTTCGGAGAGTGTTAGTTTACCTCGAAAGTTTGGCCATTTGGGCAGGTTCAATGGTTTTTTGTGGTGGGGCTGTATTTTCTTGAGTTTTTATGGAAATCAGAGATTACCTCACTCTAAAATGTAGCAGTATTCGTTGTTCAAAAATATGAATCACCTATATTCTCATATTGATAGATTAAACATTGTTAAGGCGCTCCCAGTCGACGATTGTTTTTGTTCGAAACGAAAAAATAAATACTTGTGAACAAGCCACATCTCCTATTTTATAATGTATAGTATATGTGAATAAAGATGTACCCATCTTTAATCACTTCGATAAATAATCCTACCGACCGCTGCAATGACGACAAACACACGTCGGAGCGTGGTCCGCCTTAGCTTTTCGAATAAATTAATGATATAAATTATGTATAATTACTTATCAAAAATCTATTCTAATAAAAATCTAGATCTACATATTACCTATCTTTAACAATAAATCACAAGTTGATTTTAATAGTAGGTATATAAAATATTTCGATCATAAATTCTAAAACGTATTGTTTTGAAATAATATCTTTATCGTGAAAAGTTTCTGCTATTATGTTTTCAGCTTAATAGAAATCTAGGTAGGAACCTGAAGTAATTAATATACTTATAAAAATAGGAGATGTGGTTTGTTCAGAAGTATTTCTTTTTTCGTTTCGAAAAAGAGCAATCAGCGACTGGGAGCCTCTTAATACGGAAATTCTCTTTTTCAAACTGCTTTTTTATTTACAAGTTGTAACCACAATCGTGGTCGCGAGATAACCCATGATAGATATTCGCTCAGATCTCTAGAGATCCTTAAAGACGTCTAAGACGGTAGTCAGAGACACTTCCTCACATTATATTTTGGCACATACCATTACGAATATAATCAGCACATACCTGATAGATTGCTGGAACTTATCCTAATAATATTATAAATGTGAAAGTTTGTGAGTTTGTTTGTATGTTTGTTCCTCAATCAGGCCTAAACGACAAAACGGTTTAAGTTAAAATTTGCTGTAGATGTAGATATAATGCCCGAATAAATAATAGACTACTTTAAAATATGAAAAACATCCCAAAAACGATGAAAAAACGCAAAAGGGATGATTTTTGTATAGATGGCGATGCTGTGCAACAAATCTGACATCACAGACTAAAAACATGCAGTCTTTTCTATTCGATTATTGAAATTTGACAGGACAACGTCTGTCACGGGTCGGCTAGTAAGATATAAGATTTATAACAGTTTTTCTTACGATGTTTTCTATGCATACAAAATAAATTAAGTTTAGGCACTTACTCATATGGTTTTTACAGGCAACGAAGTTCCTATAGAGACAAAACACTAGTTTCCAGATGCAGCATCATCATCATCATCTTCCTGCCCTTATCCTACTTAAGTGGGACATGTGTACTTCTTCCATTTCCCTCTATCAGCCGTCATCTCATCACTCACTCCTTTCTTACCCATGTCATCTTTCACACAGTCCATCCATCTTCAGATGCAGCAAACCAAACTTTTAATAAACAAACAGTATGCGAGGAGTGTTCCTCAAAAGCTGCATTGCACGAAAATGCCGGTTTAATCTCAAATTAATCAAAAAAAAACCACTTATTACTGCATTCCACATACACGCGAGCCGAAACAGGATTATTTCATTTCGGCCACGATCGTCACGTGACCGGCGTGGTAACCGCGTGGAGCGGCCGTACGGAATATGTTATTTTATCACTATGTTAGGTATTATTTGTAAATCGGTAATGGTGGCGATTCTGTTGTGGCTAAGCTTAACCTAAAATTTCGTAAAAAATCGATCGATCTTATTCTTTTTACATTAAAGTCTAAATTAGAGTCACATGAAAACGCCAGTCCTAAAACTTGGGATATTTTAGCTGTTTCTCTATTTTATTTCGCATATTTGACACAATCAAGTGTCATCTTAGTAAACACCAATTTACATGTCGATTAAATTTAGCTTGACGTTTCTAAATCGATTACGAAAGTCGTAAATTTATTCAAAACTATTCTAAGTTTTAGAACTGTCACTTTAAGGTTACGCTATTTTAAACTTTAACTTAAAAGAAATAAGATCGATAGTTTTTAGGAATTTTAACTTAAGCGTGGACACAACAGAATCGCCACCAATGTAACTTATGGCTGAGAAAAGAACGGGTTGGGTTGTAAAATAAGGGCTTGTGCCATATTTAATGTTTGACCGTACCTCTAACTAATCCCTTTAGGATCTTCAAGGATCTGAGTACCTGGAGATCTAAGAGAGGATGGGATATTTTGGGAAGACAGTCGTGATTCTTTTTCATTTTCAACATCAAATAAATATGTAATAACTGTATCATGTGTACTTACAAAAAAAGTATATAAGTCTGTAATCCTAATATTATAAATGCGAAAGTTTGTAAGTGGTTTTGTATGTTTATTACTCTTTCACGCAAAAACTACCGAACGGATTAAAATGAAACTTTACAGTAATATAACTTATACATCAGAATAACACATAGGTTACTTTTATCCAGGTACCACGCGGGCGAAGCCGCTGGCGGAAGCTAGTCTGCATAATATGGTTGACATAGTAGAAGCTCTGTTTAGTTTGGGCTAGATGGCGATGTGTGAAGTGTTCACCAATATTTATATATAATTAGCCGACCCGTGACAGACGTTGTCCTGTCAAATTTCAATAATCGAATAGAAACGACTGAATGTTTTTAGTCTGTAATGTCAGATTTGGTGCACACCAGCGCCATCTATACAGAAATCATCCCTTTTGCGTTTTTTTATCGTTTTATGTATGTTTTTCATTTTTTAATGTAGTCTATTTTTATTCGGGCATTATATCTACATTTACAGCAAATTTCAACTTAATCCGTTTTATCGTTTAGGCCTGATTGAGGAACAAACATACATACAAACTCACAAACTTTCACATTTATAATATTATTAGGGTATTAGGATTTGATAACTTTTATTATCCCGTGTCCGCTATATGCAGCCATTTTAAGCTGCTTCGCAACTAAAGGGGGTCAATGCTGAGCAACAATTGAATTTATCTTTGAGCAGCTGATGGACGCTAACGAGGTTACTTCAAGTCTAGCAAACGCAAGCCGCTCGCAGTTCTGATGAATTCTGAACTAATTGATACGGATAACTAACCAACTAAGCTACTGATGAAAAGTTTAGAAGTGAGCCTGTATAAGCTTTTGACATTATCAAATCTTTAGTAAGTTCATCCTTCATCATCTTCCTGCCCTTATCCCACTTAAGTGGGGTCGGCACAGCATGTGTACTTCTTCCATTTCCCTCTATCAGCCGTCATCTCATCACTCACTCCTTTCTTACCCATATCACCTTTCACACAGTCCATCCATCTTTTCTTTGGCCTACCTCTACGTCTACATTCATCCACATTCATTCCTAACATTCTTCTCGTTCCATGACTTTCTTCCCTCCTCATAATACTAAGTTCACCCTTAACGGACCCATATTTTTTCTAAAGATAGTTGCTGTGTAAAATAATTCACAGATGATGTATATCTGTTGCCGCTATAACAACAAATACTAAAAACTGAATAAAATAAATATTTAAGTGGGGCTCCCATACAACAAACGTATTTTTATGGCGTTTTTTATAGATAATGGTACGGAACGCTTCGTGCGCGAGTCCGACTCGCACTTGGCCGGTTTTTAAAGTATAATACCTACGACAAAGTGTAATATGATAATTAATGTGTTTAAATTGTGTTAGGCAATGGGACGTAAGTAAGCTTTTTAGCTACGTACCCTTACTTGTTCTCGTCCCATACCCTTACTTTGTACTGTAAGAAAGGGTTTTACCTGCATTAGAATTTAATACCCAGGCTAGATGTATGTAGGCAAATTGTTTTATCTTTTTTGCTTTATCTACATAGTAATAATAATAATAATAACAACAATTGCATTACTGCAAAAAGCAGTCATTTTAAATACTTGTAGAAATTGTTAGGAATTTTCTGGTTTTTTTCTGAAATGCCTCCATCTATTACAGATGTTCAAAACACTGAGGTGCACTTGGCTTAGGCCCGTGCTCTTCAGTAAATTCCCGGTTCTCTGGATCCGAGTTGATGTAAGTCATAAACAAAAATAATAATAAATAATATAGCCTCTTATTCAGTTTTTTTTTTTAAATCTATAGACATTATATAAAATACAAACTAAAGTTAAACTAAATCTAGTATCTGTTGCTTGCTTGTTTTTTGCAAATATGTTTGCCAATCGGCAAAGGCCTCCTACAACCTATCCCATTCTGATCTTTCCTGAAAGATCAGCTCTATCTAGTACCTATGTCAAATAAATATTATATTTCATACTAGCTGACCCGACAGACGTCCTGACCAGATTTCAATAAACCTTTAAATAAAAGCACTTAAGGGGCTGTATGTCAACGATTGCTCTTTTTCGAAACGAAAAAAGAAATACTTCTGAACAAGCCACATCTCCTATTTTTATAAGTATATTACTTCAGGTTCCTACCTAGATTTCTATTAAGCTGAAAACATAATAGCAGAAACTTTTCACGATAAAGATATTATTTCAAAATGATACGTTTTTGAATTTATGATCGAAATATTTTGATACCTACTATTAAAATCAACTTGTGATTTATTGTTAAAGATAGGTAATATGTAGATCTAGATTTCTATTAGAATAGATTTTGATAAGTAATTATACATAATTTATATCATTAATTTATTCGAAAAGCAAAGGCGGACCACGCGCCGACGTGTGTTTGTCGTCATTGCAGCGGTCGGTAGGATTATTTATCTAAGTGATTAAAGATGGGTACATCTTTATTCACATATACTATACATTATAAAATAGGAGATGTGGCTTGTTCAGAAGTATTTCTTTTTTCGTTTCGAACAAAAACATTCGTCGACAGGGAGCGCCTTAAACTTTTCCCCGTTATTTACAATTTTCCGAGCAACTTTTCTATTTTTATTTTTCTAAAACATTATTCCTATTACAAACATTAAAAAAATACATCAAATCAACCAACAAAGAATGAATTTTCATTTATATATTTAGAAGCTATCCTTTTGTGTACCTTTTACAGAGAGAAATAACATCTAATACATAATAATATACTTGCAAAGCAAACAAGAAACAGTTGAGCTATCTAAAGACCTTTAAGAAGATAGATTGTGTTTATGATATTGAGTCTTCGGTTCAATCGCGCCGTGAAGGCGTAAATAAATGTTTTCTTTCATTGCTTAATCAATTCTGAGCAAACTGTTTTCTGAGCAAACTGGTTTTGCGTTATTATGTTAGGACGTTGTATAATTTGTTCAGAATTGTAACATATGCCCCAGTAGCAAGACCAGCACGAAACAGTAAGTTTCCACATCTGCTGCGTGGCAGAAATGTTTCTCGTTGTTATTTTGATTTAGTGCGGTGCTTATTATTTTATTCTGTGACTTTTGTGGCCGTAATCCTGCGTCTACAAACTTTATGAACGTTCGGGGCTAGCACCGTGTTTAGCGTTATCGATTCAGAATAACTTTAGGCTTCTCAACCGAAGAAAAAGCAGGTTCACAATTCGACACGTGTATAAATTTTTTTGATGTACTTGCGGACCCGCAACAGACGTTGTTCTGTCCAAATTTCGATAATCGCATAGAGTAACGCACGTTGATATGACGATGTCAACACGGATGTCAGATTTTTTTCACACCAGCGCCATCTATACCAAAATCATCCCTTATGTGTTTTTTTATCATTTTGGGGTTGTTTTTCGTACTTTAAAGTAGTCTATGTTTTATTCGGGCATTATATCTATAGCTAATTTCATTTTAATCCGTTATGTCGTTTAGGTCTGATTGAGGCACAAACATACATAAGAACTCACAAACTTTCGCAATTATGTTAAATGTATAATAAGTATGTATTTACAAAAAAAAAGTATATAAGTATTCTATCAGGTTTTTGGTTCCTATAGTACAAGCTTTGCTTAGTTTGGAGATAGATGGCGCTGTGTGTGAAGTCCGCCAATATTAATTTATTATCTCTTCACCTGGTGATCCGATTTAGATGATTTAGACATGATCCTCAAAGTTAGGTATTAGCAAGGTGAGTTGTCACATATTCCTTACAACTAAGCCTGAAATAATTAGGCTACAAACAAGTGCATAATATTAGAACATATAAATATATATTACACTTGAAGTAATGGGCTTGCAACCTGTCACGTATGGAATGCTAATTACTGCAAAATATGGGCATGTGTCAAATATAATGTTTGGACGTGCCTCTGACTACCCTCAATAGACATCTTCTAAGGATCTAAGCGTCTGGAGATCTGAGAGGATGTCTAGATGTCTACCGTACTTGGGGATTACAGTCGAGATCCTATTTTTATTTATCACTACATAGTATAAAGCAAAGTCGCTTCCCGCTTCCCGCGTCTATATGGATGCTTATATCTTTAAAACTACACAACGGATTTTGATCCGGTTTTTTTTAATAGATAGAGTGATTCAGGAGGAAGGTTTATAGGAATCAGCTTTGCACCCGTGCGAAGCCGGGGCGGGTCGCTAGTTAGTAATATTTTATGTATCATATTTTACATTTGCGACCTTAATAACAAAACTGGTGCTAAATGCAGGTTTTGTATGTTATGATATGATTAATGGCGTTTCAGAATATAATATGTAGTTACGAGTATATAACTGACATTGAATTTTAATTTAAGGTCTTTTTTGTGACATATATTGTATTGCTAGTATTTGTACTTGCCTTCCAGCAACACAGTGAAAACTAATGCAGGAATCAGTGCATCACATTATGTAATCCTATATTTGAATTCAATAAAAACATTTTGTATTTGTACAAAAAGAGCATGCAATTTATTTATAATAACGCTCAAACATCACGTAGATTTTTGAAATGTCGGTTAAATAATCAACATTTTCTTTGTAACTCACGAAAGTTTTGAGAGTGATATTCTCAAAACTTTCGTGAGTTGTAATACACATTATGACAAAACGGGAAATTACTCACGTAAAAATTAATGGTCTATGAAAACACCGACAATATTTCGATTCATCTAGAGACTCTTCTTCCATTTTCTTTATATTATATTTATTTAGCTGACTTAAACAAATGATTTGAAATAATCAAAATTTGGTTTAGTTATGTGTTAAAGAATCATAATCATGAAAATTTATCAATCAATACTAATTATTAAAAAAAAAACATATTGCCATAAAGTTATAGCATGTTTAGTAATAAGTTTAGTTTAATGATTATTTAGTTTACTTATGTTATTACGTAATTAGCTAACCTTTACGTAATAACTTGATAATAAGGACCCTTAAAGTAGGGATTGAATAAATTAACCGACTTGGTATTACATGGATTTCACAACTTTTTACGGTAGAAGAACTGAGTTGCGTTGCGAGTTTGGCTTTTTTTACAAGTTATGTTTTTGATGGCATTATTATGTGTTAAAGTAGATATAACTAAGTATTACTAAATTCTAAACACTTCACTGTGCGTGTTACATCATACGTTCAGCAAATTTATTTCTAACCAAGCTTCTTCTAGATCAATCTAAAGCTGTCTTAGCAAAGATTGTTCTAAATCTATGACCTAGGTTGTTACCAAGTTTCTACGGAAACTGTAACATATTAGTTTTAGTTGGCATCGGTTTCAACTCTCCGAGCTCACGAAACCTAGTGTATTATCGATCACTTTTACATTAAGACAATACAAAACAGAGTCGTATTATTAGTTACATCATTTATAACTCAAAAGATTTTCTTTGTCCCGAACTTTGTAAAATATTAAGGAAAAACAAAATAAAGTGGAGAGTTCAGTTTGATACTATTTTTGACGATACGACGTTCGGTTTTCTGTCTTATAAAAAAAATAGGATCACGACTGTAATCCCCAAGTACGGTAGACATCCTCTCAGATCTCCAGACGCTTAGATCCTTTGAAAATGTCTAGTGGGGGTAGTCAGAGGCACGTCCAAACATCATACTTGGCACATGCTCACATTTTGCAGTAGTTAGCATTCCATACGTGACAGGTGGCAAGCCCATCGCCGATTATAAGAATACTAACTGGTTTCCTCACGTTATTTTCTTTCACCGTTATAAGCACGTGTTTATGATGCGCATATACATTTTTCGAACAGAAAAATCCATTGATGCACGCCGGGATTCGAACTCACGACCTTCAGATAGATTTTTTTTCTCGTTCCTCTGAAGGAATAACAGAGACTGTTTTTGCTTTATTTCTATCCACGGGGGATACATTTGTCTGACCCTTTTTGGGTCGAAAGGAAGCTAATTTTAATCTACTACTTATATGTATGTTTGTGCGCACATTCAAGGTGAAGAGATTTTTTTTAATGGGATTATTGAAATTTGGACAAGACAACGTCTGTCGGGTCAGTAAAATAATGATGGCATTATCGAATTCAAACAATAATTTGATAATTATCATTCTCATTATCATTTTACCCGTTTATCGTCCACTACTGAACACCGGGCTTTCCCATAAATTTTCTGAACGACCGATCTTGTGCGGCCTGCAACCAACGGCTCAGCAACCTTTATTAAGTCGCCTTACCATTGAGTGAAAAGCGGTTCTGTATTTTCCTGATCTATACAACTTAGAAACCTTTCTAATCCAACGGTCTTCGAGTTATGTGTAGGGTATGTACTCCACCCAATGCATCTTAAGGTAATCCTCTAATTGATTGGTTTTTACACCGCAATCCAATAACAAAGGCAGTTTATATTCGTAAGACTAAAAGACACGGACCATCTGTTTAATTATAGTATATATAGTAACCGACTTGTTAGCGTTTTCAAAAAGAAATGAAATGAAATACATTTATTTAACACAGGTACACATAACAAGAAGTAAGATAGGTACATAAAAACACAGACTACTACTGGGTCAAATAGGCCCCATCTCAAAAGCAAGCAGTTGTAATTAAACACGTCCACTAATAATTTGAATATCAACTTACAAACTCTTAGTGTAGATACAACTATACATTCAAGTGGTGAAAAAAACTCATTACTAGGTTTTTCTATCAGTTCCTCTACAATAGGACAGCTGTAGAAAGCCCAACTGACGATGAAAGTTTCATAATATCCTGTGCTTTTCAATCCGACTTCCTGTAAAGATGAAGCAACAAGACAACGATCTTGAGCTATCTCGTTTTCCCTTTCAACATTGTCAAGCAAACTTGTTAACTGTAAGTTTGAAACTCAGTTCGAAACTTGTTCTCGAGCTAACACGATAACGCGTGATGTTGTGATTCTAATGCCTTGGTAATGTTTTTAGGCGCTAGATTGTAATGGATAGATTGTTTTAGGTTGGTTATTTCTGATTATATAAAACTCCTAAGTTACTGGCTGATTGACAGATCTATCAACACAGCCTAAATCACTAGTTGAAACAAAAATATGAAATTTGAAAAGTGTATTCCTTATTAGTGTGCAGGGATGCATTCCTTTTTTAGTAATTCCCAAATTAAACTTTTAAGGAGGTACAATGAGGATTGAAATATATTTGTAATAAACTATACATGAACGAAGTCTCCAGGGTTGCCACTAGTTATAGAATAAAAACGAGAGTATACGAGTAATAAACTCACAAGTAAAATCAGGCCTTTATATGTAGTTGCTTTGTAAGGGTTGTCTAGTCTGCACTCGACGACTCACTAAAATCTAACTCGGTGACCAGTCTCTATTCATATCAAAGGGCTCTGGGATCACCGACGCACTGATGCTCCTTTTGCATGTAGCTAGAAACACATTCCCGGGAATGACACCCAGTCACGCACCAGCACCCTGCTGCTCTAAGTCATGGTTCATGCATGTGGAGCAGCATAAAGCTCAGATGTTTGATCCACGCTGTAGGTAGTCTGTATGTCTACTTATTTATCTGTGTGAGTGTCACAAAAATTTAACTAATTTTTTTTGCCCCCTTTTTTTTTACACACCGATCACGGCACTCACTCACCTCAAGTGCCATCGCCCTCCCAGGAAGCTCAAGCTCCCACTTCAACCACTCCCAAAAAGAGCCTAGCTAAAATCAGGGGTCTACTCTTGAAAACGATTATGTAAACGTCACATCGTTTCCGACTATTTTTATTTTGAAAGATGGAACGACCGACATTTCTTTAATGATACATTCTACTACGACAGCCGACCTTTTCAAAGAGTGCAGTTTGGCCGCATAAATCGGAGCAAAATCATTGTCATCGATAATGTCAAAATCGTTTTGCAGAGTAAGAGCCCGGGCCTATCGTGAGCAGCCGAGAAAACGATTTACCTAGGGAAGAAAACTAAGGAATTATTTATTTCATGTTTCTGGAATAAAAAGGATATATTTCAGAATCATGATATAAATAATCCTGTGACGTTTCAGCTTCACTCCTCGGAATAGTGAACGCACTACCAATTTATATTTATCAGAATCATTTTGAGAAGGACGGAAAAAAACGTGTTTCTTTTGAAGGCTTTTATTTGAAGTTGGCGCTCAGCTATGTGTGATCCGACAACCAATTTGATTTTGTAGGTATTGACGTAAACACACGTGTATAAAATCTTGTAGCATCTAGCTGTGAAACTTTTAGAGTTACCCTTTTAGACTTTAGGAGTTAGCTTTTAGAACTTAATACAAATAAAATCACAAAAGTATAGATTTCTATGAGTATTTCAATAAGTGAATAATATAAAAAATCGGTAGAAACCTTCTTAGATCTTCTACGCTTTGATCCCTTAAAATTGTTAAAGGTAAGTCAGAGGCACGTCCAACCGTCACATTCGGGACATGCTTACATTTTGCAGTAGTTCATCGCCACTTCAACAATATTAATTGATATCTTCATCCTCATCATGTTTTCTTTCACCGTTTTCAACAATGCATTTTTTTTAATACTGATTCAAAAATTACCTTAAGTTTTAAAGCCAATATTAATAACTTTCACTCGACTAGCACGTCTAAAATATGACCAAATAATTAATTAGTTACCCCATATAACCCAGTTGTTGAACATCAAAATTTATGAATACCGAAGTATCACAACACCCTGGTCCCGGGCAAATTTTATGGATTTTACTTATCATTTTCATTGAGCTTAATGTACTACGTACTAGAGATGACACCACAAAGTAATAATTTGCAGTGCGCCTTGCGGTCTCTGGACCACAGTGGACTCAGTCCGAGTCTAACGCCTGTGACGCGCGAACGTGTTTTTCGTGGCGCTTACGACTTTTTTTGATTGAAAGTAACTTAAGCCATTCAGCGGTCAGCGCTTTACGTTTCAATGTTTCGTTTAGCCATATAAATATTTATTTTACGCTGCAAGCGGACTTTGGCTTTAATAATTGAAAATTGAGCAATTTATTTGGCTTGGATAGCTCCTCTAGTACGTAGTACATTAAGCTCAATGATCATTTTATGTATTTTGCTAATATCTGTCCTTCTAAATCAAACTTGAACTAGCGTTTCAGTTGGCCTTTAGTTAGTGCTTAGTTAGTTAGTAGAGGGACTCCCTTTTCCGCATTTGGACTCCTGTTTGGTCCATTATGCGTGGGGGTTTGGATCGGCTACATCTGTAGCCAGCCCAGCTCTTCCCTTCAGTCTACCTTTATCCGACTCGTCCGTGTTCGTCTAATTATTAATCAACCGGCAAAAAAGAGGGGGTTCTCTATTCCACGAGATTTTTTTTACACGGCTATTTATTACTAATTAGCAGTTTACCCCAGCTTTGCACGGTACCATATACATACATACACATACACCCTAATGAAGATTTTAGGCAAGTTTTATACGTTTTTACCCTTTATTATTGCAACTAGCGACCCGCCCCGGCTTCGCACGGGTAGCATGTTATTATACATATAAACCTTCCTCCTGAATCACTCTATCTATTAAAAAAACCCGCATCAAAATCCGTTGTGTAGTTTTAAAGATATAAGCAAACATACATACATACATACATACAGACGCGGGAAGCGGAAAGCGACTTTGCTTTATACTATGTAGTGATAGTGATAGTGATTTTGTGAGGATCTCTATTTTTTTAAATAAAATATAGGGGAAGATTTTTTTAAATCGGTTTATTAGTTTTTAGTTTATCAGAAACAAAAAAATAATATTTGTATGTCCTTGTGATAGTGGTGTTGATTACGTATCTGATCGCGACCATGACTATTATAACAGCCTCACAGCTCAGTTGGTAGTAACTCTGCCTTCTGCGCTGTAGGTTATGGGTTCGATCCCCACCCAGGGCAAACATTTGTGTGATGAACATAGATGTCTGGGTGTTACTATGTATAATAAGTAAAATTTACAAATAAATATATACATAAGTATTCTACCAGTTATCTGGTTCCCATAGTACAAGCTTTGCTTAGTTTGGGGCTAGATGGCGTTGTGTGTAAAGTCTGCCAATATTTATTTATAACATAGTCGAAATGTCGGGAAAATATATAAAAGGAAGACCCGTGTTATATTGTATACGTTTTCTAACAAACACGATATAGTTTGAAAAATAATACATCAAATTAGTTTCGAAAATGTGAGACCGAATTTTGAAGTAACATTGATCTAGTTCCATCGTCGTAGAAATCAATTAATCATTCCATCTTCAAACAAATTCCAATAGAAAACGTAACAGTCCTAAATTCCTCGCTACAAAGTGGACAAGTTGGGGCGCTATCAGCGATACCAAATTCTTCTTCGAGACAAAGTGCGACCAAACGAGGTTATCTCCTATTCACAAAGGATTCCTTTCGATTCCGACTTGTTTTGTTTAAAGGAACGGCCGAGGCCTTTTTAGTATGTCCCAATAGATCTAAGGTACATATAACTGATATTAGTTTTTCGAACAGTGATGTTCGGAAATATCGATAAAATGTAGCTAAATAGTATAACCCGAAATGGCAGACAATTCTATAGAAGAAAAAAGTTTTTGATATTGGTTCAAACTTATAAATAAATAAATTAGATCATGATTGTAATCCCAAAATATAGTTGACATCCTCTCAGACCACCAGGCGATATCAAATAGCGTTAGTCAGAGGCACTTCCAAACATTAAATTTGGCACATGCCCAAACCTATAAAAAAGATTATGTACAAGAAATTGCGTGTCAATCTATATGACAAATTAGTTAGTAATTCCAAAATAGCAGAATTTTGGAGGTTGACCTCACCACCATACAGTGCCCTAAATAAACTCGCAATACCCAATCACAAATCACTAAATCTCCCATTAGTCTCGTTGAAGCTGTAACTGCGTTTACGGCCGGACGCGAATAAAAACGTAGAGATTTCATCGATATAACTTTATCGCGATCTCGCATCACTAGCGGTCCAATCCCCTAATGCCAGTCTGTGCCACTTAACCACAGCTTGTGAGGATAGCTGGCTCAGACTTGTAGACACACGACATACGTTGAACCTACTCGAGTGTTCTCCTACCGATATTAAATTGCTTAAGTTTGGGTCTTTGTTAGTGGTTCACGCCGCATGAATTAGATTAAACAAAAAGTAAGGCTTTTTTGCATCAAGACCAGCTTCCGGTTATAGCTTTGCTTATTTTTTAAACTAATCTTGGTCATAATCTATCTATAGGTCAAATTTTATAGAAACTCAAGTGCTACGACATAATATAGTCACTATCACTACATAGTATAAAGCAAAGTCGCTTTCCGCTTCCCGCGTATATATGTATGTTTGCTTATATCTTTAACTAGCGACCCGCCCCGGCTTCGCACGGGTAGCATGTTATTATACATATAAATCTTCCTCCTGAATCACTTTATCTATTAAAAAAACCGCATCAAAATCCGTTGTGTAGTTTTAAAGATATAAGCAAACATACATACAGACATACAGACGCGGGAAGCGGAGAGCGACTTTGCTTTATACTATGTAGTGAAACTACACAACGGATTTTGATGCGGTTTTTTTTAATAGATAGAGTGATTCAGGAGGAAGGTTTATATGTATAATAACATGCTACCCGTGAGAAGCCGGGGCGGGTCGCTAGTTACAATTAAATATAAAAACATTCGCATTTATAATTTTTGTGTGTGTAAATAGCGTATAAACCTATACGGTGCTATTAATAAAAATTTACTTATCCAAAGATCATCTGAGGTTACACCAAGACTTGTTAATACCAGCTTAATGTAAGCAACTCCATTTCTAATCCTCGTTTATTAATATTGAATTCGACTAGTCCAAACGTAAGCGTTGGACTAAATTTAATCCTGCTCTAGTCTACGTTTATTAATGAGACGGATAGGATCACGTAATGATAATAACTACTGCAAAATGTGAGCATGTGCCAAATATAATGTTTGGACGTGCCTCTCGACTACCTCCACTAGACATTTTCAAAGGATCTAAGCGTCTGGAGATCTGAGAGGATATCTCCCGTACTTGGGAATTACAGTAGTGATCCTATTTTTTTTTTATATTACGTTGATCTTTTAACTTATGTTGACATTTTTTAATACCGTAAGTTACTATTTTGCAATTTTCATGGATATCTTTATTTTTTTTTGTAATAAAATATAGCCTATGTTACTGGCTAATAATGTAGCTTTAGATAGTTGAAATAATTTTTAAAATAGGTTCAGTATTTTTTTCGTTTATCCATTGCAAACAAACATATAAAAATACTAATGTTACCTTTTTATAATAGGGTAGATTATTAGTATATATATTCAGACGGAGTAAGCTTGCCCAACATCTAAACGAGTACTATCCTCCTGCCTTAGTTGGGAAAGACGAAGTTTAATTATAGACATTACGTGCGGAGCTAACTAAACCGTGGGTTTCCATGTTTTCACCATTTTAAGCACGTGTTCGAAAAATATTTCGAATTCCTATTATGCAATGTAAATTGAATTGTTTCAGAAAACGTATACATCATCATCATCTTCCTGTCCTTACCCCACTTAAGTGGGGTCGGCACAACATATGTACTTTTGCCATTTCCCTTTATCAGCCGTCATCTCATCACTCACTCCTTTCATACCCATATCATCTTTCACACAGTCCATCCATCTTTTCTTTGGCCTACCTCTACGTCTACATTCATCCACATTCATTCCTAACATTCTTCTCGTTACATGCGATTGATTAATTTAAAAAAAATATTAGGATATAAGATCACGGTTGTGATCCCCATGTATAGTAGACATCCTCTTAAATCTCACGGCGCTCAGTGGCCTGTCAAACGATAAACTAGACATTTATTTATTTATTACTAGTATCCCGCGACAGACGTTGTCCTGTCCAAATTTCAATAATCGCATTGAGTAACGCACTTTGCTATGACGACTGAGATGTCAACACTGATGTCAGATTTATTGCACACCAGCGCCATCTATATCAAAATCATCACTTTTTTGTTTTTTTTTTATAATTTTGGGTATGTTTTTCGTATTTTAAAGTAGTCTATGTTTTATTCGTCATTATATCTACATCTTCAGCAAAATTCATTTTAATCTAATTTGTCGTTTAGGTCTGATTGAGGCACAAACATATTATGTACAAACTCACAAACTTTCGCATTAATAATATTATAAGGATAAGGATTTAGGACACACAACATAAGTTTACACTGCACATTCATCAAAGAAAGTTCAAAGAAATGCAAAAAAAATTAATTTATTCAAAACTGTAAGTGTCTACTTTGACGTTTTGACGATACGATAGTGATTTGTGCTCAAGGGGTATACTCTTTGAAACGATTTTTACAATGCGTCCATATATTTGACCGCACTCTTCGTCGTCTGTTAGTTTCACTTGCAATAGTCACCGATGCTAATTCATAAAAGTTGAAACGAGGCTTGGATGCATTAAATGGTCACAAACACACGCGAAGTGTATAATAGAGCTCTCATTCTCAGTCTCTAAGCTCCCCTCCCCCCTTCCTCAAGGTTCAGTCGATAGCCACTATCCCCTTGCAGCTAGAGAGATGGGCACTTGGACACGCGCGCGGGCGATCGCGTTTCGATTATCAAAGGAAGTGTCGGACAAGAGGTAAGTTTTGGATGCGAATTTTAAGTTGTTTGGATTTAAGACGAAAATGGACTTTAAGGGGTTCTTAAGACGCTTTTTTGGGTCCACTTGGTACAAGTTCTGATATTCAGGGTGTATTAAAACGAATGCCGAATACTGAAGGCACATCAAACCTACACCAATGCCCTTAGTGATAATCAAATTGCTTAATCCTTATAGATGTTGTGACTGATTTTGTATCGATTTTAAAATACTAAAAACCGGCCAAGTGCGAGTCAGACTCGCGCACAAAGAGTTTCGTAACAATATCAATAAAAAACGGCAAAAAATGACGTTTGTTGTGGCCCTACTTAAATATTTATTTTATTCTGTTTTTACTATTAGTTTTTATAGCTGCAACAGAAATACATCATCTGTGGAAATTTCAGGAAAATCTAGCTATTACGGTTCATGAGATACAGCCTTGTGATAGACAGACAGGCAGACGGACAGCAGTGTTTAGTAATAGGGTCCCGTTTTTACCCTTTGTGTACGGAACCCTAAAAATGGATTTTTCAGAAACCCTATAATAATGAAAATGCTACATGTCGATAAAGAGCCATCCAGATCCACGATCCATAATGCAATTCAATAATACCTGTAGATAATAAACGCTTCGACCTTACACTGCTACGGGATCGCTACGCTACCTCGTAGCATTCTCGTAGCAAACTCTACGACTATTTACATAGCAAAAAGTGCCTCTCTTATGCCACTTCGCATATCTCTGTAAATACATTTCATCACACTTATTCCTTTTCCAAATCTTGTCTTATTACGTAAATTTAAAGACAAATTTCAAAAACACGAAACGTTAATTTCTTTGTCAAATAATTACCAAAAGGAAACCAAGTTGATAATGATGTTGTAATAGCACCTGTTTCATATTCTGTGGTAAAGGTGGGCTGTAAAGCGGCATTTTAGACGTAGTTTATGCTAATTCTATTTAGTGAATAATTAGGTCGGTAATTTTATTGTTGAATTTTAAAGCCCTAATTTGATGAATTTTGATTGCTGCTATGTTGCTATGCAGTTAAAACGTAGTTTGTAAATATAATTGAAGCCAAATGGCATAATAAGGGTTTAAAAACTGAATGAAGTCATAGCTTCTTCTAGTACTACTGCATATTGAACGTGTTCGGACCCGTTTGAGATGACTCTTGAGATAGATAATAGTTTGTAACTTAGAATAGCGTTAAATAGATCGTCAGGTTAAAATATCTTTAAAGATGTTTAAAGAAGGTAGTGAAAGGCACATCCAAACATTACATTTGATACGTGCCTATATTCTATAATGTTGCTAGTTCTTTGTTTTTTTCTTATAGAATACTAACAGTTTTCCTCAAGTGTCATCAAATATGTTCCTGAAATAAAAAATCCATTGATTTGATTTTATTTTATTTTTGGATTTAAAATGTTGAACCCAAAAGTCTTCAAATTTTAATTAGCTGATTGTTATTGTGTGTATGAAAGATTTTTTTTCTTTACCTATTTAGTCTCACTGCTGGGCAAAGGCATCTATCTCTGTCTCTATCTTTCGTTTTATATAGATGTTTTATATATTTAAATCGTAATTCACGCTTGAACGCAATGCTAAAATATACCCAAATAAAATTGATTTTTGTGGTGAGCGGAATCACTTCAGAGAGAAATCCAATAAACAAAGAGCTACCAAAAGAAAATCAGGTTAATATTAAATTTGCGGAAACAATGAAAGGAACTTCGTAACTCTCACAGTTGACTTTTACCGCAGATCACAATAAAATCCAAAAGTTTTTTAGTAGAGAACACAACTGTTTGAAAAAACTTCAATACTGGTTATGAAACACATATATTTGATATATACATGTGTATAATGTGTATCTATGGAAATTGACTTCGTAACTTCCAAAGCCGAAAATATTATAGTAATAAAATCTTAATTATTTTAAAATATAGATCTACACATGTATCTTTTATTAATACCGGTGATGTAAAATATATAACTTATACACATAATACACAAGAAACAGTTGAGCTAATATATGTAAATATACACATGTATCTTTTTTTTTAAATGATGATGTAGAATATATACTTAAAACACAATAATACACAAGAAACAGTTGAGCTATCTAAAGACCGTTATAAACAGTCCAGAGGTAGCTCTACTGATCCAGATCAGTAAGTAAATTAATTAAATCTTTTATTTCAAAAATGTTGCAATAAATAGTATTAAATGCACAAAAGTAGAGAATATTCTGAAAGCAGTATTTTCAGCTAAAGTCTCAACACTAAATAAAAGAACACGGCCAACTCTACCATGCCTTTGCACCGTGCACTTCGAATTCCAACCTTAACAATATAGAGGTAGGGATTCTTTTTGAATGAAATAAAAGTAGTTTTGCACGGAGCTTGTTATTATAATGGCATATTAAACACTGTTATTACGAAATTCGCATTTCGTGGGCCGTTTGCGCCGGACATGCGATTTTAGGTTAAAAAATAAACTGTTTGAGAAATTCACAAAGTACTTATAGTCTACTGAGCGTGTGCATAAATGTATGAACTGTAAGCAAGTTTTGATTTTTGATGAATTCAAACGAAAAAGTAAGGAATTTTTAAAAGTACGTCGTCTCTTGCGGGTTATTCCAAAAATGCCCATTTTCGTAGAATACAATAAATTGCTTCGATTTTTTCAAGGGATCAACAAACATCTAAATGTTCGTAAAAGTCCGGGGAAGGTTTTTGTGGAGAGAAAAAAAAACCTTTTGACAGGAACGGTAAAATAACTAAAATAATATATATTTCCGGACTTTACACACAGTGCCATTTAGCCCCATATTAAGCAAAGCTGGAAACCAGATTACTGATAGAATATTTATATTATTATATACGTTTGTCCTTGGCGGGAATCGAACCCGCAACCTACAGCGCAGAAGGCAGAGTTACTACCAACTGTGCTGTGATTTAAAGTCGAGGCACCTCCCACACAGCACCATCTTCAAATATAAATACTCGCATTTGTTTACTCCAAGGATAAAGGTATCATTGATAAACCAAGCGGTTTTAATGGTTGGTTGTTTGGAAGAATTTATGTTAAAGCTATTCGAAATGTATACTTTGGGGAATAATGCTTGTTTAAGGCGGAAATTTGGATTTTTTAAAAGGAAACTGTCAGTAAAAATTATAATTTAAATATTTATGTTACGTGATATTTTGTGATTATAAACAGTCATAAGTCACATACAGTCTTGACCCCATAATAAGATTGCCTGTGTCCTGCATGTACCTACGTTATTTTTTTTTATATCTTTTTTATTCTTGTTTGAGCCTTCACCTTGTTCGATTGGCATCACACTGGAGCTCGACATAGCTTTAAGAAAAGGATCATTAAAAATAAGGTAGACCCCAAACCGTGTTTGTTGCCTGATTCTTCTAGGCTTGGTCGCGTGGAATCGGCGTAGCTTCACCTAGTTCCTAAGACGTTTCAAAGTGATCCTTGTGATTTTATTAAAATAAATGATTTTTGAATTTGAATTTGAATAAATTGCAATAACGTAGCCTAAGGTATCAAACATTTGCCGGTTCTAGGAAAATAGGTAGTAGACCCGTTTAACATAATAATATGCGAGTCGTCTTACAGCTCAGTAGTAGCTCGGCCTTCTGCGCTGTAGGCTGTGGGTTCGATCCCCACCCGAGATAAATATTTGTGTGATAAACATAGATGTTTGTTCTGTGTCTGGGTTTTTATATCACTACGTAGTATAAAGCAAAGTCGCCTCCCGCTTTCCGCGTCTGTATGTAAACTTATATCTTTAAAACTACACAACGAATTTTGATGCGGTTTTTTTAATAGATAGAGTGATTCAGGAGGAAGGTTTATATGTATTAAACCCGTGCGAAGCCGGGGCGGGTCGCTAGTGTATAATAAGTATGTATTTACAACAAAAAAAACGTATATAAGTATTCTATCACTTATCTGGTTACGCTTATCTGGACAAGCTTTGCTCAGTTTGAAGAAAGATGGCGCTGTGTGAAATATCCACCAACATATGTGTATATATATTTTTATTATTATATTATGACAGACTGATACTACTTCGCAATAGGTCACCAGTTAAAACTAACAATTTAAAAATAAAACCGACAAACAAAATCAAACGCCGCCAAAATGTATTTCTAACCTGGCATTACAAGTTCGGCAAACACGTGGCCCAAAACGGTTGCTGTCGTACTCACTGCCTTATTTATTTACCTAAACAGGTGTGCAATGAAAAAGGGTTTGGGTCAGGACCGCGGCAGGTGGTATAGACGAGACATCCGCGAAACCAGTATGGTAAATGCATTAGGACCATCGACTTATGTAGTCGATGATTAGGACCCATATCTATACTTCTATATAAAATTCTCATGTCACAGTGTTTGTAACCAAACTCATCAGAAAAGGCTTGACCGATTTTTAATTAAAAAAAATATGTAAAATTGGTAGGTATGAGAATAGGTTGTAGGTTCTTTTTTATACTCCTAAGTGATAAGGGTGGCATAAAGTTCGGGAAAAACTGAAAGTTCTTTTTTCTACACTAATATTATAAAAGTGAAAGTAAATCTATCTGTCTGTCTGTCTGTTTGTGTTGTTATCACGGTCAAACCACTCTGGGACAATTGGTGTTGAAATTTCATATAGAGATAGTTTAATGTCTTGGGACGGACATAGGCTACTTTTTTCCCTAAATTTTCGTTTAATTGCCAAAATCGATTTCCTAAATCTACGCGAACGAAGTCAAGGGAAGAAACTAGAGTGTTTAGATGGAAAAAAAATAGGATCACGACTGTAATCCCCAAGTACGGTAGACATACTCTCAGATCTCAATGCGCTTAGATCCTTGAAGATGTCTAAAGGGGTTAGACAGAGGCACTTTCAAACATTATGTTTGGCACAATACCCACATTTTACAGTAGTTAGCATTCCATACGTGACATGTTGCAAGCCCATCGCCGCCACAAAATAATGAAACAACACAATGAGTTATTTTAAGCTGTATTAATTTTAATACTGGTCTATGTTAGTATGAAAACAATTAGTATTGTAGCGTGCAACATATTAAGTTAATAACCTTCACATTAACATACCTACCCCAACTTAAAACCACATAATTAAAATGTTTATTTACTAAGGCTACAGGCAATTTTTTTAAAAACTTTATAAGAAAACGTCTAATATTACAAATGATTACTGCACATTCACGAAAGTCTGTACATTGTTTTTTTATTTAATTCAAGACCAAGGTTTTCATTTTTTTTATATTTTTTAAACTTTAGGTACACTTTACCTATAAGTACCTACTGCTTACTTCTTTTCTGTTTTTTTAGGAGTTTAAAACGCTTGAGCAAATTAACCCAACAACGTACACTATTTTTATCTTGTCCAGTATTTTTTTATATGCACATTAACACGTGCTCCAAACGTTGAATGAACAACGTGGTGAGGAAACTAGTTAGCTTAGCTTATTCTTATAAGCGGCGATAGGCTTGCAAAATAGGAATATATTCCAAATATAATGCTTTGAAGTATCTTAGATATAAGAATATAAGCCCATACAGATTTGAAATGATGTCTACCATAATCTGAGATTACAGACGTGATCCTATTTCATTTAATTTCTCTCGCATTTCTTAAAACTTTGACAAGTGCTAAGGGCTGCTATAAAACTAAGAATAGCGTGCTATATAGTAATATACATTCCAATGTAATTCCTTGCAACAATTTGACACAAAAACTTTAGACGTGAAAGCAATTGTTACAAAAAGCCGAACGCGACGTTCGGAAGAGGATGCGAGCGGCGGGTAATAGGTGTCCCTTTTTGCGTCCCCAATCGATGTCCCGACCTTCCCGACCTTCCCCTGGGGTCAGGGCACCTTTGTTTTGCATCATAAAGGTAGGTTTAATACGGAACGGGTAAGGGACGGAGCGATATCATAAAATAAATCTGATTACAGGTGCGCAGGTAATAAAACACTTTACAAATACCCAGTAACCTTACTGTAAACGTGATCCTTTACAATAGAACAAATCGAATAGTAGTTTGAGAAAGACATTCAAATCGAATAAATTCAACATTTCTTGTTTTGGTACATTCTTTTCAAAAGTTTTTTAGATGAAACCGGTAGTCTTATAAGCAGCGACGTGCTTGCAAACCGGGCTTATGGGCTTCTGCAAAAATGTGGGTATGTGCCAAAGGTATTTGGACGTGCCTCTGACTTCCTTCTACAGACATCTTCAATGATCTGAGCGCATCGAGATCTGAGAGGATGTCTACCGAACTTGGGAACTATAGTAATTTTATTTAACATACAAATTCTTAACTCTTAAGACGAGTAATAAATGTTTTTGATGAATGCAGACTTGTTTTTACTCAATAACCGCAAAACATACAGTTTTGTTTTTTATAACAAAGATAACTTAAGGATATTATCTAGATAAATTACAGACAGAAACACGATTGGTGAAACTTTTGTTGATAGATTTATTTTCCAAAGTTGGCTCTTCAAAAACACTAGTTTCGTTTTTAATCAAAACTATGAATAGCTAGACAGTTATTTTTTATATAATTCGTTAGATAATCAAACTAGCTAAATAAATTACAGACAGTTTCTTTTTAAATTTGATGGTTTCCAAGATAATGCAGTTTTATCACTTTTTCCGTCTTATCCGGGTAGACTCAGCCCATACAAAAAGTCAAAAATTTCACTTATCACCTTAAGCTATATTTAAGCAATCTACGATGTAATTATTTTGGTTTTGAATTAGATTAGAAAATTAGGCTACGATTTTGTGTCAAACTCGATCCGTCCCGTAATATTACAAGAATCTCTGTGTGCGGAAGCAGGGCGGACGTCCGTCGTTCCGGAATTTCGACGTTTTTGCTGAACACTGTTTCACTTTGCATAATGTGTTCCGGTTAGATTTTGATTTAATTTTGGCTGGTTTGTTCTATTGACGAATTTAAATTATAATAACATATTTTTTTTGTTGAACGAAATTGTCCAAGAGCTTTTATTTATTTATTTACTTTATCGCAAGAGAGGCATCCTTTATGTAGGTTATTAGATGTAGGTTATTAGATGTAGACAAAATAGTTGTAGGCTAATAAAATAGCAAAATATGATGCGCACGCGCACACACACAGTGATAGGTAACCACTACACCGCGCACCATACCTACTAATACGCACTACTTATTACCTAATCTGTGACTAAGTCAATAATACTATGGTAGGAAGTTGTCAGGTTGGCAGGTTGCTTAACGATGGGTGTGTGTGAGTGTGGGCTCATAAACTGTATTTGTTTGGTTTGATGATATTTGTAGTTTTTTGTGTTTATCTTCATTAATGTGTTAAGTAGAATTGTTGTTTAAAAGTTAATTATATTATATTGAGAACCTAGTGTTAAGACAAACCTAATTTAGGTTTAATAACACTATCTGCCATTAATTGTACCCGATCTGTGTTTTGTAAATAAATAAATAAATAAATAATTATTATAATTACGTTTTAAAAATGTTTAAACCAATCAAAAAATCAAGAAAATAATTCTGTTTTTTTTTTAAGTTTTAAGAAGGAAATTCCTACATATTTCGGATTAATTAACAGATTCTAGACGAAACAAAAAAATCAAATCGGATCAGGTCAAAAGACATCATCAGGTAGTAATAAAAAAAGTCAAATTATGAAACTCCTTTTTTGCGTCGGTTGAAAAAAATTGTTAGCTGTATAAAGCCAAAACTATTAGTTAAAGAAATCTGTTCACCACCCATTTGCGTGGCTTGAAACTTCCGTTAAAGTTGACGTAAAAGCAATTTCGTTTTTATTGTTTCAGACTTTGGACTAGATAGGCAGATAGGCAATCTGCCAGATTATCACTTATTATCATACAAATGATACATTTCTATACAGGATGGTCTCTGTCAGTACCTTTATATTAGTAACTTATGTAAAATTAGCTATATTGCAACGAATTTAAGTTCAATATTCAGAAACCCATTCGTCACCTTCATTCCAGTTAATTCGCAAATTCGTTTATAGATTATAGTTTTGAAACTGCGTTCTTCTAGAATAGCTTCTAGAATTTCGGACCTTAAAGTTTGAACACGTAGATAAGGATTTAAAAAAAAAACAGTAGTTCGATCGACAACATATTCGTCGATCTACCATTGATTGCGGTCGTGGACAATGCTCATTATGAAGAGCATCTGAATTGTCTCGAAACGTCAGCAATACAGCAGTACTAACAGTAGATAGTACCTGACACATTGTGAGTAGTGCCAAATTTTATGTTAGTAACGTGGTCAAAAGCAACTCGAAACACACGGCTTTTTCTTCGAACTTGGCTGGACACGCTGCCGCGTGTCTAAATGAGTAATCTGTTTCGGGTCATATCAAGAACTGATTGTACAAAAACTAACCCGCGGTTCTCACCACTCTGTCGAAGTGTCCATCTTTTAGCGATACATGTGCAGGTTGCCTAACCCTCGTATTCAGGAACGACACTGTAAGAACACGCACCCACAGTGGACGAAGTGATGTTTATGAAAAAGATTTCGTCCACTGTGGGTGCGTGTTCTCACAATGTCGTTCCTGAATACGAGGTTATGTGTCTCCGAAGTGAAACTTGTACAATTGTACTACTAATTCTTCTACACCTGCCTCGTGCATATACAGCATTAACAAAACTCGTCCTGACTTCAAGTCTTTAATCTGATGACCTACATACTAAGCGGCTAATTGACCAGTTTCGGTATTATTACATGTCGTTACTGTTATCTTAGATAACGACTAAAATAATGTATAGTACCCAAAACCGCTGAGCATTAGGGGAAAATAGGTGAGAATAAATGGAGCAAATGAGGTATTCAAGAATCGTAGCACGTGGTTGGGATTTCTGCCTACTTTCCGGGAAACAGGCGTGATTTTATGTATGTGTGTTGTTATGAGGTTATGTTGTTTAAAAACACTGGAGAATGTCGTTTTAACGTAAAAACTGTACCATAACTTGTTAAAAAAATTATAACTATCAAACAGAATGAGAATAATAAATTGAAATAATAGATAGATTAAGATAAGTAGATTTCAAGGGTACCTAATTGTTTCTATGCAGCAGATTATGAGGTCTTAAACTTATAACTTTGAATAGGTCTTACTAGAACATCTACAATTCAATATTTATTTGATGATTATTTATCAATTTATATTAGTTGAGTGCATGTTTTTATTTTATAATTAATAAGATGCTGAAAAAATTATGTATACTCAAAATATATAAGTAAAAACTTTAAAGGACAGCTATGACTAGACATAGCGCGGCAATCGAGCGCGACCAACAACGCCAATAACCAACGCGATCAACTCCTTAGGTCTATCAAAAAAATATAGTTGCTATCACATATTTTCATTGTTTCTCTTTACACGTAATAGGCCACTATCATTGTGTTAGTTTTGTTAAGTTTCCGCCAAGTCCGCGCGTTAACTTTGCCGCCATATTTACAGTTATTGCTTTTCTCTATTGTCCTATAATATTAACTTTAAATGTGGATGTTGGATTGGCTTTTATTTTGTTGTATTGTAATAGAAAGCTACTGCAAATTATGGGCTTGTGCCAAATGTTTCAACCACTGACTACCCCCGTAGACATCTTTTAAAATTATAATTCTGGAGGGTTCCCTATTGAGTTTAAGAAATTTTTATTTCATAATACAATCCGACTAATGTTATAAATCTGAGAGTTTTTAGAGATGTTTGTTGTGCCTCATCAAACTTGTAGCCGTGGGTAGAAGCTAGTTATCTACCAAAATTATGCATATGCAATGTCTTCATGTGTCAAATTCACATCACTAAGTAAATCCCAGAGAAATAAGCATGAATAAAAAGTAGTAGCAGTAGAAGTAAAGAAATTATTATAAATGGGGTCAATCCGTTGAAAATAAGTTATGAAGGTATGAGTAGCACACTGCAGTTTATTTCCACTTTGGACTTTCCCAGTACCTAAACATTTCTTCGGAGCTGTTTAGTCACATGGAAAACAAAAATAAACTAGCCCAACAACGTAGGCAATCCAAATGTCAGGAATATAAAGCATGGCTGACACTCCCAGGCGTCCACTTTTCGCCGACGATCGCGCACCCCGCACGCAATCTTTAATACCTAAACAGAATACTAAGCATTTTGCTCGAAATAAATTATAAGTTATCATATCTAAGGGATAAGGGCAGGAAGATGATAATATCATTATCATACCTACTATTATAGGAGGTAAAATTTGTATTTTTGTATTTATGTTTGTAATAGATAACATACTGGACTAATTGAAAAAATATGTCACTTATCAAAAGCTACAATATCAGCTAGTAACATAAGGCTATATTTTATTTAAAAAAACTAAAGATTTCCATGAAAATTGGAAAATAGTAACCTAAGTATATAAATTACTAGCTGTCCCGACAGACGTTGTCCTGTCAAATGTCAATAATCCCACAGAAAAAAGCACTTTCCGTTTTTCCCGATCTTTACGCCACCCTTATCACTTAGGGGTATGAAAAATAGATGTTGGTCTATTCTCAGACCTACTCAATATGCTCACAAAATTTCATGAGAATCGGTCAAGCCGTTTCGGAGGAGTACGGTAACTAACATTGTGACATGGAAATTTTATATATTAGATTTATACACAGAAATTATAAATGCGAAAGTTTTGATGTTTAATTATAACCACGTCGTAACACCTGATCTGGTTACGATAAAATTTGACCTATAGATAGATTATAACCTAGATTAATTAAAAAAATAAGCATAGCCTTGACCGGAAGCTGGTCTTGTTGCAAAAAAGCCTTACTTTTCGTGCAATTGTACACAATTACAATCAATAATTTGTCATTAAAGCATAACTTTTTACTAGATCTATCTAGTAAAAAGTTATGCTTTCATATTAAAAAAAGTGAATTCTTTTTTTCGAAGTATTTTCGGATCAGAACAATTAATTAGTTCGTATTTCGAACGTCGGGACAAATAATAAGGTTACAACGAAAAAGTAATAACGCGATACTTAAATAAATCCCTTGTTTGAAATAAAAAAAAGTATATTATTATATTCTCGACTCTTGAACTGACTCTTCTCGAGAAACTCTTTTTGATGTTATGTAGGTTAATAATGAAAAGTAGCTGACACTGGGATCAAATACTTTTAATCAGTAAAACATGGAAATATAAGAAAAAAATGAGAGGAAGGCTTTACGAAAATCAGCATTATTTAGGACGTTTTTGAATCTCTAAAGAGCTAAATATTGACCAATGACGTCAAAGTTATAAAGGCGAAGAATTACTGCTTATTCCTCCATCAATTTTCTTTAGATTATCTCTTACTAGCCTATCCGTGACAGAAGTTGATCTGTCAAATTTCTAAAGACTGAATGTTTTTAGTTTGTAATGTCAGATTTGTTGTACACCAGCGCTATCTATACCAAAATCATCTCTTTTGCGTTTTTTTATCATTTTGGGGATGTTTTTCATAATTTAAATTTAGTCTATGTTTTATTTGAGCATTATATCTACATCTACAGCAAATTTCAACTTAATTCGTTTTGTCGTTTAGGCCTGATTGAGGCACAAACATACATACAAACTCACAAACTTTCACATTTATAATATGATTAGGAATATTTAAAAACAGCTGTTAAAGGGTCTTTCAGCGGCCTCTATTTCATTCAAACGACTGTTATTCCATTCTCGCTGTCACCATTCAGAACTTATCATGCAATTTAACGTTTAAATAAAGATAATAGCATCAACATCGTTTTACAAGTGATAAACCACGCAAAAAAGCTTATAATAAAACGACTCTTCCTCTTTACCGAGCTTACTTTATTACCGCGATATCCAACCTTTTTAGCATTTAGCTCCAAAAACAACGACCCCCGAAGTGGGACTGAGACTGTCCCATTTTTAAACTCTATACCGAACAATGTTACTCTTTTGTACCAAACGAAAATTCTGGCCCAATTTGCGCCGCGGCACCTACAAACTGATATCAACTTTCGGTTAGCGGAAATAGGGTTTATTGTTGGTTGGTAACGGTTGTCCTTTGACAAAAATGCTGCCGAGCATCGAAGCATCGTGCCTAATGAGCCGTGTTTAAAAAGTGTTTCTTTTTCCTTTAGACCTTTTGCCGTAGCTTCTTGGGAAAAGGTCGATTTAATATCAGGGAGATATAGATTCTTAATTTATGAAAGCGCGTGCTTATGTCGGAAGCTATTGAAAAATCTATTTGAATAAGATTTTTCAACCAGTTTCTGAAATACTGATCAGTTTACAAGTAGTATCTGGTGTAAATCATGCAATATGACAACACATACCTACTCAGATGACGTCATCATAGAAACTATCTATTCTCAGAGTACAGAAACTAAGTATTTATTTAAGTGAACACACCTCATTGCTCTGATTTCATGAATATTGATCCTCAAACATTAATTAATCATTAAATAACCTGTGTTTAGAAATCTTAGGCCGTGTTGGTCTAGTGGTACCTAGACATTACGATCCGACTGTCGTAAGTTGTAAACCCACGAGAAAATGATGTTCACTTTGCTCAAAATGGTGAAAAATCACATCGTGAGGAAACCCGCGGCTTAGTTAACTTCGCACTTATTGACCATGACATGTCTTTCTTGAGAATAAGACTGAGTAAGCTGAGAGGATGGTAAAGGTGCTGAGCCAACGTACTCTATCTAAAACATGTCCCAGGCACGACAGCGTCGCGAAAGTGAGTAGAAATTTCCACCTGACTTTGTATCAATCATCTAGAAAAGGTGTAAAAAGGTCTTACTTTGAATCTCAATAAGCAGTTCAATAAAGTCGAGAATTATAACAGAAACCTCGCGTCACCTTTCCCCCATAAAAAGCACCCTGCGTTTTCACAAAAACATTAAGCTATATTAAGAATGCAAAAACACACACAAACCCATTTGCTATGCAGATTATCAATAAAGACCTATTTGACATGCAAAGCGAGTCCGAAATACTGGTGGAAATGGTTTAGAGGCGTTAAAATTCTCTACACATTATTACCATATAATAAGTGGTTACAGACAGCATACTGACAGTAAAAATGGTTTTTCGTGTCCGAGAAATGTGTGAGGGTTTATTTCTTTTCCATTACGTCTAGCCACTAAAGCTGAGAGGATGGTAGGTATAACTGGACAAGTGTATTCCAACTATCTGTTGTAAATGTTTTCTTATCGTATGTTATATCAGTATACTGAATTTGACCTAATTGAATTTGAATATTATTACTTGTTTCGACTGTGACACAACAATCGTGGTCGCGGCTAAACCAATTAAATGTTCTAATAGAAGGACACGGAAATAGTTTTTAATTATAACACAAACTTTTTAAAAGAAAATGTCACACATAGAACAATCAATCGTTGTTTACAAAAAAATAACCCAAGTTTCAAAGAATTGAAAGTAGGTTAAACAACATCTTCTTTTGCTATTTCATTCAAAGACCAAACTTTAACTTTTGATAGACGGGTCTTTGGAATAACAACCAGTGATGTATGGAGCGAGCTAGACCCGAAACTTCTTCAAACTTATTTACTGACTAATGAAAACCTCGCGACTTCGTTCACGTGAAGTGGTTTTCAAACAAACTTCAACCCTCACTGCACACTTTAAAGGGTTAATTTTCGATAATTCATTTCGTACCTTACATACCAAAAGTAATACACCCTCCAAATTTCAAATTTGTAGAACCAGTGATTTTTGGCTGTGCGATAAATCAAGGGTCAGTCAGTCAGTAATGCAAGTGTTTTATATATTTAGAAGATACTTTATGAAAACTTTTTATTATTTTAAGTTTAACCTCTCACAGTAAGGAGGAGAGCTTTTGATTATAGTATAATTGCGTTAACTTATACTAACAATTTATCGATAAATGTAAAACGGGAGCAACTTAGGCCAGTTTCCTCAATTTGTGTTGACCTTTCATCAAGCAACGCCTACTTTGTTGACGTTGGGACAATCAAACAACAATTATTATGAATATTTATATAGACCAAAACAAAATCACAAAATATTTATTTATCTACGATAAAGATCAGTAAATGGATGTCGTTCATCAAAACATCCAATACAGTTTGACACATGACACATGACATTAGCAAATTTTGGACAATCTTGAGCATTAACCTATTTTTCTTGGTCATAGCACGTCCAGCCGGGACCGATTTTGTTCATTCTTTTTTGTCGTATTTTTTAGTATCAGGAGAATTATTTTAACTTGAACTGTCGGAACAGCTAGGACAAAATAATTATGAAACATGCTTTAAGTATCAATCTCAAATGACCTACGGTAGATATTACGCCTGGACAGCCCAATCTCTGAAGTTTCTATGACTTTGATTGAATGCGTATTGCTCAGAAATCAGCAGCTTTGGCGAGGTAAAGCCAAATCTAATTCTATTCTGTCTCAAAGCTAGCGTGCGTCGAATCAATTAATCGTGCATTTGGTACGTAAAACAAATCCGCCATGTTTTCCCGCCGTATTAATGGCGCGTGTCACGCTGAACCGACTATATCCGGGGATGGATTGATGGACGTCAGCGGATAGCAGAACTTTGGCGTCGGTTTATACACTGATATTGATATCATGTGTCTGCTAGCAAACCGGAAAGGACTGTTTGTATAGAGCTTTGTTGGCCTAGTAGGAGGTATCTCAACTTTCATTCGAAATTGATATATTGAAGGAGATTTCGAAACGTTTTTGTACTAAAAACTGAGTAAGAAACAAGTTTATTCTTATAGACGATGGTTTTCCAACCTATCACGTATGGAATGATAAAATGTGGCGAAAAGTTCTATTTCAGACATCTTCAACATGATCTAAAAGGATGTCTACCGTACTTGGGGAATCATTTCTAACCTATGGAAAATATAAAGAATATTGAGAAAAACTCAAGTAAGGAAAAAGTTGCAAAAAAAGATGACGGACAACGCCATAAACCTTGACATTCTCGTTTATGAAATGAGCTCCAATCTAACCTCACAATAATAACTTATTTACTAATTAGTTGTTTGTTATTAGGAAGAGTTTTTTGTTTACTTTACGTGTATTTATATTCCCAACCTATGTCATCAAATCAACACCGAAATCGAAACATCCCATTAAATATTTCGATGAGAAATGTTATTGGGAATATTTAATGTCAGTCTTCGGTCTGCCCGAGTTCCTAACGTCGTGCGATAAGTGGAAATGATAAACGGACCTACGTCAACGAGTCCCGAAATTGAACTTTGAATAGACTCTTTCCTTTCAAAATTGAAAGATGATGGAAAAATAGGGAATACATAAAAAACCATTAGTTATTACTGGCCGGAAAAAAAACATAATTTAACTCTTTTTGCAATGTATACTACTATATATGTTGTTTTTTTATAGCTTTGGCTTGCCAAACCCAAATAATCACTACATAGTATAAAGCAAAGTCGCTTCCCGCTTCCCGCGTCTGTATGTATGCTTATATCTTTAAAACTACACAACGGATTTTGATGCGGTTTTTTTTAATAGATAGAATGATTTAGGAGGAAGGTTTATATGTATTAATCCCGTGCGAAGCCGGGGCGGGTCGCTAGTATACCTATAAAGTCAAATTCGAAGTATTTATTTCAATAAAATCACAAGGTGTTCATAGCTTTGATGTGCAAAATCTGACATCACAGACTAAAAACGTTTAGTAGTCATAACAACGCAGTTTTGACTAACGAATGATGCGCATTCTACCAAAATTCGTAATTTATTTTATCAGTACAAGGTTTGTAGGGAAAAAAATTAAAAGTTGTCTGAAATTGCTTTTTCCTACGCGATAATTAAACTTTGATAGGACAACGTCTGTCACGGTCGGCTATTATCTTAATAGCGACATAAATCTTTCGAAGAGAAAACATCATTTTGCGCGAATGTGGTGTGAATCACACGCTCTTACGATTGAAGTTGTACCATCCAATAGATCAACACGACTCCGTAGACATCGCATAACACAATCTACCCCATTTGATTAGTTTAGCAATTATGGCAAACAAGAACCAGAGAACTGATAATATGTTCGTACTTTTTATATACACAACTAGCAAGAACCCGCGCCTTCTTTTGTCTATTCTAATATTATAAAGAAAAAATATTTGATTGTTTGTTTGTTTGCATCGAATAGGCTCCGAAACTACCTGACCGATTTAAAAAAATCTTTCCCCATTAGAATCCTACATTATCCCTGATGAACATAGGCTATAGAATATTTTCAAAAATGTTAGGGATCCGTATGAAAACTTCGATAATGTAACCCGACTTGTGAAAAAAAATCCAAAAGAAATCCTTATATCGCTTACGCTGCGGAAATTAATGACAATAGAGAAAAATAATGTACTACAGTTTTATAGATATTTTCAATATCTACAAAAAAGTTCATAAAATATGTCTAACTATTAGGGATCCGTATGAAAACTTCGATAATGTAACCCAAGGTATAAAAAAATTACCCATAAAATCATTATTACACCCATGCGACGCCGGGGCAGACTGCTAGTGTAAAATAAAACGATCACCCCTTAACAAAATGCTCGTGTCACAGTGTTTGTAACCAAACTCCTTCGAAACGGCTTGACCAATTTCTAGATTTTTTTTGTGAATATTTATTTGGTAGATATCAGTACCTATAGATCCTAGGGTATTTGTATAAGTAAAGTTTATTAATAAAGTTCGGGAAAAACTAAAATGGTTTTTCTGTGGAATTATTTAAATTCGAGTTTCCGATTCGTTCGATACAGAACACACAACTATATTCATCACAAAAATGTTTGTCCTGGATAGGAATTAAACCCAAACCTAGCCGAAGAAATACGCAGAACAATATAATGGAATAATACTTCATTTTCCGAACAGACAGGCAGACACTTCTCACTAATGCGTGTGTATTTGTTCTTTTATATTACAGGATCAGGAAAAATGGGAATCGGGATAAAAGATAATAAACATGTGCTTCATTAGTTCTAACAAAGAGCGTCCCAATTTCGTGATAGAAAGCACAAATCATGGATGAAAAATAACTGTTAATAACACGATGTTCCTGTAATGAGCTCTTAGGTTGATCCAACTAGGTAATATATATGTGTGTGTGCCGAGTTTAGTTAAATGTTTGTGTGTTGTTCATTCAATCAATGTTAATGTAGTAATTTTGATGAGAGTAGATAGATATACCGTGTGTATTATATTAAGACTGTTAAAAATACTGAAGACACAAATACACCTACCCCAACGAATTCTCCTAATGAAAACCAAATTGCATCATCTTGAAGGATGAAAATTCAACTTAAGACTGTTGTTGTTTTTAGGGTTCCGTACCCAAAGGGTAAAAATGGGCTACTACTACTACGACTTCTATCACAGGGCTGTATCTCATGAACCGTGATAGCTAGACAGTTGAAATTTTCACAGATGATGTATTTCTGTTGCCATCAAATACTAAAAACAGAATAAAATAAATATTTAAGTGTGGCTCTCATTAAAACAAACGTGTTTTTCCTATATATGGAAATACTATGGAAATACTATAAAATGAAGTGCTTGGACATGCCTTTGACCACCCTTTGGATTTGTATCAAAAGTCAAAGCGCCTTCATTTGATCTACCTTATAAGGGATGGTCTTAATTATGTGTGTAGCGCTCAGTCATTCTAAATAGTCACGCACACGAAAGCGTGTGTCTATACACATCAACTACAACACGCACACAAAAGCCCGTGTCTATACACATCACAACTACAAGTATGCTCACTCACCTTCGTGAGAACAAAATGTACCATTAGGCAATCAAAACGCTGGTACAATCAGAAACTCCATCACAGTTCGTAGGCAAGTCCTTAAACTACGAGTAAGTGAAAAACTTGGTAATGAAACTTGAACCGAAAATAATAAATCGTAGTACAGAATTGATTACCTCTGCACCATTAGCATCAGTTTCGAGCGTTACCGTAACGCTTACGAGATCTCATATGGATAACTGATTTGAGGAAGGACGAAAAAAAAAGTTGATTGAACATTGTCATCGGAACTTGAGTTTTCAACTCAATAACTGAAGTTCCGTTGAACAGCTTCTGACTACATCTTTAGATCAGCTTTCTGTGCCCATATTATTGTATCGTCACTGAAGTTACATAGTTAACCTAAATTTCAGCTTAATTGTTAAGGGACCTGGTTTAAAATTCAGTTGCAAGATTTGAACTGACAAGGCAAATTAAATATAGCTTGTAAAATATTCAATAGAACTGAAACTAGTGCTAGCCCTAGACTTGCGTGACCGTGCGTAGAACTTAGGCTATTATTTAGGTATTTTTAGGTATGCATAGTAAGTACATAGATGTTCCAATCTTTATTGTGTTGGGGGAAATTGTATTGAAATAAACGAAAAGAAGTTTCAACCTGTCACGTATCGAATGCTAACTTCTGCAAAATGTGGGCATGTTCCAAATGTAATGGATGTGCTTCTGACTACCTTCTTTAGGCATATTTATGGATGATTGGAGATCTGAAAGTTCTTCCGTACTTGGGTATTACAGTCGTGACCTTTATATTCATGTAATTTGTATTTTTCTCAAAATCTAAAACTACTGCTAACTATGGGTATTGTGTCAAAAATAATGTTGACTAGTCCTAGACTAGTCCTCTGACTACCCCTTCTAGCTATCTTCAAGGATCTATGTGCCTAGAGAATTGAAAGTACGAGTATGTTTACCGTACTTGGGGATAACAGTCGTTATCCTAGGTATTTAATTTTTTTCGTCTTATTTTTTTCAATTGGAAAAATATAAATCTTTAATTTTTTACAGCATAAGATACTTTTAGGCTTTTATTTATCCAAATTAAAGATAGAAACGCAATTAATAAAACTTTTCTAGACAGTTTTATCGTTAGAAAATGGCCCAAAAAACCACTTTTGTAGTACTAGCTCCAAATCTGATAAATTTTGTAGGCAATCATACCTAAATTAAAGCCAAATTAGAACAAATGTTATCTGTGCTTCATGAAGAAACTTTTTAAAACAGACTAGTTATAATAAAAAAATACTTTTTAAAAACTAAATAGGAAATTGTTCCGTTATCGTACTTATTTTCTACACACAGTAAAAATAAAATCTCATACAAAACTATATCCAAATCAGATTACCGGCGCGGTCTTACATAAAAAACCGGCCAAGTGCGAGTTGGACTCGCGCACAAAAGGTTCCGTAATATTATCTATAAAAAACGCCAAAAAAACACGTTTCTTGTTTGAGAAACCACTTAAATATTTATCATACTCTGTTTTTAGTATTTGTGATAGCGGCAACAGAAATGCATCATCTGTGAAGATTTCAGCTATCTAGCTATCACGGTTCATAAGATACAGCCCTATTGACAGACAGACAGACAGACGCACAGCGAAGTCTTAGTAATAGGGTTCAGTTTTTATCTGTTGAGTACGGAACCCTAAAATCAACAAAAAAAATAAACAACCTTCGAATTTATAACGTTCTATTTTGTCAGGAGAGGCGAGCCCTAAATAAAAGGAAAAAAAATTAACAGTGCGCTGATATGATTATACACGCTTCAGCTCAATAGCTGATATTATATCATAAATAATAATAGATTTTTTATTTTCTTTTTTATCATATTTTCCATCTTATAAAGATAGACTCTGCCTCACTGGAGCTCTACATTTCTACATAGGATTTACGAAAAGGATCATCGAAAAAAGTGATAGACACCAAACAGTGTTTATTGCCTGATTCTTCTAGGCTTTATCGCGAGGAACAGGCTTAGTTTTACGTATCTTCATCCTTGTGATTTGATTAAAATATACATTTTGATTTTGACTTTGACAAACAACTGAAAAATTTGTAGTATATTAATAACACAACGAAAAGCAAAGCTTAAAATTCCCTTTAAGCCCCAGAATAAATTAGAATTTCTAAAGACGAAGTTAAATAAACCCATTCATCTGTACAAACGATAACCGCATTACCTCACGCCTCGGAGCAAATAACAATGGAAAACGCAATAAGTCAAACACGCGATTTATTATTTTTAAAACTAACTGTAAGTAATCAAGCGCGGATCCACCGTTGTGGGCACTCTGAGCATGCCCACAACTCTAATAGACTTGTGACATCACAATTTTATTTTTGTTACGTGAAGTGTCATTTTTAGGGTTTCGTACTTGGATAAAAACTGGACCATATTACTACTCTGCTGTCCGTCTGTCTGTCTGTCACAAGGCTGTATCTTATGAACCGTGATAGCAAGACAGTTGAAATTTTGCACAGATGATGTAAAATAAATATTTAAGTGGGGGATGTAAAATTTATATTTCATCGGGGCTCCCATACAACAAACGTGATTTTTGGTTTTTTTCTTTATGGATAATGGTACGGAACCCTTCGTGTGCGAGTCCAGACTCGCACTTGACCGATTTTTATAAATATGGTCACCTTTTTTCATAAGGGTAAACATGAAAGCATCCCTATAGTATTTGCTCCGAGCCTTACCAGTTACACGTGCCACCCCCCCTCAGAAACCTCCAACTCCCCTTATTTCTATTCAATATAACACTTTCGCGTTAAAGGTACTCCTGACTGGATCTTGTTTCAAAGGTTTTGCCTATCACTTGATATAGGTAGCCATTTATTTTGAAAACGATAGTCAATATTCCTAGTTTTGCAAAATGGACCATGTAATCAAAAAATTCAACCGAATTGAAAACCTCCTTTTTCTGAAGTTAATCGAGTTAATTCGTATCAAGATCCATCCTGCCAGATTCTGGTCTTACAGGCTCCTAAGACGTTTCAAAGTGATCCTTGTGATTTAAATTAAATAAATAACTTATGACCAACGGCCGTGTTGGCCGAGTGGGAGGTACCTCGACTTTCAATCTGATGGTCGAGGTTCGAAACTCTGCGTGCATCAATGGTTTTTTCTGTTCGATAAAATTATATGTGCATCAAAAACACGTGCTCAAAACGGTGAAGGAAAACATCGTGAGGAAACCAGTTAGTATTCTTATAAGCGGCGATGGGCCTATTCAACACTTCGTATTTGTTTAATAAACCGTGTATTCATTTAAAAACTGGATTGCGTAAACGAATCATAATTATAATATGAATCCTCAAAAAGTTAACATTCCTTCCTTACATATGAATCGTATTAGGATCACAATATACCAGATCCCCATAAAGTTATACAAAGAACCCGCGCCGAAAATTACCTCAAAACGAGGTGGCATTCTTGCATATATTTCCAGTTACCAGTTTATCACATATTTTGCAAAGCACCATGGAGCATATTATTCATTTCAATTTCCTTCATCTCCGCTGCGTAATTGCGTTGTGCGTGAAAACTCATTGGTACTTGTAGCTCGAGGCAATGCTGGTTTCATTCCATAGTGTGCGTCCACACTGCGAGCCTAGCGCGGTGGCGGCGGCAAGCGCGTTTTGTCTAAACTATTTTTTTTATTTATTTATTACTAGCCGACCCGTGATATTTAAATAATCGAATAGAAAAGACTAAATATTTTTAGTCTGTGATGTCAGATTTGTCGCACACCAGCGCCATCTACACAGAAATCATCCCTTTTGCGTTTTTTATCGGTTTTTCATATTTTAAAGTAGTCTATGTTTTATTCGGGCATTATATCTACATATACAGCAAATTTCAACTTAATTTGTCTTTTAGTCCTGATTGAGGCACAAACATATATACAAACTCACAAACTTTCACATTTATAATATTATTTATCATATAAAAGTTTTACAAGAATAACTGAAATAATATAGCACATAAAAAAACACTAAGGTTTGTAAGAAAGGGTGTTTGAAAGAAACGAGTCTACACATATATAGTAAGCTTAACAATAATCATAGATAAGTAAACACCTGCCTACTTAAAAAAAAACATTTGGAGCTAACCAAGTACATTTTTAATGTTACTTTTTCTAAGCTCCGGCCACTCCAGGGCATATATTGATTGCTTATTTTTTGGTTAATTTACGAGGTGAATTCATATGAAACGCGCCATCACTATGTGAACGCAAAGGCGCGTTTCATATGTTGAATACTTCCGTGCCGTCGCAATCTTGCAGTGCGGACGTACACTTACATATTAACATATTACATATTAACATATTACATATTAACTTTTAAATAAAATGAAATATTCTATTATCTACCCGTATGCCTACAACGAAACGAAAGATTAATTTTCAACTCTGTGTTCTGAGATAAGTACAATAGCTAAGTAATACCAGGTAAAGATGAAATTGTTTTACATTTTGTGAATTGAGTATATAAACACGTTATGACTGACTGAGAAACAACGTAGGGCCTAACCCACAAGTCCTAGAAGCGTGAAACTTGGATTAATAAAGCCCCAAAACTCAACCCCTAAGAGAGTGTAGCGCGGGTTAAAGCTTGTTCGAAAGTAACGAAGTCGCGAGGGTTTCCATTAGTACGAATATAAAGCCACGTTGGCCTAGTGGTACTTTAGATCCGAAGGTCGTGAGTCGAGTCCCGGTCGTCAACTATTTAATTTTTCAAAATAGGACAGGCTTGTCGTACGTATCTGGCATTTTCAGATAAATTATTTTTCTTTACTCGTAAATAAAATAATACGTTAAATTCTTTATTTATAAATCAAAATACAATCTAATAATATTAAATAATATTTTTTAAGTACACAAGAAACGGTTGAGCTATCTAACGACCGTTGTAATAAATGATCAAGGATAGATATAAAGGCTAAAATCTAGCAATTAACCCAAAAATACATTCTCCAAATGAACCACCCCAAACCCCAATGGGCCTACGGGCCCATTTTAACCCTCCGGTCCCATTTACACCTTCCGCTAACACCGCCCTAACTAACATATGCTAATTAAACGAGTCCGCGATCAAGTCTCCTGAATTTAGCGTTGTGAGAATGTATTATGTTTAAAAGATACGTATCTCAAGACAATTAGAATAGAATAGAATAGAATCTTTTATTTTGTTACATAAAAATTACGATGGCAAAGGTAAAAGTGAAATTATTGTGTTGACTGTAATGTGAAAGTATTTATTAGTTTATAAGAAAATGTATCTATCATATCTCTGGTTAGCTCATAATATCAGTACGTACCTAAAATTTTGAAGTGTCATCTAAAACTATATAGCACTACTTAGGATTTAACTGATTAAAAACAAAAAATATTTAATACGGTTAGTAGTTATCATTATCGTAAGTGACAAGTTGCAAGCCCATCGTCATCTAAGAATACTAACTTGCCTCACGGTGTTCTCTTCTCTTGCTCGAATCGGTGAAAAAAACAACCAACGACCTTCTGATTGTAAGTCAAGGTAACAAAACCCGCTAACACGGCTAAAAAAATGATATATTATTATCTACTTTTATCTGTGTTTTATTTATAACACACAAACATAATAGGTGAAAGATGACAGCATATATTGTCACCAGTCATGGTGTCAACCACAAAAATGTGTCTCACCCACACTGTCAATATAGTCACCATCCACGGTGACTATACTGTCAGTCTCTGACCCCACAATGAGATTTGGATATCGCGCGGGATATCATTGTATCTATTTAAAAATAGGTTCCAATGGACTTCTAGCCAACGCAAATGCTTTTTCATGACACTATTACCATAATAACCGTAACACGCATGCCAGCGGGGGCTAATTTACACACTACGCATTTCATTAGTGAGGGTAATCTAGAGTTGAACTATTGAAACTCACTGAAAAGTCGAACGATCGAGATCTCAGTGAGTATTAAATTATGGCTGTTTGAATATTGGACGTTGTCAATAAAAAAATATTTTTTAAATATTAAAAAAAATACTTTTATTATCAGTTTTGTTCATTAATATTAAATTGGATTATTTAAGAGCCTTGGATCTATTCTCTACTGAAAAAAAACCTTCAAAATCAGATCAAGTAAAAAATACGCGTTAAATTGAAAACCTCCTACAATTTTTTGTTGATTAAAAATAAAATGAATGTTTGCGTCTATTTTGCCGCAGCTTAATGATCTGATCTGATAAATCTGATGATTTCTAACTATAAAACTCTGAACTCGTAAAACGACGTTTAAATTCGGTCGGTCTTCAAAATCAGGGTAAACACTGACCTATGAAGTAAGTTGCGCAAGGAGCATTACATTACTGACCTATCTTAACAGAAGATTGAAGCCAAATCGTTTCTTTGTTCTAATACAATTAAGTTAAGTAGGTATCAGCGCTTTTGTTAAAGGTTTATATTGTGTAAAAAGAGTATAAAGTGATGGAAGTAGTTCAGAAAGACATTGAAATATTACCAAAAGATTATTGTGTTTTTGGTAGATTGTAACGTGCTTTCATCATCTTAGAGGAGAGGATATCTACCGTACTTGATAAGAACAGTTCATTAACATTTTTCTTTTTATAATTTTTGGTTTTTGGTGAAAGCAAACATCGTGCGCATCGCAGCGATAGGCTTGTAACCTGTCACGTATGTAATGCTCATCACTGCTAAATGTGGACATGCGCCGAATTTTATGTTTGAACGTGCCTCTACGCCTTTAAGACATCTTCAAGGATCTGAGAGGATGGCTTCCGTACTTAGAGATTAAAATCGTGATCTTTTTGCAATTTTGCAAGTTTCTCAGTAATACTTTAAACACATAGTAGGAGACAAAGCTATTTCTACAGGAGGTTAAGTTGGCTAAAACATAGCTGCGCTGAGATATGAGGCACGTCTTGCATACTAGATTAATCAGTACACGATTTATATCCGCGATAGTACGCCGTCATACCGCGTTGTGACGGTTGATAATTAATGTATCCGAATGATTTACCTAAGCCTATGGGGATTATCATCTGCTTTATACCGGGGTCCCAGGGCCCGCGTTTTCACGCGCCAGACCGCGCCAAGGTGGACGGACGCGCCGTGGGAACGATATGGATGCATGGGATGCATGGATGGTGGCCCGTGCTCGGAACGCTCTGTACGCGACGTGCCGGACGCACACAGGCGGAGCGTCATCCGGCGCGGCCCGTTGTTTTACGCGCCGTGGGACCCCGGCTTTAGGCATTTGTCCTGACGATTTGCTAAAAGCTTGTAGAGCCAGAGTTGGCGAGGAACGAGAAGCGAGGGTTCAGTTCGGATACTTGTGTCGCTGGGTGATTGTTAGGGTTCCGTACCCAAAGTGTAAAAACGGGACCCTATTACTAAGACTTCACTGTCCGTCTGTCCGTTTGTCCGTCTGTCTGTCACAGGGCTGTATCTCATGAACCGTGATAGCTAGATAGTTGAAATTTTCACAGATGATGTATTTCTGTTGTCGCAATAACAACAAATACTAAAACCAGAATAAAATAAATATCTTAATGGGGTTCCCATTCAACAAACGTGTTTTTTTTGTCGTTTTTAGGGTTCCGTACCCAAAGGGTAAAATCGGAACCCTATTACTAAGACTTCGCTGTCCGTCTGTCTGTCTGTCTGTCCGTCTGTCTGTCACAGGGCTGTATCTCATGAACCGTGATAGCTAGACAGTTGAAATTTTCACAGATTATGTATTTCTGTTGCTGCTCTAACAACAAATACTAAAAACAGAATAAAATCAATATTTAAGGGGGGCTCCCATACAACAAACATGATTTTTTTGCCGTTTTTATAGATAATGGTACAGAACCCTTCGTGCGCGAGTCCGACTCGCACTTGGCCGGTTTTTTTATAGAACGGAACCCTTCGTGCGCGAGTCCGACTCGCACTTGGCCGGTTTTTTATAAACCCTGACACAAAAAAGGGGTGGTATAAGTTTGAAGGTCTACCTGTGTAGTGTATTTATGTGTCTGTCTGTGGCATCGTAGCCCCTAAACGAATAAACCGATGTTGATTTTGTTTTATACTTTTATTTATTTTTTTGAAAGGTGATATGATCGTGATTGTTCGCAACTGTTCGAAGATCATCAGCTGTTTTCAATCAGTGACTCGATAGATGCTTAACCTAACTCAAATGCTTCCACCAGCGCGAGGTTATATCCAACTAGCTACGTCGGACACTCATCCACCACGCTACCGTGATAGCCTATGAAAGAGACTTGAGATATACAAGTATCTACAACCGGCTATCACGGTAGCGTGGTGGATGAGTGTCCGACTGAGACGATAGAGATGAATGCTTACTGCAAATTTAGGCATGTGCCAAATATCTTAGTTAGCTCTTTAGTTATTTTTTTTTTATTGTTTACGTACTTGAGTAGTACTTTCAATTATTATTCTTGTTTGAGCCTTCACCTTGTTCGATTAGCATCACACTGGAGCTCTACATAGCATTAAGGAAAGGATCATTAAAAAAAGGTAGACCCCAAGCCGTGTTTGTAGCCTGATTCTTCTAGGCTTGGTCGCGTGCAATCGGCGTAGCTTCACCTAGTTCCTAAGACGTTTCAAAGTGATCCTTGTGATTTTATTGAAATAAATGATTTTAGAATTTGAATTTGAATATAATGTTTGGACGTGCCTCGAAGTACTTCCTTTAGACATCATCAAGGCTCCAAGCGCTTGGCGATCATATACTTATACTTATACTTACTATAGTAGTATGTCTACCGTACTTAGGGATTACAGTGATCCTATTTCATTTTTTATTTCATTTCATAGAAAACTTTTACCATTACACAATGCTGGATTATCTTTCTAAAGGCTAACTTCAGCAGTTATTAGGTGTTTACTTACAGAACGACCGATAAAAATATGTCTGGTTTGTGGTTTTATGGTGCTGGTAGAGTATGACGTAAAATAACTTCGTGCTTTCAAACCGAGGGAAAATATTACTAACCATAGCCAAGTCAACTAGGCCAACGTCGAAGAATTACATATTTTTGATATAGTAGAATATATTTGTATAACTCTTGCGTTTCTAACCTACTGATCTATCAACGCAAACACAACACTGGTGCCTAAAACTTAAAATTCGGAGGATGTATTCTTTTTGGTGTGGAAAGGAATTCCCAAAATTCAGCTCTTAAGGCGCTCCCAGTCGACGATTATTTTTGTTCGAAACGAAAAAATAAATACTTGTGAACAAGCTACATCTCCTATTTTATAATGTATAGTATATGTGAATAAAGATGTACCCATCTTTAATCACTTCGATAAATAATCCTACCGACCGCTGCAATGACGACAAACACACGTCGGCGCGTGGTCCGCCTTAGCTTTTCGAATAAATTAATGATATAAATTATGTATAATTACTTATCAAAAATCTATTCTAATAGAAATCTAGATCTACATATTACCTATCTTTAACACTAAACCACAAGTTGATTTTAATAGTAGGTATATAAAATATTTCGATTATAAATTCTAAAACGTATCATTTTGAAATAATATCTTTATCGTGAAAAGTTTCTGCTATTATATTTTCAGCTTAATATAAATCTCGGTAGGAACCTGAAGTAATATACTTATAAAAATAGGAGATGTGGCTTGTTCAGAAGTATATCTTTTTTCGTTTCGAAAAAGAGCAATCAGCGACTGGGAGCCTCTTAAGGGTTAAAGTCTGTATGAAATAACATCGCGGGAACGAAGTCGCGAAGGTTTCCACTAGTCTATATACTATACTAGCCGACCCGTGACAGACTTTGTCCTGTCAAATTTCAATAATCAAATAGAAAAGACTAAATGTTTTTAGTCTGTGATGTCAGATTTGTTGCACACCAGCGCCATCTATACAGAAATCATCCCTTTTGCGTTTTTTTATCGTTTTGGGGATGTTTTTCATATTTTAAAGTAGTCTATTATTTATTCGGGCATTATATCTACATCTACAGCAAATTTCAGCTTAATCCGTTTAGTCGTTTAGGCCTGATTGAGGAACAAACATACATACAAACTCACAAACTTTCACATTTATAATATTATTAGGATAGGATTAGGAAACAGGTCCAATTTATTTTTTAGTTAATTACAATTAATAAAACACTCGGTCCCTTTCCTTTCTTTCTTTTTCTACTTTTTCTACTTTATACTTTAATATAATAATAACAAAATAATATTTTTTAATATCGATAAAAGTAACCTTAGCAGGTGAAACCGCGGGACGTAGCTAGTTGGATATAACCTCGCGCTGGTGGAAGCATTTGAGTTAGGTTAAGTACCTATCGAGTTAGGAAGACTGGCCAGCAACATGTGGGATTTATAACCAGGATAAGAGCAGTAAACGAAAAATAATCGTACGTATAAAATGCTTTGATATAATGACATTCATAAAAGCCGTGTTGGCCGAATGAGTTACTTTCAATGCGGTCGAGGGTTCGAATCTCAATCATCAATTAAATGGAATGCAAACTACTGTAAAATATTGCGGGCATGTGCCAATTGTAAAGCTCGAACGTGCCTCTGACTACCTCCATCAGACATCTTCAGAGCTCTGAGCTCCTGGAGATCTGAGAGGATGTCTACGGTACTTGAGGGTTAGATTCGTGATGGATTTTTTTTAACCGACGATAAACGGAGGAGTTTCTCAAGTACCTATATTTTTTTTCATTTCTTAGTTACTTATGAAATAGTACTTACCTCATTGGTGTTCCACCGATGCCTCTGCGCAGCGAAATGTTCAGCTCGCGGCAGACTCTCTAGGTTTTCCGGCAGTTTGATTGGCTCGCCATCTGCAAACAATTTATATGTTAAATTCTGTTTATGATAAACTATCAGACCCGCGACAGACGTTGTCCTGTCCAAATTTCAATAATCGCATAGAGTAACGCACGTTGCTATGACGACTGATGTCAACACTGATGTCAGATTTTTTACACAACTGTTTTTTATTATTTTGGGGAGGTTTTTCGTATTTTAAAGTAGTCTATTTTTTATTCGGGCATTATATCTACATTTACAGCCAATTTCATCTTAAATCGTTTTGTCGTTGAGGCCTGATTGAGGCACAAACATACATACAAACTCACAAACTTTCACATTTATAATATTATTAGGATTCGCCAAAGGTTTACGAATACACCAATTTATTAAGGTACAAACGCTTCTTAAACTCTAATAAGTCCATCGTGGGTATCTAATTACTTCAGTCAAATGAAAAGATTTTGAGCAACGTAATTAAAAGTCGTCAATTCTTTGTGTAGGAACGTAATTTAAATTCATTATTCGCTACTAAAAAGAGCGTAGCTCGGACTCCAACAACCTTGTACCAAACCAATAGAAACTTACAAGAATATATTTTTTTTACAATCGTGCATAGTACACATGAATATTGATTTTGAGACGAGTTTTTATCACGTGTAATTCAATAACCAGCTGACGTCACAGTTGCTTATTATAGTTGGACCTAAAGTCTAAGTCCATAATTTAATCCAAAATGTACCTACAGTCTCCGCCGTTTTTAAGCTTTTACGATAAAAGCAGTCAAATTAATCGCGCTACTTCATCCCAATTTCCTTTAAGCCCCTTCAGTAAAACAGCATCGGTAAAACAATAAACTCTAGCTTTACGAGGTGAAAACTGTGAGTTTTTGGCAGCATTCGTCAAGAATGCACTGCAATCCAAGCACCTTAAGAACGTCACACTCAAACACGCGAAAAACAACCTTAAATCATCGCTGTAAGGATGTATGTAACCGCATTTGTAGGATGGCACTCCAACTTGTTGAAATTCCGTCGTCGTCCGGCTGGGCGTCGCCAAATTTACCGTCTCCGGGTTGTATTTTCGGTGGTTCTTATTCTGTGGGGATAAGGTGCAGCTTGGCTTGTTTTCTGAGCAGCGGTGTTGGAATTTGTAGATGGTAGGAAATTCGCAAGCCAGCCTTTCGGTCGGGCACTCGCTAATTTTGCGCCCAATCGTGGCTAACGGATAACATGTGATACATTTTTCAGCTTTTTATCTTTTTTGGGCTTGTTTAAATTGCGTATTTTGCTAAACGGGACATGTTTACGATGTGGTCAGGCCTGGTTTTGTTTTGTCGTAATTTTGTATTTTCAAGCGACATTTTAAAGCTGTTTAAAGAAATATGTCGCACGAATTTTGCTATAAATGTGGCGGCTGAGCCGGTTTTAACGCTAAGCGCGTGTTTTAAACAGCTGAGTTACTAGAGAAACTATCACAAAATATCATTAGACAACCTACAACGCAGAGCTACTACCAACTCGGTTTCTCTAGTGACTCAATTGCGTCAAAAATGGTACTTATTCGGTAGATATATCTTGAAGATAATAATCTTAAGAACGGCGAATGAAAATGATTAAATATACTCACCCTTCTGCCTTTATGGGAGTACTAGCAAACCCGCGACAGACGTTGTCCTGTCTAAATTTAGATAATCGCATAGAGTAACACACGTGGCTATGACGACTGATGTCAACACGTATGTCAGATTTTTTGCACATCAGCGCCATCTATACTAAAATCATCCCTTTTGCGTTTTAATATCATTTTGGGGATGTTTTTCATATTTTAAAGTAGTCTAATATTAATTCGGGCATTATATCTACATCTACAGTAAATTTCGACTTATTCCGTTTTGTCGTTTAGGCCTGATTGAGGAACAAACATACATACAAACCCTACAAGCTTTCACATTTACAATATAATTAGGACTAGCTGACCCAGCAAACTTCGTATCGCTATAGAATTAATAAATCTTGTTTGACTGGCCTCACAGCTCAGTTAGTAGTAACTCTGTCTTCTGCGCTGTAGGTTGTGGATTGGATCACCACCCACGGCAAACATTTGTGTTATGAACATAGATTTTTGTTCTGTGTTTGCTCGTATGTATAATAAGAATGTATTGACAAAAACAAAAGTATACAAGTATTCTATCAGCTATCTGGTTACCATAGTACAAGCTTTGCTTAGTTTAGGGCTAGACGGCGTTGTGTATAAAGTCCGCCAATTTTTTATACATTCTATCAAACTGAACTCACCACAAAATCTTTCATATTTTTCTTATTTTATTTTAATGTTTTAATAGTTATTCTGCAATTATGGATGTTAACAAATCCAACAAATCAAAAATATACTAGCTAAAAAGATAGTAGCAGACCGCCCCAGCGCGTCTCAATGGTTTACTTATTTCCTTATGATTTTATAGTTATTTTTTTTACACCTTTGGTAATAATGTATTATTGGTGTTTTAGTAGGGATCCCTATTTTTTTAAGTAATTAATATAGCCTATAGTCACTTAGAGATAATATAGCATTCTAATGGTAAAAGAGTTTTTGAAATCGGTCTAGTAACTATAGATTTTAACACGGGTGTTTATCACGTAATTACCTATTATTTATATTCCCGACGTTTCGGCTAAGTTACAATAGCCATGGTCGCGGGCATGGTCTGCCCAAAAATACAAATCTTTTATCCTGATAATATTAGAATAGATATAAGTACCGACTTACAAATCTAAGCTACGATTGACTCCTTTAGTATAAAAAGTATAAAAAAGTATAAAAATCTTTATTTTGCTTACAAAATTGTGGGTTTCATGGGTTGGGATCTCCTCTGTTAAGTTGCAATAACCTGTATTAGAGAAGTCCCCTCTTTATTTACTGTGGTCTATATAATACTATCTACTTACTAATAAGCTTTATTCCATCTGGAATAAAGCTAGCCTATCTAGGTACATAAAGAATTTAGAACTAATAACAATAGATATATGAGTAGGTAGTTAATAAAGGCAGGAAAAGAGGATTAAAAGAGATAATTAATATACCTACATATCTAACTAGCTGACCCGTGCCCGCTTCGCTGTGCGTAAGACATTTCTAATACCATCGTGGACTTTTTTGTAGACGTTTTTAAGGTGTATAATACTGTAGTACATTATTTTGATATATCTCGTGGGGTTCAGCCAGCATTTGCAATGTAAGCGCAAAAAAATGTGTTTATTTACGACATCACATTAGAAACCTCTAAAATTATCAGTGTTTCTCTACTATATTATGCATGTATTATACATATATTTCATATATTCAAGAAGAAGGCTCTTGAATCACTCTATTTATATAAAAAAACCGCATCAAAATCCGTTGTGTAGTTTTAAAGATATAAGCAAACATACATACATACATACGCGGGAAGCGGAAAGCGACTTTGCTTTATACTATGTAGTGATAGTGAGTGATATATAAAATTTCCATGTCACAATGTTAGTTACCGTACTCCTCCGAAACGGCTTGACCGATTCTCATGAAATTTTGTGAGCATATTGATTAGGTCTGAGAATCGACCAACATCTATTTTTTATACCCCTAAGTGATAAGGGTAGCGTAAAGATCGGGAAAAACGGAAAGTGCTTTTTTCTGTGGGATTATTGACATTTGACAGGACAACGTCTGTCGGGACAGCTAGTATAAATATATATATATATATATACATATAATATAATATATATTCATAATAAATAAATAATTAAATAAATAAAAATATATTTATATAAATATAATAAAATAATACCTAATACAATTAAACCATTCAATGAATGACTGAATGAATGAAAATAGCTTTAGCTTCGAATTGAAGTGTTATTTCCTTTAACGCCTGCAGCACAGACTATCGGTTCAGGCGCGTAACTAAACTGACTTGGAGTTACTGACGTCAATAACTCAATGCTGATAAAACATCTAGGGGAATAGTAAGCATCGTAGGTGCCTATAGTTTTACATATTGATTTTCGCAAGGAGCTGATTCTAAAGCAAGTTCAATAATAATTGATCGTTGTGATTTCAATGATTAAAGAAATTGGAGTTTATAAAATTATAAGAATGAATAAATAACACTCCAGGCGTCTTGTGGATATCATATTATATTATGTCCCGCTGCGAAGATTGAACCCGCACTCGCCCGAACTCGCCGTCACCGAAGACGTAAATAACAAAAAATATTCCCAAATTTTCCAATATATTTAAAGGGGTATTTATGACGTTATAGAATTAAAACTATAGTGATTATGAATGTTGCTAATTTCTAACCCCTGATGTCATTTTAGTAAACATTTATGTCAGAGAAGTCTAAGGTATTTGATGATGAAAATAACTTTGTGTATTGCTGGATAGAATAATTTATATTGAGAGTGACTTACTTCAGAAGAATAATGACTTACGTATAGATTTAAATCTAATGTTCTCTATTTAAAAACATTCGCCTTAGAGTTTTTATTAGTGTATAAAGTATGTACCTATATTACAACAGTATTGGTAACTACAAATCTAAATCTGTTTTTTTTTTAACACAAACATCCAAACATGCTAACTTTTGAAATCATAAACTGTATTTGTATGTCATCTTTGAGTGATAGGTGGTTTAATATAAACGCTACTCGTAAAACATTTTGCTTTGTTATGATGACTAGACATTTTCATAGCAGCCACAAATATTATTACACTAATCACCAATCGTGTTTCTGTGTTTAATTTGTTTATATTAAATCCTTATACTAGATTTACACTCGCGTACGAGTCGCGAGACGAGGTGCGAGGCGAACCACGAGACGAGAGTGTGAATAGACGCTCGTCGCTCGCCTCGCGCCTCGCTCCTTTACTATCGATCACGCGAGGTGCGGGCCGAGACACGAGACGAAGCACGAGGCGAGGTACGAGGTGAGAGTGTAAATCTAGCATTATGTTATCTTTGTCGTAACAAAATTGTATGTTTTGCGATAATTGAGAAAAAACTATTCTAAATTCTTCAAAAAAACTAATCGTTTAAGTCGCTCCCAGTCGACGATTGTTTTTGTTCGAAACGAAAAAATAAATACTTGTGAACAAGCCACATCTCCTATTTTATAATGTATAGTATATATGTAAATAAAGATGTACCCATCTTTAATCACTTCGATAAATAATCCTACCGACCGCTGCAATGACGACAAACACACATCGGCGCGTGGTTTGCCTTAGCTTTTCGAATAAATTAATGATATAAATTATGTATAATTACTTATCAAAAATCTAGTCTAATAGAAATCTAGATCTACATATTACCTATCTTTAACAATAAATCACAAGTTGATTTTAATAGTAGGTATATAAAATATTTCGATCATAAATTCTAAAACGTATCATTTTGAAATAATATCTTTATCGTGAAAAGTTTCTGCTATTATGTTTTCAGCTTAATAGAAATCTAGGTAGGAACCTGAAGTAATATACTTATAAAAATAGGAGATGTGGCTTGTTCAGAAGTATTTCTTTTTTCGTTTCGAAAAAGAGCAATCAGCGACTGGGAGCCCCTTAACTGTTTTACTTTTAGAGCTGTTTGACACCATTTTTCATCGACTACAAAAATGAAGAAGGTTTATAATATGGCCGTTTTTTCATTACACATTCCTATTACGTTTTGACACTGACAGTTGAAGCCAATTACGATTAGCAGTAAACTTCACTACATAGTATAAAGCAAAGTCGCTTCCCGCTTCCCGCGTCTGTATGTATGGCTGTATGTATGCTTATATCTTTAAAACTACACAACGGATTTTGATGCGGTTTTTTTTAATAGATTGAGTGATTCAGGAGGAAATTTTATATGTATAATTACATGCTTAATATATTAGAGAACCACTGATAATATTAAGATTTCTAATATGAAGTCGTAAATAAACACATTTTTTTGCGCTTACATTGCAAACGCTGGCTGAACTCTACGAGATAGATCAAAATAATCTACTAAATATTATATACCATAAAAAGGTCTACAAAAAAGTCCGCGATGGTATATATTTTATCTCTTAGGGATAACCCACAATAATCAATTTCTATCCTTAACTTTTTACCGCGAATTTTTTTTTTAATTTTAAATTCTGTTATGAGTATACTAGACATTCTGTAATATATTTTGGTATCAGCTTTGCACCCGTGCGAAGCCGGGGCGGGTCGCTAGTACGCAATAAAATAATTAAGGACATCAAAGAAAATACAAAGTTATTGAATAATTTATTTAATTTCGCAACAATTTTTGTATTTACAAAATAATAACAATAAATATCAAAATGCTGTAGGTCGGTGTTATGTGGTACTACCTAAGTATGTATTTAGGAAAGTATGTATCTAGATATCTTTTATTTATATTTAGGTATTGCTTACTCACATAAATATGAATGCTTTGAATAGTTGAGCAATTACACAAATATAAAAACATATTTTTTTATGAATATAAAGCATAGAAAGGTACCTATTGGTTCGTATTAATAGCTAATGTTAATGATTTTATTGGCACATCAATTAATACGTAAAGAAAATTAAGATGTCAGCCGATCTAAATGCAAGGTGCATTGCAATGTAGTTATTTATTAATTTTACTATTAAAAATAATCTCATTACCTACTAAAATTACGACTGGTATACTCACTCGTACTATTAGTACTAATAAGTACCTACTTACTAATGATGTTTGACAAGGTCAAATAAGTAATAATACAATAACCCACTAGATACATATATAATATACAATATGAATAACACTTCATAAAGAGTTTAGCAACCCTTTAGAGGCAAATATTTTTTTAAATAATACAGTATTATATTGTTCATACCATGCTTATTGATACAGCAATAATGGTGGCAATCTTCTATCTCGACAAACTGACTTGAATATCATAAAACACGATCGCTCTTATTCCTTTACGTCAAAGTTTAAATTAGCGTAACCTCAAAATGACAGTTCTCAGCTTTTGAATATTTTAGTGTTTTTTTGTGGAACTAAGCAGTTCTGTTTTTTTGTTTATAGCAAAGAATTAAAAAAAAACCTGTTTTTTTCTCTTTTCACATGGACACAAAACCGTCATAAATTGAACATCCAACAGTCTGAAGCAATTTTGTTTTCACTAGGGGCATTTTTTACGTAAAATAATTATTATTAAAAAAAAACGTAAAATACGATCGATCTTATTACACTTACGTTTAAGTCGAAAATAGCGTAACCGCATAGTGACAGTTTTAAAACTTAGGACTCGACGATCGTACGAAGTTTTAGTGAGTTTATCGAGACAACATAATTGCCACTGTCATAAATATTTAAATTGATATGACATTGGTACTTGTCTTTGATTTTCAGGAATAGTTTAAATATTATAATATTATCATTTATTAAAATTTAACATTTAATATTGTTCACAATTACAAATATAGTTAGGTACTTACTTCGTATTAGACCAATCAAAAAAATATTGTAAGTTTTTTTTTTGTTTTTTGATCCGAAAAATAAAACAAGATAAGGAAAAAAAATATTTAACATGTTTGATATACAGTCGTACACAGGATTATTCAAAACGGAAAGTAGCATGACTTGACATGATTTGCATATCTTACAAATTAATATCATGATAGACAATGATGTCGAATATTTTACGCTGATGTTATCTTTATCACTATACAATTACAACCTAAAATAGCTTGTACGTTTTTGATCGTGATTTTCATAATGTACTATCTGATAAATATTTGTTCCTCATCGGTTTACGACGTCAAACCAACATTTCTGATACCAACAAAACATTTATATGGGTCAGGACTCTAATGCTAAAGAGGAATTTGGAAAATTACGTAAATTAGTTACATATTCAAATGTTAGGTTTTTAAAAAGCACCTAGGCCGCTACCCCATTTTGTTCTTATCCCTATTTCTCCTAAATTTACAACCTACAGCTTCTTTTTCTTGTCCTTCTTTGCCGGTACAAATAACATCACCGTCTTTTGCAGAAGTTCCGTGAAAATCATCGTGCCCAAAAACACTAGGAAAGTGCCAATCCAGTGTCCAGTAGTAAACGGATTCCTAAAGTACAATATCGAGAATATCAGCGAAACGAATTTACGTAATGTCACTGTCAATGTGACAGTTAGAGATGCGCACTCCGTCGTCAGAACATACACCGCGCTAATGCAAAGTCCTTGCGTCAAAACGTACAGAATCAGCAACAGAACTTGTCTGGGCAACACAACCCCTAGTACTTCGACAACAGGTGTTTCTGTGGCCAACTTCACGTGGCTCATTAGATTCGGGGCGGTCGGCAGCCAAATCACTAGAGGTAGCAGATGTGTGTAGTATAACGCCTCCCACGGATGCTTCCCGTGTTCTGAGTACAGACTTTCTTGGAATATACCCATTCTCGCGGAAACGAAGAGAGCGAATGTAAGAATGCCAATTCCTAGACACCACCAGAGCCAATCGATAAACTGCAATCTTTTCTCCTCGGCTGCGTCTTCGTGTGTCTCCCGCGGTGCTTTGACGTCGCCGCTGGATTGAATCGTGCAAATGCAAATTCCAGCTGATATCATGAAGATAGCCAAGTATTTCAGAGGTGCGTATTTCTTTTTAAGAATCCATACTCCCATGGCCATGTTTGCCATTAGAGACCCAGCTCTGAATATCATATGTAGAGGCATAGATATGTTGAAGTTGAATGCATAGTTATTGGCCACGCTGCTTGTCCAGAAGAATCCCACCAGTATTAGGTATTGTTTGAAAGGTATGTTTCGTTTCGCGAATCCGAATTTACCAACGGTGAAAAATCCAACTGTAGCGATGAATAAGAATTGAAGGAACGTAGCTAGATTTCCTGCGCCGGGGTCCTCCTTCACAACCATTTCAAGGAACACGACATTTGAACAACAGCCTATAAAGACCATTGAAATGCCCAACGCCGCTTTGATATTCATAGTGAATCTGAAAATGAAGAAAAAAAAATTACAAAAAGTTATTCCGATACCGGGAATCGAACCCGAGCCTCCTGGGTGAGAGCCAGGTATCCTAGCCACTAGACCATATCGGATAATACAAGAGTTACGAAATAAGTTGATCTTAATATTGTGAACACCAAAATATCACCTTGAAATGATAACCTCTAACACCGGTGTAAATGTCGTTCATCCAGAATAACTGACTATAAAATTATCTCACAAATTAGCACGGCAAAACAAATCTAACACATGCGCAATAATGTAGACTTTGAAAGAGGTTATTTTGGCGATACTTATTACTCTACAGTGGACAGTGGACTCTAAACAGTATCTTAGAACAACTATGAAGTTAGTAGATATAAATACTTACGTTTGATGGTTATATCCGCAATAAACACTTCACAGAAATTATTACATTCACTAATTTATTTATTTACATGAGTGACAGCTACACGTTTGTCAACCGAGACAGCGGCGGCGCTAGTGTGCGTAGCCGCGAATGTGTGGCGTTTACAACGCGCATGCGTACTACGCTTTGTCGGTAAAGCAGGCAACTATTTGGGTTTATTCATGATGATAAAAGATGGCGCTTTCACAACACTTTGTAAGAGCAGCGCACAAAATTGTTATCTTTTTTTATCCGACTACAGCGAAGAAGAAGAAGAAGTTATGATAGAATTAACGAGAGAATACTACCTACTAAATAGACGAGTTTCGCAATGGCTCTTATGTAGGTATTAGGTAACTTTGTTTAAATAGTTAGTTACTAATTCATACCTACAATCTTTAATTTACGTATAGATAATTATCTAATCATACCTTGTAAGAAAGACATTATGATACCTGAATAACCGTAAAGTATAGTTAGGTATGTACCTACTAGGAAGGTACTTATGTAGATAATTAACCAAATTATTAGTAATTTTGTTGTGATAATTACATAAGTAGGTACCTACTTAGGTAGGTACGAGCCTAGGAGGTACATCCGTTTCAAAAAAGATCAATCATAATTGTTTGTTACCGAAGTAAAAAATTATAATTATGGGAACAGAATGAGGTACCTACCTACATAATTAATAACTCATCTGTCTAACCTAATTAGCATGAATACCCCAATTTTCTGGTAATTGGTAGACATCATCAGATTTCAAGTTAAATACCCACCTACCAAAGGTACTCGTAAGTATTAGACATAGTTTTGTTCTAAATAGAAATACCTACCCACGTTTTATCGTGTATTGCTGACGATTATGATGAGCAATTAATTTATATCGAAAATTCAGCAAAACCTACCCCATTGACATCTTCAATGATCTGAGTGCCTGAAGATCTGAGAGGATGTCTACCTTACTTGGGGATTACAGTCGTGATCTCATTTATAATTACTTTTTATACTCACCTGGAAGGGATCACTCAGTACGTGATACCTAATCTATATTCTATATACATATAATAAAACTGTAGAAGAGTTCAATTCTGTACATTGAATAAAAACTAAAAAAAATACTCCTAGGGGCCTTTATAAAAGTAACACAAACCCAAAAAAAAACATTTTGAAATTTTTGTCTGTCTGTCTGTCTTTCTGTCTGTTATCCGGCTTTCATCTATATCTATATACATATAATAAAACTGTAGAAGAGTCAAATTCTGTACATTTAATAAAAACTAAAAAAAATACTCCTAGGGGCCTTTATAAAAGTAACACAAACCAAAAAAAAACATTTTGAAATTTTTGTCAGTCTGTCTGTCTGTCTGTTATCCGGCTTTCACGCAAAAACTACTGGACGGATGTTGATGAAACTTTTTTGTTAAGTAGCTATTAGTCCTCGGCAATATATAGGCTATAATTTATTTTTGAGATTGGAATACCAGATGTGAAACTATCTGTCCCCCAGTGAAGCGGGCACGGGTCAGCTAGTTAGAAATATTTCTATACAAAATTATTAACATCCATGATAGTCCCATAGTTTGAATCCCATAGATTTGTCTGGTAATATAGGTTACAACCTATTCCTATTCTCCTTCGACAATGCTAGTATAAACAGGTCTCTACCTGTTTTTAGAGCTTGCTCGGTCTATTTTCGTATAGCCAATCCCGAAGAGCCGACAAAACTTATTGTTATGGTAATGAGACCTCAATAAATCCATTTTTATCGAGCTCTGTGGCTCTATCCCGTCCTCACCAACTCTACTTACGAACAGATTTCGAGCCAAGTAAACTATTTGAAGCACAACTAAGGATGGAAGGAAAATAAAATGAGTGCTTTAGCTTACAATATAAAGGTATTACTATTACCTATCTATTATTAAAATAACTAGCTTCCACACGTGGCGTTGCTCGCGTGGCACCTTGATAAAAAGTACACATTTTATTTTTTTATTTTAGTATATAAAGTATGTATCTACCTATATATATATATATAAATATATATTCCAAATTTTGGCGTTATTGAGGAACAGACATTCCAAACTATCGGATTTTTTCAATCTTTTTCTGACCATCACACAATTATTCTTCCAGTTAAAAGTAAAGAGGATTTACTAAAGCTACAACGTAGTGATCTTTGCATAAGTGGTTATGATAGCCGTTCTTGAGTTATAAAATTACAACGATAAGTGGCATTGGTATATAGATAAGTATGTATTTACAAAAAAGTAGTATATGTAATAAATCAATTATCTGGTTTCCATAGTACAAGCTTTGCTTAGTTTGGGGCGACGTATGAAATGTCCACCAATATTTATTTATTATTTATTTATAACTTCTTGTTATTTTCAAAACCAACCGTTAATAGGATTCTGTAGGTCGGTACCTATTTACAATGCATTAAACTAACTACGCTATGTATTACAATTATTATTGTTACAAGCTTTTGAAAGTTAAAACATTTTTATAATGGCTGTAGGAGGCATACCATTTTATAAAATATATTTTTACCATAATAAATAAATTTATTCATCTCATCCTGCTACCTCGGTTATCTAATTCATTGTAATAACAAACCCATTTACAAACAGACAAATGTTCTCCCTCTAAATTGTGTGGATTTTGATCCCGGTCACGTTTCATATGAAGCCGGGATTCTTTTAATAATGTAGGTAGGAACAGGTTATAAATTTCAGCGAAAAGTATTTGTCATACAAGTTGCCTGAAGATTAATTGTTGATATGGGATTGTAATTTATGCTTAAATTTCTGGAATTAATGATGTTTCTCTCGAGTTTTCTCTCGAACTCTGTTTTACTTAGGTACCTACTATAATGAGGTGTAGGAAAAAAGGCAACACATTTATATTAATAACATTATTATATTTAGTTCTATTGTAATAATTATATTTTATGTAATTAGGTAGGCACCTTTTTGTGATGAGTATTATTTTGAATTATTATTATAACACCAATATATATATATATATATATATATATATATATATATATATATATATATATATATATATATATATATATATATATGTATATATTCTACCTATACTTAAGTACCTAACCTATCTATATTGATTGGTATCACAGCTGAGTTGGTAGTAGCTCTGCCTTCTGCACTGTAGATTGTGATTCGATCCCCACTCAGGACAAATATTTGTGTGATGAACAAGTTACGTGTCTGGGTGTTATAATGTACCTATAAGTAGGGTGAGAGCACTGGTTGTGGGCATTAACAACATTTTAAATTTCAAATAAACGGTTTATATTGTAAAAAATATTAAAACGACTATTTTTAAACAACATAGAATGTAGTATTTATCTATCTCTAAGTTAAGCAAAGGTTTTGTAACAGGCGATATTTATTTAATAATTACTAGGTGTCCCGACAGACGTTGTCCTGTCATTTTTAGGGTTCCGTACCCAAAGAGTAAAAACGGGACCCTATTACTAAGACTTCGCTGTCCATCTGTCCGTCTGTCCGTCTGTCCGTCTGTCTGTCACAGGGCTGTATCACATAAACCGTGATAGCTAGACAGTTGAAATTCACAGATTATGTATTTCTCTAAAAACAGCATAAAATAAATATTTAAGTGGGGCTCCCGTACAACAAACGTGATTTTTATGCCGTTTTTATAATAGTACGGAACCCTTCGTGTGCGAGTCCGACTCGCACTTGGTCGGTTTTTTTTTCATAAGAACCTTCTCCTCTTAATAACGAATACAACAAAAAAATAATTAGCGAAATCGGTTCAGCTGCTCTCGAGATTTGCGCTTAGCAACACATTCAGCGATTTATTTTTATATATTACTAGCGACCCGCCCCGGCTTCGCACGGGTTTAATACATATAAACCTTCCTCCTGAATCACTCTATCTATTAAAAAAAACCGCATCAAAATCCGTTGTGTAGTTTTAAAGATATAAGCAAACATACATACGCGGGAAGCGGAAAGCAACTTTGCTTTATACTATGTAGTGATAAATTCATATTTAATAGACAAAACGGGAAATATTTATTTGAGATTAATCAAGTACACAACTGGGTCTTAAAAAGTACCTATTTAAAAAAGTTTATAAATATTCTATCAGTTTTTTAGTACCCATTAGTATAAGCTTTGCTTAGTTTGGGGCTAGGCGGCGCTGTGTTTAACGTCCATCAATATTTATATACCAACTGGATCAATAAAATATTGAGTGTAAAATAAGGATGCAACTATCTGTATCTGTATCCATTATATGCAGCAGCATCATAGATAAGCAATTACCATAATATTCACCATTCACACGACTATAGATTCACTCCCGCACCATTTGAGCAGTCATAAGGTGCAGATTGGCGTGCAACATATATGTCACGTCGGTGTAACCGTGTCTGTAATTCAATTATTCCGGTTCCACGCGCAGATCTAACGACCTTTCGGATAATATTAGCCTGCGCACATTGGCGGACGGGATGTCAGAGAACTTTTATTAATATTCTTATTTAAGACGCTGCCAGTCGACGATTATTTTTGTTCGAAACGAAAAAAGAAATACTTGTGAACAAGCCACATCTCCTATAATGTATAGTATATGTGAATAAAGATGTAGGTACCCATCTTTAATCACTTCGATAAATAATCCTACCGACTGCTGCAATGATGACAAACACACGTCCGCGCGTGGTCCGTCTTAGCTTTTGCGAATAAATTAATGATATAAATTATGTATAATTACTTATCAAAAATCTATCCTAATAGAAATCTAGATCTACATATTACCTATCTTTAACAATAAATCACAAGTTGATTTTAATAGTAGGTATATAAAATATTTCGATCATAAATTCTAAAACGTATCATTTGAAATAATATTTTTATCGTGAAAAGTTTCTGCTATTATGTTTTCAGCTTAATAGAAATGTAGGTAGGAACCTGAAGTAATATACTTATAAAAATAGGAGATGTGGCTTGTTCAGAAGTATTTCTTTTTTCGTTTCGAAAAAGAGCAATCAGCGACTGGCAGCCTCTTAAGCCTTCACCTTGTTCAATCGGCCCCACACTGGAGCCCTACTTAGCATTAAGCAAAGGATTTTCGAAAAAAAATGGTAGACCCCAAGCCGTGTTTGTTGCCTGATTCCTCTAGGCTTGGTCGCGAGGAACAGGCTTCACTTAGCTCCTAAGACGTTTCTGAGTGATCCTTGTGATTTTATTGAAATATCTTTTGAATTTGAATTTAATAAAAAAAATATCAATTTAATTTAATAGCCAACGAAATTATTTCAATGCTTCGGGGCATCGCAGCGTTTTGCGATACTCCGAGGCCGATCACCGAGCATTGAAATATGTACATTATTTCGATTAGTTAACTAATAAATTAAATTGATAAATTTTAAATTCTCTGCCATCCCGGTAGCCAATGTGCGCAGGTCATATAGCAGCTAGTAATGTGACGTGACTTTTCTCGCTACAAGACATCTTATGGCACCGATTATTGGCAGTTTGATACAATATGAAGATGAGAGAGTAAGGCTAGCGAAGAGGATACAAGATGTTTCAAAACAACTTGCTAAAAGTGAAGAAACATTCTTATAAGCAGCGATGGGCTTGCAACCTGTCACGTATGGCATGCTAATTACTGTATAATGTGGGCATGTGCTACATATAAAGTTTGGACGTGTCCCTGACTACCTTTTTAACGTATTCTAAAGTCTGAGCACCTGGAGATCTGATAAGGTGTCTACCGTACTTGGAAGAAAAAAATATGACTACGCAAGTCCTATTTTAAGTTAAGTCCTAACTTAACCAAATTATTTAATCCTGAACGATGTTAAACTTGTGACGTTTCAGTCAAAATTAAAAAACAAACAAAAAATAATAATGCTGAAATTCACATTATTATTAAAATAATAAATATTATCACGACTGTAATCCCCAAGTACGGTAGACATCCTCTCAGATCTCCAGACGCTTAGATCCTTTAAAGATGTCTAGTGGGGGTAGTCAGAGGCACGTCCAAATATTATATTTGGCACATGCCCACATTTTGCAGTAGTTAGCATTCCATACGTGACAGGTTGCAAGCCCATCGCCGCTTATAAGAATACTAACTGGTTTCCTCACGATGTTTTCTTTCACCGTTTTAAGCACGTGTTTTTGAAGCGCATATAAATTTTGCGAACAGAAAAATTCATTGATGCACGCCGGGATTCGAACCCACGACCTTCAGATTGAAAGTCGAGATACTCGGCCAACACGGCTTATATAATATATTTATATAAAGATAATTCATTATTATCACTACATAGTATAAAGCAAAGTCGCTTTCCGCTTCCCGCGTCTGTATGTATGTATGTATGTTTGCTTATATCTTTAAAACTAAACAACGGATTTTGATGCGGGTTTTTTTAATAGATAGAGTGATTCAGGAGGAATTGAATCACTCTATCTATTAAGACATCGGTGTGTGTGTCCTTGTTTAAAACATCGGTGAACAAGTTTAATTTGTAGAGAAATATTTAATCAGCGCTGGCGATAGGGAAGTAAGTCTCCGACAAGGTTCCAATTCAATGGAGGCATTTATTCAGATTTATGTGCCAATTCATTATGAACCATAAGCTCTAAGCGTCAACGTCGTTTTTTGGTGAGCACAATGAATAATGAAACGTCCAATTTTTTCTTGCTGCCTTCGTAAGGCAAAAGCTACACGTAAAGTAAATATTGTGGTCCGTAGTTATTTACCGAATAGTGTGGTATTTATTGATAGTTTCGTGAAATGAAATAGGATCACGACTGTAATCCCCAAGTACGGTAGACATACTCTCAGATCTTCAAGTGTTTAGATCCTTGAAAATGTCATAAGGAGTTAGTCAGAGGCACGTCTAAACTATATTACGTATATTTGTCACATGCCCACATTCGTCTAGTGTACTAGATGGATCCCAGTATTTCACATATTTCTAGATTTATGACAGTTTGAAATAAATACTGACATCGCTAATTCTTTTTAGTGTCTAAATGTTTCTATAATATAAAAGAATTTATGGTTAAAAATTAATAAACAAAGATTTCTATTTTAATTATATATATTTAGTTATATAAATATATATTATTATTATTTTAATTAGTATGTAATTAGAATAATATATTATTGTAGTGCCCTAGCGGGGCCCATGTTGAAAAACTATGTACAAATATGTTAAGACCATTGTACCAACTGGAGCAATAAATGAATATGAATATGAATATAATATAGTAAGGAAGTGGTTCTTACGAAGAGAAAGATATCAAAAATTGTCTGATAAAGTCTAAAAACAACACTTTTCTATATTCCCATACAAAAGATTCGTAATAATACTTAAAAGTCAATCTAAAAAGTTTAAAAAAAATAAAGAATTAAAGAATAGACTGTTAGGCGTTACGAAGTTCGCCGGGTCAGCTAGTACCTAATATTAAACGACTAGCTATGTCTGTTTGATCCGTCAACGTAATATGGTCCATCAATATTTCTCATGATGGACCACAATATAATTTTACTTCACGTGTAACCTTCGCCTTAGACAAGACAAATATTTGGCAAGTAATTACGACACGTAGATTTTTATAAGTTGAGAATTTAAGCCGGTTTGATCTAGTTTTTTTGGCGGACGATGTTCATAGAAAGATGAAATTATTTTGTTAGTTAGACTTTGTTTATGTAAATTCGCGTAGTGATTTTAGTTTTTAAATAACAACAATCATTCTACGGGCAAAATGCTATTAGAAATTACACTTACAGTCGAGTTGAATCGCAGCTAAAAAGTGTTTAAAACTTTTTTCGAAACACCTTTTTTAACGAAAGTAATTATTTAGCATTATTTTCATAGAAAGATAAAAAAAACTTGAACCGGATGGAACGAAGTTCTCACAAAATAACGTGGGACAAGGGAAGGGGAATCAACTTTGACTTCGACTTCGACCTCGACCTCGACCTCGACCTCGACCTCGACCTCGACCTCGACCTCGACCTCGACCTCGACCTCGACCTCGACCTCGACCTCGACCTCCACCTCGACCTCGACCTCGACCTCGACCTCGACCTCGACCTCGACCTCGACCTCGACACAATTAATAGATATAATATATTAATAGATATACTATAGCAAAAAAGTGTCGTGACAATTTTTCGTGACAACTTTACGTGACAACTTTTCGTGTCAACTTTTCGTAAGAATTTTTTCCGTCTAACCCCCTTTCACAACGCGCGATAAGGAACTTCGTTCCAATATTTTGTTAGTAAGACTTTGTTTACGCAAATTCGTGTAGGTAGGTATTCTGGTTTCTAGATAACATGGAAAAATAAATCATTCTACTGGTTAGATACTATTAGAAGTTACAGTCGAGTGAGTTTTGAATCGCGGCTAAAAAGTGTTATAAACATTTTTCGAAACATATTTTTTAACGATTATCATAGAAAGATGAAATATTTTTTTTAGTTTACGCAAATTCGCGTAGGTAGGTATTCTGGTTTCTAGATATCATGGAAAAATAAATCATTCTACTGGTTAGATGATATTAGAAGTTATAGTTGAGTGAATTTTGAATCGCGGCTAAAAAGTGTTAAAAACATTATTCGAAATACGCTTTTCTACAAAAATATCTTCCTGCCCTTAGCCCACTTAAGTGGGGTCGGCAAAAATATAGGAGGATACTCTTATTTCAATTAATACTCTCTAGAGTTTGAAAATTAATATGTTTAATATTCAAATAAGTCGGAGTATTTTAAACATTTATTTACGCTAAATAGAATTAGCTTAGTCTTCAAAAATAAAAATGAATAGGATCACGACTGTAATCCCCAAGTACGGTAGACATCCTCTCAAATCTCCAGGCGCTCAGTAAAGATGCCTAAAGGGGTTAGTTAGAGGCACGTCAAAACATTACATTTGCAGCTAACTTTTCTTTTATTAGGTAAATCAAAATAGTATTTTTGCTGGCCTCACAGCTCAGTTGGTAGTAGCTCTGCCTTCTGCGCTGTAGGTTTTGGGTTCGATCCCCACCCGGGATAAACATTTGTGTGATGAACATAGATGTTTGTTCTGTGTCTGGGTGTTATGTATTTACAACAAAAACGTATATATGTATTCTATCAGTTATCTGGTTCCCATAGTACAAGCTTTGCTTAGTTTGGCGCAGTGTAAAATGTCAACCAACATTTATTAACATTTATTTATTTATTATTTTTAACTCTAAATTACGTTGTTCAGAGCTACTCGTCTTAATGCGATATGGAGTTGAAAAAGTTATTTTGAAATGTGTCAAAGACCGAGTGAGCAAATTAAGGTAGGTCACCACCAACTTTACTATGCTTTGGAAACCACAGCCTCCACTCTAGCTAAAGGTGGGCACAAAGGTACAGACTACAAAAAGCTACGTCGCACAGAGCAGGTATTTCTGACGTGACCCCGGGGGCGTCACTCGAGGCATAGACAATAAGGGGTCAGCTCGCTCTGTCATTATTAACGCCATAGCTCAGTTACACTAGAATCTTGGACATGTTCATATTAAGTTCAGGAGAAAAGACTGAGAGGTATGATTTCTAATGAACGGCATCTGAAAACGCTGCCCGTTTAATAGGAGTAAAACCAAACCATGTTACCATTAATAACACATTTTAATGAGCAAAAAGTAGCATATTATGTCCTAATCGTCCTAAGACTTTTAACTATCTCAGTATGAAATTTCATCACAATCGTCCGAGCGGTTTGGTCGTGAAAACGTCACAGACAGACAGAGTTACTTTCGCATTTAATATTAGCATAATGTTTAGATTTTTTTAATGCACGTACATAATGTATTTCAAAAACAAATAACATCGAGATAAATAAAAAATAAAAAAATAAATAAGATCACGACTGTAATCCCCAAGTACGGTAGACATCCTCTCAGATCTCCAGACGCTTAGATCCTTTGAAGATGTCTAGTGTCTAGTGGTAGTCAGAGGCACGTCCAAACATTATATTTGGCACATGCCCACATTTTGCAGTAGTTAGCATTCCATATGTGACAGGTTGCAAGCCCATCGCCGCTTATAATAATACTAACTGGTTTCCTCACGATGTTTTCCTTCACCGTTTTGAGCACGTGTTTTAAATACGCATATAAATTTTTCGAACAGAAAAATCCATTGATGCACGCCGGGATTCGGACCCACGACCTTCAGACTGAAAGTCGAGGTACTAAAATTACAGAATATTAACAAAATACAACAGAACCAACTGAGACATCAAAAGACCGTTGCAAAAAGTCTATACTATAGATTTTAATTCGTGGAATGTGCCAGCTGCTGTTCTCTTTATAAGCTATCCTCACAACTCTGAAATACCGAACATGTGCCGGGGCCACACGACAACCCTCCGATGAAATATCGCCGCCAGAAGCTGTTCTTTGTCCTGTAATCCCTAATATCCTGTGGATTCTACTTTTTTATCGACGTACGTTTGTTTCTTATCTGTTTTTACTTTTAAGTTTGTCATGTTTCAACAGCCTTTGTATGCCTACAAAGGCTGTTATGCGCGAGTCTAACTCACGTAGGTACTATAGTTTTTATTGTTCACGAATATATTCCGTTGTCCATGGACATTTAAAGACTTAGGTTTATCGTTTAGGTTCAGTTTTCTAAGTATAATAAAATATCTTTAAAATCCAGTATTTTTCAAAATTTCAATTTTAACTTTTGTCCAGTATTCTAAAAGAAAATATGCATTGATATAGAGACAGATGGACAGTCAGACACACGATCAGAACCATCCTATAAAACCATTCCCTTGTTTCATCGAAATGGTTCGGATGGTAAAAACTCTAAAAATGTATACTTTTTATGATTTAATTATTTACATTTTCTGTCTTTTCTTAAAGCCTGCTGGAACAACCCGAATTTTAAATGAAGTAAGTAAGTTCATAAGTAAGCAGCACGAATTTCTCTCCGATTCAAGGCGAAGATGCGGGTTAGAGACTTAAAATTTCAAAATGATTTATTTCAGACACTAGCGGGGCATAAGCACCCGAGAAAACATTTGTCTCAGCAGTGATATTTCTAAAATTTGAGCAAGGCAATTGCAATGAATGTGACCATCCAAAATGCCGTCCAATGTGATAATGCTGCCAACATCTTGGGGATGCTTCCGACTGATAGTGATCTGGATCAATTGAGCTACTTATAGACTGACTACTTATAACTTCTAGATATAATATATCCTTTTAAGTCTAGAAGTTTTTTTTTCTGTAAATAAATTTGTAACGTGTGGAATGCGAACTGGTAAATTCAAACATGTCTTTGACTAAGCCCTTTATATCTTCAAGGATCTAAGCGCCTGAAGATCTAGAGTATGTCTACCGTACTAGGAGATTACAGTCGTGATCTTATTTTCATTTTCAATAAACTTGTTTTAATGTTGTGAAAATATAAGTTTCTTCACTTCTCTTGACAATGCATCCACACAGCGCTACACCGAAAAATATTTTTTGTCGACTTTACCGCAGACAAATCGGTTTCTCGTGTGTCCATGCTATGTCTGATGAAGTTGTTTATCTTTTAAAATATTTTATATTCAGTTTATAATGGCACAAGCACGTTGGTGAAAGTTTAATAAGAAGGAAAGTTATCTTAACTGCTCTGTTTGTAGTTTATGCCCGAGGCGGCTAGCTTAGTACCGGAATGGCAAGTAGCCTGAGTTTTACAGAGTCATGTTCTGTTGATCAAGAATTGCGATGAAAATATTGTCACACACACACACACTGATGGCAGGCGAGGAAAATATGTAAATAAATGGTTGTAGTAGGTTTACATACATACTATTACTAAGGCTTTTCATTTCCTTTTTTTGTTGTGTACTCTGTTAGTATCTTTATTATTTTTCTTGTTTGAGCCTTCACTTTATTCGATCGGCACCACACTGAAGCTCTACATAGCATTTACGAAATGGATCATCGCATCGAGTCGTGTTTGTTGCCTGATTCTTCTAGGCTTGGTAGCAAAGAACAGGCGTAGCTTCACCTAGTTCCTAAGATGTTTCAAACCTATCCTTGTAATTTTAATTAAATAAATACCTTTTGACTTTGACTAAATGTTGTAAGAAAGAATACCAATTTTGTTCATTACATTGTACAAGAAAATTTCACTAAAATTTATCCTACCATGAATTTATGTACCATTAAAGGGTGTAAACCTAAAGATATTGCTTTGTACCCGAGGATCAAGGGCCTGCGTTGATACTCTGCTGTGTTTTTCACTAAGAAAATTATTTATCCAACTTTGTTTGCATAAATTTGCATGAAACGGTGGCCAAGCATATCTTGTGATTAGCTCGATACTGAGGCACTGTTTACCAACACTTTAACCAGTCGGTTATAAATCGAAGGATATAAGTAAAGTAACTATTATGGTCCAACTCATGGACCACATTCTTCTGACGGGATAAACAGGCAAGGCTATAGTTTAGATGTGAAATAGATACCCACAGAGACCAATCTAAAGCTTTTGTGTGGCTATTATTTTATATTACTGTCATCGGTATTATTGATAATATAAGTATTAAGTATTCATCACAAACTATCATTCCGGATTTCAGAAATAAGTGATAAATACTTTTATACATCAATACACTTACCACAAAATTTAAATTACGTGTAGTTTTTGCCATACAGAAGGACATCTTTACAGATCTGAGCGCTTGGAAATCTAAGAGAATGTCTACCTGAAAGTTTCAGTTGTGATTTATATCTTTATATTTTTTTACGTTAACCAGCAGTTATCTTCGTGGTGAACGTAGAATTACTTAAAGGCAGATGTTTCGGTGTGAGTTTATTAGTTTGGTCTCATGGACACTTATTTTGGGATAAATATGAATAGTAATAAGTTTAAATGTGTCTGTCTGATAATTTTCGGAGATAGACTATAATATAGAATAATTTATTATCACAAAAACAGTGTACGAGTAACTTAAATTGGTACTTCGACTTTTATGGACGAACATAACACTATTTAAAAGTACTATTCTTTAACAAAATTCGTGGTGTGCAAAACCCACACTAAGATATATATCTTGTGACGTAGATGTCTGACCTTGTGTCTGACCTGAGTACTTACAATTTTTACGAATATAGGTACGTTACTGATTCCATCTAACACTTAAAACACCACGACATCGTCTACATTTCCTAAATGTCTGGCTTAAGGTAGTGAGATACATAAACTTAACTTTTATTCTAAAATACTTACTGTTTTTAGGTGCACCCCGTCAAATCTTCCATTCATCTTTCACCATCATTCATTTTCAACCATTGTATAGTTTAAGTTACTGCCATGATTTTTTAAAGCATTTTCATTCATACTGTTCCGCAACATTTTCCAAGATTCCACATCCCCGGCGCCGAAGTTATATTCCGAATGTTAACCCAAAAACAACGAACGAGTACATACTTTTGCGGAGTCGTCAGACGATTGTGCAATAAAAAATAATGGGCGATCTCAACGCAGCAGGCTCCGGACATTTGGCAGAAAGTCGAGCGTTTCAGTTCACGCAACGTTGATCTACAGGCTTTTGAGGCCTGTGGTGAATTTACAATACGCTCTACAAAGGGCGAAGGTTTTCCGCACGGATCGTTCTAGACTAAGGTACTGTACACCAACACAAACGGCTAGTGGATAACAAAACCTGAAAAAATAATTGGTTGTTCTATCTTTGCATATCGATACGATAAAATTCCTAAAAACTATCGAACTTATTTCTTCTAAGTTAAAGTTTAAAATAACGTTAAAATAGTTCTAAAACTTAGAATAGTTTTGAATAAATTTTAGATTTTCGTAATCGATTTAGAAACGTTAAGCTAAATTTAATCTACATGTAAATTGGTGTTGACTAAGATGACATTTGATTGTGTCAAATATGCGAAATAAAATAGAGAAGAGGTTAAATATCCCAAATTTTGGGACTGTCATTTTGATGTGACTCTAATTTAGACTTTAATGTAAAAGGAATAAGATCGATAGTTTTTTTACGAAATTTTAGGTGTAGCTTGGACACAACAGAATCGCCACCAACTGAATCTATACTACTCGTTAAGTAACTCTGTCTGTCTGTAACGTTGTACGGCCAAACCGCTGGGCCGATTGAAATGAAATTTCACATAGAGATAGTTTAAAGTCTTAGGACGGACTCAGGCTTCATTTTTCCATAAATCCACGCCTGTTTTCTAGAGGGATAGGCAAAGACGACGGCTTTCCACCAGCTACGTTCCTCACATACCTCTTTAGGTTTATTCAATACTAGCGACCCGCCCCGGCTTCGCACGGGTGCAAAGCTGATACCAAAATATATTACAGAATGTCTTTGTATACTCGTTAACAGCATTTAAAATAAAAATAAAAGTCTCGCTGATTTGAAATCTTTAAATTATCAGTGGTTCTCTAATATATTAAGCATGTTATTATACATATAAACCTTCCTCCTGAATCACTCATCTATTAAAAAAACCGCATCGAAATCTGTTGTGTAGTTTTAAAGATATAAGCAAACATACAGACATGCATACAGACGCGGGAAGCGGAAAGCGACTTTGCTTTATACTATGTAGTGATCGTCACATTCTTCATGCATACTCGTCGGTGTAGAGTATTGACTACCGATCTAGTCCAAGAAAATACGCCAAAGTCTTTTTCAATATTCAATGTACAAAAGAATCCTATCTTAATAATATTATAAATGCGAAAGTTTGTGAGTTTGTATGTATGTTTGTTCCTCAATCAGGCCTAAACGACAAAACGGATTAAGTAGAAATTTGCTGTAGATGTAGATATAATGCCCGAATAAATAATAGACTACTTTAAAAAATGAAAACATCCCCAAAACGATAAAAAAACGCAAAAGGGATGATTTCTGTATAGATGGCGCTGGTGTGCAATAAATCTGACATCACAGACTAAAAACATTCACACTTTTCTATTCGATTATTGAAATTTGACAGGACAACGTCTGTCTCGGGTCGGCTAGTAAGAAATATGTTCAGCCTTTCGTCATTATTTTAATATTGCATGACTGTTTATAATAGAAAGTACACTGACTAACACTAAATAAACAGTGCGCTAATTAAAATTGTTTATTTTATGTTGGAATTTTGTGTCTCATTCGCACCATGAAATCTGATCATTCATAGACAGTTCAAAATAGGATTGTATCTCTGGTCTGCCCAATATTAGGTGAAAATAGGATTCTATATCTAACACACCTCGTTGATTCAAACGAGGTCACGATACATGTCGACGTATTGCTCGCATCTCGTCAGTTCCGAAATGGAGCCTGGAATATTCTATAGATTTACAGGTTCTGAATTTCAGTAGATGTTATATAAACATAGAATGCTGTAGCTTGTAGCTATTGTTGAATTTCATGGTTGATACACGATCTAGCTTGATGATAATAATAATAAATATTGGTGAATATTTCACACAACGCCATCTAGCCTCAAACTAAGCAAAGCTTGTACCGGCACCAGACGATTGATACATTGTTTTTTATATACATAGTTACTTTAAATGTATTTTACCATTCAGACACAAAACAAACATCTAGGTTCATGACGTAAATGTGTGTCTTGATATGGAGTCGAACCCACAACCTACAACGCAGAAGGCAAAGATACTACAAACTGAGCGTTAATACAGATCTAGTAAAGATTTTCTCAGTAAAGCCATTCAACGTGTTTTGACAACGGGATTTGCAAAATCCTGCGAATCGTGTTGTTTTCGTACAACATTTCAGTACGCTGTAGGTTTTGGGTTCTATTTCCAGCCAGGCCAAATATTCGTCTGATGTTGGGGGGGGAGTTCGAGAGCGGAGGGTTACCACGTGTCTAAAACCGTGATATATCCGACATAATATTGATAGTTCAAAATCATCTTCAATCGCTTTTTGAATTGACAGGGACTTTCAAACTGTCGTTATTAGTAGATATAACTATTATATTACACGGGTCCTTATCACGTAATTATCTTTAATTTATTTTCCTGACGTTTCGACTATTATTAGCTATTGAGCTATGGTCGCGGGCCGCATGTCTACCATGTCTATAACAAAATCCATTGTTTTGACAGAGTTTATCCGTATAGTAAAGAATAAAATTGCAGAAAACAATCAGATTATAGCGCTAGTAAGGTCGCCCCGGTGCCGGTGTTGACGTGCTGTCGTTTCGTGACAGACAAATGGAGTCATCATAAGTGTCACATACATAACTGTGACGATGGGGCAACAAACAGCGGTATTGTCACGCCATTTTAAATACCTACTGTGTCTGTTAAATGTACAAACTGGAACGGGAGGATAGTGTATGAACAAGAATGGAAAGTCTACAAAAATTGCGTGGCTACGTTACATTATTGAACGTACGACTGTAGTCAACAGAATAAAAATTACTAGCAGACCCGCGACAGACGTTATCCTGTCCAAATTTCGATAATCGCATAGAGTAACGCACGTTGCTATGACGACTGATGTCAACACGGATGTAAGATTTTTTGCACAGCAGCGCCATTTATACTAAAATCATCCCTTTTGCATATTTTTATCATTTTGGAGATGTTTTTCATATATTAAATTAGTATATGTTTTATTCTGGCATTATGTCTACATCTACAGCAAATTTCAACTCAATCTGTTTGTCGTCGAGGTCTGATAGAGGCACAAATACATACAAACTCACAAACTTTAACATTTATAATATTATTAGGTTTTTTTATGATGTGCTACAAATTAGACATCTTATACCGATAACATTGAGTTGTCATAGCAACGCATTCTACCAAAAAGGTTGAATCCTACCAAGGTCGGTATTGGAAATTCATTTTATCAAAAAAAACTAATATTAGTTTTGACTACTGAATGATACGCATTCTACTAAAATTCGTTATTTATTTTATCAGGACAAGGTTTATAGAGAAAACATTTGTAGTGTTTTTTTCTATATGACTATTGAAATTTGGGCAGGACAAAGTCTGTCATGGGTCGGCTAGTATTACATAAATATATCCTTGAGTAACATTTCAGTAACATACGTTGAGCAGTTGTACAATTTTTAGGGAAACTCAATGCGTTTCAGCTTATCGGATCATAAGTAGAAAAAATAAGCAAAGTCTAAAAATAAGAAGCAATCTACTGTTATAAATATAAAATAGCTATTTGGCAAGCTCTTTATTGCTGCTGTCGGGTGAAAGTACTTTTAGTGTGCAATATAATTATGTTTATGTACAAGTAAATAGGTAGGTATTCGTGTCATGACCAAAGTGTACATAATCACTCCGTGAACCAACTTAATGGGTTATGGTGTTCGTAACAGCACTTTCAGCTAGTTTATAGCTATTAGGATAATTAAGATCAACGACTGATTATAATCGTTTAAGTCATTCTTATCTCGGTGTTGAACGATGTAAGCAAAATAGCTATATTCAAGAAAATGACCATGGTAAAATAAAAATAAATAAATAGGATCACGACTGTAACCCCCAAGTACGGTAGACATCCTCTCAGATCTCCAGGCGTTTAGATTCTTTGAATATTTCTAGTGGGTGTAGTCAGAGGTACGTTCCAAACATTATATTTGGCATATGCCCACATTTTGCAGTACGACAGGTTGCAAGCCCATCGCCGCTTACAAGAGTTCTAACTGGTTTCCTCATGATCCATTTCCATTCATCCATTCCATTCATTCCATTCATCCTCATTCCATAGATCCTATTTATTATTTATTTTATTTTACGAAACACCACTTCCCAAAGAGGGTTGATGTGTTGACAAACATGTTGCGAAAATGATTTAGCTTGTTTTACAACCGGCCGCCTGCTTTAAATAAACCCTAGAAGACCCCCCATTAAGTGGGAAAAGGAGAAGAAAATTATTATGATGACGAAACATGATCATTGCTGTAAAAGACCAAACCACATAAACAAAAGTACTGCAAAATTAGCGCAAACCACAGTACCAAATCATGTTGTTTACGCGTCATTGCAATGGCATAAGCGGTTTGTAGCCAACAATAACAACGTTAATCACACAACAGCCTAATTAAAACATCGATGTACAACTTTGAATACAGCGCTATTCAGAACATTTGGTACAAAGGAGTAAGGAATTTGGTACACTTTGTTCACATCTGGTACAACCCAGGCTTTATTTATACGAGTTCGTATTGCGTTGTCACTTTCGCACCGCGAGTAGTACTGTTTTAATATTATTTAAAGAGCATGTGGTAAGCCTCCAGGCCATTGTAGGATACGACCTTAATTATTATGTTTTATGAAATTAAAAAAACTAACAACAGATAACAAGAGATGATAATAATTATAGTTTTATGAAAGAACTAAGTCCAACCTAAATTCAAAGACCTTGAATTTTTATTATGAAGCGTTCTCTCAAATAGTTAGCATTCCATACTAAATGGTTTCCTCACAATATATGCCTTCATCGTTTCGATAGGCAAGGCAAATAGTGTGCACACATTTTTCAGATACGACCGTGTGTCTATACACATCACAACTACAACACACACACACACAAAACCCCGTGTCTTTACACACACATCCCAACTACAAGTACTCCTCAGGCGCCATTGTGAGATACGATCTTAGAACTAAAAAAAACTGACCTTCCTCACAGATCTGCCTTCTGTTGGGGCTAGATGGTGTAGTGTAGTGGTCGCTGTGTAAATGTCTACCTAAAGATGGTTACAAGTGTAATGAATGACCCAGTTGTAGAAACTAACACTGTGACCAAAAACACGGTAGCTTACAGTACACTATTGTCTACGCGCGGCATTCGCGCTATTATTGCTCTGACACCGGCATTTTCGAATTGTGCTGTAGCTCTATTCATTAACAAATATTCCACAAATACCTAGCAAGCGCGCGAATTCCTCTTGTATGCTAGGTTTTAATTTAAATGGTGTATTGATACGTTCTTAACCGACGGAAATGCAGTGGTTTATGATGAATTGTTATAATGCCTATACATCTTTATGTATTGCAAGACAATTTATAATCTAAAAAAAAACCGATGAAAACATTTCGACCGATCGAAAACTCAAGAGACGATAGTTTTTAAGTTTTATAAGGGAACTATGAAAGAATTATAACCCTCGTATTCAAGAACGACACTATGAGAACACGCACCCACAGTGGACGAAATCTTTTTTCATAAAAATCACTTTATGTGATATGTCCCTAATAATTAGACATATGGTATTTTAGACTTTTTTGTAGATATTGATGATATCTATAAAACTGTAGTACATTACTTTGCTCTATTGTCAATAATTTCCGCAGCATAAGCGATATAAGGTTTTTTTTCACACGTCGGGTTACATTATCGAAGTTTGAGTTTTATCCCTAACATTTTTGAAAATATTCTATAGCCTATGTTCATCAGGGATAATGTAGTATTCTAATGGTGAAATAATTTTTCAAATGGTGGACCCATATGAAAAATTCTTTAAGTCAGTAGTTTCGGAGCCTATTCGATGCAAACAAACAAACAAACAATCAATCAAATCTTTCCTCTTTATAATATTAGTATAGATAGACACAGTGTCGGTGGAGTCAGTTGGTTTATAATATTAGTTAGAAGCTAGGACTCACTTGCGTTGAGCGGTATCGCGGAGGCGCGCGCGTGGTATGCGCCCCCGTACGTGTGACGTCCGTACCCCGCCAGCGTAACGTTTATACGCGCTCCATGGTTGATGATGGTGCAGTTGGTGGCTGGTTCTGGAACAAAATACAATCATATCAGAACAGGTGCTTAACATACTATAACGATAATTTATTAAACTTCTATCTTCTTTTTCTTTAATTCTAAAGAAATTCTAGTTCATCGGGTTAGCTTGTAAAATAATAAAAGAGTTACTCAAGAAATTCAGAAATTACTTGAGCTCTGTCCATCAACATATTTTGGAGCCATTCCACTAATATTATAAATTCGAGTGTTTTGAGGATGTTTGTGCCTCAAATGATCAAACGGATTTGGATAAAACTTGGAATATACATGGAATATAGTCTATGTAAAATAGCGTATAGGCTACTATTATTCAGGTACTAAGTGAGCGAAGCCGGTTGCAAGCCCATCGCCGCTTATAAGAATACTAACTGGTTTCCTCGCGAAAAAAGCTAAGAAAGCTATTACTCAATAAAGTCTAAAATATTCTCATGTCAAGATAAAACACTGGGATATAACTCGACACTACGCGACGAAGTTCAAAGAACAAATAATAAGCAAGCGGCATGTGGCGGCTACGACTATCATCAAAGTTGCACGCCGCCCGCCGTCGGCCCGAGGTCTACGCGTGGCCTACGAGCTACGAGCTATGGTGCTACGAGAAAAGCTACGCCACTTGTTGTACCGTTTGCATGAACATTATTAGTTTAGAACAATAAAGTTGTAAATAAAACGAAATTAAGCTAATTGTCATTTAGGTTTTTTTTTACTAAACTTTTACAGTAATCTCACAGTATATTACAAAGCTAGTCAATTGTACAGTCTGCATAAAATAATAAATTAAAGTTATACCTATTTACTAAAATAAGATAAATAAACTTTCAAACAATCTATTTTATTTATATATTTATTAATTTAGTAAATAGATTTTGAATTTTGTAAGAAAGTCAATTGAGACAACTTGAGTTTTAAGAATGTTTGATAGGGCTGAATTTATGATTGGTAAATAATTCATCTTCATTCTACGCATGTATATTCAAAATTTCATTCGATTTTTTTCAGTCGTGTGCGTGATTGAGCCACAAACATCAAAACATACAATCATTCGGATTTATAATTTGAGTAGAATATTAATTTTATTATTACCACCACTTAATAATAGAAAATAATTGTAAATCTATTTTATTTCAATAATTTTGTACAAAACGCTTATTTTATTTTTATTTTCATAAATTGTTTTCTTCTTTTTTATTAACTTTAACATATAAATCTTTTCTGCGTACCATCCTTAGTAAATTTCATAGGCACAAAGTTTTCGTCGCCTGCGCTACAATAAAATGCATATTAGATAACCGTTCTTTGTTGTCGCTACGTGATTGGCTGAACGTGACCCAACCTCAATATTATAATAGCAATATTAGCCGAAATACTGGCTCTATCATTTGGAAATTATTGTTATAGCGATGTACGGTTCGGTTTCGGGACTATTTTTCGGTTGTTGCTCGGAACTTCCTTCCGATTTAGGTTGTACGTGTTTACTTGAATAGATGGTGGTGTTTTTAGGATTCCGTGTCTCAAAAGGAAATAACAAAATCCTATAATGATGAATATTGAATAATCCTATGGAATGTGCCTAACGTTTTGACATGCCTCTGACTAACTTCTGACTAACCTCTTTAGACATTTTTAAAGATCTGAGCGCTTGAAGGAGGATGTCTAACGTACTTGGGGATTACAATCGTGATCCTATTTATTTATTTTATGTTTATAAGGATCACTCGTGTATCTGTCCGTTCGTCCTCCCCCCCCCCCCCCCTTTACCTTATCTCCAAAACTACTGAGTTTACAAAAAAAAGTTTTTTAGATTACAGCCAAAATTATACAAGTTTGAACGAAACCCTCGTTTCGCGAGTCCGACTCGCACTTGTTCGTTTTTTTGTCTTACATTCATTATGTGTGTTATTTTCTCAAGTCAGTGAGATTTATGATCATTCGCACAAAGCAATAATTCACTCGAAGCGGTAACAAAATGTTATTTGATTAAGAGCGTAACAAAATGCGGGTTTGGGTTTTTTAATTTCATTTCATTTTTTAACTGATAAAAAAGAGAAGGTTCTTAATTTAACATGTATGTATTTTTTTTTTCATTTTAAATGTATGACCGCGCATTTGTCTTTGAATCTAGTGAACCATTTCCGATATTTTTTTTAATATTGTGTAGAGAATAATAGTCCTTAATTGGTCCTATTTTAATGTAGTTGTAGTTCATTCATAAAACTTAAAAATAAATAAATAAATAAATAAATATTGGCTGACTTTACACACAGCGCCATCTAGCCCTAAACTAAGCAAAGCTTGTACTATGGGAAACAGACAACTGATAGAATACTTATATACTTTTTTTTTGTAAAGACATACTTATTATACATATTAACATCCAGACACAGAACAAACATCTATGTTTATAACACAAATATTTGCCCTGGGTGGGGATCGAACCCACAACCTACAGCGCAGAAGGCAGAGTTACTACCAACTGAGCTATGAGGAGCTTATAGCGTCCCTTGAATTTTTCCTTTTTTTCCTCAGTCATTTTTTTAGTTTTCTAAACGTAATTATCTTATGCTTAATACTATAAAACCTAAGCCCGGACCTAAATTTAGCACGTGCTCAAACGGTGTAGGAAAACATCTTGAGGAAACCAGTTAAATGCGCTTATTAGCAGCGACGGACTTGCAACCTGTCACGTATGGACTGCTAACTACTACAAAATGTGTGCATGTGCCAAATATAATGTTTGGACGTGCCTCTAAAGGGGGTAGTCATACCCCTAGACATCATCGAAAATCTAAGCGCCTAGAGATCTGAGAGATTGTCTACCGCACTCGTGATCCTATTTATTTTATTTAATTCTTTATCACTACATAGTACATAGTATAAAACAAAGTCGCTTCCCGCTTCCCGCGTCTGTATGTATGCTTATATCTTTAAAACTACAAAACGGATTTTGATGCGGTTTTTTTAATAGATAGAGTGATTCAGGAAAAAGGTTTATATGTATAATAACATGCTTAATATATTAGAGAACCACTGATAATTTTAAGATTTCTAATATGAAGTCGTAAAACTATCTGTCCCCCAGCGAAGCGGGCACGGGTCAGCTAGTTTTGAATAAAATTTAAAAATAATGACTTTAATAAGTCAATAGCTCGACGAATATCAAAACAAATAAGCGCGGACAACTCGTCAATAGCCCGATTCAATCACAAGCTAACTCACGTAATTGCAAATCGATCCATTACCGCTCCATTATCGCGGCTACACTACAGCCAACTACTAAATTGTTAAAGTCAGTCGCGATTTTTGAACGCGACTTTTAAATGCGATTATAATGTTTGTGATTTTTTTAAAAGGTTGCAATTGAATCGGTTCTTAATTCGACAATAGTTTCATATATTCGTATTTTATGTACGCTGAAAAGGTTACGAAGGAAAATGTTCTCAATCCTAATAATATTACAAATGTGAAAGTTTGTGAGTTTGTATGTATGTTTGTTCCTCATTCAGGCCTAAACGACAAAACGGATTAAGTTGAAATTGAAAAAAATATAAAAAACATTCCCAAAACGATAAAAAAACGCAAAAGGGATGATTTTTGTATAGATGGCGCTGGTGTGCAACAAATCTGACATCACACACTAAAAACATTCAGTCTTTTCTATACGATTATTGAAATTTGGCAAGACAACTTCTGTCACGGTTCGTCTAGTTTGACATAATTTTTGCATGTAGGTACTCTTATGTACACCTATTACTTTCAATGATCTTGTAGAAGACGACTACATGGTGGTTCCATATAAAATGTATGTATGTGGAGTTTTACATAAAGCTTAAAAAACTACAACTCCAATGTATGTACACCGATTGCATTCGATGGTATTATCGTTATCTTGTAAAATACGACTACATGGTGGTTCCATATAAATGTATGAGAGGTTTTACATAAAACTTTAAAAAAAAAAACATATTCACTGTAAATTTTACAATGATAAAACGAGTTCTCGGGTATCTTCTGATATATATTTTATACCTAATAGTTTTAGCGATAATCTTTTTTCAATATTTGGTTTATAAAAATTATATATTTAATGCAATATAATCTGGACTGGGTATCTTTAGAGTACGGTTAGAATAAGCAATTGCCTATTTACATTATAGTGGATTTCGTTGGGTTATGAACATTAATAACGGTGGCTGTTTTACAGAAAACTAGGAACCCGTATTTTGGACTGTTCTGAAGCATGAATCGTATATATATATATTTACAAAATATATAAAATAAATATTGAGCCTAAAAGTTGCGTCTTACAAAATTTGAATGGCAGCACCATTCCTTTGCTACGTCACATGTCAAGGACGCCATTAATAAATTGCCCCTTTGAACTCGCATGTAATCAACATTCAATTTATTCCAAGTCAATTGCTTAAAATCATAAACATTCATTTACATATCGATGTACAATAATCGCTTACGTTATACATTTCAGTGTTACCTGTTGAGAATTAATGTGTCAAATGTAGCGAATGGAGCTGGAAAATTAATGCATTCTAACGCAAGTTCAATAATAATAATAATAATAAATATTGGTAGACATTTTACACATCGCCATCTAGCCCCAAACTAAGCAAAGCTTATTACAACAACGGGAAATTACTCACGTAAATGATAAATTGTCAATGAGGACACCGTCAATGTTTCGATTCATCTAGAGAATCTTCTTCAGGGTGAGTGGACCATAACGCGCGCGCTACCCTGCTCGCATTGCCGTCTCGTTCCGTTCGTTTCGTTCGTTCTCGTTCCCGTTGTTGTAATAATGTGTAGTACAACTCACGAAAGTTTTGAAAGTGAAATAAGCAAAGCTTGTACTATGGGAACTAGATAACTGATAGAATACATAAATACGTTTTGTTTTTGTAAATACATACAATAAGACAATGTTACAGTTGTTCTATCTCACGAAAGCGGGAGAGCGGTACTTGCAGTTGTGATGTGTATAGACACGCGATTTTATGTGTGTGACAGATACTGAGCGCTCACGCACAAAAAATGCGCCACGTGCATCTACATACACAATTAAGACCAAAGTATCAACTTGAGGATCGATTAATCAAACTAAAGTTTAGGAAAATAATCTCCTCTATTTTCGCTGGTTAAAAACGAACGAATCTTAGTACTCGTACCAAGATCAGATTTAATTTGCTGTTTTACATTCCACGACAATCAACTTCCTAACCCAACAACCCAAAAGGCGATTTTATTTTAATATCGAAAGAAAATTCCTTTTCAGTAAAAATACACAAAGCATTATTATCATGTAATTGAGGAAACTCGACGTATTATTTTAATCCCAAGCTAAAATAATAAGGAAAAGTAAACTTATAAAAAAATCTTTGATAAACGAACCTCTTTCGCAAAACGAACCAATTTCTTTCAAGTTTCTCATCTAATCAACAAAAGTAAATACACAAACTCTCTTATCAACTTTATCACAATTACACACTGATTTCAAAACGATTACAATGCGAATTCGGTTGTTTCTATCTTTCCACTTCAACACGCGGAATAAAAACTATTTTTTTCACAACTAAAAGTAATTAATGCTTTCAAAATGTGCGCGAAAGTAGCGTCACTGCCAGAAGTGAAACTGAATAACTGAGCAGGTAGGTCATGCTCTTATCAGATATGATAGCATTTAAACGACTCAGACGACGATTATTATTATGGGGCTTGATAACATGGCGAGATTTGATGATTATTCTGTGGAAATGAGTTTTTATTACAAAATTATGATGTTCTAATTAACTACGAGTTGATTCAATTTCAAAACCGGTTCGACATCTTCGCTCAGATCTTTGTAGATGTCTAAAGAGGGTAATCAGAGGCACGCCACATTAATTATGGCACATGCCCACATAAAAGTGTATATAGTTATTTGATTGTACTGAATAAATACTTTTCAATAACTACCTAGTTCGATAAATATAGAAGATAAATACGTTACAAATAAAGCAATACTACTGATATTAAATAAGTATATTTTTTCTAAATACTTAAAACTCTTGCGTTAGGTACTGACTGACTGAATGACAACACAGTCTAAACCACTGGTTCTAAAAAAATAAAATTTGGAAGGTGTATTTCTTTTGGTGTGGGATGCACTAAGAAAAGAATTCCCGAAATTCAACGCCTAAGGGGTGCAGCGGGAGTTGAAGTCTGTTTGAAATTAACTTTACGTAAACGAGTCGCGATGGTTTCACTAGTATTTATAAATACACAACTTGAACCGGTGAACTTCGTATCGCTTTAGAATAAGTTCCTGTCCCGTTCCCGTTTTTTTATATACAAACCTGACAATGAGAAATACAAATTAATCATCGAATTTGGTTCGGAAGTTATGTGCGTACGTACATACATTTCGGCGATTCATTTATATATATAGATTTTAGTCCTGAATTCGGAGATTTCATTCAATCATGAAGAAAATATCATAACGCGTAACCGCACATAAAAATAAAGCCTTATTTTGTGACCAAGATTGTATTTTATGTTATTTTTACAACCCGAACCATAATTATAATTGTTAATTCGCAACCGTTTCAAGACATAAAATTCTACGCGTCTCTCCCTTTGTACTTGATACAGTCAAGTGACGAAATATCTAGGCATCGCATACATAAGTTATTACTGTCTTAAAAGAATATGGAACATACGAGTAGTAGGCACAATTAAAAAGTTGTTCTATATGAGTTAAAACTTTACTTTTTTTTTTCTTACATTAGGCAATATAATCTAATACATAAAATTCTCGTGTCACAGTTTTTGTATTCAAACTCCTCTGAAACGGCTTGACAGATTTTTATAAAAAAAATTGTGTATATTCGGGAAGTATGAGAATGGCTCGTAGGATATTTTTTATTTATTAAAGGTGGCGTAAAGTTTGGGAAAATATGAGCACTTTTCTGCGGGATTTTTTAAATTTGACAGGACAACGTATGTCGAGACAGCTAGTAAATAAATACCTATTCATAAACTTTCTTAGATGATTGCGAGTTTTTTGATAATTTCTTTTTGCCAGAATCAGCTCTAGATACTCGTATAATGTGCGTGCACTCGACTTTAACTTCAACAGAATAGTCAGAATTTAACCCTTTTTTAGAGTTTCATAAAAATATTGAAACTGCATAATCTGACAGTATAATAGTCCCTAGATATTTTTTTATTCTATAATCTAACAGAGACAGTGTGAGTTTTGTGAGTTTGTGTGTATGCGGAGGGAAATCTACGGAATCACGACACCTATTTGAAAAAATATTTTACCATTTGAAAGGTTTATTCCAGATATACATAGACTACATTTGTCCGGGCACAATGACAGCGAAAATAAAATTAATAAAATATACATTATATACTTTGTATGTTGACTGTACCTGTATATAACAAGCGATATATGAAAGCAATAAAATGTTGGGTATGTAGAGACGCATTCCTCCTTCAGCGCCGAAATTGCGGGGATTCCAGAACTTCCTGAGTTTTACTGTGTCCCGGATTCCGGAGCAACGTGTGGTCCCTGCTTTTGGGGAGACACACAGAGCTTTTGTATTAGAAAAGCGATACAAAGCAATCGTTTAAAAAAAACCCTTTATAACTATTTAAGACTGGATAAACTTGCCTCACAGCTCAGTTGGTAGTAGCTCTGCCTTCTGCGCTGAAGGTTGTGGGTTAGATCCCCACCCGGGATAAACATTTGTGCGATGAACATAGATGTTTGTTCTGTGTCTGGGTGTTAATATGTATAATACGTATGTATTTACAACAAAAAAAAAGTTTATAAGTATTCTATCAGTTATCTGGTTCCCATAGCACAAGCTTGGCTTAATTTGGGGCTAGATGGCGCTGTGTGAAATGTCCACCAATATTTATATTTAATTTAATAAACGACCAATATAAAATACTTCAAAGAGGAGGAAGGCGGGCCTTTGCTTTTGAGATATTACAAGCTTATTATAATAATAATAAACTGTAATATACCAATAATATATCAATAATATATCAATTTAATAAAAAAACTCTAAAAACTATCCTTAAATTACTTTTTAACTTTACAATCACATCTTGGAAATATTTGTAAAGTAGATCATAAAAAAAGATTTAATTTACATAATTTTACGCTGTAAAAATGCATCACAAAGACCGCACGATAAAACTGCCACATTTTTTATTATATTTCCAAAACTACGTCGCTAATGGATCGCCCCAAACCCCCGTCAGTTCGCACCAGAAGAAGCCATGACCAATGCACAAAAGTGGGCTCTAAATAGTGCCCCGAATGTAAAGTATCTGTTATTTATCTAGCGGAGTGCACTAGGAATTTCCCCTGGCGTCGGCCACCTGCCTAGCATTTTAAGTGTTAAAGCTAAAAGTAGGTTCTACACTTTGCCTCTTCGTTTATATGTAATGTCATTAGTTAGTTTTATTTGTGATTGTAGAAAAGTACCTAAGAAGTGTGTATTTTATATTTTACCGTTTTTTTAGCAAATATTTTATCTTAATTAGATTGTAGTTACTTTTCCTACTCCCTCATAGTAGTATGATTAATATCAAAAACAAAATTTACGGTACAAGACTTTGGAAATTTTGTCTTGGGTCATCAATATAATTAATAAAAATCTAGCATAAACTTAAAATGTGAGTATACTTGAGCCATTTTGTAATTTATTTTTCAAATTAAATAATAGACATTTATGTAAATCGAGGTTTTGTTCATCATAAAAAGCAAATAAGTTTTCTGTTGAAAAATATTTTTCAATGACAAGCTTTTGTAAAATCATTCAAATTAATCATCGAGCACTTAATATAACATTGTCATTGGAACTTGACAAATATGCAAAGTTTTTACTCAATCGAAGTATTTACAAAGGAGTTCCGCTGCGCGTGTCTGTTGAACAGCTCCTGACTCCATCAACAGATCAGCTCACTGTCGCCATATTATTGCATTGTTACCGAAATTACATAAGTATGCGTAATTTCAGCTCAATCGGTTGGGGATAACTGCTTCAAAATTTAGCTTCATGATTCCACCTTAACAAACATAGTTACATACATACATAGCAAGTTAAAGTAAAGCTTGTAATAAAAGCTTGAAACCCGTGTTTGAAAATCTACGAGCATACATAAGTTTCTACTACCAACGATGACCAGAATACAGACCATTTTTCATCTATACGCCCCAGTAAGCCTCTATGTTGGACCCCTTGGAATCCTCACTTCCTTAGTACGCCTCAACGCACTAGGCTCGTATTATCGGACAAACACACTCTCCAAATATTAAGTCTCTACGACTAGGCTTACGCTGTGCGTTCTCTCTCATTCTAGTAAGAACAAAAATTCTTCTTACAATATTCGAGGCAAAGTATTAACTAGTGGCCAACTTTGATGAAAGGGATTTCGGACCGCCTTATAGTAGATTTATATTAGACCGGGCCGTGCCCGAGGTGTGCCGTGTACGTGGCCCGGACGGGACACGGATTTGAAACGTTATACATTTTGTATGAAGCAGTTTATTTAAACAGTGTCTGCCGTGTCCCGTCCAGGCCCGTCTACTAACTAAAGGCTCCGGCCTGGCCTGGACACGGCCCGGTCCAATATAAATCTACCAAGGTGTCTATCGATTGCGACGAACGACTTTTAAACCTAGGTAAACAGAGTGAAAAAATATAAATTTTCTTCCCGTGTTGGCCGACTGGAAGGTACTCGACTTTCAATCGGCAGATTCGAATCACGATCAATGCATTTTTTCTATAAGAAAAATTCAGTTGAATTAAAAATTAAATAGTTTCACGAGCATAATCCTCAAATACGGTAGACACCTCCAAATCTCCAGTTGCTCACATTCCCAAGTACGGTAGACATACTCCAAGCGCTCACATCTTAGAAGATATCTAAATCTAACACGTCCAAGCATTACATTTACATTATTTTTCAAACTATCGTGATTAGTAGACATAACTATAGATTTTAACACGGGTCGGGAAAGTAAATTAAAGGTAATTATGTGATAAAGACCCGTGTCAAAATCCATAGTTATTACATTTCACACCTACACACACATACACACACACACATACACACACACACACACACACACACATACACACACACACACACACACACTTACACTCATACTCTTACCCTTGAAACATTTTTACCATTTTGATTTAGTTTTATTTGGAACCTTTATTCTCTGTATCGAGAGGAGGGCGTTGGTGTCTGCGACACAGTCTAGCACTTCTGCAGGCATCACCGTTTTTTGACTGTTTGTTAAACCTATGTTCTTGTTCCCAATAAATATATATTTCAATATTTCAATTTCAATTTACATGTTTTTTATTTAGTTTAAATGCTACAGAAAACTTTATAAATTACATCTGAAATGTCTACAGATCTCAGTCTCAAAACTCTACAAGAAATCAGCACAGTAAACTAATTATTCTTCTCAAAAACAGCCTTCAACTAAAGCTAAGCCAAAGTACGTGCCTCAACAATCCCGGTAACTAATGATCACTGGTATCTGGCGTGTCGCAAGAAGCAAGATCTATTGTTTCTTCTTATCGCTAGGTGCGACCTAGGTATGACCTATTTGTTAGGGCATTATTTTATTAACCGACTTTCAAAATCAAAACAAGTGCTTTAAACGGTGAAGGAAAACTTTGTGAGGATACCAGTTAGTATTCTTATAAGCGGCGATGGGTTTGCAATCTGTCACGCATGGAATGCAAACTACTGCAAAATGTGGGCATGTGCCAAATATAATGTTCGGGCGTGCCTTCCTCACGATGTTTTCCTTCAACGTTTTAAGCAAAATAAAGGAAGTCAAAGGTGTAAAAATAATGGATGAAATTTTGTATTGGACTTATAAAAACATGAAGTTTTGTTTTTAGTTTTTAAAACGTTATTTCTTTAGCAATTACTTTCTTAGCTTCTCTCTTTAGCTTTATATAGCTGAGGCGTGGCAAACGTCAATCAATTCCCGTCCGACCGCGCGTAGACTTGGTCAATGTGTGAGTTGCCTTAGATTACAAATCGATACAAACATAATATTGTAAATGCGAAAGTTTGTGTGTTTGTTTGTATGTGTGGCACACATAACAATCAGGCAGGCTAAACGACAAAACAGATTAAGATGAAACTGTCTGTAGATGTAGATATAATGGCAGAATTAAACGTAGAGGTAATTATAATCCGTAAAACATTCCAAAAATGTAAAAAAAAACGCAAAAGGGATGATTTAGGTATAGATGGCGCTCGTGTGCAAAATAATGACATAATTTTTTGCAATTGTATGATACGCATTCTACCAATAATGACAAAATAATTTTAAAATTAGGAAATTTGATACTCAGTGCTTTTTTCTATGCGATTATGACAGGACAACGTCTGTAACTATACGCGGGTCGTGTCGGATGGCATAGGAAATCAAGGTATATTCGCACAACGAAATGCGAATATCAAGGTGTTTCAGGGGTCTATGGATTCACAAATCTCCAAGATATTTAAAGAGAATGACAGTACTCGAAAAATCCATTGATGTACGACCGGAACTCGAACCTACAACCTGCGAATTAAAAGTCGTATTGTCTCCCATTCGGCCAACACGGCTTTAGTTAGTAACTAATGATGAAGCCGCAAAAAAACCAGCAGAGGAGACACCAGCCGAGATGTATTGTCGCTATCGCAGGTATTTAGAACGTTCCTTATCTCAGTATTAAGGAAGGCCGAATGGGGTCAGCCCGGCCCTACCTCCCCAAGCTATGACTAGGCTAGAATATCTTGCTATTTGGATAAACGAAAATAAGATTAGCTTGGTGAGTTTTAGTATCGATAAGGGGTTAAGTGACTTTGCTGAGTTTTTCGGTTTACGACCTTGAAGGTATGCTCTGTTTTTTTTTAAATACCTTGGTTATAAACGTTTTACAAACTGAATTTGGTGCAGTTGTTCTTTTTCACGGGTGAGCACTTGTAGCTATGTATGTATGTGTACACGCGCTTTTGTACGCGTGACTAATATTGAACGCTCCCAAGATTACGCACACAAAAGCGTGTCACGTGCATCTACACACACAATTAAGACCAACCAGCCTTTGTGAAATAGAACAACTGTATCGGAAACTATCAGTATAAAAGGGTATATGTGGGCATAATGCCAAATGTAATTAGAAATCAAGATCTCAGTGCCTGAATACTTGAGAGGATATCTACAGTACTTAAAGATATTTGAGCCTTATATTTTTCATTTTCGACATTAATTTCGGCATTTTTGGCAATTTTATATAAACGGTATTTTCAACATCAAACAAAATATCAAATTCGCACCAAATATTTGCGGAAACAGATACCGAATACTGTTCAAATGATATTGAAATAAGTTGAAAACGTTCAAGGAGTGGCTGAGATTGGAGGCTGACTGTTTGAGGTCGGCGCATAAATAACTACGCTCTTTGGCGCTGGCAGATTGATATTATCTTCAATATAGAGTACTATTGTTTTCTATTCGAAAGGTCAACCACTATTTTTATGTCCCGGTAGCTTTTATTAGACATAGTTACATCCTTTATCTTACTAATCCTATTAATATTATAAATGCGAAAGTTGATGAGTTTGTTAGTTTGTTTGTGCCCTAATCAGGCCTAAATGACAAGACGAAATTAGCTGTAGATGTAGATATAAAGCCCGAATAAAACATATACTACTTTTAAACACGAAAAACCTCGGCAAAATGATTAAGAAACGCAAAAGGATGATTATGGTATAGATGGCGCTGGTGTGCAAAAAATCTGACATCAGTCGCCATAGCAACGTGCGTTACTATAGAAATTTGGACAGGACAACGTCTGTCGCGGGTCGGCTAGTATTATAAACACCAAAGTTTGTGAGCCCAGCCTGCCCGCTTCTCTAGCCCGCCACGCTACTGAGGTCATCAAATCATAATTGCTAACCAAAGAAGGTTTTTCTGTATGACCTTATTATCCATGGAAAGTTTAAAAACTCTTTTAACTATAAATATGGCGGCAGATCGGCGTATACTCATCGTTGATCGCGGTCGTGGGCGATGCTCATGATGAAGAGCATTTGAATTGTCTCGAAACGTCAGCAATACAACAAGAAACGTGGTAAAATGAATAACAACCACGATAGTTTTTATTCTTGAAAAACTCTATTCAGAAAATAAACATCCAATAGAAGGCATTTTAGTTCGAGGTGATCGGTATAACCCATTGAAAAAGCTTAATCTGCCCAGTCAATGTTTGTAATCGACTAACCAACCCTCAATATCCTACAACCGACAAAAAAGTTGTTTCACGGTAAACAATAGACCGGTCCTATCTTTTATGTAGGTATATTGAACCCACTGTACCGTACCGTTATAACATGGAAAAACAACAACTGTGACCCAAAAGCTATTCCCTCGAGAGCATGAGCGTAACCATAGACAAACATAATTCACGACCGACAAAGGTGAAGTCATATTCATGGTTTATTAACGCGATAAACTGTCTCTGTGTATTATGTGTCGGCAACTCTATATTATGGCCCGAAAATTGGTGTTGATCTTATGAAGCTGCTGATAACTAGCTGCTCCCTGAAGGGCGGTAACGTGAAATGAGTGTCTAATGAAGTGCAGGGTACCTACATTGTTTGTAAACATATTACAGTTTCCCATCTCAGGTTTCGAATCGTGGTTATTTATTAATGACTGCGTGAGGGCGAGGTTGACACTCATTTACAAGAGTTTACTAGGATAACACATGAAGCCAATTACATCAAAGGTTTTATGATATAGATAGATGCCAAGTAGTATGTGACCTACTTACATAACGCGTGTTTGTTACATGGGCCCTTACTCTGCGAAACGATTTTGATATTATCGAAACGATATGACAGTGCTCCGATATATTCGGCCAAACCGCACTCATAGAAATCATCGAATGTCGTAGTAGCTGTTAGGTTGGTTCTGGATATCGTTTTTAAGAGTAGATCCCCCCCCCCCCCCCCCCCGGATTCAAGTCTTGGTCGCGCGAAACAGACGTAGCTTACATAGCTATAAGACATTTCAATCCTTGTTACTTTCTAGAAAGAAATGCCTTATGTCTTTTTAAAACTGAATCGTCATATCGCTGAGTAGCAATCTCTATAAGATAACTAATTAAATAGTTTTTAATAGTTTTTGGTTATAGATCTCACCAGTACCTATTATAAATTAAAATGTGAATTAAACTTTATATTCAAGGAATCTTGTTTTTTATTTCGTTCGCGAATTTTGTAATTATCTTTCTTAATTATCTTTTAGGCCTCTTTTTAGGTTATAAAAATACTGTTAAAGACTATATAAATACTTTACCACTCATAATAACATCGTAATTTTAACATTATAATAGATTTCTCAAGTCTTTGGATGAATGAGTTTATTATTTCTGTAATATTTACATTACATAGAGTTGATTTAAAACTAGGTAGTGAGGTCTTTTTATCTATTATTATTTTATACTTTTTAACCCATATAAAGGGTTTTCTATGTTTTCATCCAGACTAAATAGCAAATTTCATCGAAATCGGTTCATTACGACTTGATTGAATAACAAACAAACATTCAAACTTTCAGAATTATAATATTAGCACAGCCTATTACACTGCGGCGATGGGCTTGCAACCTTGTCACGTTTGGAATGCTAACTACTACAAAATGTAGGCATGTATAAGGCCAAATATAATGTTTGCACGTGCCTCTGACTACCCCTACTAGACATCTTCGAAGGATCTAAGCGCCTGGAGATCTGAGATGATGTCTACCGTACATGGGGATTACAGTCGTAATTATTATTTTTTTAATTTTTCTTCTCATTTTTTAGTATTATACTGCGATATTAGTATAAAGATGAGTTTCCACCTAAGTGGAGTTTTGAGGAGCTGCTAAGTTGTGCGGGGCGGACGAAACAGCGCTCGACATTTTAAAACTCGAATATTTGAGTGCTGTCATTGACTCGTTCCGCACAGCTTAGCGAAGCTCCGCACAGCTCTGCTTAGGTGGAAACCTACCCTAAATCATGACATAATATTGGTAGAATCAGATACTTTCAAAATGATTTAGTAGACTATTTCACTGGTTTCCGAATACGGAGTACGACAGTGGCCATCTTGATAATGCTGGCACACGTCAAGATGGGGCGGTGCATGTTTTTCTGCTGAAGTTGCATCCGGCAATCGGCTCGTATGTTGGAGCTGTCTTAGCGCTGGAAATTTTGGCAATAGTTCACTTCTGTTATATCTGATTGATATATTTTACTCGGACGTTACTATTTGTAGTAGGTTATATGTATTAGCTACATCAATTTTATTTTTATTTGTAAAATAGGTCGTGAGTAAGTAAGGTGGGAATACTGCGTTGACGAGCGAAAGGTATGGAAGAATGAAACATGTCGAACCCACTTGAGTGGGATAAGGGCAGGCAGATGATGATGATGATGTAATGATATTATACTAACTAAAGACAGTGGCTTTACACGTGTGGTATTTCCATACATATGTTTATATACTAGTCCAGGTCAAGAACTATTTCAAGTATATTTCATGTTCATGTATATTTCATTTAATTTCATTTTATAAAAAATAGTTCCCACATAACATTATTAAAAAAAATATGTCCACACAACAAAATTTTATAGACGCTTGAGTTTTGATGTACCTGTATTTTAACATTGAATACATTTGATCCAGAAAAAAAATCTTAGAGGTTATTTTTAAGGAAGATTTTTTTTATTAATCTTAAGCGATTGAAATATGACGTCAAAGTTTGTTTAAACCCCACTATTTTATATTGGTAGGTATTAATGGGTGTTACATGTACTATTGTTATAGCGGTTCGCGTAGATTGATTTTGTATGAATGAGGTAACAAGTAGGTATGTGTTTTGTAACAAGAACATCACAACAAACATGCTATACAAATTGGAATCATGCACCTAAAAAACATGCGCAATAATAAGAATTTCAAATTTTCAGTTAAACGTTAGAACGATCTTGAGGCTAAAGTTAAATAACTTGAAGATGAATAATATATTTTCTGGTGTTCCAGGAAACATTTATCCACTTGGAAATTCTCTCCGAAACAAACGTGATTTAGGTAGAAATGCAAAAACATCACATATGGTTTTAATTATTAAAACAATTATGTAATACTTAATAAACATCCTGTATAAGCAATGTTTTTACAGTAATTTCATTAGGTAATTGAGTTTAATATATTTTCAGAATTGCAAAAAATAAAACATCGTGTTATAAAAAAAAACTAGACAGATGAGAAAAGAACTTGCAGGACAACACCAATAATTCATATTTAAAATGTTTACTTACTCCTGGACTTCATTCTGACTCGAAATTTCCTGTAAAGATATTCTTAATTATTTTGACGATTCTTTATGCTTTTTTCCGTAGATATTTACCGAAATATTGAGTTTAAAAGATTGGATATCATAGATGCCGATGCGCGAGATAACGTTGGGGAAATGTAATCTAATTTCTAAAAAATAGGATCACGACTGTAATCCCCTAGTACGGTAGACATCTTCTCAGATCTCCAGACACTTAGATCCTTTGAAAATGTCTAGTGGTGGGTAGTCAGAGGCATGTCCAAACATTATATTTGGCACATGCCCACATTTTGCAGTAGTTAGCATTTCTAAAAACAACGTCATACTTAAAAATAATTTTACAATAAAATTACCGGATTTTTAATTAAAATATCACGAAAATAATCAATAGACATAATTTAGATTATAAAAATTATCAATAGATAAGATCTTTTGATCATAGAGATGTTACGATAGTGACGGCGATGTGGCGTAATGTCGATTCACCAAACATTTTTTATATATATTTTTACGATTCGGAAAATTTAAAACACAAATACATCGTGTTTATAAAAAAACCGGCCAAGTGCGTATCGGGTTCCGCGCAATGTAGAGTTTCCTAGTTTACACAGTTAACAACGTTATAATAAGTAATTTTCAATGGTATTTGTACTAAAAAAAAACATTATTTCTTCTTCAAGTACCTACATTTTATAACACTTTCAAAACTTTCGTGAGTTGTACTACACATTATTACAACAACGTCATCAATTCATCTAGAGAATCTTCTTCTCTAGATGATTCTCTAGATGAATCGAAACATTGTCGGTGTCCTCATTGACAATTTATCATTTACGTGAGTAATTTCCCGTTGTTGTAATAATGTGTACATTTTATAAGTTGGTCGACTATTACGTATATTACTCGTAAACTAATATAGCTTCTTAAGTTGTAATAGTTTTGCCTTCAACTTCAGTATATGTACTACTACCGTGAATTTTTCACGCCCCCAAACCCAATAGTTTTGCTTAGGAGGGGGGGACACTCGACTAACAAAAATTGGCACTTTAAAGCTTAATATTTCACAAACGAATTCCTTAATCGAAAAGTTGTTTTCGCAAACCCTACTTTTTAAAAGACCTATAGATAGACCTACCCCACACCAAGGGGTACGCGAGAAAAAAATAACATCCCCACTTTAGGTGTAGGGGAAGTACCCTAAAAACAATCGTTTTTCAATATTTTATTCTAATACTTTGTTGGCATTATTAATATATAGACATGCCAAATTACAGCTTTCTAGCACTGATAGTCTCTGAGCTAAACTGCAGACAGACAGACGGGCGCATGGACGGATATGGCGAAACTATAAGGGTTTCTTGCCTTGTAGACTACAAAACCCCAAAAACAATGAAAGTTTTTAAAGTTCTTTAAAACGGCGATTATAAATAAATAACTTATAATACTTAACATTTGGATACAAAAAAACACTTAAATTCATTTAGGTAGGTGGATAAAAAACATTTAAGTTTAAGTGTTACATTTAGGTACAACAGGGATGTTTTAGCTAGTTTCTTCTTGTGATTCAACTACTCGAAGTCATATAAATACAAAATCAGCACATTACGTTTGGCTCACTGCAAAGTATGAGACTTTGCAGTAGTTAGCATTCCATACATGACAGGTTGCAAGCCCATCATCGTTGTTATATACTCTAAAAATAGTCATGAAACTAAAGATTTTTTCCATAGATACCTACAATATATGAGGTGAAGTGCCTTGTTGGCTGATCCTGTCTATAAATTATACAATGTCTCTGATGCGATCGTACGAAGTATGAGCAGCAATATAGTGTTACAAATCTATGGATTTCATAGAACGAGGATTTGTACAGATCATTGACAACATAGCTTATGGACTCCTCAAGCAAGGCGAACACTTTCAAACAACACATTAGGCTTATACTGCTAATATAAGACACCGATTCACGACGCTCCCCGCGGTGGGCTGTGACACTGAACCGGCCAATCAGAATGCCTTGATCCACGCACCTCAGTGGTTTGATAGAATTGTTTGTTTAAAGAAATTAAGCCACTAGGCGTCTATTTTGGGCTCAGTAATACACATGTCATAGCCCATCTACACTCACACTTGACACACTCGTGAAAACACGAGTACAAGATCGAGAAGGCGAGTCATTATCCACACTTACCTAACGCTCTCGCTGTAGTTTATAGACTTGATCGGACTGGATAATAATAAAAACATTAAGTTCGCAAATTAATAATCTTATAAAACTTTTTCATTGCTATAAAATAATTTAAAAAAAGTATTAAAAAAATACGTAGCATTTTTAATACCAGGTATTAAATGCAAATTGAAATTAAGTCATTTCCTTTAAAATAAAATTCCCTATCTTTTGAGCAAGTTCCATCTGAAAATAGAACTCGTAAACCTCCGCAACCATAAGTAATTTGCACTACGAACACTTCTCTATATCTAAATAAATATACGTAGCAGAAAATATAGGTATAGAACCTTCACCATTTATCTACTTCGAGAAGTCAGAACAAGAGACAGTGTCAATTTGCCAAAGATATATTTTTTTGAATTAAGACTTTTTGTCTATGAACACAGTCTCGATACAAAACTCTATGACCTCGATAGCTTGGCATGCAATGTATATGTTCGCCTGAAAATAATAGAGGTGTAGATTTGATTCAAATGTTGCATGATCTTCATATAGTTCCTGATATCTACTAAAATCTTGACGTAACTTTTGGGTTTTTATAAGAATTTCGAAGATTAATTAAGATAGCTTTTTACACAATAATATTAAAAAAAACTATTGTAAAATTTACAAAGTATAAACTTTATTATCTACAATACCATATGTATGTTATAATACAATAATATCATCAAATCTTAATTTTTTAGTATTTTAGATAATTGTGAATATAAACATATATTTACCTACATACTTATCCATAAAACAAATAAAATCAACCTGTCCAGTGGTCATGTTCCGACGAAGTACATTTTGGAAGAGAAGCGCTCTTTTTGACCTATCTGGTATAATAAACATCTATGTTTGCGTATCGTGTCTGCCTCAGACACAGTTTACGACCACACCCACTAAAACTAGAATGTGATCCATCGCCCAAAAGCGAGAACTTAAAGTTCTCCATGAGAAACGAACGCATTCAGATTCTAAGCTTGATCGTATTTTATTGTTGTAATATTTTTTAACTGCTGATTTCTTCGTCTTTTGAAACGTACCGTACGAGTACTTGGGTGGTTTTCTTTGAATTTTAGAGAAGCAATGGTAGAGACCGCAAGTGCCATTTAGAAACAACAAAGCTGCGAGCTAACGGGGTTCAATTTAACCCCGGATAATTGCTAGTGGATTTTTCATACAGCGCCATCTAGCCTCAAACAAAGCACTTGCATTACTATAACTAGATAACTGCTAGAATACTTACACTATTTTGTACGTATGTGTATATACGTATAGCATCCAAAAACAGAACAAACATCTATGTTCATCACACAAATGTTTTTTCTGGGTGGAAATCGTATTCACAATTTGAAGCAACTGAGTATCAAGTTATTTCTAGTATAATCTGTGGCCTAAGAACTCATTCAGAGTTTACCATAGGTTCATACAAAACGACGATCAGAAGACAAACTTCAAGCAATTAAGTGAAAGGTCAACAAACGGTCTAATTAAAATAGTACCACAAAAATAAATAATTTAATTTCAGTGCTGATAAAAAAAACTTCCTAAAAAGAACAATATGTAGATACTTTACCCTAAACTCAAACTCCTAACTCAAACATAAGGCAAACTCAAACGAGGGTTGCCAACCGTGCTGTTTTCAAAGGACATGTAGTACTTTTTAGGGTATCCTGGGGTGTCCTAGAATCTAAGTAGCTTGTTAAGGTCCTGTGTTTTAAAATTCACGCGCCACTATTACTCTCTTCAATCGCTTTATCTCTACGCCTGCATCTGTTTATTGATTATGTTTTCAATAAGTATTACAATTAACTATTGCTCCTATAATGCATCATGGCTATAAGCCAAAAATATCTACTTTCAAATCTTGGACTTCAAAATTTGAAGACGGCAACCCTAACCTAAACGGAACGCAATGACAAATGTCACTGTTTACCGCCTCTCGACCCTCTGTCGTAATTTTAGCGGGAAATCGCGATAACTTGCGAAAGTGGGCCCTATCCCGGATCCCGCGATTACAGACAGGTGCACACCCAGATTAATGACCCGGCTCCCGGGAAAAAGTTTTTTCCCGCCATTTGGAACGAAAGAGTTGGGTAATCGCTTTTTTTCACGATCCGCATTTGAAGCTAAGATTTTTAATGTACGAAGAAAAGTTTCGTGCAGTGGAAACTACAGAGAATATTTTGTTTTAGATGTATTTTATATAAATACTAGCTGTCCAGACAGACGTTGTCCTGTCCAATTTCAATAATCCTACAGAAAAAAGCACTTTCAGTTATTCACGAACTTAAAATAACCTACGACCTATTCAGACCTACAGAAAATACACAAAAAAACACTATGACACGAGAATTTTATATATTAGCGATTTAAATATAATACTGATTTAGTATTTTACGACAAAAATAATATTATACCACTAACACGAGATACCTACAAAAGAAACAGTTGAATTTAATTACAACACACTATTGTTTAACATTATATTCAGTTTTATGTAAACAAAATAAATTGTTAAAACAAAAAAAACTATCTAAAACATATTGCAAACGAACTACATATTTAGATTGCTCAACTGATTTACAGCGGAAGCGACCTCACAACGGAACGGCGATTAATATATTCTGATATTATATGTTTAACAATTGTTGCGACCCCACTTAAGTGGGATAAGGGCACGAAGATGATGATGATTTGTTTATCAATAGGTGCTTCAGTACTTGTCATGTTAATCCTCGTATTTTTAATTTATATTAGCAGTCCGCCCCGGGCGTCACACGGGTGTACTAATGATTATATAGTATTTTTTTACGCCTTGGGTTATATTATTGAAGTTTTAAAGGATCCCTACCTTAATCTAGAAATAAATATAGCCTAATGTTACTCAGAGATAATGTAGCATTCTAATGGTGAAATATTTTTTTAAAATCGGTCCCGTAGTTTTTGAGTTTATTCGTTACCAACATACAAAAATATAAATCTTTATAATATTAGTATAGACTAGCTGTTCCGACAGATATTGTCCTGTCAATTTCAACAATCCCATAAAAAGCACTTTTAGTTTTTCCTGAATTTTTAAATTTTACGGATATTTTGATTTTCCTTGTCCTGGCAATAACAAACACAACAAAAATAGAATTGTCCAATTTTGTGCAGTTGTTCCAAAGTTATTAATTAATTTTATATATAGATAAAGTATTTCTGAAAAGTCGAGCTTTACAAGTCTTTTTATACATAAACAAGCAACAAAAAAAATAATAGGTATGTATATTGAGAAACTCCTTTTTTCCAAAGTTAAAAATAAAATAATTAGAATGCCTATCTAACAGAGAACTGGAAAACATTCTGAATTGAATTTAGACCATTCTTTACTTGCCAAAATGCTTTTTAAAATCAGCTAGAAGCTTTCTAAAGCTCTGTAAAAGGTAACGTAGGAGGCATCAGGCCGCATTAGAGCCACTTAGGCATAGCTTCTCTGAAAACGGTGGCCTTCATTATGACGGCCGTAATACAGGTGTTTATAATCTTGCACACCGTGTGCAGTTTGATCCAACTTGAAAGATAGGATAGCTTACATCTCAATTTATAGTCGCAATATTATTTTATTGCAAACTGATGACACAGCAACGAGTAGCCGGGTCTGCTCTTACTCTCTAAATTCTAAAACAGGATGTACATCAATACATAAATACATCTTGATTAGGAGTATCTCCGAAAAATAACAAAAGTAGTAGGTACATTTCAATTAAGATTATATATTTATTATATATTTTGGTTTTAGTTCATTACTAATAGAATTTCTGGAAAATGTATTTACGTTGGTTCGGATTGATAGAATAACTATTTATTTATTGGGTTACGGAAATTATATATTTCCTAAAAACTTAAAGCACCACGTCCACCGCTTTTAAAGCCGTCATGTGACGAACGCATTTTCTGAGAAGCTAAAACTTTAGAAAATAAAACATGAGTTGCAACAAACCAGGTACAGTCAGCTTCAGAAATAAAATCTCCCAAATCACTCAACACGATTTATACGACTTGATTATATGACATTTATATGACGAGTTTATTACTCGTACGTTCAAAACCTTTGCCATTTTAAACCGACTGCAAAAAAAGAGGATATTTATCAATTCATAACTATATCGTTCCCTAAGTTGCAATTATATATATTGCCATTTTATGAATGGTTTAGACAGGTGGAGCTTCTTGCACATTTATCTATACTAATAAAGAGGAAAGATTTGATTGTTTGTTTGTTTGGAAAATAAAGAAATAAAGTTTTTTATCTAAGTATTTATGTAATGTAGTATACATGATAGTATACTGATTTCTCTATACTAGGCTCATAAATCTAGTTGTGCTATATTGTTGAAAAATTATTGTTCATGCAAAATCAGTAGCTTTTCACAGAAAAAACTTCAAACTGTAAGTTGGCATATGTTTAGTTTTTAAAACGTAATTATGCGAGTAAATTGCCGAAGTAAAGATTTACGATGCTAACTTTATTATTATATTTTAAGTGCTTTAAGAATTTTAGTGTCTTTTTAGTGCCTAAGTTAACGACTATGCTATGTTATTTGTTTAATATTTTCCGAGTTTTTTTATAATACAGAATAGACGCTTTAGATACATATCACTTTAATCTTGTATTTTTATTTTGCATTAAAAAAATATAATTTGTAGACTATTTAGTCTTTGAAATAGATGCAAATGAAATCTTATAAACTAAAAAAATAATATAGAGGCAAAACATAAAAATAGGCTCAAGGCTTTAATCCCCAAGCTGCGTGTACACATACAACCATTCAGATCCCTACGTTCGGATCCTTGAAGATAGAGGTAGTCAGAGGCTACAAACAAGCCTACGTTTCACTCATTTCACCGTTTATACCGCCGGTTGCGAGGAACAGGCGTAGATTCACCCAGGTACTAATGTCGTTTCAAAGCGACCCTTGTGATTTTATTGAAATAAATATTATTTGACTTTAACTTTGGCAAGGCAACACAGCTAAAAACGGTAAAAAAAACAAGCATAATAGCCGGCTCAACCGTCATCACAACAATTTTCTTTCATGATGATGAAAGAAAATTGATGCTGATGAAATTGATTGATGATGATCTGATGCTCATGATGAAGAGTATCTGAATTGTCTCGAAACGTCAGCAATACAAAGAAAAACGTGGTAATTAGCCGTATTTCTATTTAAAATTTTCTTTCAGTCTGATTTTCTTTCTTTCAGACTGTACCACCCCATCCTATCTCATCTTTTCATTACGCGAGAGTGTGCACTTGCAGCTTAATAATTAAACCAACAAGTTAATTCAGCTCCAATTAAATATTTACTTGATTATTACGAACTCTACCATTTATTATGTAATCTTGAAATGGAGCAACCATTTTGATTTTATAATATCGATAATCCGTCCGCAGCTTTTGTTCATATAGTACCTACCAAAAAAAACCGGCCAAGTGCGAGTCGGACTCGCGCACGAAGGGTTCCGTACCATTATCTATAAAAATCGGCAAAAAAAAAACACGTTTGTTGTATGGGAGCCCCACTTAAATATTTATTTTATACTGTTTTTAGTATTTGTTGCTATAGCGGCAACAGAAATACATAATCTGTGAAAATTTCAACTGTCCATGTCAACTGTCATGTATCTCATAAACCGTGATCGGTTTATGAGATACATCGCTGTGACAGACAGACGGACAGCGAAGTCTTAGTAATAGGGTCCCGTTTTTACCCTATGGGTACGGAACCCTAAAAACAACTAAACTTTCGCTTTTATTAAAATTAAAAAATCTTATTACTTTTAGAAAACTAAAAAGAAAACCGAGGAAAAAGTTTCGACCGATCAAAAAAATTTTATGGGACTAACTTCGAAAGGAAATAATTATCAAAATTTTGTTTACTCTGTAAAAAGTTATGCGTGTTCTATCATAAAAAATGCCAAATTGAGAACCTCCTCAGTTTTTTCGTCGGTTAAAAAATCCCTCAGCTTCCTTCACAGAAACTCTCTGAAGATAAATTCTCATAAATTACAATGCTTATGGGTTATTTTTTCAATTTCAATCCAGGTCATTATATTTATATAGGTATGTTTAAATTTTACTGATATTAGTTCAGCCGTTACGATGTTATTAGAGACAAATTAATTAATAAGTAACTATCGCGCTCATAACATGAGTGTGATACTGAACTTGAGTAGAAGAAGTTTATAGAAAGTTATCAACACATACGTTTTTGCAATGAGGTCGACCCACAATTGACCAACTATGTAAAATATCTCACTGTTGTTCAGCTAGCTAGTCTGAAAGCTCGTCTGAAAGCAACTTTATGCATGCGAATATATTTTATATGTGAATATATTTCTGACGTACACTATGCAACGGTCGTGTTCTGCAAAAAAAGAATAACTGCCCGAACGGAATTGGGAATGTGAAGTTAAATTATATTGCACTACGTCAAAGTTGAACGAGTTAGGAACTAGGATAATTTGGATGTTGTTTAGTGGATGCTTTATTTCAACTTTGTGAGGGAATTCTAATTTATAAAATTACTAGCAGACCCGGCCACGCGTTGCTGTGTCAACAGATATCGCCATCTGTTAGAATATTTTGGAGCTAACAGATAATAAACAAATAATTTACAATAAAATAATATTTCGACTATAAATTGAGATGTAAGCTATCCTATCTTTCAAGTTGGATCAAGCTGCATACAATGTGCAAAGTTTGATTAAAATCGGTTAAGTAGTTTAGGAGTCCATCGCGGACAAAAAACGTGACGCGTAATTTATATATATTAAGAATTAGCTGCCCCGACTGATGTTGTCCTATCAAATTTGCACTTTCCGCATTTCAAGAATATTACAATTATAGATTTTTAATAATATTCCCTCATAAGAACCTTCTGGCAATAAAAAACAACAAAAAAGAATAAACAAAATCGATCTAGCCGTTCACGCGTGATGCTGTGACCAAGGGAAATAGGGATTCATTTATGGGATATATAGATAGTGGACCCCCGATTCGATTGTTTTTATTTTTTGATAAAAAGTATCCTTTATGGCTCTACTAGTGTGGTACCCAAATGATAAGTACCCTGGACATAAACTATCTTTGTTCAGAGAGAAAGTTTGTGTGGGTTTGTACTACTACATACTTAATTATTACTACTGCTACATACTATAATTATTTTCCCAATGTTTTGACTGTGTTACAAAAGCCATGGTCGCGGGCAAACTAAAAAATTAAAGGTTATTACGTGATAAAGACCCGTGTGAATATCTATAGTTATGTCTACTAATCACGATAGTTTGAAATGTACTTATAACTGTAATTGGTGAGTTCGTCATTGTAAAAAGGAAGGTAAACTCATCATCATGTCATTAGCTAAATTAATATATATCTTGATATCGTATATAACTTTTACTTATAACGTGATTATATGTTATTACTTCCATCAATATAGAGTAGATTTCGTTAAGTAATTGTTTTTTGTATGCAAATTTTGATGTGATGTTCAATATCCTGATTGTATCTACATAGAAGTCTGAACGAAAACCAACCTCTATAATACCCACGTCTACGCATTTCGTACTATATTCAAATAAAAAGAAACTGTTACGTTCTACATAGTAATACCAGTATGGTAAGGAAGCAGTTTCGCCCAAAGTACATAGCTATGTCGTATTTTAAATTAAAATAGTTATAAGATTTGCATAGGTATTCGGGATCTTGGCTCTTTTCCATGCGTTCAATCGCCATGACTGCACATACGTAAATTGGGAACTCTGATAATACATTGTTTTGTGCCATGGCTTTTATGGGAATAACAAGGTTGGCTCTGAAACTAAATGTGAAAGTAGCTGTTCTATTTACGAAGACTAGTTTATGAAGGCCCTCTAGTTTAATGACCTACCAATGTAACCTTCAAGATACACATTCACTAAGCTTTTTCTTTTATAAGTTACAGGGCAGCTCCAACTGGTTACTGTCAGTCTGTTTGCTAGGTCTTCGACAACGTATTATGAGATTTCAAAACTACAGTCGCTATCGAGTAGCTATTTGCATGGCTTTAGTTCAGTATAGTTACCGCTAGAGGCGCTGTGCTGGATTCTATACAAAAAGCTAACGATACTCGATAGTAACTGTAGTTTGGAAATCTCATAATAGGGCTACAGACGTAGAAGCTTGGGTCTACGCTCGTAGCAAAGTTCTTGAGTTGTAGCAAGGTACTACGCGGTTACAGACTATATGGAAAAAAGTTCGAAGAAATAGAACATGCTGACATAAATGTAAGTTTGATAAAAAATGTAATATTCATATTCATTTATTTATTGTTCCACATTATAATCTAGGTTAATCATATTACATTTTTACCTAACACTTCATTATTGCTTCAGGAGTAAATGGAGTAGTTTTCTGAATATCACAAATAAGTGTAATAAAAATTCGGCACCAAAAGGTCAAAAGGTTGATAGCAAAGCAGGAAACACAGCTGTCCGAGGCGATTCGCAAAAAATGGGTATAGCCTTCGTAAAAGCTTTTCGATTGAGAAATTTCAAGAGGCCATATTCTTGGATTATGTTTATGAAGTTCATTCTAGAAATCATTTTTCGTTGGAGATTTTTTACACAGCTCCTTATATGTATAATATAATTACGAGTATACTTATTTTAATGTATTTTAGTTTGGAGGTGAATTGATTAGGTACTAAATAAACCTTGAGAGCTAAACTAAATACAATTTATATAAAAACATTTGCTTTTTTATATAGCTCAACTGATTCTTCTGTATTTTTTTATATTGTGTAATATGTAATATACCATGATGAAAATCTGTAAATAAAGAGTTTTAGTAAAATTATATGTCATTTGAATATACTTTATATTCAAAGCATAACCTTGAAACAAAATATACTTTTTATATTAAACAAGACGATCGTTACTGGCAGCTTCAATAAAGTTGACGACAAAAAGAAACAATTCATAAAATTATTATTACCGGCACTTCTCAAATAAAAACAAACCCGTGCAAATTATAAAGAAATTAATTGGCACTCAGTTTGTTGAAAAAATGTACAGAATTGAAACTAAGTGTCGGGATGTCGACGAAGCCCTCCCTCGCTAAACACTCATTTGTTAGGCAGCATTAAGACAGAAAACAGGCTGAGGCAAGACGTGGTGCAAATATTTTACAGGTATATTTTCTGTGAAATATTAATATATATTTCATTTGAAAAAAAAATAAGATCACGACTATTTTTTAAATGGAAAATCCATTGATGCCGGTATTTGAACTTTGGAATGAAGTCAAGACACCTTCCACTCTCTCGCGTTTCGCTTATTTTTGCAACATTATTATTTTAAGTTTTTTTTTGTAGAAAAATAAGTATCTTATAAAGATCAAATTCAAATGGAACCATTTCCTTTATAATATCTGTGAAATTTTTCATAGGTACTGCGCATCTACCAGTAGGCAGATAAAACCTATATATAAAAATCTAGCAAAATAAACAGATACTACACCAGTTTACAATTTAATTGCGACCATAGATACACTCGGAATTAAGTAAACTCCTTTTTAAAGATTATTTCGCTTTAATTTTCCGTTTGTTCCTGTTTGTCGCTGGGACAATGAGCCCATTTTTAGGCATTTTCGTAATGCCTGGGGCATGCTGGGGCTTAGGGAAAGCTGGGGTAATCTATAGTGTTTTCCTGCGGAGTTTTTTTATCAGGGTAATATATTTGACAGATCTCTGTTATCCTGTGAATACACACCATTATATTGCTATTAGCTCTGGTTTTTTAGGGTTCCGTACCCAAAGGGTAAAAACGGGACCCTATTACTAAGACTTCGCTGTCCGTCTGTCCGTCAATCCGTCTATCCGTCTGTCTGTCACAGGGCTGTAACTCAATAACAGTGATAGCTAGACAGTTGAAATTTTCACAAATAATGTACTTCTGTTGTCACTATAACAACAAATACTAAAAACAGAATAAAATAAATATTTAAATGGAGCTCACATACAACAAACGTGATTTTTTTGCTGTTTTTTATAGATAATGGTACGAAACCCTTCGTGTGTTAGTTCGACTCGCACTTGGCCGGTTTTTTTTATATTTTCAAGTGTTGCGATGGGTTTTTTTAATTATTTATTCATGAGGAAAACCAACAGCTAACTACAATTAATTTAACAATCAATAAGTAGCGTTTAAATAATTATTGGCCAGACTAACAATTACGATAAAAAAAAATGGAAATGATCGACCAATCGAATGGTCATGAGACGATATAGCTTTTTAAGTTTTATGTAAAAAACTATTAGTCCTTCACAAATAGGTACATTTAAATTTAAATTTATGACAATAAAAATCAAAAATCATCAAAATCGAAACACCAGGAAAATAGTAAGATGTCACACGAAAAAAAATGATTAAGCATGCGTCGACATGAAAACCTCCTTTTTTCGTTTGTTGAAAAAAAAACAGTTACTAGTTCCACTTAGTACAAGCCATCATCTTACGCGTAGGTATATTTAAGTGCAAATGTTTTGTAAGTTCTTTTGAGTTAGTGGCTAACTCTGGACACCGAGTTTTTAGACCACATAAATAGCTCCATCATTTCTTAACAACTTTTCGAAGCCGGTTAAATTACGCTGAACAGACAGATATTTTTTTCATGCGAGTCAACTTGCGTGTCGTAGTTGGTTAGTCAATATTTGACATATGTAACGACCTTAATAAAGTGGCGTGACCAGTAAGTACCAGAGGCAATATAGGTGATCTGCAAATACTGGTTCCGGTTTGAGTGTTGTGGTATGGTGCTCATAGTTTTTGTTACTAATAAATAAATATTGGTGGACATTGTCAAATAGCACCATCCAGCCCGTAACTCGTAACAAATTTTATACTATGTGAACTAAATAACTGATAGGACACTTATGTACTTTTTCCAATGACATTTGGAATGTAATCATAGTTCGAAGTCAGCACTATGTATGAGCATTTTAGTTATATGTGAAAACCCCGTAAAATAACCAGTTAGTATTCTTATAAGCGGTGACGAGCTTGAGAATCACGTAATTCAAATTAAAAAACGTACGTAATGCTGACTACTGAAAAATGTTAGCATGTTTTCAATGACATGTTTGACTACCCTCATTGGACACCTTTAAGACATCTAAACGTCTGAAGATTTGAGATTATGTCTACTGTACTTGGGAATCATGATTCTATTTCATTTAAAAACCCCGCTATTTATAAATCTACAACCCATTGATTGCTTCGCCTAATATTAGGCATCGACAGACATCAAAATAACTCTTCAAAAAATATATTCCAAACAAAATAAATATGTTCAAAGCTAAAAATGCCAATTATTTTTTTGTATCCGCTCGACTGAAATTCACGCACCTAATTTATTTCGCTTAAATAAAACTCTGAATAGAAGAGCAAAGAATCCCAGGTATAAAAGGCACTTCTGAGAAGGTACAGTTCGCGATATAAGTATTAACAATTTCTGTTGAATATGTTTGTAATATTTATATCTGAAACTAGCGACCCGCCCCGGCTTCACACGGGTAGCATGTTATTATACATATAAACCTTCCTCCTGAATCACTCTATCTATTAAAAAAAACCGCATCAAAATCCGTTGTGTAGTTTTAAAGATATAAGCAAACATACATACATACATACATACAGACGCGGGAAGCGGAAAGCGACTTTGCTTTATACTATGTAGTGATTGAACAGTAAAAAAAATATCGTGGTCATACATAAATAAAATAAAAAATAAATATACGCGTCGACTTGAGAACCTTCTCCGTTTTTCGTCTGTTAAAAAATAACGAGTGTAGTTAATTATACTCGTTATATAAAAATTTATACTTGAATTTGAACTGAAATTTACTGAAACAGAAATTTATTATAATTGTATTCAAAAAAACAAATTTAATCATATTTTTCCCACATTATCAAGGCAATTAAAGTAATTCTTTTGAGTCTTATTAGTTTAATTATATGGGGGTTTAAGTAGCTATATGGCATTTACTGATAAGACAAGGCAATAATCCTATCTGATACACTTTATCCATAGTTCCAAAGTAGGTATCTTTCAAATCAAAGTAGATACCATTTTCCATATATACTGAAGTTGCTATATTGTTGAAGTTCCATATATACAAATTAATTAAATGAGTTAAGCACCTACTAGAATAATATAAACATTTTAAACGTTTATGTATTCGCCGATTTGCCGTTGATCTAAAAACGTCAGCAATAAAAGAGTAAACGTGGTAATTAGCCGTATCTAAAATAAAAAAATTACATGTTATTTTATAAACTTAAAGTGTATTTATTAAATTAATATGTTAAAATGTTGACTAAAACGTTGGCTACCTTGTGTTGGCGACTGTACACCAGCAGGTTTCACATCAAAGGCACCATGTTTCAATTACAAATACTGCATAATTAATTTTGTTTCCGACGGTGAAGCATTAATAGGGATGTATTCGTAGAACGATATTATACCCGTAAAGATGAAATTACAATGGATATGTTTCTGTTATAAATTGCAAATGTCTTGGGACGTTTTGGGAAAGCTAGTGGCTTATGAAATCAAAAGGAGATAAATCATTTTAGGTGTCTCGTGGAATAACCGTCTTCCGTTTCGAAAGTTCTTGAACAAATAATCCCAGAATATCCTAATAATATTATAAATGCGAAAGTTTGCGAGTGTGTATGTATGTTTGTTCCTCAATCAGGCCTAAACGACAAAACTGATTAAGTTATATATATATATATAAAATAAAGTCGTGTTAGTTACACTATTTACAGCTCAGAACGGCTGAACCGATTTGGCTGAAAATTGGCGGGGAAGTAGCTTAGAACCAGGAGACGGACATAGGATACTTTTTAGAACGGGAACGGGAACGGGATCGGGCACTTAACACAACATTTTGTTAATTCTAAAGCGATACGAAGTTCGCCGGGTTAGCTTGTAATATATACAACAAACTGAGCTAAGCTTGTACGGGAACCACTATATATTTTTTGATTACACACTTATGCCGCATTTTGTGGACATGTCACCTAGTGCAAACGCGGCTTTATTATACACATTAGAACACCAAACACAGAACTAACTTCTGTGTTCATTAATCGATGCCACAATCACAGCTTTGAGAGGAGTGGTACTTTCTACCAGCTGATTTTAATTAAAATAAAAATAGGATCACGACTTTCATCCCCAAGTACCGAAGATCCTTTGAAGATGTCTAGAGGGGGTAGTTAGAGGCACGTCCAAACTTAATATTTGGTACATGCCCACATTTTGCAGTAGTTAGCATTCCATACGTGACAGGTTGCAAGCCCATCGCCGCTTTATAAGAATACTAACTGGTTTCCTCACGATGTTTTCCTTCACCGTTTTGAGCACGTGTTTTTGATGCGCATATAAATTTTTCGAATACAAAAATCTATTGATGCACGCCGGGATTCGAAACCACGACCTTTGAAATGAAAGTCGTACCTCCCACTCGGCCAACACGGATTAATTTAGATCATCAAATAAGGAAAGGTACTCATAACTTTGTCACATATGTATAACCATTTGTCACAAAGCATATATGGTACATCATCTTTTTCATTTCATTCAGAGCGCCGCGCCGACAAGCGGTAATCTGATAAATTCATAGAAACGCGAGAAAATAAAGGAATACTGCCTTGATTCTGCGAAATATAAGATTTTATGATCTTTCTCGTACGTCACCTTTAGATACCAACATAAAAACAAATTACGTTTGTTTATCCCGGATACTGTGATAGGTAAACAATGCTATTGCTTTCATAGTAGTTAAGAAACAGAGAGAAGGGAAAAACGAAGGCGCTCTAACATAAGCACCCACTTGTAAAAGATAGGTACGTAATTTTGAAAACCGAACATCTGAGTGTCGAACGAAAAGATAAACTCAGTTAGAAACTGGGAACATCGCATTTTTTTTTATAATAACTGAGCAAAGAGGTCGGTCACCGTTCACCTCACTTGATTCTCACAAAAGATCCTCGCTTAATCTCAAGGCCGTGTAAAATCGAGCTTCAAAACATAATACATCAAAGAAGCTTTTTAGACCAGAATAGATAAAGCACGTAGACGGAGGCCTCGGAACACGCATTTTCTCCTGTCAATTTTGCATAATTTATTACACAAACCATGACTAAACAACACTGGTGTTTATAAAAAAAAATATTTCCGCCGACGCCTGTTTTTGTAAGACCGCAAGGAAAGAACAACACTTAATTTGAAGGCATTACTAAACAAAGGATTCCAGATTTGAATGCGTAGAGTGACTTCGCGCGCCCGCCAGGAGTTACATAAACTTCAAAAATAGAATTTCGACGTCGCAGCCCAGTTTACGACTTGCCTCGTAAACGGGGTGGGGTGGCCGAAAGGGGAACACAGCATATTTTCACCTTTATCTAGAAAGGGATTCGGTCATGTTTGAGCGATGGCAGAATTATGTTAAGCATTGAAAAAAGTGGTTATAATTTGGGTCCGACGGATGTAAGCTTTTGTTGATTTTTTGGTAAATACTATTCAATTCAGTGATCGTGCATGAAAATACTTTGTTATACACCAAACAATATAACTTTACATCCTTGTAAAGTAAACCTTAGGATTGAGTGGAAAGATCGTTGGGAAACAATTAAAAACATTATTTAAACAGCATTTAAACAATAAATAAATATTCTAACTAAAAACTTTTTTTAAATTGGTCGAGTATTTAATCCATTACAGACAAACAAAAACATATATGTATATTACTTATTATAATATTTGTGTAAATTAAAATCCACAACCTGAAACTTCCAACGCTCACGAATACCTACTTTAAGAGGTTAAACTGAAAATAAAGTTTAGTAAGATTTCCGCAGCTCGGTAGATATATCAAAAGATTTACGGCTTATGTGACCGTTTTATATTTTTTTCTCCGCGACTTTTAAAACTTCCGCTGATCTTTTAAATAATTTATTTTTAGGTCACTTCAACGAAAGATTTTGTTTTTAGCTTATTCTAATGTTACAACTGAAACAACTTTAAGTTAGCCCTTACAAAAACCCAAACATTTCACATATAACTTTAAGAAATGTTTGCCATTGTAATCTAAGATCTTGTGTAATTTGATTTTCATGTCTGAAGTTTGGTAAAAACGAGAAATAATTTTAAAAAAATCCAAAATCTATAACTCTCCAGACGTATACTACTATGATGCTGACTGACTGACTGACAGTCAACGCACAACCTAAAGTAAAATTTTGAGTGTAGTTATCTTATTTTTATGGTGACACTCAACCCCTAAAAGGGTTGAAGCGGGGTTTAAGTCTGTTAGAAAATAACTTCACGTGGACAAAGTCTCGAAGGTTTCCATTTTGTACATTTAAACAATACTACCTTCCATTCACTTGATTGCTCACGTGGAACCCGAATAAAAGCAGATCTACAAGCTAAACCAGGTCATGAACTATATCTGTTCCAAATCCAATCTGTTACATCTAAATCAGTTCAGCTGCTACGGCGAACTTCATTGATCGAAAGTATGGCAGACATCCCTTCAAGTCTCTGTGCGCTCTTATGAAGATGTTTAAATAGGATAGTCAGAGCTCTTCTAAATACTTCATTTTGCAGTATCTAGCATTCTAATCACTACATAGTATAAAGCAAAGTCGCTTCCCGCTTCCCGCGTCTGTATGTATGTCTGTATGTATGCTTATATCTTTAAAACTACACAACGGATTTGGTTGATCGGTTTTTTTTTATAATAGTTAGTTTAATAATAGTGATTCAGAAGGAAGGTTTATATGTATAATAACATAAGTAGGAAAACAATAACCTTGTATCATAGATTCATCAATATTGGAATAGGCAATTTAGCTTCAAATAACATCAACAAACAAATTATTTTCCTCCCAAGCTGTGGGCAGGATATTATCCATTATACTCGCGAATCCAAAGTTATGCTTACAGATAAGCAATCTAGCTTAGCAACAGTTTAAAGACGCTTAATATTACATACTAGCAACCATCCGCGGCTTTGCTCGCGTGGTACCTGGATAAAAAGTAGTCTATTCTATATGTTCCAGGGTAAGATATGTATAATCCAAGTTTCATACAAATTGTTAGGGCGTGAGTGGCAACACAGATCCATACAAACATCCTTACAAACATTCGGGTTTATAATATCAGTAAGATTAGTAAGATGAGTGCTCCTCGAGGAATAGATTAAGTGTTATTTACGCAGGTGCTTGTAGAGAGCTCCTTATAAAATCATTATTTTAGTGGTAGTTCGAAATTTACACCTTTTAATTACGTTTATGAAAGACTATGGTAGCCCTCGTTCATAAGTTATTTTCAAATAGACTTCAACCCCCCAGCACCCCTTTAGGGGTTGGGTTTCGGGAATTCCTTTCTTAGCGTATCCCTACACGCCAAAAAGGAATACACTCTCCAAATGTTAAGTCTCTAGGACCAATGGTTTAGGCTCTGCGTTGATAGATCAGTCAGTCAGTCAGTCAGAGTTCAAGAGTATTATATAGGCTAGCCTCACAGCTCAGTTGGTAGCAGCTCGGTTTTCTGCGCTGTAGGTTGTGGGTTCGATCCCCACGCAGGACAAATATTTGTGTGATAAACATAGATGTTTGTTCTGTGACTGGGTGTTATTATGTATCAGATGTATGTATTTACAAAAAAAAGTATAAAGTATTTTATCAGTTATTTATATAGTACAAGTTTGGGAAAACATGGCGCTTTGCGATAATGTAAAAAAAAAGAAAGTTAGAAATATTTAGATTTATTTCTAGTCTGATACAGATTGACCTAAAAAACCCGGCCAAGTGCGAGACGGACTCGCGCACGAAGGGTTCCGTACCATTATCTATGAAAAACGGCAAAAAAATCACGTTTGTTTTATGTAAGCCCCACTTAAATATTTATTTTATTCTGTTTCTAGTATTTGTTGTTATAGCGACAACAAAACCCGTTTCCGTTTTCACCTTTTGGGTACGGAACCCTAAAAACTAAAAAAAATTGTGACAAACTTATCAGTTTCATAATATGGCACTTTCTCAAAATCAGGCTGCTTGAATTTAATTGTATATTTTAAGCTATTGCATAGCTTCTATCGCGGGCCTTGAGCGTGGAGACCGAATCCAGAAATTTCGTAACGAAAATTTTACGAGACACTCACACTCACGCAATATGCGTGAGTGTGAGTGTTAGAGATTTCTCTTTTTGGATTTCAAAAAATCGATTATGTAAATTACACATATAAATCGATTTTTGTAAACTAAGTTTTCCGAACGCGAACCGAATCGTTCGTTGGCCATTTTCCCGGACGTGAACCTACATATAGTCGCCTCCCAAACGGAAACCGACTCATCGGTCTTGTCTCCGAACGCAAACCGAACCATTGATCGTTTTTCCGAACGTGATCCGACCAATAGTCGCTTCACAAACGGGAACCGACCCATCGATCGTCTCTCCGAAAGCGATCCGAACCATATAATTCGATTTTTTGGAAAATCGATTTATTTGTAGGGACAAAAAATCGATTATTAATTAATAGATTTTTTTCAATCAATATTACATCCCTATGACTCATGTCATGCCTGCTTAGAGTGATTTTCGCATTCCAGCGCCATCTAGTTTCATTTGATGATACTACGTTATTATAGGTGCTTTTCGCGGTCTCATGCGAAAGCTCGGGGTTTGAGAGGTTCGCAATTCCGCTGGCAGGTGGCGCTATTTTACCACTATCGGTAAATAGGTGGTACTTCACAGACATGATCGACTAAAAAGTTTGAAATTGAATTATTGAATTCATGTAGTTAGGTAAATATCGAATCCTGGCCGTGCATCAATGGATATTTCTGTTCGAAAAATGTATATGCGCGTTACACGTGCTTATAACGGTGAAGGAAAACATCGTGATTAAACCTGTTAGTATTCTTGAAAGCGACGACGGGCTTGCAACCTGTTACGTGTGGAATGCTAACTACGTAGTTAGGTAAATAGGTAGGTTAAAGATTTTGACATCTATCGATGAATAGCAGAACTTTTAATGACTTTTTGAAATATCACGCTTGTCTCTTTAGTTTAGCAACTCGCCAATAGGTGGCATTGGTTGTATCGGCGTTACTGCGCATGCCTAATCCCCCTCTTCCCCCGCAATCTAGGGATGTAAAAAAAAAAAAAAAAATTATTTTTAAGCTATTGCATAGCTTCTATCGCGGGCCTTGTGCGTGGAGACCGAATCCAGAAATTTCGTAACGAAAATTTTACGACACACTCACACTCACGCAATACGCGTGAGTGTGAGTGTTAGAGTGATTTTCGCATTCCAGCGCCATCTAGTTTAATTTGATGTTATTACGTTATTATAAGTACCTACTTTTCGCGGTCTCATGCGAGGCGACCGCTCGGAGTTTGAGAGGTGAAAGATGTTTGCAATTCCGCTGGCAGGTGGCGCTATTTTACCACTATCAGTAAATAGGTGGTACTTCACAGACATGATCGACTAAAAAGTTTAATATTTCTGTTCGAAAAATGTATATGCGCGTTACACGTGCTTATAACGGTGAAGGAAAACATCGTGAGGAAACCTGTTAGTATTCTTGAAAGCGGCAACGGGCTTGCAACCTGTTACGTGTGGAATGCTAAAATAAATAATTATAATTACATAAGTTGATAAAAAATGTTATGCAATAGCTTTACCGCGGCAGTCTCCGAGTGCCACACGACTTTTTTTTTCTTATTCAATTTATTAGCGACAATTATTATTGTCCTCTGTTGTCTGTAGCATTGCCATTATCATAGGATTTCTGAAAAATACATCCTTTACATTCCTGTTTTATTATCGATTCGAAAATAATCGATAATAAAACAGTCACAAGTTGAATATCCTTCAGGATTCAGCAATTTGGTTTTCGTTATTAGTAAGGGTAGGTAGGTGTGTTAGTAAGTGTGCTTGTGCCTTTTGTATTCGGAAGTCTTATTACACCCTGCATAAAGGCATGTAAAGCCTGGTTATTTTTCACAACGTATCTACTAACTAAAGCACTTTATAGAAGATATTTTTAAGCATTATTGCGAGCTCGCGTGTATTTTATAACAAGTTTTTGTGATTTAGAAGCTCTCGAGGGATGAGGGGGATGCAAAATGAATCTGTGCTATAACAAACTACGAAGCCAAAACCAGTTTGATTTTAGAGTCATTGGTTTTTTGGGGTTCCGTAACCAAAGGGTAAAAACGGGACACTTACTAAGACTTCGCTGTCCGTATGTCTGTCACAGGGCTATATCTCATGAACCGTAATAGCTAGAGTTAAAATTTTCACAGGTTATGTATTTCTGTTGCTGCTATAACAACAAATACTAAAAACAGAATAAAATAAATATATAAGTAGGTCTCCCATGCAACAAACGTGTTTTTTGCCGTTTTTTATAGATAATGGTTCGGAACCCTTCGTGCGCGAGTCCGACTCGCACTTGGCCGGTTTTTTTATGTAACTAGCGACGGCTAAAAGCAGAAGCACAAATTACATAAAACTTATTTTTAACCGACTTTGTGTACCTCAGAGATAAAAGAAGGTAAGTGTTTATTTAAAACTGATAGAATTAGGTATGATGAGTTTAGTTCTACAATAACTTTCGCGTATATTACCTATTAGATTATCTTTATGTTTATCTGTTTGTACATTCATGATTTACTCGTTCATGAATCGCTATAACCACTGATTTAATCGGGCATTCATGATTTACAAAAGTTCTCATCTCTCATCAGTTTTTTAGATTAAAAACGAAACTATCGTATACGTAAAACGTATAGTGCTCTAACACGTGTTCAACTTGTTTAGTAATATGTACCTTTCTCACACTTTGTTTTCTGTTACAATATCTGCTGAAAATAGGCAACTGTGTTAGGAGGGTCTAAAACTTTTGTTTAATAAGAAACGTCGATCGTCATATCACGACCGTAACATAGCGGTATGTGACCTTTCATTCTATGAATAAAGTGAAACCATGGCAGAGCATAAGAAACCCTGATCGTATCAGGCCAAAATTCAAATTTGGTTTCTTTGGAACGTAAATACATCATTTGGTTACAATTTTGCGCGTCATGGTGTCATGGTGTTTTGGTGTCATGGTGTCATGGTGTCATCGTGTCATGTTGTCATGGCGTAATGGTGTCGTGGTGTCATGGTGTCATGGTGTCATGGTGTCATGGTGTCATGGTTCCATAGTGTCATTGGTGTCAATCACTAAGTACATGGAAATCGCTGCGTGAATCACCTTACAGCCGTTATGAAAGACTCACCGTATCTTTGAAAACCAGCGTTTTCCTCCCAACAGCCAATTTTTAATTAAAACTTTCATTGAAGCACTTTCTACTTCGCCGTGCATTGTAACGAAAACACGTTTTAGTTTTAGTTCTCTAAATCAATTTAGCTTAATGGAATACTACACGAGTACAGTCAAGAGCCACGGAACAACTGGAATTGGTATCACACACTATTGTGTGATTGTGTGTAAAAGCAACTCCATTCGATTCCAGATTTCGATACTAATGAGTATCGAAATCTTTGTCGCCAAACTCACACATAAATATAGATTACACACTTACACAGGTCTTTATCACGTAATTACCTTTAATTTATTTCCCCGACGTTTCGACTATGTTACTATAGCCATGGTCGCAGGCAGACTAATCACGGTAGTTTGAACTCACACAAACAAACAAATGAATATATATATATATATCCACACACTAATAAACAATTCGTTTGATTGGTCGAAGAGACGTTTGAGCATATACTCTAATTCTACTCTAAATCTAAAGTATTGGCGCACCTCTTCGCCCACCTACCACTTCTAATCTATTCTATGTTTTGTGTCAAGAAACCAACTGTAAACTTTACCAACCAGGGGGGTAAAGATAAAGATAAAGATCATTCATTTGCTTGAACACAATGTTAGGTTACACAGATGATAATAAATAATATTTTAGATTCAATTATGTTCTACTAAAATTAGCATGCAAATGTTATAGTAAAATAAAAACAATATTATTTTATAATTAATGTCAAAAAAAATAAAAAGTAATAATAGTAACAGGCTCAATAGAAATATGGTAATGTCAAAATTTATCTGTCATAAAATCGTTAATATTATAATAGCATTTGTTGATTAATAATTGTTTGAATTTAGTCCTAGATATATTATCGTCAAGATCTTTCAATGATTTAGGTATTTTGTTGTAGATTTTACGTGTCATATAGACTACACTGTTTTGTAGGCTTAACACTATCATAACGACAACGTATCGTCCAAATGCCAAAACGGACACTTTTATTATACAAAAAGTGTCGTACTACAAAGCCGTATTGGCCGAGTGGGAGGTACCTCGACTTTCAATCTGAAGGATGGATTTATCTGTTCGAAAAAATTATATGCGCATCAAAAAACACGTGCTTAAAACGGTGAAGGAAAACATCGTGAGGAAACCAGTTAGTATTCTTATGAGCGGCGATGGGCTTGCAACCTGTCACGTATGAAATGCTAACAACTGCAAAATGTGGGCATGTGCCAAATATAATGTTTGGACTACCTCTACTAGACATCTTCAAAGGATCTAAGCGTCTGGAGATCTGAGAGGATGTCTACCGTACTTGGGGATTACAGTTGTGATCCTATTTATATTTTTTTTTTTTCAAAAAGTGTCAGTTTTGACTTTTGGACGATACGTTGTCGATACGACAGTGATTCGTGCTCAGGCCACAGTAATCCCCTGTATGTTATGTCATGTTCACTGTTCATGATTTCTTTGGTATTATAAATTTAAAATTCAACTAAATACCTGATACAGATAATAAAAACAGGACCGATATAGTGATAGCCTAGTTGATAGCCTAATGGTAGGCTTTTGAAGAATTGAAGCTTTGGCCGAACAAGTAGAATAACATAATTTCTATTTGTGTTTATATCGAAACTGTTTTTTTGCCAATAAAAGGTAAACGGCCTCATACGTGTTTGTATTATATTTCAAAACATTATTTTATTTTTTAATTATTCTGTCTAGACAGATGTTGTCCTGTCAAATTTCAATAATCACACAGAAAAAAGCACTTTCAGTTTTTCCTGCCACCCTTGTGCTTTTTTCTGTGTGATTATTGAAATTTGACAGGACAACATCTGTCTAGACAGAATAATTAAAAAATAAAATAATGTTTTGAAATATAATACAAACACGTATGAGGCCGTTTACCTTTTACAGACAGCTAGTTTCTATAAAAAAATAGAATTGTTCAACTTATTCTAAGATATTGTTCTGTAACTTTTTGACCGAGTTAGACCGAGGGCCTTGGATTAACCTATAGTTAGAGTATCAACTAATATATGTAATAAAATTGAATTATGGTCTAAAATACCCTAATTATTAAAGCGTTTCATTCAAATACTTGATAAAGATGTCCAACCACGCAAATATGCACATAAAAACACACTCGTTTGCGAATGCAATAGCGATTAATAGTAACCGGACTTTGGTATGGCACATCACTGCCTGGGCCTTTATTCAAATCATCCAAATGATTACAATAAACAAAATAATATTTGCATTGTAGTGCCAAAAATTTGCTCAGCAAAGGTGACTCACGCTTTTCTACCGCTTCGTCATGAACCTATAAGTTGTGCCATGAGAACTGCCGGTAACTAGTTTACAATAGCAATTTGAGCTCAATTGAAATCGCTCACCCGTAAACCATTAAGGGCATGCATTCAACATTTTTAGTTAATATATGACATGCACAAATAACTATGCAAAACTTACCATGGAAGTAAAAAACTAAGTAATAGAATAATAAAAAAAAACAAATAGGACCACGACTTCACGAATGCAATCCCCAAGTACGGTAGACATAAATCTCTCTCAGATCTCATGGTACCTAGAAGAGATCCTTGAAGATGTTTAAAGTGGGTAGACAGAGGCAAGTTAACATGCTGTAGTATTAATAATCCTCAATTCGAATAGACAGAGATAGTTAGTTAAAACAAAAAAAATCATATAGTTCCTAAATTACATTAAAATGATTTCATAAAAATAGAAGATTTGTAGATATATAAAAAAAACCTTGAGAGAGACAACAAAAACACTTTTTCGCGTGCAGATACGAGTACCATCGGGGAATTCAATTGTAGACCCCCTTTGACTATTGTCAAATTTTTCCATATTAAACAGGATTTCCAGAAATAGCGTCCACCCGAATTCACTATAAAATGTTTTGCGAGGTTTTTTGTTACAATTGTTTATTTTCTAAATTAGATGAATAGTGAATCTAGCAGATTCACACATTACTATAGAGTAATATTGAAATCTATTTGCAACATCTAGATGTTGTACCATCCCCACGAGAAGTGGGATAAGGGGGATTAGCACGAACCACTATCGTATCGACAACGTATCGTCCAAATTGACACTTTTTGTATAGAAAAAGTGTCAGTTTTAGCATTTGGTGTGATCAGGCCACAGGTCAGGAAAAATAAGATGTAATATTGAATAGTTAAAAATTAGACATACTGCATGTTTTTTTCTATGTTTATGGGTTATTTAAAATAAACGTCACTTTTTTAACCGACGAAAAACGGAGACGGTTTTTTCAAGTCGACGCGTGTTTTTTTTTATCCTTAAATAAACTGACACTAGTAGAGGGTATACATGAATAGGGAGTTTCGGACAAAAAGGCCATAAATGCCTATTACACTCAATGGGCCGTCAATGGGTATAAGTTGGGTTTTTTACCCAAATTCCCATAGATGGACAATGGGCATTTCTGGAATATTCCTTAATGGGACACCCTGTCTGTTAGATTAAGAAGTCTTTGTGGGAGTTGAATTATTGTACAACCGAATTGAGGTGACACCTCAATTCACACTAAAAGGGTACACAATCCAATTTCTTCAGGGTACGTTTTGGGTTTCCGTACATATAAACAGATAAACGGGGCCAAGAATCGCCGTAAACATTTCAAGTTTTTGTTCAAGTATTTCACACAATAAAAGAAAAAAAACATTTAGAAGCTAACGTTGAATACAATCAGGAGAACGAACTCGTAAACTGTGAAACTTTTGCAAAAAAAATCTTGCGAATATTTTCCTGGATAGAACGGGCGCACGTAACCTCAATAACATACAGTTTCTCTCGGTTTTAAAAGGGAAAAACTAAAAAACAGTCAATTACATTAGCTTGGCCGTTCCTATTACATGAAATGCGAAACAGAATGTGGCTGTGGTGGGCATAGGGCTAGCTGTCGACGTCCGGCTCTTTTCAATTCTAATGCTCATTACTAGTAAGAGGTATAATATTATTTTTATTAATGCACTAGCTGCTCGCCCCGGCGTCGCATGGGTGGTACCTGGATAAAAAGTAGCCTATGTGTTATTTTGATGTATATTATCCGTTCAGTAGTTTTTGCGTGAAAGATTAACAAACACACACAACCACACAGTAGTGTAGCATAAGTTCTTGAATAGACTAGATGACATGTTGACTTGAAATGACTAGATGTCGGGTTAAACGTGACAAACGTAAATCTATATCTTTATGAATAAATATTATATTCTGTTCGTTGGTAAGCGCATCATTTGAAGAGCAGCTGGATTGATTAGCCAATTATTAATTTTCGTAATAGCCCAAATAAGGTCCCGTTTTTACCCTTTGGGTACGGAACCCTAATTACCTTCACCTTAAATCTGCCGTATTATATTTTTCCGACTTTCCACGTACAAACCCTAAACGTTCTGAATAGCGCAAAAGGCGCTGTGTTATTCGCGTTATTCAAATGTATTATTTTTCGTAGGTTAATTGCGTTTTGAGGAGTTGAATATTTCGGTGGAAGTATGTTATTGATGTGTTTTTGGACTGAATTGAGGCAATCAGTTAAATTGGATCTGAATTCGTGAGCGAAACGTTTCTGGTAAAAAGGCACGTATCAAATGAATCTGATTCAATAGTTTTTTTGTCCTCATTAGAACATACAGAAAATAAATTTATATTTTACAAAAAAATATATTGATATAGGTAGAATAGGTTGTGTTTTCTGAAGACCGTTATAAGGAATCTATAGATAGCTCAACTGATCTAGATTAGTTTTTGGCCTACGAAATAGAAGGAAGATCCACAAACTTAAAGTAATGCTTAATAAAAAATAACATGAAATAGGATAACTGCTGCTCCAGAAGCTCAGATCATTGAAGATATATAAAAGGAGTTGTCAGTGGTAGTAGTTAGCATTCTATACGTGACAAGTTGCAAGCCCATAGCCGCTTATAAGAATACTAACTGGTTTCTTCACAATGATTTCCTTCACCGTTGGGACCACGTGTTATGTAAATTTATCGAGTAAAAAATCCATTGATTCACGTTATTATCCAAGAACGCCGGTATTAATTATTTTTAGTCCTACCAACTACTAGTTAATCTGGTGACCGCTCAAGTGACGCTACGCGCGTAGCTGCGTGTCTACGGCGTAGCAATAGGCGTAGGCATAGCAAGTCGTCCCATAAAATTATGAGGTTGTTACTAGGCAAATTTATCCAGTATGAGTGTGAGAACTGCAAAATTCTAGTATTTCCAAGACCCTAAAAAGGTTAAAAAACAGTAATAAGATATTTTGCACAGTAAACCCAGTCAAAAATTCGACATCCTTCGTCGGAAATCGATTTAGCTTTGGCCCGTGCTCTATGTTGGGATAACTTTACCTACGTTCATTCTTTCATTCGTTCATTTCTCGTACCTTAGTTCAGTTGGTAGTCTATTCCTACCCAGGACAAACATTTGTGTGATGATCATTAATTTTTTTTCTGTAATATTTTCTTCGCCTTATCCCTCGTCCTCGTGGGGTCGGCACAACATGTAGATGTTGCAAATGGATTTGGCTTGGGGTGTTTTACAACCGGCCGCTTGCCTGACGTCAACCCTTCTTGGGAATGTAAACTACTCTAACCACCAAAAATAAATTATATATATTACGTGTTCAGATTGAAAGCTTCGCGGAACCGAAGCCTCGATTTTTGGGTTCTTTCAGGAAAAAAATACCATTCAACTTCTCTTTGCTTTTATTTTAACACTGTCGTTCTAATTCTTCCAAAAAAGTAATACACAAAATTTCAAAACTATATTCCAAAAAGGTTTTCGTAAATAATTACAAAAAGGTTTTATCGTGCACATTATGTATGTTGTCTATTGATGTGTATTTGAGTATATATTTTCATAAGTTAAACGCTGTTTAGAGTATTCTCAAGAGTAGTTACAAATCCGGCTTCAAATTCCATTATACCACCTTCCAATTCAGTATAATTTAACCCAGCACGCAACCATAAACAGGCTTCCTCATACGTTCCTCATAATTGTATGAAAACAACCATCTCACTGTTAAAATTACTAAACAAAACTCTTCAGTGGCTATTAAATTCATCACGCGACATACCTATTTCGTTGGTCAGGGCTGGGTCAAGAAACACCAGCATAACTTGAGTCTTTTTAAAACCCATATCCTTTAAACCCCGTCTCATTTTACACTGGTGCTTTCTAGCCAAAAATTGTAAGGATACAAGGAAAAATGTGTTTTATTACGATGATTATAAAGCTTTTGGTAGTGGTAAAAGGAACCTGGTATTTATAATGTAGGAAATTATTGGGCCTACGGGCGCGCTCGTCAAATTTTGTTGCTAATTAATTTTATAGTGTATCGAGTTCAATGATGTAACGGGGTGGAATGTAAAGGCCTGAGAGGCGAGCTCAACATCAAAGTTATTTAGTTACTTGAACGTAAGAGACCCAAAGGATCATATTTTCTTGAATGCTCTGTTCTATGAAGCTTCAGTAATTTTAAGACTATCGTTGACAAGCATTTAACTCGAAAATCGACTACGCAATTTTGCAGGAAAATATAAATAAAAAAATTTAAATAGGATCATGACTGTAATCGCAGATTACGGTACACTCTCTAGGCACTTAGACCTTTGAAGATATCTAAAGAGGGTAGTCAAAGACACGTCCAAAAATCACATTTTCTAGTAACAAGTATTATTATATTATTATTATCAAGAGACATTTCAAAATGAACTTTGTTCATTTATTTAAATGAATACTTACCATTTGACTTTGACTTACTTTGGAATAGGTCAAGAAATTAATGACCATCTCATTATAACTATTAATTTTTACACGGGTCTTTATCGCGTACTACCATCTCAATAATAAATCGCCGCTGAAGTTCTGAAGAAAAAACAGTCCACAGATCCTTGCTAAATGGTGCTGAGTAAAATGTCCACCAATATCTGTCTATCTAATTACCTTTAAACGAGAAATAAAGAAATTCTTGTATATACAGCGAAGGGATGTCTGTCTGTAGCTACGTGTCTGATGCCTACGAATTGATATATAGACACACAGGTAAAGGAAACATACATCTCTCTCATTCTGAGTTTTAGAAGAAGTCTAAAAAAGAAGTGTGAAGTGTGTGTGTGAGTATATAATCTGAATCTCGGAAACGGCTCCAACGATTATTATTAAATTTAGTATACCGAGGGTTTTGAGAGCGATAAATTGATGTTGAGGTTTCATTTTTAGAAAACATCGTTTCATCGGTGTTTTCAAGCAATGAAATACCGAGCAAAGCTCGTTCATCCAGGTACTTTATATTTGTACAAGCTGTCCCGACAGACATTGTCTTGATAAATTTCAATAACTTAATAGAAAAGAGCTATTTTATTTTTTCCCGATTTTACAAAGTTTCGTGTTTTATTTTTCTAACATAAAAACAAACACATCAAAAAAAGAATTATCAAAATCGGCCCAGCTGTTCAGGCATTATGCCGTGACCAAGGGAAATAGGGATTTATTTTTATATAATACTAGCGACCCGCCCCGGCTTCGCACGGGTAGCATGTTATTATACATATAAACCTTCCTCCTGAATCACTCTATCTATTAAAAAAACCGCATCAAAATCCGTTGTGTAGTTTTAAAGATATAAGCAAACATACATACATACATACAGACGCGGGAAGCGGAAAGCGACTGCTTTATACTATGTAGTGATATAATAGATGGCAAAGATATAAGTATGTTACACCGTTTTGAACTCCATTGTAATTAAAGCTTTTACTTATTCGTATCTGCGTGAAAGGCAAAAACTGGACTCGGAAAGACGTACAGACACGGCACCGCTAGACGACCATAAAACAACGTAACTGAAGGTACAAAACATAATTCATTCCTATTTTAAAACAAAAGTCCCTGTTCACACCAGCCGCGTCAAAGCGGTTTTATTTAAATCTAGAAGCAGAGAGGTAGCAAGAGATAAGTCGTTCTTATTAATCCCTAACTACATTTAATTATTTATTAATACATCTATCATTATCATTAGGCGGCGATGGGCTTGCAACCTGTCACGTATGGAATGCTACTGCGCTTCACTTTTAATGTGAGGGTTTCAGTATTGCTTAATCAGCTTTAATTTTATGGTACAATTTACTTTAGAGTTCTTTTATAAAAATTAAAGAAAGAAACACGATCAGTGAATTGTTTCTAGATATATTTATCATTCGAAGATGGCTTTTAATAATCTCATTTTTGCGTTTTAGCTCCAAATCCAAAAATGTTTAAAGATATAAATAAATAAATAAATAAATATTGGCGGACTTTACACACAACACCATCTAGCCCCAAACTAAGCAAAGCTTGTACTATGGGAACCAGATAACTGATAGAATACTTATTTATTTTTTGTTTTTTGTAAATACATACATAATATACATAGTAACACCCAGACACAGAACAAACATCTATGTTCATCACACAAATGTTTTCTCTGGGTGGGGATCGAACCCACAACCTACAGCGTAGAAGGCAGAGTTACTACCAACTAAGCTGTGAGACCAGTAATTATAATTTAGTATATAATTACAGTTTTTACCTAAATTACTTGTGAAACGACTCATTCTCAATCGGGCTACACATACAATACAGATTGAGATATTATATGATTTATTTAACGAAAACCCATGACGGGTTTTCGTTAAATATTATAATTCCTTCCTAATAATATTATAAATGTGAAAGTTTGTGAGTTTGTATGAATGTTTGTGCCTCAATCAGGCCTAAACGACAAAATGGATTAAGTTGAAATTTGCTGTAAATGTAGATATAATGCCCGAATAAAACATAGACTACTTTAAAATACGAAAAACATCCTTAAAATGGTTATTGAAATTTGACAGGACAACGTCTGTCACTGGTCGGCTAGTAAAATCTAAAAGAATAAAAACCAGCCATGAAGTACACAGATTAGGCACTTAGTTATCATTAAAGTTTCTCCTAAATCCGTCCCTGTATAGACCTAGAAATCTAGGTCCTACTTCCTAGAACGGCTGAGTGTTGCCAGACACGCAATTGACCCATCAGAGGCATAGCCTTTATTTTATCTGTGCCTCTGTGTACTTTGGTTTTTTTGCGATCATGTTTGTGCAGTTTTGCTAAATTAAGAAACAAACTACACAGATAGCTATGAAATATTTATTTTCATACAAGAAAACAAATTGTAGAGAATAAAAAAATTGTACGCGCCAAACTTCGGAACGACTGCACCGAATTGAATATTTTTTTTTGTGTTTTGTTGGTTAATTGTCAGGACAAGGTTTGCATGAAATACATTTTTGATAAATCCACAGTAAACTTTGTAAGTACGGGAAACACTGAAAGTGCTTTTTTTTGGCTGGCCTCATAGCTCAGTTGGTCTGCCTTCTGCGCTGTAGGTTGTGGGTTCGATCCCCACCCGGGATAACATTTGTGTGATGAACATAGATGTTGGTTCTGTGTCTGGGTGTTTATATATAATAAGTATGTATTTACAACAAAAACGTATAAATGTATTTTATCAGTTATCTGGTTCCCATATTACAAGCTTTAGTCTTTTCTTAGTTTGGGGCTAGATGGCGCTGTGTGAAATGTCCACCAACATTTATTTATTTATTACTAGCTGACCCGTGCCCGCTTCGCTGTGCGTAAGACATTTCTAATACCATCGTGGACTTTTTTGTAGACGTTTTTAAGGTGTACAATACTGTAGTACATTATTTTGATATATCTCGTGGGGTTCAGCCAGCATTTGCAATGTAAGCGCAAAAAAATGTGTTTATTTACGACATCACATTAGAAACCTCTAAAATTATCAGTGTTTCTCTACTATATTATGCATGTATTATACATATAAACCATCCTCCTGAATCACTCTATCTATTAAAAAAAACCGCATCAAAATCCGTTGTGTAGTTTTAAAGATATAAGCAAACATACATACATACAGACGCGGGAAGCGGAAAGCGACTTTGCTTTATACTATGTAGTGATTTATATCTATGGGACATTGAAATTTGACTGGATAACGTTTGACGAGACAGCTAGTTTTAAATATTCGACGATTAAAAAAGGAGGAGGTTCTTAATTATCTTTGTTAATCTTAATTATTGTATATAAATAAATAAATAGATAATAAATATTGGCGGACTTGACACACAACGCTTGTCAAGTCCGAAAAACAAACACAAACTACAAGACACAGACACAAACTAGGCAAAGCTTGTACTATGGGAACCAGATAACTAGTAGAATACTTATATACTTTTTTTTTGTAAATACATACTTATTATAAATAGTAACACCCAGACACAGAACAAACATCTATGTTCATCACACAAATATTTATCCTGGGTGGGGATCGAACCCACAACCTACAGCGCAGAAGGCAGAATTACTACCAACTGAGCTGTGTGACACCTCATCTTATTACCTAGTTAACCGATTTCGTTAATTTGTTTTAATGTGTAGAGAATAACGTTTCTTGACTTATGGATTGGTCGAAACATTTTCGTCTGTTTTCTTTTTAGTTTTTAATTATTCTATGGTACTATTAAAATTTAACAGGATAACGTCTTTCGTGACTTGTATGTACCTATAGTATGCGACGCTCATGACAAAGAGCATCTGAATTGTCACGGAACGTCAACGAAACGATGTTGAAACATGGTAATTTACCGTATTTATATTTAAAATAATTAATAACCGCGATAATTTTAATTTGATTTTTTTCATTCTAGTGTCAATAAAATTGAGAGTTGCTATTTGATTTAAAATTACCAAAATTCAATTTAGCATACATGACGTTTTGTTTATTCTCCGGTCATTGTTGTTATTCCTACGAGTAGTAGCTTAAACTTATCTCTTAAAATTTCCATATTTTTATTTCAAATGGAACTGACTGCTCTTAACATAAATATACCAAAGATGTTCAGGGTTTATTAATAAGGATTTTGTTGTAAGATTTTTAGGTGTTTGATAATTTCGTTTCTAATACTAACAAAAAACTACTACTAAATACTCGTTACAGATATATTTCAACATCGTTATTTCTGACGTTATCCCAAAATACCTATGACTATTTTTTACGAGTGTTTTTTTTATTTTTTATTTTAGTTAGTAACTCTATAAATAAAATAATTATGGGATAATTCCAAATTCATCTTCGACAAGAAAACAAACAACCCATTAAAATCCGTCGGAGTACCCGTCACGGAGTAATCTATGTAAATACTCGTTTATGAAAAAAAAAGTTTTGAACTCGGTTCAAAAGGGTCGCAAAAATAGGTATCGTAATAGGATTGGCATAATTCCTTTTGGTTTAGATTGGTCGTTATCAAAAGAGGTTGGATTTTTCCGGTTTGAGGTTTCATGCTAATGTCATTTACCTTTTTTTAACACGTCAGTGTGTCACCGCGTTTTAGTTGTATTAGTGTCAACGCAAATAAGCACATACTGATAAAAACTTAATCTTTTATATTATTTTACTGATATTATTTGTGTATGTGTAGTAGTCAAAATATCAGTTCTCTCGATGGTTCAAAATTCCTGTTTTCTCGTATTACTTTCATTTTGGGTATATCATAAAATAAATAAATAAATAAAAATAGACTTTACTCTTTCTATAGTATTGTTTAAACAAACCTAGTAGGTTACTTATGTAAGTACATAAATTAAATACAAGTAGGTATGCCTCCTTAATTTCTTTCTCAGTCGATATTATTTGTTACCTCAAATAATGTATACTGATATGGTTGTTAACTCAACCAATCAATTTGCTCAGGAATTCCATGGAGTAGATCCTAAACCCATAATCAGATTACTTCACTGTCACCATACCATCGGAAATTGATAGGTGGGCATAGGCACTACAGTGGAGCTCTTCATAAAGAAAGGATCATCGAAAAAAATGATAAGCATTAAGCCGTGTTTGTTGCCTGATTCTTCTAGGTTTGGTCGCGAAAAACAGGCGTAGCTTCACCTAGCGCCTAAGACGTTTCAAAGTGATCCTTGTGATTTTATTGAAATAAATTACTGACTTTGTCTGCAAGTTTTAACTTTTTCAAACAACAAGTGAAGTTATACAAAAGTATTACAAAAAATCTCCATGAATTGACCTACAGGAAAAGGTTCTACATAGATTCGGTATATTTGTTGGTTTAGTGTTTCCTCGGGTACGGAACCCGAAATAAAAACAATCATGGCACTATCAAAAATCGCTGAGCATTCAAAAGGGTTAAATCGAATAGGCCTCAAGGCTCTACCTTGCTTCCGCCTTAACACTTTTTCCTCAGTTTTTTTACTTACTCTTGGGTACTTTTATATACGTTGCTTATGTAAACTGTTTTAGTAGCAAATATTTTTGCGCTATCTTAACGTTATACGTAAAGTATATAAGTATTTAGAATCGGAACAAACACGATTAAAAGATTAAAGAAATATTTTGTAGGTGTGATTCATTTCCTGCTCACAAAGTATTAATCAAATATTTGATTTAAATTTATAATAAACACGCTATTTAAATTAGTTAACAAAAAAATAAAATTGACAAAGTCTATTGACGCAAATTAAACGTTATCAGTTGATGTAGCCACAAAAGAACAATTAACAAGATAAAACAGATAACAGACAAAGCAACCTGTTCATTTAAACACATGAGTTGACATAACCAGCTGTTTGAAATGTTCTGTAGTTGTTGGAGTACTCGTGAAAATAATTTAAAGTGAAAAAGTTGTTATGTTACCATTTTATAAAAAAAACTTCAAAGAGAAATGTATTTTTTAAATGGATATTTTTTATAAATGTTTGGTTTTCATTTATTGAAATGAAAATGGACGGGTTTTGTTTTGTCAATAAAATAAGATTTTCAAGCTGATTTTAATGGTTTAGTTTCTGTGGTCCAATTGAAACAAAACATTAAGTTATTCAATCCATACCTTACTCTTTTAAAAAAGTTCTTACTAAATATTTACTACAAATAGTAAAAAGAAAATGAATAGCATTTAGAAATCTTATCATTAGTTCCGACTTTTTGATTATGACGTATCGAAGTTCCAGTGTACATTAATTATACAACCGACTCGGTATCGTCTCAATAACGTTAGAAACTGGAGCCATCTCCTCATATCCTACTAGGAATATTAATCCACTCGCGTTGGCCGTCGAACTCATGAAAAGTTCGAGTTTGACTTAGAAGTTTCGATGTTTAGGTCGGCTAATTAAAATATGGATATTACGCTAGCTGTATTCATAAACTTGGCCAACAAAAACCACAGTTTTGTAAGGATAATTGAATTACTTATTTGTTTCTTGGATAGTCAGCTTTCAACCTACTTTTGTCTATAAATCTCAATATACATACATAAATTAGATATTAAAATAACTCATAAATTTTAAAAGAGGTCGGATTCCAATCAGTAATATTAAAGAAGTTCAAAAAATGAAATTGAAACATCTAAACGCGGACATGAATGAAATGAAGTTCGAGCATCGACAAAATCCGTCGACAAAATAGTCTAAAGATTTCAGCCTGTAATCTAATTAAACGGAATCTGAAGGACGGAACTAGGCTTTATTTATACAAGCTACCCTTTTACCCACCATCAAAGGCTGAACTATGAATTTATTCATCGGAAGTTCAGAACAGGTTGCGCCGTGCCACGAATATCTTAAACGATCCACTACAATAATAACTAGGTAGCATAGTATTGTGAGCGACAGCCTCGCAACTTATTCCAGCCTGCTATATCGGATTCTGTGAAATTCTCGAACATTCGATCAGATCGATCTGGCGATGCAAAGTACTTACCGATTGGGGGTTCTGTTACTATGGAATCACGTGATTTTCCCGTCCGCCATTACAATCCACGTGAGAGTGAGGTGTTGTAAACAAATAGCATTAAGGTTCGGTCGCGGGCGCGTATTCCGGGCGCGGCGCGGGCAGGCACTGGCCTGTGTGCTCGGGCTTCAGGACGCGCCTGCGCGGCTCGGTCGATCGCGCACTCGGTCACTGGGCCGGCTCCGGCACCACCCACACCCGCGAAAACAAACCTTTGTCTTCTCAGACGGCGAGGCGCCGCTGACTCCTACCTCCTGTCCTACACCTGTAGATTTAATTACACCTGAGATGACTCTGGACTCGACCTCATCGCCATCACTCAAAGCCCTGACTTAATGCTCTTGAACCAGACCACAACGCATCCCGCTCCACAATATCAAAGCACTCCATCAGAACAGATCACTCTTTTGAACTGATCATAGCAGAAAGAAGTGTTCGAAGTCATTTATGGATCATCCTGTTCTACACCTGTAGATTGAATTACGCCTGTGATGAAGAATTGGTTAAAGCTAAACGCCTGTAGAGCGTATAGCACAATATACCTAAATCTTGTGTGCTAGAAGACTTTCCCGGTGGATAAAGTAGTACCTGTGGCGGTCACTTCTAAAACTATAAATCTTATAATATCCGTGGCTCTTATAATCAGCATGGCAATGCCGACAGTATTGTCCGACTGATACCAATCAGGATCAGTTGAGCTATCTATAGACTGTTTGCAGAGTTCTTTAGATAGCTTGACTATTCCTTGTATATTTTGTAAATATTCTGTATTAACTTCAGTCTGAGGCTTCGTTCGCGTGGTATCTGAATAAAAAGTTGCTTATTTGCTATTCTAGCCTCTACGGTATAGGCTCACAGGCTCATCCTCACAAACTTTCAGATTTATTATTTACTAGGATTGTGTAATGTATAACATGTATTTTATTTATAAGATTGTAAGCATTTCATTACAATAATGTCGTCCACAATTTTGTAGTCGGTAAAGAGAGGTTTTTATCGAAAATATGCAATTTTTGATGAAAACTCCTAACTGATATTGTGGGTGTTCCTTTCATCTAACTTTTTGACTTATTGTTTGGTCTGACGTCAAAAGTAATATCAGTAAGTGTGATTGGCATGGTACAGCTTAGATGAAAACCAATCGTGTGTTCAAACCATATGAAACTTTCCAACATCAGCCAATGTAACATATGAGATCAGTTATCTATTGAACTAGTTCAAAACTTTGCTCAAAGCATTTTAAACAAGTAAAATGCATTTTTACATAAAAATCGGCGGTTAAGTATTTTTTTATGTGTGCATCGATAACTGCATAATTGCTACTCCGATTTCAGTAACATTTTTATTGTTGTGTATCAATTTCGGATCAGTAGTTTTTACAAAAGAACTTTTGCAATTTGTATGAAAGTTTTTGATTACATATTTGTCCGACAGACGTCCTGGCCTTTTTACAATCCTATAGAAAAAACACGTTTAAACCAATTACCGGTGGATTTTCCAAACAAAATATTTTTTAATTAATGTCCTTATTATCTCAACGCAAAAAAATCAAGTGACGATCTTTCATACATTATTTTTTATTTATATAAATGTTTAAAGATCTATCTCCATCTCAAATCTGCACAATTTTGAATGTTTTACAAGAAATTTTTAATCACGTGCTACGAGGATGCTACAACCGTAGAGGGTGCTACGAAGCGTAGAGGGCAGCTACCGTTGCCATTCCAACGTGTATATAATTCATGCCTTAGGAAAACTTCATTCTCCCACTGCGAGTACTTTAACATTTTTAACTACTGAATGAATAAATTAAAATGCTTTATTGTACATCAATAACAAAAATATAATGACGAGCAACTGTAAAATGGGCGGTCTTATCCCTAAAATGCGATGTCTTCTAGACAACGTAATGTAAGTGCTAAATTCGTACTTTGCATAGTTTTTATCATGAGAATATGATAGTTACGCGTATGTACTTGTTATGAGTATCTATTATATAATTAATTTGGCTGAACTTCACACTCGTAGCCGTGGTCTTGTGTTTTTTCTGTAACATCCAGGTTACGTTTGTAGATAAAATCAACTCGGCGTAAAATTAAAAACTATACAAAAGATGTCATAAAAATAAGCGCGGCTCTTCATCAGGCAGCGGACAGAAACCGATTGAGACAATAACAGTTAACAAGTTGCACCAAAAGGGCCACAATATTCATCAATGAAGGAACGACTAGAACTACGACTAGACTAGGCGATTGGCTTGCAACATGTCACGAATGTAATGTTAATTACAGCAAAATGAGAACATGTGCCAAATGTAAATTTTTAACCCGCCTCTGACTAAACCCTTTAGACATCTTCAAGGATCTGAGATCCGCACTTGGGAATTACAGTCGTGATCCTATTTCATTTATTTCGTTTTTCTTTCTGCCAGCATTAAAAAGGTGACATATTGAGAAACCTCTTGAGATATTATGCTCCTAGCAAAGAATTAAAACTGTTTCCAAGCCCTAAACCAAGCAGACCTTGTACTATAGTAACTATATAACTGATAGAATTTTTTTTTATTAAAAAATACGATCACGACTGTAATCCATAAGTATGGTAGACATCCTCTCAGATCTTCAGACGCTTAGATCCTTTGAAGATGTCTAGTGGGGGTAGTCAGGCACGTCCAAACATTATATTTCGGACACGCCCACATTTTGCAGTAGTTAGCATTCCATACGTGACAGGTTGCAAGCCCATCGCCGCTTATAAGAACACTAACTGGTTTCCTCACGATGTTTTCCTTCACCATAGTAAGCACGTGTTTTTGATGTGCATATAAATTTTCAAACAGAAAAATCCATTGAAGCACGCCGGGATTCGAACCCACGACCTTCAGATTGAAAGTCGAGGTATATCCCACTCGGCCAACACGGCTTATCTAACTGATAGAATACTTATATACCTTTTTCTTTACAAATACATACTCATAATACATTAAAACAGCCAGCAGACATTATAATATTATCCTGGATGGGGATCGAACCTAAACCCTACAACGCAGCAGGCAAAGCTACTACTGAGCTGTGAGGCCAGTTAATTATGCTAGCAAGGAATCAAAACTGTTTGAACAAATAGCAATCTCACAACTCCCAAATTCTAACGGTTACCTCGCTCCCAATGGATACCCCGTGGTTTTACTAAGCGTTTAGTTGGAAACTTGTTAAACCCAGTGCATACCTTTGTTGAAGTCACTCATCAACTTCAGGTAGAACATGTTAATACTAGAATCAGATTTTGTTTTGCACAGTCAAGCCAAAAGGTATGTATTTCAATAAAATCACAAGGACCACTTTGAAAAGTCTTAGGAGTTAGGTGAAGCTACGTCTATTTCTCGCGACCAAGCCTAAAAGAATCAGGCAACAAACATGGCTTGGTGCATGGCATGGTATCGTTTTTAGGGTTCCGTACCCAAAGGGTAAAAACGGGACACTATTACTAAGACTTCGCTGTCCGTCTGCCCGTCTGTCCATCTGTCTGTCACAGGGCTGTATCTCAATGAAACCATGATAGCTAGACAGTTGAAATTTTCACAGATTATGTATTTCTGTTGCTGCTATAACAACAAATACTAAAAACAGAATAAAATAAATATTTAGGAGAGGCTCCAATACAACAAACGTGATTTTTTTGCCGTTTTGTATAGATAATAGCACGGAACCCAGCATGCGCGAGTCCGACTCGCACTTGGCCGGTTTTTTTTATCAATGATCCTTTCCAGATCTCTAGTGTGGTGCCGATTGAACAAGTTGAAGGCTCTGTTTTGTACAAATGTAGGCATGTGCTAAATGTTATGTTCGGGTATGCCTTTGACTACCCCCTTTAGACATCTTCAAGCCGCGTAGCCTGAGAGTATGTCTACCGCGAGTATGATTACAGTCTTGATCCTATTTCATTTATTCCAGGTAAAACACGTTAATCAGATTTTTATACAAAACTAAAAAGGTTTTTTGCGAAACCTCAGACCGCTATTAACCTTCGCGTAAAGTTGGCTATTATTTGATAACTTTTACAAAAAGGCCAGGTTATACAGACCCTTATTTCTTACTAGCTGCTCGCCTCGGCTTCGCGCGAGGGCACAAATGAAGATTATAGGCATTGTTTTATATAATGTAATACAATAATGTAACCGAATGGTAGGTTACGTTGTTGTAATTAACGCGAGAATCGCATTTTTGGAGATAAAGTATCGCTCTCTCGCTCGCTGATAATGCTTTTGATAGGTGAAAGAATTTTTAAAATAAAATGTAAATATACATAACTCCTGACTAACTGATTGACTGACTGACTGACTGATATATCATATCAACGCACAGTCTCAATCACTGGTCCCAGCAACTTGCAATTTGGAGAGAGTATTCCTTATGATGTGTAGAAGTACAGTAAAAATTAATTTCACATGAGCTCAGGTATCTTATACTTGCCCAATCTTCAATGTTTATCTACAACATAATATAAGTTAGGTATATTTCATAGGTACCCACGAGCTGAGCTGAGCTAAGCGAAACAGTAGACGTTAACTAGATATCGCCGATGTTATCTAGCTCAAACATCAGATCCTGTAGTTTCGTTAATGAAATTCAGAATTTCAAACAGCTGAATAAGCTCTGCGAATAAGCGATCAACGGGCGGTGACCTCGGTTTGTAACCACTCCTGTGATTAATACAAGGAGGTGATATCACTATAGATTTTTACATGGCTCTTTATCACGTACTTACCTTAAACTTAAACACATCCGATCACCTGTTTCTCAGAGGACCTCGCCTATCCACTTGCTACGATCCTGGCTCTATTGCTTCATTCACTCTCATCCCGTTTCTCATGCATGCTCGTCGGTTTAGAGTACTCTTGAACTGGCCTTTTTTCAAAACGTCATCAATTTGGTCCAGGAAAATACGCCGAGGTCTTCCTTTTCCATCGTTCCCATCGACACTGTTTTGTCAATATAAAAAAAACATTAAATAAATAAGTTTAAGGTAATTACGTGATAAAGACCCGTGTAAAAATCTATAGTCACGTCTACTTATCACGATAGTTTGAAAAACGATGTGACAAAAGTCCAATAGAACTATAATTAACAAAAAGCTTAAAATGTGATTTGCAGATTTTTGTTGATTTAATTCTTATCCACTTTTGCTGTTGTCTTATTTTGATAAATAGTAAAATAACGTTTGAATGTTTATGCCTCTAAATTGAGTCAGCTTATATATACAACAACAGATATATAAACAACAGCGTTTTTTTAACGTCTAAAATCTACCTACAACTTTCTAGTAAAATTACAATAATTAATCCAATTCATTCAAAACATTTAAGTCTCCAAACATGACGGTTTTAAAATAGACCCCTTCAATATCGAACTGACTGACAGCTTACAATGCTGAATCATACGATGGCAAGTAACTTGATCCTCAACAATTAATTCCTAGAACCAACATTATGTAAATACCACAAAAATAGCAATCTCGTTATCATGAAACTCGTTCATCCGCAAAAAATACTATTAGAGTAATAATGTAAAAAGATTGGGTCTTAAGAATGAAATTTAGTTCTTCAGAAAACAAATCAACTTCCCTGATCCGACGAAAAACATTTTAAGATGAATATAGACAAAAAACTTACGAGAAATCTTGAGAAGAGATAAGATGGAGCCTAAATGAAATGAAGGGTTCCGTATACATAATTTATTAGATGCGAAGGAAAATAAACGCGAAATTGTATGGTGTTTATTTATTCGACTTTTTATTCCTTTATTTACGAGATGAATTGTGTGTGGTACAGTTGTTACATCTCACGAAGGCGGTTTGGTCTTAATCGTGTATGGACGTTTGGCTCAGTATCAGTCACGCATACAAAAGCGCGTGTCTGTACACATCACTACTACAAGTATTGCTTGTCTGCCTTCGTGAGATAGAACAACTAATATCGTAAATTCAGAGGCGGAGTCGTCAGGATAATAAAATAAAAGACGGAAAAAGTGCCTCCGTACTTATCCGTTTTAAAAATGTTAAAGTTTACGACCTTTTAAACTTGTATGAACTCGTGTCTCGTATATGATGCACGCACGTTGTAAGTATCTATATGGGGCACGCACAGTTAACGTGTCAACTTGTATCTAACCCGCAAACAATGTGGCGTAATTTAAAACGCCAAACGTAGATACACTTATACGTTTCAAAAACTAAACAGAACTAAACAAGCGACGATATCAGTGTTATATGTTATATGTAGAAAATATGAGTCCTACAAAAAAACTATCTTTTACCATTATCGTATGGTAGGTATCATATACAATGATTTGCGAAAAAATACTATCTTATAAGTAAACAAACATTTACATATTTCATCAGGTAAAACGAACCCTAAAAATAATATGCAATTCGACATTCCATCATGTTGCAATCTCCACAATAATGGGATCTGTTTTAATCTTCGGTCTGCGGCCGCTGACGACGCCGTCTAGAGCTAAGGTAGAGTTGTGTTTGGAGTTGAGAACCTTATCTATCGATATAATTCTATTTATATTTTAAACTAGCGACCCGCCCCGGCTTCGCACGGGTAGCATGTTATTATACATATAAACCTTCCTCCTGAATCACTCTATCTATTAAAAAAAACCGCATCAAAATCCGTTGTGTAGTTTTAAAGATATAAGCAAACATACATACATGGGAAGCGGAAAGCGACTTTGCTTTATACTATGTAGTGAAGTTATACAATTGCTATTCATATTTTTATCAGACGTCTGAGGAAAAATACACATTCTAAAAATTATTTTTGAACTTTCTAAATTTCAAAACTCTTTTTCGTATATGCTGTGAATCAAAAAGTCTGTCAAAAACAGTTTCACTTAGTATTAGTATTTTTTTATACCTTGTAGATCTATAGCCAGTTTTTTTTTGTAATTTTGTTGATGAAGAGATGTCTTCCGATAGTGATTGATTATGATCATATAACGGTGAAAATTTTCTCAATAAATATATTAGAAAGAAACCAAAAGTGTGTAAGGACGTTTGTACATTTACATGTTTATGGTTCAATCACAAACGACACAGATTTGGATTAAACTTGGAATATACATAGCTTGTGTTCAGGAATAGCATATAAGCTATTATCCAGGTACCACGCTATGCTGCTGGCAAAAGCTATTCCTGTGTTGCAGAATATCGACTTTACCACATCACTATAGAAAAGTCGATAACGCAGCCGGAATCGATGATGGAACACCTGTTAAGTGCTCTTCGACTGACTTATTTGCGCTAACGTATGGTTCGGTTACTTGCTTTGCTTTGTAACCGTATAATTTTTATACATATCTTGCATTGTTTGTATGCTTGTTTGTAAGTTGTCCGTCAAACCATTTTTCGACCATTCGTTAGTATCCGATTGAGTTAAAATTTTGCATAGACCTTCAGTTTTGGTGACAATACAATACTATGATGTAGGCGAGCTGATCAGATGAAAAGCAACAAAAAACGCGCTGAGCCAAGAACCTGCTCAACCAAGGTACATTATATCGAAATTAATTAGGGAGGGACCTTTACCAAATTGGCATCTTTTGTTCCGAGGAAATGTCAGGAAGGTAAACATGATATGCTAATGTAGATAGGTCATTGTCACAAATGTAAAGCGTTTGGTTTAATAATGGAGAAGGAAAACTTCGTCAGGAAGCCGGCGTATTGTACTAACAAAAACTCACAGTATCTAACAAACAAATACATACTGATAATCATCCAACTAGTTGATAGTAATTCAGATGCTCTTCATCATCAGCATCGCCCAACATCAGCAATACTAGAAAAAACGTGATAATTAGCCGTATTTCTAGTCAAAATGATTACATGATAGTTTTAATTTTATAGTTGGTAGTAGCTCTGCCTTCTGCGCTGTAGGTTGTGAGTCCAATCAATAAAAAAAACTTATGATTTAGCTTTTATTTATTCTACCTTCAATATATCAGTGAGCGCCGTGAGAAATTTTCAATATTATGGGTACAGTTGTCCTATCGTACGAAGGCGGGTTGCTCTTGATTGTGTGTGTAGATGCATGTGCACATTGTTTATATGTGCGTAAGCACTCAGCACCATCATCATCACAACTACAAGTACTGTTCCCTGCCTTCGTCAGATAGAACAATCATTATCATAGTTGAAAATAGAGTGACTAAAATCCTATACATTTGGGTTAGGAGACCTATAAATGTGAGATCTGGGTACTTTTGTCCCACAGTAGCTGTCACTGCGAGATAAGAAATGAAAGGGACGGTTGGGATTGGTGGTCGGATATTATCTGTAGAGCTTTGAACTAATTTTGACTCGCTCTTACGGCTCATTGCATTCCATTTTGAAATGACTTCAAAAACAGGAGATTCTCAATTCGGCGGGTAGGTTTTTTATGATGTTTTGTAAAGAATGTTTCTGGCCGTGTTGGCCGAGTGGAAGGTACCTCAACTTTCAATCTGACGGTCGTGGGTTTAAATTCTGACGTGTATCAATGAATTTTTCTGTTCGAAAAATTTATATGCGCATCAAAAACACGTGCTCAAAACGGTGAAGGAAAACATCGTGAGGAAACCAGTTAGTATTCTTATACTAACTGGTTTCCTGGTTAAGTGGAAAACAAAGCTGTAATAATAATAAAGCAATAATTGCTATTATATGGATCGTACGCGAACCATAACATGATTTGTGCAAACCCTCACCCCAGATCTCCGACTAAATCCTTTCCAAGATTCATCCAAATATTCTGTTGAATCGTCGCTCGTTATTCATAATATAAAGTAGGATTGTCATAAGTATCAGTATTAAAAGCCCCAGCCTTTAGCTTCCGAGTGAAATCAAATAATAATGTCAACGCCTGAATTCCTGAGAGTCCTAAACAAAGCACATTTGCAGCGGCCACAGAATAAGTAGTAGCCACTAAAAGCTGTGTGTGTTGGTTTAAAGCAGTAGTGGGTACTAACAGAGCCGCAGTCAGAAGTAGAGGGGTCAAATCATACGTTTTTTTTTACTTAGGTACATAAGTAAGAGCCGTATTGAACTAACTTTGAGACTAAACTAAGGGTACCGTGTGTGTTAAAATGTTTTCCAATTCGAAAAAATTCTATGTGTATTAACATGTGCTTGAAACGGTGAAAGAAATATCGCTAGTAAACCAGTTAGTATTCTTATAAGCGGTGATGGCCTTGCAACTTGTCGCGAATACTAACCACTGCAAAATTACATATGCCAAGTGTACGTAATGTTAGATCGTGCCTCTGACTACAACCTTAGACATCTTTAAGGATCTGAGCAGCAAGAGATCCGAGAGGATGTCATCATACTCGTACTTACTCGTATGTATTACAGTCGTGTGAGGCGACGGAGATAGGTGTCTGTTGACACGTTTAGCGACATAAAGTCACTAAATTATGACGCAACTAAAAGCCACGGCTGGTTTAGAAGCTAACCACTTAAGGTGATAAGTGAGATTTTTGTCATTTTGTATGGGCTGAGTCTACCAGGATAAGGCAGAATATAAGTGATAAAACTGCATTATCTCGAAAACCATCAAATTTAAAAAGAAACTGTCTGTAATTTATTTAGCTAGATTATCTAACAAATTATATAAAAATTAACTGTTTAGCTATTCATAGTTTTGATTAAAAACGAATCTAGTGTTTTTGAAGAGCCAACTTTGGAAAACAAATTTATCGAGGAAAGTTTCACCAATCGTGTTTCTGTCTGTAATTTATCTAGATTATATCCTTAAGTTATCTTTGTCATGAAAAACAAAACTGTATGTTTTGCGGTTATTGAGAAAAAACGATTCTACATTCATCAAAAACATTTATTACTCGCCTTAAGATAATCAACTTTCGTAGTACACGCATTTTTTATGAAATACCTACAAAAGCACGTCCCAAGGGTTTCTTACAAAAACTTATCAGTAAACCCTGACCTCGATCCTGACTCCGTCCCTCTCGCATGCTGTATAATTAATTAATATCAGCCTCCCGGAAACTCTTAATTGTGCTTCATAAACATCCGTATTCTTGTCGCGTGAATAATTGGGTAATGGCGGAAGTTTCGGCAAGACTGGTTATACTGTGACTTGGGATTCTACTTACAAAGTCTACATTATATAAAACTCTTGCATTACTGTCTGACTGACTGCCTGATCTATCAAAGCATAGCTTAAATCACTGGGCCTAGAAACTTGAAATTTTGAAGGTGTATTCCTTTTGATGTGTAGGAGTGCACTAAGAAAGGAATTTCCGAAATTCGACCCCTAAGGGGGTGCAGCGGGTTACAGTCTGTTTAAAAATACCTTCACGTGAACGAAGTCGCGAGGGTTTCCACTAGTCTACATATTTTCGTTTATATTTGTGGACGGGTCTGACGGCCGAAACTTACAAATATAAATAATTAATAAGCTCACGACTGTAATCCCCAAGTACGGTAGACATCCTCTCAGCCCTTAAATCCTTGAAGATGTCTAAAGCGGAACTTAGACGATCATGCGGCATGACATGCCTTACGTGCTGTCATGCACGCATGATTGTTTATTTCACTGATTGATGCGAATGTTATGCAAACTTCTGGCAGATTGACAATTCCTTTTATGTCTCATCCTATAATTAACATGCATGATCGTCTTTAAATCGGCATTCAACAGCTCAATTCACTGTATTCAAATGATAAAATATAATGATATTGTCATGTAATAATTCATGTTCATCTAACGGCGTAGAACTTGCAACCTGACACGTGTCAAACGCTAACTTGTCTGTCTTTAATTATTCTTGCTCAAATAAAAAACAAAAATTAACTAGATGATGACTGCAATAATGTGAGCCTCTGTGCCTCTGTCCTCTGACTAATCCCGTTAGACATCTACGAGGATCTGAGCGCCTCGAGATCAGAGAGAATGTCTACCGTATTTGGGGATTACAGTCGTGATTCTATTTCATTCTTCATGTAACAAACGCACGTCATGCCGCATGATCGTTTAGGGTTCGCTTAAAATATATAGATGCCTATACCTATTCATACAAAATAAGCGAGAAATAGGCAAAAGAGTGTATGTACGGTGCGACGGTGCCCTACCACTCAAGCGTTTTTTGGTGTTTTCTGAGTTCCGCCACCAGTTAACATTCTATACGACACGTGACAGGTTACAAGTCCATCGCCGCTTATAAAAATAGTAACTAGTTCTCAGACGTTGTTTTCCGTCATCATTTTTACAAGAGGTAATAACATTATATATTTTTTTAATTTATTTATATTTTTAATCCATAAATCCATGTGTACCTTCGACTTACCTGTTCGAGGTCGAACCAACGAACTTCGAATCCCAAGCCAAATCTCCTTGATACACGGCTTTACTTGGAAACTTCGTACATGATACCCAGAGTAACTATTATTTCACAGCTTTATGGACATGCTAAACCACCTCGCCTAACCTTGTCAACGTTCAGCGCGGTTTGTAAGATTAATCGCTAAAACGATAAAATCTGTACGCTTAGAACGAACCTAGTTCCCATTGGTACCTTTTTCTACATAGGTACCTACTACTTTTACAATATTCTTATCAGAATTTCTCAAAACTTACATGGGCTAGCGCTACGTGGCGATGTCGTAGTACTTCTACGGTGTAGCGTACACTTATTCGTAGCATGTTCTACAGTGCTCGAAATGTAAACGATATTAATATCTTATTCATTGACATATCTACTTGCTTATCACACTGCCTTGAGTGCCGAATTCAAAATTCTTTATAATTTTTTAACCTGTTCCTGGTATGGGTTTTGTGGTATGGTGATCGATGTGATACCCACGACAGAGGGAATTAACTTAGTAGCCTTAGTAGGGGATATAGTTATTCCCCAAAAATAGCTCTCTAATGCTGGGGCCACACTAACGAGAAATGCCATTAATTATCGCGATAATGGACGTTAACTATAGGTGTAGCCACAACTTAACGGGATAATTTGACAATGGCATTAACAATGCCGTTTGGCGTTAGGCGATAGCTCAGGAGGCGGTACATCAAAGAGATTAACGCGAGAATTGATGCGATGAAGCGGCCACACTACGTATTGTCAGTGTGCGTCGAGAGCGCAACGGGTTCGGACGTATTAGTTTTTTTACGACGGATTTGCCTCAAAATCTTAGTAAGACTTACAGTGTACGATTCCTGTGCATTTGTATCATCCACCATCTTCTTTTTCTTTGTTTCTGTTTTCTCTTTATTCGATAATGATTCAATAAAGTCAAATAATATAAATTTACACTCATGAAATATAGAGCTCTGTCGACGTCCATCTTGCCTGAATTGAAGTAAATTCAACGCCGTTTTTATCGCCAATAATGAGCATTCATGTTGACCGTTAAAGTGTAGCCACCCACTTTAATGCGTTAAAAATTATCGCAATAATTATCGAGATAATGGGCATTGACGTTAAACGCTAGTGTGGCCCCAGCATAAGACTACTCACTGCGTAATACATACCTACATTATATATGTTAGCTATTTATTATCATCTAGTTCTATGGGATAGGATTGTTAAATACGAAAATAAAACCACATTATATTTTCCTAATTTATTGTACATTGTTTTTATAACACGATACAATAACAAGCAATTCTTATAACATCATGCATTACACTTCCGTGCATGAAAACTGCAACGCTACGCGACTTCGCGACTAATGCCCGAAGACACGCATCGAGTGACATATCATATTTTTCCGAGACATCTCCCATTACTTGTACTACAAAGTACCTTGTATTTAGTTCACTATGCCTTACAATACATCAACATGGCGTAGAGATATTTCGTCGTCTTGTGACTAAATGCCGTACAAATATACATAATAATATACTTGGGATCAAATCACATGCAGAAAGTAAAGTAAGGAGGATCCTTGATCTATAATATCAATTTATCTACCGTTCAAGTGTATTTGTTTAATAACTAGTTCTTCGGTATGTTTTTAGATAAAGTGGACTTGACCCTCAACCTCAACCTTGGCCTTGTTAACATTGGATCTAAAGTTAATGTAGGAGGCACCTCTAGCCTCCTACATTAACATGGTCTTTGTACTTATAGGCCAATACTGTTGAAAGTACAGAATAGTAGATAACACATTTTGCATTCTCATTATTGAGAATAAATAAAGATTGAAAATTCACTTTCACGTAACAGTTTTAATGCACGCAAGTAAACAATTTCCATACGATATTTTAATATTTTCTCCAAAACCTATAAACAAATAATTTACAGGCTATTTAACTTTGATTCGATTGAAGATGTCTAAAGGGTGCAGTTAGAGGCACGTCCAAATATTAAATTTGGAACGTGCCGCCATTTTGCAGTAGTTAACATTCTGTAAGTGACAGGCAAGCCCATCGCCGCTTATAAGAATACTAACGTTTCTATGACGTGACCATTAGTGTTGTAAGGACCAATTGATAGTTTGCAGTCGCCAATTGCAATTGACAATCGCATCATTTGGTCCCTTCTTGGGATTAAAGTTTGTTGTCATTGCTATCATTCTAATCATCATCCAGGCAGCCGAATACAACGTCGAAATTTACTATTCCTATTTAAAGTTTTATAGCCTGTATCTGATATCGAACTATATTAATACTATATCTTTTAAAACTAGTTTACGTAACTTCATAGTGTAACGAATAGAATACATTTAAGCTAAATATACATACATATTGAATATTATAATATTATTTTTAAGTCTCGTACACACCAAAGCACAGACACAAAAACATAGACGTGTGCGGCCCAGATACCGGGATTCCCAAGAGCATTTCGAACGCGCTATTTTTATGTGCCCTCAAAAACTCAACACACGAATGTTTTTAATTTACCTTAAAGTGTAGTGGTGTGAACGAAGCTTTATTTTAGGAAAAAAAGGTATACAACTCTAAAGGAATGGTTAGACCTTAGGCATTATGACAATATGGGGTGCTACGCCTACATTTAATAACAAACAGATTATTCTAGAACCATATTTGCATAATCATTAGGTTTTTAAGCACATTTATCGCAACTTTTTTTTTGTGCACAGCTTATGTCACGTGGTTCGTCAGGGATCAACTTGTTTGCCGGCATTCATACTTTGATAACAATGATAACTTTGATAACCTAAAATGTGCTAGTACGAACATTGCGAACCACTTTTGTAAAACTGATAACACATAGAAACTATGAACTATCAACTTGAATGTAAAGATAAAAAAAACTACTCATCAAGTACTTACAATAGTAAATACTAGAGTTACAAGCTTCACCTGCGAGCTTAGCACATAACGAGAAATTTGTCTGCGGAAGAATAAATAAAGATTACAATTGAATTTAGAATTTGGTGTAGAAACTTTTAACGTTCGTTCTTGCAATTCTCATGCTTTTGAGCATGATACAATTAGCGAATAAATTAGCGATCCCGGCTGTTTTCTAAAATCCCGGGACTGTACTTGTAACGTACTACATTACATAATTTATTTCAACATTCTATTAGTTATGATGATGCTAATTTTGACTTTACCGTAAAAGTAATAAGAGCATCGCAAATTTTAGTCAGTTTGTGGAAACGGAATTACCACTACTGTGAAAGTTTAAAAGGTGACATGTTTTTGTGCCCTATTATGTCTTAACACGAAAAAATTACATAAAATCTTAACAAACTATTAGTAAATAGAATGATTGAGATTCGATGCAAATAATTTACTAACAGGAGTTTAATTAACATTATCCTTTAAAACTATTATAATGGTGGCAATTCTGTTGTGTCCACGCTAAAGGTTACGCTAATGTAGACTTTAACGTAAAAGGAATAAGAGCGATCGTATTTTCAGAAAGTTATAATTTTAGACACAACAGAATCGCCACCAATGAGAAACGAAACAATTACTCGATTAAAATGTACATAAAAAATAAAACTTGTCTTGCGTTAAAATATTTGAAATAAAAAAAATAAAAATCTTTTAAAAGGAATCTTGCAGCTGTTCAAATTATATACATTAATGTTATTTAACCGTATTCAGATGTCCGCCGTGTCTCGGTATATAATGAGTTTTCCTAGAAAAAAATAAACAAATTAAAACTATATTAATGCAACTAGTACTCTGCGTTGTAGAGACTTTACATAGCATTAACCCCTGGGTCTTGACAGGTTTTTTTGGCGCAGTTTTTTTGGCGGTTTTTTGGAGCCCTACATGCACTATTTCACCTATATCTCGTTATTTTGCATGAAAAGGTATAGACATCTATATATTTTTGGATTCTCCGTGAAATTTTCAACAAACTTATCTATAAATGCAATTTAGAGTGTAAATAACCTTTTTAGAAAAAAATAAATAAGGTAATAAATAAAAAAAAATCATAAAAAAAAAATTAAAAGCAATTTAAATGAAGTTTCTTTTATAGATCATAACAATAGCTAGTGTTTATCATACAAATAAGAAACTTTATAATAAACTAAATAAACGGATTTTTAGTGAATTTTTTTAGTCAAAAAAAAAATGGCGCAAAAAAAATAATAATTTTAAATTTGCGCGGAAACATATTTCGGATCCGGAAGTGAATGGTTTTGTTACACAGAACGATACTGTCATCTGTCAGCTTCGTAACAGTCAAAACCCGGAAGCGATAGCTCTTCTGGTTATTTTATAATAAATTTTCAAAAATGCGCTTGCGCAATGACGTCAGAGCCCGAACGCCGGCGTTCGGACGGGGTTCCAGTTGAAAAAAAAGGTAGACCCCAAGCCGTGTTTGTAGCTTGATTCTTCTAGGCTTGGTCGCGAGGAATCGGCGTAGCTTCACCTAGTTCCTAAGACGTTTCAAAGTGATCCTTGTGATTTTATTGAAATAAATGATTTTTGAATTTGAATTTGTAAGTTGTGGGTTCGATTCCCGCTCAGGACAAACATTTGGGTGATGAACATTATATGTTAGTTGTGTCCACTCTGTCTCCAGTGAAAATCAAATTGCTTCTTTCAACTTTATGATGTTTTATTTACGACTTCTTTTGTATTTATTCATTATAACTTATCCAAATTAAAAAGGTCTCATTAAACATAAGGTATTTGGTAAAAAATACATATTATAAGTATTTTATCAGTAATCTGGTTCCCATAGTAGCTTTGCTTAGTTTAAGGCTAGAAGGCGATGTGTGAAATATCCACTATTTACACAAAAAAGTATATTACACGTAACTGCAATGTTATCCCTATAGTACAAGCTTTTGCTTAGTTTGGAGTTAGATGGCGCTGTGTGAAATATCCATCAATATTATCATATTAATAAATATATAAATAATAACATCGGTAGGTACTTACATGGTCCTTAGCATCTCGTCTCGTAAAGTCCAGAGCGGCCGATGTAACGCACCCATTTAATCACATCATGGTCGGAGTAGTTCAGTTTGGGCTCAAATACTTTCAGGTAACGGACCTGAAAATATTAATGCATAACATTAATTCAGAGATTTAAAAAAAAAATCCCTTGGAAACTAAATAAAATAAATATTTGAGAATCAAAATAACAAAAAGTTGGTAAAAAATTATATATTGTATATAAAAGTACATAATTAGTACATAATTACTGCAAAATGTGAGCTTGTGCCAAATATAATGTTAGGACGTGTCTAGTGGGGGTAGTCAGAGGACTAACCCCACTAGACATCTCCAAAGGATCTAAGAACCTGGAGATCTGGAAGGATGTCAACCGTACTTGGGGATTAAAGTCGTGAACCAATTTTTTTTTTTAAGTAGTTTTTTTTTAGTAGTAGTTCTTTTATTACATCGTCTCAAATTTTTTGGTCTGTGTGTCGCATGTCGCATGACGGTCGGCCGCGGAGTAGGGATAAAGTGAAAGGCGACCGTCAAAGCAGCCGAGGCCAATATGGCGGCGTCTATAGTTCCATCAGCTGACCGTGTAGTGTATAGACTAAAAGTTTCACTTTTACCGTGGTTTCATAAAACCACACAATTCCTTTTTTTTTGTAATGGCAATTTTTTTACCTTGAAGCCCGAAGGCGCGAAAGGCACCTCAAACGACATGGAGATGGGCGGACGAGTCCATTTCTTCTTAGTATCTGTTTCCAACAGCTCAATCTCGGCTGAGAGCTGGGTTTCCTTCATTCCAGCCATACGCTTTATCCTAAACGAGAGTCAAAGTTAAATGCGAGAGAAAAAATGTCTTAATAGATGGCGTTGTAGTTATCGTTAAGTATTCTTTCAATTATCTAGTTCCCATAGTATAAGCTTCGCTTAATTTGGGGCTAGACGGCGCTGTGCGAAATGACTACCAATATTTATTTATTTATTCAAAATCAAAATCAAAAGGCATTTATTTCAATAAAATCACAAGGATCACCTTGAAACGTCTTATTAGCCTCGCAATCAAGCCTAGATGAATCAGGCAACAAACATGGCTTGGTGCCTATCATTTTTTTTCAATGATCCTTTTTTTAATGCTATGTAGACACAATCCATAATGCTCAAACAAGAAAAATAATTAAAACTACCAACAGATATGTTTATTAGTTACTTACTTCCAAACAATAGCGTTCTCCGATGCCTTATACTTGGCCTTGCCCTTCAAACAGATCAGCTGAACTCCGCTGGTGTTAAGAGGCGTGGGAATCTTCACCTCTATCTTCTGCCCCAACAGAGATGGCTTGAAGTTAGACTTGAGGACCACTTTCACCTCCATCTTGGTGCGGCCAACCTCACGGACCAGCGGGATCACACGGAACGGTAGGGATATGTCTTTGGTTGTGCGGTAGCTGGGGATAGAGAATTTTTAACAAGCTTTATTTAACTTGCACTGTTCGTATGTTGTGTTGTGTCTACTAACACTTTTCTTACCGTCTCTTTTTAAGGTGAGGGTTTAAATTTTATTGGCCATTTTGATCGTGTTTTTCTCAATATTTACTAAAGGTACAGCTTTGATTTTAAAGTATAGGCAACTATGGGTTTTATTTACTTAGAAAAATGAATGACAGAATCACGATTGGTCAAACTTTTCTAGATAGATTTGTCATCCCAAAATAGCTCTTTATTCTCTCTTTTTTTTCGTTTTACCTCCAAAACCAAAAATGATTAACAGATAACTTTTTACAAGATTTGATAGACAATCATAATACCTACTTAAATTAATCACAGTTTCTTTTTCAGTTTGGTAGTTGTGAGGATAATGCGATTTTATCACTTTATTCGTCTTATCCGGGTAGACTCTGTCCATACAATTAAGCATAAAATTTGAAGTATCACCTTAAGTGGAAGACACTTTGTTCTTGATGAAATGACATAATATGAAGGTACTCTACTCACCGCATAAGTTCGAACTCGCCGTCCGGCGGTATGAACGAGATGGAGTGTTCTGTTTCGAACTTGCTTAGCTTCACGCATTGATGGAACTGGCAGTCGTCTATCACCACCACCGGCTTGCCTGAACGGGCAGGGTCGCTGTCCGTGTTGCCGGATATACCGCCGCCAGGAGACAGTACTAAAACAATGGTATTTTATAATATGACGATTTTGTTTACACAATTTGTACAACCGGTCTTCACGATACGGTCTTGCTTAGTAAGAAGAACGCCGATAAATCCTACTTTTAAGGATTTCGTAGTGTATAAGAAACCCTTATAGTTTCTCCATGTCCGTCCGTCCGTCCTTTTGCACGCTGCTTAGCTCAGAGACTCTTAGTACTAGAAAACTGTAACTACACTAATATTTATTTATTATTCAAGTGGTAATATAAAAACAAGAAAATTAAAATTTATTAGTGTACTTCCTCTACATGTAAAGCGGGTTTTTTTTCTCGCAAACCCTATGGTGTAGGGTTTCGTTGGATAGGTCTTTAAAAAATATTGGGGTTTTAAAAACAAATTTCCGATTACGGGATCCGTTTGTGAAATATTAAGCTTTAAAGTGGCTAATTTAAGTGTGTGAGAGAACACAATTGTAACATACCATTACCCCCTTTCCCCTTAGCTTCCATCACGATCTTGTCGTTGATGCCGAACTTGCACTCCGGCATGCCGGAGAGGTACGACTTCATCACCACTTTGCCAGCCACATGAGCTGATAAAACTTGACCTGTAAAATATACAAACACAACATTAGCTATTCGGTCTTATTCCTACTACTTCCACGGTCAAAAAACATATACATACTTATAGTGTATGTGAACACATCTTTAATATATAGTGGAGATATGTATGATACATGTGATATGCAACAAATCAGACATCACAGACTAAAAACATTCAGTCGTCATAGCAACGCGTCTCTATCTTCTCTTCTACCAAATCTCGTAATTTATTTTATCAGTACAAGGTTTATAGGAAAAAAAAAGGAAGTTACCTGAAATTGCTATTTTCTATGCGTTTATTGAAGTTTGACAGGACAACGTCTGTCATGGGTCAGCGAAAAGCTCATTTTATTTCCAAAATAATTAGAGATTCCCACGAAAATTAGAATATGACCTAAAGTATTAATTTGCTTGTAATCATACAGCTTCTGGACAGCTAGTTTACAAATCCAAAATATAATTTGAATGTGACTAACCCCTTCAAAAGAAATCTTCAAGGTTCCGAGCGTTTAGTAATCCGAGAAGAAATAATATACCATGCTTTGGGAATAAAGTAAGCCTATTTTTTTTTTTACAACAAGAATAATTACCTTGTGGTGACATAAGAAGGTTGACATACTCAAGCACGTCCAGAAATAGTTCATTGCGCCTGTATTTGATGCCCTCTCGACGCCATCCGATCTGACCCGTCACCTGATAACAACACAATCAGCTTTATTGTCTATGGATAGAGGTACTTCACATCTAACTGCACAAACATAGGGGTTAATTTATGGGTAGAGACATGTAAGCTCATCAAGTCAAAACATCGATTTTTTAAGTTATTTTAATTTTGGCATCACAAAAAAAAAATATTTTGTGTTCTATTATAAAAACCTAATCTTAATGCTAGTATTATTAAGGGAGGGTGCGAACTTTGTGAGTCGGTACTGTATGTTTGAAAAGCAGTACCTCCAGAACCAATGTTGGACATAAGCTATTTGTTATCTCAATAAATGTTCGATAGTTATGATGTACTCATATTTTGACCCTAAAGGCAGAATGAATGAACCCTGATGATGATAATAATTGCAAACTTTTATCATCTAAAATAATAAGCAGAAAACAAAATTACCTGAGAGGTTATTTGCGCCTGTTCCTCTTTGGAGGCAGATTTAATGCCCTGCTGAGTAATGAACGTCTTCAACACGCCTGTGTCAGAGTTCTGAGGGTATCCGAAATCCAGGATTTCTGAAACAATTTCGCAATAAATATATTTAGGTGACTACAATTATTATTACTAGGAATCTTTGGTACAATCCTGTCTCACTAACCCCACCCTACTTCCTATTATTTTATTATTGAAATATTTGTAGTGCTGTGCCTACTGGCAAAGACTGGCCTCACCGCTCAGTTGGTAGTAATTCTACCTCCAGTGCTGTAGGATAGATTCCAACCAAGGAGAAATATTTTTATGATGATAATGTTTGTTCTGTATCTGGGTGTTATAATTTAGTTTATGTATGTATTCACAAAAAACATATATAAATATCCACCAACTTTATTCCAATATTTATCTTAACAATGTCCCAGGCACTACAAAATCACTAAGAGATTAGAAAATTCCATCTGATGATATATAAATTGTTTAAAAAGGATGTAAAATCTAGATGTTTGATAGTTGAAGAGTCAGTATGATTCATAAATTTAGACACATCAACAAAACCTTTCATGGTCTAGTGGTATTATGATCTTACCATCAAGAAGCTCATAGATGAGAACAAAGTTGTTCTTGATATTCTCCTCGGAGATCTTTCCGAAGTACGACTGCATCACATCAATAATCTTAAGCAGGAACTCAAACACCATTGCGGCGTTGACATTCTGCTTGGTGACTGCTGCAAGCCAGATGTTGGCTCGCTGAAAATAAATTACATCAGCAATGACTTAACATGTTTAATGTCTAAAGCATAACTCATCATCATCAAAGTCAAAGCAAAATATTATTTTTTTCAATAAAATCACAAAGATCACTTTGAAACATCTTAGAAGCTAGTTAAAAGTATGCATATTCCTCACAACCAAGCTTAGTAGAATCAGGCAACAAACATGGCTTGGGGCCTATAATTTTTTTCAATGATTCTTTCCTTAAAGCTATGTAGGGCTCCAGTGTGGTGCCGATCGAAGAAGGTGAAGATACATAATTAAAAGTGAGTACAACAATAAAAAATGAACTAAAGAGCTTCAGGACAAGTTCTAAAGGCAGCAGACGCTACACTTGTTTGAAATCCTTTATTACATATACTGATTTAGATATAACTTGCATCGGCCTTGATCTTCAATTATTTACAAAGTCTGAGTTAAATACAGATAAGACTCAATAAAACTGCAGGTTTTTAAAAAAACTGAATGGAAATTCATAGTTTCTGCCTACACCTTCAGCTGTCAGATGAGAACATACCTTAATATGGAAGAAGCTGGTTCTAGCAATGTTGGTAACAGGCGACCGGACTTGCTGTCTTGCATGGATTACGTTTACCCGGAACGCATCCACGGCGTTGCGGCCGATATCATCGCGATACACGCGTGATATCAACACCTCGCCCTTATGGTTATACACAAAGAGGCCTCCAATCATTGTGAGTTAGGCCTGCAAAGTTAAAAAAACATTTAGTAAGTAAAAAAAATAGGATCACAACTGTGATCCCCAAGTACGGTGGACATACTCTTAGATTTCAAGGCGCTTAGATCCTTGCAGGTGTCTAAAATGGGTAGGCAGGCACACAACGTCCAAACAACGTTTGACACAATAGCCACATTTTGCAGAAGTTAGAATTTTAGTAGGTTACAAGTTTTCGGGAGATGTAGTAGATCTTAATTTTTTTGATAAGATATGAAAGAGGAATGTAGCATTATTACGTATGTTCTGTCCATGTCCAGGAAATTTTCAGGTAGGTATCCAACATAATAGCAAGGGTACCCTACCCTCTCGCTAAAATTTAACAGTTTCTAGATTTTTTTCGGCAGATATTAGTAGGTTTATGGAACTAGGATTATGAATCACTATAGAGTTTTATAAGAAATTGTGAAGAAAGGGGACGATTGCTCTGAACTTATGAACCAAAATGAAAGTACAATGATATGAATTACCTGACAGTTTTCTCACAGAAACATTAGAATTATTAACAATTGCTTTACTATTTTAACAACGACGAACGTATGATAAACTCATTTTAGTCTAAATTTTGTTGTAAAAATTACGATAGCCGCCCCCAAATCGAAGGAAGGATTGAATGAAGGATTGAAAGTTGAATGAAATGAAACGTCAGTCAATCAATAATATTATTCCGGTCCTGCCTGGCGACGACGACAACGACAGAAGAAGACAGATGGAACAGATAAAAAAACCCTGAACTTTCCACGAAAAATGGAGTCTATGGATTTTAGTGATGTGAAAGTAGTTTTTCAATTTAGTTCAAAACCGGTGAATTTTCTAATCGATTCACAGAATATCATCGGCTTATGCAACATTAGTCTATTGATTTTACGTCAAAACAAAAATATTACGAAAATGTACATACGATTCTTACTTTACGTACTTTATTTAAAAGGGCATTAGATGGTTAAGAAATACCTACATAGTAGGTATATTAAGTACCTACATAGTTTATTCATTCGATCTAATAAAACAGAAAACGGATCGTAACACAATGGGTGTATAAAAATATTATTATAAAAACCTATCGAGGTTTTTGTAATTATTATAGTGAGTAACATTGATAGTGATTACACAAAGTAGGTACTTTTTTATAACTACTACTCAATAAAAGTCGTGAACGTTAGCATTAATGCTGGGGTAACGAGATGTTACGGTTCATCATAGTGTTCACAGCTGTTAACGCTTGTTTTGTGGCCAGTAATGATTTTGGTCAAAAATACCCAGCTACTAAAGGGGAAGTATGGCCAAAAGTGAAATATCAAGTAACAGAAAATATTTATTACAATATTTATGCACAACATTTTAATATTACGGTAAGTTCTAATACTGCATTATTTTAATAACGATAAAATCTCAATTGGTATTTATTATTTATTATATTACATATTTATATTACTAAGTACTTACCTATATTAAAAACATAGATAAAAATATTTAACATTATACCACAAATTTAGTAGGTAAGTACCTACCTAGCTACAAATAAAAAAATATTTCACTACCAGCAAAGTAACGTGGGATATTTGGTTTACCTACTTACATTTTTTTTTTAAGTGATAAGAGGTTTTTCTAAAAAATAAGGTAGGTAGTAGGTACGCCTATTTCACATATTTGTGTGGTCGTAGCTTATAGCGCTCTTGTTGTAGGTACTAGCTCGTTTTTCAATTGCACGCATTGCATTTTAATTGAGCTCTTACTGTGCCGAATTGGTTGTTCACAAGTCGCCAGATGCTCGCCCATAAATGAAAGACTTACTTACATTAATGTACCTTACCTAATTAGGTAATTAAATTCACATATTATGGTAGGTTAGGTAGGTAGGTATAGGTACCTAGTCGAAATCATTATATGAATCGCTGGATAATAGAAAATATATAATACATTTTTATTTTTTACACTAGATAAGTGCCTACCTAAAGAAACTGGTTTTCTTTCAGGTAATCGGTGAAACATGCGAAATCCTCGCAAAAGCAATAGACCGATATTCATTCTTTATGAGAAACACAAATCGGTTAGCCAGACGTGTAGGAATGAGTAATGCTAACCGCAGAATAAGATCAACTGATCCAAACTTCAAAGGGCAAATCCGCACTCTGAATGTAAAACTTACGGCACCATGCGAAGAGTATCCGTATTTCGGAATGGATGAGAGTTGTAAGTCATTGGCTTGTTTTACAATTTCAGTTTGACTGTAATATATTGCTTGATATCCTTAAGATTTTGAGCCTTGAAATGACATGGCAGCCTTCAATACCTAGCTGCTAAAGTCGCCGGGCTCTTGGGGCCCTCACAAGGTTGAAGATAGGAGGTAGAAGATATTTGGAACCCGTTACAACCTATTGCAGACACGCGGGAGGATCTCGAACCTCGAAATTTGAAATATTTAAAGACCTATACCCAGCAGAAGACATAAAAGGTTTACGATAAAAAAAATATGTGGTTTGAGTCGGCTCACTCTAAAAACTAACAAGAAGGTGGATCGGACGAAAATAAACATAAAAAAATACAATACGTTGACGTTGCTAGCTATTTTACACCTAATTCCTATATCTACCAATCTGCAGTAGGTAACAAATCCTAGTACCTACCATGAATATAATAACTAAAGCAAAAATAATAGATACAGTACCTATAATCATTTTCAAACAGGTACCTACTTAAGGTAGAAAACATAGAAGGTTTATTATTATGAAACGATGTAGTTAGGTACCTACATTACCTACATTATTTATAAAATACCTAGTTACAGAGTTCTTTGAAGGAGTACCTACCAAACTGTAACAACTGTTGCAATTAAATCCTTTATTGTGTTTTGTTCAAATATTAAATAGGTAGATATATTTTACCAATAGCCGTCTTTTATTCCAATATCAGTTTATTTCTCAATGTTAAATTGAATCATAACTGTGTAAGCAGGATTTTGAATGGGTAGGTTCGTGATAAAAAGACGTAGCGTTATAAACCTGGTTGTGGTGCCTACCCTGGCTTTGGGCATTTTCAATTTTATCTAAATACACGTGCTCAAAACGGTGAAGGAAAACATCGTGAGGAAACCAGTTAGTATTCTTATATGCGGTGATGGGCTTGCAACCTGTCACGTATGGAATGCAAACTACTGCAAAATGTGGGCATGTGCCAAATATAATGTTTGGACGAGCCTCTGACTACCCCCACTAGACATCTTCAAAGGATCTAAGCGTCTAAAGATCTGAGAGGATGTCTACCATACTTGGGGATTACAGTCGTGATCCTGTTTGTTTTTTGTTTTAATTAATAAATATCGCCTGTTACAAAATCTTTGCTTAACCTAAGAGATAGATAAATACTCAATTATATTATGTTGTTTAATTATCGTATTTTTTATATAAACCGTTTATTTAAAAATTAAAATGTTAAAGTGCCCACAACCCCTCTCACCCTACGACATGTTAGTCCCAATAGGTAATTTTACCAGTAAAGCACTCAATAATAACAAATTTGACAGCGCAATATTACGTTGATTGACTTATTTAGGTATCAATATTGTGATAACAATACAATCACACCACTTCAACAAGTAAACTGATATAAATTTTACACGAACAGATAGGTATAAAGAAGATTACAGCTTCTTGACCTCTTTTCTGTTTGTTAAGCGTGTTATTAACCCTTAGTTTACCTGGTGATCCCAAATCACTTAATTTACCCGATGGAGTCCATGAGACTCCTTGCACAATAATCATTGATTATGGTCAAAATAAAAGCAAAATATGTACTCAAAAATGGTTTATTATACTTAGCAACATTATACTTATATGTTTTAATATCACATTTCGTTATAAGTTTGTAACAGTCTTCTTGACAATTGAAAAACCTAATAGACTAAAAAATAAGAAAACAAAAAACAATGGCAACTTCTGGCTCAAAACTTAAATACAATGTATTATAATTTTAAACTATTTCCTTCTATAACAAGTTTAAAATATAATCAACTTTTAAAAACTAAATAAAAATTGGAACACGTTTATACAAAAAAAAAACCTGCAGCGCTTTTTACTCCTTATTTTTAGCTGCACACCGAACACAGATTTTCTTTGTCTAGTACTGTAGAGCCAGTCTAGTACTACCGAGTCAGCTTCGGGTTGAAGTAAATTGACTGACCGACTGTGTGAAGCCATTTGGTAGCCTAAAACACAAAAATAACACTGAATAAATGATAACGTAACAATCCAGCGAAATAATATTTCTATCACACAAATACCCCCATGGAGTCCAGCGGACTCCATAGGCACAATTACTCACCTATACGCGTGGCGCAGCCGCACGTCCTCTTCACCCCGCGTCCGGACTGCTACTGCAGGAAGGTACTGAGATGCGCAAAAACAAAAACGCGACAATAAAGTTTTTAGACCAAAATGAAACTTCGCGCGGAGTCCCTGGGACCTAACAGATAAATTAAGGGTTAACTGTGTATTCTAAGAATATAAACATCACTACATAGTAGGTACAAAGTAAAGTAGCTCTCCGCTTCCCGCGTCTGTATGTAATATGTATGTATGTATGTATGTATGTTTGCTTATATCTTTAAAACTACACAACGGATTTTGATGCGGTTTTTTTTAATAAATAGAGTGATTCAAGAGGAAGGTTTATATGTATAATACATGCATAATATAGTAGAGAAACACTGATAATTTTAGAGGTTTCTAATGTGATGTCGTAAATAAACACATTTTTTTGCGCTTACATTGCAAATGCTGGCTGAACCCCACGAGATATATCAAAATAATGTACTAACAGTATTGTACACCTTAAAAACGTCTACAAAAAAGTCAACGATGGTATTAGAAATGTCTTACGCACAGCGAAGCGGGCACGGGTCAGCTAGTGTTTAATATATTGCATTTGGTAGATACTATAAAAACGGTGATGAAAAAAATGTCTAGGAAACTTGCTTCTTAGTTGTTTCACACGTAATTAACCATGTATTGTATTCAGAAATAGAAAAAATACTCACCTATTATTGAACTATCCATATTTATTAAATTAGTTACCTACTTCAAATCGTCTGACATTGTTCGTGATAAAGGATTTTTCTTTATAGATAGTCTGACTGTGAAACCAATCGCTGAACTCAATAGCTCTTCAATATGGGGTGTTTTGAGAGGTTTGGAGACTTGGACTCATTTGTTTTATTTGACAGATGATGAAATCGTAAGCATAATATTATTATTATTAGAAATTTCATCATATTATGTAGGTAAATAAGGTACATCTACCCATTTTAAGATAATTTTTACTTAGGTATATTTTTCCATTTCAGCCGTAATTTAGCTATGATAATCGCTCAAGATAATGTAATGTGCAAGGTCAAACGAAAAATTCGCTTATAGTAAATCATGGGCAAATATTATTTTCAGGAAATAAGAATAAACAAAACAGAGATAGTAGACGCACCGCGATACATACACAGAGGTTTGCTTATCGATACATCCAGACACTATATCTCTCTGGAAAACATTCAAAAGACTTTAGATGCTATGGCGATGAACAAAATGAATGTCCTGCATTGGCACATCGTTGACGACCAGAGTTTTCCGTATCAAAGTGAAAAGTTTCCTAACTTAAGGTAAACTTTACTTAAAATGGCCTTGCTTAGTTTAAGGGCCTATGCGTAGACGCGCGTCTGCAACAAACGCTCATCGACGGCGCGTTTAAGAAACGCGGTGTGCATAGGCTCTAAAAGTAATATAATGTTAATGTAATGTAGACTGGCCTCACAGCGTAGTTGGTAGTAACTCTGCCATCTACGCTGTAGGTTGTGGGTTCGATCCCCAACCCAGGGCAAACATTTGTGTGATGAACATAGATTTGTTCTTTGTCTGGGTGTTACTATGTATAATAAGAATGTATTTACAAAAAAAAGTAGGTATATAAGTATTCTATCAGTTATCTGGTTCCCATAGTACAAGCTTTGCTTAGTTTGGGGCTAGATAGTGTTGTGTGTAAAGTCCGCCAATATTTATTTAATATCTCTGTCTATGTTAACTTATAATAGGTACCTACCACGTAAATTTGAACTTTTTATTTATACTTACTTATTTTTAGCCGTTTGGGAGCCTACCATAGCACCATGGTTTATACTAAAGAAAACATCAAAATGATCATCGACTACGCTAGGGATAGGGGAATTCGAGTTCTTCCAGAATTCGATGTACCAGGTAAAACATTTCAGGGTTCATTAATGTTTTAATTCCAAAATTGAATCAAATAATATTTGCGATTTCTTGATAATTTTAGGACATACAAGTTCATGGGGTGCAGCTTACCCCAACGTCCTCACGACATGCTACAAATACGGAGTTCCGTCAGGACTGGGACCTATGAACCCACTGCGAAATGTCACATACAAGCTTCTTCAGGACCTGTTCACGGAAATCCAAGATTGGTTCCCTGATAAATACTTCCACGTTGGTGGAGACGAAGTGGATTTGGCTTGCTGGTGAGATAAAATAAGTAACAACCCGGGCTATTTGACAAGATTTTGATAACCATTCTAGATTATTCAGTAGTGGTTGTGGAACCCATAAAAAACAATTATTTTCAATTCTTTAAGTATTGGCCCTAAAAATGTAAATTAAATATTGTCAATTTAAATAACCCGCAAAAACGCTTCTTTAGCAAATGGCGTCGCACTAGTTTCTGTGACGTTACATGCTTGTCAACAAATATACACAAACGTCAAGTTTTTCAAGGCAGTCGATGACATATTGACAAGCATGTTACGTCATCGTCAATTCGACCAATCCTGACCGTTTTGTGTCACGTGAACTGCTTACTTATGTTTACTCCATAACGCTTTATGAAGGCATAATTTATATAGATTACTATCAACAACACTTTATTTTTCATACTGTAAATAGCCTAAAATTAGGTGCCTACATACACATTTTAATAATTCTGTACTTACTGTGTAACAAGTGGATACAATTGTAACGTTTTATAATAAATTGCTTTGAACAGGCAATCAAACCCAGAGCTGCAGCAATACATGAAAGAAAAAAACATGACATCCGCTAGCAAGCTCCATGCTTTATTCATGGAGAATACCATTCCTCTGCTTGGGAAAAGGTCTACCCCGATAGTATGGCAGGTTCGTATTCGTAGTCTTATTAGTAATACCTACCAGGTTTTTAAATGTCTACATGTCTAGGTAAGTCTAGCTACCATACTAATAATAATAAACGCGAAAGGTAGTGCGGATATTTGAATCTCAACTACGGCATGGCGTGACGGCGCGCGGCGTTACGACTGAACTGATTTTATTATTCAAACTTTCGTGATTAATAGACATAACTATAGATTTTTACACGGGTGAGAGTCTTCCCGCGACCATGGTTATTGTAATATAACCGAAACGTCGGGAAAATAAATTAAAGGTCATAACGTGATAAACACCCGTGAAAATATAGATAGGAACTGATTCTATTAATCTTTTTTATGTACATAGTATAGTTCTTGTCCTGGAATAGCATACAGGCTACTTTTTGTCGGAGTTGCACGGCAAAGTCAAAACAGCAAAGTCGCTGAAACTATAGTATCCACCTACAAAGTTTTTTTTTTTCAATTACGTACCTAGGTATACATTATGTAAAAATATTTTTCCCCCAAATGACCTAAATATTCTTCCACAGGAAGTTTTCGATGAAGGAGTGCCTTTAACAGATGACACGTTAATCCAAGTGTGGAAAGGTGGTGAAATATACGAAATGACTGCTGTGAGTAGTAATTTTATGACTCTCATATTACTGTTATTATAATTTATTAAAATTCTTAAAAAAATTAAATGTAAAAGTCGAGTTTTATTAATATATTTTTTTATGAAATTATTGTTAGTTTTTGAACATAACTCTATTGTGTCCAACTGTAAAAACTTGTAGGAAGGTTATATTACCACAGTTACTCAATAAATACTTTCTTATTCCAACAATGTAGTACACACAAAATTACCTAACCATTTTTCTCATTCCGACAATGCCATAGTGCCATCATAGTACCTACACCTACACACACACACATACTTACCTAAACATTTTTTACACAGATCCTATCAGCTGGCTACAAAGTCCTATACTCCAGCGCTTGGTATCTGGACCATTTGAAAACTGGTGGTGATTGGGAAGACTGTTACATGAATGACCCGCGTCAGTTAGTATCACGCTTTGCCGGTCCCACGATAAACTCTGAGAATATCGTCGGCGGCGAAGCTTGTATGTGGGGTGAGGTGGTCAACGACATGAATATTATAAGCAGGTAGGTTAATTAGTTACTGGTAGTAGTAGCTAATTTAGACTTTAACGTGAAAGGAATAAGAGCGATCGTGTTTTACGAAATTGTTTTACAACTTTTTTTCAGAGTGTGGCCTCGTGCTAGTGCCGTAGCCGAAAAGCTGTGGAGTCCTGAAACAACTTTATTCGACATTCCTGACAGCGTGTATCATCGCCTGGAGGAGCACACGTGTCGTATGAACCGCCGAGGCATTCGTGCTCAGCCACCGAACGGGCCAGGGTTTTGTCTTGGTGCTAATTTTTAGTTAGTTTAACCACTAAAACGTCACCCGCGCGACTAAGTTCTTATCTGTCCACCCGCAAAAATTTTGTTAATTTCGAATGGAGCTGCTCGGTAGTTTAATATTTTTTGTGCCTGGTCTTTGTAACAAACATATTTCAAAAACACCTTTTTTATGATAATTGTTTAATTCATTTGTGGCTAAATATTTGGCACACTTGAATATTGTAATTTTTCCTGTCTACACTATTATGAACCCGGCCTAAAATTATTTTGAATAATGTTTTTTTCTATCTTCGGTATATTTTTCTGATTAGTATAGGGTACCGATTGTGAAAGTACTTCACTGATTTTTTTCTACTAAGTATTGTCTGTTTGTAGCATTATTGTTTTGAATATAAGATTTACATTTCATGATGTGTCAGTTGTTTTTTGCATCCAAACCTATATTTAGTAATGTTATATTGTCCTATTTCTGAGACAATTTAGTTCAAATTTTACGAATTGTTAAAATTATTAGCCCAGTTTTTATGTGACATGACATACCTAGGTTGGTAAGTATTTAGTAGGTAAGTCTCCAACAATCATCATAACTTTTTCTTCGCCAGTTTATGATGTAATAACTTGTAATTAGACCAATAAAGTAGGAGCCAATTAGGTATTATTAATACGCTCCCTGTCGACGATTGTTTTCGTTCGAAACGAAAAAAGAAATACTTCTGAACAAGCCACATCTCCTATTTTATAATGTATAGTTTATGTGAATAAAGATGTACCCATCTTTAATAACTTCGATAAATAATCCTACCGACCGCTGCAATGACGACAAACACACGTCGACGCGTGGTCCGCCTTAGCTTTTCGAATAAATTAATGATATAAATTATGTAAGTATAATTACTTATCAAAAATCTACTCTAATAGAAATCTAGACCTACATATTACCTATCTTTAACAATAAATCACAAGTTGATTTTAATAGTAGGTATCAAAATATTTCGATCATAAATTCTAAAACGTATCATTTTGAAATAATATCTTTATCGTGAAAAGTTTCTGCTATTATGTTTTCAGCTTAATAGAAATCTAGGTAGGAACCTGAAGTAATATACTTATAAAAATAGGAGATGTGGCTTGTTCAGAAGTATTTCTTTTTTCGTTTCGAAAAAGAGCAATAGTCGACATACAGCCCCTTAAAGTTTGTCTATTTAAAGGTACCTACATAATTTATTTTAATGTAGGTCCTACCATCATACCTTTCTTTTTAGCGATTTTAGTTTCATAGGTTTTTAAAGCTTATGTTACATTATGCAGACTATTATTTTAGATAGAAAGATTAATAATACTCTGGCTCTAAAAGGTTATCGCCCATTTCCCTACCGTCTTGTAATCGGGTATAGACCGGCCAAGTGCGTGTCAGGCCACGCGCATTTAGTGTTCCCTAGTTTACACAGCTAACAACGATATACAGGGTTACTGGTTATTAATTTTATGAATATTTTAGTACTTATTATCCTAATCCAGATGAAGACGAAAATCCATTAACACAAAAATCCTAAAAATTTGTCTAGCCGTTCTTGAGTTTTATATGGTGTAACTTGCGTTGTTGAAAATATTTTTTTTCTCTGAAATGGAACTTTCGCACTAGAACGTTATGGTCTCATTCAGTGGAAATAACCTCCCCTACAACCACCTAGCAGGAATAGGTCAAATAATAACCAATAACCTAAACAAGGTTAAGTTAAGTCATTTATAATGGACTAAACTAAAACTACTTTGAACTAAATAAAAAAACGTCCCACTTTCAGTGTACCTACTTAGAAGAGATGCCCTAAAAATTAGTTTTTAATAAGTATTTTATTTTATGTACCACTTTTTTGGTATTGAAATATGATCAATGTTATCGACCTTCTTATGTTTCAAAAATAGTTATTTTTGAAAAATAAAAAGGTCGATAACATTGGAATCGATTTCTGATTAAATTTTTCGTTAGTTTTCGGTTTTGCACAGCACTATTCCAGAGTGAATAGTTTTGAAAAGAGAGGAAGGAACTTCAAAAATATTGTCTATGGCATAGTTGATGAATTGGGTCGATTATGTCATGGCGGGTTTAGATGTTTTCGGCAGTTGAATTTCGTTGATTTTTCATTGAATTACGCCGTAAATGATCTCGTTTTTAACACTCTTGTGTAATTCTAAGCTTATTTGTGCGATAGCAATATTTTCTTAATCTTTTCAAATGCTGAAACGCTTGCAAATGGGACTTCGCACGTTCATGCTAATCGCATCTAAAGTATGGAGTTGTTTTTGTTATATGTTTAAGAAGCAATATCGGGCGGTAAATATTATTCTATGGTGTTGGAGAGGGTCGTTTGTTTATGTACTAATGTTCAGTTGTATGTATAAATCACGTGGCGTTTCGTTTTCAGCTAGCTCAATACCAATCTGTCAAGTATGAAATGTACCCACTTTCCCCAGTATCTAGACACAGGCTGAGTGAGTATTTATCTGTTTTATTTATTGCACATTGTTTCCTACTGCTAAACTTATCTACAAAGTTGATTGGATGTTATCTTTGCAAGTTGTTTATGTCATGTCCAACATGATAGTTGTATCAATCTTGGGTTTGTCACTGATGAAATCAGTGGATAATACCTGAAACAGCTTTGCTTTTCCCAAATTATTTTTCTTAAAATCCCAATATTTATACAACTAAAATGATTTGAGCACTTTATCCATCATACTCTCATTTTAACTTTGTTTCTAAAACTAATTGACTCTCATTCATTGATGCTTGGGATCGCTACCTGTAGGAAAGTCAGCAATAAGTCCAGTAGTCCATTCATTCACTGTCAGATGATGGATGCCTAGGACTCTTTAAGGTCTTGCTGGCAAACTTTATCTTCGCTGACTCTTAGAGCAGAATTTAGATTCTGTCTATAGTTTCACATGCATAGCAACTAGAATGTTTATCCAATCTGGTCTGTTTAACCAATTTAAACCTTTTAATAGTATCCTTGAACAACAAACATATTGGAACTTTCATATTTATATTGTTAGTAGAATTAGTATCATAAAGGAATACTAAATACTACTATTTTTTATTATCAATATCCTTACTGAATGCTCTCTGTCCAGGATATGAGTAACCAAGTCTGTTATGAACAGATAAAGTATGCTTTGGAATTAATTGTAACTTAAAAATACTCAATAATAATATTTCCTTGCTGTATTATCCTTCATGGATTTTATTTTAGTCATTACATTATACTTGTTATTCCTTTACCTACAAACCTATTGTATATCATTCACAGAGAAAAACCACGGAGTTCTTGAAATTCATGTTATCAATATTATAGTTATTATTTTTATCAAAATACCCTGTATTTAGCTTCATACATGTCCAAATAATAGCTACAAATGAATTAATTTGAATAAAACTTGGTCCATTGTGTCCATTGTTGTCTATGTTATTCTTCTGTATGTTTATATTAACAGTAATACTTTCAGAATCACACCCTTACCTAAAGCATCTCAGCTAGAATGTTTAGTAAATGCTATAAAAACTTATATTTCAGGTCTAGTAAGAAGAAAAATGCTGGTACTAGATCTAGATGAAACATTAATACACTCTCATCACGATGCAATGCTCAGGCCAACAGTGAAACCGGGGACACCACCAGATTTTGTGCTGAAGGTGACCATAGACAAGCATCCGGTCAGATTCTTTGTTCACAAGAGACCTCATGTGGACTACTTTTTGGATATTGTAAGTATGGATACCACATAAAATCTTAAACTATGTAGTTGATAATAATTTTAACTAAAAATACAGCTAATTATCACGATTTTCTTGTATTGGTGATGTTTCGAGACAATTCAAATGCTCTTTATCCGATCTACCGTTGATCGCGGTCTCGGGCTATGCTTATGATGAAGAGCATCTGAATTATCTCAAAACATCAGCAATACAAGAAAAAACCGGCTAAGTGCGTTTCGGACTCGCGCACTAAGGGTTCCGTACAATTATCTATAAAAAACAGCTTAAAATAACGTTTGTTGTATCCCATACTACCGTTTGTTGTATACATACAACTTCTGTGGTTTTTTAGTGCTATTTTTATATTTTCTTTTTGTGTAAATGATAAATAAATAATAAAAAAAAAAAAAAAAAAAAAAAAAAAAATATTTATTTTATTTAGTATTTGTTGTTATATGGCAACAGAAACGAATAATCTGTGAAAATTTTAACTGTCTAGCTATCACGGTTCATGAGATACAGCCTTGTGACAGACAGACGGACAGCGAAGTCTTAGTAATAGAGTCCCGTTTTTACCCTTAATCGTGATAATTGACCATTTTTCTAATTAGAATCACATAAGACCTTTTTATAGACTTGCATTAAGATAATGAAAAAGTTATAGGCATTGCACTTTTTTGAGCACATATTAATGTTGGTTGTTCCATTGTTTAAAATATAGTCTGAAACTACATTTTTCCCGATACCTATTATCGTTAATCGTTTTCAAGAGTAGACACCCGCACCAGTCGGGTGATGTTAATCATTTTAAACCCCTAGACCAGTTGGCATATAAATATACATACACATTAGTATGTGTAATATTACAAACGAATTTAAAACAATTTACAAACAAAGTGATTGAGGAAAAACTTTTATTATAAAATGTAAAATATATATCCTATTATGTTTACATTATAATTTATAATTATTAACGATGTTTATAATTAAAGTTTTTTCATGACTCAGAGTTTATTCTGTCTGACAGCAGAAGTGCTTTGCAGCATGTGGCTCGATGCGCCTCTGGTCACAGAGGCTTATCGATTGCCTACAAAATAATAAATAAAATCCTAGCACTGCAATGTGAGGGGGTGACTCTCGGACTACAATGGATCCCATCTCACATTGGGATTAGTGGTAATGAGGTGGCTGACTCTCTCGCCCGTGAAGCAATTTCAGACGGTACGGAAGTTTTGATAAAACCTGAATATTCAGAAGTCCTGCATCACCATAAGATCAGAATTAAATCAAAATGGAAGGAGTACTTTGATGTTGCTTCTCGGGAGAGAGGAATATGGTATAGAACTATTCAGAGCATATACCATGGTTTGTTAATTGTAATTTGAAAAGGCAATACATTGTAATCGCTCATCGATTGCGCTCTGGGCATATGCCATTGAAAGCGTTCAAGTTCCTTATGAAATTGGTTGAAAACCCAAACTGCGATACATGTAATATTAAGGAGGATGTCTACCATCTGATTATGGAGTGCGCCCGGAGCGCAATGATGAGGGAAAACTTAAAACAGTTTGTGGAGGTTAATTGGCTTGATGTGGGCCTGTTTCAGGGCGTGTTGGCGGCTCCGACATCGGATGCGGCTAACATGCTCTACAGGTCCATATTAGGGCTGGTTAATCAAGATATGGCGTAGAGTACGTTAGTCGGGAGGACATTATGGAACCGACATGGTCGGATACCGACAAAGGTTCCTTAAAAAATAGAATTAAAAAAAAAAAAAAAAAATGACTCAGAGTTATTGCGGAACTAGTTGTATGGTGGTATGAATACTATAAAAAAAATATAGGATCATGACTGTTATTCCCAAGTATGGTAAACATCCTCTTAGATCTTCAGACGCTCAGACCCTTGAAGATTTTTAAAGGGGATAGTCAGAAGCATGTCCAAACATCACATGTGGCACATGCCCACATTTTGCAGTAGTTAGCATTCCATATGTAAGGTTGCAAGTCCATCCCTGCTCAGAAGAAGACAAACTAGTTTTCTCACGAATTTTTCCTTTTTGAGCATGTCATTGATGGATTTAATGACAGAATTGTAACCCTTCAGACCCTTGAAGATTTTTAAAGGGGATAGTCAGAAGCATGTCCAAACATCACATGTGGCACATGCCAACATTTTGCAGTATTTAGCATTCCATACGTGACAGGTTGCAAGTCCATCGCTGCTCAGAAGAAGACAAACTAGTTATCTCACGAATTTTTCCTTTACCGTTTCGAGCATGTCATTGATGGATTTAATGACAAGATTTGAACCCTTCAGATTAAAAGTAGGACCATAATTTTAATCCCCAAGTACAGTAGACATCTTCAGGCGCTCAAATCCTTAAGGATTACTAAAGAGGGTAATCAGAGATCATGTCCAAACATTACATTTGGCAACAACATTCAACGAGCATGGCGATATAACTATGTTTTTTTTTCTAGGTATCACAATGGTATGAGCTGGTGGTGTTCACAGCATCCATGGAGATATACGGCGCGGCTGTCGCAGACAAACTGGACAACGGCCGTGGGATTTTGAGACGGCGATTTTACAGGTAATTTATAACACAGAGCTCAGTTGGTATGGTAGTGACTCTGCCTTCTGCACTGTAGGTTGTCGGTACGATTCTCACTAACAACAAACACTTGCGTGATGAAAGATGAACATAGATGTTTGTTTTGTGTCTGGGTGTTATAATGTATATTAAAAGTATGTAAGAATTCTATCAGTTAATCTAGTTCCCAAAAATAAAAGCTTTGCTTAGTTTGGGGCTAGATGACATGCGTAATGTCGACCAATATTTATTTCATTTTATTTTTTCTGTCTTTGATAAGAGATAAAATTCCTCATGCAACTCACTTTACCTATGACTGGCCTCACAGCTCAGTTGGTAGTAGCTCTGCCTTCTGCGCTGTAGGTTGTGGGTTCGATTCCCACCCAGTAGTTTGGGGTAAGATGGCGCTGTGTGAAATGTACCAAAAATATTTATTTATTTACCTTAACATTTCAGACAGCACTGCACGGCCGAACACGGCTCCTACACCAAGAACCTGTTGTCTATATGCGATGACTTAAACAGGGTGTTCATATTGGACAACTCGCCCGGCGCTTACCGGGACTTCCCAGGTAAACTTCACATAATGTAACTCTTCGTAACGCGTAATATTTCCAACTATTCCACCTATACCTACCAGACCATCTTCACTGTAGGGACTCGTGGGTTTGTTGCTTCTTTTCCAAACTTGTGATTAATTCATGCTATTTTGATCACAAATGTAATTCTAAAAATACTACAACCTACAAGATGATTCTTCTGTCCCGTATATATTAAATTTATATAAGAGACAAGCTAACCCGGCGAATTTCGTATCGCGTTAGAAAAGTTCCCGTTCCTGTTCCCGATATAAAAAGTCTATGTCCATCTCCTGGTTCTAAGCTTCCTGCCCACCAATTTTCAGCCGATTCGGTTCAGCTGTTTTCGAGTTATAAATAGTGTAACTAACACGACTTTCTTTTATATATAGATGGTAAAAATATACCTGCAGGGTAGTTCCATAAAATTCAAGTTTGTTATCGTTTTAATAATAAAATGTTATTGTTTGCAGACAACGCGATACCTATAAAGTCTTGGTTCTCCGATCCGCTGGACGTGTCGCTGCTCAACCTCCTCCCCGTGCTGGACGCGTTGCGTTTCACGCACGACGTGCGCTCCGTGCTGTCGCGCAACTTGCACTTGCACCGACTGTGGTAGCCAGGTCGGTACCGAGACATCTAGTGTGTGATCAATGGGTCTACTCAGCAAACCGTAAACGATATATCGTAACATTCGTATCGTTATCAAATTCAAATTCTCGTATTGTTTTTAGTGATTTGTAAGTAGGGTTACGAACATCGATGATTGGCATAAGTAATTACGGTATTCCATCGTTCAAACTATAGTCGAGACGTTGTAACTTTGAGTGGAATATTGTTATGATATTTCGTTTTCGGTTCGCAAGTAAACCCCAGGGCAGTGCATGTGACTAATTTGTAACTAACTGATCCGATAGAGGGTGTCTTGACGTTCACAAATTTAAATTCAAAAGATCTTTATTTCAATAAAGTCACAAGGATCACTTTAAAACGTCTAAGGAGCTAGGTGAAGCTACGCCTGTTCCTCGCGACCAAGCCTAGAAGCATCAGGCAACGAACACAGCTTTAGTAGTAGGAATCAGTGCTAGGTAGAAGGAGTAGGCTAGGTAGACATCGTACCACAACCACAACGATTACATCGTATCTCCATGTCGGTAGCATATAGACGCTACAAGTTTTGTTTTGATGTATGGTGCCGATCGAAGGTGAAGGCTCAAGCAAGAAAAGTAATTTAAAAATACTAACAACGCTCAACTTAGCTAAGACAGTACAAACGTGATTATGAAGCCTAGATAGCGCTACCGGTAGAATTGCATAAGTCGTGTTTATGCGAAATCTACTGCAGTCAGTTACTTCATTTTTGGCGCAGCCGCTGGGATAGATTAATTGGCGCAGTCGGTATTTATTTTCCAGAAGCGATAACGATTGTATGTAAACTCTTTTAAAAATGCTTTAAAATATACATGTACATGATATTATTTTATCTTTTCAGATGAATACCGGCTTTTGTACAAATGTGGGACGCCACAGGCCTCCTGAACTTATTTATTATTATTTTGTGTCACTCGTTAAGCCGTTCAGCGCTTGAATTACTAAATATACATAATAGTTTAAAATATAGTTGAGTAATTTTTTTTTTTTTTTAAGTTTTGTTTTACGTAAAATACACTTGTACAGTGTAGTTACCTACTAGTGTAGAGGGTGGCGTTTTTAAAACGTCGTTTTCAATGAAGATAAGTGCAAATGTAATGTGAATGTGGTCCCTGTGAGCGATTGATAATGTTATTTAGTGGTTCGGAATTTGATTTGTTCTATATTCTTCCATGACAAAGACGGAAACTATAAAAAGGTGTGTCTGTGTAATTTTTTTGGATAGTAATGTATTTCAACTGTAATTGTAATTAATATTTGACAGTAAATAGTTACGACAGACGCTCTTGGTGTGAAATTGACAGTTGTTTTTAACAATGAGATATTAAAAGTCGCTGAATAAATAGTTATTGATTTAATTTCCACCTCTATAAAGCTATATATATCTTGAAATGAATGCAAAGCTTGTAATGCCAAAACTATTAACTTAGATTAGACAATAGACATATCAATGTGATTATCCATCTGATTTTGTTAGAAATCGCTCTCAGTGTGATCTACCCTCATCGCATGAAATTTACCTCACCATTCAAAATTCTGGGTTAAATATGTCAAATTATCAAAAGCTGCTTATTGAAAATCATTACAAATCATTTGTGGCATTGTTTTGGGATTTAATTTATTAATTGATTTTATTTTGGGCCTCACCAAATTTTTGACGGTAATTTTATCAATGTCGTTCATGATGTATGATTAAGGTTGTGTATTCAAAATTGAACCATTAGGCAGCTTTTTAATCGGATCATAAAATGTAAAATGACTAAATTAGAAATTATGTGACATATTTTGCATTTTTATATCGTAAATTATGGATAAAAATAACAATATCTAACAAGACCACAAGCCCACCAACCTGATTGATACTGAATATTGTACTTCATTGAAACCCCATTTTTGTTTCAAATTTTCAATCAATGACTGGGAAATGTTAAAATATTCATTCGTAATAAGAAACATTGCTAACATAGGTAGAGTCCGTCTAATCTTAAAATGAACGCCCCTCCATAAAGCGTGATTGTTTAAATATAAGAGAGGATTTCCTCACACACAAGTGAAGTGTTGTCATAAATAATACTTAACTTTTTGAAACAAAAATGCGTGTGACCCGTTGAGCGACCAATGACAACATCCATTTCGTATGTGTTGCGTCTAAAAACCGAATTTGTATGTAAGCGTAAACACATTGGAGGGGAGTTCATTTTAAGATTAGACTACAATGATTTGCCACGTTTAAACAGATTTTATCATAAAAAAAACTTCAATATCACGAGGTATGATTTATGCCAATTTTGATCTTAATAAAAATAGATATTTTTATTTACAACAAAAATGTATTGGTTGGACGTACCTTCTTACGAACCCTTTCTGGCATATCAGTGTGAAAATTCTTAACATAAACCCCGTGTATTATGCGTATCACATAAATGCACATGTTTTTTTTATAATATACCGAAACAAAAGTGGGGTGTACGCTCAAAGTTGTACAACACAACGACAATGTCTCGACAACATGTTTGTACCGATTTCTCGCACTTGATGATATCTTAATAATATTGTAAATGCGAAAGTGTGTGAGGAGTTTTAACGCTTAAATAGTACTAGCAGACCCGCGACAGACGTTGTCCTGTTTAAATTTTAATAATCGCATAGAGTAACGCACGTTGCTATGAAGACTGATGTCAAAACTGATATTATTTATTAAAATAATAATTAATTAAATAAAAATAATTATGTCAAAACTGATGTCAGCTTTTTTGCACACCAGCGCCATCTATACCTAAATCCCTTATGCGTTTTTTTTATAATTTTGGGGATGTTTTTCGTATTTTAAAGTAGTCCCATGTTTTATTCGGGCATTATATCTATATCTACAGAAATTTTCATCTTATTCCGTTTTGTCGTTTAGGCCTGATTGAGGCACAAACAAACTCACAAACTTTTGCATTTACAGTATTATTAGGATGTTTGTTTCAATCAACCGATTTGGACGTAACATCGAACAGATGTAGGCTATCCGTGTAATGTGAACAAATTCGCGGAAAGAAGCTAGTTAGTAATAAATAGATTCTGGTTAAAAAGTAGCTCTGTCACTTTTTAATGTATTTTGTTAGTAAAGGACAGGTATATTTTAAACCTTAGTATATTCATTGTTACTACGTAATTTAGACATCTTACTTACTAATATTGTAATTATAAATCTGAAAGTTTGTGTGGATGTTTGTGCCTTATTCACGCCCAAACGGATTTGAATGTAACTTGAAATATACATAGCTTATGCCTTGGAATAGCAAAGGATACTTTTTATCCATGTACTACGCGAGCGAAGCTGCGGGCGGAAGCTAGTATATTTAGTTAATGGAGAAGTGAAATTGGTATAAACTTTTTCCCCGAATAGACAAATTCTCTGTAAATATAGTTAGTGAATAGTTTCAAGTGGTTTGCCTATTTTTGAACGTGCTTCGTTGATCTCTTTAGATTTACTTTGCTTCATAGAAGCTTTCAAACTATTTTTTATATGAAATTAAAATGTTTTGTTTTAAATTCAAAACTGTGCGGAGGGTTTTTTTTGTTTAATATTCGTTTTAATAAATTGATACAAAATAATACTAACCAATACAAAAATAACATACAAAATCCCTCTTTTTATAGAAATAATTTTAAAAATCGGCAAATCACTATTTATAGGTGCATTCATATTCGCGATAACGCTTCCATTACACCCTGTAGACATTCGACCATTCGAACAGTTGACGTTTTCGTTAAGCGCAAGAAAATTACTATGTATGTATTCGTACCTAGTTGTTTTTTTGAGAGATTGTCCGTTTACCTACATAGTCTGATTCTAATGAATGCGCCTATGTACATTATATTTTATTTGTTTTCTATGTAAGTCACACGAGCTGTGAACCCTTATCGTCCATGAGATAATTTACACCAAACTTATTTTTAAGCCCAGGCTTAAATAAAACCCGTCTCATTCCGTGAAATGGCGGAAAAAAACATTGACGCATTTGACCTGGGTTTTTTTTATTCATCTCACGAAAGAGGGCTTATGAGTTATGATATGACAATAGGATAGTTACTTAAACTATGTACAAATATGAAGTATACAATATTTGTTCACATAAAACTTTTGATAGAGCTTAAACCGTACCAACATATTTATGTGATTATTATTTTTATTGTAATAGTTATACTGTTATATCAGATTTTATCAAAACATATACTTTTGCTTATTATGAGATGTTTAAACCACAGATTTAACACGGTTATATGAGGGAGTGAATACCGGTATTCATGTACCGGTACCGATATTTTCGTTAACCATTTGTCTAGGGAAATGATCAATCAAAATAACTATCTGATAAACAAATACTGAAATAATCTGCCAAAATATACCGCATTAAATGCTTTAAAATACTAAAAAGCAATGGTAAAATTATTTAGTAACAAAACACAATTATTAGTCCTCTTGATCGATCTCTGAGTAAATTTGAATCACTTTAAAGTAATAGCAACAAAATTTTCAAAAATGTTATTTGGGTCCGTACCACAATTTCAAAAGTAATATTAAAACAACTCACGGTGCGAATGTGACAATGTAATACGAACTCTCGTATCTTATTTTATTGTCACTTTCGCGAGTAATATTGTTTTGATATTTCTTTAGGAGCTTGTGGTATGGCCCCAGAAGCATCCTATCGTGGGCTTGTTCGTATCCTCCGAGGATTTTTAAATGAACAATGTGCAATGTTAGGTTTATAAAACTGTTCCACACTCTCTTGACAAGTTCAGACTGCCAGTCAATACATACATAGATATATCTATTGAAATAATTAACTAGGATTATCCTTAGAAGCGGTAATATTATTTAAACCAAATAGTTGATTTTAATGTGTTCATACATACCTACACTGTATTCTTCACATTAATGTATTAGGATTGTATAGAGTCGTTACAACTTTCAATTCACTATTTTTTTACCATAAAAACATTATTCGATGCCTCAAATGTATATAGCCCTAACTGATTTTTATAGTTCAATAATGGCCTAAATTGTTTAATATAAATAGTCCTACTGTTGCTTTCTTGGTATTTAGTTATATTGGCCCTTTAAAAAGCCGATTGTAACAGTTAATACAAATTGATAGTGCAGTAAAAGGCTTGAGCGCCTGACAGTACAACTTATATGCACATTGATGTTGTAACAACTCTATATAAATTCAAAAGAATTCGAATTGCTTGGGCAAAATCTAAACAAATTATGATGTGAATTGAATGTATAGTAAATTAGTTTTTCTTATGCAAATAGCAGCAGCTTTGTATGAATGTAAGATTTGTAAAAGAAATTACAATAATTTTTGCAGTAATAAACTCCCATGTGAGACGAATGAACGAAGTTACTGATGGTTGAGTTTTTGAAGCTGAAATTTTCACAATAATTTCGATAATACAGGGTGATTGTTTTAACAAAATTTGAATTTATATCATGAAGCGTTTACTTGATGCCTATGAGACCTAAGTTACATATACATAAGTAGGTATCCAAATCTTTATTTTATCCCGGACAGTAGCAGATTTTTCCCATACAGTGCAGGTAGTTAAAAATTATACGCACTTCCTTGTTATGTCCACCCTAAAGTTCAAATTGGCGTAGCAATTACGTTTAGTTTAGTAAAATTAAAATTGCGCTGTGTTTTACGCAATCTACGAGTAGTTAACCTTAAATTTTACATGACGACAAATTTTATTTTGTCATTTCTACATTTTAAGATTGTGTCATCTTACGCTAATTTGGACATGATTACGCGAACATTATAAGGGCGTTCGGATTTATCTTAAAGTATTAGTTTTTTAAATTGCCACCATTGTTTACAATCAAATGAGCAAAGCACATGTTCAGACGTATCCATCTTTATTTTTGTAAATTTATTAATAATAACTTGCTTGTAAATACAGTACTGTAAAGGGGCGTAATTGCCAAGAAAAGTTATGCGCACGTAGACATTCGACCATGTTACCTTGTTAGCAAAGTCAAAAATGTCCGAAAAACAGAAAATATTGAGCGTTTATTTGCTCCGATTGGAACCCAGTAAGATTTGAAAAAATGCTACTACTTTTTCTAAAAACTACAAGTTTTTTTCTTTTTTTTTCTAACGGAATGTGGTGTTACATCAAATCACGCTAACTTTTGCATGGACGATCTGTCTGCGTACCCTGAAAAAGATTTTCTTTGTGTAAATACTTAAAATGTAACTGATTACGAATGTGTAAATTTGTAAACATTTTAAATAATTTTACTGCATCAAAAATAAGTATTAGCATAGTAAAAATTACTTTTAACATTAAAAATTCAAATTAAGCTCTTAGTTAAAATCAGACGATGTCTTCATTAGCTGTAACAATTTGTAAATTGTATAAAAATTATCTATTTTCACGGCTTTTTGTAATATTTTTACGTTCGCATAAGATATTGTTTCTTGGTTTCCATTCACTTGTATGACAAATGCAGTTAAAAATATTTAAACTGTACGAGGTTTTGTAAACATTTACTGTTATTTTGATAACATGGATTGTAGTGAGCCGTTGGCACGCATACTGGATGTAACAATATGTGGTCTCAACTGATTGTTCAAAGTTCAAAAATACGATTTGTAATATAGCAATATTAAATCGATTTAAAATATTGAAATGTTTTATTTTATTTTTTAAGGTCACATATTATATCACGTGATGTTGGCTGTCCAAATATGCATAGGAACTTTCACATATATTTGTCTAGGTCAGCAAATCATTAGCAATGTTATGTTCAAAGTTTCCTTATTTTTCAATGGTTTTGTCTTTATATTGGCTTTACTGCCGAAAGTTGATTAGTAGATGTCCTAGAATAGCAAGATACTTTTTAATATCCAGATACGAGTACCTACGAAGCCGCGGGTCGTCGAGTGGTAGAACAGAGCCTACGAGCCTTGAATGAAGGTTTTGCCCTAAACTGTATGTTACAAATATAGGTCGGAAAGGAACTGTAAATATGAATAAACAGATTCTTCAATGAACTTTTTAATTTGAGACTAATTTATGTTATAATTCCAACAGATAGGTAAATATCCCAAATTGTCACTATAAAGATTTCGCAAAATTCAAATACTACAGGAGCTAAACTGTTTTTACAATCAAAATCACAAGAAAAATATTTGTGTAGGCCAAACAAAACCCCATAGTTCCCAAACATCAATCAACTTTTTCAAGCAACAATGCTCAGGGAAATTTGAGACTTGCATGAAGTTAGGTTCATTAAGAAATCAACATTTAATCATGAGACAAGTAGGTATTTCTTCATGAAAAACAATGAAATCCAACACAAGATACCATTACAAGGTTTTGCTTTTTCATCCTAGGTATAGGGCCATCTCCAGTGCAACTTTCGCACGTGTTTTAACAGAGTTGATTCTTATCAGAAACATTACGTAAAACTTAAAAAATTAAGTCCTCTTTATCAATTTAAATTATTATCGAGAGGTTTACAACCATTTGTCATTTCGATTTCCCCTGTATCTATTCTTATCAAGTCTTTCCGTGCCTCAGCTCAATGCATCAAACAATTTCAACATTGAAACTTTAAAGATAAAACTAAAGGTACACAAGTTAATTTCAAAGTCAGACTGGAAAAAAAACTAAAGCAATAAGAAATGTTTACAATAACTCTCAAAAACTGATGCCTACTGTAATAGATACAAATTATTTGTAAAGAAATAGCAAAGTTTTGCAGTCCTTAGCATCAGCAGTTTCATATTACATCTTTACTTTCAACATTCCATTGCAACCAAGTATAAAAGATATGGAATAATATACATACTTAAAGCATATGGATTACATCTCTTGAGAGACAAAATATGTTTAGAAAATTGTGTGTTGTCTTTTACATTCATTTTGTTTTGCAAAACATGAAATTGCAAATAAATAGGACGAAGTAGATATGCAATGATACAATTATACTGCTGCTTGGAGACCATAAGCTGAAGCCAATACATACAATATCACAAATAGCTTCATCTGGATATAGAAAAAAAATTATAAACTGCTTACTAAAATTCATTCTCTTTACAGGTATTAATAATACAGTCAAGGGGTTTAAAACTTAGTTTAAAACAGTTCAAACAAGTCACTACAAAACTATAGAATCTAGTCTACACAACATTCTTTAGGAGATTTTTATACTTCAAATTACAACTGTACAATAATTGCGACTGGGAAAATCAGACGCTTGTCGAGAGAATGAATACTTTATGATACAGAGAATGCTTTTTCTGTGAATGATTTTACATAGGCTTCATGGAGCTTGTTCACAAATTCCGCATCATGTTTCAGTAGATAATTGAATGCTTGAAGTAGCTGGTTCCTAGTTAGTGGCTCGGGTGAGGATTGGGACTGGATCTGGTGATCTCCACTGGTAGTAGTGAACATGGTTGGAGGCATCAGCGCTGGCTTCTGTTGATAGATTGAATCAAGTTTTAACAATATTTTAAATTAGCTAGTTTTTAAGTTTTTGTATTTCTTGTTTAATAATAAATTTGTAGGTTGGCTGGTAGTAAAATGCCTCTACATTAAGTCCACCATTGAACATAATAAAACATAAAGTAATCATCTTTTGATAGTGATTATTAAGGTATTATTAACTAAGGAAATTGCAGTAAGTTATATAGTGATGTATAAAACTTACAGTGTGATTGTTATCCTGTGGCTGATTCAGATACGAGGCTAATGGGGATGTTGGTTTTGGTGATGACATATGCATCATACTCAGCTCATTCTCCAAAGGAATAAGACCGTTTATATCACTCGTATCCAACCCTGGTGGCTTATTCAACAATAACCTCTGCTGTGTTTGATTCTCAATCAGCGTTGAGTTTAACTGGAATCCACAATTTTGAGACAGATTGGCATGTCCGTTTTGACCCTCCTGCGGTGTGACAGAGCGTTGTTGTTTTTCAATATGCTCAACGGAGTGTGCAGGGTTACTCATAAGCCTCTGGAAAATCTGCGGAACTTCTCTACCATCCTGCCGTGGCCCGAAAATGCCGGGCGAGGGGAGAGAGGACACGGCTGGCATTTGCACTGATGCACCACCGCCTGCCTTCGCAAAGAAGTCCATCACACTCTGTGACGAAATATCCGGCGCCCTAGAAGGCGTAACGTCGCATTTGTTAGCCACTCCGCCCTGGTTCGAGTTGAAATCATCTTGCGCCTTACTCAACATGCTAAATATATCCACAGGCGCATTTGACGGCGCAGAGCCGTAATTCGGATTATGCGCCATCGGTTCTCCGCCTGGCTGCTTCACGCAATCCTTCACTAGAGAATTCAACTTCGTAGCTACTTTTATGCACTCGTCTTTGTCATAAAACCATATGCCGTAGATACGAGACTTTGCGTTCCTATACAGAAGAAACGGTTCCTTCAATTGTAATTCTATTCCTTTAGAAATTGGTTCGACGAGGTTGTTTGTGCTCAACCTGTTCATAATCACTAAACTGTGAAACGGCTCTCCATTTCTACTGTACACAAACAAAGCACCCTCGATGTTAGTTTTTTCCCATTCGTTCTCTTCAAATGTATAAAGTGCAACGTGGGTAGCACTGTCTAATATTTCTTTTGCGTATGGATCTGCCCTCTTTAGAGCAGCAAAATTCATACGTAAACCAGTGTCAGCCATTTTAAAACAACTAGAACTAAATACGAGTTTTTGTACAACGAGCGAGCATCACACACACAACACACAGCAAAATGACAATTGAAAGAATGAATTGAATTCGCCATTTTGGAAAACAATGAAGTTTAGTGCATAGTGTACGTTCCGTTTGACTTGTCTATGTATGCGGCAAAGAGAATAATAATAATAATAATATAAGAGATTCTGACCGGCAATTAAAAACTGCTTATTTTAAAACTAAACCTAAAGTTATATACGTTTGGAACAAACATAATAATTACACTCTTATTTTTTAACGATAATATGCCATTTAACTCATTTACTTACCGAAACTTAATAAATGATTATTATTTATTTATATTGAGTCCATCGTATGAGTGAAATGGAACGAATATAGCACCCGCTTTGGTCACATCATTTTTCGGTTTTCAATAATAGATGACGCTACATTCTAATAAGACATTTTGTTAAAATGTATTCTTTAGGAACATAATAATTAGAAGGCGTAACGTCGCATTTGTTAGCCACTCCGCCCTGGTTCGAGTTGAAATCATCTAATATTATCCACAGGCGGATTATGCGCCATCGGTTGCTAATGGTTAATCGAGTTTAGTCTTGAATTAATGATAAAACAAAAAAGTATTTGGTACCTACCCTTGCATTATTACTTTAATTATGTATTTAATGTAGGGTCGATGTGCCGGATATCGGCCTTTTAGTGCTCCCTCCAACTTTAGGACATCATAAAAAATAGTTGCAACTTTAATATGCCTGTTCTAATGATGTCATATGATAGCCTATATAATCAAATTTGATTAAAAAATACAATAAGGTATATAAAGCTATTAGTTATTTTTATATTAATTTTAATCCGGAAAAATGACAAAAATTCAGTTTTCGGCCCCAAAATTATGTTTTCGGCCATAGGGTTTTCAGTTTTCGGCCACTGCATTGGAATGGTTTTAAAATGAATTTATAAGTATATAATAACATAAAAACGCTTTATTTGTATGTTAAATATTGTTTATATTGTAAATCCAAATGCTATTAAAAATCACAAACAAAATTATTCAAGTAATCTAATAAAAATTAACATTTTAGAAACATTTTGTCTCTCTAATTAAAATAGTTATTCTTCGTTATTCTCTGTTGTAAACGAGATTAGTATGGATGAAGGTAAAAAAAGACAGTGCAAGATATGAAGAATAGGAAAGTAGTTGGACCAGATGATATACCTACGTCCTGTGGAAGTATGGAAGTTTTTAAAAGCAGATGGATGGAAGTGGCTGACTTTGTTCTTCAACAAGTTGTTGCATGATGAGGCGATTCCGGACGAGTGGTGTACCTAATAGTTAGCTAGTGCCTATTTTCAAAAACAAAGGGGACTTAAAGGACTTCAATAACTACAGAGATATAAAGCTCATGTCACATACTATATGAAAATCTAGGAGAAAGTGATTGCGAGATGAATGAGAGACGAGAGTGAGATATTGCAGAGCCAGTTCGGGTTTCAGGAACAGACGCCGTATTTGCACTTCGAAAACTGTGCGAAAAGTACAGGAGTGCACAGTGTGCCATATGAACTTGCACGTGCTGACCTGGCGAAGATCAACACATACGACAGGGTACCCCGTGAGGTTTTGTGGTGGGCTTTTATGAAAAAGAAAGGAGTGCCTGGAAAGGACCTGCAGCTTATACGGGCCATGTACAGCCGAGCCTGTACATATGTCCGGTCCGAAGCTGGCGTTACGGACAAGTTCAATGTGGTTGTAGGCTTGCACCAGAGATCGGCTTTAAGCTGTTATTTGTTTCTCCTGGCAATGGATGCACTGACATCGCAAATACAGGAGAAGGCACCCTGGTGCATGTTGTTCGCCGACGACATTGTTCTTGTAGGAGAACGGTCGCAACTGAGACTGGGAAAATGGCAAATGAAATTGGAGAGTGTCGGAAAGAAGATTGACGAGGATGGATAAGATCAGGATGGATAATAATCAGAGATGCTTGAAAAAAAAGTAGCACCTGAGGCAGAAAAGATAAGGAGGAAGAAATATTATGAATGAAGATGGATGGATGTAGACGTAGGGGTTGGCCAAAAAAAAGATGATGACTGTGGAAAGATGACATAGGTAAGAAAGGAGTGAGTGATAAGATAGAGGGACTGATAGAGGGAAATGGAAGAAGTACACATATTGTGCCGACCCCACTTAAGTAAGATGAGGGCAGGAAGATGATGAGTCTTTGGGTTTGACTACCCAATATTAATCGTAATGATTTATTAAGCTATAATAAATGTATTATCTATACACCTATTTCAAAATCAACCACATTTTTACGAACGAAATTTACATTTTGGGATCAGAAATCAGTATAACAAACATTTCGTTTAAATGATTTGTCCTGAACATCTTCATATTTCAGTCCTACAAAGTCAGTTTATCTTAAATTAGTGCAAAAATGACAGCCAAGATTCTTCTCCGTATCTTCTTCTGTGTCGCTTATTAAAATGACTTCACAGAAGGCGCATTTCAATTGTATCTTTTCTTTTATCTATCTTTTCTTCGCCAAGCCCCAGCTTTCATAGTCTACAAGCAACATTGTGGACTATGAAACCCTAAAAAAGCAATAAAAACATATAATATATACGCGTTGAAAAGAGAACCTCCTTTTTTATAAAGTCGGTTGAATGTAACGCTTAATCAAAATAACTAACTTTAGATTAATCTGCAGAATAAAATGTTTAAAATGTTATTAGAAACTTGTAGACGAAAACTAACAGTGACATTCAATTTTCGACCACCATGTTCTCCATACAATTATAGGTCATGCCGAAAACTACGGTACCATTTTATCTATGATGTGATTTTCGGCCACCCCGAAAATGGTCATCTAAAAGGTCCATTTTTAATTGAATACCACGTAATTTGACGGCCGAAAACTAATGGCTAGATTACTCACATTAAGTATAATGGTAATAGAAAGAATCTTTAGATATATTCTTAACCAAATAAATAAACAAGACAAAAGCGTAGAAGACTTGATATAGCACATAACGGCCCCTAGGCCGAAAACCAAACTTTTTTTTAAAATTAGATTTTGGATACCGGCCCCTAAAATTACAGTGGTTTTGTTTATAATATCACAAAAATCATATTATGAGTATGATAATACGTCATATTTGAAGTGAATTACATACCTATCACCATTGTTTAGTTTGAAGAACAACGCAATACTTACCTTGGAGTGAAACGCGCGGCACTAATTTTTTTTTACTTTTTGCACTTGGCGTGACTTCCGACACCCGTCGTCAAACTAAACAATTCGCTATAAATCACTCGTAGATGTTTCGCGACTAAAAGTATTATCAGATATAAGGTTAACATTTTCAGATGTCCGATTAAATATTTCGTTTGAAAATAGTATGTGAAAACGATAGTATCTCAATTTTACGGCACCGAGAACGCGTAAAGGCCGAAAACAGAAAGGGGCCGGCGAACGGGCTCACATACCCTACTACCTACTTTAAGTGATAAAATCAATATTTATTTATTTGCGAATTCTGCGGAGTAATGGACTTTAAGCAAGACTCCCAAGAGTAGGTGGGTAGGTGATATATATCTATGTTAGATTTTTTGAACTAATTACTAAATTCATCCTATTTTATTACGATCGATAGTAGGTTAATACAGTACTTTAATATTATCGTTATTAATGTTATTCAAAGGCAGACAAACTAATGATTGACCAAAACAAAACTAATCTCACACCACGATCGTCTTGTCAGAGTTTATAGACTTTGAGTAGCTCAAACTCGAACTCGCTCTGCTTAATCGACCAAATCAAACTAATTGTTTATTAGATTATTAGTGCGAGTGTTTGAATTTGAACATCTGTTTAGTTTACCAAACTCTTGGCGACAAAACGTCTTTCCGGATACTAGTGTCGCCTGGTAGCAATTGCAGTTGCTTTGTGGTTACAACCCATCGACTACATAGTCGATGCTACAACCCTACGATTAAAAACAAACCTGTTGCTTGCCTTGATCCAATCAATCAAATCAATCACAGCTTGTAATGTCATTTTGTATTTTCTTTCCTTCATAAATCTAATTTCATTCATTCATTTGTGTGTTTACTTACGCGTGGTTCGGTTCGCGTAGTCGCACGGCTAATTAATACAAATAATAATTATTATTTACCGTTAATTCTAGTTATTATAGCCTGCGATAATATCCAAGACATCCGTTTTATCATCTGTAACTCCACACTGTGTATAATTAGTTTCAAATTTGTAAAAACAACTCAGACACGTGAACATTTTGCGATTTGAGCAAAGTAATAATGAAGCAACATAATATCCTGGTGGTCGGTAGCGGAGGCCGAGAGCACGCGTTGTGCTGGAAACTGGCAGAGTCTTCTTTAGTAAAGAAAATTTACTGCGCACCCGGCAGCGTAGGCATCGCCACCGCCGACAAAGTGGAATGTGTAGATGTCGACATCAAAGACTATCCGGTAAGCTTCCTGATTTCTGTTCGTATTCATTCTAAGTCTTCTATAAATAATACCAATGAACCTATGGGCAGTAGCTATGGATAGGTTTTATTTTTTATTTTTTATATAATACTTCTAAATTCAAAAACAGCAAAATACATTTCTAGTAAAAAAGTCTTATTGGAACAGTCAGCTGTTTTTAATATAACTAGTAATGATTACCAACTGTGGCCTGTGTGTGGGTTTTATGACAGAACTATTGGTCCTTCATAAATTAATTTTAATGGGACCAATGTTGACTAATAACTACACTACACAATAGAAAAAAAATAATCTAAATCAGATAAAAAAATATACAATACATGTTAAAGTGGGAACTTCCTTTTTCGTTGGTTTATAAATGTAGGTACAATAATAACTTTTGCAGTAGACATGTAACTAAAGCTGTTACAATTGAATTAGGTTTTTAGTACTATATTAACAAAATTCAATTTGGTAAATAACTGATTTCACTAACATACTAGCTTTAACCTGCGACTTCATCGGCTTAGATTCAGGAAATGAATTTTGAAGACATTATTGTAAAACATTGAAATTCCTGGAAATTAAAAGAAAATTTTAGGAATAATAGTAGCCTATGTCCTTTAAACTATCTCTATATGAAATTTTATTACAATCGGTTCCGGTGGAATAGCCGTGATAACGCCATAGACAGACAAAGTTACTTTTGCATTTATAATATTAAAAATAAAAAATAATTAGGATCACGGCTGTAATCCCCTGGTACGGTAGACATCCTCTCAGATCTCCAGAAGCTTAGATCCTTTGAAGATGTCTATTGAGGGTAGTCAGAGGCACGTCCAAACATTATATTTGGCACATGCCCATGTTTTGCAGTAGTTAGCATTCCATAATGTGACAGGTTGCAAGCCCATCGCCGCTTATAAGAACACTAACTGGTTTCCTCACGATGTTTTCCTTCACCGTTGTAAGCACGTGTTTTTGATGCGCATATCCATTTTCGAACAGAAAAATCTATTGATGCACGCTGGGATTCGAACCTACGACCTTTAGATTGAAAGTCGAGGAACATCCCACTCGGCCAACACGGCTTTTTGATATTGTATAAATAAAAAGCCATTCTTAAAAATGTGTGTAATGTCTTATACATCAATTTAATTCCAACAGCGAATGATAACCTTTCCTACTTCTGATAACGTACTAGGGGCATGCCCATTTGTCAATCGGAGTAAGTTTGCATGCAAACAAATTATGTAACAACTGATTGGAAAAAAAGACTAGTTTCACACTTACTAATATTACAAATACTAAAGTTTATGAGAATACAAACATACAAACTTTTAGATTTTTTAATGATTTTTAAACCAACGAAAAAAATGTTCTCAATTCAACATGTGAGATGTTTATTTCTCAAAGAATGAAGTTCTATAATAGAGAATATAATATTTAACAGAAGTAGGTACATAGGGTACTGGATGAAGTCCAGTATTGTAACAATTACATATTTCCTAGTTAAACTGGGATGTATGAAATTTTTTCTAGTATATAATCTTTTAAACTTGATAAAGTTGAGTCTTGTTGTTCTAGTCGAGTAAATATGTATAATTTTTTGCCTTCCTCATCTTTACTACACCAACAAATTTGTACTTTAGTTTAGTTAGTTTAGTTTAGTATGGGGACTCCCTTTCCCGCATTTGAACTCCTGTTTGGTCCGTTAAAAAAATTTTACTTTATTCACAAATTTCTATGTTTTTTTCTTCTACAGGCCCTAGCAAAATGGTGCAAAGACCACACCATAGAGCTGGTTATCATTGGGCCAGAAGATCCTCTGTCCGATGGCATTGTCGATGCACTAACTTCCCTCGGAATCAAATGCTTCGGGCCCACAAAAGCCGGGGCGGAAATAGAAGCCAACAAGGACTGGTCAAAGAATTTCATGAACAAGTACCAGATACCCACTGCAAGGCATAAGTCTTTCACGGACGCTGCTGCAGCTAAGGAATTTATTAAAACGTAAGTAAAAATAAAAATAATAAAAATAAATAAATATTGGCGGACTTTACACACAGCGTCATCTAGCCCCAAACTAAGCAAAGCTTGTACTATGGGAAAAAAAATAAATAGCATTACGACTGTAATCCCCAAGTACAGTAGACCAGGCGCTTAGATCCTTTAATATGTCTAGAGGTAGTCAGAGGCACACCCAAACATTATTACTTGGCACATGCCCACATTTTGCAGTAGGTTGCATACCATATGTGACTGGTTACAAGTCCATCATTGCTTATAAAAATACTAACTGGTTTTTTCACGATGATTTCCTTCACCGTTTTGAGCACGTGTTTTGATGCGCATATAAATTTTAATAAATTTAAACCTAAGTTATGTTAAATTCAAAATCAATAAATTCACAAGGACTACTTTGAAACGTCTTAGAAGCTAGGTGTGACCTAGCCAAGGCAAGAAACTATTGTTAGATCAAAATCACGAATCCATCTGAATGATACTGACTTCCTACCTATCTGCTGATCTTTCTGCCTACCTACCTGTATGTATTGTCTATGTATTACAGTTACTAGTTTCCACCCGTGGCGTCGCTCGCATGGCACCTCGATGAAATATATCTTATGCTATGCCAGAACATGAGCTATGTATATTCAAATTTATATAAAAAAACATTTAGTCGTTTGGGCGTGATTGAGCCCTAAACATCCTCCCAAACTATTGGATTCGATCGGACGCCACTAGAGTTTATTAGCGTTTTCTCAATAATTTCACAATACTGGCTTTTGCCTTTACAGATTAACTCAAGATGTCAAACGATTTAAAGCGTTATTTTTAACAGCTAGAGTTCAAATCCGTTTATCAAATTATGTTATCAGCTGCTTGGCATGCATATTAAAGTAAGACCTAGCTAAATTGATCAATTTACGAGTGCTGTTTACTGTGGCCTATTTGTGGGTGAACTGTGTAGGCCATGGGCAATGCAAGCTTGTGCTCAAACTGTAGCAGATTTACGGCCAACATTGTTTTGGTCAGATCAAAGTGATCCTTGTGATTTTATTGAAATAAATAGCCCTTGATTTTTTTACATAACTTTCATATTGCCCTTGTACAATGGGGGAAACTGATTGTGTGTACCCATTTATCAAACTATTCCAAACAATAGCTATTATTAGTACTTACTAGTTTCTGCCAAGTTTCATCTTTATCGGTTCATCTATTACAGCGTAATTAAAACTTTGGGCAGACACATTCATGACGATTCTGTTGTCACCACAAACTATCTAAAAGTACTAAAGTACTTTAAAGGAAATATAATGAAAAACCTTTATTTACCGAATTTTACATAATGTTATTGCGTTTGTTGAGACAACACTATTATACAACTAAATTGCAATGACACCTAAAAAGGTAGGTATTTACAAAATCAGATTCCTCCTGTGTACATATACATACATTGGTCGATGTTTTTAAATCAATGTGGAACAATGCCGTCTATTTTTAATTGTAATTTATTGATTGATCCTTGATGTTCCGAGACTGAACTTGATGAACTTTTGCCAGTAGGTATAATGGAATACCTACTCGTATTTGTATCGCCTTCCGATGCTGCAGGCATTGCGTAAAAATCGATCTTAACCCGCTGATTTTCATTACCATGGTGTCTACTCCGCAAACCAAATTTTCATGTAAAATGTTGCCAAGACCATATGGCTCGCACTGTCAAAAAGTTATCAGACGTCATTTAGAGCCAAGTTTCTAACTCTATATGCCCTAACTTCACAAACTCACAATCAAAATATGTGTTTTGGCCGTTTCGCTACCGTCTTATAGGCGTAAGGTGAAAAATTTATTACTCTTCTGTTATACGATAGTTCTTGTAGTAATGACGAGAATTAAATTCTCGTATTGTTTTTAGTGATTTATAAGTGTAGGGTTACGAACATCGATGATTGTCAAAAGTAATTACGGTCGTTCACTAGCTCATTCTATAATCGAAGCAGTGTAATTTTCGTAAAAGTCGAGGCACCTCCTACTCGGCTTACACAGCAAACACATACAAACGATCAATATCCACGATTCAAATCTTTGCCCCAACAGAGCACCATATCCAGCTTTAGTCGTCAAAGCATCTGGCCTAGCGGCTGGGAAAGGTGTGGTCGTAGCCACATCCAAGGAGGAAGCCTGCCAGGCCGTGGATGAGATACTAACGGACGCGAAGTATGGATCAGCCGGCCAAACTGTCGTGGTTGAAGAGCTATTAGAAGGAGACGAGGTTTCGGTAAGTTATGATAAACTTTGACTTTATTATTCAGAAGACAAATCAAATCAAAATGGGTTTGGAATAAAAAACATATGTATATATAAAAAACCGGCCAAGTGCGAGTCGGATTCGCTCATGAAGGGTTCCGCACCATTATCTATAAAAAACGGCAAAAAAAAACACGATTGTTGTATGGTAGCCCCACTTAAATATTTATTTTATTCTGTTTTTAGTATTTGTTGTTATAGCATCAACAGAAATACATAATCTGTGAAAATTTCAACTGTCTAGCTATCACGGTTTATGAGATACAGCCCTGTGACAGACAGACGGACAGCGAAGTCTTAGTAATAGGATCCCGTTTTTACCCTTTGGGTACGGAACCCTAAACAAGTGAAAAATGCGGACAACTGAAACAAGCTCTTGAAGACATCTAAAGGGGATAGTCAGAGGCACGTCCAAACATTACATTTGGCCCATGCATTCATTTCCCATTTTGATTCAATTCGAACTCACGACCTTCTGAGATAATGACTCAAAGTCAATTCTCTACTAACACGGCTCTATTTTTTCGTAAAACAATCGCTTACAATAATCACTAAACATATTTAATCACTAGGTATCGATTTACAATATCACGGACTCCAATGAACGCAATATTTCCAATACCCCGAGAAGACTTGACCCCCTCGTTATCAATCAGACAAAGCTCAAACGATATTTTTTTGTGATAAACATTAATTAAAATTATTTACTTGTTTGTCTCAATCGGATTGAGAATTTGTTTTCGTTCTGCTTGGTTATTTACTTACAAATTTATACGGGGTATTTAGATTGAGGTGTCGTAGTTGATAAAGCAATTAAAGCGACCTCTGTAGATTTGCGAGGCTACCTGAATATACTGCAATACTATTAAATAAAAAACCGGCCAAGTGCGAGTCGGACTCGCGCACTAAGGGTTCCGTACCATTCACCATCTGTAAAAAACGACTTAAAAATCACGTTCGTTGTTAGGGAGCCTTACTTAAATATTTATTTTATTCTGTTTTTAGTAATTGTTGTTATAGCGGCAACATAAATACATCATCTGTGAAAATTTCAACTGTCTAGCTACCACGGTTCATGAGATACAGCCCTGTGACAGACAGACGAACAGAAGGACAGCGAAGTCTTAGTAATAGGGTCCCGTTTTTACCCTTTGGGTACGGAACCCTAAAAAAAGAAATAAATATTGGTGGACATTACACACAGCTCCATCCAGCCCAAATATAGGAACAACAGGCATACATAACTTTTCTTGATATTTTATCAATATTTATCAAGAAAAGTTATGAGATAAAAGATAAAACAATATACCTATATTATATTGATCGCGCAGCACAGGTCACAGATAGTAACTTTGCATTCTGCGAAGTGGTGCAATGAGTATTAATTATGTATTTACAAAAAAACAAAAGACATTTTGTTAGTAGAGCTAAATGGCGCAGTGATTAATGTCTACCAATATTTATAATATACATACATATTTACGAGCGATGGGAGATTATGAAAGAAATAAACATGTTGATACCCTACTTGAGTGGGATATGGACAGTTACCATCGGTCCTTATCATCCATCATAATTCCAGGTGTTAGCCTTCACCGACGGCGAAACAGTATCCATGATGCCGCCAGCACAAGACCACAAACGCATAGGAGACGGAGACACAGGTCCGAACACCGGCGGTATGGGGGCATACTCCCCCTGCCCACTTATCACACCGGACCAGCTCGCCGACGTGAAAGACCAGGTGTTGCAGCGAGCTGTAGATGGCTTGAATGCTGAGGGCATCAAATACGTCGGTGAGTGTAGTTATTTAGTATTCAAACAGGTTCTTTTCCCATTTATGGACATAGATAAATAGCTAGAGAGAGTATTTACTACAGGTGGTAACAGAAAATAACTCAAAGTCAAAGTTAAGAGCTCAGTTGGTAGTAGCTCTCCCTTCTGCGCTGTAGTTTGTGGGTCGATCCCTACCCAGGATAAACATTTGTGTGATGAATATAGATGTTTGTTCTGTGTCTGGGTGTTAATATGTATAATAAGTATGTATTTACAAAAAAAAAGTATATAAGTATTCTATCAGTTCTCTGGTTCCCATAGTACAAGCTTTGCTTAGTTTGGGGCTAGATAGCGCTGTGTGTAAAGTCCGCCAATATTTATTATTTTATTTATTATTAAAATCACGGCGTAGGATCTGGGTGAAGCTACGCTTGTTCCACGCGACCTAGTATACTAGGATCAGGCAACAAAGACGGCTTGGTGCTTATATTTTTTTTCGATGATCCTTTCGTAAATTCGTAAATGTAATGTACCTAGAGCTCCATTGTTACCTACTAAAGTAACTGTGCATCAAAGTACCAGGGGAGCAGAAGTTATGCGAAAGTATGCAATATTTGTCATTATTTACTAGGTTCTAGCCATCTGCAGTGCAACCTAGCCGATCCGGCTTTCTTCGGAAAGCGAATCACTACCGAATCTGTTGGTTCTGCTATCCTGATACGTTTACTTCGAAATCTTTCAAATAGCTTACCTATCTAGAGCTACGTCTTTGTTAGTTTTGGTTTTGCTTACTAAACTTATGTCATCGAGGGACTGTAGTTCTGTTTATAACTGCACGTATATCTACTGCTAACTTGCTGGCCATATTGCGTAGAATACGTATAGTTTCACTCTCATTAAAATTTAATTACCTCCAAGAATAGGTACACTATTAAAATACGCTACCATCTCCACCAATCATTATACTTTACGTGTTATTGTCCGATACATATCGTTTTTGATTACTACATTATTTAAATTAGTCTCAAATTAATCGGTAATAACAATTTTCTGATATCGCTTTAAAATATGCGTCTTTGAATAGCATGGGACACGACTAATCTAAATTATAAAGAGGTAACATTTGTATTTTTGTGTTATCGTTTGTACCGGATAAACTAAAAAACTACTAAACTTATTTTAAAAATTCTTTCACCTATCAAAAGCTACATTATCAGCGAGTAACTTGAGCCATATTTCATTTTCCAAAAATTAGAGATCTCCACAATAATTGTAATAATGTAAAAATATTTTACCATTATAATCCTACATTATCCCTGATAAACATAGGTTATAGAATATTTTCAAAAACGTTAGGGATCCGTATGAAAACTTCAATATTGTAACACAACGTGTGAAAAAAAATCTTTATATCGCCTACGCTGCGGAAATTGTTGACAATAGAGCAAAGTACCTAGCTTTATTTTTATTTTATCTGTATGAAAACTTCGATAATGTAACCCAAGGTGTAAAAAAATTACCCATAATATCATTATTACACTCTGCAACTCCGGGGCGGACTGCTAGTTATGAATAAAAACGTGTTAGTTTAAAAAAAACCAATGGTTCACTGGTACTATTTCGAAGTCGATGTACATAGGTACAATAAAATATATGACACTACGTCTGCTGGCTTCTTTATTGCATACTTTATCGCATATAGTATATACTTGTACGAAGCACAAATACAAGTCAGATTAATGACAAACAGCCAATCACATTCCAGTTAATTTACAAGGGTTTGACATTGAGACGGCTGGTATAGGTACTTACCTATCTCTCTTTTGTTATTGTATTTTTTATGGAAGCTAAAAGTGCTTGTCGAATATTTCCTTGCGCGGGTCAAAAGGGTTAGAACGGTTTGCAATGATTAACTTGTCGCAATAAAAACACATTCTGCAATCATCGATCTGTATGACAATATGTTTGTATGATCTGAAAATATTTGTTTCATTATATGACTATTTGGATGGTGAATCTTGGTTTTCATACTGGAATTACGCGTTATGGTTACCGCTCACTTTCTTCCCAAGTTCATTATTTTTTACGACTACTATTATGTCATTTGTGAAAGAATAATAAGGGTATGCATTCACCCTGCCATATGGTGTTGTAAACTGTTCAAGTAATTTGATCAAACAAGCTGATTAAAACGGTCAGTGCGTAATTGGATCAAAAATTAGTTGTCAAATGGCATGAAGAAAAACGAATTTCATATTTATATTTGATCAAACAATTTGATCGAGTAATTTGAACGTCTATGACCCGCTTTAGCAGGATGGATCGATGCAACAATTTGAAATGGCAGTCAGAAAAGTGGGGCATATCTCAGAATATTCAAAGAAAAGTACACACGTCACTTATTAGCGGTTCAGAGAAAGCGATAGGTTTTGACGCGTGTACGTTATCAGTTCAACTCTGCAGGATAAAATAATCTTTATCACCTACGGTGCAAGGGCGATGATGACCCTGGCCGGATGCGTGGAACTTTAAACTCAATAAATCGAGGTGCGTATTGTAGTCATACGCGTTACATTGTTTCTGAGTTATGAGATGCGTCTAGACTCCTGATATTTTGCTAACATATAATGATAAAGAGACCTCGTTATTACCTACCTTAACTTTATCAGAAACCTATTGTAATTGTGACCACGCGTGCTTGCAATTGTAGTTTAGACAAACAGATTATTTTTAACCAAAAAGGAGATCGTATTTGTTATGTTTGTTACCTCAGAACTCGTGTCTTGAATTTTTTTTACCCGAAAGGATATATCCCAGATTGGCCCTATTGTTGTCAAAATCTAGTTCTGATTTCTCAAATATTGTTGGCATACATAATCATCAACAAGCAAAACATTCAGAAAGTATAATTTGGTGAAGTGGAACTGATGAAGAAGACCATAGTTGGGCACCGGAATATACGGCATTCATGGCCAACAAACCTTCACAAACATAAATTCGGTTTTGTTTTTAGTTTTTTTAAACGTTATTAATGATAACGTAGTAGTAGATGTAGGCTGAAGAAAATATAAATGGTGAAAGATGGTATTAGTAAGAAAGGAGTGAGTGATGAGATGACGGCTGATAGAGGGAAATGGATCGATAAGGGTAGGAAGATGATGATGATGAAACTTAATTAATGACAGATAGATTACATCCTCTATCGTGTTTATAGTAGGTACTCGTGTATACAGCTACTGGCTAACTACCCGTTTGTCTGACAATAAAACTAAGACAGCGTGTGAGTTTAACACACATTCGAACTGAAGCAATATTGTGTTATGATTGTCTTTGTCTCGCTACAATAAAATCATAATTTTCCTAACTTACGTCACATCAGTAACTATTTACGTATGTCATTGCTCCCTGACCCGATTGTTTACATATCCACAGTAATCTCGAATAGCCATGATATAACTGGACGAATGGACAAACATGTGTGTGAAAAACTTGCGTCAAACGAAATTGTGCCCTATTGACACGACGATAAGGTGGTTTTGTGTATTACTCGTAGTCTTGGTTTTAGCTGAAAACTTGAGACATTCTGAAGTGTACTTTGTATGTACGGTTATAAGGTGGATTTTAAAGTTTATAATATGTTTTGACAACTAAAATAAAAAGCTTTAAATTTGGTAGTTTTTGGTGAAGGAAATTGTGAGGTAACAAGTATACTTATTGGTTGAGGTAATAAGTATTCTTGTGTGCTGCGATGGACCTGTCATGTATAAAGTAGGTACTAACTACGTGTAAAATATGGACGTGCCTCTGATTACAACCTCGTAGGCATCATCAAGCGAGCGCCTGGCGATCTGAATGTATAATATTAATAATACAATAATTAATGCTTTATCTTAATGAGTACTACTTATTACTAGTTATAACTGGATCCCTTCTGTAAACATACCCTAGATCAGGGACCGAATAACCGAAAAATTAAGATACCTCTATTTATCGATATGACGTCATACCGATAAATTCCGGTATTCCATATATTTCAATACCTAAAAATATAACGGTACCGAAAAGCTTCTACCGAAATTCATAGTGGTATACTAAAGGTTGAATAACGATACCGCAATTTCTACCCAAATATTATAGGTTTTCTCACTCCCCGCGCGGCGGGGAGCGGCGGCGGCGGCGGTCGGTGCATCAAACGACTTACTACGTTTGTTTTGTTGTGTTGTGTCAGTTTCAGTTGTGTGTGATGCGACATACCTACGAACTATACCTATAGCGAACTGCAAATTCAAAATCGAACTCAAAATTTCATTACTTAGATGATAGGTCTGTTCCCTACCTACGTACCTACGTAGTAGGTACTGTATCTACCTCTACCTAGTAGGTATTGTCGGCGGATCTTAGTTTAGTTAGGTAAGTATCTACCTACCTACGTAAAGATAGCTGTTTGGTTGCGCGGCAGACAATTTTTGACCTTATCCAGTGACACATAACCATTCTTGCTGTGACACGGCACGTAGGTAGGTAGGTACCTACTGACCTTACCTGCCTCACTATGTTTTGTACCTATTGAATGTAGGTACCTGCCTACCTCGGTACCTACCCACCTAGGTAGGTACCTACCTACCTAGGTGGGTAGGTACCGAGGTAGGCAGGTACCTACCTACCTAGGTGGGTAGGTACCGAGGTAGGCAGGTACCTACATTCAATAGGTACAAAACATAGTGAGGCAGGTAAGGTCAGTAGGTACCTACCTACCTACGTGCCGTGTCACAGCAAGAATGGTTATGTGTCACTGGATAAGGTCAAAAATTGTCTGCCGCGCAACCAAACAGCTATCTTTACGTAGGTAGGTAGATACTTACCTAACTAAACTAAGTAACCTAACCTAGTCTTACCCTTCACTACGCAACAGTGCATAGGTGGGTGGGTCAAACAAATATCTACCTATTATAAATTTTTAATTATAGGTAGGTATTAGGTAACCTATACATACCTACCACATACCACATAATATTTATACTTTAATAGTAAGTAAAGTACATAGGTACTACCTACTCTATACGGCTTTCAATGCAGTTTAGGTGAAATAGGTAGGTAGGTATTCTCTAAAATTTATGAGAATTCCAATTTATATGTCCCACCTAAACTTCATTGAAAGCCATAACATGATAAACATAGTTTTTACGAAATAAGCCGGCTGACCCGGGTTGGTGGATCTTGGCATCTGTGAAGTGAGCTGTTTGGTTGCGCGGCAGACAATTTTTGACCTTATCCAGTGACACATAACCATTCTTGCTGTGACACGGCACGTAGGTAGGTAGGTACCTACTGACCTTACCTGCCTCACTATGTTTTGTACCTATTGAATGTAGGTACCTGCCTACCTCGGTACCTACCCACCTAGGTAGGTACCTACCTACCTAGGTGGGTAGGTACCGAGGTAGGCAGGTACCTACCTACCTAGGTGGGTAGGTACCGAGGTAGGCAGGTACCTACATTCAATAGGTACAAAACATAGTGAGGCAGGTAAGGTCAGTAGGTACCTACCTACCTACGTGCCGTGTCACAGCAAGAATGGTTATGTGTCACTGGATAAGGTCAAAAATTGTCTGCCGCGCAACCAAACAGCTCACTTCACAGATGCCAAGATCCACCAACCCGGGTCAGCCGGCTTATTTCGTAAAAACTATGTTTATCATGTTATGGCTTTCAATGAAGTTTAGGTGGGACATATAAATTGGAATTCTCATAAATTTTAGAGAATACCTACCTACCTATTTCACCTAAACTGCATTGAAAGCCGTATAGAGTAGGTAGTACCTATGTACTTTACTTACTATTAAAGTATAAATATTATGTGGTATGTGGTAGGTAAGTATAGGTTACCTAATACCTACCTATAATTAAAAATTTATAATAGGTAGATATTTGTTTGACCCACCCACCTATGCACTGTTGCGTAGTGAAGGGTAAGACTAGGAATAGATGCCTCACTGTTGTGCGTGTGTAGTGAAGGGTAAGACTGGGAATAGATGCCTCACTTTTCGAAGTTTATATCGTATTTACTTACCTATCTACATATATAAAAATTTTGCTTTACCTACTGACTGACTGATCTACCAACACACAGCCTAAACCGAAACTTAAAATTTCTTCAGCGCTGTAGGTTGTGCGTTCAATCCCAACCCGGGGCAAATATTTGTGTGATGAACATAGATATTTGTTCTGTGTCTGGGTGTTAGTACCTAACTATATCTATCATAATTATTTATGTACCTACTTAAGTATAAAATTATTTACCTAAGTATTCTATCAGTTAACTAGTTCCCATAGTACAAGCTTTGCTTAGTTTAGGGCTAGATGGCGATGTGTAAAATGTCCAACAATATATATCTATTTATTTATTTATTTATTAGTTTAACATAAATCTATTTGTTATTATAATAACTGCCACAGATGACTAACTCCATCAAAATAAGTATAAATAAATATATGGACGGGCAGAAAACTGTATTAATTTGTGGGAAATGGTATGTGGGTTTTATTTATTTCTTCTCAATGTGTATAACCTTTTTTTAGGTAGAAAAAGACGTCTGTCATCAGATGTTTTTTGCGGCTTGGATGTTGGAATGTCGCAGAGTATTTTGCCGACAGTTAGCAAACGCAAAAAAGCAGATCATAGACGAGTTTCTAATTCATCTGATGAAGGATCGCCATCAGCCCCAGTGTCCCCTGTATATGAATCTGATTTACATTTGAAGAACTGTATGCCGTCGCCGAAAAAAGAAAAAGAGAAACCAGGAACTGAATGTGTTTTCGAATGCGATGATTGTGTCAGAGAAAATAAAATTGATAAAGGAAGTTATCATTTCTGTCACATGCTCTTGGATGAGCTACAATTTGTACGTCCATGTATGCGAAACATGGCGTATAGGCATATCTTAAAGATTGTTGACGCAGTAAAAGGGCAACATAAAATGGGCGAAGAAATCCAAGTAACTTATCCACCTTTTAAACACTAGATGTACAACAAAATTGATTAAAAATAAAAAAACTATGCAAATTTTAAACATGTATTAATGTTATCTTTATTACTTATTTTATATTTCCTACTAATATTATAAATGCGAAAGTTTGTGTAGATGGATGGATGTTTGTTACTGTGCAGTCGGCGGATCTAGGCACTCGTGAAGTTAGCCGTAGAAACGCACAAATGGTTATTATGTCACTGTATAAAGTCGAAAATTGTCTGCCGCGCATCCAAACGGCTAACATCACCAGTGCCTACATCCGCCGACTGCACTGTAACAAACATCCATCCTACAACTACTTCAACTACTAAACAGACAGATTTGGTTGAAATTTGGTTTATAGATAGACTATGACCGGGTATAGATAAAAATTGTCCTATATTTAAATACAGGTCATAATCTAATACGCTAATCAGTAATTGATTGTTCTGTTGGCAACGTTCTACAATTGGAATTTCCAAAAAAATAAACAATTAAAACAATTTCGCTCTTATTCCTTTACAATAAAGTCTAAATTTGAGTAATCACAAAATTTTAAATTTGGAATTATTTTTTTTCGTTTATTTCTGATGAACGAAATAAATAAGAAAATCAAAATTTCACTTTACTTTTATTGACTAGATTTACGTAAAAAAATAGTTAAATTACTTAAAACTAGCCTACGTTTTAAAACTGTCATCCTGAGGTTACGCAAATTTAGACTTTAACGTAAAGGAATAAGAGCGATGGTGTTTTAGGATTCCGAAATTTTTTTATGGGCACAATAGAATCGCCACCTACTTTAATTTAAATTTTATCATAAAGAAATAAAAGAGAAGTTATGTGTATTTATTATGTAAATACCTACCTGCCGGTAATTTATTTTCCCGACATTTCGATTATGTTACTTACCTACAAATAATTACAATAGCCATGGTCGCGAGCAGACGTCATAGTCGGGAAAATAAATTAAAGGTAGGTACTTAATTACGTGATAAAGACCCGTGTCAAAATCTATAGTTAAAGGTAGGTAGGTACCTACCTACTGTGCGTGAACGCGTGCGCAACAGAACAGAACAAACAAAGTTTTATTAACCTGTGTGTCGCTCGATTGACAAAGACGTGTGTGTGCGTTCACAACAAACGAACTCGCTCTGAGTTTTGCCCCTCACGCGCCCTCCCCCCCCCTCCTCCCTTCTCTCATAGCCGACGAACGACACTCAAGATTTTTTCGATACCGTTATTCCATACCGGTATAATTTCGGTATGGCCCAACCGCTATCGAATAACGGTACCGTTATATTTTTGCGGTACCAATACCGTTAACCTCTACCGCTTTCAGTCCCTGCCCTAGATTACCTAGATACCTACCCTAGATTAACAGGTAGTACAATCAGCTACAGAAGTTCGTGAATTTACGGAATTACTAAACAATTTAATAAAAAAAAACACAAATTCTCTACATACTGAATTATCCCATATGCACAAAACGGTGAAGGAAAACATCGTGAGAGAACCAGTTAGTATTCTTATAAGCGACATGGGCTAGCAACCGCTACGTATGGAATGCCAGCTACTGTAAACGGGCATGTGACATAAATGTAATGTTTGGACATGCCTCTGACTGACTTCTTTAGACATCTTCATTGAGATCTGAAAAGATGTCTACCGTTTTTGGAGATTACTGTCGTGGCCCTTTTTTTTTTTGCATAGTTCAATATTCTCAGATAAAGTCGTAACTTAAGTCTAAAAAGAACTACTTAGTCTATTTTCATTAGAGAATAATGCAGAGTGACTATATTTAAGTGATACCTAACGTAAGAACCAAATAATTTATCTATTACTAGCTGTACCCTGCGCGCCACCAACTCAGAAACCGTGGGCTCATACACAAACAACTTTGCTAAAGATCATCACATGATCAAATGCATAGTTTACGATTCTATAAAGGACATACAGACAAACATTCATTTTTATATATATAGATACTTAATTTAATTCTATATCTAGCTTTAAGTATATTTATAGCAATGTCCTAACAGGACCCATGTACCTACTTACTTGCCCTATTTTAATATTTATATATGTATGATGCAAATAAATCTTCTAATATATCAAATTCTCGTGTGTTTGTAACCAATCCTCAGAAACGGCTTGACCGATTATTTTTTTTTGTGTATATTTGGTAGGTGTGAGAGTAGGTCGTAGGGTATTTTTTATATCCCTAAGTGATAAGGTTGGCCATAAAGTTCTGGAAAAACTGAAAGTGCATTTTTCTGTGGGATTATTGAAATTTGACAGGACTACGTCTGTAGTTAATAAATAAACTTTTAAATCGTATCCATAGTTATGATTTTAAATTTCGATTCCTTTGTCCGCAGGTGTCCTGTACGCTGGTATGATGGTCACCAAGTCCGGTCCAATGACGTTGGAGTTCAACTGTCGGTTTGGCGACCCCGAGACGCAAGTTCTGATGACTTTACTCGAGTCTGACCTGTACAGTGTTATGGAGGTATGTGTGAACTGGCTAGCACGAATCACTATCGTATCGTCATCGTATCGTCAAAACGTCAAACCTGACACTTATTGTATTAGTTTCAGTTTTGACGTGTATATGTCTAGTCTTGCCCTACTGGCCAATTATGGGTTAGATAAATAAATATTTGTGGATATTTCTGACGCCATCTAGCCTCAGACTAAGCAAAGCTTGTACTATGTGAACCAGATTACATAAAGAAGACTTACATTTTATATATTTTGTAAAAACATCATTCAAGAATCTAAGCGTCTGAATGGATGTCTATCATACATCCCCATGTAAAAATTGTGATCCTATTTTATTTTTTTACTTAGATGATTAAATTATTCCTATATTATCTATCTATATATACAATTATACATATAATAAAACTGTACTTAGAAGAGTTCAATTCTGTACTTTGAATAAAAACTAAAAAAAAATACTCCTCAAAAAAAAAAACTGTCTGTCTATCTGTTGTCCGGCTTTCACGTAAAAACTATGAGAAGGATTTTGATGAAACTTTTTTTGTTATGTAGCTATTAGTCCTCGGCAACATATAGGCTATAATTTATTTTGAAGATTGGAATATCAGATGTGAAATTATCTTTCCCCCAGCGAAGCGGGCACGGGTCAGTTAGTCCTAAATAGATCAGCCCAAAGCGCTACTTTTACACACAACAATTAAAATTTCTCGTTTAATTGTTCTCCAGTCTTGACTCACATTTTGGTTACCAGCGCGACTGACCTCTTATCTCACAGCTCGAATATCTTAAAAGTTGTATGCCAACGAACTACTTTCTCAGATCTATTTGCTTGGCAACCAATATCAATGGACTTAATGAGATACTGTATCATTGAGAGGTCAAATATTGCGGATGAGATGAAATAATCAGAACTGCTGGGAAGTTTCGTCAGAAATTCAATTTGCTGACAACATACACATTTAACTAAATTAAACTATTTTATTTGTAGTCAGTAGATTGATACGTGAGGAAAGTCAAAAATCCTAGTTTCTATGTTTGTGCCTCAATCAGGTCTAAACAACAAAAAAATTAAGATGAAATTTGCGAAGAAATATGTTTATTATAATCCGACAAACATCCTCATAATGATAAAAAGGGATGATAAGAGTATAGATGGCGCTGGTGTGCAATAAATCTGACATAGTTTTGATGACTGAATGATACGCATGACTTATGGGAAAAAAATGGAAGTTGCTAGAAATTTAAAATTGTAATTTAGACAAGACAACGTCTAACATCCTACTTGTATTATTAATGCGAAAGTTTGTGAGTGAGTGAGTGAGTGTGTGTGTGTGTGTGTGTTTGTTACTCTTTCACACAAAAACTACAGAACGGATTAAAATTAAACTACAGTAATATAGCTTATACATCATAATAACACATAGGCTACTATTTATCCAGGTACCACCAGCGCGAAGCCGGGCGAGCAGCTAGTATATTTATAATAAATTAATGTGGTTTTCTTTATGTTTTTAGGCCTGTGTAAACGGGACCTTAAAACAACTGCAAGTGTCATGGAACACTAAATTGGCCTCGGTCGGTGTGGTCATCGCTTCCAAGGGCTACCCTGAAACTTCTACTAAAGGATGCGTTATTAGTGGCAAGTATTTATTTTAAACTTAAGGGTTATACATACAAAAATAAGATTTATGTACAAACTGACAAATTCTTGATTGTGAATTGGTAGAAAAGATAAGTTATTTATGTGCAAGTGTATGTAGCTAGGATCTATGCCTCTGACAAAATCTGGTTCTGATTGGGGTGGGATTCAGTTGAATATTTATTTTTATTTTATTTTATCTTTCGAATATCGATTGAATTTAGACAATATCAATGTCATAGTAACTATTATAGAATCTTGGAATAGAGTTAATGATAGTATGACAGAATAATGTTAGTATTTTATTATCTAAATTAAATCAGCGTGTGAAGATCGATTTTCACGCAATAAACCTGGGGGTTAGCATGAACCACTATCGTATCGACGACGTATCGTTCAAATGCCAAAACTGACACTTTTACTATACAAAAAGTGTTTGTGCGTTGTCGATACGATAATGGTTCGTGCTCAGGCCACTGATCAGAAACTATTTTTTTAGCTATGTTTTTACAGCTGAAATGCTGGTGATAACATATCTTAAAGAAAAATCAATTCTTGCAGGACTATCCCAATTACAATCCAACCCAGGCCTGGTGGTTTTCCACAGTGGTGTTGCTCGTGGTGCGAACGGCTTCCTAGTGACATGGGGGGGTCGGGTCCTATTGGTTTGCGCCCGCGCAGGTTCACTACGGGCTGCGGCGGCGGCTGCTACCGCGGCTGCCTCTGTTATTGACTTCCCAGGAGCGCAGTACAGAAAGGATATTGCACACAGAGCCTTTTCTAAGTGAGTAATAGTGAGATGGGGGAGGGTTGTAATTAATTGGAAAGGGGGGGAGGGGAGTGTTTTCACTTCTGGTCATGGCGGGAGTTTTCGACTCTAGGGGGTTGGCATAAACCATTATCGTATCGACTAAATTCCAAACCTGACACTTTTATTATACAAAAAGTCACAGTTTTGACATTTGGACGATACGATTTCGATAGTAGTTCGTGCTCAGGCCACTGTTCCAAACTTCCCGAGGACCTGGGGATAAGTCAGGTCATGCCCAGTTAAATAATGGCTTTAAAACACCTAAATTCCGGTTATATGTTTTAAATTTAATGTTGAACGTGCCACTGACTACTCTCTTTAGATATAGATTTTAAACTGTCGTAGTTGTTAATCATTTTAAATAGAAATACGGCTAAATATATTAAAAAATCCAGATGTTTTTTTTTTCTTTCGTTTTGTTTCAGTTTGTAAATACCGCGGAAGCATGGGTCATTCATAACTACATTCCAATACTAAAAAAGATGGAGAACGCACTAAATATTTTTATCGAACGTTTGTTTTAAATGCTCATTAACCTATTACAGGCTGACTAAAAAAGAATCAGTTATAGTATTACTATTTTAAACAAACAAATTAACTAATAAAAGTTTTTGCATTTCTTAGCTTGCATTTTCTGAGGAATGCTTTATTTGGTAAGAGTGTGTTATAATTGTTGGTTGTTCGTGTAATATACATTTTAGTAAAATCGGTTTTAGTATTTTGTTCGTTCATCCTGCTTCATTTTCCAAATTTCTTAAATTTTTTAAGCATATTCACATAACTATAAATTCTTTTTCGGTAGCCTGCGTAGATAATATGTCAGTCAGTAACGCAAGAGTTTTATATAAATATTAGTTGTCATGTTCCGACAGACGTTGTCCTGTCAAATTTCAATAAAACCACAGAAAAAAAGCACTTTCAGTTTTTCCCGAACTTTACGCCTCCCATATCACTTAGGTTTATAAAAAATACCCAACGACATATTCTCTAACCCACCACAATACACAAAAAATAAATCGGTCAAGCCGTTTTTGAGGAGTTTCGTTACAAACACGAGGATTTTATATATTAGAAGATTTAGATGATGAGAAAACTCTATAAGTTATGAACTCTATAGAGTTTAATCGCAATGTTCAGACTCACAGCTGTTTAGGTAATATTAGCTAGATACAAACAAGTGACTATTTTCAGAGTCAATGGGCTGTCATACCTTCAAAGCGGGGTCGACATCGACGCGGCGGCCACTCTCGTCCGTCAAATTGAGCCAATAGCCACTGGCACCCACAGAAAAGGGGTGCTAGGCAGATTGGGGTGCTTCAGTGGCCTGTTTCAACTGTCTGCTATGGATCCTAGTCTCAAGGACCCGGTGTTAGTGCAAGGAACTGATGGAGTCGGCACCAAACTCAAGGTATTTAATACGAGTACACTAGTAAAACATAACAACTAAAACTAAGTCAAAATCGGTTCATCCGTTTGAGAGCTAGTGTATCGGTTCACACAGATACACATATACATTACATAGTCAAACTTGATCGAGTTTGAAATTTTGACTTATCTTTGTCCACGAACCGAATCGTGTGATCAAAGAAGCAAGCCACTAATTTTATTTAATATCTTATAATAATTTCAGATCGCAGAAATATTGGAGAAGTACGATACGATCGGTCAAGATCTAGTGGCGATGTGCGTGAACGACATCCTGTGCGCGGGCGCAGAGCCCTTCGCATTTTTAGACTACATGGCGTGCGGTAGGCTGCAAGTGGACGTTGCCGCGACCATCGTGAAGGGAATTGCTGACGCGTGCATGCTGTCTGGTTGCGCCTTGCTTGGTAGGTACTATGCAAATTGTAATAAATAAATTTTAATGGATATTTCACACAGCGCCATCTAGCCCTAAACTAAGCATAGGTTTTACTACGGAAACCATATTACTAATAGAATACTTGGTTCAAATCACTGTTGGTCTCATTGAAATTGTATTTTATTTATGAAGGACTAAAATTAGTCCTTGTCCTAAAACAAGTCCTGTACAACAAATAAAAAAAACCGGCCTAGTGCGAGTCGTACTCTCGCACGAAGTGTTTTGTACCATTATCTATAAAAAAAACGCCAAAAAAACACTTTTGTTGTACTTAAATATTTATTTTATTTTATTATTATTTGTTGTTAAAGCGACAACAGAAATACATCGCATGTGAAAATTTCAACTTCCTAGCTATCACGGTTCATGAGATACAGCCCTGTGACAGACGGACAGCGAAGTCTTAGTACTAGGGTCCCAATTTTACCCTTTGGCTACGGAACCCTAAAAAAAAACCGGCCAAGTGCGAGTCGGACTCGCGCACGAAGGGTTCCGTACCATTATTTATAAAAACGGCAAAAAAAACATGTTTGTTGTGTGGGAGCCCCCCTTAAATATTTATTTTATTCTGTTTTTAGTATTTGTTGTTAGAGCAGCAATAGAAATACATAATCTGTGAAAATTTCCACTGTCTAGCTATCATGGTTCATGAGATACAGCCCTGTGACAGACAGACAGACGGACAGACAGACGGACAGCGAAGTCTTAGTAATAGGGTCCCAATTTTACCCTTTGGCTACGGAACCCTAAAAAACTAACATCATCTCTTGACTTTTCAATTGTTCGAAACAATTTCGTCGGTTTTCCTTTCAGTTTTTAAAACGTAATTATTATTTTAACAGGTGGTGAAACAGCCGAGATGCCGTCAATGTATGACATTGGTAAATACGACCTAGCCGGCTTCGCTGTCGGTGTTGTTGACAATTTGAAGCAACTACCGCGCTCTTGCGAGATAAAACATGGCGATGTTGTTCTGGCGTTGCCGTCGACAGGCGTTCATAGTAACGGATACAGTCTGGTGCAGAAGATAATGGCGCAGGAGGGGCATAAGTGAGTTGTGATTCATTGTGCTTATTGATGTTAGAGCTGCTAAATAAAATCGAAATGCTGCTAAATAAGGTTTGTGGGGATGTTTGTATGTTTTTGCCTCAATCAGGCCTAAATGACTGAACGGATTAAGATAAAATTTGCTGTAGATGTAGATAAAAAATCAGAACAAAGAATAGGGGTAGAAAGTTTGGGAGTTTGTTTGTAAGTTTGTGCCTCAATCTGGGCTAAAAGAAAAAAAGATAAACTTTGCTGTAGATGTAGATATGCTGCCCGAATAAAACTTAGACTACTTTAAAATACGAAAACACGCCTAAGGTATAGATGGCGCTGGTGGCAAAAAATCTGACATCAGTCGTCATAGTAAAGTGCGTTACTCTATGCGATTATTGAAATTTGGACATGACAACGTCTTGCGACGGTCAGCTAATGACTAGCAAGTGATGTCATTGGACCGAGAAAAGATTTGTCAGGATAGACTAACACAAAAAAAAAATAACATGTATATTTTTGCTTCAGATACACCGAAAAAGCCCCGTTCAGCACAACAAACAAATCATTCGGCGAAGAATTTCTTGCCCCCACCGGTATCTACGTACGGGAGTTATTACCAGCTGTCAAAAGTGGACTAATCAAAGGTCTAGCCCACATTACTGGTGGTGGCTTGTTGGAAAATATACCGAGGATTCTCCTCCCCGGGATCAGAGTGAAACTGGACGCTATGAAGTTCAAGATAAAGCCTATTTTCGGCTGGCTGCAGGCTAAAGGTGAGTCTATTTACATCTCGTCCGTTATAAGCAGTGATCGGAATTGAGTATAAATACCCAAAGATGGCGAGAAATCAAGAGAACAACAAAGTTGTTACAATTACAACTATCCAACTGTTTTTATTATATCGGAATCCCTGTTTTTTTTAACTAGCAGTTTATCACCAGCGCGATTGCATCGAATAACGGTCGATTTCGAATGTATTGTTCGTTATTGTTCGCCATATAGAGGAGTTGGTGAAAGAACTGTTACTAACGTTGGTAAAAGAACTTTAGAACTGCAACTTTAAGGTTACGCTAATTTAGACTTTAATGTAATAGAAATAAGATCTATAGTATTTTACGAAATTTTAGTCAGTTGTGGTATCAACAGAATTGCGACCAATGTAGATTTAGATAGATGACAGAATTTTTTAAATTGGTCTAGTAGTTTTTTAGTTTGTAAGTACAAACTAAAATATTTTTCTTTATAATAATATATCTATACATATATATAAAAATCAATTGCTGTTCGTTAGTCTCGCTAAAACTCGAGAACGGCTGAACGGATTTATCTTATCTTGGTCTTGAAATGTTCGTGGAGGTCTAGGGAAGGTTCAAAAGGTGAGAAAAATTCGAATAATTGCCGGGAAAACCCTAAAAACAGCCCTTTTCTTTTTCCCATATAAACGTTTAATAATTTAAACATATCCCTAAAACGGAACGGGAACGGGAACTTAAGACAACATTTTGTTAATTCTAAAGCGATACGAAGTTCGCGGGGTCAGCTTGTATTATGTGGTTTAAGATGTTTATTTCTCAAAGAACGAAGTTCACTTATAGAGAATACAATATTTTAACATAAGTACATAGTGTACTGGATGTATGTAGTTCAGTATTGTAACAGTTACATGACATAGTTCCTAGTTAAACTGGGTTGTATGGAATTTTTTCCAGTATATAATCTTTTAATCTTTTTTTTTAAATAAATAGAGAAGTGGCTTCTTTTATATTGCTAGGTAGTTTATTAAATAGTTGTGTCGTAGGTTATGCTTTTCTTTCCATAATTTGTTCTTGGCTGTATTAGTACAAAGTTTTTTGAATTTCTAGTGTTGTATTTGTGTATTTGATTCTTTCTTTTGAATGTTATATCCGTGTGTATATCTTTTTTAATAATTTTTCGTATGAGACAGCAAGTATTATAAGTATAGATTTGATTTACACTCATTAGTTTGGTTTCCTTATTATACAGTTTGTGTGTTCGTGTGAAGAAATCATAGTGGAATAATACTTTAATAATCTTGTTTTGGGCTGTTTGTAGCTCCTTTAAATTAGATTTGGACGCAGTTCCCCATACCTCAATTAAATATTCTAAATTTGATTTTACAAGAGTATTAGTATAGATTAGTATACATTTTTAACAGAAAACTTATTTTCTTACAGGTCTAGTAACAGACTTTGAAATGCTGCGCACTTTCAACTGCGGCGTAGGAATGGTGGTGATCGCCGACGCGTCTGTTGTGGACGAGCTGTTGCAGACAGTTGAAGGAATCGATGTTGTTGGCACAGTTGAAGACATGGGCAGGGAAGGTGGGTCAAGTGGGTACTTTGCGTACATTTATTTGCCAGTTTATGTATATACTATTGGAAACTCTTGCTCACGTGAAATTATTGACAAACAAACTTTAACCCCGCTGCACTCTTAGGAGTTGAATTTCGGAAATTTATTTCTGGGTGTACTCCGAAAACATATTAAAAAAAATTGTGTGTGTCAGCTCCGACGCACGACTGGAGTTTACCAGATCGTGCGTAGAGCGTACCCCCACTATAAGATGTTTTGCCATCAGTAAGAGTGAGAGAAAGCATTATAAAGTATAGGCAAAGTAAGGGTACACACTACCCACGATCTAGCTGGACTGCTCACACCAAATTAGAAAGTTGCGCACCAAAAACGTAACGAGGTCATGCGTTCAGTAGATTTTACTACTCACATTTTTTTCATACCAGGCGCCTAATATCAAAAACCGATTCTTAAGGAGTAAACTCCAAAAAATACACCCTCCAAATTTCAAGTTTCTAGGAACAGTGACTTAGGCTATGCTTTGATAGATCAGTCAGTCAGTAACACAAGAGTTTTATACATATATTAAGATGCTATTTCAAAAGAGGGCTGACGTCAAGCAGGCGGCCAGTAGTAAAACATCTCAAACCAAATCTTTCTAAAACATATTTTTCTACATGTTCTTCCGACCCCAAATGAAGTGGGATAGGGCAAGATGATAATTTCGATGATATTAAGCTATTTTTTTATTATAATCTGCCTCAATTTATTCCCAGGAGGTCACCAAGTTGTGGTGGATAACTTCAAGGAAGCAATGGCTCCTTTGACCATGCCATACACCACCGAAGAACGTGCGCCACAAAAAGCGCTTTCCTACAAGGACAGTGGAGTTGACATTGAGGCAGGAGACTCGCTCGTGTCTTTGATCAAACCTTTGGCTAGGTGAGCTTTGGTATAATCAAGAAAAACATCACTCATACACACACACACACACACACTTATACACTCATATACTCAGACATTTGTCACGATAAACATAGATAAGAATACTACTAACTGCGGCGATGTTGTTTTATCTAAGTTTAATGTTATTATCTACTCTACTATTATTATAAAGAGAGAAGAATACACTTCTTGTTTACTAAAAACCGGCCAAATACGAGTCGGACTCACGCACGAAGGATTTCATACGATTATCTATAAAAAACGGTAAAAAAAACACGTTTATTGTATGGTAGGGGCGCCTCACTTAAATACGTCTTTTATTCTGTTTTTAGTATTTGTTGTTATAGCGGCAAAAGAAATACACCATCGGTAAAAATTGAAACTGTCTAGCTATCATGGTTCATGAGATACAGCCCTGTGACAGACAGGCTGACAGCGAAGTCTTAGTAATAGGGTTCCGTTTTTACCCTTTGGGTACGGTACCCTAAAAACTACTGTACCAATTTAAAAAATATTTTATCAATTAAAACCTACATTATCAGCGAGTAACATGGGCCATATTTTATTTATCTATACATATAATAAAACTGTAGAAGAGTTCAACTCTGTACATTGAATAAAAACTAAAAAAAATACTCCTAGGGGCCGTTATACAAGTAACACAAGCCAAAAAAAATGTTTGTCTGTTGTCCGGCTTTCACGCAAAAACTACTGGACGGATTTCGATGAAACTTATTTGTTATGTAGCTATTAGTCCTCAGCAACATATAGGCTACTAGCGACCCGCCCCGGCTTCGCGCGGGTGCAAAGCTGATACCTACCAAAATATATTACAGAATGGGCAATATTATTCCATATTAAATGCAAAATGTATTTAAGGTACTTAATTAGATAAGGATTGATGCTGTATTGCTTAAAATCGCTTCGTAAATAAGCCATTATTTCTCGTAAAAAGTAAAGGATAGAAATTGATTATTGTGGGTTATAAGAGAGAGATAAACATATACCATCGCGGACTTTTTTGTAGACCTTTTTAAGGTATACAATATTTAGTACATTATTTTGATTTATCTCGTAGAGTTCAGCCAGCGTTTGCAATGTAAGCGCAAAAAAATGTGTTTATTTACTACTTCATATTAGAAATCTTAAAATTATCAGTGGTTCTCTAATATATTAAGGCTCGTATTCATGAACGACACTATGAGAACACGCACCCACAGTGGACGAAATCTTTTTTCATAAAAATCACTTTATGCGTTGTGCGACACTGCATAGTGTGACTAGAGGCACATTGTCGTGTGCCTCTAGCCAAAGTTGAGCTCTAAAGGCACACGGTAGTGTGCGCCATAGTGCTCAACAGATAAAGTGATGTTTATGAAAAAAGATTTCGTCCACTGTGGGTGCGTGTTCTCATAGTGTCGTTCTTGAATACGAGGGTCAGCATGTTATTATACATATAAACCTTCCTCCTGAATCACTCTATCTATTAAAAAAAACCGCATCAAAATCCGTTGTGTTGTTTTAAAGATATAAGCATACATACAGACATACATACAGACGCGGGAAGCGGGAAGCGACTTTGCTTTATACTATGTAGTGATAATTTATTTTGAAGATTAGAATACCAGATGTGAAACAAGGGTCAGCTAGTATTTAATAAATCAGAGATTGAGATGTTATATTGTAAGCATCGACTACATAGCCTATGGCTATGGGCTAACGTAACGTGGCTAATGTAACTTACAATCATCGACTACATGTCGATGATTGTAAGTTACAATATTAAAATGTTCGTGGGGATCTCTCTGATTTTTAGTTACAATTTGTAACATTATCTTCATTATAATATTCGTATTTGTGTTACAGATCTACCACGCGGTTAGGCGTATTGGGCGGACTCGGTGGTTTTGGCGGTTGTTTCCAACTGAAGGCTGTTGAACAAGAATATAAGGTATATAACTTAGTACTTACATACTTTAGCGCCATTTCTACTATTCGTAATATCAAATAGAAGCTTAATTGAGCGATATACTGCAAGTGTCCTAGACTGAATAGTAAAAACTTGTCTATTGAATAGATTAGAATAGAATATAAATTATCTAATAATAATCAACACTACTTATAAAGAGGTAGAATTTGTATTTTTGTTTGTAATGGATAGACTAAAAAAATATTGGACCAATTTTAAAAATTCTTATACGTATTATCAGCATGTGCTGTATTATCAAGATTATAGGCAAATTTTTGACACCTTTACTTCATTGCAATTGGTGTGGCAATATGGTGCCGATTCTGTCATTGCCAGACTAAATTAAACGGCATCCATCTCCTTCTGTCTCGTATAGAGTAAAAGAGACAGCAATACGTTTAGAGACGCCTAAATAGTTTTTAGGTTAGTTTGGTGCCAACATAATTGGCACTATTATAAGCTACATTATCCTATTTATAGACTGCCCTACAGGATCCCGTGTTGGTGCTAGCCGCGGACGGAGTCGGCACAAAACTGAAGGTAGCCCAGAAGATTAACCATCACAACAGTATCGGGATAGATCTAGTCGCTATGTGCGTGAACGACATACTATGTAATGGCGCGACTCCGCTCACATTTTTGGACTACTTCGCTTGTGGCTCGCTGGATGTTAATGTGGCGAGGAATGTGGTGGCTGGTGTCGCTGAGGGATGCAGGCAGGCGTCCGCTGCATTGATTGGTGAGTCTTATTTCTATGTATAGAGTTTAATATAGAGTGGCATAAAATGTTGGCTGGAGTGACTGAAGAATGCTTTCATTGGTGATTCTTATATCTATGCAATTCTTCTTCCACTTATTTTTGTCCCACTTCACGTGGGTATAGCTGTCGACACAACATGTAGGTACACATGTTGTAAATTGAATTGGCTTGGGGTGTTTTACAACAGGTCGTATGCCTGATGTCAACCCTCTTTGGGCAATATATCTATGCATATAAAGCGGCGATGGGCTTGCGACCTGTCACGTATGGAATGCTAACTACTGCAAAATGTGGGCATGTGCCAAATATAATGTTTGGTCGTGCCTCTGACTACCCCCACTAGACATCTTCGAAGGATCTAAGCGTCTGGAGATCTGAGAGGATGTCTACCGTACTTGGGGATTATAGTCGTGATCCTATTTTTTTTATGTAAAGTTTAATATAGTTTAACAAAGAAAGTTAGCTGGAGTGTCTGATAGTTGTTTTCATTTGTGTGTCATATTTGAAGGGTTTAAAAGTTTGGTAACCAAATGATAAGAAAAACTCAAAAAGGATGATTTTGGTATAGATGGCGTTGGTTTGCAACAAAACTGACATCACAGACTAAAAACATTTAGTCGTCATAACAACGCAGTTTTGACTAATGAATGATACGCATTCTACCAAAATTCGTAATTTATTTTATCAGTACAAGGTTTGTAGGGAAAAAATTGGAAGTTGCCTGATATTGCTTTTTCCTATGTGATTATTACAAAATAAAATTGACAGAACAACGTTTGTCACCGGTCGGCTAGTTATTTAATATTTTATTATATTCTTGCAGGCGGTGAAACGGCCGAGATGCCAGGCATGTATGAACCGGGTGTTTATGATGTCGCCGGCTTCGCTCTAGGCGTCGTTGAAAGAGCTCACATCCTGCCCAAGATAAACGATATCAATGTGAGTATCTGATTCTTCTAGGCTTTGTCGCGAGGAGCATGCGTAGCTGCATCTAGCTCCTAAGGCGTTTCAAAGTGATTCTTTTGATTTTATTTAAATAAATACCCTTTGACTTTGAGTAGTCGCAGTAGTTCTTATGTCATCATCTTCCTGCCCTTATCCCACTAAGTGGGGTCGGCACAACATGTGTACTTCTTCCATTTCCCTCTATAAATATATAATCGCAGTAGTTCTTATGTAAAAAAATTAAATAGAATCACGACTGTAATCCCCAATTACAGTAGACGTCCTCTCAGATCTCCAGGCGCTCATTGAAGATGGCTAGAAGAGAGTAGTCAGAGGCACGTCCAAACATTACATTAGGCATTATGCCTACATTTTGCAGTAGTTAGCATTTCATATGTGACAGGTTCACATCCATTCCATTAATTAAGGAAAATCCATTAATTCACACCCGTGATTCAACCCTCGACCGTTGGATTGAAAGTAGAGGTAACGTACACGTTCTCATCGTTCATATTCTGTTCACACTAAGTCTAAATTAGCGTAAAATCTTAGTTTGATAGCAATGAAATAAAATAAAATGTATTTCAGGTGGGTGACATTATTATCGGCCTACCCTCAAACGGAATGCACAGCAACGGATTCAGCTTGATTCACAAACTGATGAAGAAGGCCGGACTCACGCTGGGCGATAAAGCACCTTTCAGCAAGGAGGGACATACATTGGGCAAGTCTGAAGTCTTAGAATTGGGTTCTTATATCTTGGAGAGAAGTGGGAGGGGTAAAATCTCTTGAATTTGGCGTACTAGAAAGAGAGGAACTGCTCCCAACTATTTACTACTTGAATTGTAACTAGCCAAACGCTCATACATTCAACAAATCACTATGAATCTCATGCTTCTACTATATAAAAGAAAGTCGGGTTTGTTACAACACTTATAACTCGAGATCTGCTGGATCCATTTTCATGGTTTTTGATTCGTTGGATTTGTCTCCGCCCCGAATAGCAGAATACATCTTAAAAACAATGAAAACTGGACGAATAAAGATGAATCATTTTCAATAAATGTTCATTGGTTTAGTACATGTCAAACATTTGTTGTCCATCCAGTCAAATACTGTAAGTAATGATTGACATTTATGCATGCGTTCAGAAATGTATTTTGTGTAAACTATTTAAAAAGGTTGAATCAACTATTGTCTGTATTTTTTCATTTTTTAACGGGAATGGGAACGGGAGTTAATTCTAAAGCGATACGAAGTTCGCCGGGTTAGCTTGTTTTTAAATAAATACGATCCTTACTGTAATCTTCAAGTACGATAAACATCATCTAAATCCTTGGATATGTCTAAAGGGTTAGAGGCACGTCCGATCATAACATACCACATTTTGCATTTAGCATTTCATATGTGACATGATGCAACTAATAATGTTCTTGTATTCCATTAGGCGAGGAACTCATCAAACCGACGCGCATATACGCACAGAGCATGGCCGGCGCGCTTCGCAGCGGACGTGTAAAGGCAGCCGCCCACATAACCGGAGGGGGCTTGTTGGACAACATTCCAAGGGTGCTGCCGGGACATGTGCGCGCGAGGCTTAACGCGCATTGGTGGCATGTTCATCCGGTGAGTGGATAGGCCTAGGGGCGGTAGATAAACATCATCGCTTTTGATTTTATGACTACTTTTGTAAGTATTGATAAAATAACGATCAAAATGACCAACACAAATTAAAAAAAAAACCGGCCAAGTGCGAGTCGGACTCGCGCACGAAGGGTTCCGTACCATTATCTATAAAAACGGCAAAAAATCATGTTTGTTGTATGGGAGCCCCCCTTAAATATTTATTTTATTCTATTTTTAGTATTTGTTGTTAGAGCAGCCACAGAAATACATAATCTGTGAAAATTTCAACTGTCTAGCTATCACGGTTCATGAGATACAGCCCTGTGACAGACAGACGGACAGACAGACAGACAGACGGACAGCGAAGTCTTAGTAATAGGGTTCCGTTTTTACCCTTTGGGTACGGAACCCTAAAAAGTGTAAAATGATCAGATCTGTACGTGTGCAGTGAAGTAATCATCCAAGAAGGTTCAATCCCGCGATATTTTATCCCATATTAGCATGATCTGGAATATTTACAACATTTTAGTCAGTTTGTCGAGAAAACATAATTGCGACCATCATTGCTGTAAATCAACTTTTAATTTGATTCTCATAGTGCAAGCTTTGCTGAATTTGCGCTAAGGTTGCTCTGCGTAAAATAAATCAATATTAGTGAACATTTTTTACACAGCGCCATCAAGCCCCAAAATAAGCTAAGCTATGGGAATCATAAATAAAAAATAAATAGGTTCACGGCTGTAATCCCCAAGTACGGTAGGCATCATCTCAGATCTACAGGCGCTTAGATACTTTGAAGATGTCTATTGGGGTAGTCAGAGGCACGTCCAAACATTATATTTGGCACATGCCCACATTTTCAGTAGTTAGCATTCAATACGTGACACGTTGCAAGCCCATCGCCGCTTATAATAATACTAACATGCACGCCGGGATTCGAACCCACGACCTTCAAAAACAGAATAAAATAAATATTTAAGTAGGGCTCCCATACAACAAATGTGTTATTTTTGACGTTTTTTATAGATAATGGTACGGAACCCTTCCTGCGCGAGTCCGACTCGCACTTGGCCGGTTTTTATCTTTATTATCTTTATCTTCCAAAGGTGTTTGCTTGGATCGCGGACGCCGGCTCTGTCTCCGATGATGAAATGCTGCGAACCTTCAACTGCGGTGTTGGTATGGTGCTTGTTGTAGCTCCGGAGTATCAAGCTGAGGTAACTACCATACCACAAACTACAGCGATTATTTGCGTTTAAGTTGCCTGATTCTTTTAGACAATGGTCGCGAGAAACAGGCGTAGCCTCACCTAGCCAGCCCGGAACTTAAATTTTTCGGCCGGCAAATTCAGGGGGCGTCAAATTCACACTTTACAGACAAATGGACAACTCATAATTTACTTAACTTTAAACTATACTGGGCACAAATTTTTTTAGGGGGGGGGGGGGGGCAAAAACTTATATATGCCGCCCCCGCCCACTTGTATTTATTTTTACTTTTAGCCTTTTAGCCTTCCGGAAGGCTTATGCCCAAATGTCAATTAATTAGTGGACATCTGATAGCTGAAATCATAAAAAGATGATATAGGTATTTTTACCTATATAACCTAATATAAGTGGGCGGGGCGGCATTTTTTAGTTTTTGTCCCCCTTAAAAAAATGATAATGTTCGTGCCCAGTATAGTTCAAAGTTAAGTATATGATGAGTTGTCCATTCGTCTGTAAAGTGTGAATTTGACGGGCCCTGGCTTGTCCCCCCCCAAGATCCGGGGCTGCTCCTAGCTCCTGAGAAGTTTCAAAGTGATCCTTGTGATTTTATTAATATAAATAAAATACCTATTGACTTTGATTGTTGGGTGTCAAAACTAATATTAATTGTATTTTCTATGTAGGTGATGAATCTAACTCGCTCGTACGGCGCGATGGTGATCGGCACCGTGCAAGCGCGCCCGCCGGCAGGCGCTAGAGTTATCGTCGACAACTTCGTTTCAGCCGTCGACTTCACTCGAAGAATGCCGCTGCTACCTAACAAAAAGGTAAGCAGAAAACAATGCAAAGTTATTTTTTTTGACAAAAGTTTATAAAATAGTTCTTTACTTATAGATTACAGGATAACCTATAAGAAAAGAACCCTCGGCGCGCGAGTCTGGGTCGCACTTGTTTGGTTTTTTTTATTTATTACTAGCCGACCCGTGGCAGACATTGTGCTGTCAAATTTCAACAATCGAATAGAAAAGACTAAATGTGTTTAGTCTGTGATGTCAGATTTGTTGCACAGCAGCATATATCATCCATTATGCGTTTTTTTAATCATTTTGGGGATGTTTTTCGTATTTTAAAGCATTTTATGTTTTATTCGGGCATTTTATATCTACATCTACAGCAAATTTCAACTTAAGCTGTTTTGTCGTTTAGGCCTGATACATGCAAACTCACAAACTTTCACATTTATAATATTATTAGGATGTCAATATACAGTGGTGTTATTTTTTTTTAGTTTTGAAACGCAATAATTTTACCCCCAGGTGGCAGTTCTGGCGTCTGGAAACGGCAGTAACCTCCAAGCTCTGCTTGACACCACACGTGACGTCACACAATGCATGTGCGCCGAAGTATCTCTCGTCATTTCCAACAAACGCGACGCGTACGCGTTGAAACGCGCTGAAGCGGCTGGTGTTCCTACACTTGTAAGTTGACTATCCTTCCTTATACCTTATCCCACTTCTCGTGGGATCGATGACTGGCCTCACAGCTCAGTTGGTAGTAGCTCTGCTTTCCGCGCTGTAGGTTGTAGGTTCGATCCGCAACTAAAGCAAACATTTTTGTTGAACATAAATGTTTGTTCTGTTTCTGGGTGTTATAATATATCTTATTTATGTATTTATATTTGGCTCGTGCCCAAATTCCATTCTTGACAGTTTATATTTACACAGTTTATTATACTAACTGGTTTTCCCACGATTTTTTCCTCTTTATAAACATGCTTCTTTCCATTCTCAGGTATTCAACCACAAAGACTACGAGTCACGGGAACATTTCGACCGTGCGATATCTGCCGCGCTTGAATCTCACAAAATAGACATCGTTTGCCTCGCGGGGTACATGAGGATACTGTCTGGAGAGTTTGTCAAAAAGTGAGTGGTGACATTAACTCTGGTGAACCCCTGGATAGTTTTTTTGATAAAATATAATAAAAATAAGATCATCTCGGATCTCCATGCGATCAGATCTTTGAAGTTATCTAAAGGGGTAGTCAGAGGTACGTCCAAATATTACATTTATGCCATGCACACATGTCACATACAAGTTGGTTTACTCAATACGTTTTCTTTCACCGTTTTATTCATGTATTGCATTAATGCGCATATTACCTAATAGAATAATTAATTGATCCAGTAGTTGAGGTATCACCCACTCGGCCACCACAACTGTTTTTTTTATTGTAATAATTATATCAATGTCAATTGCAGATGGTACGGCAGAATGATAAACATCCACCCATCCCTCCTACCCCGTCACCCTGGACTGAACGCCCAACAGCAGTGCATTGACGCTGGAGACAAGGAAAGCGGGTGCACAATTCACTTCGTTGACGTAGGTTTCTTATTTAGCAATTTTTTTTTAAGTCTGGACGACCGTGATACAAACTCATGTGCTATTCGTATCTCCTCAAGTCTAGGTGCTTTACTTCGACTACGCAATGTAGTAAGCGAGGGACTTAAGAAGGATTTTGTAGGAGTTCTATGTATTTGCCTGTAGGATTATTTCATAATTTAAGTTTTGTTAAGAATGACAGCAATTCAAAAGTTGGCATATCCATAATATACATGAGTATTGAGTATGCTGCTTATATAATATGTCCACACACTTCAATCACACATAGTTTTTCTTTTTTAGTTTATATACAACTTTAATATTATTAGTGACTTGAAGATAACGTAGTTTTTGAATTTTAATTCGAATTTGCTCGTCCTTTGTTAGATTGCATTCTATCAAGTAAGATTTTAATGTATCAACCGTTTTTGTTCTAATAATAATAAATATTGGTAGACGTTATCACACATCGCCAATTAGCCCTAAACTAAGCAAAGCTTGTACTATTTATTAAAATAAAGTAAAAAAAAAACTCATTCAATTTCAATTTCAGGAGGGCATGGACACTGGGCCGATAATCCTCCAAGAGAAAGTCCCGGTCCTTCCCATGGACAGCGCGGAATCTCTCTCTGCTCGCATCCTGCAAGCCGAACACCGTGCTTTCCCCCACGCTCTGCGCCTACTCGCCACCGGACGTGCGCGTGCGCAGCCCTAGGCACCTTTCAACTTGATGCATATTTCTCTAGGGCAGTGATCGTCAAAAGCAAAATAATTTAAATAGTCACTGACGATCGTAATCGGCCTTAACTGACGAAAGCCCATTCTCTTTAACAGTTACACATAGGATTTTGACGGTTGATGCCGATAACGATCACCATTGCGCTTATGCAATAAGGCTGCTGCAGCCTATGTACGTACATAGGTTGTGTGTTCTTATCATCAAGAAATAAAGTCACATACATAAATGCAATTTTAATTTACAAACTATTGTGATTAGTAGACCGATAGTTAAAATTAATTGCAGGTAAGATTATATACAAACAAACGAATGCTGGTTTGTTGGTTGTCTTTTTACTGAGTACAAATGCTGGAGTTTTAACTAACTCCAGCATTTGTACTGTTATTTAATCAAATGCTTTTATTGTTGGTGCAAACAGAAAACATTCCTATCATTTATTCCAAGTGTATAACTTTTCTCACAAGCTTGTAAAATTTGTATTACACCTAGCATCCACATTGTCAAATACAATGGTAGTCATTTGTATAGTACAACTAAAATCAGTTGAAAACTAAAGTTGAAATATGTAAAATGTTTCGGCACCTAGGGCCCATTTGTTTGCTTACGCTATGAGTGAGATCAGAAATTATAAGAAACTAATAATGTTGCATTTTATCCAACAACTTAGGGACCAAGTCAAATTGAATTTACTTTAGGATATAAATAGAACACAAAGCTCAAGTTTGACTATATCTTATGATTTGTTTGTTCATCTAATTGCAAGTTGTCTTAACTAAGAATCCTCAAATTAATCGAAGAGCTCGAATAAATCCTTTTGGCTAGATATTTTTTTTATATATTCGCCTTTTAAAATGTTATTGTTACTGGTGTCAGACTAAACTAAAACTAAGCTTAACGGCATCCATCTCCTTCAGTTTCCTATAGAACAAAAGAGACAGCAATATTATTTAGAGACTTGCATCGTAATTTTCTTCTCTTTTTCCCACTTATTGTAGGGTCGGGACAACATGTTGACAAACACGTTGCGATAATAATTGGGGTTATGTTTCACAACCGGCCGCCTGCCTGACGTCATTCCTCTTTGGGAGAAATCGTCTGAATCGTTTTTAGTTTAGTTTGGTGTCAATATAATTGACAATATTGTATCATACAATTTAATTTCCCTTACAAGAGCAATGTGTAACTAATTTTAATTCATAGATGGATTAAAATATTATTATGAAAGTGGCAGTAAGATTAGTTTGTTTTTAAACAGTTTTGTAATTTAGTCATGATAAGTTGGTAAGAACTTTACAAAATGTTAAAATATAGCTAAAAGTTAAACTTATTGTTGAAATAATAGATATAGGTATAAATCATATGTTTGAAATAAATACTTTTGTATGTTATCTTTTTGTTTTTATTAAAATCCATAAATATAATATTTTTCTATAGGTATTTGTCTAAACTAATATCACAGTGCTTTTTGTTTTGCTGTATTTTTGCTAACTTACTTTTTCTTTTCATAAGTCAACAAATTGGCTATAACTTTAAAAAATGTACCAATAACGTCTTCTTTATTGCTTGTTTGTTTTTCTACATAGTTTTTCTCTTCAATAACACATTTTCTCTGCATGGAATGGGTTCCATTCTTAAGTATATCTTCGCACATCTCTTCATATTGGACTTGAAACTTCTGTTTATTTATTAGAGGTACTATTAAATTATATTTATTTATCTTGATGTTTAGCGTTTGTACCAGATATCTGTTGTCTTCACATATCTTTTTCCATTTTTGTGAATCTGTTTCGCTCAAAGGGTAAGGGCCAAGGTACATCCTTTCTCTAGTAATGTCTCCTTTCAAAAATTCCTTATCTTGATCAATTTCTTTAATCATTGTTATCCATTCTGGTGTGAAACCATTGTTTATTAAAACCTGAAACAAACGCTGTCGTAAATATAGCTATTATAAAAAAATGGTTATGGTGTAGGCCTAGTTGTTGGTGCCTCAACTTTTGCTTTGAAGTTTGTGGGTTTGAGTCCCAGTTGTGTTTAAATCTCTGATAGTATCCTTGCGTTTTCACTTTTCATTCCAAAATATTTTAAATTTTATGGGTCTATTTATAAAAATACTGCTATGAATTTAACTTCCTTTTTCCCAACAAAGAGAATAGAAAATCATAGTTACCTCATTCAACTTATGAGTTGTAAAATCAACATACGGATTAGTATTCTGATCCTTCAGTGGCTTTCCTTTCCCGCTCAAGTTATTAAATTCTCCTTTAGACATGGACTCTTGTATCAGATCTTCAACCAACCTATCAAATCCATACTTAGTTTTTATATCATGTTTCTTTCCGTAACCCTGTCCTTTTTTCATGAGTGTGTTTTCTGAAGCCATTGATTTGGCTATGCGGTGTTCCATCACATTATTGGCGGCGCTTTGGGCTCTAGCTTCAGCCCATTGCTTTTGTCTTTGGAAGGGAGTTCCGTGGCCTACGCCTTCAAAGCTCAGGTATTGTCTGTGTTGGGGTGCTGTATGCTGAAACCGATGTAATATTTAATGCAATTGAAGAGTTAAAAGTATACCTTAAAACTATATCAGCAGCAATGGCCTTACAATTTAAAGCATGTGCCAAAATGTTACATTAAGACATGGTTGTTGTTACTATTTTTACAAGCTTATATTAAACTTGCAATGTATGTATGTTGCTCAAAAACGTTATAAAAACGACTATCTCTCATGAGGTAACTGATGATGACAGAATCATTGTGGTGAAATTATTTAAAACGAGGTTCAATCACTACATAGTATAAAGCAAAGTCGCTTTCCGCTTCCCGCGTCTGTATGTATGTATGTTTGCTTATATCTTTAAAACTACACAACGGATTTTGATGCGGTTTTTTTTAATAGATAGAGTGATTCAGGAGTAAGGTTTATATGTATAATAACTTGCTACCCGTGCGAAGCCGGGGCGGGTCGCTAGTTATATGTATATATTTAAAAAAAAGCAAGTGTATCAATGACTGGGTCTTTTTGGGTTGCACTTGGCATGTTGATTTAAGTTATATCTGCCAACAACTTCACTACAGTTGCTCTCAAGAAAGTAGGTATACATTAAACTATTTTTATGGAAGATTTTTGTTCAGTTACCGCTAGAGGTGCTGTACTGCTGTATGTATATCTACCTGTTTATCATAAACTATTTTCTCCACCTCCCCCTTGCTACTTCTCCCGGTATTATGTCTGGATAGAGTTCTGAATGCATTCTCCACTGCTACAAACTTATCCATATCAGCCTCTGGTGAGCCTGAGTCTGGGTGGTACTTCTTGGCAAGATCCAAGAAGGCTTGGTGGACTGCATCTTGTTTTGAGTCTACAGGTAGGTTTAGAAGTTTGTAGCATTCCTGAAAATTTCAATACATTGTTTCAGATGATACTTACCTACATAAAATAAAAAATTCTTGATAACAAGGAGGTATCCTGAATGCATTTGAACTTACTTTCAACTTTTTTTCAGCTGCTGTTGAACTGATTGTTTTTACAGGCAAGTAATTATTAAAAGAAACAACTTGGTCGAGTCGCTTTAGGCATAGGGAAGTTCTATTCATTGTCAGGGATGTTTTCATCAAAAATAAGAAAGGTGTAGAGATAAACTAAAATTACGTAAACATTAAAGTTTTCATCATTGGTAAAAATATTTTTTGCAGCCTGCCAGCTGATTTTTGTTTTGACTTTTTGTTGAACAGCTGACTCTGACTTTGATTAAGCGTTTACGAATAATGGTTATAATTATATTATGTGAAATTATTCATAATTAGTTTCTGTTCGTAAAGTATGATACTCGGTATAGGTAATACTTTACAAATATTTATGGAAAATGGTGATAAAAAGGTTAACATAAGTTTATTCAACCCATGAAAACAAAACTTTCATATTCCTAAAGAGAACTCTTGAACCCAATGGCTATGAGAAAAACTAGCTTCGCAAACACATTTAACATCTCGATCGATTTTTGTAGTGTAGTACTAACTACCTACGATAAATATTTCGCAGCCTACTCGATTCATTTAATTTTGAGTGTGAAAGTTTGACATAACTTGGACAAATTGTAATTTATTTAATAGTTTAAAAAAACAATTTTCCTATTACTCATTCGATAAGCGTTATCAAAAAAAGGAATTGTGTGGTTTTATGAAACCACGGTAAAAGTGAAACTTTTAGTCTATACACTAAACGGTCAGCTGATGATACTATAGACGCCGCCATATTGGCCTCCATACTCCGCGGCCGACCGTCACGCGACATGCAACACACAGACCAAAAAATTTGAGACGATGTAATAAAAGTTTCTCGAAAACGATCAACCAAATTCGAATCTAAATAGCTATCCTGCTCCATTGGCGAGTAGAGCGTGCAGTGCAGTGCATATTGAGTGTTTTGTTTGAGTATGAACCGAGTATAAAGGTTTTATCAACAACTGAAGAGAGCCGCAAAAAACCCGGTTTTGGGTAGGTTTAGCGAAAAACACCAGAAACCTTCACGAGTCTGTTTCATGGTGTGGATTTTGTATTGATAATCCACCACTGAGTTTGCTCATTCTTCATAGTCTTATTGACATAACCTTTACCTACAATAAATACGTAATATTATCTATGACGTTAGGTGGTATTTGAACCCACATGTTTCCTGTACTGTGAAGTTTTAGGTATCTTATAAAAATCTCTGTGATATACGTAATCCGATCGATTAATCGGCTATTAAATGATGAAAAAATCGATGCGGGACAACGTTACATACAACACTAGTACAAAAGAAAGAAAATGAACACTGTCACTTTCCGTGATCGGGGAAAGAGCGGTTCGCTTTTTCGCGTTTTTATTGCAATTAATTAGCGCGTAACGCTAAAATAAAGCTAATAGCTGGTGATATGAATTTCTGTTAAGTTGTATTAGTTTTGCATCGAAAACCTCCGTTATACAGCCGCAATGGCGTTAACCGTTGATGAAGTTAGTAGCCGCTATCCCATCCACTGGTTGGTTTGGAATAACCAGCATGAAGAGCTGCAGGCTGCTATAGAGTCTAAAAAGGTAACTCTTTTAGTCCTATAAAAATTCCAGTCTCGACAACTTCACCACGATTCATAATAGGAAACATTAAAATTCGGTGAATCACAGTTGAATTCACATCATTGTTCTACTGAATGTAAGTTAATTACGCCGCAAAAACCAAATTAAAATATACTTTACTGCTCTCATTTCAAATCTTAAACTAGTTTTTGTGGGACCTGTATACCAGGGGAGTCAGGATTCTCATGAGTATCAGCAGTGCCGGATTAAGACTACTTGATGCCCTAAGCAATCCACGTCCTTGTGCACGGTGCGGGCTTTTAGCCTTGAGTAATAATCTTCTGTCCCCGGTGCCCCTGTTTTAGTTAATAATTTTATTGGTGGTGTTTTTTATCGGCCGCCAAGTCGTGATGCCCTAAACAACTGCTTAATTAGCTTGTGGGTTAATCCGGTACTGGCTATCAGTCTGCTAATGACATAATAATGTGAGTTGTTTAGTATATAAGTAAGTATAGCTAAAGTCAGGATAATGCAATAACAGAACCGACACCATTGTCATGATTCATCATCAGCTACACCTGTAGTTTCTCTAGCTACTTAGTTTAAGTACTAGATTTGTTTGGCTTTCTGGTATCTTAAAATGGACTTCTGTAAAGTCATACCTAAATTAATTATCTATATTCAAACAATAAATCCATAGCCGTAATAAATACAGGCTCATAATTGTAATTTCCGAGCTTTTTCTTGGTAAAGTCAAACTAAACAATAAATATAATGATAGCATCTTCCAAAATGAAACTTACTGTTTGAAAAATTTATGTGTTGTCTAAAACACATGTTCAAATCATGATGTAAAAAGACTTGTATGCAGAATATGGTTTTACTACAAACTATTATAAAAAGAGAGTGTGAAGTTTGTATGTATGGAGGATAATCCAACCATCATTCACCATCTGAAAGGTACATTATTCCAGATGGATAATTATAGGCTACTTTTTATCTGACTACCACATGTGCGAAGCTGCGCAGATATAATTGTAATCTAAAAGATCTGAGTTCTTTGCATTCACACATCATTCACATTCATAAGCAAATGATATTATAATCCAATTGCCTGTTATGTTCAGGATACATAATATACTTACCTGCTGGTTTAACAGTTGAAAATTTTGTTTGTGTCGTTTTTGATGAGAAGCCAAATGAAGTAAAAAATAATCCAGTTTGCTTAGAAGCCCTACAAATCTTACAATTGAAAGTGGGCAGTTTGCTTACCAAATATCATGTTGGTTATTTACCAAGAACTAATTTGAGATTGTGTGATTTTGAACTGTAATCCTTAGAGTTTGTGTTGGTTTTTGTATAATACAAGCTGACCCGGCGAACTTCGTATCGCTTTAGAATTAACAAATGCTGTGTTAAGTTCCCGTTTCCGTTCCTGTTTTCCTGCTTTTCTCTTGAAATTTTTCCTGAATTTTCTTTGCTATAAACCTCACGGAGCCCGAGACCTTTCCAACGAATGCAAAACTGTGGAAATTGGTTCGTGCGTTCTGGAATTATAGCGTCAGGAAGGAAAACCCGACTTATTTTTATATTATAGATTTATGACTACTTGATTTATGGCTTCGGTTATTCAGCTGCTTTGTATATAATTATGATCTCTGGTTCTAAAGCTACAGGAAAGATCTTGGCGGAGTTCCAATTTTCTCTACATTCTATTTTGTTTATGTAATTTATAGACTATAGTGCGGTTCTGTTAGGATATTAAAGAAGTCTGTAGAATGTTTTAGCCATATCCTTTTAGTAGTTTTATTTAGACTTTAATCTAAAAGGAATAGGAGCCATAATTTTTTACAAAATTTATGTTTAGCTTGGATAGACAGAATCGCTACCATTATGTGTATCAAAAGTTAGCAAGTAGGTATGTTTGGACTTGCTTCTGACCATCCCCTCAATGAATACAGACTTACGACTAGTTAGGCTTTGTTAGCTCAATCTAGCTCTGTCTCAATTTTAATTTACAGGTTTCAACTGAAGACATAGAACTGAGGGATCCCCGAGGACGAACTGCACTTCTCTTGGCTGTGACTCTTGGGCATATAGAGACGGTGCGCGTCTTACTTGATGCAGGCGCTGATGTCAATTGTGAGAAGGATGGCTGGACTGGTAAGTGAGCTTTGGACTTGGACGTGCCTCTGACTGCCCCTTTTATGCATATTCAAGGATCTAAGCGCCAAATATAATGTTTGTACGTGCTCCTGACTACCCCTTTTAGACATATTCTAGGATCTAAGTGCCTGAAGATCTGAAATTTGGTTTTTTCTTATTATATATCGACATTTTCCGAGATGTTTCTGTTTTTTGGTGCACATCGAAGTGCGTAATATTTGCATAGCGCGCGCACGATTTCTAGCGATATGCACGTTTTCGCTAACATCATTTAATATGGAACGAGTACGGTAGTATAATAAAGTTTATGTTTATGTTTATTTCCTTTCACAATGGTTTTATGACATTGAACCACTTAACTGGGCAATTTATAAGGGTGTGGCCCTGTGTTGTTAAGACTGGTGCTTATAAACCTGTATGACACCAACATGACATTATAAAGCAAATTACTTAGTTCTATAACTGTATAGTAGTCTGCTCATCTAATACGAGTAGGTATGTTATGTGTCTCAAAGTCAATATCAAAAGGTACCTATATGTATTTATTTCAATCAAATTACTGTTCCTCGCGATCAAACCTAGAAGAATCAGGGAACAAACACGGCTTCTTGGTTATAATTTTTTTAAAGTGAATTTTCGATGTTCCTTTTCGTAAATGGTTTGAGGTCCAGTGTGGATCGAACAAGGTGAGAAGAGAAGAAAAAGCTAATCCTAATAATATTATAAATGCGAAAGTTTGGGAGTTTGTATGTTTGTGCCTCAATCAAGCCTAAGAGACAAAACGGATTAAGATGAAATTTGCTGTAGATGTAGATTATAATGCCCGAATAAAACATAGACTACTTTAAAATACGAAAAACATCCCCAAAATAATAAAGATAACGCAAAAGGGATGATTTTGGTAAATATCGCGCTGGTATGCAAAAAATCTGACTTCAGTCGTCATAGAAACGGGCTTTACTATATAGCGATTATTGAAATTTGGACAGAACGTCTGTCGCGGGTCTGCTAGTAGTTATATAAAAGATACATAGGCTTTTGTTCACATAACCACACATAGCTTTAAACCGGGTCATCCAAATTAAATCCAGTTTTTGAAAACTATGGCCACCATTGCAGGCACACTTAACTGAGTTTGTTTATTGGCCATTCCAGCCGTCCAAGAAGCGACTGCGACCGGCGACATTGACCTGCTCTCGTTGGTGTTGTCACGGCGCGACCACCAGCGGTACTTGTTCCGTTCGCGGGGGATCCCCGATCTGCTTAACCGGCTGAGCCTGGCCCCCGACTTCTATGTCGAGATGAAGTGGCAGTTTACTAGTTGGAGTAAGTGGTATTTATTTTTTATTTTTTCACTTCCAAAACCCGTGTGGCGCGATTCATTACCCGTAGTCTGAGACGCGAGCATGAGAGGTCGGATCAAACTGACCCTGTCGAAGATTCTTTAGATGAATCGAAATTCGAAATATTGTTGGTGTCTTCATCAACAATTTATTTTTTACGTGAGTATTTTCTCGTTTTGACCTTAATTGTTTATTTTGTAAGGGTTATAGTTGTATCTCTGACTACTCCCTTTAGACATAAGATGGAAGAGCCTGGAGATCTGAGGATATCTACCGTACCGAATTCCGGTCTTGATTGCGGGCGGCGATGGGCTTGCAACCGGTCACTTAAGGAACGCTAACTACTGCCAAACGTGTGTGAAAATGTTGTATTTGATCTGAGAGAATGTCTATCGTAATTGGGAATTACAGTCGTGGTCCTATTTTATTTGATTTTGAAACATTACACTAACATACAAAACCTAGATCTATCTCTATCTCCTAGATCTTTTACAAAATAGCCCTGCTGTTTCTAAACATACTAAATGGTTACTTACCATTAGTTATGACGATATTGAAGAACTTCTCGAAGTTATTACTTAAATAGGTACAAAAATATATTTTACTGGCAAATATAACACCATCAATCACACTAACTCAAACACCCGCTCGCACCCACACACGCACACACACATACACACACTCACAGACACACACACATACACACACACAGGCACACATACACACACACAGGCACACACACACACAGGCACACACACACACACACACACACACACAGGCGCACACACACACACACACACACACACACACACACACTTATACACATTTTAATCTATATTGTTTCTACCCATTGTATTATTCAAAAGAAGATCTACAAAATAATTTATTAATCCTGGCGGTCCTATTAAGGATAATGGGAAACTATTATCATATTATTGCATTGTCATGATATGTATGCAAAGTTTTAAATTAATCAGACTTCTGGAAACCTGTGAAAATTATGCTCAAAGATTCCATTACATACATACATACATACATACATACATACATACATACATACATACATACATACATACATACATACATACATACATACATACATACATATATACATACAGGCCAAGCTAATAAAAGCGTGTTAATAGACCTAAGCAAGAGCGGCGAAATCTCCTATGACAAGTATTTTTTTACTTAAAAGAAGATCTCAACATTGTTCATAATATTGTACTTTTGGAAACACAATAAAAACATTTATTTATTTATTTATTATTATACTAACTTACACGTTTTGTTACAGTGCCCCTGATATCCCGCGTCTGTCCGTCTGACACGTACAAGGTGTACAAGCGAGGCGCGAACGTGCGAGTTGATACTACGCTCATTGGCTTTGAGAATAGGAGCTGGTTGCGAGGCGATACCAGCTACATCTTCAAAGGACAAGGTAAGATATCTTGATAAAATAATACGTATACTTTTTAGAATTCTAGCGAGCTGTCAATTTATAAAAAAAACGGCCAAGTGCAAGTCGGACTCGCGCACGAAGGGTTCCGTACCGATATCTATAAAAAAACAGCACAAAAAACACGTTTGTTGTATGGGAGCCCCACTTAATATTTATTCTATTCTGTTTTTAGTATTTGTTGTTTTAGCGGCAATAGAAATACATCATTTGTGAAAATTTCAACGGTCTAGTAGTCTAGTCTATCGCGGTTCATGAGATACAGCCCTGTGACAGACAGACGGACATCGAAGTCTTAGTAATTGGGTTCCGTTTTTACCCTTTGGGTACGGAACCCTTATAAACTGGCTTTTGTGTGCGGCATTGCCCACGTGGTATCCGGATAGAAGACATAATGTCCAATGTAATGGACTGATACTCTTTAGACATTTTCAATGGTTTCGAGTACTATACCAGTTAGTATTCTCGTAAGCGGCGACGAAATCTTGAAATCTGTCACTTATGGAATGCTAACTACTGTAAAATGTGGGCATGTGCCAAATGTAATGTTTGGATTTGCTTCTTACTACCCCCTCTTCTACCAAATCTTCAGGGATTTGAAAGATAGCCTATCATACTAGGGATTAAAGTAGTAATAATTTTTTTATATTTTTTTTCCTGCAGGTACCGCTGCTAAGTTCATGGAGGTGAACCACGAAGCGGGCACGGTATCAACTGAGGTGATCGACGGCACGGACCTCTGGCCGAATCCCGTGCCGCGGATGAAGGCATTGCGACGTCGGTTGGAAGAGCCGCTCGCTATCAACTACTTGGATACTGACAAGATAAGCTTCGAACGGTGAGTTCAACGATCGTTCGGAGACGTGAAGGGCGTCTAAGATGCAAGAATATTATTAACACTTTACTACCTATTCTCATACCTTCCAAAAATAGGGTCCCGTATTTACCTTTTGGGTACGGAACCCTATAAAAGTGATCAATATCGGATCACTAGGTAAAAGGTTATGCAAGGTCATCCATAAAAAAAAGCGCGTTGATTTAAGAACCCCTCCCTTTTTTGTTTTGTCGGCGAAAATAGGATCATGATTGTAATCCCCAAGTACGTAATATCCTCTGGAATCTCCAGGCGTTCAAATCCACCAATACTTATATATATACATATATATATTTTGTAGTAATCTTTTATTATTTTTAGTAACAAATGCGGCATCTGGGGCTGGCGCCAAGACAAAACCGAAACAGTGAACAGTTACGATTGCAAGGTGTTCAGCGCAAACAACGTGGAGATCGTCTCTAAGACGCGCTGCGAGCATCTGCCGGCCGGGGCCCGTAGGACCCCACGCCCACAACCCATAGTCGGCCTGCTGGGGTTGGACGAACCCAAGGAGGATTTAGCTCTGCCTCTGCTGCAGCCTACTGAAGATGAACACAAGGTTAGTGGTCATTGAGTATCGTACATTTGTCTAATGTGGTCTGGTAGACTCCACACTCGCAGTCCTGTATGCCTGTATACTATTTTACAGAAGTATAGACAAAAAAGAAATATTTGTGTTAAAAGCAGCGATTTTTCTACTGCTTGAGCATGGCAATTGTAAGAATTAAACGAAAAAGACTAAATTATAAGCTTACTGATATTCCAAATCGGTTTCAACTGTAAAAATCCTATTGTCTTTTAACTGTTACACAATGGGAATTTATCAGTTGAAGCCGATTACGATTACCAGTGAGCATACGTAATAAATCTGAAGTGCAGGTAAACCTACATAATTTAAATGCTATGTATGACCAGGGGAATTGTTGCTTTTATACAAGCACCCTAAGTCAAGCAAAATCTCGATTTTATATGAGGTTGGAAATCATACGAGTAAGAGTGAGACAGATATACTTTTGTTCATTCCGGCGCATAGTCTAGCAATGCCACTTTCAGGGTAAATTACCTTTTTTTCTCAATCAGAACAATCCTCGGAAATTTGGAGGCGGGTTTGATAACGAACATGCCGGTACTAGTTCCGAGCTTGACTATACTAAGGGACAAAATGACCCTACTAAAGGACAAACTGACTCTACTAAAGGATACACTACTAGCAAGGATGAAACCACATCTTCCAAGGAACGCGAACTGGAAGCTATAAGCATTCGCAACGACCGTGAAGCTTTCGAAGCTGCTATGGCTCGTATGCAAACACCTCTAGCATGTCAAACCAGCTACATCCAACAGCTCGGTGGTAGTACTACAGGCGACGGCGTACCACCAAAAACTATTTGGAACTTCCGACGGGCAAAGTCCTTTAAGAACAAGAGTAAGAACAAAAAGCCTAACACTACAGAGGAGTCTGACGAATCGTCGACGGATGAGGATGATATTGGGAAGTCCGTGTACTCGGAGCTGCCGGAGTTGGTGCCGAACGTAATCGAAGATAGACAGGTAACACGTACGATAATTTTGTTATGAACAGTTTATTGCTATAGTTGTTCTTTCTCACGAAGACGGGAAGAACTTGTAGTTGTGATGAGTATAGACACGCGCTTTTGTAAACGTGACTGATACGTACACCCGAGCTTACGCACACACAAACAATGTGAATGTCAAATCTACGCACACAATTAATACCAACCCGCCGTGAGATTGAACAGTTCCAACTTTTTCTTAGTGTCTTTAATCAGGGTAACTTTGCCCTTAAAATGACCTTGTGGTAGGGATGTAATATTGATTGAAAAAAATCGATTAATTAATAATAGATTTTTTGTTCTTACAAATATTAAATATTTCCATATAAATCGATTTTTTTGAAAATCGATTTATATGGAAATAATAATCGATTTTTCGGAAAAAATCGATATTTTTTTTCCTGCGATTTGAAAATTTTTTTTCGTACGCGTGGTAAGTACCTACCTACCTTAACAAATAGGAGCCTATATATTACTACCCACGTACCTACGTACTCATCATTTCTAATTCGCTTATCTACCTACCTAAATTAGATCATTCATTTAAATAAACGATTTTCACAGTTTTGCCAAATGTAGATGATGATGTAAAAGAGATTTTTATAAAAAGTAAGAAAGCACTGTGAAATGTGAATATTTCCAATGAGTGAAACTGAGAGAAAACTGTTGGAACTTTAAAAGAAATTCAGGTAAACACAATTGTAAAGGTAAAGCAAGCAAAGCCTCAAAGTATCAAAACAAACAAAACAAACAATTGGACTACAAGTTTGAAAATTTAGCTTTTGACAAGTGACATTGACAGTTGATTACTACCATAGACATGGGATTTATGAAATAGTTAATCAATTTATTTATTTATACGGAAGAAACCTCCACGTGGTGCATTCTGGTAACAGCTGGGCCCGGTAACGCAGGGTCTAGGCTGGCTAATTCTTCCGACACAATGATACAATCCCGACTTAAATGATTGTATCACTGACACGCAAGAAGAAGAAGAATTCATTTATTGTTTAAATGATTGAATATCTGTAAGATATCAAATTTAATTAATGTCTATTTTACCATGTTATAGTAAGTAGGATTTAATGTAAAAATTTAATTTAGTATTTTTAATAAGTGCCTAAATTAGGTTTGTAGTAACAGTGCCGCAATGCTAGAGATCGGTTCGCGTTCGGCAGTTCACGTTCGGGAAAACGATCAACGGTTCGGATCGCATTCGGAGAGACGATCGATGGGTCGGTTCCCGTTTGTGAAGCGACTATTGGTCGGATCACGTTCGGAAAAACGATCAATGGTTCGGTTTGCGTTCGGAGACAAGACCGATGGGTCGGTTTCCGTTTGGGAGGCGACTATATGTAGGTTCACGTTCGGGAAAATGGCCAACGAACGATTCGGTTCGCGTTCGGAAAACTTAGTTTACAAAAATCGATTTATATGTGTAATTTCCATAATCGATTTTTTGAAATCCAAAAATCGATTATAACAAATCGATTTTTATCAAAAAATAATCGATTAATTTAATAATCGATTTTTTTTACATCCCTACCTTGTGGTCAAGTGTAAATTAAAGCGCGTCGCTTGTCCAACGATATCTGTTGGAAAAATTACTCGAACTGTTTTCTTGAAATGATCGTATTCGGTAGTTCTTATTCAATGGTCTATGTATAGCTCTGTTATTTATAAAAAATATACGCCAGGTATATTGACATAATACAGTCTAGTCTAGACTAATTATTCTAGACTATCAAAATTATATTAAAAAAAATATATATAAATTTTAATAGTTATTTAAAATCTATTCCCTATCTAAATAGCATTGTGTTATTGGCTTACCAATATTTATTTTTTTATATACTTACCTACTTAAAGTAAAAAGTGAAAAAAAAAGAGAAATTTACCGATAGTTGATGGTTACTGATGATACCAGACGGTTTAATCAAGAAATAAGACGGAAAGAAAAACGACATGGCGCGATGCAATGCGACATATAACGACACATATTAATTCATACTTCAAACTGGTATATACCGCGTTATTGAAAAAAAGTAATGAAGCGATAAATACCAGTTTAAAATATGAATTAATATGTATTACGACACTTACTACACGCGCCGTGTATCTGTCTGACACGATGTTAGTAGTTCATTTCTCTATGGCAACTTGTGTTTTTAGGTAACAAATTAATAACTGACGACTTTTAAGACCTGGCGTATGATTTTGATAAATAAATACAGGGTACATTTTATAGTTCAGCTTCTATGTATTCTTGCTACTATATAATTATACTCGACATGATATGTATTACGATGTATGTAAACTGCACCCTATCGCTTAAGTTAACTGATTAATCGTAATCAACTTCAACTGTCAAATTATCATTTTGTAACTGTCAAAAGACAATATGCGACAACTTGCAACCTGTCGCGTATGGAATACTAACTACAGAAAAATGTGGGCATGTGCCAATATAACGTTTGTGCGTTCTTCTGACTACCCCCATTAGACATATTTTAAAGATCTCGGCGCCTGGAGATATGATAAGATATCTACCGTAGATACTTGGGGATAAAAGTCGTGATCCTATTTTATTTAACTTTCAAAAGACAATACGTCTCAAATTGACTGTTGACATTGACAATGACAATTGATTCAAATGACAGTTGAAGCCGCTTACGATTACCAGTGGAGTAAGGCAATAGGGCCGATGAACTTAAAATACTGAAAAAGGGAGGTTGTCAAAATTTTTGTTTCAAAATGCCTTTTAGTTCGTGCAGGATCGACATCTATGTCTTATGTTAAATGTAAAAGATGACTCCAAGGTAGTCCATATACATTTAATTTATTAGTGACTAGTAATTTTCGGTTAATCAAAACGCTTTCGAATATTTTTCCGAAGTTTTTGTCTATTTTTTTATGATAGTAGGTATAGTAATATTAATATTTTTTGTGAGGATAGGATTAAGCTTTCATGAGAGAAAGTACAGAACGAATTTACTCAAATTGAAGTCGATTTTTTTTAAATTTTCTAACAAAATTATACATTCGTTCCTTATCACCTAAGATATATCTTCCTTTATCAGATATATTCAGACCAGTGATAAAGTTTTCCGCGAAATGTGTTTTCTATGTGACTGTATCAATGGTATTCATATAGTTATATATAGTTGTATCTTATGCATGAATAAATTATTATATTATGAATGTACTTTTATTTTGAACACCTTTGTTCACGCTTTGTCACCCGCAAAATATCTGTGCTTTCACAAAAAGACTGTCCCTGGCTGAGATAGATGTGCATTGGAGTAACTAGTTCAGGGCCATACCATAAGCTCCTAAATTAAAACAATATTACTCGAGGTATGAAAGTGACAACGTTTTACGAGTTTATATTACGTTGACTTTCGCGTAGTTCTGTTTTAATATTACTTTGTGCTTGTGGTACGGCCCCAGTTATTTTATCTCACGAAGGCGGGTAAACAGTACAGTCCGTTTTCGTCCCTACACAAAAGTAATTGTTTCGATGTGTGAGAAAGGAAACACTTATGGCAACACTTACTTGTGTGCGTGTTTTGATTTTATTGTAAACTTGAACGACCAATGAGAACATCCAATTCATGTGTTGCGTCTTTACACCTACTCTGTATGTGAGCGTAAATACATTGGAGGTTCATTTTAAGATTAGACGGACTCTACTTTCTTTTACACGCGCTTTTGTGTGCGTGTAAAAGAATCCCGCCTTCGTGAGATAGAACAATACTACATTGGTGTCAATTCTGTTGGCAACTAACTAAATTAAAAACGAGTGCAACATCTTTTTTATTTCTTTTACTCGATGCGAAACAGAACGTGATGGATGCTGTTTAGTTTAGTCTGGTCAACAGAATAGGCACCAAGATGATCAAATAAAATAAAAACAGGAAAAGTGAGAGTTGGACTCGCGGACTGAGGGTTCCATACAAACTTCTAATACATGTTCCTGTAATCCATAGGTATAAAACGTATTTTTTTTTTCAAAATCTCGCCCCAGTATTTTCGTTAATAATGGGGGTGAAAGTTTGAAAGTGAGTTAGTATAGTACAACCCGGTCAGAATATCTGTGCACCTCGCTGGAATGCGGCGCCTCTCCCGCTCTCTCTCTCTCCCGCCATGCGGCGCCTCTCCCGCTCTCTCTCTCTCTCCTGCCTCGCCCGTACCATGACGTCACGAGGTCAGGTGCACAAATATTATGACCGGGTTGTAGCTTGCGTCCGAAAGGACAGATAAAGCTTATTTTTCAAACTATCGTGATTAGTAGACGTAACTATAGATTTTGACACAATTCTTTATCGGCTATGTTATAATAGCCCAAACTTCGGGAAAGTAAATTAATAGTAGTAACACTCGTTACTATTATGAAACTCGCTGCGCTCGTTTCATAAACTCACACTCGTGTTTTAATACCCGTGTTATATGCAGTTGCATACATACACTACTTTATCTTCACTAACGTCGCTATCCATTTTTAACTTTTAATTTGTATTTTAAAAACAAAACACATTGCGAAACATTAAATTCACGCGTACGTGTATTGTCACAGTGAACTTGCCGCCATTAAAATCTAACCAATAAGAAGAGCGCAGCTGCGCGCGCAGGGCCAATCAGGAGCGAGCGCGCGCTGTTCTTTTTTTATTTAATTGTCACAAGATCTTACCAAAGAGTTTTGTGTATGTAAGTTTAGTAGTTTCACGTATAACCCAACTGTTTTCAAAAGCCAGCCTAATATCAAAATTTTATACAACTTGTATGAGGATTTTGACATAAGGCTCGCCAGGCTAATTGGTCGCGTTTTATTGATGTTATAATGAGATTTTACGATATCGATGTGGATATTATACCATCATGTGAAATTGCTTAAATTGAGTGTTTTGTTGTCTGCGCTATAACAGTAGTAATTATAAGTCAAGTATTGGAAACATAAGTAGAATGTTACAACATTAGTGTAGATAAAGGTAATTACGCGATAAAGACCCGTGTCAAAATCTATAGTTAAAGCTGATTATGATATCTATATTGATTGGGAAATAAAACATTCTAGGAGGAAGAATCGTGTGGTTCGGAACCCGAGGTAGTCCCCGAGGCTACCGTACCTGATGTTCCGGTCACGTGGCAGGAGTACTTCTCCGGCGAGCCAATGAGGGCCGACATCGGCCGACGGAAGGATATGACGACCAAAGTGCAGAAGTTTAAGGCTACCTTGAGCTTATGCGAAGATTATCCACTAGAGGTAAGTGAAATTTTATTGTGACAAAACGGGAAATTACTCACGTAAAAATATAATGTCGATGAAGGCATATGTTCCGATTTATCAAGAAAATCTTTATCAGAATATTCTTTAAGAGAATATTTATCAGAATATTCTTTAGGAGAATATTCATCTTTATGCCTGACAAAGTTTCTCTAGATGAATCGAAACATTGTCCGTGCCATCGACTATATTGAATAATCGAAGCTCTATCATCAGTTACCTGGTTCAAACAGTGCAAGCTTTTTTTTTAAGCAAAATTTTTACTATGGGAATCAGATAACTAATGGAATACATAAATACTTTTTTTATTTTTTTATACATACTTATTATACATATAACACCCAGACAGAGAACAAACATCTATATTCATCACACAAATGTTTATCCTGGGTGGGAATCGAACCCACAACAGAAGGCAGAGCTACTACCAACTGAGCTGCGAGGCCAGTTTGCTTTTTGTTGGGCTGCGCAGTGTGAAATGTCCACCAATATGTACTTATTCTTTGCTTCAGCTGCAAGAACAGATAATGCCGATCCTGGACCTGATGACGGCGATAGCGTCCCCACACTTCGCGAAGCTGAAGGACTTTATTCAGATGCAGTTGCCATCCGGATTTCCTGTCAAGATAGGTAATAGTGTCATGTCATGACCATTATCTTGCCATTAGCAGTTAGTGCAGTATACGTGACAGGTTGCAAGCCCATCGCCGCTTACAAGAATACTAAATGTATGTAAATAATGTGCCAAATGTAATGTTTGGACGTGACTAAACTACTCTCTCTAGACATCTTCAGGCTTGTCTATCGTACTTGGGGATTACAGTCGTTATCCTATTTAATTTACAAAAGTAGCTGAACACTTTTAATATTACTGCCAATACTACTGTCCACTTTAAGCAACAAAAGTAGCTAAACTACTTCGGTAACAATCTGGTAAACATGGTAAGGTAACAAATATTGCAGTACACTTTAAACAAAAGTTGTTAAGCACGATATACAACGAAAGTCGGTGAACTTCGTTTTTATAATAGTTTTAACTTTTTACCTAGAAACACGACGTTTCGAGACAATTCAGATTCTCTTCATCATAAGCATCGCCATTTAAATTTACTCCGTATGCCTGAAGTTGCCTTTGCTTTGTCAACAACTGCATCTCACTAATTAGACGAATAAAGAGACGAAATTAATGAACTTAAAACAGCTGTACAAATATAACACTTGCATCTTAGTCAGAAAAAATAATTAATAAAACTATACATACTAACATTACATTCGTAAAAAAATCTGAAATAACAAAGCGAAGTACGCGGCGAGCCAGCTATCTTGTTTTACCTAGACCTCGGACGAACTATGGCAAACAGATTATTACCTTTGAAGGCGCAAAGCTTTACAATAATCTACCCTCGGATATAAAAAATGTACACTTATTTAACGCATTTAAATCTAAACTCACTAAACATATAATGCATGACTACTCTTTACTTATGAAATAAATGCGTTAGATAAAATAAGCTACATCGACGACATACCTACCAACTGTTTATTTTAAGCCTAAGATTATGCTATTCATAAGTAAGTGACATGTATATTGTCTTTTTATGAATAAATGTATTAAACCTAATTAATAACACAAAAATGTTTCAGAAATCCCTCTGTTCCACGTGATGAACGCACGGATAACATTCGGCAACATATTCGCCACCGAGACAGCTGTCCCGCTCGTCGAGAGTATACAAGAGGGAGACAGACTGTCTTGCGTCATTGATGACGCATGCTTCGATATTGGCAGGTACGTCTTTGAGACCATGGATTGGCCAAGGATAAAGGTACCTTAAAGTTATGAGGGTAAAGATTATTTTCCCTAAAACATGAATCTACATAGATCATCTTCTTGGTACAGGTTAGTGGAATCAGGTATTACCTCGGAGCAAATACCAATGGAGAACGCAATACGTTAATGTCCCAAAGAAATTAAGGAATATGTCGACACTAGCTTTTGCCAGCGGCTTCGTTTGCGTGGTACCTGGATAAAAAAATATCCTATATATTATTCTAGGACACAAGCTATGTTTAGTCTAAGTTTCATCCAAATCCGTTATGTCGTTTGGGTGTGATTGAACCTCAAACATCGAAACTTCACAAATGTCCGTCTCCTGGTTCTAAGCTACCTCCCCACCAATTTTCAGCCTAATCGGTTCAGCCGTTCTTGAGTTATAAATAGTGTAACTAACACAACTTTCTTTATAGGTGGTCAAAAATAAGTTTCCTTTTAAAATCTTAGAGTTAAATTCAGATGAAAAGATAATAAAAAGATTGGCTCACTACAACTATTATACCTCTAAGCTAGGCGCTCAGATCCTTGTAGATATCTAAAGGAATTTACCTAACGCAGACTTCTCTATGGTATTTGCTTCGAAGTTGATATGTAGTTTTCCTAGTCATTTCCAGTATTCTCATAAAGCTTGACCAACGGGTTCCAACTAGCATCAGAGGTAAGTGAGTAGCCGAACTTCGTCCATTTTCGATGCCTGTACATAACCTTTTGTAAAAAGCTAACAATACTAACTGGGGCTATATACTTGACAGTAACTTGCACGTATTCGTACATACACCAGCACATGCCTCACTGCCCCTATGTATACACTACTGTATTAAGATCATTCACGAAAACTAAACTGGATGGAAAATATTGAATAAAATCCAGCCAAAAAAATCACGTTTGTTGTATGGGAGCCCTATATACTTAAATATTTATTTTATTCTGTTGTTATAGCGGCAACAGAAATACATAATCTGTGAAAATTTCAACTGTCTAGCTATCACGAGATATAGCCATGTGACAGGCAGACGGACAGCGAAGTCTTAGTTATAAGGTCCCGTTTTTACCCATTGGGTACGGAACCCTAAAAATGAACTAAAGGTAGGGTTAGGTGTGCTTGTGCCTTCAGTTTTCGGGAGTAGTCTTATACACCCGGTAGAAAGCAAAATATTGATTAATATTGCACTCTTGTGGGACACTTCATAAAGCAATATAACGATACTAAAACAATGCAACGCGATCATGTACTTTTCAGAGGCTTAATGATTATCCAAACCCTCATGTAAATTCTGCTAAAAAGATTTGTAAATAATTTTCCTACTTAGCGATTTCCTCTTTCTAAAGTATAAAGGTCTTCACACACAGCAGTTATAATGTAAAGATGTGCATTATAGCACGATACATCTCATTACATCTTTCCATAGAAATCGTCAGGAGATCACGACAGCTATAATATAAATTTTTACATCTTCGTATCTTAAGATACAGAGCGATATGAAAATTTTCATTTTTTCGATATATTTAATACATCTCAATATATTTCCGTATATCTCTGTTCGAAAAGGATGACAAAAAGATACATTACATTACCTGTTGTGTGTGTTAAGATAATTTAAAGCTATACATTCCGGGATGTAAGATACATTTAATATACATTAAAGCTACACGTTAAGTAAACATCGTGGTCCGCATATTAATAGGAAAGATTAGACGTTTAATATTTATCATGACTGTATTGTAACTCGTTTCATATAGTTCAGACGTAAAATAGATACAGAGGCAAAAACTTAAGCTTCTGTGGCTATTATTGTAGATAACCTACTATTTTTATTTATATTATAAAAAATAGGATCATGACTGTAATCTCCAATTACGGTAGACATCCTCTCAGATCTCCAGGCACTTAGAATCTTCGAAGATGTCTAGAGGGAGAAGTTAGAGGCACATTCAAACATCATATTTGGCACATGCCCACATTTTGCTGTAGTTAGCATTCCATACGCGGCAGGCTGCAAGCCCATCACCGTTTATAAGAATAGTAACTGGTTTCTTCACGATGTTTTCCTTCATCGTTTTGAGCACATCACTTTGAGTACATTTTTCGAACAGAAAAATCCATTGATGCACGCCGGGATTCGACCCTACGACCTTCGAAATGAAAGTCGGGGTACCTCCTACTCGGCCAACACGATTAGGTGGACATTATCACATATATTCACATTATCTAATACTAATATATATTCTTAAGGAAGTAGATAACTGATAGAATACTAATATGTATACTTTTTTTTGTAAATTATTGATTTAATTGTATTTATTGATCAACGGAATGAGATCCATCCGTATTGGTCTGACTGATGGACCTTATCTTTCACCTAATACTTGCACTTTATATATCTGCCTATCTTGCAGCATACTCTATATATATTGCTTTGCACTAGCAGATGTATCATGAACACCCGAGAAAACGTTTGTCTTCATAAGAGTAGACAGAAAAATGTTTGTCGAAAGCAGCGATATCTCTACCATTAGAGAATGACAACTGCAAGAATTAAAGAAAAGTTTCTACACTTTCCTCGATCTCAAATTCACGTTCACTTTCACTTCATTCTAAAGGCTAAAGGGACAATGATATAATTAGTACAAATTTTGCTAAACTGCTCCCAATAAGTCAAATAATTTCATAAAACCAAAGGTATAACAATACAATAAAACCCAAGGTTGTTAAAAAATGTTTTTATTGAACATAAGAATACAACATAATGTTTAGATAAACACAGTCTAGTACCCAGAGTAAACCCACATCTATTAGCAAAAAACTACCTCGTCCAGAGAACTTGGACGGACTTCGTAAAATTAATCGTACCTCTGCAGGAAACATAATGGAATGAAGTACATTCTACATCCAAAATGTTGTCTATTCTTCTGTAGACAAATCGTTTTTTCGGGTGTTTGTTAAGCTTGTTGGACTTCACAATGTAATCAGCGAACTCTGAAATATAATAGTAGAATATACACGGGGGTTTTTACGAGTCAAATGATTTCCTATTTTTTATTATATTATCAAAACGCAGTTTAGTTTAGTGCCAAGTTACTTTTAAAAAAGATTATAATAATCAGGCAAATGCAGGGAAAAGATGGAAGAAGCCAGGCGCGCACGCCTTGACCAGTTTTATTTTTTCAGAGGGTACAAAGATGCTGGCAGTGACGATAGATTAGGCTCCGAAGATGGCGAGGAGGGCTTGTTACAGTACGCGATACAACAAAGCCTTATGGAGGCCGGCACGCATGAAGATCAGGTAAAAGTGCTATAGTCTAGACTAGACCTTAGTTAAATCACTAAACGCATTAATATTACGGACCTTACACTATGATGGAGTTTATCAGAAACTACGATATATCGGGACTATTCGGGACAAACGTCACATCATTCATTCGACGACGACTTCTAAGAGTGCGGTTTGGCCAAATATATCGGAGCACTGTCGTATCGTTTCGATAATACCGATATCGTTTTGCAGAATAAGAGCCCTGAACATCTCTGAAGTGGTCTAATGTCAGATAGTTATAAGGTTTAGGTTTTGTTGAATCAGTCATAATCGAATATTAAAATGAGTGTAATTCGTTCAAGGTGGACGTCTGGGAAGCCCTACGTGGAGCGCGTCCGGCGTCGCCGGCGCCGCCGCGCACGCTCAGCGCGCCCCAAGACCTCCTAGCTCACGAGGAGAGGCAATTGCAACGGTACGTGTATTACTGAATATGGCGCAGCCGGTAGGATTGTCACTTATAAGTATATGGCGCAGTCATTATGATTTAGATCAGTGTAGCTTTCCATGAATGGTGTTATGTTAGTTGTATGTATTAGCTTTGTGGTCGCAATAATACTTTGGTGATGAGTGATCTTTCTTTGATTTAAAAACAATGCAAGTGGTGGTGAAGGTTTGAGAAAGCTTAAATTAAGCGCGTTCATTATCACTGCGACATAATTTCCTAGAGTAAGAGACTGTATTATAAGAGACTCGTATCGTTATAGTAATAAATGGTGCAAGAGGTCGGTTCGTCCGCGTAGATTGAGGAAATCGATTTATTTATCGTAAAATATTAAAATTCATAAAAAAAATGAAAGAAAAATGGAAAAAGTAGCCTATGTCCGTCCTAAGACTTTATATGAAATAGCATGAATAGCTTTTTATATGAAATAGCATCACAATCGGCATAGCGGTTTGGTCGTGATAACGTCACAGACAGACAGGGTTACTTTCGCATTTATGAGGTTTCTTTTACGATTGCAGGCGTTGGCGTTTCTAGTTTAGATCTGTGTGACCTGTGTGTGCTCTGTAACTATCAGTATTTTATGTGTGCCAATTACTTTGACAAATATACACATTCGTATATTAGAGCAGTATTTTTTCCTTTTTATTTTTAGTGTTTAGTTTATGCTTTAAATATTTAAATTTTTTAATCAATGGTTTCATATTTGCGTGCTCGCTTTAGTTACAATAAAAATGAGTCAGTTTTAATAATTCATTCAATATTGTTGATCGGTATCTGCTCAGACAATGAATTACGGTTGTTCAATATTTGCTTACTTGTATTATTTTTCAAACTATCGTGATTAGTAGACATAACTATAGATTTTGACACGGGTCTTTACCACGTAATTACCTTTAATTTACTTTCCCGACGTTTCGGCTATGTTACAATAACCATGGTCGCGGGCAGACTTGTATTTAAAACTTTAATAAAGTTAGGCATATTTTTAATGAAATTAAACAGGATCACGACAGTAATCCCCATGTAAGTACACTAGACTTCCTCTGATGTCCAATGATGTCTAAAGGGGGTAGTAAGAAACACGTCCAGACACACATTTTGCAGTAGTTGGCATTCCATACGTGGCAGGTTATTTTAGTAATTTCTAGAATGTTATTGACTTAAATTATGGCAAATTGAATTCTTCATTACCAAATAATCAGTCGCACAGCTGTGTTTGCCGAGTACGACTGTCTGTTTAATTTGTACTTCAACGAAAAAACATGAAGAGTGAGGTCGTTATCGGAATTTTTCTGGGAATATTCATAACCGCTTTGTTTGTGACCACAACAATCGCGCTATACCTCTACTTGGCTCCCATCACCCGCGAGTCACTCAAACCGCAGCCAAAACTCGACTTTCCACTCCTGAAAGTCTTCGAAAAGTTTGAAAATTCCGAAGACTACGCGTCAAACTTCACCCAACTCGCGATAAAGTACGAACTATCCTGTTTAGAGCATGACGTCATCACGCAAGATGGTTATATCCTCAAGTTATTCCACGTTCCGGGTAACAAGAACAGACCAGTGTTGCTATTGCACGGATTTCTGGATTCTGCTGACACGTTCATTATCCGCGGAAGCAATTCGTTGGTGATCGCGCTCGCAAAAGCTGGGTTCGATGTCTGGGCTGGCAACTACCGGGGGAACAAATACTCACGCGCGCATACTAAACTGGATCCCGATATAGACACAGCATACTGGGACTTCAGCTTCCACGAGTTTGGCGTCTACGATCTTCCAGCTGTTATCGATTTTGTGCTGCTCAATACAGGACAGAGAGATCTACAAGTTGTTACGCATTCGATTGGAGGGACATCTGTTTTGGTGATGGGGTCCGAACTACCTCAATACAACGAGAAGATAAGAACACATATCGCGTTAGCTCCGCTGTGTCATATGAACAACATAGATACACCACCTCCAGGATTTTTTATTGCGGAATCAATGCTAAGCGGTTTATTGTCTGTTTTCGGGAATAATGAAGTCTTCGGCAGTCAGTCCCAAACAGCAGGTTTTGTAAGAAACATTTGCTCGATGCATCTTTTAGGTAGCCCCGTGTGTCTTGAAGGTGGTTTCTTTCGGTTAATAGGTCGAGACGATGAGGAAGTGAAGTCTGATTTTGTTCCGGTAATTTTCGGCCATTTTCCGGCTGGGACGTCTGTGAGAAATGTCAAGCATCTTGTTCAGTTGTATGTTCAAGAGAGTTTCGCGAGATACCGCGTAGGAGTTATCAGCAACTTTGTGAATTTCATATCGCCTTCTCTGTTTGTTTACGATCTTAGTAAAGTGACTATGAAGACTGCTATATTCGTAGGGTTAAATGATAAATTATCAACGGTAAAAGATGGCGACTTGCTCAGACGGGATTTGCCTAATGTTGTGGATTATCGCGTTATGGAAAGAAAACAGTTCAATCATATTGACTTTGTTTGGGGGCAAAATATGAAGAGTTATTTGTTTCCGCATATTATTGAAGTGTTGCAGAAATATTGATTATTTAAATAAAGTTTTTATAGCTGTAGTTATTATTTTACATAGATAGTTAATAAATGCTAGACTAATAAGAGGTTTTTTTTTAAACTGATTTAATAATTTAATATTTTCGAATAACTATTCACCTTATTTAAAGAATATGCTCTCCCACTTTTATTTTACCCAAATATATTTGTTATTCTTTTAATAATATTAAACCATATTTAAAGTAACAAAGCACACTATATTTTTATAGCTATGGTAGTAACACTGTAGGCTAGAAGCTAACAGCTAGGTATTCACACAGAGCGATCGAGGCGTCGCTCGCGTCGCTGTCCCTCAACGCGGCGCCCACCATCCCAGACGTGGGCAACGTGGGCATCGTGGGCTCAGGCGTGGGGGAGAGCGGCCTCAGTGACGTCGACGCGGACTTGCAAGCGGCGCTGGCGCTGTCAGTGGAAGAGCAGAGCGCGATTAAAGAAAGAATGGAAGAAGAACAGAGAGCGCTTGACGAGGCGCTTCGACTGTCGCTACTGGATAAATAGCGGTTAGTAGCTGGAACATACATACACATACATACACATACACATACATACACATACATACACATGCGTACTCATACATACATACACATATATACATGCGTACATATCAAACATATACATACATACATATACATACACATACATACACATACATACGCATACATACACATACATACTTATTTCACGCATTAGTTGCCCCGCATTGTCATCAATTTTCTTAAATGGATCATTTTTTTTATCGCCCATGTTTAAGCACTTTGATTTACAATTCTGTCAATAATTTAATTATCATTAAAAATACGCTTAAAAATCCCACCTACTGCAATAAATATACAATTTTAGTCTATTTTTTTATGTTGTATTATCTTTTTCAGATTGCATTAGAAAAAGTGGGGAGAGACAGCGTCCAACCAAAAGAAGACTCGCATTATTTATATGACTCTGCTATTTTATCTAAGGTCAAGTTTATTTTATATTCCGTAAAAATGTAGAACATGCGAGTATAGTTTTTACCATCGATTAATCAATTGTTTTTCCGTCAATCAGTACCTCGGAACACAATTCTGACATTTGTAATGTCATTGTCACTGACTGCGAACACGAACTGCATTCTACCACTTATGTATTTTATCCTAATGCCAATAGGCATAGGAATCGGCTATTGACGATAATGGCATGTGACTTGTTTTGTACACGACGCTTTCATATAAAAAACTATATTTGTTAGCCTAACAATAAGTCGATTTATTCCAGGTTCTAACACAGGTTATGAGAGCCATATGGTCAGCGCGCAATAGAAGACGCGCCTTTTTGATAAATTAATTAATATGTAGGACACATTTATTCGCGAAACTAGTTGGAAAATGTCTAATTATTTATTTAACAAATCAATTTTGTATACGATAAAAGTATTGTATTTTATTTTATTTATTTCGACTGGTTGTTACGTATTCCGCTTTATCATGTATGATGAAGTGATATGATATGATTATTCTACAATATTTATTTAGTACAATTTAAGTAGCAATATTCGGGTAGGTCCCATTTGTTTTATATAACATGACGTCTTAGAACATAACGACTATAATTTTTTTCTCCAATTTATACCATAGAACTGCTTACAAGCTTTTTTGAAGCGTCATAGAACAAAACTGTTATAACGTATACGTACCGTATTGGGGAAAACTGTGTCTTTGAACAAATAGGACCTACCTCAATTTTCACTAAACATGTGATAAAAATGATGTGTAGTCAAGTCACTGAAGCAAAGTTTATTTTGCTGTATTCATCACAACCTACTAATATTATAATTTCGAAAATTTGTGCGTTTGTTTGGGTGTTTGTGGCCCAAACGACGGATTGGGATGAAACTTCGAATAGCATATATCCTAGAAATTAGGATACTTTTAATCCAAGTAACACGCGAGCGAAGCCAAGGACGAAAGCTAGTGTTACATATTTTCCTATTATAACTTTAGCATCTACTTACCCGTGTGTCTTACCTCAAAATGTAAATCTTTAGTGGACAATGGTGTCCACTAAAGTAGAAGTTAGTAGAATGTATAAACGATCTATCAATAGTGTAAAGTTCAACCAATCAAATCAAAATTATATTAAGGTGTGACTAGGAATAGCGCGGCATTCGAGCGCGGCATTCGCAGGACACAAGTTTTCTGTGCGAACGAACAATAACACCGTTAGCGCGCGGCAAGTAGCTCGCGGCTACCGCGTTCGATTGCCGCGCTATATCTGGTCACACCTTTTCAAGTACATTATTAAATCGTATATAGTATAATATATCTGTTTTCCGTGATTAGTACACATAACTATTAATTTTACACGGGTGTTTATCCCTTTAATTTATTTCCCGACGTTTCGACTATGACGTCTTAAGTGGGTGATAGACGTACGAGCAAGTACGCGTACTTATGGCTCGCCGGCCTTTTTCGCTTGTGTGTCACCGTAAGTACGCGTACTTTAAAACCGCCGCGCAAAATCGTCGGCGATCCAACCGGTCTGAAATCTTGCTCGTAGCTCGTCATGGCTCGAACGTGTGGCAGCATTGCGAGTCGCGAGCCGCCATTTTGTTTCGACTTCGTTTCTTTTTTTTAGTTTTTAAAATGTAATACGATATTATTCCTAAATAACACAAAGCTTCTTCAGTCGACGACATCGCAATACAGAGTGAGTAAGCTTCACGTGTGTCACTAACGTCGAGCCGAGTAAGTTCGCGATCTTAAAAACCGCGTACTATAAGTTCGTACGTCTATCACCCACTTTAGCCAGCACGCGATAGTGATTTTTAAATGTGATAAAGACACGTGTAAATTAAAATTAATGGTTATTTTTGCATAAAATTAGGTGGATACTGGGCCTAATCCCAGCAAAGTTTAAACCTAACGAGTAATCGGCTAAAAGAACCCATTTTCACTTCGTACAAGAGTTTTCCATTTGTTCTATGGCGTACTTAATGGACAACTCGTCCCAGTATTGTGTTTCCAAACTACAGTAGCAATCGAGTATCGTTAGCTATTTGAGATGGAAGTTCAGTGTAGTTACCGCTAGAGGCGCTGTACTGGATTTCAGACAAATAACATACGATATTCGATAGCGACTGATGTAGTTTGGAGGTCTCATAATACTCGTATAGCAACAGTTTCTCGACCGAGTTACTCGTTACGTTTAAACTGGGCATAGTCAGAGCTTTTGCTTCGAGCTGTAATATTCGTTCGTAATGACGTTTCCGAATGTAAGCGATCTTTTTGTACACGCATTTACAATCTATGATAGTGTCGACGGTACCGTTTTTGATAATGACATACGACTCAGTGGCGCCATCTATTATTTTAGCGTTAGCTTTTTACTCCTGAATGAAAATACGAGTGTCATAAGTAAGACATGTACAAATGTACATCCGTACATGTCTTACTTTGATTTTGATGCGGTTTTTTTTTAAAACCTTAAGATTCTGTGATGATTTTTACGACATTCATTAATTTAGAATTTAACAAAATGAACTTGTGTTAATTATATTTATTTATTATTTGATTTAAGTAAATTAGTTTTTATTTACATTGCATTTTTGTTGTAACTGTATCTTTAATCAATTGCCTGAAGATCTTTGAGAAATTACTATCATTAAAGGCGTTAGTGTTTTCTACTGTATATTTTGGTTACGAAATAAGTAATCATCAGAATATAAATTATTTTTTACTAATATTAACGTACAAATAGATGGCGCCACTGATTGTCGAAAATCCGTCCGTCGGAACGAAAAGCGTCTTAAAATTTTAACAATTTTAGAGGGTCTTTGTAATGTATGTAGAGAATAACTTTTGTGATAAAAATATAATAATATAATTTTAGCTTTGTAGACATGAGTATTAGAATGTTCGATGGAATTGTGATTTTAAATATGTATTTAAGCGTAATATAGCTTTTCACTTTTTAGCGTTCACTACGATAAATTATCATCTAGTAAGTCAACATTAATTAATATTTTGCCAAATAAACGTGTTAATAGTTGGGTGACTGTGAAACTTTCAATACTTAAGTATGTAATTTACCTAATTCAACTTATTTGTGAGTGAAAATGATGAATTTCAAGAATAGTGATATTTCAAAATAAGTAAATCAGTATATTCATTTATTGTTCCGCTACCTAGATAATACCTACCTATTATAAATCCAGTTGAGTGAAACACAGTTTTTAATAGTTCGGGAGCCTATGAGTTTATTTAATTATTTTCACTGTATAAAATGTTAATAAAACAAATTTGAATTTAATAAAAAAACCTAAATAATTGATCAAATTTATTTAATGACTTTGTAAGTAAAAAAATGTATGAGTGTAATTTTGTTGTGTGGAATTTGAAAACATTCATATTGAACGACCATTTTCTACACTGCCATAGTTATAGAAAGGTTAAAATTGGAACTGTGCTGTGCCCTACCTTCGGAGGAGATGTGTTATACTTCTGAAAATGTCTTCTTTTTTTTAATTTGAAGCTATTGTTGTTTTTGGTTCCAAATAAATTAATTGAATTGAATTGAAGGAGTAGCTAAAACCCAATTATATCGGTAGATAAGTACTTACTACTGTAATTTAGTAATGATGTTTTATGATCTCAACTAATGTCGTATACAAGTAAAGTGTGTAAGCCAAGAACGTCTCTCATTTTGTCTACGGAATGGTAAGCATTTATTTTTGTGTTGAAATCGGCGATATATTTTCCAGTTATTGATGAAAAAAAAACCGGCCAAGTGCGAGTCGTACTCTCGCACGAAGGGTTCCGTGTATCTATTATCATTATCTATAAAAACGGCAAAAAAATCATGTTTGTTGTATGGGAGCTCCCCTTAAATATTTATTTTATTCTGTTTGTTGTTAGAGCAGCAACAGAAATACATAATCTGTGAAAATTTCAACTGTCTAGCTATCATGGTTCATGAGATACAGCCCTGTGACAGACAGACGGACAGCGAAGTCTTAGTAATAGGGTCCCGTTTATACCCTTTGGGTACCCTAAAAAAGACCTGGCTCAGTGGCGCGTCTTGTGAGGGACCTATGTCCAGCAGTGGACTACTATCGGTTGATGATGGTGATGAAATTAGACCTAAAATTCAATTGTAGTATGTTTCTACTCTTCCGTAGACAAAACGTTTTCTGCTAGACTGCTAGAACTCCATCTATTATGTCTCGTCCATAATTATATGTATGTAAGCAGACAAAAGGATAAGCCAAGTTTATTTTTAGTAACCTCCAGCAGTTTTTAATAGTATTGCGATTACAATAATTAAAAGTGTTGCTTTTTAAGCATTTTGGTTCCTGTTATAATGTAGCTAGTTTATGTACAAGGTTACTGGTTATCCGGCCTATTCCTGCTAGGAGGTTGTAGAGGAGGTTATTTCCGTTGAATGAGACCATAATGTTCTAGTGCAAAAGTTAACCATTTCTTAAAAAAAAATATTTTGTGACAACACAAAAACTACGATGGGCGATGGGCTTGCAACCTGTCACGTGTGGAATGCTAACTACTGCAAAATGTGGGCATGTGCCAAATGTACTGTTTGAACGTGCCTCTGACTACCCCCACTAGACATCTTTAAAGGATCTAAGCTTCTGGAGATCTGAGAGGATGTCTACCGTACTTGGGGATTACAGTCGTGATCCTACAAAAACTACGATAAAATGATGTATGTCATTATGAAATACTAGACGGAAACATCATGCATTTATATTTATATATATATTTATGTATTTATATATTTATAATTGTATGATTTTTCCTTTAATAATTTCCGTTACATAATTTGTAGTTTGTGTGTTGTTGAAGAATATTTTTTTTGACATTAATTTAGTGTGAACTTAGAAAACCGTTCTAGGTACCAGAGGGTATTCTAATTATAAATGGCTTTTGCAATAGCAGCGCCATCTTTGTTGGTTATCTTCGGGAAACCAAGCTAGATGGCAGCACTGATTGCTGATTCCCTATTTTATTTTGCTTGTTGGTAGTTGGGTAGGTACTTTTTAGTTATCGTGAAATAAATATATAAAATATTTAAGTAGGCCAATTTGTACTTTCGAAAAATCACACTAAGTATGCAATGTATTTTTATTAATTATTGTGCTAATAATTTTATAAAATGTATAATTAATTATGTAGGTAACTAGGTACTATAACATTAATTTTACAAGGTCCTAATAAAATAACGCAATACCTTGGAAACTCAAAATTATTTATATTGTCATAATTTCTATATAATTTCAGCGGGAAATATGATATAAGTATGCTATAATTTTGCTATAATTATATTTCTCCAAAAGTTGACATACTTTTTTTTTGGCTAAAGGGTGTGCTTACAGTTGGGGATTACAGTCGTGATATATTTATTGTAATGCTATTAAAAAAATTATTAGGTTTTGCGTTATTTTGGCAGGACGTTGTATTTCTGAAATTATTTACGATCAGATCGTTTGAACGGTAACCGTCTGATCGTAGCGATTTGTATGAGCGTGTGGAGTCTTCACTAATCTATTTGTTTTATATAAATATAAATAAGATATAAATTAATGGATTGACCCTATTTATTTTATACTTAAATATGTAGTTATATCCTGTGCAAAGTGCAAACGTCCCATTGATTTTAAATATATATTTTAATGTTATCGTAATATTTAACTATTAATGTAATGTACCTAATATTTATCACATTTCAATGACTATTAATCTTTACAAGTGTAAAATAGTGTTATTATAAACTGTATATCGATTTTTCATCTTTGTTTTATTCAAGTACTTTTTAATACCCGTATCATAAATTTAATTCTCATTTTGACAACTGACAGTCTACAGTAGATACAAACTATAATGAAGACTCCATAATATTTAATTACCGTTGTTGCTCGTTTCGTTTGTTTGACTTGCCTTACAGCTCAGTTGGTAATAGCTTTGCCTTCAGTGCTTCAGTGCGGTCATGGATTCGATTCCCACCCAGGTCGCACTGAATTTTTCCCAACACTTAACCTATATATTCATAGACTTCGTAAAAGATTGAAACATACTAACCCTCGTATTCAAGAACGACACTATGAAAACACGCTCCCACAGTGGACGAAATCTTTTTTCATAAACATCACTGTGTTGAGCGGCACTATGGCGCACGCTACCGTGTGCCTTTAGAGCTCAACTTTGGCTAGAGGCACACGACAATGTGCCTCTAGTCACACTATGCAGTGCCGCACAACACATAAAGTGATTTTTATGAGTGATTTTTTTTCGTCCACTGTGGGTGCGTGTTCTCATAGTGTCGTTCTTGAATACGAGGGTAAGAGCTGCTACAACCTACAAGAGTACAATTTGGATTTTCTTAACCAGGAAATAACTACGGAATTATTGGGATAAATAAATACGCACAATGATTATCTATGTATTTAAAATTTAATTTTCGTTACTTATATACAAATTACAACATTCACTATTATAATAGATTATTAGTTAGTCCTATATTTACACAATAACACAGTACACTTTAGAAGCGTCATTGATTTATTAATAAATTATTATTACATCATGATAGTTTTGGAATAGAAATAACAGTAGTTTCATTGACGGGGATGGAATATGATACCGGACTGTTTTTGGACAATTCATATGAATTATAAAGATGGAATTACGTCCAAATAAAGTTAGCTGGGAGCCGTTGTAGACTGTATAGGATTGGTTACTGATAATCATTGGAGGCCTGTATCCAGTATTGAACTTCGAACGGCTGGAAAAAATATGATTCGTACAAATTACGCGATATCTGGGTATTATCAAAACACAATTGTGTTTTAGAAATTAAGACGCTAAGTAGAAATTACTGAAAACTGCTGAAATAAATAAATAATAATATATATATATAAGTTGATATGACCGGCCACAGGGAATAAATAATTAGATTTGATAGTTTATGTAAAGTATTTCAATTTAATGTGTAAGTACCTACTACTCCATAAGATAATTATTGTGATTTTAGTGACTATAGAGTATAAAACATATTGACGTATCTACCGTTGACTCTAATTTGTCAAAACTATTTCGTATACTTAGAAGAGAATATAATATTATCTGATACCAGGCTTTTTGGATTTACACACAACATTTATTACTACCTAGATAGCACATCGAAATAGGAAATTGATAATTTACACTAGAAATGCATTAGCAACATTGATATCTATCCCCGTCTCACATTGAATATCATATTGTACTTATTAAATACTCTAGATAAAAATTCCCAAGGAAAGTAACAAGAACAATTAATTAAAATCATCGAAAACTTAAAACAATAACAAAATAAATAAATAGCCTTTTTTATTTTGAAAAATAAACGTATTCCGAATCTGCATCCATACGACATGACTAACTTTTAAAATATTCATACATCTTATTGTAACGAACGATGATATTTTACAGATTGCAATATATTAACTAGATATCAAATTTTTGTGAAAATATTTTCTTATTTTGATTGACTTTAAACATTTATCTGAAGTCATATATGTTATCCTGAGTAAATTACGACGCTAACACAGACTTAAATACTGGCTAAAATGAGGACGAACAACTGTATTATATCCACGAAATATAAAATATAATAAAAATCAAATTTCCAAACAGAAACATTTATTTTTCTATTATCATAGTATCTTGGTCAGTTCGACGACATCACAACCAAATTTCTAAGGCCTGGATATAAGTCTTTTAGCTTTGTCCTTTTGGACGCCCGTTAGGTAGGTACATTGCTATCATAAGCGAATATAATACAGTTGAATACAAAAATCTACTTACATTAAATATGTCATGTTAAATAAGTGCCAGAGAGATCATAACACTGCCTACTCATTTTAACCAGATATATAATTATTATGTTGTAACAACTCTATAAGTATATCGAGAGTTGCAGTTATGACTATTTTAATATTAACAAGCTGGCACAGATTGGACTTGAAATTTTATTAGACCATTTTTCATAAGACTTAATTTTGCCGTGTTCTATGTATTTTTCTTCATCAATTTCTTTGGGAGTAAGTATGTGAAAATACTCCGACTCACGCATAGACGATTTGACAAGTAACCAACCCATAGAACAGAGAATGCGTTTTCCGCACAATCGAATGCGTTCGCGTCATCATGTTATAAAGCAGAATCGATTTAAATTTCAAATCCCAACTGCACTATAGCCCACATACATAAATTAAATGCATCGCATCCTCACTTAACTTTTCTAACTACGTTTCTTCTAACTTTTCTATACATTACAGTCCTGTTTTGTTCGGCGTCCATTGAACACAGCAAAGAAATATAATTTTCCTCCTATTCCAATAAATATAATGCTCAAATTTCCGTGATCATAGCGAGTTCCTGGAGTGGGTACTCTCAGTAATAATAGTTCCCGTGAATGACAGCTAAACAAAGCCTGACAGGTTTCAGATATTTTCAAATATGGCGGCGCGTTTGCGTTTACTAGACATAAATCAAACCAAATAATTTGATGGACGTTATGGCATTTAACTAATGTGAAAAGGCGCAATAATTTGCACTAGTCCAACCCTTTGTTGCTTGCAACTCATTCTATGATTGATTCATGTTTTATTGAATTGTTATATTTTTGCACCTACATCGCATTATTGGTTAGACTATTTTTCTACAACCAAACTTTAAAGTTTTTTTAACACTAACATTTCTTAGAAACTGTCATCGCTAAAGTGAATAAGAGCTCTGCCTCATTAAGCGTCATGGCGACGTCGCCGGCTACGTATCCAAGCAGTTAATATTGAAATGCATGGCAGCTAACTCACTTGACGACGGTTTGGCAACGTCAAATTGGAAGCGTGGCCACGAGCTACAGTTCTCTACGTGGCTTCTGGATACTCTGGCGGCTTGGCGACGTTGCCACTATAATGTACACGGTAAACTGCACCTCGCTCACTCAGTCGCCAGTCAGCCGCCATTTTGCCATTTTTTTTTCTATTTTTCTACGACTTAGATAACAAAGAAGTGCGATTTCTTCTACATCCATTCCTGACGACGTAAACGAACTGACTGTCGAGACGCCATGGCCACTAGACTTGGCGACCTTCGGATGCCAGAAGTAGCCAGGCCGCTGGCGACGTCGCCATGGCGTCTTAATGAGGCAGAGCTCTTAGAGACTTAGAATTAACTTCCTTTGCGAGAAATACTCTTTTAACCGACTTTGTCACCGTGTTAATGAACACCGATCAAAAGATTGCACATTTGGAACTATGCGCCTCCAAGCGCGTGTCGTTCAATATCACAACTAAATAGAAATAACTACGCACATTTATACTGTAGGTATGTACCCGATTAACATGCACCATCTTATATTAGGATATGGTTTTTAAGAGCATCTGCGCTTGGTGCGGTGCGGTAAGAAGTGTAAGAACATCCAAATAACCTAGGGGTATTCTAGAAGCGGTACCATATTTCGCGAGTCTATGCTACTATATTATGCAGGCAGGGTTGCCATCGTATAGTTATAATTATATTTAAAAAAGACAGTACCGCTTTGCTAAGAAACCCGAACCGAGAACACATCGACTATCGATGCTGAACTTCAAATACAGCTTAAAGTATTACTTATCCATAAAAATATACTTTAGTTTCTAGTTTGAAATGGTTATGTTTGACTATCGCACCAATAATGGGGAGGGCAAAGTGATGGCGCTACGGATTTTTTATAGGCGTTATTTACAAGCTGTGTAAATATTGTAAAAACAAATCCCTGTCCTGATTATTGGCCCAATCATCAGGACTAACCTCCCAATAATATTGGGAGGTTATTCGTGGAACTTCATTGGATCCAATATTAAAATAAAACTATTGAATGTGAAATTCTTTTCAAAATATTCATACAACATTTTTACAGCTAATATTTACACAGGTGTGATTGTTAAATCCGTTAAATCTGGTTAAAAGTAAAATCAAAAATATTTCCGAAACAATCGCAGCACCGCTTTGTCTTCCCCATTGAAAACAGACGCCCGAGGTGGGGTACAAGAATATAAAGAACAGAAATTCTACCAATTCTTGAAACACTGTGAACCCATCTGCATCTATAAGATTTAAAGCTCAGTGAAATACCTATCGTACATTGGCATCATAAGAACGAGAAGGCCAGATAATACAGATTAGTTCACAGGCTATGACTGGCAAATTCTGAAGGTGCCAAAAGATGCCATGCCGTGCCATGGGCTGGGAATATATTGGCACCTGGAGGACCGAATGGTCCTTGGTAGACCGCAGTGACCGCGACGCGGGGGTTTACAACATCGGACGGATCATTTCGTTCACCTTTCGGGGCTTCGTGAGGTTTTGAATTCAGGACAATCACATTTTCAACTTAGACTACTATAAACGATAAATACAACATAATGTTAAGGTGTTGTAATAACCAGACGCGACTTTTTATGCTTAGTAATTAAGTTGTTGATTCCAATGTGTTGTGGGGTCATTCCCCGACAATTGATCATTGTATCAACACCATTATTTTCATAGGTTAGGGACAACATGCTCTACCGTTCTAATGGCGTACTTATAGGGTTGATTTTTCGCATTATGTTTACCTAAGTGGAGAATAAAGGTCGCGTCTGTATATTCACCTTTTACAATGCCACGGAGGCCGTTTGAAGCAACAGGTGTCAAGAGGTGGTGCCTTGACCGGAATGCGTTAAATACATTGCAAGAGTTGCAAGATTTAATCGCAGTCTCTATACACTAAACATTAGGTATAACTGTTTTGATAATCATTTGGTATCATTCAAATAACACTATGAAGTCGTCTATCATCATGATCTGAGTACTTAGTCTGTACTTATTATGTATGCTAAAAAACAGTGCCTGTATACTTAATACATAGTAGGTGTAATTAGGCGTCGCTGATATCTGTAGTTTGATAGCGAACAGACAATTTACCTAGTTCGTAAAAATATTATGGCGCAGCTAATATGTTTTTTCTAGGACTTTTAAAAAATGTGCTCTTTCGGACACAATTGCAGAATGTAGACCGCACAGTCCAAAGCATAATGAATCGTAATAGTGCGTGATAAAACTCAATTTACATTGGACGCTGATTAGAAGTAAGTGCGGTCTGGTTTTAGCTACTTTGGATCGTAAAATAAGCTCTAGGTATCTATCTACGAGTTAATTTGTACGAGTGTAAAAAAAAAAAAAAAAAAAAAAATTTAGCTTCATTATGCCATGGACCATGTAGCTGTGTAGTTGTACATTTGTAGATCAAAAGCATATATTAATAAGCACATGATAGGCACCTAGGTAATCCTGGTCAAGGTAACACCAACTAGACACTACACATTTTAGATTAATAGATTAATATTGCACCTAAATATAATACATAACTAACATTACATGTCAATGTATTGAAAAACAAAACAATTTTAAATTTTGACAACAGTAAATATATAACAGTAAGCACGTAGTCTGATAATGATGGTTTTGTAGCGAGAAATAATTGGATAAGTTATTTGATTACCCTCTTGCAGTCCGCTACGGTCGCTAACCATGCTAGTGCGACCTCAGAGGGAAAACGACCAAGCTAGAGCACAAATGATATAAAGTTATGCAAGATTCGGTATGAAAGCAAACACCATCTGGTTTGAGTAACACTTCAAAAAGAAACAATAGAGCGTCTGGTTTCTCCATATTACGAGTATTATCATAGTAAAGTTGTGAATGTTGTATGTTATTAGTAGAGATTTTCCAGAGCAAAACAGATGGCCCTATCTCTTCGTCGAACTATTTGTAACTAAATAAGTTATGGTAGATCTTTACAATGGAAGTGGTCTCCTATTTCCAAGTTCGGTATCAATAATTTGTTTTTTTGATTGAAAATGCGGTGAAGGGCAATATTTGTTTGTAACATCTCTATAATCGCTACAATTTTGTGTATGAACATCAGGATTGAGTTTTCTAAATTATCTACCAGAACATCACAATGTTATGCAGCTTATCGGGACTAATTATCTTTTATTTTGCTTTCGCTTCTTCAGACCTTTGTCTGTGCTCTAGTTTGGTTATTCTTACTCAGTACAGCAAATGCTAAACATGTAAGTGCCGACTACTAACATAAAGTAGATAATATGAAATATAAAACAGTTTATTAAAATAGTGATAGGATCTAAAGATATAAATTACTAAGTAGTAATTTTTGATAACATGAAATAAGTAGGTAAAGTATTCGTTGGAAAGTTGTCGATTTACTGGAGGGGTACTGGTATTGATACTCTGCTAAATTCGTAGAATTTCATATTTTCTTTGTAATATTTTCAATAGAGGTGCAATTCTCAAACCAAAAGGCATTCCTAATAAATCAAAGTTTCTTAAATGGTCTAAAAAGCTGTTACTAAGAAACAGTTCGTTTTGTGAATGTAACGTTACATAAAAAGAGTTTACCATCAAGAGAGAAGTAATATCAATATCAAACCTACCGCTGCCTTTAAAAGTCCATTGCCCCATTTCACCCCCACTCTCCCCCAGCCCGGTCGCACTCACTGCGGGTGCGCGGGCGCAGGCCCGCGCGGTCCCCTGTGTCAGTCTCCCGTCGCCGTCACTGTCGTCCAACACCACGGGCTCGTGTAGCCTTTTGGACTGAAAAAATAAGAATTTGTTAAGATACTGATCAAAAAACGCAAACGGTGTTTGTTCAGTGGTAGGTACCTCGACTTTCATTCTGAAGGTCGTGAGTTCAAATCTTGGCCTCAATGGGTTTATTTATCTGCATTCAAACTTGATCAAAACGATGAACGAAAACATTCTGAGAAAACTAGTTAGGTAGTATATAAATTGTGATAGGCTTGCAGCTTGTCACGTATGGAATGCTAACCACTGTAAAATGTAGGCATGTACCAAATGTAATGTTTGGACGTGCCTCTAGCCTCTCTTCTTAGACAACTTCTGGGGTTTGAGCACCAGGTCTGTAAGGACGTCTACCGTACTTTTGGAATACGTCAGAATTTGACAGCAGTAGTTATATACCTTAGTATATACCGTAGTTTGTACCTTACTTGGTACCGGTAGGTAGTCATAATAACGACATGTTTGGAGCAATATAAAACTAGGTTTTACTGAGGAATTTTCCATGCATGTTTCTTTATAAATTTATATTTCCTTTTGCAAGAAGTACTCATTACTACAATGTTGCTAAATGTTAGGTATAAGCTATTAACAGCTTAATAGTTTAATTATTATCAGCTAATAACTGACTCAGGGTCTCATGACTAAGATATACTGCGGTAGCTGTATTTTTTATCGTTTGCTATGGCACTTTTGTATTTGTTGTATAGCGTTTTTCGCCCGCATTCACACTTTCTCTGTATGGCACTTCAGTCGAAGAAATGCGCCACAGAAACCGCAGAGTACTGTACATTTCTAGTGATTTATCTGTTTTCTAAATACACTTAATATGGTTTGCGCTTTACATGATTGAACAAACTGTGGTAATGTATTTTAATATTAATGACTGATTTCTGGAAAATTGATCACTGCGTGAACGTTGGATCATTACACTGAATTATTCATTTACTTCTAAAATGTTTACAAAGCAGGTGTAGGTTAGTTACCAATTCAACGACTAGTTACAAAGATTCATGCATTATTTTTATCAAAATAATAATAATCCTAGTGTGGTCAGAACTACAATAATGTATTTACTAATATGCAGAGATTACCATAATAAATTTGTAAATCTTTGCAAAAAGGTTAACCGAAATTATCGGTTACCGAATTATTTTAAATAGTAAGTAGTTTTTCAAAAAGTTCAAATTTATCAAAGCTTGTACTATGGGAATCAGATAACTGATAGAATACTTATATACTTTTTTTTTTGTAAATACATACTTATTATACATATTAACACCCAGACACAGAACAAACATCTATGTTCATCACACAAATATTTGCCCTGGGTGGGGATCAAACCCACAACCTACAGCGCAGAAGGCAGAGTTACTACCAACTAAGCTGTGAGGCCGTAAGTATCTAAGTCGGTAGTAACAAGACGATATCTTATTGTGAGAAACCGAAGGTTTCGTGCGTTTATTGACAGAATTGAATCATCTCGATTCTTATTTCGGTATACCTTTTCATTCGGTAATCATCTCGGTTATCTCCAACGATTAAGGGTTAGCATTTCAAATGGTTACCGTCGGTAATCTTTATGTATGAATTTTCCGATCCCTGCAGTACTATGTGTCCTATGATATGTTACTGTCGGTACTGCATGTTGGTATCTTGGCATTACTATTAACTGAATGTTACGAGTAAGTATGTAGTAGGTATGTTGGCTAAGTGTCGGTCAATGCTCTAACGCATTTTCCCCTTTTTTACACTAAAGTTCCTTTCCCTAGACGGCACGTCTCGTGCACGTGCATATCAAGAGACACGCAAACTTGACCTACTTGTTTCAGTTACGAGTATGTATACTCAAATTAATTCTTGAACATGCACGCGAGTGGAGTAAACTATAGAATGCTTTTTAAGCGACTAGTTAGCCCACCGCGCCAGCTTCCACAGTCTAGAAGATTGAGAGAAAGCAGGATCTTCTAGATCTTTAAGAATCATGTCCAATAAAATGATGTTTTATACGGCTTTAACCAGGGGAATTTCAATGTCTTATGATGCGAGTTGGCAAAAAATATTTCTTAGCAAGTCAAGTGTCTTTGTCCTAAAAGGAGCAAGCCTTTCTGGTGGTTTCTGGTGATAACTTGTAGTGTAAAAAAATCTGAGCTTTTTTTAAATCGTCTTTCCTTTTCAAGTAGGTATAGGTACATAGAGAAAATTTGTCTGTAAGAGAGCAAAGCATTTTGTAGTGTCGTGTATAAATATTAACGTTTTTTTTAACAAACGATAAATTTCTACGTGTTCTAATTTCTTAATGGATCTGTTACCCGTAAATTAAGAACTTAACTGTTAGGATAATTACATTACTTTTCTCCCTTCAACAATTAATTCTTCCCACCGAAAGGGGAAAAGTACCTACCGACCCCGTGGCTTACATTCAGCAATTGATTTCCGCGAGGGGAATGACGTCAACGGAACGCATCTGACGTCATAAACCTCGAGATCGGCCGAGATCTTTCTATATAGACGCAGTTTATTGATCGCAAGCTTTCGCCCACTGTTTCGCTCGCGTCTTACCTCATCATTCACTTGTCCTTGCCCACATTATGTAGGATTGACAGTTGGCACATCATCACTTCCATTACCATCTATCAGAAGTTATCTCATCACTCATTCCTTTTTTACCCATGTCACTATAGGCCTACTAGGATGAGTTTCCACCAAAGCGGAGCTGCGCTGACCAATGACAGGGCTTAAATATTTAAGTTTGAAAATGTCGAGCGCTGTGTTTATTCCGCTACGCACAGCTTTTAGCGCAGTTCCGCGTAGGTGAAAACTTACCCTTACTCCTGCATCTATCCACATTATTTCCGTCGCGCTCGTACAAATGGTTCTCCGCCTCTGTGTGAGTGCAACAGCAATATATTTTTGCGTGAGCGACTGAGATAAGTAATGACGGATTATTGTAAGAAATTCTTTCTTCTCCGCGACCGGACTTTAGCATAGTGGTCATGAATAACGCAACGGTAGCCATGAATGCTCTCCGCATTTCAAATATATACACATTTCTAAAACTTGAAAAGCTTGTCCCGTTTAGGTCCCCTAAACACCCCTACACCCCCTTAGCTCGAGAAGTTAAGGTTTTTCCGAGATGTTTAATAATATCGCCCAAATACAACTGTTGTGATTGTTAATAATTTATAATAATTTGAACCTATTAATGACTTTACGAGACTATTCAGATGCTCTTCATCATGAGCATCGCCCGCGACCGAACTCATCGCCGATCTACATTGAGCAATACAAGAAACACGGTAATTAGCCGTATTTCTATTTAAAATAATCCAAATTGCATTATCCATGGCTTATATGCTAGCCCAGTGGCTGTCTGGTTATTTTTTTTATGCATCTCCATCGCTTCTAAAGGAACGGTGCCCTGTGGATAGTGACAACGCGAAAACTGTGCTCTCTAGTGAAACATAAGGACAGCACATAATGTGTGGTGGTTCAGTAAAAGATCGTACCGATACATCGCTATGTTGTTTGTAGAACGTTGGTTGTGGTCGACTTCAGTGGATCCTTACAATTGTCCGGTGTTTTCGTCCTAGGAAGAAAAACGATTACAATATTTTTAAAGTACTATACGACACTTTTGTTCACCTACTTCGGTCACCACGCTGGTACATAGCATTTACATGATCATCGAAAAAAATTATATGCATCAAGCTGTGTTTGTCGCCTAATTCTTTTAGGCTTGGTCGCGAGGAGCTTAAGAACTAGGATTATAACTAAATAAAGTTATTAAAGTATTTTTTTTCAAAGATCTTAGGAGTTACTTATAAAAATGTCATAAACATACTTTTTGAGTTTAGTCTTAAATATATGATAGGTATTGATTCAGTAGTCTTTATATCATCAGGTAAGTTATTGTTATATTAAGTGCGCCCTCGTACATATTATTTATTTTTCCGTAGTTAGTTCTACGTTTGTTCAATATTAATTTGTTTGCATTTCTCAGGCTTAGGTGAAAAGATCTTTTTGTAAATTTTATGTGGGAGTGTATTTTACCAGCTAGTATCATTTTACTAAGACGCATGATGTGAATGTGTAAAACTGTTGTAGGTTAAATATCTCTTAAGATGTTCCGTTTGACCCTTTTATTTAATTCATGGTCTAACTAAACAGTGTCAAGTACTTTTTACTCATTTGAAGGGTTGCTAGGAATATTTTATTGAAGCAGGCACATAGACCTATCACTTCTAGCCAATACGAAGCCGCAAATCTGAAGAAGTTGCGGATTCCCGCACCGCTAGTAGGTAGGTTCGATCGGCACCATACTGGAGCATTATGGAAAGGATCATTGAAAAAAAAAGGTAGACCCCAAGCCGTGTTTGTTGCCTGATTTTTCTAGGCTTCGGCGTAGCTTCAACTAGTTCCTAAGACGTTTCAAAGTGATCCTTGTGATTTTATTGAAATAAATAAATTTTTGAATTTGAATTTTGTACCCGAATCATCCATTTGAAGGCGGATTTAGTTGGTATAAGCTCGTTATATCGTTAGAACTGAGAGTAACGGACGATCTTCAGTGATTATGGCGCCAACCTACTGGGGTTTTAGGATTCTAGCTATTTGACGGTTCTAACGAAGGTTTTGTTAGAATGTTTGAGTAGAATCTTCTTATGTTACTTATTCAGATATACTGCTTCTACGAATTGATAATTTTAGCTTCAATGTAGGTAGGTACACTAATGTTACAAGCGATTTCGTCCGCGCGGTGTTGACACAAAGTGTTTGTCTTTCCCAGGCTTCAGAGGGTATCCATACCAATTTTATCACAATAAGTAGGTTGAGCGTTAAAAAAACTCTTTGCTCCCAAAAAAGCTGCATCTCCTATAAGTTTCTACCACATGTACCAGCTTAATTTGGACCCGTGATTTTTATTTCTTTTAAAAATGTATCGAAGGCTTTAGTCTGCAAAGAGCCTACTTTAGTTTCTGATTACTATGATACTTAGGTATCTACTCGTAAGTAATAACGAGTATATAAACCTAGTTAGTTAAGTACCTACCGACTCCTAAGAAACAAAAGCTTTAAGAGTCTACCTACTATCCGCTAAGTAACTGTGTAGGCACTTTAGTTTTAATCCCCGCCTCCCTCTACAATAAGTGCCGGCTTAGCTCTAAAAAGTATATACCTATCTACCGAAAATGTAGGTTGCTCTTAGAGTTCGCTATAGTTGAAGTGGCAATGGGCAGGTCTTAAAGCAAAATACTGCAAAAGACTCCTGGGGAAGAAGGATTTAAGAACAGCTACCACAAATAGCCAGAACGATAGTATTATCATTGGGGAAACTCGCACAAATTGCTCAAAGACAACTGATGAAAAACGACTCCTCGTCCTCGGATCAGGTATATATAAGCTGAGTTTTTGTTGATAAACAAATCTCTGCACGAATCCACGACCTTCGGTTTGAAAGACGAGGTACCTCCCGCTCGGCCAACACTTCTATTAATATAAGAAGTCGGTGGATGTTCGTCATGTTATTTTCCGTCGTGGACATCAGTCTGCCGTGAATGATGATGATGACATACCTAGTTTACCTACTCATACCTACCAACATAGAGCGAAGTCCTTTAAATAGCGCGCAGTTTCTGTGTTAATGTTTTTAATAAAAACTCCTTTTATCGTAGGCTATTAAATTTATCGCTGATAACAGATGGTGGGTTGACTCATTCGACTACTATGGAAACTGTAATACCTATTACTTTGAGCCTAATGTTCGGTATACACGAGTAGGTACTTGTATGGCCAAGACCGGACTCCGGACCTACTTACACAGGCCCGTGTGACTATGTACCTTAGTTCTTGACAGTTATAATTTGAATCGAATTACTTACTCCAAAAAAATTATAAATGCGAAATTTTACGGCTAGGGATAACGTGGTGAGGAAACTAGTTAGTAGGTACGAGTCCTACTAATTATAAATGCGAAAGTTAGAGGATATTTAGATGTTTGTTACTCAATTATCTAAACTCAAACGACTAAATGGATTTTGATTTAACTTGGAATAAGTATACTTTTTATACAGGTAACCACGAGCGAAGCCACAGGCTGAAGCTAGTCTATCAATATACCACACCGAAATCGGTTCTTCCATTGCGACGTAATTGAGAAATAAACATTCGAACTTTTGCAGGTAAATATTTACAAAGCCAGGCATATTTTGAATGCAGTATATTCTACTAAATTTATGGGTATATAATTACCTCAGAAACTAAATACAACGAAAGCTACATAATACCCTTGCACGGGTTTCCCAGCCAACTAAATCATTTTCTAACCTTAGTTGAATTGGCAGGTCGGAAATTTTGCAGCTAAAATATAAGGTCGACTGTTGGTAGTCGGTACATAGTGGCATTTCACGTTAATATCATAATAAAGTCAAAGACTATACAGGCTGCTTTCGGAGATGGCGAAAACCACAAACTTAAATAATAACGACCATCCTCTTAGATTTCTGTGCGCTCAGATCCTTGAAACATTACATACATTAAATTTGGCAAATGCCCACAGTAGTTAAAATAAATATTGGTTGACTTTTACATAGCGCCATCTAGCCCCAAACAGTATTATGGGAACCAGATAACTGAAAGAATAGGTACTTATATACATTGTTTTAATTGGTAGTCTATCCTAATCCTAATAATATTATAAATGCGAAAGTTTGTGAGGACGTTTGTATGTTTGAAAATCAATCAGGCCTAAACGACAGATAAAATTTGCTGATGTAGATTAATGCTCGAATAAAACATAGGGTGGTTCATAATCTGAAATGCATTCCCAAAATGATAAAAAATGCAAATGGTATAGATGACGCTGTTGTGCAAAAAACTGACATAAGTTTTGACTACACAGGACAGGAAAAAGTCTGGCACGGGTCGGCTAGTACTATCTAATTTTGTAGTGAACGAATACTAGGACGCCCTGTATTACAGGTAGGTATAGTACCTACATTAAGGCAGTAAGGTGAAATACCAGCTCTGGCCTATCAATCTGAAGGGAGTTTATTGTTCGATGACCTATGTTTGGTATTTATTCACTAGATTCAAGTTAAACGATGCGATCTTTAGTCGTAGATGCTAACCTACCTAACTACATCTTGGGAAATCGAAACAAGAAAACTATACTGGATCTACCTGTGCCCTTAACTTCGGAAAATTTGAAAAAAATCCTAGCAAGTTCAGGGAAAATAGTTGTGTACGAATTATTTTTATCATTTTGTAATCAATATTTTTTAATTAGTTGAGAAAATGTGTGAAATTTATATTTTTACCATTTCGAATCGATATTAACTATTACATGTCCAAGGTTGTTGCTTAATTTGAAAATTAAAAATTTCATTACAAAGAAAATTGATTAAAATCAGTTCTGCAGTGCATTCTTATATATATTTCGTAAACATCTAACATTCAAAGAGTAGGTTAGTTAGCTACTCGTTTAACTACATTACTAAAGAGGTAAAATTGTAGTTTTGTTTGCATATTAACTAAAAAATACTAGGCCAATTTAAAAATTCTTATTTTATATATTTTTTTATTTGAGATCCCGCATTAATTGCAAAAATTGCAATTGTAATGCAATTGCAAAATTATAAATGCAAAACCTGCATATCAAAAAATTGCCTAAAATCTTCATGGGTGTACTAACCCGTACGAAGCTGGGGCGAGCAGCTAGTATTATATAAATACTTAGGTACTTAACCTTTAACTAAAATAAATGTTAGCCTTATACGTAACTTTGGAGAATCGTCATGCCATAAAGATGTAGAAGTCATTATAATAAGTTTTGTTTATTACCACTTTGACATTGACTTTTGACTTGAAGTGTTATTGGGCCAACATTTTTATTCTACAAAAACGATTTATTATTATATGGGGTAGGGGGGATAGGTACCTATACCTAGACGCACGTCTTAACCCCCGGTTTTTGCATTAATTAGCATGTTATACGCGACAGGTTGCAAACCCATTGCTTTTATGAATACTAATTATTTTCCTCACGATGTTTTCCTCCGTTTTGGGCACGTAATCCGGAACATTTTACCCGACTGCGCCTGAAAGAGGATAATGTTTTTCGAGCACAACGAATTTACGGATTACTATATTCACAACATACGAGGTGTCGTTGGATTCGTCTCTAGTAGGCTATATATTTTTAAATATGACGCCCCGCTTCCCAAAAAAGGGGGGTATATAATTTTTTTTAGTTCATTATTTTTAGCAGTCGTTTTTATCTTGTCCTTTGAGTTGACCGACCGGAATTCGAGATCACGATCTTCGGATAGGTCGAGTCACCCACTAGGCTAACACGGCTCAATTTCATAACAAGCAACCGGTCACACACATGGCAATTGAATCAATTGCTGCCGACCCTGGGGTTAGGATGCTGATGTCAATAGGGGCCGTAACTACCTCATTATTCCTTACTGTTTGTACTGACAGATTATTATTCAAAAGTTATTTTCGTAAATATGTTTTTTTTAATAGACATGAAGTAAGTATTTTTCTCTAAGCAATATTATACGAATAGTTCATAATCATAAGTTATGTTTTAAAATATGTTTTTGAAAAGACATGAAGGTAAAGTTTATCCAGATCTAATAATATTATAAAGAGAGATTTCGAATTTTGTGGTATGTACGTATGAAAAACATTACTCCGAATAGATGTAAGAAGTCTACTTTTATCTGAATTTTTATTTTAAAATTAATTGATTAAGGCAACGCCAACAACATACATAATAGACATTAAATACATGTTAACATTCATAAAAACAGAATTTTAATATGTGAGCCAATTACAGGCAAATCTGGATACCAAGCGGGCAAGACCGCGCACAGAAGCTAGTAATATTATAATGAAGTAAAGTTTGTTTTTTGACTTAGTGAGTTTAGATTTATGAGGCAATTTACAAAACTACTTAAAAGATTCAGAAAATTCTTGCACTAATGGGAAGATACATTATCCTTGAGTGCTATGAGTTTATTTAAGTTAGTTATAGTTATAATTAGGCAATTTTTATTTATTAAAATATTAAAATAATTAACTTAAATAACTTTCTACCACTGAAAAAATATCTACCCAGGATAATATATATTTTTAATTTAAAATATTGAGATTACAACAGATACCTAACAATAAGCGTCATAAGCTCAGGTAAATATTACAAAAGAGCGCATACCCGAAGTAATTCATAAAAGCCGACTAAAACCAGCAAGAAATTCATCAAATTACAAAAAGTGCTGAAAAAAATTGTTGCCAACAATTTTTTCCTTCAGTTAGTCTCGAGTAGTATAGCATTTTTGCATCGGACTGGCCGGAGGGAGAATTTACGGTAAGGGGTACAGTTAGTTACAAAAGTGTCTGAATAAGTCTAAATAATGTACTTATTTAAAAACCAAGTGCTTACCTAAATTTTTACCTTAGTAGATAAGAGTACATTATTAAAGAAAATCATGAAAAATTTCTACGCTTTCTAATTTATCTTAATGAGCTTTAATAAATATCAAATGTTAAAAAGTACTACCTAAATATTTTATGATAACTGCGTTATTAATGAAATTACTTAGAGTATCCATTGAAATTTTAATAAATTAAAACTTGTTACGTCGAATATACTTACAAAAAATGTAATTCCAAGAAATTCTTACAAAAAAATTCTAGAATCAAGGAAGGCGTTCGTTCGTACACGCAGAGGGTGGCAACCTCCACGTCTAACGAGGGGTGGCATAGGGTGCCGCCACCCCCTGACCCAAAAAAGCGTGCGTACCGCCTTATGAGACTAGAGCTGCGGTCATGCTGACAGCGAGGTATTAGTAGCGTTTATTCATCAGGTAAGATATGTTTTTTCGCAGTAATTGTAACCACAAGCCAGAATAAAGAAATCTGATTAAAAAATATATGTTCCCATGTAGGAAATAATTTAGTTTAATTAACCGTTCGACAGATTTAAACTTCTGTTTCTTGCGACAAACCGTTTTATTTTCGTTGTTACGAGGATAATGATTAAAAACAGTTAAAGCAAACCTTTTAGTCTAATTTAGTCAATAATATTTACCTTAATAATGCTAAATAAAATGGCCAAAGCTATTATTTTGGCAACCTCTCGCCTACGGCGGACGCTAGAGTGAAACTGGAGTAGTATCATTTACTATCTCTACTCTGTCGCTGTCAGTAACACCGCATCTTTACGGCTGTTCAGAATAGTGCACAATATCAACATAGCTTTTTTTGGCTAATGGAAACACTTTGTGATATCCGTTGAAGGTTGGCAGGAAATGAAAGGCTGTGGGTAAAGTATATTTTATAAGGAAGCGTAAACCGAGCTACTATATAGGATCATACATAGATAATCAACTGTTGCTATTTTTACTTGTAGTATCAAAATACAAAAAAGTGGCTATGAGGCAACCTGTCACGTATTGAAGTGGCCATAATGCCTCTCACTACCTCTTATCTTTGAAGATCTGAGCGCCTGAGGATGCTTGACACTACCATACTTAGGTAAAAAGTTGTGATTCAACTTCTTTTTTATTTCCAATTATATACATTTTAAAATTTTGGAAGATTATAAAATTTACCTATTTTTTTTATAATAAGATTTGGAGTTCAAATAATAAGTGTGAGTTATGAGAAATGTAGACAATAATAGCTTTTTATAGTTTTAAATCGGAACTATTGTTAATGTGCAAGTTTTTAACCAAATAAACCAACCGCAAACATTAAAATGTACATATTATTTTTACGAAATTCTACTAAATCTATATTACTAGATACTATCAACCTGATAAGCTTCTATAATCTTCAATCTTTTTTTACTCATTTCACAAATAGTACACCTATGTGTGATCCAGGCTTTAGAAACACTTACGGCACGTCGCATCTCTAACAGGATTACATGACTGTACGTGACTGATAAACGCCAGCAGTGTGCGCGCGGCTTTATCTCGCAACTAATTAATTTGTTCCTTTTGTTTTATTCCTGAAAGGACTGTAATTAAGATTGATGCTAATAGTTCTTTTTGTTTATAAATAAGACCGTGTTGAACACTCCATAATAACAATTATACAGGAACAAATTATTTTTTTGCTAGCACTTTCTTTCACGATATTACTTAGTGTTGCCAGCTTTTACATTTTCCACAGTTTAAGTAATAGGAAGTCAGTTACGAGGCTTTTAATTTAATGAATACCTACGTAAAAATGTGTATAAATTTTCCTAACATGGAAACTGAATTACACAAAATTGTATTGCACTCAAGATTTTAAATTAATGCCATCACGTCAACTGAAACTCAGCCCGAATTCAGCTCTATCGCGTATTACACGACCTCTTTGTAGGTCAAAACGTGACGTGCGAAATTGAATCATATCTCTTCTGTAATAAGTGTTGTTTTATACTGTTGCGTCATTTATATGTTACTCGTACATCTTTGAGATCGATAGAGTTGTGTCGAGTGTGTATGTGTGTGTGGGCCTTTATCTCTGAAAATGGGCTTTCAATGTGAATTAAGCTTTATCTTGTTGGTTTTAGACTCAATATCTCAATAATCGGATGCAATTAGAGAATAAGAATTAGGCACTTAGTAACTTAGCAGATACCTATTGAGTACAGACATAAAAAAGTAATTTCGTCGTTTGTTCGCTTGTAATGTACCTGGTTTGCTATTTGGTACTTCGCTTAGTAATGTAGTTTTACGCTGATAAAATGCCTTTTACACTTTTTTATATCACATCAATAATGCTCTAATTCGCCCTAACAATAATAAAAACCTGTCATGTACAAAATATTTATAATAATTTATAAAAATTAAATATCTAGATTTTATGACGATTCGAAATATGACCTATATTTCGAATCGTCATAAAATCTAGATATTTAATTTTTATAAGCTAAAGACTTCTTCAAAACTATTACCTACATAGATCCGAAAGAAAATACACATTATCTAGGTAAAAAAAAACAACAAAATAAGCAACGCTAGAGGATTTCAGTATTTATTTTTTTATTTGCTGTATTAGTTGAAGCCTAAGAGCGCCTTCAAATTACACACTCAAAGAAGCGCCACAGAACAGAACAATAAATTATACGAGGATTTGATTAGATATTTTTACTCTGTAGTTCCATTCTATCTATCGTCGTCTGTTCGCGCTTTAAAATAGGAAAAAATCGTGCATAGGCACCCTTATTCTTATCCATTCATTCATTTTTTCGCGACTCGTCGGTAAGCGTCAAATCGCCAAAAAAAAGTTAAATTTAATAGGAAAAAATAAGAAAACGTGGTTTTCTGCTTATAAAAAATGCCTAAGAGGCGAAAAGATTCTAGTGAGAGACTAGAAAGGAAGATTCACAAGCTTCAAAAGAGGCATAAGGTTTTTAACAGACGCTCAGAGGATTCCTATACGGAAAACCCATCTGAGGCTGAAGAGCCGGTAACGGCGGCGCCGTCACCAGAACCGGCCGAAATCATAGTTGATGAGATCCATGAAGACAAAACAGAAGAATCTGGTAGGTTTTTTGTTGCAAAAAAGTTTGTTTAAATTTCAAGATGGCGGGCCGGTTATGTGCTATTGCGTCATGGTTTTTTGACCGGTCCGGTTACATGTATGTATGAATGAGAATTATAAGTCGTTCATTTCTTTCATATTAAAGAATCACTCCGCTGGGGTGCGAACGCTGTTTTTTAAACACAGGGAGCTTCTCTGATGTTTAAAATAGACACCTAGGACCTAATCTCTACGGGAGGCCGCTGGCCTTCTGTAGCTGAAATCCTAGATTGTTATGCTATGCCGGCTATTGCCCAATTAGCTGTGTCTAAGTCTAAGCTATAAAAGATCGCTGATCTAAAATAGTATGACCCTATTCTACAATCTCCGCTGGATATTGTAGGATAATTACAAAACTGTGGATAAATGTTTGGTACTTACCTACCTACTTTATTTAAGTTTTTACGAATCATGACTTACAATGACTATAAAACCGCTGGTTTATTATAGTCTTATGTGCCTAATAATTGGTATTATTCAACCCCAAGACTAAAACATACTGTAATGTCTTTTTAAGGTGGGGACACTGTTAGTGTTGAAAAATTGGATGACACTATCCGAGCTGCCCTGGGAAATACCCAGGACACAGAAAAGGTGTATGGTGGTGATGTACACAAGGAAATTGTGAAGAGAGTCGAAGGGTTTTTAGTAAATGGACTTAAAAAGGAAACCCTAGACGTCAAAACGGATTAAGATGAAATTTGTTGTAGTATGTAGATAAAAAATCAGAATAAATAAAGGGGGAACTTATAATCCCAAAAATCAACCGCTTTATGATAAAAAAAACGCAAAAAGGATGAATTTGATATATTTGGCGCCGATGTGCAAAAAATTAGACATCTTAGACCGTTAACATTGAGTTGTCATAGCAACGCTTTCTACCAAAAAGGTAGAATTTAGAAATTCGTAATTTATTTTATGTTTTTTTCTATGCGTTTACTGAAATTTGGGCAGGACAAAGTCTGTCACGGGTCGGCTAGATAATTAATAATTTTAGCACCTTTTTTTTTCGTATGCTGGCTCTGTGACACTTCCACGAACATCTAATCTGAAGACGCCCTACCAGTGAAACATCTAATGTAAAACTAATATACAATCTGTGGCAGGTACGTCTGTATTACACCTAAGGCTGGCAGCGGAAACGGATGTAATTTATAATGTGCGAGTTATCTTATGGGAAAACTAGCTCTGCCCCGCGGCGTTGCTTGCAATAAATATGCATGACTCGTTCATTGGTGTTTGTAATGAGTGTGTATCTGTGTATATGAAACGTATTGAAGATTGTGTGGGAAAGCTTTTATTATTATATCAAATTATATTGACTGGCCTCACAGTTTAGTTGGTAGTAACTCTGCCTTCTGCGCTGTAGGTTGTGGGTTCGATCCCTACCCAGGGCAAATATTTGTGTGATGAAGATAGATGTTTGGTTTGCGTCTGGGTGTTATATTGTATCTTAAGTATTAAAAAGTATATAAGTATTCTTTCAGTTATATTGTTCCCATAGCATAAGACTTGCTTAGTTTGGGGCTAGACGGCGCTGTGTGAAATGTCCACAAATATATTATTTATTTATTTAAATAAATATGAATGACTCGTTTTAATGTAATGAGTGTGTAAAAATTGAGGTTGTGTGGGAAAGCTTTTATTGTACAAGAATTTTATAAGACGTGAGGGAGGTAGGTACCTCGACTTTAAATCCGAAGGTCGTAGGTTCGATACCCAGCCGAGTGAGTATCAATAGGTTTTTCTATTCGAAAAATTTATATAACAAATTTATATCAACACGTGCTAACAACGATGAAGGAAAACATAGAATTTTATAAGCCGTGTGGGAGGTACCTCGACTTTAAATCCGAAGGTCGTGGGATCGATACCCAGCCGTGTATCAATAGGTTTTTCTGTTCAAAAAATGTATATAATATGCGCATCAACACGTGCTAACAACGATGAAGGAAAACATATCTTAATATTAAACCAGTTAGTATTATTTTAAGCGGCGACGGGCTTGTAACCTGTCACGTATGAAATGCTACTGTAAAATGTGGGCATGTGCTAAATGTATTGTTTGGACGTGCCTCTAACTAACCCTTTTAGACATCTTCAAAGATCTGAGCGCCTGGTGATCCGAGAGGATGTCTACCGTACTTGGGGATTACAGTCGTGATCCTACTTTAATTATTATTAATATTTTAGAATTTTCGTTGAGAAGATTCACCGCGAACTAAAGCTTCGGCCAAACCAAAGTTACTGAGTTAACTAGGTTATTGCTAGACCACTTTGCAGGCGGTCTAACAGGATTATAAAACTACTTTTTAATATAGTTTCACCACAAGTCTATTCGTAGTAAGTTCTACCTTTTGAATCGTTGGGCAAGTCTAATATTAGGTACTAGTATTTTATTTGATTAAAATATCGTAGGTTTATTAATTTAGAATGTAATCTAAGATGATCCATTACCTGACCAGGGGGGTTAGCATGAACCAGTATCGTATCCATAACGTATCGTCCAAATGCCAAAACTTTACAGAAATTGACAGTTTTGATATTAGGACGATAGGTTGCCGATACGATAATGGTTCGTACTCAGACCACAGTTGAATTTATATAGATAGGATCACGACTAATCCCCAAGTACGGTAAATATCCTCTCAAATCATCAGGCGCTCACTCAGAGTAAGATGTCTAAAGTTCAAACATTACATTGGCAAACGTCCTTTGTAATGCCAGTTGAATTTGAACACGTATTTTGACATGATACTATTTTAAGCAGAAAAATTAAGGATCACAACAATAATCCTTAAGTACGGTAGACATCAACTCAGATCTCTAGGCGCTCAAATCCTTGAAGATAACAAAAGGGGGCAGTCAGAGGCACATCCAAACACTACATTTTGGACATGCCCACCTTAGGTACATGGCAGAAAATATTACACTGAAAAACTCTTTGCCAGAAGAATATTTGGATGTTGAGAACGCACTAGTCGTCCCTACGGTTTTCGAAAGTTCCTTTCGATTCTCTAGAATCCCATCATCAGATCCTGGTTTCCTTATCAGTGTCATTTAATGTGGCACATAAGATTCATGGAATTCTCGTAAAAAACATTATTTACATAACTATGTTATCAGCAACAAGTAAGCTGTAACTGTACAATATAATAACAGTAATGATGTATCGCTCGTGATTACGATCTGGGTTAAGTGTTAGACGAATGGTAATCACTCATTACTACAGTACAGTAGTGTGGCCACACGTTCCAACTTTGTGAGACTAGGTGACAACTATTGATTTTTTGCTCCTTCATCGAGTCACGGTTTTCTTATTAAGGTGTGACCAGACATAGCACGGCATTCACGGGCCACAAGTTCGCCGCGTGACTAGTTTAAACATAAAGGTAAATGTGCGCACGGCCGTCGTCCAATCATAGCGCACACACCTTTATAATTATTATGTTTAATACATTTTTGTGTTCTTCAAAGAACCTGGTGATTGATAGTAGTGATTTGTAGAAGCCTCGAAACCCTCGCGATTTCTAGAGAGTTTATTTAATGTTTTTCACGCAAGTTTATTATTTTACTAGAAAATTCACTATTAAAAATTCAAATTTCGTATACGTGAAGTTATTTTCAAACAGACTACAACCCTCGTTGCACCCTAATAGAGGTATGGTTTAAGATGTTTATTTCTCAAAGAACGAAGTTCACTTATAGAGAATACAATATTTTAACATAAGTACATAGTGTACTGGATGTATGTAGTTCAGTATTGTAACAGTTACATGACATAGTTCCTAGTTAAACTGGGTTGTATGGAATTTTTTCCAGTATATAATCTTTTAATCTTTTTTTAAAAATAAATAGAGAAGTGGCTTCTTTTATATTGCTAGGTAGTTTATTAAATAGTTGTGCTCCCTCGTAGGTTATGCTTTTCTTTCCATAATTTGTTCTTGGCTGTATTAGTACAAAGTTTTTTGAATTTCTAGTGTTGTATTTGTGTATTTGATTCTTTCTTTTGAATGTTATATCCGTGTGTATATCTTTTTTAATAATTTTTCGTATGAGACAGCAAGTATTATAAGTATAGATTTGATTTACACTCATTATTTTGGTTTCCTTATTATACAGTTTGTGTGTTCGTGTGAAGAAATCATAGTGGAATAAGACTTTAATAATCTTGTTTTGGGCTGTTTGTAGCTCCTTTAAATTAGATTTGGACGCAGTTCCCCATACCTCAATTAAATATTCTAAATTTGATTTTACAAGAGAGTTATATATAATTTTCCTTACATTTTTTGGAAAGCATTTAACTACAGGCCGAAGAAGGCCCATTAATGACGATATTTTGGATCTGATACGATTTATATGTGGTTTCCAAGTTAGGTGTTCATCCAATATTAGTCCGAGATATTTTTCACTGTCACATCGCTGAAGTGTTTCACCATTTAATGTTAGCGGGTTATGTTCATGAATTATTTTATTCACGGCCCTAAATATCATATATGAAGTCTTAGAAGCATTTACCGTAAGCAAGTTACTTTGAAACCATTCATTTATCAAAGACAAGTCATTTTGCGCTTTGCTAACTATATCGTGAATAGAGTTGCCAAAATAAAAAAGGCATGTATCGTCGGCATATAACATTATTTGTCCACAAAGACCCGCATCATGTATGTTATTTATGTATATTAGGAACAAGAGAGGTCCTAGGATCGATCCTTGTGGAACGCCACATGTGATAGCCCGAAAGCCGCTCTGATATTCACCTATTTTTACTACCTGCTGTCTGTTTGTAAGGTATGATTTTAGAAGTTCAAAAGCAATACCTGAAATCCCGATGGCTTGTAGCTTTTTCAGAAGCAAATCATGACTCACGGTGTCAAACGCCTTTTTTAGGTCAATGAAAATCCCAAGAGCTATATTCTTTTTATCAATATTATTTTTAATCTTTGTTATTAAATCTATCGTTGCAGAAAGTGTATTGGATTTTGCTCTGAATCCATATTGATATTTAAAAAGAAAATTCATGGTTGTTAAATAATTATCAAGCCGAGAGAATAATATTTTTTCATAAATTTTAGAAAAAATTGGAAGCACAGAAATTGGCCTATAATTGTTTGGGTCTTGCTTATTTCCAGCTTTATGAATGGGAGTAACCTTAGCGATTTTCAAATTGTCCGGGAAATATCCTGAGTCTAAACAGGCGTTAATGCAGTTGGTAAGGTCTTCTATGATTAGAGTTTTGGTTGACTTAATCGTTTTAGTAGAAATACCGTCAAGGCCTTTACCAACATTGGCGTCTAGTTTATCTATGATTTTCGAGACTTCATCATTTGTACAGTGGTTAAATTTTGAAAGAACATTAGAATCTTGAGGTAGTAAGGTTGTTGGGCAATTGTGGTATTTTTCAGGGATGCCGTTTGACAAAATTGTGCCTACTGAAGAGAAAAAATCGTTAAAGCATTCGCAAATATCTGTTTCGTTAGTCAGGAGGACGGCCTCTGATTGATCCATAAGCTTTGAAGGAGCAGAACTATTCTTAGTTTTATTTTTAGAGATTTTATTAATTAATTGCCACATTTTTCTAGGTTGATTTTTACATTTGTTAAATGAGTTAGTGAAGTATTTACTTTTACTTCTTTTTATTATAGTTGACACTTGGTTTCTCTCTTGATAAAATTCCTTCTTCAGCTTTTCATTTTTTTCATCATTTTTGTATTTTTGATATGCTATATTTCTTGAATTGATTCCATCAACTATTTCTTTATCGATCCAATCTGATTGCGGTTGGTTCAAAATTTTTGTTTTAGTATTTATGCTTCTTTTTATTGCGTCTGTAATCCATTGCTCGAATTCAAAATAGTTGTTAAGTTGATTCGTTGGCTTTTCGGATTTAAGAGTTTCATAGAGCTTTTTATAATTGATTGCTGTATAGTTGATACGTTTTTTTCCAATCTTTTTTGACCTTGTTGCTTCTAGATACAATTGCTTGTGGTCTGACATTGTTGACGCTATAGACGCTAATAGAGGTAAATTCGAAGAATCGTTTCTTAAAACACCTCTACACACCAATAGAAATACACCAAACAAATTTCGAGTTTCTACTGCGATTGGTTTAGGCTGTGCGTTGATAGATCTGTCAGTTAGTCATTTAGTAGCGCAAGAGTTTTATAAATTTCGATATTTCGAAAGTCGAACTCAACTTCTCACGTTTATAGCTAGCCACTGTACCACTGGGGCCGTGCCACACGCTAAAAAGTAATGTCAATTTCGCACTGCGAGTAATATTGTTTTGATATTACTTTAGGATCTTGTAGTCCATGAAGTCTGCACTATAAACAGCAATTATTTCTGATTTAACTGTTTCATTTTACCCCCTACAGTCGTGAGGGCCGTGAATGCAATCTGGGCTAAGTGGTCGAGATGGTAATCAGTCATTACTGACGTTGGTACCCAGTCGTCCCAGTTCGCTGGGCGGTGTCCCATTTGCACAAACGTCATAAATCTCTTTTAGCTTAAAGAGATTCATGACAAATCCAGATTAATGAAGCTAAATTGAGATTTGAATCGTGGTGCAAAGCAATCAAGTCGTGAAAGTCCTATGAATCTCTGAAACTGTTTTTAAATGCAATGTAGGTACCTATTAGATGTGGAAAACGTCGTGAGGACACCATTTAGTATTCTTATAAGCGGCGATGGGCTTACAACCTGTCACGTATGGAATGCTAACTATTGCAAAATGTGGGCATGTGCCAAATATAATGTTTGGACGTGACTACCCCCACTAGACATCTTCAAAGGGTCTAAGCGTCTGGAGATCTGAGAGGATGTCTACCGTACTTGGGGATTACAGTCGGGATCATATATTTTTATTTTTTATTTTTTATAGATGTTTTATTCTGTAAATAAGTGGAAACCCTTGCGACTTCGTTCAAGTAAAGTTATTTTCAAACACACTTCAACCACACTTCTTGAATTTTGGGAATTCCCTTCTAAGTGCACCTGTAGAGACCAAAAAGCATACACCCTGCCAAATTTCTAGTTTCTAGGACTTCGTTTAGGCTGTGTGTTGATAGATCAGTCACTCTGTCAGAGTAACGAAAGAGTTTTTGTTGAGAAACTTTTCTCAATGTCTCATGTAAAACAAAAGCTGTGGCCACTATACTCATTACCATTAATTACTGACCTACCGCATTTACTGCTAGAAACTTGCAGAACCTTTTTTAAATTACCACTACTATTGTAGATTTTGTCGTTGAAGTTTTTACTCAAACTTCGTTCTCATACAAAACAAGAAGTACCTAATGACTGGCCTCACAGCTCAGTTAGTAGTAACTAGCCTTCTGCGCTGTAGGTTGTGGGTTCGATTCCCATCCAGGACAAACATTTGTGTGATGAACATAGATGTTTGTTCTGTGTCTAGGTGTTATACATAGCATTCATATTCATATCTACATAGCATTAAGAAAAGGATCAAAAAAAAAGGTAGACCCCAAGCCGTGTTTGTTGCCTAATTCTTCTAGGCTTGGTCGCGTGGAATCGGCATAGCTTCACCTAGTTCCTAAGACGTTTCAAAGTGATCCTTGTGATTTTATTGAAATAAATGATTTTTGAATTTGAATATAGTACACAAAAAACAGTAAGTAAGTATTATAGAATTAAAACTATCGTGGTTCTTAATCATTTAAAAAACGTGGTATTTAGCCGTATTTCTATTTAAAATATGTAAGTATTTTATCAGTTATCTGGTCCCCATAGTAAAAGCTTTGCTTAGTTCGGAGCTAGATGCCGCTCTGTGAGAAATGTCCACCAATATTTATTTATTTATTCTCTGCGCTACCGTGCAGTTTGTTTTTCATTTTAAATTGACAAACAACATGATACAAACAACAACAATGTATCCAATTACCTATTTATTATAGTAAACATACCTTGTATAGGTACTACCTACATAATATCGTGGAAAATCAATGAGAACGGTACATTTTTACATATTTTACGACCATTAGGAAATATCTATATTTAAGGCGGCCAACTTTCTGGATATTGGAAGCGGGACTTTTGTGGATAGGTAGGGTATAGGGTGAATGCGAATGCGAGGTATGAAGTTTTGTCAGTATACCTACCAAAATTACTTTAAAACCAAAACTTACTGATGTCATTCATTTTTAAAATCGTATTTATTACTAGAGTGACACTTTTTTACATGGTTTTTATTGAGTAGGTACCTACCTATTTCGTAAAAATCTTCGCAACTGCCCATATTAAATTCAAGTAAAAGCAAAGCTCGCAGTGTTTTCCCTTTTAGGGATGATTTTTCCAACGTCCACAGACCATTAATTAAAGAAAACACTCTTTCTGTAGGCTTGAAAAATAGGCATAGTACATACGTCAATGCATTGAATGAATAGACATGCGAGACATACGGGACGCTTCCAACGTTTTGCGGGATTATTTTACTAATTCTTGAAAAGCGGGATTACATCCAGCATTACGGGACGGTCCTACAGAATACGGGACGGTTGGCCGCCTTATTTATATTAGACCGGGCCGTGTCAGGGCCGGGTCAGAGCCTTTAGTTAGTAGACGGGCCCGGACGGGACATGGATCAGGCACTGCTTCATACAATATGTATGTAACGTTTCAAATCCGTGCCCCGTCCGGGCCACGTACACGGCCCGGTCTAATATAAATCAACCCTTATTATTGCGACAGATATAAGTTAGCGGTAAAAGTTATAGTGTTAAAGTGTAATTACTTCTTGAAAATAAGATCGAAATTTGTGGTTACCATTGCTTCTATGAAATCTGATGAAGGCCAGTCTGAAATATTAAATACAAAAAACAAATTCGTACAATTAATTAAATCTGTAGCTGTAGCTAATCTGGTACAACCTTTGGTTAGTTTAGGGCTGAATAACGCTGTGAAATCGTCATCGCCTTCCCGCCACTTAGGTGGGGTCGGCACAACATGTATTCTTACATTTTCCTATAACTAGCCGTCATCTCAACACTCGCTTATTTCCTGTCATGCTATCTTTTACACAATCTATCTATCTTTTTTTGGGCTAACCCTATAACATTTATATCCATATTATCCATCCACATAATAAATATGAATATCTAGCTGCCAGCCCTGGCTTCGCACGGGTGTACTAATGAAGATTATAGGAAGACTAGCCGACCCGTGACAGACGTTGTCCTGTCAAATTTCAATAGTCGAATAGAAAAGACTGAATGTTTTTAGTCTGTGATGTCAGATTTGTTGCACACCAGCGCCATCTATACAGAAATCATCCCTTTTGCGTTTGTTATCATTTTAGGGATGTTTATCATATTTTAAAATAGTCTATGTTTTATTCGGGCATTATATCTACATCTACAGCAAATTTCAACTTAATCTAGGTACTTAGATGTAGATAACATGGGTAACATAACACTGTGAAAATTCCACCAATTTTAAAATTAATTTAAGAAATCCGTTTTGTTCGGTATTATTTTGTAAAACATGAAACCTCCATGCAATAGGAATTCTTCAAGTAGGTAGCGCTGGCATACGGGGTCATTGACCGCGGTGCGCGGCTCCATTGTACCGCGTCATGCATTAGACGCGCGCGAGATGCGGAAGAAAGTACCTAACTAAACATAAAATTTACATGTGTGGGATTAATGAAATTTGACAAGACATCGTCTGTCGGGGCAGGTAGTAGGTAAGTACATAAAATAGAAAATATTACGTTTTTAACTGACGGAAACCAGACCTAAACAGAGGAGATTCTCAATTCGAAATGTAAATATAGGTTTTTTTTAATCTTTTTACCTGTTGATCCGATTACGATGATTTTTTTGTATTGTGTAAAGAATAGTTCCAGTTGGTCCCATATATAACCGTTTCCTCATAAAACTTAAAAACGAATGTCATCTATTGTGTTTTCGAAACATTTTCGTCGTAATTATATTACGATTTTTCATGGTGTTAAAGTCGCGCTTTCATTTCATTTTCTTTTCCAACACGTTCAATAAGCGGTTCCGAAGTTCGGCGTCTTTTGTTCATTGTTTAAAGTTCGAACAATAAAAATTACATTATTTCTTTTTACATCTACAAGAAAAGAAATTTGTTTTTTGTATGTTTGGTTATAAAGGACTAGCAGACCCGCGATAGACGTTGTCCTGTTTAAATTTCGATAATCGCATAGAGTAACGCACGTTGCTATGACGACTGATGTCAACACGGATGTCAGAATTTTTACACACCAGCGCCATCTATATCAAAGGCATTCCTTATGCGTATTTTAATCATTTGGGGATGTTTTTTCTTTTTTTTAAAGTAGTCTATGTTTTATTCGGGCATTATATCTACATCTACAGCAAATTTCAACTTAATCCGTTATGTCGTTCAGGCCTGATTGAGGAACAAACATACATACAAACTCACAAACTTTCACATTTATAATATTATTAGGATTAGGATGTTACTCATAGATAATGCAGCATTGTAATGGCGAAAGATTTTTTTGAAATGGGTCCAGTAGTTTTTAAGGTAAAGAATAATTAATAATTAATTAATAATTAATAGTTTTTAATTCATTACAAACATACCGAATTACAATAATACGAGTATAGAAAGAAAGGAGTGAGAGATGACGGCTGATAGAGGGAAATGTAAGAAGTAAACATGTTGTGCCGACCCCACTTAAGTGGGATAAGGGCAGGAAGATGATGATGATGATATGACGAATATAGTAATTTTCTATATAAAATTCTTTTTTAACCGATTTTTATTTCATTTTTTGTGGATATTTGGTAGGTATGATAATAGGTCGTAGGGTATTTTTTATACATCTATAGTGAGGGTGGCATAAAGTTCGGAAAAAGCTATCGGTTTTTTTACTTGTGTTTGATTATTGAAAGTTGGCAGGACAACGTCTGTCGGGACAGCTAGTAGTATATCTTTGCCTTGAAAGAGTAGGTGCTTACAATAAGAAAATAAATATATAAATATAAGAAAATTTGACAGGCCTCACAGCTCAGTTGGTAGTAACTCTGCCTTCTACGCTGTAGGTTGTGGGTTCGATCCCCACCCATATTTGCGTGATGAACATAGATGTTTGTTCTGTGTCTGGGTGTTACTATGTATAATAAGTATGTATTTACAAAAAAAAAGTATATAAGTATTCTACTAGTTACCTGGTTCCCATAGTACAAGCTTTGCTTAGTTTGGGGCTAGATGGCGTTGTGTGTAAAGTCCGACAATATTCATTTATTATTTATAAATAACTTCATGAAGTTGTGTGGATTCTCTTAAAGTTCGAATGATATTGCACTTACAAAGGAAATAACTTGGCATCGAGCAATAACATAATGGAAAATTATTGGAAAAGTATTGTGAGGTAGGTGAAACTTTTGCTGCTGTGGGTACTGAATACCTATATAATGTATTTATAATATTGTATTATATGTAAGTATGATTGATGAGACTAGACTAGAACTACTAGACTAGTAACCCTCGTATTCAAGAAAAAAGATTTCGTCCACTGTGGGTGCGTGTTCTCATAGTGTCGTTCTTGAATACGAGGGTAAGTACTCGGGGTAGCCTATAGTATAGATAGAGTCTAGATAATATTGTTTATTGAAGCATCATAGATTCTGAGAAATATAGATGAAATGAGATAGGATCACGACTGTAATCCCCAAGTACAAGACATACTTTCAGATCTTAAGGCGCTTAGATCCTTGAAGATGTCTAAAAGGAGTACACAGGTACGTCCAAACATTACGTTTTGCACAACACCCATATTTTTTGAGTATTTGACACGGCACCTATTTGAAAAGATATTTCACTATTTCAAAGATACAATATTCGAAATAGATATTGGCTACTTTTTATCCAGGTTATACGCGGGAAAAGCCGCGCACAGAAGTTAGTATATAATAAAACGAAATAGCAGTAGTAACTCAAAAAGTATTTCTCACTTAAAAAGCTTTTAGCCGAATCGAAATCGACAAAAACGTGAATTGTAATCCCCAATTTTTACGGAACGACTAATAAGAGTACCTTACTCTGCAAAACAATTTCGAATATATCGATGACAGTGACAGCGAAGTAATTACGGTAGTTCTATCTTTAAAAATATAGTCTACCGGTCATATCTATATCTATACATATAATAAAACTGTAGAAGAGTTCAATCTATATCTATACTATATCTATATCTATCTATATCTATTCTATACATATAATAAAACTGTAGAAGAGTTCAATTCTGTACATTGAATAAAAACTAAAAAAAATACTCCTAGGGGCCTTTATAAAAGTAACACAAACCAAAAAAAAAACATTTTGTAATTTTTGTCTGTCTGTCTGTCTGTCTGTCTGTCGGTCTGTCTGTCTATCTGTCTGTTATCCGGCTTTCACGCAAAAACTACTGGACGGATTTTGATGAAACTTTTTTTGTTATGTAGCTATTAGTCCTCGGCAACATATAGTCTATAATTTATTTTGAAGATTGGAATACCAGCAGATGTGAAACTATCTGTCCCCCAGCGAAGCGGGCACGGGTCAGCTAGTTATTTTATAAAAAGCCATATTTTTACATCACTATCTCCTACAAATGACAAGGATATTGGCAGAATTATGACAAGTAGATACAGGAAAAAGAATTGAATTGAATAAAAATATAGTCGGAAACGATGTGACGTTTGTCTCGATATATCGTTTATCGTTTTTAAGACGAGTAATATTTTTTTTGATGAATGTAGAATCGTTTTTTCTCAATAACCGCAAAACATACAGTTTTGTTTTTTATGACAAAGATAACTCAAGAATTTAATCTAGATAAATTATAAACAAAAACACGATTGGTAAAACTTTTCTCGATAGATTTATTTTCCAAATTTGGCTCTTCCAAAACACTAATTTAGTTACTCAAAACTATGAATAGCTAAACAGTTTATTTTTATATAATTCGTTAGATAATCATACTAGCTTCATAAATAAAAGACAGTTTCTTTTTATGTTTGATGGAATTCAGGAATGCGGTTTTATCACATTTTCCGTGTTAACGGGTGATTTAGCCCATACCTACAATAAAAAATTAAAAAAAAATTAAGCGTCATCTAAGAGTAGAGTTCAATACTATGCGTCTATCATGTTTTACACCGTTGACCACTGCGAGTCAACGCCATCCATTTTGTGCGACCACAACCGCTTGTCCGCGGCTCTGGCCACCGCCATTAAATTATTGTGTATGGATGTGACACTCCTTTGCGCTATGCCGACAATGCAAGTGCAGTCGTCGTACCTACAACTGTGATTGCCTGCAATTTACTCATATTATGTGTTCTTAACGGCTGTGATGCAAAAAGTGCACCCTCGTAGTCGTAATATTGCAAAAAGGAAAAATGTACATTTTGTATTTTTGTGTGTAATGGATAAACAAATAGTACATAAACATAAAGCATAAAGTACATAAACAATTTTAAAAATTGCTTTATCTATCTAAAGTTGTAATATTAGCGAGTAAAGAGGCTATATTTTATTATATTCATCGTAAAGTTAAGAACTAATAGTAACAGGTAGCTAATGTCAAACAGCAATAAAACTTGCTAGAGCGGTTTGCATTATACATATATGTCCCAGGAGTTACGCTTCTGTAGCTAAAATTATGTTTTAATGTATGTCCCATAGCTACCCCATCATCTGCGACTGGCCCCAGCTGTGGTTAAAACTACCTATATTTATAGGTATGCGTTTTGGTCGAACAATGAAAACGGTATCGGGTATTGGTTAATATTTTTAAAAGCTTAGAGAGCTTATACGATAAATTGGAACTTTTTGTGTCCAAAACGCACAGTTTTCATGTGAAAAAAATCGCAAGTGTTTAAGGATAAGGGTCGAACACGATAAACTTTTAACACATGAAAACTTCAATAATCCTAATAATATTATAAATTCGAAAGTATGTGTGTTTGTTTGTATGTTTGTGCCTCAATCAGGCTTAAACGACATAACGGATTAAGATGAAATTTGCTGTAGATGTAGATATAATGCCCGAATAAAACATAGGGTGGTTTATAATCCGAAAAACATTCCCAAAATGATAAAAAATGCAATAGAGATGATTTTAGTATAGATGGCGCTGGTATGTAAAAAATCTGTCATCAGTTTTGACTACACAGGACAGGACAAAGTCTGTCACGGGTCTGCTAGTATCTACATAATATTGATGTGAATTCTGGTTGTTTCGGCAAAAAAAAACGAAAATATTCTAAATTTAAGAACTTCCATTTTGAAGTTACGCGAATTTAGACTTTAACGTAGCTATTACGTAACTAACTTCGTTCACGTAGATTCAGGAAATCGATATTTTAAAATTCCTGAAAATCAAAAGAAAACTTTAGGAAATAAGTTAGCTTCTTTCTTTCAGATCTGATGATTTTTGATATGAAATCCCATCACAATCGGCCTAGCGGTTTGGCCGTGATAACTTCACAAACAGTAAATTTCACATTTATAATATTAGTATAGATACAGAAGCAGATTCCTTCAGTAACTTAAAAATTATCAAAATCTGCGGGACCGTCCCGTAATGCTGGATGTAATCCCGCTTTTCAAGAATTAGTAAAATAATCTCGCAAAACGTTGGAAGCGTCCCGCATGTCCCGCATGCCTGCCATTCATTCAATGCATTGATGTTCTATGCCTATTTTTCAAGGTACCCGTTCATTTTACCGACAAACGTTTCAAAACTCTTCATTACAAAACCAACGTTTCGGAACCCTTTCGTTTCAAATCTCAACTTTCCGCAACTACATCACAACATAAATAATTCACTTGGCAAACTTATTATTACAAAACTATTAATTTCATAACTCATCACATCATAAATAATTCATATCGCATAGTATTCATTACGCAAATGTTCAGTTCAAAACATATTATTTAAAAAACAATTCATATCATAACTATATCAATTCATAAACCAACACTTCGCTAACCATGCAATGTTTCGAAAACATATTTTACTAAAAAAAATACTTAATTTACGTGCTAATTTACTAGTACTAAGATGTGATATGCATGGTTTAATATTGAGTTAAAATAAAATAAATTGCACAATATTTCGAATCAACTAGTTTTTATTAATGTAGTGCCTATTCAAAAAACATCACCACCACAAACGACACTGTCGGTTAGGTTAGGTTAGAACTGTGACCCGCAGAACCGAAATGCCAGAACCGAAATGCTGTTATTTTACTAGTTTAATGTAATTAACTTTAGAGGTCATTTAATAATTAACCATTACCTCTTAATATTTAGTAAGATAATAAAATGTATAGAATTAAAACTTACCTGTAAATTATTTGTCCAAGATAGAAATTACAGCCGTGCTGGATTACATTCTCAAAATTTGACTTCAAGCTATTTATGGCAGCTTTTTCAAAATCTAATATGCAAACTTTTGGCTTGATTTCAATGTTAATTTCTGCTCCGTATTCCACCATCATTGTATATCATTGTATCGTACGTCTTTTTATACGTTTGTTTATTATTAAATTATATATTTGTAAAAAAACACATTTGTAAAAAATATGTTTGTAGAATAAACTATATGCGAAGTAAAATGTTGTGATGTTATACGTTTGCGTAATAAAATGTTTGCTAAATAAAATGAATCGAAGCGTTGAGTTATGAAACGATGCATTTGCGGAACGATACATTTTTGAAAAAAATAGTATACGACCCGTTGAGTTGCGAAATTATACATTTGCGGAATGATATATTTGTGGAATTAATAGTGTACGAATCGTTGGTTTTGAAATGAAGATTTGCGTAACGTTTGTCGGTGAAACATTAGTGAACCATTTTTCAAGGCTACAGAAAGAGTGTTTTCTTTAATTAATGGTCTGTGGACGTCGGAAAAATCATCCCTAAAAGGGAAAACACTGCGAGCTTTGCTTTTACATTTAATATGGGCAGTACTACTCAATAAAAACCATGACCTTGTAAAAAAGTGTCACTCTAGTAATAAATACAATTTTAAAAAAGAATGACATCAGTAAGTTTAAGTTTTAAAGTAATTTTGGTAGGTATACTGTATACGGTATACTGACAAAAATTCATACATCGCATTCGCATTCACCCTATACCCTACCTATCCACAAAAGTCCCGCTTCCAATATCCAGAAAGTTGGCCGCCTTATTCTACAGTATCGCATCTGCATTACATTGTGTTACATAGTAAACATACTACACTGTAGCTACTAGCACATAGCTCTCAATTCCAAATTTAATCGCATCATACACAAATTATTACATACAATAAATTTATTTTATGAATGTTTTATTGTCGCAGACAGACGACACTTTGCCAAAATAAATAATATTGATATTATGATTCTGTATGATAGAATATTCTGGAATAATGAATAATGTAGTATTCAAAGTTGTCCTGAAATATCTTTTTACCCGACTTCGCCAGGAGGTAATGTTTTTCGAGCGTATGTCCATTTCTTTGGCACGCATAACAGATCAACGTCTTACTAGGTGTCGTAGGATTCGTCTTAATTGTGGAAGTGAAATAGGCTTTTATATTGTTTAGATATGGCGCCCGCTACCCGATAAATAGGATCACGACTGTAATCCTCAAGTACGGTAGACATCCTCTCAGATCTCCAGAGGCATAGATCCTTTGAAAATGTCTGGTGGTCAGAGGCACGTCCAAACATTATATTTGGCACGTGCCCACATTTTGCAGTAGTTAGCATTCCATACGTGACAAGATTTTCAAGATTTCCTCACGATGTTTTCCTTCACCGTTTTGAGGACGTGTTTTTGATGCGCATATAATTTTTTCGAAAAATTTATTACTGCACGCCGGGATTCGAACCCACGACCTTCAGATTAAAAGTCGAGGTACTTCCCACTCGGCCAACACGGCTTTTTTTTAGTTAATTAGTTTTTAGCAGTATAAATACGTTTTTATAATCATTTGTTTTATCATGCGACACTTTAAACTAATATGAATGGTGTGTGGAGAATAAAATAATCTTTTTACCTACCATCATAATTTTGTAGATTTTTGAAATATAATTACGTAGTTACGTAGAACCAACGTGAATTATAATTTACTGATTTTACTTTATAAAACTTCAACTTGTACCTGAGTATACTTAAATCACGATAAGCTGCTCAAGTACTTTAAGAGCACTCAACTTTTAGCGAATCAGTAGCCTCACTTCACTCACTCACTTCAAATTATAAATGCTTAGTACTAGGATTCATGTATTTTCAAGCATCGATCCTGAAATTAACATTATTAAGCTTTTGTGATGGAAAGGATTTTTATTATCAGTTTTCAGGTAACAAAAACAGGAGCTCGACTGTAATCATCAAGACAGTGGACATACTTTCAGATCTCTAGGCGCTCAGATCCTTGAAGATGTCTAATGAAGGTAGTCAGGAGGCACGTCTAAAAATTACATTTGGCAGAAGCCCACATTTTGCAGTAGAATCCATACGTGACAGGTCGCAAGCCCGTCGTCATTTTTAGGGTTCCGTACCCAAAGGGTGAAAACAGGACGGAATGATGAATGAATGATGGTACGGAACCCTTCGAATGCGAGTCCGACTCGCACTTGGTCGGTTTTTTAAAACAATTTATTTCTTTTTGTTTATTATATCCCACCAAAAACATTCTGTAAAAAACTAGCCAAGTCTCGATGGAGCTGCTTGTTTATCTCTAAAAAGTAATGAAATCTAGACAAAGTCGTGTCAAGTCTGAGGTTCTTTACTGCGATTTCTTTATTATTATAGAATGTTGTGTGACTTGGCCGTTGAACATTCTTTATACGTTAGTGGGTACAAGTCAATTTTGGTTTACACGTAATGTTATATCTGTTGTAACTACCTATGTTTGTTATGCAAGATAATAGCCAATACAGGTATTGGTAATTGGACGCTAGTGTCTTAGTTTAGGCTGTTGTTGATCGTGCAACACATGCATTCAGCATTGACAATGATGACTTCTGCTGTCTTCTTTTTGGAGCGTCAAATCGACCACCGATCTAACATAAAATAGACGTATTTTGACGGCCAAGTCACATAACATTCTATAATAATAAAGAAATCGCAGTAAAGAACCTCAGACTTGACACGACTTTGTCTAGATTTCATTACTTTTTAGAGATAAACAAGCAGCTCCATCGAGACTTGGCTAGTTTTTTACAGAATGTTTTTGGTGGGATTTCACTTCTTTTTGTAGAAACGTGGGCTTATTGATTTATTTTATTAGATTTTCTTATTTGACACAGTTTTTTTTTTCTTTTTTTTATTATAAAAACAAATCGTAAGCGCGTTTAAAATACAGTCAGCGCCATCTAGCGACGTGTGCGCTGGTATCACCGCCACTCTTAGTCCAATGCATTATATTTTTATCAAATTTTGAGCGAAATTAATATTTTAGTTTATTTAATTTGTTTATTCAATTTGTGTACTGTTCGAGTAGAATAAAGTTAATCGTTCAACTATTTCTTCTTGTAAACTTGTAAGTATAAAAGCCAGTCTAGTCTTATCCAGAGTTTTCCTTTAATTTTATTGCGTACTAGCAGTCCGCCCCGGCGTCGCACGGATGTCATAATGATAAAGGTAATTTTTTTACACCTTGGGTAACATTATCGAATTTTTCATAAGGATCCCTAATAGTGAGATGTATGGTATTACATACTTTTTTGTAGATATTGATGTTCTCTTTAAAACTGTAGTACATCACTTTGCTCTATTGTCAACAATTACAGCAGCGTACGCGATATAAGGATTTTTTTGGTTTTTTTTTACACGTTGGGTTACATTATCGAAGTTTTCATACGGATCCCTAATAGTTAGACATATAGTATTGCATACTTTTTTGTAGATATTGATGTCGTCTTTAAAACTGTAGTACATTACTTTGCTCTATTGTCAATAATTTCCGCAGCAAACGCAATATAAGGATTTTTTTTTAATTTTTTCACACTTTGGATTACATTATCGATGTTTTCATACGGATCCCTAATATTTTTGAAAATATACTATAGCCTATGTTCATCAGGGATAATGTAGGATTCTAATGGTGAAAGAATTTTTCAAATCGGTCCAGTAGTTGAATATTTTTTGTAAAGGCGGTATGTCGATCTCTAATAGTTTGGTTAGGCTCTTGTGTTTTCTTATCAGGGTCACCAGGTACTCCAGATCTTCGATTATCCTAGTTTTTATGGTTTTCCCTTTATGTGGCCATTAAACCCTAACTCTGTACCAAATTTCAGCTCTCTGAGTTTATGGGAAGTACTAGTTCTATTCTGATGATCATGAGTGAGTGAGTGAGTGAGTGAGTGAGTGAGTGAGTGTCTGTCTAAAATGCGAAACTTTGGTTTCGCTTAACTTCGTAACTAAATGACCTACAGACTTGAAATTTTGGATTTTAAGTATGTGATTATGGCTTACTGGATGACGAAAATTTCAGCGTTCTGGTCTTATCCAGAGGTTCTCAAATAGGGGCCTGAAAATGCGGCGAAATGGTTCCAGTAAAGGATGGTACGGCAGTGTTTGCTTCGCGCTCGACTTGGCGGGGGCACTGCCGTGCCCCCAAATTTTTACAATTTATTATGTATTTACTAATAGGTTGTTTTTATGTTTTTTTTGTTGAATAAATATTTTTTTTTCTTTGGTATAAAATATGTCGTAAAATTCACCTTCTGCGGCTTCATCATTACCTGCACCCAACTTCACCCACTACTGGGCTTACTCGCATTTTTATTTTTTATAGTAAGTTTTTAATAGTTCTTACTCGACACTAGTATTCCCAGTATCGTGGGTGTCATTACACAGTTTTTTCTGCATAAAAATACAAAGTATTTCATAAAAGTAATACCAGTTACAAGATAAGCATTTTAGCATATTGTTATTATACTACAAGATAGTAAGTTGTCATAAAAACAGCATTATTATAATAATTGCAGTAAACGTGCCGTGTTTCGTAATGGAAATAGTAAAAAACTGAGTAGATACTAGGTTGTGAAAGAATGTTATTGTACAACTTTGAAACGATGACAATTGACTTTATTATTTTTGACATTTCTATTGTTTAATATTACAATACTAATATTTTTGTATTTTTAATTTGTTGTAAACTTAAATATTGCATGTCTTCATAGGCAAAGTACGTTGGTTTCTTATAATACTAAATGGGCCGTACTACATTCTCTAAAGTAAGACTAAATTACCTGTATTTAAAGCAAAAAAATGTAATAGTTCGACTTTTTAACCATTAATATGGCTATTGGAATAGCGGAAGTCCAACTTTGTTCATAAATTGATATATTTGGCTACAGACAATAGTAGACTACTAGACTACTAGACATTTTTTTATTTTCTTATATTTTTTTATAAAAATACTTTTGGCTACTTTTTGGTAAGATTTGCGACGTATGGAAAAATCTGAAAACACATTTTTTGTGACTTTTAATTTCTAAACGAGTTTCAGCTAGTAATCGCTTTTGTTTACATTTATGTAAATTTAATTCAGAATTTTTGACAATCCATTAGTAGAACTGCGCAAAAAGCAAACGTGCGTGTTGAAAAAATATTTTAACTTTTCAACTAGATATTAGATTTTGGCAAACATTTCAACTACATTGAGCTTGGCACACATTGTGATACATCCATCAAAAACATAATGCAAGTTGGCAACACCAGTATCCAACCCTATTTTTCGTTCTCATGGTCTTGTTTTATTTACTTCCGAACTGGGTTACGGGTCAAAGACCCGTGCCATAGATTACGCAATAGTTTGTTGTACCGCGTATATTTTTCAGCGCGACATTTCCATTTGCATCAGCTCCCGACTTACTCTTGGAATGAGTAACTGTTATTGGTAGTAAAACACTAGTACCTATCGTCAGTTCAGTGACTGGACCGCCTCTGGACCGTGTGTTACATTGATGGTACAATGTTTGTACCATAGTACCATTGATGGTAGGCACAATTGACGTTGACTTTTCCCTATATAATCGTCCTGGCTTCGCACGGGTGTAGGTACCTACCTACTAATAAAGATTATAGACAATTGATACCTTAGGTTACATGATTGCAAATGAATTTGGAAATATGGTATTTTTTTTTAATATAAGCCTATGGTACTCGTTGAGAAGTTGAGTGAGAGAATTTTGAAGATGTGTTCAGTAGTTTTTTAGTTTATCTGGTACAAAAAATAAGTGTAAATAAAAGTAAGTGTAGATATGACTGTGTTTTTACTAGTAGTTAACTACTTCAACTCTTACAAAAAAAGTGCTTTATATTTCTGCTCAAAAATTAAGTTATATTTGAATTGGTAATTCATTAAATTCATAAAATTCATAAAATTTTCATACCTACATTTATAAACAGAATCAGTTCGTACCATTTAAAATCCTATAAATATTTTAACTAGTGTTCAAAGACCTTTCCGTGGGTATGTACTACATAAAGTACCAGAACGTTGCCTACCACGCAGTACTAATGCAGGCAGTTAGCAACAACCTTGGACGGTTGCGTTGAACTTACTTCGTGCGCACATAAATATGTATGAATTCGGGCGAGGCGAGATCGACTTGGTTCAAGTACTCCTAACTTTGATTTCGCTCCTATTAATTCAAAAAAACTTAAACAAAACCGACTTCATGTTGTTATAAGTCCAATACAAAATTTCATTAACTATTTTTTCACCCTTAGAGATGGTATTTTTCTTAAATGTAAATGGGACCAAACAGAAAGTAAGTATATCCTCCTAAAGTTCAAAATAGTTTTCTATTGAGTCTAGAAATTCCTGATAAATTGTATGGTAGAAAAATATATGCTCTAGTGTCCAGGGGAATACGTTTGTATAGAAGAACGCCTGCCCACAAATGCTCTGTCTTTAAACAAAACATAATTTCAAACAATAATATGTCTCAAGAGAGAAGAAAAAAGTCTATCACCTGCCGCCTCGATAAACATTTTTCAATAACAACTTCATCAAAAGAATTATTTCCTCGAATAGATGAAATGGTCTGGAAGAGCGGTTAATGGTGGCAATTCTGCTGTGTCCATGCTAAACATAAGATTTCCTAAACAACGATCGCTCTTATTCCTTTACGTTATAGCCTAAATTCGCGTAAGCTCACGATGACAGTTCTAAAACTTTAGGCTTGTTTTAAGTAATAGTTAGTTAGTAGTATAGTTTTAGGTTCAAATTAAAAATATATTTACTCAACTGGCAGAAGGAGCAGGAACTTTTAAGACATGATACAAGTGCTATTTAACCTAATTCATTATTATTCACATTCATATGACTACTATTATTATGTATTATGGATATATATGTATAGATATTCAAATTATAGACTTATTAATTCACATAATATACATATATATACTATTTATTTTATGACATATTAATTTAGGTACTTATTTTATAAACTCGTTAGAAATACTTTTTTGTGATTAATGTTTTCTTTTATGTTCTTTTACTGGAGTGTATGTTTTCTTTAGGATTATATTTTAGAACTATATTTAGTATTTTTTTATTTTTTTACGTACCATTTTTGTTGTTAATTTTAGTTTAACTTTATAACTAGTGTAAACACGTCCACTATCTTATCTATTATTTATTTTTTTAACCATGGTTCTCAAGGCCCCAACGGAAGATCAGCGTAGGTTATTATAACCTGCATATGCTGAGTTGGGACCATTTTGCAACTTGCTTAATTAAGTACCTGCCCAAACCCGTTTACATCAATTAGTTAGTACACTTCTATGTTGTATCTAAGTACTTAGGTACATCATAATTAATTGTAGGTACCTAGGAATAAATAGTTATAGTTGTACCTTTATAGTTGCAAATAAATGATTTTGATTTGATTTGATTTGATTTGATTAATTTTACGGTTTTTTACGAAAATTTAGTGAGCATGTAATAAGGTGTTGACTAAAGTGAAATTTTGATTTTCTTAATAATATGCATTAAATCTAACTACTTAAAGGAATAAGAGCGATGTTTTTTTAGGAATGGTATAGAATTAGAAAGTATCTTAAGGGGCTCCCACCCAAGTAACACAAATTGCTGGTTAGTTATTCACATTTGGTAACATTGTGAACTTAAAGCATTATTATGCACTTATTAAGGTTCACTCGTGATCTTACAGCTGAATAAACAGCTATAGTCTGTATAGTGGCATCTTAATAGTGTAAAGATATCGTTTTCGAACACTACTATGCAGCTATTGTTTTTCTGGCACCATTTAAGCATTTAAGTAGAGTAAAATAACGTTTATTGCTGTATTGAGGAATTCGTTTACACCACTATAAGGGTACATTTTAAGAGGGTCGCTGTGAACATCTATAATGGCTAAAGCTGTACAGTAGTGTATGTTTAGAGTGTTGTAATGCGTATAGCTGTATATAGGTACACGCTAATCTGCCTATATAACTTTCCTACTCATTGCTGTCTAACGGATCACGTGTGGCACTCTGTACAGCTAATAGAGTTAAATTAGAATGAAAGTGGTTCACAATAAGTAATAAAACTTCCACCATTTTGTATTTTTTTTCACAATTTTATCTACTATCTAATTTGCTTATTAAGAATCATTTTCACACCAAACGAAACCTAGTCACGTCGATTTAAAGTCCTTATAGAAGTTAAAACTGTAATAAAACTATATTATATATTTTATCAAATAAACTACTTTCAATTTATTTCTCACTGCATAAATTTCTATTTGTTTCAAACCTAAACATGCATTTATTTCGGGGCGCATGAAAATTTTGTACTTCAAATAGATATAGTATTATCGGCAAAATTGCATTGCCATCAATATTTTACATATACACACTCAAAAACAACAAAAATAAGTATTTAAACAATTAGTGTGTCATGGCGAATTACACAATAACCACAAGTATACCACAACAACATTCCATTTACACGCGAATCTGCAAAGATAAAAACAAACTAACAAAATGGCGTGTGTAAATTTTAACAGCTGTTGGCAAAATGGCATCAGTGTGTACTATATTAGCACTATTTGTGAACTAATATAGTTATAACAGTGTAAATGGGTCTCCTTTTACAGCTTTTGTCTGTTTAACAGGTAACAACTACCTTCTTAAACCGCTTGCATGGTCTCTTGTAACGCTTAATTACCCTTATAACTCTATTTTAACGTTATACAAATACCATTCAACAGGTTATGTGAACTAAAGGTTCACAAATTTGTGCCCATTTAAGCAGCTTAACAGCTGAATAGCATAACTCTATTAAAGAGCAGGCTTGTACAGACTATAGTATCGATGTGATCCGCGAGTCAGCTGTTAAAATTTGAAAATTTTGTTACTTGGGTATTTTATAATGTATATATATGTGAATAAAAATGTACCCATCTTTAATCACTTCGATAAATAATCCTACCGACCGCTGCAATGACGACAAACACACTTCGGCGCGTGGTCCGCCTTAGCTTTTCGAATAAATTAATGATATAAATTATGTATAATTACTTATCAAAAATCTATTCTAATAGAAATCTAGATCTACATATTACCTATCTTTAACAATAAATCACAAGTTGATTTTAATAGTAGGTATATAAAATATTTCGATCATAAATTCTAAAACGTATCATTTTGTAATAATATCTTTATCGTGAAAAGTTTCTGCTATTATGTTTTCTAAACAAATGTTTGATAAACAAATTAGATAATGATCTGTTTACCTTACAATTTAATGGAACGCAATCAAGGTGATTCGTTTAGTAAGTAATGTTCCGCTAAAAGTCCACAAAATAATAGAAATAGCTAAGAACATTCGGAAAAATAGACCTTAGGTCCAGTAGATCAATATTTAGGTGATCCTACGAGATACAACGGAAAAAAGCAAGAAATTAGCCTACCTAGATCAAGCATCGCATTTTGCCATCTACATACCTAAAAAAAAAGAATAAAATGCCTGAAAAATGCTGTAAAATAAAACTCAGCCTTTTTTACAACAGGAAAATAAATAAAACAAAATGTCAGTACAAAAACTCACAAATTGTGTACTTTATTCAACGTGAGATATAACTTTTTTTTACGTTCCTACCATCAAAGAGATTATAAAAGAAAAAATGTGCGCGGTCATCAAATGACTGTCGAGAAAAAAGATAAAATAAAACCGGCCAACTGTGATGGAACTAACGAGGGCACGGTTCCGTATCCAATATTCTTACTCGTTTATTACAGTCACTCTACCGTGAGATAATATTTTGTTAATGACTAGGTAGGTACCTACTGCATTGAATATCGCTTAAATTAACATTTCAGATTGTATCACTCAGGTCAGGCATTATAATGAAAAATTCTGTGAAAACAATTTTTTTATATAAAAATACAAAATACAAAAAGTTCCGGTATGGTAATTTTGTCATCAAAACGGCTTCGCCAATCGCCAACGATCGTTTTTGTTAAAAATAGTCAACATATTACATGTTCTTTGAATTTTTGCAATAAAATGTTAAATTAGTATGTAACTTTGCTATCCAATCGAGATAAAATTAAAGGGGGTCAACGTCTGGCAGGCGGCCTGTTGTAGAACACCCCAAGCCTTGTACAACTTGTTTTTTTCTATAAGTTGTGCCGACCCCGCATGAAGTAGGATAAGGACAAAATGATGATGAATTGAGGTTCGAAATGGGTTTCTTGTCCGTTTCTGTTTGAACCATCTCGGTTTTCAGTTTGAACAACGGAACCCTAAGCCCGCCGTCTTAATCCGCGGTGCGTGCGGTTGGGACGTCATAGTTACTGGGAGGAGGATGACTGCTTTTATGTTTATTTCCGACGTAAGTACCCGTTCAGTGTTTTTAAACATCAAAGTGTTTGCTATACTTACTACCACAAAATTTTCAAAATCACCGTGAATACTTTAAGTTTGAAATAAAACATATTTTTCTCTAATAATATATATTGTCTCTGCTTATAATTATAATTATATGTGCTTACAGTATCGGTAAGATAATTAAAACATATTTTAAGTATCACACTTTTAACTCGGTAGCAACGATCTACCGTAAAGTTTAAAGTATATTCATCGGTAACCATCGATAAAATTTCATTTTTAGGGTAAAAACGGGACCCTATTACTAAGACTTCGCTGTCCGTCTGTCTGTCACAGGGCTGTATCTAATGAACCGTGTTAGCTAGATAGTTGAAATTCTCATAGATGATGTACTTCTGTTGTTGCTACAACAACAAATACAAAAAAACAGAATAAAATAAATATTTAAGTGGGGCTCCCATATACAACAAACGTGTTTTTTTGCCGTTTTTTATAGATAATGGTACGGAACCCTTCGTGCGCGACTCCGACTCGCACTTGGCCGATTTTTGAGTTACGCCAAGTTATTTTTACTACTTAACAAAAATCGTAATTTGAATAAGGAACCCAGCATTTCTACTATACGTCATATTATACAACGAAACTTTTCACTTTCACTGAGAGGTGATTCCCTTCTTCAATTTTTTTCCCAAAAACACGTAAAATCCAAACCGGAAATCAGAATAACGTGTGACGTCACATGGAACAATGGCCACGCGCCCCTCAAAACACTACAAATTGCTTCTTAAACGCCGGCAATTTAAACCCTAACACCTCTACGTAACGTTTAAATTTCTTTGACACCTTAATAAATTAGACTTGTTTGTTTCGCCAAGTTTGCTTGCGAACCTTGTAACTTTTATTTCAAGGGCGCAAGGGTTAGTTTGGCTTGATTTTTGGTGGTATAAGTTTGTAGGTGCATTCCTATAGTTCGTGCGGATATGACTGAGTACGTAGGGGTATTTAATTGATAAAAACAGGGTGGAACAAGTGCGACCTTGGTCGATATTACTTGATTTACTGCTTGAACAGGTTTTGAAGAACGTGCTTATGCATTTTTTTCGCATCTACGACAACACGTACATGCTGTGAATAAAGATGTCTTTTGTTGGACGTATTTGTATGTAAATAAGTAACAAGAAAATGTAGTGTGAGAAACACGAAGGCGTAACAACATCGAATTGTTTTGGAGTTAGTTATTGTACAGATCTTGACTTTACTATCCTAATCCTAATAATATTATAAATGCGAAAGTTTGCGACAAAACGGATTAAGATGAAATTTGCTGTAGATATAAGTAGTGTCCGAATAAAACATAGACTACTCTAAAATTTGGGAAAAAAAGTAGTATGTCCGTCCCAAGACTTCAAACTATCCCTATATAAAATTTCGTTACAATCGGCTCAGCAGCGGTTTGACCGTGATAACATCAAAGATAGACAGATTTACTTTCGCATTCATAATATTACTATACTTAGGTGTTACTCGCTAATAATGTAGGTTTTAATTTTTTTTTATTAATCTAGTATTTGTTTACCATTAGAAACAAAAATACAAATATTAAGTAACATTCGTTTCATAATTACTAACTACAATTACTAACAAATTCCTAAGAAATCATGGCTAATAAATAAAATACAACTCAACTACTATTTTTGTAGAACCTTACGACAGTCAAAACTCGACTTTATAGCGTTAGAAATAAAACTGATAATACTGGAAACGCGACGAGTTGTATTGTTTTCATTAAAGTTACGCTCGTAGCTTTCTGTAGCACTTATAGGTGTAGCACTCAGTGTCGTAGCACTCGTAGCATTAGCCGCAGCACACTCGACTGCTTCAACATAAAAATTGAATTCTGCGTGGCGCACCCTTATTTTGACCCGACTGCGCCAGCATCGTAGCTTATGGCGCTCCCAGTCGACGATTGTTTTTGTTCGAAACGAAAAAAGAAATACTTGTGAACAAGCCACATCTCCTATTTTATAATGTATAGTATATGTGAATAAAGATGTACCCATCTTTAATCACTTCGATAAATAATCCTACCGACCGCTGCAATGACGACAAACACACGTCGGCGCGTGGTCCGCCTTAACTTTTCGAATAAATTAATGATATAAATTATGTATAATTACTTATCAAAAATCTATTCTAATAGAAATCTAGATCTACATATTACCTATCTTTAACAATAAATCACAAGTTGATTTTAATAGTATGTATATAAAATATTTCGATCATAAATTCTAAAACGTATCATTTTGAAATAATATCTTTATCGTGAAAAGTTTCTGCTATTATGTTTTCAGCTTATTAGAAATCTAGGTAGGCACCTGAAGTAATCACTACATAGTATAAAGCAAAGTCGCTTTCCGCTTCCCGCGTCTGTATGTATGTATGTATGTATGTTTGCTTTAAAACTACACAACGGATTTTGATGCGGTTTTTTTTAATAGATAGAGTGATTCAGGAGGAAGGTTTATATGTATAATAACATGCTACCCGTGCGAAGCCGGGGCGGGTCGCTAGTATACTTATAAAAATAGGAGATGTGGCTTGTTCAGAAGTATTTCTTTTTTCGTTTCGAAAAAGAGCAATCGTCGACTGGGAGCCCCTGTATATCCATTTCTTTGGCACGCTCTACAGCCCCAGCGACTTGGCGTATTACAACATTATGAGGTGTCAGTTGTCGCTGGATTCGTCTCAATTGTGGGAGTGACAAAAGCTATATATTTTTTAAATAGGAAGGTGCATACCAATTTTTTTGGTTCATTATTTTTAGCAGTTGAGTTTTATGTCTTTATAATAGTTTGTTTTATCATATACACTTTTGCTCGCAGCTCAGCGTGCTACCCAGATAAAAAGTAGCATTTAAGTTATTCCGGATAAAAAAAATATCCAAATCGGTTAAACCATCAGGGCGTAATTGATCAACAAACTTTCAAACATCGTCACAAACGATAAATATAAATATTTTACATGCGAAATGTTTTTGTACGTTTGTTGGTTTGTCCTGCTTTCGGATTTTTGCATAAAGAATTAGAGATAGTTCATTGACCAGAACATTCGAAGCCGGAGGCAGAAGCCAGTAGATTTATGGATACAACTCTGTAATATATACGTATATTTACTTACCTAGAGTGCGTGTACGGATAGAGTAGGTTGGGGACAATCGTGATGACTCATTGTTTACCAAAGTACTGCTTTCACAGAACACTATAATTATATCTATTCCAACTATAATAGCACTCGACCATACCCGTCTCCTTTGTTCCCGTATTTGGTGACAAACAAACAGACAATTGGAGTCAAAAACTTCGCGTTCTATTGTTGTGCTTGTAAAGGCACTTGGCATGCGAGGTTTCTATAGAAAATATTCCCTATTTTATTTTATAAATATTCAGACTTTTTTCAGTCGTCATTCCATTCGTTTTCAATATGTCCACTGTATAATTACTTTTTGAAAATCTAAAGAAAAAACCGACGCAAACTTAAACTAATAAACTTAATCCTACGTGAAAAACAACACAAAAAAGTATTATCTTCATTCGGGTTTAGGGATTTTTTTAGACTACCTTCAGGGATGCGCTTGAAGATATGAGACGACGTCTACCGAACTTGGGGATTACAGTCGTGATCCTATTTCCTTGAATTTTCATTTATTTCTTCATTTTCATTTATTAAAAACGTTTTCCAGACAGAGCAGATGTTATTAAAAAGCAATTTCTCGGGAGAGCGGCGCAGCTATTCCAGATTTATTAAATTTTATTGAATAAACTACTGGGAACTTTAAATAAAGCGACTACCGTTTTGTGATGGCCTTAATTCGATGTATAGAAGTGCACTCAGAAAGATATCCCCGAATTTAACCCCTAAAAGAGTGCAGGGTGCAGGGCAGCAGGGATTGAAGTCTGTTCGAAAATTTATTTTTTTCAAAGTCACGAGGATTTTCACTAGTTTCTTTATAAATTATATGCAAAACGGAGAATGACGTTATGCGAAGCAAACGCGTACGAGACGCCTGAATATCTACACTATTATTATAATGAGGTAAAAATTGTATTTTTGTTTGTAACGGATAAACTAAAAGACTACTAGACCAATTTTTCGAAATACTTTCATTTATTAAAAGCTACATTATCAGCGAGTAACATAGGCTATATTTTATTTACAAAAAATTAGAGATCCCCTCGAAAATTGCAATAAAGTAACCTAAGGTACAATAATCTTCATTAGTACACCCACCCACACGTGCGAAGCCGGGCCTGGTAGTTATAAATACATTTAAGCAGAAGTATACAAAAAAATAAATATGTAATATGATACGTTATTAAGAATAATAAAAGATAATAATAGCCACTTAAACATGAATAAAGCTTATTTCTCACTAGCGCCGCCCGCATATCGCGTCTTGCCCATAAAAACAGCGATTATTATATTATGGAGTTCGGGTTATCAGAGACCAACAGTGTAAAATTCTATTCAAAAAAAGGCGAGATGCATTAAGATGCTGGCGGCGATAGTGGGAATAAATTTTATGGCGTATTTGCACAAAGGGACATGTACAACATTCCCTAAAATCGTTAGTAACTGACGAGGTGTGAGATGGCCGGATATTGGTTGCAATTCGGATACAAGAGAATTGTCGAGGTGCATAACTTTAATCGTACCTACTAACTTACCTACTTAACTGCACTTACTTTTTCAGTGACTTTACCAACTCTAGAACCTACTTTATTCCATACAAGTCCTAGTATGAATTAGTTATTCCTAGCACGTTCGAGTAACTATAATGAATGAGCTTCAGGACAGGTGGCAGCAATAAGTCAGCAATTAGAACAATTTATTGTTTTTTTATTGATTACAGTACACCAGCGAAAATATGCACTCTGTTGTGCTTCAAATTTGGGATTTGTGACGTGACGCGTGTCACTGTCATTTTACCAGTTTCACTTTTGACAGAATGCAGTCTTTATTTTTATCACAAAATATCTTTACTTGCTGGTAAAAGATCGTATCGTCCAAATGTCAAAACTGACACTTTTTGCATTGTAAAAGTGTCTGTTTTGACATTTGGACGATATAATTTCTCTAGCGGTCTAGCGGTCTCCGTCATGTGTTATCCCAACCGTACTGATCAGGTTTTTATACGATTTCCAGTGCATGCAAGCTATTAGCAAGTAGCAGCGGAATATACAGCAATCCCACATACCAGACACGACACGTGTCTAGACACATCAAAGCGTTCATTCATGCGGAAACACGCAGTATAGATCCGAATTTCAATCCGTGATGTGCTGAATAAGTTTGTGTGTGTGTGTGTGCTTCAATAATCACTACATAGTATAAAGCAAAGTCGCTTTCCGCTTCCCGCGTCTGTATGTATGTATGTATGTTTGCTTATATCTTTAAAACTACACAACGGATTTTGATGCGGTTTTTTTTAATAGATAGAGTGATTCAGGAGGAAGGTTTATATGTATAATAACATGCTACCCGTGCGAAGCCGGGTCGGGTCGCTAGTCTATATATATAAAAATGAATCGCCGAAATGTATGTACGCACATAATTTCCGAACGACTGCACCAAATTGGATGATTAATTTTTTTATGTGTTTCTCATTGTCAGGACAAGGTTTGTTATAAGAAAATTTATAAAAAATTATAAAAAAAATAAATCGACTCTGTGCTATCAATCGTTCAGCTAGGAGAGAGATTATCATGCAGCTGCAACAACTCTTACATGAGTTTGATACTACGGCAACGGGAACGGGAAAGGGAACGGAAAAGGCAACGGGGTACTTAAGACAACATTTTGTTAATTCTAAAGCGATACAAAGTTCGCCGGTACAGCTTGTGTTATAATAATAACTAGCGACCCGCACTTTGCACGGGTGCAAAGCTGATACCAAAATATATTACAGAATGTCTTGGTATACTCGTTAACAGCATTTATTTTTTACATTTTTACTTATTTACTATGTTATTATACATATAAACATTCCTCCTGAATCACTCTATCTATTAAAAAAAACCGCACCAAAATCCGTTGTGTAGTTATAAAGATATAAGCATACATACAGACGCGGGCAGCGGGAAGCGACTTTGCTTTATACTATGTAGTGATAAATATTGGTAGACATTTCACACATCGCCATCTTGCACCAAACTAGTACAGCTTTGTACTATACTTATAGGAACAAGATAACTTATAGAATACATATACATACATACCAAAACTACTTACGAATCTTACGATAGACGTATAGTAGTAATAGTGGTCAAGCGGGCATTATTAGAACTACTCAAAAAGCTCCTATTGAGTAAATTAATTCATTGCTCTTTTATACAACACATATTTAAGCATAAAACGGTTTTAAATAGCCCCATTTTACTGTACTTTTTTTTGTAAATATATAGGTACTTATGATACATACACACAGAACAAACATCGATGTTTAACACAAAAATGTTTGTTCTAGGTGGGAATAGAACCCACAATATACAGCGCATAAGGCAGAGCTACTACCAACTGAGGTGTAAGGCCAGTCAATAAGTTTGTGAGCGTGTATTTAATCACGTCTTTTCGATATTAGGGAACTATGAATAGAAATAGTTCGTCATCTGGTTTAGCATAAAGGCTACATTTTGATTGCATAAGAGCAAACGTGGGTAAATGTCAATCAATAGCCAATTATTTTATTTTATAGAAGAGATAACTGACAGACAGCGCAAAGCCTGCAGGTTTATTCCTAAAATAGGTCTTTGGTTATAGATTTGCATTACCATCATAGCTTTGAATATCGATCGAATTAAGGGAATACTAGTAGGTGTTGCTTAAGCTAGCCGTGTTGGCCGAGTGGGAGGTACCTCGACTTTCAATATGAAGGTCGTGGGTTCGAATCCCGGCGTGCATCAATGGAAAATTTATATGCGCGTCAAAAACACGTGCTCAAAACGGTGAAGGAAAACATCGTGAGGAAACCAGTTAGTATGGGCGGCGATGGGCTTGCAACCTATCACGTATGGAATGCTAACTACTGCAAAATGTGGGCATGTGCCAAATATAATGGTTGGACATGCCTCTGACTACCCCGACTAGACATCTTCAATGGATCTAAGCGTCTGGAGATCTGAGAGGACGTCTACCGTACTTGGTGATTACAGTTGTGATCCTATTTATTTTATTTTTTAACATAAGCTACTAATAAACATAGTTACTAATAGATCCCTATTATAAAATCATTCACTCTATACATAGATGTCTGTTCTGTGTCTGAGTGTTAATATGTACGTACATATGTATTTACAAAAAAAAGTATTTAAGTATTCTATCAGTTATCTGGTTCCACAGTACAAGCTTTGCTTAGTTTGGGGCTAGATGGCGATGTGTGAAATGTCCACCATATATATTTATTTTAATTCTATAATACATAGTTACTAAAATGGTATTCTCTGAATTCGATCGATTTTCAGAACCATGGTAATAAAAATCTAAAAACGAATATCGAATTTTACGTACTAAGCCTTAGTGGACTTGAAACTTGAAGGGCACGCTCAATTCAGTAGTCTAAGAAAGGAATTCTTGAAACTCAATCCGGGGCATAGCAGGGGTTGAAGTCAACTAATTGGCAAAGGACTAATTGGTGTATTGTCGCGCCAATTAGTAACGTAATTGATAAGGCTATATATACCTGGTTTACATTGATTTCTTTTTACCTACAAGCTTTTATTTAACTCGAACTATGACACATGTTTGTTAAGGTGGAATCTTGAAACTCAATTTTGAACCGATTGAGCTGAAATTTGGCATACTTGCCAAAGGTTCTGATGACAAATGTTATGCCGGGGTCCCACGGCTCGCGTTTTCACGCGCCAGACCGCGCCAAGGCGGACGGACGCGCCGTGGGAACGATGCATTCGTGGTGGCCCATGCTCGGAACGCTCTGTACGCGACGCGCCAGACGCACACAGGCGGAGCGTCATCCGGCGCGGCCCGTCGTTTTATGCGCCGTGGGATCCCGGCTTTATATGATGTGACAGGTGATAGCGCGCTCGATGGTTGATTTTACAAAAGCTTGTCATTGTAAAATATTTTTTTATATTTTACAGAAAAGTTATTAACATCAGACGAAAGACTATGTTGCAATTGAATTAAAGTCCCGCAAAACATAAGCATATCATACATACCATATTCGCCAATCTACCGTGGATCGCAATTACGGGCGGTGCTCATGATAAAGAGCATCTGAATTTTCTCGAAACGTCAGCAATACAAGAAAATTACGTGGTAATTAGCCTTATTTTCATTTAAAATGATTAAGAACCACGATAGTTTTAATTCTGTAAAGCATGTATTATATGTATCTGTATCATAAATAATCTGCTGAAAAAATATAAACTGATAAGTTTCTTAAAGTACATAATAAACCATGTTTCAAACATCAATGTTAACAGGATATCTACCGTACTTGAGGGTTACAGTCGTAATCGTGTTTTATAATTTTAGGGTTCCGTACCCAATGGGTAAAAACGAGACCCTATTACCAAGACTCCGCTGTCCGTCTGTCTATCCGTATGTATGTTTATCACAAGGCGTATGTGTATCTCATGAATCGTGATAGGCAGACAGTTAAAATTTTCACATAATGATGTATTTCTGTTGCCGCTATAACAACAAATAAAACAGTAGGGATGTCGGAAATGCAATAAAGTATCGATATAATATCGATATCGAAATTTTTATAAAAATATCGATATATCGGTACAATATGAAAAAAATTGTCTAATCTACTTCAGTCATCTTGGGTACATTACTAGATAAATACTAATCAATAGACATAATTTTTAATAAATCAAGAACATCGATAAAAAATAATAATTATTTATTAACTAAACCAATACACATGACATGTGACATGTGTCATGTGTCAGTTCAGTTCAGTATGTCAATGACACATTTTGTCATTGACCTAAATACAGAGTTGCCAACTTAAAAACCAACCTAAGTACCAAATTAAAAAGCTGAGTCGACCAAATAAAAACAAAAGAAAATATCGCTTTTGATACAAGTTCGATATTGGATATTTGATATCGATATATCATTAAAAAAGTATCGTCCAAAAATATCGATATATCGATGTATCGATATTTAATCGACAAGCCTATAAAACAGAATAAAATAAATATATAAAAGTAAGGGTACCCTACTGGTAAAGGGCTCCCATACAACAAACGTTTTACTGTTTTTTATAGATAATGGCACGGAACCCTTCGTGCGCGAGTCCGACTCGCACTTGGTCAGTTTATTATTTTATTTTAGTGTTCAGTTGGAGGTTTATGTCTAAAATACAAAAGCGAATCGAGAGCTTAGGGAGCTAGGCAGGTCTCGTAGGTATTAAACTATTGCATGCCCCAAGTCTACGTCGTAAACCTCTAAACTTATTTATAGTTGGAGAAAAAGGAAATTGTAAGGAAAAGCTTTTACAATGTTCAACAAAAAGAAAATACAGGGTTTAGAACGTTTCCTTTGAATCGAAAAGAAAATTCAGCTTAGACGTCATGAAAGAGAAATAATATTGAGATATATTTTTCGTGTAAAATACCAGAAACAGCTTTGGGGGCATTGACCTCTGATAATGTTAGAGAAATTACGACCTACGTAGCACAACATAGGGTTCAAAATCGGTAAAAAAAATAAAAAAAATCTTCATCTTATTCTTAAACTTAGTGCTAAGATGAACAGCTGTCGTTGTCCTGTCAAATTTCAATAATCCTACAGAAAAAAAGCACTATCAGTTTTTCCCGCCACCTTTATCACTATGGTATAAAAAGACCCTACCATCTATTCTCAGACATACACCAAACATTTATGAAAATCGGTCAAGCCGTTTGGAGTTTGGTTACAAACACTGTGACACGAGAATTTTATATATTAGATCTAATTATAGGTAACAATTTATACTATGTCCGAACTAGGAAGAATCTGTATCGGTAAAGGAAATATAAAATAGATTCACATGGAATAATATAGATTTTTGGGGACTAAATGGTTCTAAACTTTGTGTTTGTAGCAATCTAGAACGGCTGGATCGTTCTGCGTAGATACTGGACTTACCTTTGAATTAGTATCGGTAAACTAGGTACCTATGTTCCAGTACCTTTTGAGAGTAAAAACCACGACCGGCGTTTTTGCCGTAACTAACTGTTTAAGCGTAGTTTAATGATTAGATGAGGTCGATGACCCTAGATTGAAATCATTGTTTACGAAGTACAGTGACCGGATAAGTAGAAAATACTGTCTATAAAGTTCTTGTATCTTTTTAATAAGTTATTTATTGGAAGGAACATAAAATATATTTAGAGACCTACCTAATATTTAGTATATCAGATTTTCCGAAATATAGAACAAAATTCATCACATTTGAAGTAGTTTATTGTAACGTTACTGTTGGCAAAGTCATTAAAAGTCTTAAATAAGAAAAATTGTAATAGTTTTGTCTACAAAATTATGTTGTTTTTCTAACGCGACAACAAAAATTATAAAAAGTCACTTCCATCATTTATATTAAAGAAAAGATTATCCCAGATCAAAGCATAGTTATATGTTTTTTTGTTATTGTTTCTGCTCATTTTTCTTTTTTCTTATATTTTTGTACAAGTACTTGTGACTCTCAGTGGGTGTGACATACTGTGTGACAAAACTTCTATAAAATTTAAACCTGAGATGGTGCGATGCAAGGTATTACTGACTAAATACTCATCACTACATAGTATAAAGCAAAGTCGCTTTCCGCTTCCCGCGTCTGTATGTAATATGTATGTATGTATGTTTGCTTATATCTTTAAAACTACACAACGGATTTTGATGCGGTTTTTTTTTAATAGATAGAGTGATTCAGGAGGAAGGTTTATATGTATAATAACATGCTACCCGTGCGAAGCCGGGGCGGGTCGCTAGTAGTTACTAAAAGCAACTGAAAACTCGATTAATTTAAATTATAAATGTAGTATTCGACATCCACGAAATAGGGAATCCTAGTGTAGGATTATAACTATGTTTGTATGTGCTATTATTTATTTATTACATGTAACACAGCATCAGAGAGATGATTGAGTAATTATGGACATATTTATGGATACATACATATTTATGGAGATTCTCCAACAAATCTACACAAATATGGAGCAAAATTCCAAAATACCTAATTGTGGCTCATGAATGGCATAGCGTGAGCAGCAAGGCAGTGACCTTGTGGAATACTCGCTGGCTCAGGCTATTGCACTACCTCTCCCCCCTTTCTCCACTACCCCCCCACCCTCTGAGGGGCGCCCCGCAAGTATTGAGTCCCATGCACTTCCTTCCGACCCCGCCCGCAATGGACCTAGTTCTCGGTTGTGTTAGGTTATGATTTGGATGATGTAATAGATGTAAGTTCCAAGCTTTATCACGAGAGGGCTTCACTTTATTGGGCTCAATAGAGTTTTGAGCTTATTCTTTATCCTGCATTTTAATCCTGTAAAAAAGAAAAGTAGAGAAAAAGGTTTTATGCAAATACGTCGTAAAAAAAACAATTGGTGCTAAGTACCAACCAAGGGTTCTTTAGATAGCTCGACTGTTTCTTGGGTATTTTATAAATATCGTGTCACCACGGTACCTACCTAATATTTAGAATGCTTATCGTCCAGCAATTTAAAAAAATAATTTTTAATTTCTTTAAAAATAATTCAACTAATGAGTCAATCGATATTAAATTGTCTAAATTGAAGATTTAAAAAAATTGTTTCAATCTCTACAATTATTATAAAAATAATATCAGTCTAATGTCTGTGTAGGGGGAGTAAAGGAATACACTCCGCCCCTAAAAGGGGGGATATGGGGGGGTTAGTTTTCTCGGATTTCGTCTAGGTTGAAGGACTGTCAAGTGGATAAATCTCATTACGGAAGACTTTTTCTGATTTCGAAATAAAAAGATTCTTTAAAATCTCTTTCAAATTGAATATTTTAACGATATTACAAAGTTCTGTCTCACAATTTGCATTTACGTTCAATTGATTTTTAAACTTATAGAAAATGTTATTTGAAGATAGCTTGTTTGCAGAACAAGCTTTTGAATTTATGCACTTAAAGGTCTAAAAGAGCTAATTCGTAGAGCCAACTCGATCAGATGGCGAATTAATTTTCAAAACACCTTCAATTCTTTATGCTTAAACTAGTACTGCCGTCCGATCACTAAAACACACATTTAACAGCATGGGTCGCGGGGCAGACCATAATGACCACGATATGGTTATTGTAACATAGCCGAAACGTCGGGAAAGTAAATTAAAGGTAATTACGTGATGAAGACCCGTGTCAAAATCAAATGTTACTTAACGGCCTTTTAGTGATCGGACGGCAGAGTAGAAACCCTCGCGACTTTGTTTATGTGAAGTTATTTTTTAACAGACCTCTACCGCTGCTGCACCTTCTTAGGGTTTAAATTTCGGGAACTCTTTTGTTAGTGCTGCCCTACACATCAAAAGGACCAGTGTTTTAGGCTGTGCGTTGATAGATCAGTCGGAAACGAAGAGTTTTATTGGTAGGTATCGATATTTAGATTAGAAGGAAAGCGGAAAGCATAGCATAAAAATTTCATATGCCGAAAAGGTAATCTTCAATTCCACGTACTCAGAGATCAACCACGCGCATAAACATAATTTTCACCTTCGATAGTGATGACGTGATCATTTTCACCGGTAGGTAAGTAATGTGTCCCACATCGGGCATTCCCGGGACACGCGAAGCGGCGGCACGTTTTTGCGGCCTGATTTGAATTTATAAAGTGGTCCAGGCAACAGCTGATCGTGCGGCGTTGCCACTCCGCACTACTGCGACGTTGCCGCTCCGTGCCCGCCAAGTCTCGAGGCGATCGACCGGGCACCCTCCCTCCTCCATTTTCCAACATGTACCCTTTATAGGTGTCAAGACTGTTTTTGGGAGTAAATTTTCCGCATATGTTCTATTGAGGTTAGGCGGTCGATAGCCGAGGAACAAATACGAGGCTTTCTACTGAGGCCCGGTGATGCCGAGATCTATCTGTAGATAGCAGGCATGTATAGATAGTAGATTGTTGGCATGTTGAAAAGACTTGCGTCGTTAGGGGCTGCTAATGATGCATCTGTTGCCAACGGCACAGATCAAATATGTACCTACAGTACGTGCCAAAGATGAGATGGTATGTTCGTTAGCGTTAGGTTGCAATTTGAGTTTCCATGAATCATAGAACCTGGAAAGATGTATGTCATGTCTCTCATTAGCTCTGTATAAACTCTGCGTGACCTTTAGCTTTTTAGCTTTCTACGAGGAATAATGTGGAGCAAACAGTTTCTAGAAACATCCGTTTCTAGTCACGGATTCACTAGGGGACTAATGGAGTCGCTCAACAACTATGTAGATGTCTCGGGGACAACGTTGTGAAACTTTTTACAGACCACATTAAGAACTAAGTGATAGAAATGACGCCCGAGATGTCCCGCGTCACGTACATTGAGTTTTGCGGGACAAAATGTCCCGTAGTGTTTCCGTGGCTTCACTGACACAGCGCAACTTAGAGTGCAAAGTGCAATTACTCTAAGAGAAATAATGATACGATCAATACCATGACACAGTTGTTTCATCTACGTGTTACTTTATGGTTCGATCCGGAGTAGCTTTGTAGACTATTGAGTGATAGTCAAGTAGCCTGTGTTTAAAATAAATTATTATTGGTGGTCATTTAACACAACGCCATTAAGCCCCAAACGAAGCAATGCTTGTACTATGGGGACAAGATGACTGATAGAATACATACCTATTATAATACTTTTTTGTAGATACATAGGTTATCTACATAAAATAAACTACATATAACACCCAGACACAGAACAAACACCTATATAATTAAAACTATCGTGGTTATTTGAGGAAAATGTATATAAAAACCCGGCCAAGTGCGAGTCGGACTCGCACGAAGGGTTCCGTACCATTATCTATAAAAATCGGCAAAAAAACACGTTTGTTGTATGGAATCATTTTAAACAGAAATACGGCAAATTACCACGTTTTTAGGGTTCCGTACCCAAAGGGTAAAAACGGAACCCTATTACTAAGACTTCGCTGTCCGTCTGTCTGTCCGTCTGTCCGTCTGTCCGTCTGTCCGTCTGTCCGTCTGTCTGTCTGTCACAGGGCTGTATCTCATGAACCATGATAGCTGGACAGTTGAAATTTTCACAGATTATGTATTTCTATTGCTGCTCGAACAACAAATACTAAAAACAGAATAAAATAAATATTTAAGGGGGGCTCCCATACAACAAACTTGATTTTTGCATTCCAGCGCCATCTAGTTTCATGTGATGTTACTACGTTAATATAAGTACTTTTCGCGATCTCATGCGACCGCTCGGGGTTTGAGAGGTAAGATGAAAGAGGTTTGCAATTCCGCTGGCAGGTGGCGCTATTTTACCACTATCGGTAAAGTTAGTCGGTAAATAGATGGTACTTCACATGATCGACTAAAAAGTTTGAAATTGAATTATTGAATTCATGTAGTTAGGTAAATAGGTACCTAGGTAGATATTATTAATTTCAAATTAATTTCGAGTTTGAATCCTGGCCGTGCATCAATGGATATTTCTGTTCGAAAAATGTACATGCGTGTTACACGTGTTTATAACGGTGAAGGAAAACATCGTGAGGAAACCTGTTTGTATTCTTGAAAGCGGCGACGGCTTTGCAACCTGTCACGTGTGGAATGCTAACTACGTAGTTAGGTAAATAGGTAGGTTATGAGATATTATGAATTATTTTTTATGTTTCTAGGGTTCCGTACCTAAAGGGTAAAAAACGGGACTACTAAGACACCGCTGTCCGTCTGTCTGTTACCAGGCTGTATCTCGTGAACCGTGATAGCTAGACAGTTGAAATTTTCACATATGATGTATTTCTCTAAAAAGAGCATAAAATAAATATTTAAGTGGGACTCCCGTACAACAAACGTGATTTTTTTGCCGTTTTGATAATAGTACGGAACCCTTCGTGCGCGAGTCCGACTCGCACTTGGCCGGTTTTTTCTTGTATTGCTGACGTTTCGAGACAATTCAGATGCTCTTCATCTTTAACACCAAATGTTTGTGCTTTTTGGCGATCGAACCCACAACCAAAGAGCATATAAGTCCAACCTATGCCGTCTCATTAATAAACGTAGACTAGCGCAGGATTAAATTTAGTCCAACGCTTACGTTTGGACTAATTCAATATTAATAAACAAGGATTAGAAATGGAGTTGCTTACATTAAGCTGGTATTAACAAGTCTTGGTGTAACCTTAGATGATCTTTGGATAAGTAAATTTTTATTAATAGCACCGATGGAGCGGAAAGCAGAGTTACTACCAACTGAGCTGTGAGGCCAGTCTAAATAAGTTAAAGACAAAGTGAAACTTGAAAGCAATAAGTCATGGTACGAATTACATAGATTATAATCTACAGTGCAACGCCCCTGCACTAAAGGCTGTGTTCCCTAGAACCAGCAGCCGTTAATATCGGCCGTCATAATACGGCGGTTTTTTTAATAAAAAATTATGTATTCTCTGTCTTTCTTAATATAAATATTGCTTAGTTAGGGATTGGATTGCGTTGCATGAAATGGCCACCGCTTATACGTACTTTAGGTACTTCTACTGGGCAGTCAGGTGAGAAGCAATATTTCATTTTCGGAATTTTGAATTTGAATATTATCATCAATATCAACAGTCATCCTTTACCAGCTGTCTTATAAGGAGCTGCTTGGGCGCCTTTGATCTCTGACCCTGCATTGCTGAGGCAGACGAACATACCTTCACAATACACACGGCATTCACGCCATCATGTTTATTTAGTCACACGATTGTACGGGTAAGTATATTTTGATGGTATTATTCTCTTCAAAATAGTTTTAGTACTTTTTAAATAGATATACGGCTAATTACTGCGTTTTATCTTGTATTGCTGACGTTTCGTGAATGATTACATCAAGGGAAGTTTGAAAGTAGCGCCCCACCTAAATATTTATTTTATTTTATTCTGTTTTTAGTATTTGTTGTTATAGCAGCAAAAGAAATACGAGTACATAATCTGTGAAAATTTCAACTGTCTAGCTATTACGGTTCATGAGATACAGCCTTGTGAAAAACAGACAGACAGACAGACGAACAGCGGAGTCTTAGCATTAGGGTTCCGTTATTACCCTTTGGGTACGGAACCCTAAAAATGAGTTGTATATGGTATGGGTATGTTATGCGAAGGGAAGAAAGGCATGTTACAAGAAGAGTGATGGGTATGGATGTGAATGGATACAGGAATAGAAACAGGAATAGAAGCAGGCCTAAGAAGAGATGGATGAACTGCGTGAAAGAAGACATGAGTAAGGCCAGGGTCCCACGGCGCGTAAAACGACGGGCCGCGTCGGATGACGCTCCGCATGTGTGCGTCCGACGCGTCGCGTACAGAGCGTTCCGAGCACGGGCCACCACGAATGCATCGTTCCCACGGCGCGTCCGTCTGCCTTGGCGCGGTCTGGCGCGTGAAAATGCAGGCCGTGGGACCCCGGCAAGAAAGGTGTGAATACTGCGATGACGAGCGATAGGGGAGTATGGAAGAAATAAATATGTTGCGCCGTACTTGAGTGCAGTGCAGGCAAATGATGATGCTGACGTTTCGAGACAATACAGATGCTCTTTATAATGAGCATCACATCAAAAAGTAGTCGTGAGCGATGGCCCTTAGTTCATTATTAATAATAATAATAATATAATAATAAATATTGGCGGACTTTACACACAGCGCCATCTAGCCCCAAACTAAACAAAGCTTGTACTATGGGAACCAGATAACTGATAGAATACTTGGATACTTTTTTTTTTTTTGTAAATACATACTTATTATACATATGGCCCAATTCAGAAACAGTGCTTGGGTTTTTCGCACCGCGGTTCGAATCGCGTGTGGTGCGAAACGACTAAAGACCCGACACAGAACAAACATCTATGTTCATCACACAAATATTTGCCCTGGGTGGGGATCGAAACCACAACCTACAGCGCAGAAGGCAGAGTAGGTAACTACCGACTGAGCTGTGAGGCCAGTCAATTTTATTCTTCTCCGAGTAACTCTAGATTCCTATGTAAGTAGAGAAGGTGCATTATTTTGATTTCACGGCAAAATTGGCGCTGCAAAACTTTCAGAGACTAGGTATTTTCTACTAGTTTTTTACATTACGAACGTCCAAGTTTGAGCTTTGCAAAGACTACAAATTATTCTGATAAGTTCCCAGGGATAGTTTAACCTCAGGGATGAGCGGATGGCTTATCTATGACGTCAGACCCAGCTTCACTCGGATTATCTAGATAAGTAGGTAGAAACTTCGAGCGGAGGAAACAGGAATTATGAAGAAACTACCCACCTACTGCAACATAATAAGTAGGTTGATGTTATGTACCTAGCAACGGGGATATTTTATCAGACGGACCCCGACGTCGAAGAATTAAGTATGCGAGCGTTTCTGATAGAATCTACCTACTTTTAAATGATTCCGGGACTGAGTGGTCTACGTGTCATCTCCAAATAGATGTTTGTTTCATACATGTATAACACTAGCCGACCCGTGACAGACGTTGTTCTGTCAAATTTTAATAATCGCATAAGCAATTTCAGCCAACTTCCAATTTTTTCCCTACAAACCTTGTACTGATAAAATAAATTACGAATTTTGGTAGAATGCGTATTATTCATTAGTCAAAACTGCGTTGCTATGACGACTAAATGTTTTTAGTCTGTGATGTCAGGTTTGTTGCACACCAGCGTCATCTGTACCAAAATCATCCTGTTTGCGTTTTTTTTGTGATAGTAATATAGTGTTAGGACTTGCTTCTTACTACCCTCATTAGACATCTTCAAGAATATCGGAGCCGGGTATCTGAGAGGTTGCATACCGTACTTGGGGATTACAGTCGTTATTATTTTAAAATTAATAATTTTCGTATTTTTTAAATTATTTTCATCGTAGGTAGGTACTAGGTATACCCTTCAATAAAACCTACCAGCAAAAAAGCTACCTGGAAAAGATAGGTTGGTAGGTAACTCGTAGATAAGTAGGATTGGTAGTTATGAGGCTTCCATTTCCGATAGGATTCCCGCGGATTTAAAAGTAATTTAGGATAAAAGTAAGAGGATAAAGCATATAGGTACTTCATTAAAGACTGAAAAATGCGGTGTTATTATAATGTTTAAGTCATTCTATAATATCACTATCACTACATAGTATAAAGCAAAGTCGCTTTCCGCTTCCCGCGTCTGTATGTATGTATGTTTGCTTATATCTTTAAAACTACACAACGGATTTTGATGCGGTTTTTTTTAATAGATAGAGTGATTCAGGAGGAAGGTTTATATGTATTAAACCCGTGCGAAGCCGGGGGCGGGTCGCTAGTTATAAATATAAATGCGAAAGTAACTCTATCAATCTGTCCATCTGTATGTCTGCGGCGCAGGGCCGATTGTGATATAATATAATATGGATAGTTTAAAGTCTTGGAACGGACATTAACAACATATTTTGATTTTCAGTCATTTTGTTTTACGATAAAGACGTCCAAAATCGGTTTCCTGAATTTAAGCGCAGTTAAAAGCTAGTATGCTTTATTCAAAACTAGCGACCCGCCCCGACTTCGCACGGGTTTAATACATATAAACCTTCCTCCTGAATCACTCTATCTATTAAAAAAAACCGCATCAAAATCCGTTGTGTAGTTTTCAAGATATAAGCAAACATACATACAGACATACAGACGCGGGAAGCGGAAAGCGACTTTGCTTTATACTATGTAGTGATGTTCATCCAAATCCGTTTGGTTTGGACGTGATTAAGCTACAACTACAAACATCTAAACATAAACATACAAACATCCTCACAGCTCAGTTGGTTGTAACTCTGCCTTTTGCGCTGTAGGTTATGGGCTCGATCCAAAGAAAAACATTTTTGTGATGAACATAGATGTTTGTTCTGTGTCTGGGTGTTATAATGTTTAATGTGTACGACGAAAACCTTTTTTTATAATATTTATAGTTAGAAAGAACTGTCAGTCTGTAAAATAAATGCCGTGAGAGAAAAGTGAAAAATTGTTTGTATTTTTCCTCGAAGAATCAGAAATATAGAGAATCACGAGGAATCGCATTCGTGAAGCTTCCAACCAGAACATTTGGTCCGTATGTCAAAATTAATTAATAAGATCACGACTATAATCCCCAAATACGGTAGACATCCTTTAGATCTCCAGGCGCTTAGATACTATAAGTATATATTTACAAAAATAAGTATAATTAAGTAATTATATCAGTAATCTGACTTATGCCGATGATCAACTTCGCAGATGGTAAACCGTGCTCTTGAATAGGGTACAACGTAATGTAAAACGCAGTCACGCGAGGAAGACCTAACAACGCGAACAGTTGTGCTACTTCGCTCATTAGCGTCAGCGGAACGAATCTGTGCCGATTAGACGCAGAGAGCGCAGCGAGCAGGTTACAATTTAATTTGTAGCTTTTATTTTAGACGAGAACTAAATTCCCAAATGCAGGCGGCCGGTTGAAAGCTAAATCCTTTTACAACGTGTTGTATCGGTCCCACATGAAGTGGGATAAGAGTTAGAAGATGATGATTATGATTGAATAATCGTTCGTAAAAAAATCAAACAGAATCAAACTTGTAATAACTAAGGGAGGTTCTTTCAAGTACTCAGATGCCTGGAACGACATTACTTTTGGCAAGTGGTCAAATATGCAGTAAATTAGCATTGAATATAGGTGACGTGAAATTTTTTTTTTGTTTTTTTTTCACTATTGGGTATAGTGCTTGTTTCCGGGAGTCGTCTTATACAACCTATAGCTACAAAAGTAGGCACTTTGTTGTTATCTCGACAGCGGCTTTATTTCCCCGAGTTTCCTTTCAAAACACTTTGCCCAATAACAAACCCAATAGAGTTGAAGCACTTTTTTAAACAAAGTTGGAAACAAACCAACCGTACAACAGGGTTACGGCAAGTCCTGAGTAAATTCTATTTAGAAAACGCAGTGGGATTCAATTTGGGAGGAAAACAAATGGAATTCGCATCGTGTAGTTCGAATACCGCAATACTGGTAATGCTGTTGGAATTCTTCAGGTAGCTACAGACTTTTCAGGTCACCATGCATAAGGAGACAAGGGGGGGAAATGCCCACAGCAGTCCTATTGTGTAAGCTCTCTGATAATTGTAATTGAGTTCAATTGTCAAATTCCCATTGAAACTGTCAAAAGACAATGAGATTATGTGTGAAAATGGTCAGCTTCAACTTGGTCAATGTTATGAATGCCAGTCTGAAGCATCATTTAATTTTGCATTAGGCCCTAGTGCAAACGCAAATGCAACTGTCATTCATTCATGACAAAATGTCCCCTAGCCACTAGGGGACATTTTGTCATTATTATTATTAACATTAGTCCTGCGACCTTGTCGCTCGATACGAATTCTACGTGCCAGTCGACATCGCGCTGCGACATACCTAATTTAATTACGTATGTTTCTTTATAGTTACAAATAAAGATTTTTTCTATTCTTTTCTATTCTACATGTCCCCAAGTGCAAATGCGGCATTAGTGTTTTGACAGTTACACAATAGAAATTTGACAGTTGAAGCTGATGGTTAACCGACGAAAAACGGAGAAGGTTCTCAAGTCGACGCGTATATAGATATACAGTCGTGGTCAACTAATTAGGGACACTCTTTGGTTAAACTGAATTGTGAATTTATTTTTTATTTTCCAACGAGTCTAAACCATATTCCATATCTCTTACATGTAAGTATAATTAGTCATTTATGTGCCCGATTATACAAACAATAACAACTTCTTAAACATTAAACCTCTTTACAGTATAGCTGATAGATTATCGTAGTGCTATTTGTTCAAATAATGCTGGCTGGCCATTTAATTAGGGACACTGAGATATTGCGTTCTATTTTCAAAATTTGAATCTCAATACTTTTTTACTTCTTCTCTTATTGTTTCGTGGTAGTTTTGGCGGCAATCCCGATATTTATTTTAAGTTTTGAAAAATATTTTGAAGAAAAATGGGTAAAAATAAAAGTTGCGATCCAACACTACGAAAAATTATCATGAAGTTTGTTGTCGAGCATGGTTGGCCATACCGAAGGATAGCAGAACATTTAAATTGTTCAAAAACTATGGTATACAATGCAGTGCAACATGTCAGACGCAATAACACAGATTTAAATGTGCCCAGAACAAAAAGATCGAGAAAAACAACTCCGCAAGAAGATCCGTTTCTAGGCTCTATTTTAATTAAACACGAAGTGTTTGGGACAGACGAAAGAGCTGGTGTCTCAGCGAGGACCGTTCGACGACGTCTGGTAGAAGCAGGGTTGTTCGGAAGAGTGGCTCGCAAAGTACCGTTGTTGAAGAAAGAACATAGAAATGCTCGTTTGGCTTTTGCACGTAAATATGGACATTGGACCTACGCCCAATGGCAACATGTATTATTCTCTGACGAGACCAAGGTTAATTTGATTTCTTCAGATGGAAGGCAATACGTACGGCGTCCAGTAAAAGCGGAAATGAATCCAAGATTCACAAAAAAACAGGTGAAACATGGCGGTGGAAACATTAAAATGTGGGGTTCATTTTCTGGACTTGGAGTGGGACCTGTGAGGAAAGTTCAGGGTAACTTAGACCAACATCAATACAAGGCAATATTGAAGGAAACGATGCTTCCCTATGCTGAGGAGCATCTCCCTATTATATGGACGTTTCAGCATGATAACGACCCGAAACATACCGCCCGTTCAGTCAAGTCGTTTCTTACCAGTCAGTCAGTATCGGTGCTAGATTGGCCAGCAAATAGCCCGGACCTTAACCCAATCGAGCACCTTTGGCACGAAATCAAGAAAAAAGTAGCCACTTATCGTACCACAACTTTAGATGAACTTAATGAAGCTTTTTGTGAGGCATGGGCAAACATTCCTGTCGAAACATGCCAGAAACTGATAATGTCTATGCCACATCGGTGTCAAGCGGTAATTACTAACAAAGGTTTTGCTACTGGGTACTGATTTTACACGTAATAAAATGGAGCTGTTAAAGATATTATAATACTGCAGATTATTAGTTTTGTTTAACTCTATTTTTCATTATAGTTTACTGTCCTTAATTAAATGTCCAGCTACAGAATTATACCTTAAAATTGAATACATGTTCAACCTTTGATATTAAATACTTTTTTCTATTTATTTATTCGTTTATTTACAGCCATTTAAAGCATAATAATCGGACCAAATTATGCAAATAATAGTTACTGAGAAATCAATAGGGTTTTATATTTGTATGTACATAACCGGTTATTGTTCTTCACTATCTTGCGTGTCCCTAATTAGTTGACCACGACTGTATATATATGTATATATATATATATATTATACTAGCGACCCGCCCCGGCTTCGCACGGGTGCAAAGCTGATACCAAAATATATTACAGAATGTCTTTGTATACTCGTTAACAGCATTTAAAATTTAAAAAAAAAAGTCGCGCTGATTTGAAATCTTAAAATTATCAGTGGTTCTCTAATATATTAAGCATGTTATTATACATATAAACCTTCCTCCTGAAACAATCTATCTATTAAAAAAAACCGCATCAAAATCCGTTGTGTAGTTTTAAAGATATAAGCAAACATACATACAGACGCGGGAAGCGGAAAGCGACTTTGCTTTATACTATGTAGTGATGTATGACCACGCATATATGTTTACCTGGTGATCCGATTTGAATGATTTTTTTTCTATGGTGTAGGTAATAGTCCCAAGTTAGTCCAATTTAAATTATATTAATGACTAATAGGACTTATATTAGGACTAATAGTTACTTCATAAATCTTAAAAACTAATATTGTCCCTTGACTTTTCGATTTGTCGAAACATTTTCGTCGGTTTTCTTTTTAGTTATTTGAAACGTAATTATTTTCATGTTAAAATTTTGTAATGTTTTGAAACGTTGCAAAATTTTAACATGAAAATAAGTACGTTTCGTTGGATTTAATAGACGCTCCTAAGCCTTTTGTAAAGTCTAGGTTCGTAGAAAGATAAGCTTTTCCGATCCTCCACTAGTGAGTTTCCCTCAAAGGCCTTACTCGATCTATACTCACGGTCTTCCTGATAGGCAATCAACGGGGAGCAAATAGGATTTTTTGCTTTTTAAAATTGAATCTTCAATATCCATTTCGTACAGATAGATAATGTTTACTATGATAGATTCGTATCAATATTTAAAAATAACCGATTCCTACCTAGGACGAATATTTGTGTGATGAACGTAGACGTGTTCTGTGTCTGGGTATAACACCAGAACACATTCTAATTAAATGTATTTTAAAACGAATTGTAATGGGATCACGACTGTAATCCCCAAGTACGGTAGACATACTCTCAGATCTCAAGGTGCTTAGATCCTTGTAGATGTCTGAAGGGGGTAGTTAGAGGCACGCCCAAAAATTATGTTTGGCACAATATTCACATTTAGCAGTACCTACTTAGCGTACAGGTTACAAGCCCATTAGTTATCTATTTCCCTTAGTACATTTAGCAAAGTTTTGTTAAATTTTGGGCTTGATGACACTGTGTGAAATTTCCACCAAGATTTATATTTTTTATTAAAACTAAAACGTTTACCATTGCAGAAAAACATTTCGTTAACTTTATTTAACTGTAAAGTAGTCCATAATTTTTGCATTTCAGAATCGTCAGTTGTCAGAGCTAAACAGGTAATTTGGAGCAATTTCTAAAATTACTGGAAAAACACCGGTAATACCCTCTTTAGCCATTATATTGTAAATATTTAAACATGATGATACCTAACCTATTTGAAAGTAAGTAGTAATGGTAGGTTAATGGATTTGACATTTGAATGGCCTGATTTAAAACCACCTACCTTTTAGTCTAAGAGCCCGCGACGCCCAGACCTTCGTTATATTATAAAAGCTGAAAATTCTTCTATATTATGTCCCCTATACAGGTATAAGCAAACCCAGCCTATACAACCTGGGTCGCGGTGGCTTTGGCAGGTAACAGGTAGTAAAGGTGAGTAAAATTGTGTTTCAAATTTGTGATAGTATAAAACTTAGTTTTCATATATTTTAACCTACAATCATTGGTCTGGTTTGATAACTAATAAAGAAAATCGAATAAAAGATCGTCTGAAAGTTGATACGCATAAATAATATGAGTGCGGTATGAAGAAAACTGAAGAATACAATTGTTGTCCTGAAGCAAAGGTTTGTACTATGGGAACTGTAACTGATAGATACATAAATACTTTTTCTTCAATAAAGGATTTTACCTACTTAGAGTGGGTTTCCAATGACGCGAAGCTATGTGGAGCGGACCCTGTTTTTACCAATCACACTGCTCGAAATAGTTAACCCAAAAATGTCTAGTGATTGGTCAATTAACGGTCCGCTTCGAACAGCCCTGCATTAGTGGAAACCCACCCTTAAGCTCGTAAGGAGCCTCCACTAAAACTAATCTATGTCACGAAATAATCTTCAAAATTGGTAGGTAGGATTACTATTTGCGCCGTGACCTTAACAAAGTATTAGAAACATTTCTCTTAAGCATCGTAAGCGGATCAAAGTATTACGTCGTAACAAAAGATACGTATCGATCGAGGCCCCAACTTTCCTTTGAACAATAGAGCACTTGGATAGACGGGAATCTACATACAAAGCCCAAAACAAAGATACATTGTACCTATACTAAAGTACCTTAGGTGCTTAGAACTTGTTTTCACAAAGGATGGATGTAGATGGACCGACCAATGGATTTTCTGTTCGAAAAATGTAACAAGTGCTCAAAACGGTTAAGGAAACCAGCTACTAGCTACGAAACTAACTACGGCAAAAATGTGGGTATGTGCCTAAATGTCCCTATGTAATAAGTATTTGTCTAACCCTTTTAGATGATTTAGAATGATGCGCGACACAACGTTGCAGCGTCACGTAGATTGAGCGTTGTGCTTCATGTCTCGGGACAAAATGTCTCCTATTGTGTATGTGGCTTGTTCAATATTATCTTTGTTAAAAAAATCTCCGATCTCTCGATGAGATGTCCAAGTATATTGGGGAACGTTGGCCTAGATTATTCTCTGGATATTTTTATCTCAATTTGCATAGAGCCTATTTTCTAGCTATTCTAGATACGAAAGCTGGCTTACCTATGTTGGTATGTAGAATACCTAAACGTGTATGCTTCAGTTAACCCATTGAGATCTGTAATCTTATCTAGAAATCTCTTTGTCCTCAACCTCTATTGTATGTGTGTAATTCACTTAAGCCTGGGTTTTCGGATAAAAGGCGACCGTCATGAAGACCGTAATTTGACGGCCATAATTTTCAATATCACAAAGGTCTGTCTGAAACTATGTCGCGACCAATCCCAAAACTGTTTGCAGTCCCCGAGATATCTCAGAATTTAGATAGGTATTCAGGGATTATTTCAAGAATACAGAGTTTGATGAATTCCCCAACTTTTACAATCAAACGTGACTCCGTCCAATACTTTCGAGATCACCACTAAGAAACAAACAGACGGCGACGAGGGACTTCGCTTTATTACATCTAGGTACTCGTAATACCAACCAATCAACCAACATGAAGTAGAGCATTTCACAGAATCAAACAAGATTTCTTACATTTCAGTCTTAAATAATGGCGCATGGTCAGTTTTGACCACATTAAACGCGGTTTCGCTTGTGGCAGTACCGCAGTATTGAGTACCGCCACCCACGATACCGGTAAGGAGTAAGGGGCATATTTGGATTAACACACCCGCTGTCACTGTGACGGGTGGACCCACAAGCAACGCTACAGGACGGTTGACATCACTAGTGAGTACCCGGCTTTTCGCAATCTCTCACGCATTCCTTCAGAAAGTGCCGATATAAAAGAGTGTGAACCCTTCGAGTTGAGTCTCCATATTACTGCCAGTCATCAGCGCGCGGAAGTGCGGCCGTCACAACGCACACAATCATCTTTTTTATGGCCAAAATGTGAAACGATGCTGTGTGGTCGTGCGCTTAATTTGATTAATGCCGGAAATTCGAGATAATTTTAATTAAGGCCTAACGCCGACCTTGGCAATAATTGTTTAGGGATATTCGGCACGTGCTGATATTTTGGTACAATTGTTCAGTTTGTTTTATTATTGTGTCCTTATCAGTCACCAGCAGAAGTAGTCACCATTCGGTACACACACAAGCTCGTGTCATTTAAACAAATACAACTAAAAAATAACTTCATTCTAACAATGAAGGACTTCATACACGGCAGCTATAATGTATCGAACAAAAACAATCGTCGACTGGGAGCCCCTTAATATCGAATTCATCGATAACTTGATATGAATCGACGAAGATATTTGACAATTACGTTTAAAAAATTAAAAACAAATCCGACTTCATGCATGTTGTTATAAATTGAATAAAATAAGTCTAATACAAAATTTCATCCCCTACTTTTAACTCAAATTTAAATTCAAATAAAAAAGAATCATCAAAATCGGTTCACCCAGTCGAAAGTTCTGAGGTAAAAAATATTTCAACTGAAAACCTCCAAATAATCCCCAAGTCGATTAAAAATAGGATTTTTTATTTAAAATTAGGACGCAACACAGCTTCAACAAAATGCTGAAAAAACTAAATCAATTAAATCAAGACGAAACCAATAAATGAATACAACCTTTATCTCTATAGCTCATATGGTAGGTAGAAATCTGTTAATCCTATTTTATAAATGGATAGAAGTTGAACGCTCTAACTAAATTAGTCTGTCATGAATGTTGAATCAATTTAAATTATGTAGATCACGAGCGCCAATTAAAAGCTACAGTACAGATGAACACATACAAGAACTGAGTAGAGTAATTTCATTATAACATTTGTGTGTAATAAGTATCTGGGGGCACGGCTGTGCCCCCGCCAAGTCAAGCAATAAAGCGGCACGGCTGTACCATCCTTTTCTCGAAGCAGTTCAGGCCATTTTCGACCCCCTATAACTTCGTTGTGGATAAAACTAGAAGCCTGAATTTTCAGTAACCAAGCAGTCACTATATAAACACGGTATATTTCAAATTTCATTCAATTTGAACCAGAAGTTTAAGAATTATAACTAGTCAAAGTTTCCTATTTTGTCACTCACTCACTCACTCACTCACTGACTGACTGACTGACTGACTGACCGATCATCAAAAGTTTAAGGCACTTCTAGCAGACATAGAAACTAATTGTGTTTCAAATTTGAAACACAATTAGTGTTTAGTGTAAAAATCCTAAAAAAACCTGCCAAGTGCGAGTCGGACTCGTGCACGTCGAGTTCCGTACCATTATCTATAAGTCACGTTTGTTGTATGGGAGCCCCACTTAAATATTTATTTTATTCTGTTTTTAGTAATTGTCGGTTTAAAGACTTTATTCTCATAAGAACATAATACAGTTCACTTAAGGCCCGGCTCACACTTACACACGTATTTCAATGATTTTCAGGTACCGATTTAAAAACCAGGAATCACAATTGTGAGGATATAATGATACAAAATTACTGATAATATATTCATCTTTAATAGTAGATAATAAAAACTGGCCAGTTCTATACAATATTTTCAAAAAAATACGTTTTTACCGTCGCAAGAACCGCTGAAAATGTCGAAAAATGGGGTCTGGTTAGGTACCAATATCTTTAGACCCACAGCATATTTTTATTTGAAAATAATACGAAATTGTAGATTTTATATTTCTCTATACCGCGTGGCATTATCTTGTTTTCAAATAATTTACTTTTTCATTTATGAACAATATAAAATGCAATAAAACTTCTCCATACATTTTTTCCATACAAAACTCACATTCACCTCAAGTCGGCACGTCAGTTAGCGCTCAGACGCGCTCGGGGAAGCACGTCCACGTCACATTTTTATTCGAATTTAGAGGAGGTCTTACATAATGGAATACCGGGGTAAAATACTGGACATGCAAAACTAATGATAACATTTGTATAATATATTGCCTTGAAGAATTTAGTGCAAGCCACACAGATGAAGGTTAGGTACAATGCATGATTTGTTGAAAGAGTTGGATGGTTTTTTTTGTAGAAGATGCGTTTCATCGAGTTTGGTTTCGAAACAATATGATAATAGTATACGGTTTTACCTTTTTGCATACGTCGCGTCGGAGCAAAATCGAAATAAGCCGATGTTTCGTATTTGATTGTTATTTTAATAAAAATATTAAATTTCAGGAAAATGTGAACCTGGTTGTGTCCCTAATTAATAATAAATAATAAAAGCTTTTATTTCCTTGCACAATATAAAATTAACTTAAATATGTATCTATGCATAGGTATATAAAATTATGTGTAAGGACCGCTTTCAGCGGTAAAAGCCTCCGCCAGCTCTATCCATTTTTCCCGATCTCTAGCGGCTCTGCTCCATGTTTTGCCTGCTACTTTCACGATGTCATCATCCCATCGCATAGCAGGCCTTCCTCTTCTTCGTTTTTTATGTATTGGGTCCCAATTCATAATTGTTTTAGATCACCTCTCATTTTGTAATCTTTGGATGTGCCCGGCCTATTTCCATTTTAGTGATAATACTTTCTGGACAACGTCTTTTGCTGTGGTTTTTGAAGTGTCCCTAATTAGTCCTATTAAATAAATATAAATGTTGATTTGATACATTTCTGTTTTGAAATGAAAGTTCTAAGGTACCATGATCCTTACCAGTATCATTTAGACCCGATCTACCCTATATTACCAAGCGTGTTTTTTTATACATGGATGGAAAAAAATGATACTTTATCTATAAATGGATTTAGAAAAATTACATAAATTTCAGATTATGAATATAATTTATAATTATTATTTATCTACCTTTAATATTATAAATCTTAAAGTTTGTGCGGATGTTAAGTATGTTTGGATGTTTGTACCTCAATCAGACCTAAACGACTAAACGGATGAAATTGAAATTTGCTGTCGATGTAAATATACCTCTAGCTTATAAATAGGCTATTTTTAATTAAAAAACACCCTCAAAACTATAAAAAGACTCCGAGTGCTGGTGTGCAACAAATCTAGCATTAATCAATTTTGACGACTGATGAATGACTGACGAATGATACGATACGCATTGAACCAAAAATGTTGAACCTTCTAAAAAGGTCGGTATTTGTTATTATCAAAGCAAGGTTTATCTTGGGGCACGGTAGTGCCCCCGCCAAGTCAAGCAAAAAAGCGGCACAGTCGTACCATCCTTTTCTCGAAGCAGTTCAGGCCATTTTTTAGACAGACAGACAGACATTGAAATCTCACAACTTTTTACGATAGAGAGAGAGAACTGATGGGTTTTTGGTTAAATTATACACGATCTGGGTGATATATATGGATTCTTTATTGTAGAGATATAGAACACGACCAGCCGTAACAAGCGAACAGGGAAGAGAGACTGACATCGACAGATTATCTCTGGTCATCTTAGGCTACTTATACAATATCTCACAAGTTAAGTTTACTACTTCATATTTACTAGACAAAAAAGATGCATTAGATCGATGTTTAACCTGCACGTTACCGACAGTTGCAGACCTTTGTTCATTGAGCACAAGATTCTAACGCTTCCGTCGTTATATATATTTGAAATGGCATTATTTGTTAGAAAACATCCCCATCTTTTCCCACGAAAAGCTGATTTTGTAGTGCGAAATAGACGTGATAGCAGTAAACTCCAAATGCCTAAAACTAAAACAGCTTTCCTACAAAACAGTGTAGTCTATATGACACGTAAAATCTACAACAAAATACCTAAATCATTAAAAGATCTTGACGATAATATATTTAGAACTAAATTCAAACTATTATTAATCAACAAATGCTATTATAATATTAACGATTTTATGACAGATAAATTTTGACATTACCATATTTCTATTGAGCCTGTTACTATTATTACTTTTTATTTTTTTGACATTAATTATAATATAATATTGTCTTTATCTTACTATAACATTTGCATGCTAATTTTAGTAGAACATAATTGAATCTAAAATATTATTTATTATCATCTGTGTAACCTACATTGTGTTCAAGCAAATAAATGATCTTTATCTTTATCTTTATCTTTACTACACACGAGCATAGTTCCAACAAAAAAAAGACAAAAAAATAAACTGAGTTGCGTTGCGAGAATTGGCTTTTTATTTTTATTTTTACAAGTTGTTTTTGATGGCATATACTTAAGAAAAATAAAGTGTCCTGAAAAATTGTTTAATTCTAAATACTGAAAGTGCTCTTTAGTGTTTCGTAGTTTACAAAAAACCCTTATAGTTTTGCCATTTTCGTCCATTCGTCCGCAGCTTAGCTCAGATACTCTTAGTACTAGAAAGCTGTAATTTGGCATGAATATACATTAGTCACGCCGACAATGTGGCAGAAATAAATACATATTTTCAGATGTTTTTTTTTCTCGCATACTCTCCATGTCTTTGGATAGGTCTTAAAAAGTATTGCAGGTTTGTGATGACATTTAGTACAAATACAATGGAAAATATGAATTTTTAAAAAGAGCTGGTCATCTCTTTTTACAAATTCATATTTTTTTTTTCTGGAAAGAAAATATTATGGAGGGTTATTTAGTAAAGTTTTACAATAATTGTTTAATTCCAGAACTTGTTGACCCTCGCTACGCGCGGTCTATGGATCTTCGAGATCATAGCTCGCACACAATATTCAAAAGCATACCTACATATTTTATCAGTATTTCACTTTCAAACTTTCTGTGAGTGGTACTCGAAACGTTGACGGTGCCGTCATCGATTTTAGATGACAATAAGTTTTTTTATTAAAAATATATTTTTTAAATCAAGCTTTTGTAATGTCTAGTGCTCTAGTTCTCGTCAAGATAAAAATAACGAGCCCAAACGCGACGTGGTTATGTTGTGTAGTTGAGGAGTTCCGATGGCTACATCCGACCTCCATCATCAGACCAGCTCACTAGTACCATAATTTTACATTGTCATTGAGATTGATAGGTATGCAAAGTTTTGCCTCAATTCGACTATTTAGTGAAGGGTTCCGTTGAACAGCTCCTGACTCCATCATCAGATCAACTCGCTGTCACCATATTATGTATGCAACATTTCAGCTCAATCGATTGGGGATAACTGCTTAAAATTAAGTTGCAAGATTCCACCTTATCAAACATACATACATAAATATTTACATAAACTGCAAGTTAAATAAGAGCTTGTAAAAAAACGATACTTACCGTTTTGTCATAATGTATTTTATTAGTAGGTACCTAACAAATATTTTTTGCACAGTCAAATATTAGTAACTGTGTAGTAGCACTTTACGATTTGTAACCTGTCTTATAATAAATATTATTTTTTTCTATATTTATTTTCTTTTTGTCAAGTGCAACCTATAAAATTATTAAGTACATACCTACCTATACAAATATGACATACCTATTGCACCAAATATTTTCAAGTATCAAGACTAGTTATTTAGTCTTGGTAAATGAAGTGTGAAGTAGCTTCAATGTGTGCGTTTGCACTATTCTTAGTGTGCGGCCACAGAATACGACCGAGTACAAAAAATGCGAGCTGTCATAAATTTAACAGGCACCTTAAAATGAGACATTAGTGTTACTTAAATAAATTAGACTTAAGTTAAAATTTAAGCTAGTGGCGAAGCATGCAAAACATAATATATATATTTATTTATAAGATTATTACTCTCTTCTCCCTTTTACATAAGCGTTTAAGTTGTGGTCATAATATGTTGTTTTAATTGTTTTTTGTATATGTTTAGACTAACACATTCTTTGATACTGTTGGGTAGTTTGTTGTACATTTGAGTCCCTTGGAATAATAAGTTCATTCTTCCATACCTTTCTGTTCGGGGGGGACGCACGTAAAGTTTATTTTTACATCTTAGATTATATTTGTATTTTCTAACTTTTAGTTCTATGTTTGTTTGAATAGTTTTATTTAGGTTTTTTATTAGGATGCATGTTGTGTATTTATATGTTTGTGTTATGTTTAGTATTTTGGTATCCTTGTATAATAATTTTGTCGGTGTTAAGTAGTCGTAGTTATATAATCGTTTGACAATTTTATTTTGCGCTATCTGTAGGTCCTTAAGATAAGACTTTGCTGCAGATCCCCATACTTCAATTAAATATTCGAGATGGGGTCTAACAAGAGAATTATAAATTGTATCTTTTATCTTTGGCGGCACACAGTTCCCCATTTTTCGTAAGGCTCCCGTAAGCGATGTTAGTTTTGACCGTTTAATATTCTCAATATGGGGCTTCCATGACAGTTTGTCATCCAACAGTAACCCAAGATACTTCTCTGTAACGGACCGACTTAAGTTTGTATCATTTAATGTAAGAGGAGTAAAGACAGGAACTACTTTATTTATGGCCGTAAAAATCATGTAAGATGATTTTGATGCATTTATTGTAAGGAGATTATGAAGGAACCACTCTTTAAGTAAATTTAGATCCATTTGGGCCTTATTTATAATATCGTGAATGGACTTGCCATAGTAAAAAAGACACGTGTCGTCTGCGTATAATGTTAGGTATCCTGTAAGGCCGATTTGATTTATGTTGTTTACGTAGATGAGGAACAGTAGGGGACCAAGAATTGAGCCTTGTGGTACACCGCACGTGACCTCCCGCGGAGTACTTACGTATCTTCCTATTTTTACTATTTGATGTCTGTTGGTTAGGTATGAGGAAAATAGGTCATACGCTGCTCCATCAATGCCCAGATTTTTTAATTTCTCAAGAAGTTTTGGGTGGCTGACAGTGTCAAATGCTTTTTTTAAATCGATAAATACTCCTAGGCATATATTTTTCTTATCGATGTTTGTCTTTATATTCGTTATCAAATCTACTGTAGCTGATAGTGTGTTCGACTTTTGCCTAAAACCATATTGCTGTTCTATTAAGAATTTTTTGTCGTATAGGTATTCATTTAAACGGGTGTAGATAATTTTCTCAAAGATTTTGGATATTATAGGCAGTACAGAGATTGGTCTGTAGTTGGTAGGGTCAGACTTTGTTCCAGATTTGTAAATTGGTGTAACTTTTGCTAGCTTAAGATTATCTGGAAATACTCCTACTTCAAGGTATTTATTTATGCAGTCTGTTAAAGATTTGACAATTACGGGTTTTATACATTTTATAGTTTTAGCGCTTATTTCATCGGAGCCGGTACTAATATTAGTCTTCAGGTCGTCAATGACTTTAATAACCTCTTTAATAGTGCAGGGTCTAAGTTGGTTGAGTGTTCTGTCATGTTTATGTTCTACATTATACATTAGTGTGTTGCCAGAGTGATTGTGATATTGAGTGGGAATTTTACTCGCTAAATTAGTGCCAACAGAAGCAAAAAAGGTGTTAAAGATTTCACAGATTTCGGTACCGTCAGTTATTGTTTGAGAGTTTGAAATGATTTTAGGGAGTTTACAGTTCGTTTTGAGCTTATTTGCAGATAAAGTGTTGATAAGCTCCCACATTTTTTTTTGGATTATTTTTACATTTTGTAAACTCTTGGTAATAGTATTTTGTTTTGTCTGTTCTTATCTTCTTCCCAACCTTGTTTCTTTTTGACTGGAATTCTTTTCTTAGATTTACATTCTCCTTATCTATCTTCAGTCTTTTCCATAATGAGTTCCTTTGGTTGATCATGTCGATAACTTCTTTGTTAATCCAATCATCCTTTGGGAGGTTCATTATTTTGGTTTTGTAGGTTTTGTTTTCCTTTATATGCGTCCTTATAAAATCTTGTAGGATGTCATAATCATTTTTCTCATTTTTGTATGTAGCTTCTTTGATTCCTTTGTATAGGTTGTTGTAGTCAATAGCTTCGTACTTGCTGCGCTGCTTTGTTCGTGGCTCAACATTAGAGACTTCCAGGTAGATTTGTTTGTGATCGGATAGCGACGAATCTAATAGTCCGAATCTGAAATTGTATTTGGTTAGGTCTGCTGTCACGTGATCCAAGATTGTTCCTGTGGTTGTAGTTTGTCGCGTAGTATACTGTATGTCTATTTTGTTAAGGATTTGATAGCCTGATTCTTCTATGATATCTAGATAGTGTTTTGTCTCAGCATCAGTAACGTCTAAGAGATCCAAGTTGATGTCACCAAATATTAGGGATCTTTTTCGCTTCTCCAGCTGGCTGGAAAATACGTCCAAAAAATTTTTTACACATCCAGGTCTGTAGATCGCTCCTATGTTAAGTGCCAGCTTCGGGAGATATATCCATAAGTAGTGGTTGCCGTCTCTGTATAATTCTTCTGTTTTCTCGAAACATAAGCTGTTATGTATATAGATGGATACGCCTCCTCCTCTACGGTCGCTTCTGTAGTTATACACATGGTCATAGTTTGGAAGTTCGTATAATTTTGCATCCTCATCTGATGTCAACCAAGTCTCGGTTATTATGAGAAGATGTACTGTGGAATTGATTCCTTTTAAAATGCACTTTATTTCGTCGAATTTTCCTTTTTTGCGTATACTCCTGGCGTTAGTGTAAAAAAATTTCAAAGATGATGAATCAGATGGTAAGTCTTGATATCTATTAGCTTGATAATGAGTTATACGTTTTGAGTTGTCCGAACCTCTCGTGAAGAACTGAGAATCTCTTTCTTTATTTTCTCTATTTATTTTTTGTTTGCAGGATTTTTGCTTACTTTTGTCTACGTTTTTAACTTTTGGAGAGTTTTGATCAGTCTCCTCTGCGGTAATCAGTCGTGTTGAATGAGGGATAGGAGTTTTCTTTGTTAATTGCTATACTTTTTCCTGCCCTGACGCGATTTTTTCAACTTCTTTGTTTGCATTGTAGTCGCTACTGGTCCCAGCTCTGGACATTTGTCCCTGTTGAATATTTTGGCGAGTAGGTTTGCTCTGGTTTGTCTGGCGAGTAGAGGTCCAGTAGGACGATATCTTATTTTTCTTTTGAGCTTGCGCAACTTCTTTAACTTCTTTCGTTGGGTGATTTGTGGCTGTTGGTGATTCGGAAAGGGTGCGTTTGTTGTTGCGTATATTTGTGGTTCTAAGCTCGTTGTTGTTGGGCGGAAGTATTAATAGTTGGTCGTATTTTATTACTACTTTGTTTCCATTTTCTCTTTCGATTTTTGCTTGTTCGTACAGCGTTTTTCTTTTTTCTAAAACTTTTGGCGGATAGTCCTCGGCGATTGAGTAATTAGTGTTTTGTAATTTTTTCCACGATTTCTGGGCTTCAATTTTTCTTCCGAGCGTAGTAAAGGTTAGTATCACGGGTCTGGTCTTGTCCGCTTTCCTTCCAATTCTCCTTACCGCTTCGATCTCAAGTTTTGTACAATTAATTTCCATTTCGTTGTTTATGATGTTTAGTATATTACGTACAAGATCATTGTAGCTGTTTTCTCCTTCTTGGACTCCAAATAAAATAAGGTTACGCTGCCTTTGTGTTCTTTCTAAAGTGTCTAAACGTCTTTCCTGATATTCATTTTTTTCTTCTAGCTCTTCAATTTTTATCTGTAGGTTTCCCACCATGACACTAATATTTTTATTGATGCTTTTTGTGATGTTTGATTCCATATCTCTTAGTGATTTCTTTGTGTCATTTACGTTTGTGTCATTATTTTGTTGTTATAGCGGCAACAGAAATACATCATCTGTGAAAATTTCAACTGCCTAGCTATCATGGTTCATGAGATACAGCCCTGTGATAGACAGACGGACAGACAGACCGACAGACCGACAGACCGACAGACCGACAGACCGACAGACCGACAGACAGACAGACGGACAGACGTACAGATGGACAGACGGACGAACGGACAGTGGAGTATTAGTAACAGGGTTCCGTTTTTACTCTTTAGGTACGGAACCCTAAAAAGTAGGGCTATCTACAAAAATAAATGAGATGCCATCAAAAACACAACTTGTAAAAAAAGCCAAGTCTCGCAACGCAACTCAGTTCTTCTACCGTAAAAAGTTGTGAGATCCATGTAATACCAAGTCGGTTAATTTATTCAGTCCCTACTTTAAGGGTCCTTCTGTCTTAAGTTATTACGTAAAGGTTAGCTAATTACGTAATAACATAAGTCAGAAGGACCCTTAAAGTAGGGTCTGAATAAATTAACCGACTTGGTATTACATGGATCTCACAACTTTTTACGGTAGAAGAACTGAGTTGCGTTGCGAGACTTGGCTTTTTTTACAAGTTGTGTTTTTGATGTTAAATATTCCCTAAAAATATCTTCCGAAGGTTTTCCAGGTAGGTTTCTATAGGGTCTTTGAATTTGGACGCTTGTTTGATAAATTATAACGGTCATGTTGTAGCAAGTCGAATTTGTTTTCAAGGAAAATTATAGCGTTGAATAACGTGTGCAAATCATCAAATTTTATTTTTGTTTTTGGTGGAATCATCGGTCTGTACTTCGTACGTCCAATTTTCGATATAACATTACCAAGCTAAACCGCGGCTCGCGCACAAAAAGTTCCGTATCATTATTTATAAGCCCTACTAAATATTTATTTTATGCTGTTTTAGTATTCGTTGTTAAATTTCTGTCTAGCTATCACGGTTCATGAGATACAGCCTTGTGACAGAGAGACAGCGGAGTCTTAGTAACAGGTTCCGATTTTACCCTTTGGGAACGAAACCCTAAAAATGAGAGGATATCTCACACACAACTTATTTTATTACATAAAACGTCTTAATGACCAAGTAGTGTTCACCAAGAAATGCCTATTACAAGATAAAGATAACAAAAACAGAATATATAGGTAACATTATAAGGTTCCTAGCATCTCGACGGTGTCTGTCACCGGAAAATCCTTATTTCACCCCGGAAGTAAGAAGGTCGCGCTAATACTTTTCCATTCTTTCCCTTCCAGGCTAGCCGCCTACGTAGGTACACTCGCTATCGAAAGTATCTGAGCAGCTCCGTTGACTAAATACACCACCGACCCACCAACCGTGCAAATCTCTGTGCAATAGTGCGTCAAAATTGTATGGTAAGACGAGTACCATACAATTTTGACTGACGAGATTTACTTATGTATATTAAATAATGATCGTATGCACAAGTTTATACTTATTTTTTAGGTAGATAATATTTCGTACGAATCATTGCTCCTATCGCTAGTTCGTTCTAGATATATGCATAAATTAATTTCAGCGCAGGGTGTCGGGCGAAGACTTTTTAAGTGTGCAAGTGTAAAGATGGGCTTCCGAGTATTTGAACACATGAGTTGTGAAGCTATTTCTAATGGCAAAGCCGTCGGACGTATCGCAATTTTGTAATAGAAAATTCTTTGAAAGCAGAAAAATGTTATTGGAAATTTCTACATGAGCGAGAATTTTACAATAGCGATACCGACTTGTATGTACTCAGATGTTTTTAAAAGTTTACGCAAAACGATATATTGGAAAAATATGTTTTGTTTGCGATTTTCATGCTCTTGCCATTACAAATTTAAAAACAACAATTTAATTGTTAGATTTTTGTATAAAAGTTTTTAATTGTTTTCACATAACAATTACATTATTGTTCGAACATTATCTACATATTCGAATATTATATAGAAGAATTTATTTTATTTTTGTTTGTAACGGATAAACTAAATAACTTACAGACCAAAAAATATTTGATCTATAATATAGCTACATTATCAGCGAGTGACTTATGCAATATTTTATTTAAAAAAAATAGTGATCGCCATTAAAATTGTAAGAATCTAAGGTATTAAAAAAATTGCCTATAATCTTCATTAGTATATCCGTGTGAAGCCGGGGCGGGAAACTTTAGTCACCGATTACAGGGTAATTATAATTCCCTTTGGTATTCATTATTACTCGTTGCTGGGACGTGCATACCTTACCCTTTTGTCCAGGCTATGAATATGCATTGGCATTTATAGGACCAGAGCAGGCTCCGAATTCTTTTTCAAAGTAACTAACTAATATGTATGTTAAAACCTCGTTTTATAGAAAACGAAGTTAAACTCGTATACCATTCCTTTGAAAACTATACATATAATAAAACTGTAGAAGAGTTCAATTCTGTACATTGAACAAAAACTAAAAAAAATACTCCTAGGGGCCTTTATACAAGTAACACAAACCAAAAAAAAACATTTTGAAATTTTTGTCTGTCTGTTGTCCGACTTTCACGCAAAAACTACTGGACGGATTTTGATGAAACTTTTTTGTTATGTAGCTATTAGTTCTCGGCAACATATAGGCTTTAATTTATTTTGAAGATTGGAATACCAGATGTGAAACTATCTGTCGACCAGCGAAGCGGGCACGGGTCAGCTAGTATGATAATAAATTGATAACGATTTAAAAATGAATGTCTATTAAAAATGTCATAAATAAAATTGTAGCAGTTAATAAAAATGCAAACGTTTGTGGCTCAATCACGCCGAAACGACCAATCGGATTTAGATGAAACTTGGAATATACATAGCTTATGCCCTGGAATACTTTTTAACGAGCTACCACGTAAGCGTAACCCTTGCAAAAGCTATTTTATACATCCGAAAGTTTGTGAGGATGTTTAGATGTTTGTGCCTCAATCACACCGATACGACCAAATGAATTTGGATAACGCTATTCCAGGTCAAGAACTAAATCTTTTCCATGCTATTATGGCATGTGGAATGATTTGCCCCTGACTGTCCCCTCAAGGATCTAAACGCGCCTAGAGATCGGAAGTCTACCATGCTTGGGGGTTAGTCGTAAAGCTATGTACATTTCTAAAACTACTGACTGATCTACGCACAGCCTAAACGACTGGTCATAGAAACTTGCAATTTGGAAGGTATTTTTCTTTTGGTATGTAGGGGTGCACTAAGAAAGGAATTTCCGAAATTCTACCCCTAAGGAGGAGCAGCGGGGGTTGGACTCTGTTTATAAATAAATTCATTTGAACGAAGTCGCTAGTGTTTAATAAAATAACTTAGTATTCATATAAAGGTTTACCACCCATTGGAGCGCGTTTGGCCTTTGTTTCAGCCATGAATATGCATTGTCGTTTCTGGCTTAAAGGTCGCTCTGCTAAGGGCAATGAACCGCTACTTCTTGCTACTTTTTATGTAAAACTCCTTACAAATGCAGTCTCTTTTGCATAGCTCTTTTGCAGGCGTTGCATTGTGAAGCACAAACATCCTCACAGTTTTAATATTAGTCCATCTAAATGTATATAACTCTTGCGTTACTGACAAATCAAATTCAAATTCAAAAATCATTTATTTCAATAATATCACAAGGATCACTTCGAAACGTCTTAGGAACTAGGTGAAGCTACGCCGATTCCTCGCGACCAAGCCTAGAAGAATCAGGCAACAAACACGGCTTGGGGTCTACCTTTTTTTCAATGATCCTTTCTTGACTGACTGATCTATCAACGCGCAGTCTAGTAGTGCACCCTAAAAAAAACACCAAATTCAACCCCTTAGTGGGTGCAGGGCTAAAGTCTGCTTGAAAATAACTTCACGTGAACGTAATCGCAATAGTTTTCACTAGTTATATAATATTAGTTGAAAGTAAGAATAAGTTGGATAGTGTAGGTTCTATAGAAAAACTAATTAAAACCATTTCCTGCCAGCAAATTTAATTTGTTAGGATAATTAGATTCCATAAGGAAGGTAAGGGCTCAGAGGTAATTTGAGGTTGTGTAATACTCATTTAACTAATTAGTTTTACCGTTACAAAACAGCCTAGTGAACAAAGCTAAGAGTTTATTGTTCAGTGTCGTAAAGGAATGAAATTGATTTGATGATTTTGGTCGCGTGGTGGGTGATCTTAGACGGGTTCACTCCCTACAGTGCCAGTGGGGCAAATATTCATGATCTGCAAATATTTCGATAAAACTTGAATTGGAACAGATCTCGTAGTGGTTTCTGTAGTACGTACTAAACAAACAAAGGCTAGTATTTATCAGGAATATGTTAGTGATTGTTGGGTGTGTATGTTTTGGTATTTCAATTATGTAAATGTCTAAAACAAGTACCTAAAGTTAGTTGAACTCTTGAACAAAGCCCTGAAATAGCAAGGTTCCTAAAACTCTAGGAAAGTCCCTAAGTTCAGTTTCAGTCGATCCATTCACCCAAAAGGTCTTTACCCGAGTCACACCACAACCTAAGTCAATGATCTGCGAACAGAATTCGGTAAGTAAACCAAATAAATGATGTAAGAGTTGAACGGACCGGACTCATTGTTAGACTTGAACCCATGACCTCTAATTCACAGCCGGCTGGTCGCAATGAGTTCTGATTTGTTTGGAAATTGAGAGGTTAGACGCTTAGACGGTAACATCCGCTCTTTTGACGCCCAGATTATATCAAATGATGATTTTCATAAGAAAATTGTTCATTCGTTTTTTTTAACTACAAAAATCACAAGGATCATTTGAATAGTTCTTTTTTTGTAAATCACGTTCATATTTTTTCCTCAAAAAAGGAGGAGGTTCTCAATTCGATAGATTTTTTTTAATTATTTTTTGTTGCCTCAAAACTCGCATTTATTAACAGATTTGGGAAATTATTTTTTTTGGTTGGGAAAATATACTTTCCTGTGGTCTTTATATCAATATTTGTAGGTAGCCAGTAAGTCTACATCGCGATAAGACTAGATCTCTATTGGACTAGTTATCCTGATGTTTTCTTTATTTAGTGTAGTTTCCAGACAGATGGGCTAGGATCGTCACGCAGTGGGTGCCTGAAGATGGAAGACGACGCCGAGGAAGGCCGCGAAGACGCTGGCGTGACGACCTCGAAACATTCCAGACTGGCTGGTGGGACGAAGATGTAGACCGCAAAGCTTAGAAGAGAATGGGGGAGACCTTTGCCCAGCGGTGGGACAATAAAAAAAAGGACTACCTACACTACAAACTCACGTGTGTTTTTATGGCCACCATTAGCACAATCTGGTCAATGACCTTCGGGGTGACCAAGGGAGGTCCAGATAACAGGTGATATCTTTTAACTTACTTTGTGTTGTTTCAGGCGCTATAAATTCACGTGTAAATTCAGGTAGATTAATTAGGTTGCCGTAGTGTAAACAAAATGTTTTTCTAGGAAGCTTTTACAAGGAGAGCTTAAGGTAAATAGTAGATTAGTAACAAGCCTTGTTATTTGTCAATTAATTCAGAGTAAGGAATATACTTATTTTACTCGTTAGACATTTATTAAGAGCGGCAATGGGCTTGCAACCTGTCACCTAAGGAATGCTAACTACTGCAAAATGGGGGTATGTCAAATGTCTTTGGACGTCTAACTACCCCCTTTAGCTATCTTCGATGATATAAGCGCCTGGAGTTCAGGGAGGATGTCTATCGATTTTGGAGATTACAGATAACTATAGATAGATTTTGACACGGGTTTTATCACGTAAATATTTCCTTTAATTTATTTTCCCGACGTTTCGACTTACAATAGCCGTGGTTGCGGGCAGATACTAATCACGATAGTTTGCAAAATACAGAGATCCTATTTCATTTCATTAATTTTTAAAATTTTCAAAAACCGTTTTGTCAACTAAATATAAAATACAACCTTGGATGCAGTACAACCATTTTCTTAGTGTTTTAAAGCTGTTCCTGAAAACTAAAGACACAAGTGCACCTACAATAACCATACTAAAACAGAAATGCATAATCCTGAAAAAAAAAACTTCTTAAAGCTTTTGTATCGATGAAAATGACAAAAAAAAATTCATGATAATAGTAATGCTACAGGCTATGGATGAGGCAATAATAGCCCCAAATGAGCTGAGTCCACAGTAAAAAATTATTATCTTTATTCAGGCATTTGGATTTTGGAGAAGGGCCAATTTTCACTTTTGTTTTCGTTTTCATCGGTGATAATCGAACAAATGCATGGTCTGAACATTTTTTGTTTATGAGATTTGCCAATACATTCGTTCCTATAAATATGTTTCCTATCAGAACATTGTACCGCGCATCACAATTTAATTAGAAGTGACGTGCACGGTGCAGTAAAATTTGTTACGCCTCAATAAAAGCGTCTGCTGTCCTCCTCTATACCCAGGGATGCTGTAAATCCGTCTCGCTCGCACACTGCTCCCTAGATACAGCCTTCAGACCAAGGGTTTGAGAGCTACATTGATTTTAACGGTCCCGGGAATTGACGCGTTTCGGGATACACACATCTATAATATAGAACATGCACATATACGTTCCAACTGGACGTATATGGTTATACGTATACGTATGTTGCTTGAATTCAATCAGTGATGTACGAGTGTGTACTATACCTATATCTACCTAGATATATGTATAGATAGTACATAGATACTGGACGTTTGATGCCGCAATGAAAGGGGAGGATACAGCCGACGGCTTTAATGAAACACAGACTAATTTGTGGTTTCAAATATACACGTACCTCTATAAGTACTAATGAAGAGACAGACCATGACAGACAGGAACTGTTTGTCTGTATTTTAATTATATGGACATCAAAGCGGACGAATTATTTGCTTCCAACCTCACCTAGCCTCTATTTACTACTACTAATAATATATTTTCTAGGCAGGAGTTTGACAATATGGCCGACCTTAGTAATTATCACTACATAGTATAAAGCAAAGTCGCTTTCCGCTTCCCGCGTATGTATGTTTGCTTATATCTTTAAAACTACACAACGGATTTTGATGCGGTTTTTTTTAATAGATAGAGTGATTCAGGAGGAAGGTTTATATGTATAATAACATGCTACCCGTGCGAAGCCGGGGCGGGTCGCTAGTTATGATTATAAGGTAAACTAGCAGACCCGGCCACGCGTTGCTGTGTCAACAGATATCGCTATCTATTAGAATCTTTTGGAGCTAACAGATAATTGTGACTGTCAGATAATAAACAAATAATTTGCAATAAAATAATATTGCGACTATAAATTGGGATGTAAGCTATCCTATCTTTCAAGTTGGATAAAACTGCACATGGTGTGCAAAGTTAGATTAAAATCGGTTAAGTAGTTTAGGAGTCCATCGCGGACAAACAACGTGACGCGTTATTTATATATATTAAAAAGAAGAAGATAAGATAATTAAGGGCGCTTATGGTTTGGGGCTGTTCTGCAACTGTGTGATGTAGGTATGTCATTTACTAATTATAATGTTCGGACGTGCCTTTGACCTCTATAGACATCTACATTCCTAGCTTGATGACCCGAGAAAAGTTTTTTATACAGAAATACCAAATTATGTTGCAGAAACGAAAAAATATATTTCTAAACTTTCCTAGACCAAAACTTCTCGTCTATATTCTACTACTCCAAATTTAATTATTGATGTTTCTTTCATAGACAAGTCTATTTCTCGGGTTAACAGGCTAGGCCTTCTAGGTTCTAAACGCCTAGAGATCTGAGAAGTCTACTTGGGGACAGAGTCAGTAGTCAGTACAGTAGTCTCTATTTAATATTTAGGGTTCCGTACCCAAAGGGTAAAAACGGAACCCTATTATTAAGACTTTGCTGTCCGTCTGTCTGTCTGTCACAAGGCTGAATCTCATGAACCGTGATAACTAGATAGTTGAAATTTTCACAGATGATGTATTTCTGTTCTCGCTATAACAACAGAAAACATCAGTATTCGCCGATCTGCCGTTCGATGCTCATGATGAAGCTCATCTAAATTGTCTCGAAACGTCAGCAATACAAGAAAAAACGTGGTAATTAGCCGTATTTCTATTTAAAACAGAAAACAGACTAAGTGGGGCTCCCATACAACAATCGTGATTTTTTGAACCCTTCGTGCGCGAGTCCGACTTGCACTATGCTGGTTTTTTTATTTTTTCAATGGTACTATTCAGTTAGGTCTAAAGTATCGAGCGCACACGTGGCTAAGTATGTAAACCAATTCTACCTGTGTTTGATATCGGAGAAATACCCGTGACCTCAACTCCCAACCCGACCTAGTCAAGGAACCTCAAGGTCTTCCCAAGGACGTTTCGAGAACCCGATACTACGGGTTGCGTAATTATATTACCTACGAGGTTCCTTTCCTTTCGGATAATATTACACAAAACTTAGTCCTGTTTTCACAGATAGTAGTTTTGAATTGAATGACTTTGACTTACTTGCGACGGGCTTGCCATTGCCACCTGTCACGTATGGGTTGCTTACTAGATATCCATCCACTATTAATGTGGGCAAGTGCCAATGTGTGGAACCCGCATCTGACTACCTAATTTAGACATCTTCAACATCATATCAGTTCGCTGTCTGTCACCATTATTATTGCAGTGTTACCTACCTTGTGTTTTTTTATATTGACTTTGAATAAAGTTTACCTACTCGTACATGAGTATGCACAATTTCAGCTTAATGATAACTGGTTTTTAATTAAAATTCAGTTTCAAGATTTGAACAAACCTACCTAGGAACTATTAATAACAAAACAACACAATAGGTAAATACCTACGAATAAGTAAAATAATAAAATATATCATGTCTATATCTAAATTTACCTAATATCACCTTAGTTTTTAGACAGGTAGGTACCTCTTGAACCAGGTTGTTTTGAATATATAAAATGCGTAGTACTAACTAAGTACGTGTCTAGTTAGATATTTCATTATTTTTCAAAAACACAGAGCCGCCTCATATTTAATTCTGTTTGCGAACAAAGTGAACTGATTCCTTACAATTCCATATGACTGTAAAGTAGTACTGATTAGTGCTTTTATTATTCATACTAATGTAGCTACTGAGGCATGCGGTGAGTTGGTTAGACCTTCCGATCCAAGGGAACCAACCCTTCTCTCAGAAATCTCAAATGGAAAAGGACAACTGGTAAAACCGTAATCTCGAAAACGTGTGTCAAAGAACACGTGTTACCGAAAATCTTACACCAACGAAGTAAACTAGAGGTGTAGTATAAAAAAATAAAGTGGGCCACAAGTAAAAATGATTAGTTTTATCGGAAAATATAAAAAAAACAGTGAAAAATACATATACAACAACTCTTTATATTGAACTTGTTAGAGTTTTTGCAGTGACGATCTAAAGAACAAATTGTCATGAAAAATAGTGCTTTTTATGGGGTATCTAAGCTATTAATTATGTAAGAAGGACGGACAGTTACCAGTGCCTACCTACTTAGCTATGTATATAGCTGACGTGGAGCCTCAATACTGGCAGGCAAGTAAGGTCGGGGAAATCATATTTTGAATTTATTATTTTTCTTGAAAAGGTCCAATATGATAGAATCATAAAGAGCCAGAGAAGGACGTAATACTCTAGCTAGAGAAATGAAATTAAATACATTTATTTATCAAACACAGAAGACACAAATGAAACATGTTGAAAAAATAATGATGTATAACAATAACATTTGACATAAAATATATATAGTTATAAGTGCCTACAGCTCCTGTGGCTCCGGATAAAATTACCCACACATAATCTACCCACTCAAATATGTTTCCGGTTGAAGTAGGTAATGAAGGTAATATATCGAAATAGCCAAAATATACGGAATTTCCCATTCTTGCCGACAAGTAGGAACCCAGGTACCGACCCAACAAAAACTATTCAGTGTTTTCTTGAAATACCTAAGTCTGTTATTTCAAACAAGGGCGTTTTTTGCGTCCTCTTCATGGTAGGTAAACGAGTAAGCGAATGCAATCAAAACCATAGTTTTAAACAATTTAACATGGTTAAAAGTTCCACAGTAATCAACAACTTTATATCGTAATTCTGACATGTGTCTATTTTAGGGTTAATTACCATTTTTTTAAACGGCGAAAAAAGAGGAGGTTAATAATTCGACATGTTTACCTTTATATATTTTTTATTTTTTTGTGAATCTTTGTACCTGGTAACCGATTTTGATGTTTTTTTTTCTATTGTGTAGAGAATAGTCCCAAATTGATGAAATGAAATGAACGTTATTAATGTAGGACTTTCATAAAACTTAAAAAAACCAATTATCGTCTCTTGACTTTTCGATTGCACGATACATTTTTGTCGGTTTTATTATTAGTTTTTTAAACGTACTTAATATTAAATTTTGAGCAGAACGCGTGTGAATTTCCAATTTTAGAGATGTCGGCAATGCATGAGCATTGCAACACATGACGTCCCGAAAATGGACGTTATGTAGCCCTGTTGTGAGATTTTCTAACTACAGTCTCTATCGAGTATTAGATATTTGTATGGAAGATTTTAGTTCAGTGCACCGCTAGAGGCGCTGTGCTGGATTCCATACAAATATCTGATTCGACGAGGCTTTTATCTTTGACCGCCTCTTTAAAACCTTCAACTTAGCTAATGTGTAGGTATACACGTAATTAACAAACATAACGTCTTTTGCAGCATAGAAGCGATCAGCTGTAAATCCTGCATGTTGCTTATTACATCGATGTGTCAGTCGTTTTGTTGGATGTTACCTAAATCGGACAAATACACAAAGAAAACGAAGCTTTCCTTTCCGTGATTGTAGGTACATAGGTACATAAAATCGATGTAGAAACTATAAATAAGTGCCATTATGTTATGTGGAACACAAATGTGATTTCCCACACGAATATTTCATAGGTCTCAATTCTAGACTTCGTTTCTGTGCAAGTTTTACTGATATAATAGAGGTAATTTACTTGGAATATTCCATGATACGGTTGGTTCTGGAAACCTGGTTTATGGCTTTTTGTATCTATTTGGAGTAATAAGGTAGTGTTTTACGGCCACTCTACAAAGTATATCCTAACTAAATACGATAGGATGTTGACTTTATCTACTCATTAGTCTCATAATAAATGCACTTAACAATAAAGATTCTTAGATGGTACGTATTTGGTAGGTACTTGGAAAAAATACATAGCAAAGGTCGATCGGTCGAACGAATATAGGACATGTTCAGTAGTGGATGTTCTACTGCTAAAATGGTTAATAAAGTAATTATTTCATAAAAGGAACATTATTACTTAAGTGGGTACCTTCCATTCATTTTTAGATTGGTAAAGATCGAATCTACTGCGCCTTCCTCGTCGGCATCTAACTGATCTAACCAAACCTTTGGGCTTGGGTAGTCAAGGTATTTCCAGCGCAGCATCTACAAATGCGTCGCAAAGTGACAAATGAACGTAAACTTCCTCAAATTCAGCTAATTTATTGTTACCATGTTATTTTCGTTTCCTTTGATTTCCTAAACCGCACTCAACACAACTCTTGTCAACGTCAACGTCAAAATAAGGAGTTGGAGGAATAGAAATAACAACACAACCCACGAAGTTTTACAAAATGGTAAGGATTTAGGTTTTTATTTTTTTCCTTGGTCGCATATTCGTGTTTTTCCAAATACCTTTATGCAATATTTGCACAATTTGGTTTTGAAAGTGCCTCTAGCTGACATCTTCAAAGATTCTTAGCACCTGGGGAACTGACAGTGAGCCTATTTCTAATGTGTGTTGTGAGAGGTCAGCCATTAAATGTAAATCAGAACAGAGCTGCCCACTGTCTATTCCCAGTCTTTCCATTAATAACCCTCTAGTTCTGATTCCAATAAGTATTCAATCGATTGCGGTCGGCAACGGACTGACCCAATATGTGGACCTTCTGGTCTTGAAATAAGATTGGTGGAAATAGTTTTTGTTAAGGCTCCATTTATATAAATAAACTGTGCTTAATTCGAGCTATAAATTAATCACTGACCTACATAGTACGATAGACATATCATTATTATATTGGACACTGTGTAAAGTAAATCGGAAGTGTGAGCAAGAAGTCTAGTCAACATTTTGGCTATAGGTACCTACCTACCTACAGGACCTGAAATTGAAAACGAAATGTAACACACATAACATAAGAAGGTAGGTAGGGTTGGTAATGAAAACGGACTCACTTGCTGAAGAGCGGATGCCAAATTGGGAAGACCGTACCGTCGTGCGGGAGCGGTGGCATCGGCAGGTGCGGCGGCAGTAAAGGTGACTCTCCCGCGTTCGTAGTAGAGCCCACCTCCGGCTCCTCACGCCTCCGAGGGCCATGCGCCAAAGAAGCCCGACGTGCAGCCACGGCGGAGGCCGCGGCGGAAGCGGAGGCGGAGGCGACCTGCGCCGTGTGCTGCAACTCCTGCAGCGACTTGACACTGATGCGCGGACGCGGCGAACATGCGCCGCGGGTCTCCGCCTGCTTCGCGGAATGCGTGTAGTTGTTGTTTGCGAACTGCAGCGGTGGGCTGCGCGGTGCGGGCGTTCGCGGCACGAACATTTGATTAGGTATCGGTGGAAACAGGCGAGCGACGCCCGGCGGCGGCTGCTTGTTCTTTTGGAAGTGGGCGTACAGACTTGCGAAGTCCCCGGCGGCCTCCTTGACGGCATCGACGGCCGCGTGCTGCTTCTGACGCTGCGCTTGCATCATCGCTTCCTGCCACATCGCAAGCTGCAGTCGACTGTCGAGCTCGAGCGGTATCGCAGGTGCGGGCAGGCCCGGGAAGCGCGGATGGAACATCTGCGAGAGACCAGCCGCGTAGCCCGCATTGGCGTATCCGACGTTATTGAGCGCCTTCAGGAACTCCGCGTTCTGCGAGCACGCCGCGACCGCCTCGATCTGGGACATCTGGCTGAAGTGGTACAGGTAGTTCATCTGGTAGGCGGCAGCGCTGTTGGCGGCGTCGATGTCGTCCGCTAGGTGCCCCATCGAGGGGATCGGCCGCGGGTGCGGGCTGGACTCCGCCTGGCTCTGCTGCGACGCAACGCTCGTCGGCGTCGAGGTGCGATCCGAACTTGTCGGCCTGTTGTGATCCACATGCTTCGATTGTAGACGGTAGTTGGCCATCTCCTTAGCGGCCTCCCTCTGGGCCTCTCTCTGAGCCTCCCTCTGGGCTTCCCTCTGGGCCTCCCTCTGGGCCTCCCTCTGAGCCTCCTTCTGTGCCTCCCTATTAGCCTCCCTCTGGATCATCTCCACCTCGGACATCCTTCTCATCCTATCATTCGACGGAAAGTTGTGCGTGAGATCGTTGTGAATGATCAGCTGCTTGATTTGCTCCAGCGATATCACCATCAGTTCGGGATCTCCGATGAAGCCCGGATCCTGCAGGATCTCGGGCATATTGAGCTGATTCCTCTCCATGAGCAGGGCGGGTATTTCCTTGCCGGGTGCGTTGATTATGTTGTTCAATCTATCTCTCGGAACCAGCATGTGTTCGGGCAGGTTAAAGTTTTTATTCGATTTTAAAAGTTCCAGCTGTTTCAGCGGTGGCAGCTGTTCTATTTCGGAAAGCTTCTTTTTCTGCTTCGCCTCGGCTAGTTTATTTTCGCCACATTTCTTTAGTAGGTTGCAGATCTTGGCTAGATCGTTCGGTTCTCGTCTGACCCTCTTCTCCTGAGGCTCACCCGGATCTTTACTTGCGCTTCTTATGTCATCCGAGCAACTCGACACGGTAGGACTAGCGGACTTTCTATGTTTGCCTAAGTTTAGAGGTACGCATTGCTGGATGGTAACTTCCGATGTGTACATTTTAGGAGACGTGGAGGCGTACAAGGATTCTAGGAATTGCGACGGCTTGCCCTTGTTGGTGGGCGTATTAAAGACTTCAGGAGAGGAGATCGCGGGGATGCCACTGGGCTGCGGTGACTGCATCGCGTCCGATTCGCGGGACGGCGCTCGCGGGATTTCTATACGGCGTGGTGATGCGTACGAGCTGGAGATTCGTCGGTGTATACTCAAATCCTTAGGAAGGTCATCACCTTTATCTGATAGTACACTTTCGGTAGCTTCTCTGAACGCCAAGCCTTCGAGTGCAGATGACACTTCCGTGGCCGGCGCCGAAGACACTTCTGTGACGATTTCGACCTCCGAACATAGGTCGGTTGGCTTCTCCGCCTCCTCCTTCGGAATCTCCTTCTTCGGACTCTCCATATCTTCCAATTTAAACCCGATTCCCATGTCCGAATCCAAAATATCGAGCTTGATGTCTCTCAGATCGGTCTCATCGATTTCTGCCTTCGGTTCTATCACCTCGGGTGGTTCTATTGTGACGCCAGAGACTTCCTCGGAGGACGCCACCGGATCGTCGCTCCGTATCTCCGCTACAGATGCAATATCCTCATAGTCCTCATAATCGAAAGCATCTGGTAAATCAGGTATCTGATCGGTGAAAATGTCCTCGGCTGATCCTTCATCGCTGCGCAGTATTGTGTCGGTGTCGCTCTGCTGCGCCTGCGCTGGCTCCGGCGCGAACACCTCTTCCGGCACGAAGGGGTCGATAGCGCTTGGACGTCGCGTCGGCAGATGGCGCAGGTGCAGCAAGCCCTGCGCGGCGCTGCGACTCGGTGACTCTAGCGACTCGAGCCGATCGATAATGTCGGCGACCGGCGCGTCGCTCAGGAGCGACTCCTCGTAGTCGGCGCCGGTCGCCAGCGAGAGTCGGTCGAGGATCTGATTGTCCTCGCAGCCCTTCTCCACAAGCGACTCCAGCAGGTCGTCCTCGTGGCTATCGAGCGCGGGTGGCAGCAAGTAGTGCGCTTCGCTGATGGACTCGAAGAGGTCATCGTCGCGAAAAGCGTCGTCGCCGTCGGCCTCCTTCCCGTCACCGTCACCGAGCGAGAACAACTCGCTCGGCACCTCCTCCGGTGGCAGAAAGGTGAATCGCGGGCCCGACATATCCATCGTTTCCGCGGTACCGTTCTGTTGGTGGAACGCGAACTCGGCCACCGCCAGCAAACTGTCCAGCGGAGTCGGCTCCGGCGGCTGCGGGAGCGCCGGCGCGCCGGGTGGCGTCAGCGGAGACGGCGCCGTCGTAGGCGGAGAAGGAGAATGCGGCGCGGGCGACGCGACGGGTGTCGGGCTCGGCGGGAGCGACGGCGTCGGAGATCGCGGCTCCGACGTCCGACGCGGTGGTGCTCGTGACACCGCTATTCGGTGCGAAGGAATACGAGACTCCAAGTCGGGCTCGAGCCACGCAGGGCTCGGCTCGACGTCGTGACTGGCGCGCGGCGGGCGCCGGCGCCGACGAGCGCGTGCAGCCGGCGGCGGTTGAGACTGCTCGGGCGGCGGCTGAAACAACTCGGGCAGCAGCCCTTTCGCCTCGCGGATGGCGTCGTACTTCGCGGTCTTAGGAAAGGAATGCCAGCCGTTCGACGTTCGCGTCAGGTGAATGCGGTTGCGCGGGTCGTAGTCCTCGCAGTCAACGCGTTGCACCGCGCCGTCGAGCTGGCTCGCCCACAGGAACACGGGCCGCAGGCGCGGGGCGGGCGGGGGTTGGGCGGCGTGACTGCGCGCGCGGCGGCGGCGGCGCTCAGCAGCGGGGGCGGGGTGCGGCGCGCTGCGGCTTCGGGCGGCGGCGTCGGCGCGGGGGCGGGCGGCGCGAGGCGAGCCGCCGCCGCCGGGCGCCCGCGATGACACTCCGGCGCGCCGCAACGCGGGAACGGGCGACGACCGCGCGGACGCGGCCCAGAGGCGGACTGGCAGCGATCGCGCTCGAGCCCCGCCCCGCGCCCTTACCCCACCCTCCCCCCCTGCGCCCTCTACCCTCCACCCGCGCTCCGCCCGTCGATCGATTCCCGCCCGCTGCACCGCGCCGCCGCCGCCTGCACCCGAGAGTAAACACTCGCTCTCCCCTCCGCTCCGGTCTCGGCTCGGAGTCGGCGCGCTTCCGGGTGGCACGCCCCCTCTCGGCACGGGGCCCGTTGCGTCCCCGAAGCCTGGGGAGACGCGGCCTCCCCGCCTGAACTTCGGATCGCCCGTGACGCGGCGCGGCGTTCCGAATTCCGTTTAGAGAAACTTAAGAAATCGGCTAGGTCGGGTGACTTTGACCGAAGTTGCGGTTTCGATGGATGGATGAGGCAATTTACAGAGCGAGCGACGTTCTAACTTCTAAGTCACTAACAATTTCCCATTGCATCCTGATAGGATACATCCTAGGTAGGTAGGTAGATACCCACACTATTTACAATCAAACTCATAGTGTAGGTGACCTCATAGTGTACCTACCTTTATCCTACCTAGGTACGTAGAGGTAGGTACATAAATTATTAAATACCTCCTATTAACTGAGATAAGTAGGTACGTAGGTACTCCTGAACCTACACTACGTTCTAGCTAGGTAGTAGTAGTAGGTAGGTTCAGATCAGAATGTTCTGCTCAATAACGATAGTGCTGCCCTCCATGTTTCCGCCGGTAGACAAGGCAACACCACATTGCAGGACTCGACACGATCTCGACGGTAGCTATTCAGCTGGGCGCAGCTCTTTTAGACGTTAGTTTCTCACAATATTTGTAGATGGCGTTTCAGTTGAAATAAGCGCCATCTACCTACGATACAGCTGTTTTAAACAGCCCGTTTGTGTTCAACTTTAATAAAATTTCAATAAATAAAATAGGTACTTGCCAAGAGTACTTAGCTGGTGCATCTATCCTAGTGTTCTGTGTGATAAGTTAGATACACAAATACAGCATAATCGCGGCTACGTGTTTAGAAATAATTGAAAAAAAAACATACAATACATGACAAAGACTATAGTTCGGCCGTTCAGAGAATGCGTTCCTGACACCTATCAGTTAGTCACGTTATAGTGACTATAATGTTGTAATAATGTTGTTTTAATGCTCATCAATTGTTAAAACGGTAAACAACCAGCAATAATATTTTTATCGTAACTGCAACGCCATTACAAAGTTACGTCGTCATACAATCGCGACGTGTCAGGAACGCATTCTCTGAACGGCCGTAGTATAGTAGAGCACACAAAAAATTCGGTTTACAAAATTCTCTGTCTTCCGAGAATAGACAGATATTTTCTCCGCATCTCGATCTCTTTTCTTTCCTAGGATGAGGTCAAATAATTATCCAAAACTATATTGGCTCATAATTTCTAAGTTTAATTCGGAAGGTGCCCACCTTCCGAATTAAAATAATTTAACACTTGCCCGGCTGGCTGACTCTAATGCTGATAGTCATTTAAAAGATATAATAAAACACGTAAAATATAAAACCAACAGTAAAACACAATATTATCACCACAAATGAATAAATTGAATAAAAGTACTCGAGCCGCTCATGCGACGCAGTTACGCGCGGGCCGCCGAATCTCACTGGCCTAACGCGAGATGGCGCTAGTCGCCTTACAATCACGGCGCGTTCAGGAAAGGGATGTGACGTCGACGCGGCGTGGTCCAAATAAAAATGATTTGACAGGTGACAGATCACCGCGCGCTACAATAAAGGTATTAACAGACGATCGCACCGCACCGTGACCTTGGTGCGCTCCGGACCATATTCGATAGTGTGTACATCGGTCCGCCGCACATTATTATTATTATTGACGGTCCGCTCGGTCGGATGGTTCTGTCAAAGGATTTGGTGCGGTTCGCGCGTAGTTCGCTCGTGTGGCCCACGCACCGCACCGTTTAGCGCTTTAGTCGCAATTCTGCCTCCGAGCGAGACACGCGTAACGAAGTTGTAATGGCGGCGGCGTCGGAGCAAGGTCTCTGGTATTATCTCTGACAATAGTTGCGATGATATACTTGTACTGAATTTGAGTTATCTGAATTCTCTTCCTGACGCGAGATACTTTAAGGTTGCTAATAATCTTTCTTCAGCAGTCACAGTCACAGCTTTTCTCATAACTGTATCGGTTTTAGTAATATATGGTTTCACCATTTCCAGCAATTCAGCAAATAGATCAGAACTCATGCGAAGGTATATACGAAAGTCTTCATCGTCTAGTTCCTTTATCAGTCGCATATGACTGTATGAGTCTCTGTATCTTAAATAAAATTTTGCCCATTCTTTCCTTTTTTTCCTTTGCCTTTGGATAGACGTGCTAGCTACGACGGTTGCCGCAATTAAAGCTATTTTATTATCCTTTGACAAGGTTGCAGGCATGTCTGACGCGATCAAGCACGGATAGCACACTGGACCATCTCGTGTGCGGTGCGGTGGTGTGGCGTGTCGAGCGCACCGTACCGGTCCGGCGGTTCGGGCGGACAAGTTCGATCGTCTATTAATGCTTTAATAGTTATCTAGACTTAATATAAAGCATAAAGACTAAATAAATTCGATAAGCATCAGGCATTATGGAGACTAGTGCTGCCAACAAGAATATATTAATTCCAATATATTTTATTATATTATTTTATGGTGCTGCCTAGGGGCTTTTATTTCTTCTTAGGTAATATCTACTTATTTCTTTATTAATTCATTCTTTGAAATTCAAATCGTACAGCAGGCAACACCGAGTTTGTAAGCAAAGATTTGAGAATCAGCTGCGCTCATGATCTTTGTCTTTCCTAATTATCTACTACAAAGAGGTCAGTGCCTGAACTGTGGGGCTATTTTGTAAAAACATGATTATCATGTTATGGTACTGAATGCCATAATACCTACGCTTTTTATGCAGTTTAAGCACCTATACCTACGCTTCCAATACATTACCTACGCAGAAGCGTAGATAAAGGTGCATAAATAGTGAATAGTTACTATGAAAAGTGTACAGATTAGGTATTGCATTCAACATCATAACATGATATTCATGTTTTTTACAAAATAGCCCTGCTGGGCGGGCTAGACTAAAAATAAATCACTGTCTTCTGTCTTGTCTATTCGCTGGCAAATATTCAAATAATGGCAATGCTGATTGCTGCCCTTTGCTTGCTAAATATATATAACGCCGCCTTAGAAAATGTAATGAATGAATATAATTTCATTCCAATAATGTGATGATTATTGTTGTGTTAGTTTGATTTGACATCTTCAAAATTGTATCATCTCTTTGTAACTGAGTCGTCAAAGAAGTTGTTTATTTACAATCAAAAGTGACTTTTTGCTTGTTGTCGCGTGATGTAATTTTGTCTTTCTTGACGTACCTATTTCGTGTGAGCATAGAAAACTTTACTGTGTTTTAGAATCACTTTCTATAGCAACGGGGTTAATTAAAATTGTTGTCGTGTTGAGTGAGATTCAGTATTCTTCCCAATTTGCGTTTTGTTTGGTAACATTAATTTTGTTTCAAAGGTGTTTATATAAACGCAATAATATTTTTATTGATTATGTTCTAATCTCTTTTTAAAACGCAGCTGTAATAAAAAAACGTGTGTTTATTTAATTGACTTTGACATAATAATCTATTATTTAAATGTAAAGTAAGTAGGTAGGTAAGTAGGTACTTAAATAAAGAAAAACCTATTGTGAATGTGAAAATTGTGAAATGAGCGGGAGAAATTGAAAATCATTACTTGTGGATAGCGATTGAAATCTAATTAGTATTGTAATAGGAACCTACGTTTTATTCGCAAGAAATGGCATTGAGAAAAAAGTAAGTACCTACTTAGGTAGGTACCTACCTACCTACCTACTGGTAGGAAAGAAAATAATTTTACTTAAATGTTTTTTTTTTTTTTTCGTAGTTTAGGCCATGTTTATGTGTTTTGCACATCTTTTAAAATGTGCCTTCTAAGTCCTACCTAATCTACCTATTTTAAATCCTATCTATTTTGAATAAAGATGTTTGTTCTTTGTTCTGTGTCTAGGCGATTTTATGTAATAAAAGTATGTATTTACAAAAAAAAGTAATCCATCAGTTATCTGCTTCCCACCTTTCTGCCTTCCACCTTCTTGTTTCTGCCACCGGAGGAGCCAGGAGGAGCTATAGCTTTGCTTTGTTTGCGCCTAGGTAGCGCTGTATGAAATGTCCACCAATGTATGAATTGTTATTTATTTATTTTATAGCATAAGAAGTACCGGTAAACAAATTCAAAGTTTGGTGGAGTACATGTCCACCCATTCTAGTTTTGCGAATGGCGAGTTTTATGGGCCCATGGGACGGAGAGCTTATAATGAGGAATGGGTCCGACTGCAACATCTGATGAGAAACTATGGACCTGATAAGACAGTTGAACAGTGGCGAATGGTATGTACCTACATACATACATAAAATCACACCTGTTTCCCAGAGGGTTAGGCAGAGATCACGGCTTTCCACTTGCTATGATCCTGACATACTTCTTTCGCTTCATTTACTCTCATCACATTCCTCATGCATGCTCGTCCGTTTAGAGTACTCTTGAACTGGCCTTTTTTTAAGAATGCTAATTCTATTCAAGAAATTATTACTTAAATATTGATCAAGAGGCCTTATGGCCATAAGAGCCTCTGTCTGTAATAATAATAATTGTATAATTGAGCATGGGATAAAATTTTAGTTAATATATATGTATTTTATTATGTTTCAGACTTGGAGGGACCTTAAAAAAAAAGCTAGGATAGATGGTTCACGACACAAAGAGGCCCTAGCCAAAGAAAATGAGTTTGTCCCAGATATCAGCGAGACAAGTCAAAAAGTTTTGGAAATAATCGGTTGGGACAGCATCTCCGGGATAGGACTTGAAGAAACTGGGCTAAATGATGTAAGAACATATTATTCTATTGAGTATTTATTTGTGTTTATCTATCTAAATATATAACACTCTTGGGTATACTCTCTACTCTATGGTACCTACTTGACTGATTGATCTTAAATGCAGAATAAACCACAGGTCCTTAAAACTTTTGCTTTTGCTACTCACCAAAAGGAATACACACTCCAAATGTCAAGGGTGCACTAAGAAAGGAATTCTCAATATTTCACACATTCACGCACCCCTAAGGGGGTGCAGCGGAGGTTGAAGTCTGTTTGAAAACAACTTCACATAAACATAGTTGTGAGGGTTTCCACTATGTTTAATAATTTTTTTTTTTTCAGTTTTCACTTCTTCCAGTCGCATCACCACCTCCATCAGGCCAAACACACTCCAAACCCCACCACACCCCATCAAATTCACTAGCAGAACCATCGACATCCAGAGTTCAAAGGACCGGTGCCAAAGGACAAGTCTCAGATGACGAGACCTGGGAAGCCCACCAAGTAAGTATCTAGGTAACTATAGGTCCTTACCTATACCTTCTCTAGTTTTCATAGTACCTAATGGTATCTTTTTCAGCCATCAAGCAGCATTGCTGTTACGGATTGAAGGGTTTAAAATCAAAAGGTTATGTTTGTTAGTGAAATTACACACTTGTACAACACCTGTATGTTGTGATATATCACAAAACACTAGGTACTAGGAGTGGTACAAAAAACAACATAAAATTAAATCCTATTATTATAAATGCCAAAGTTTGTGAGTTTGTATGTATGTTTGTTCCTCAATCAGGCCTAACTACAAAACGGATTAAGTTGAAATTTTCTGTAGATGTAGATATAATGCCCGAATAAATAATAGACTACATCAAAATATGAAAAACATCCCCAAAACGATAAAAAAACGCAAAAGGGATGACTTCTGTATAGATGGCGCTGGTGTGCAACGAATCTGACATCAAAGACTAAAAAAATTCAGTCTTTTCTATTCGATTTTTGAAATTTGACAGGACAACGTCTGTCACTGGTCGGCTAGTACTAGATAAACCTTTGTCCACAGAAGAGAAGACAAAAAAGATTTTTATCTAAGGTGGCTTAATGAAAAAATAATAATAAAGGATCGCAATAACTGTAAACAGCCTCTCAGATCCTTGAAGATGTCTAAAGGGGGTAGTCAAAACACACCCAAACATAGAATAGCAGTATCTAGCATTCCATACGTGACAGGTTGCAAACCTTTCGTCATATTTATATACCACAATATTATTATATATTTTTTTTAAATCAATTTTCAGATCTCTGAAGGTAGCGAACCCTCAGAATACATAATAAACTACGATGGCGATAACGATGATAACGACGATAACGATAGCACCCAAGAAGATCCAATCAAATACGAAGACCAAGACCCTCTCAGTAAAGCATACGAAAATACAGAAGCTTCGGGCTCGACACCTGAACCTAGAAAGAGAAAAATGTTCCAGATGGATTCGTCTTGCAACACTGTCAGGCTTGTCAAAGATAGCAAAAATGACGTAAAACCTGTCATGTTTTTAGAATCACCGAAAATCAGGAGAATAGCACCAAAATCGACCGAAAAGTATATGCCAAGGGACCATACATACCATGCTAATGTGCCAAGAGATGGCGCTGTAGCCAAACTTAAACAAGATGATGAATTTGACACCTTCGGTAAGCACATAGCAAATCAACTTAGGAAGCTATCAACACTCAAGTATATATTGGCACAGGAAGAAATACAATGCACTGTTACCAAATTCCGAATGGAGGATTTTAATAGATAGAACCTCAACAATCATTCTGGTTTGGAAGCATAATTTTGCATATAGATTCAATGACTGTCCTCACAGCTCAGCCGGTAGTAGCTCTGCTTTCTGCGTTGTAAGTTGTGGTTTTGATCCCTATCCAGGAGAAGTATTTGTGTGATGAACATAGATGTTTGTTCTGTGTCTGGGTGTTATAATGTATCTTGTGTATGTATTTATAAAAAATCTGGTAGCTAGTCCCAATAGTTATTATTTTTTTTTTATTATTATACCCATTTATTCTCCTTTTTAAAGTTACATTCAATACATTTAATTCAATATACCTACATACTAATTATTCTTAACTTATATTATTATTATTTTATTTCTTTTACTATGTGTTCTAATAAAGCTGTAAAGAGGTTTGGCGATATTGGGTCACCTTGTCTGACTCCCTTTTTGATCGGAAACGAGTTTCCTTTCCGTTCTAGTTTTACAACTGCTTTACCATTTTTATAGATATCATTGAGTATTTTTATATATCCTTCTTGTATACCTTGTTCTCTCAATGCTGTCCATAACGGTTCATGTAGTATAGAGTCAAATGCCTTTGAGTAGTCTATAAGTCCCCATAGTAAAGACTACTAAAGACTGCTTTTTTGGGTTAGATGGCGCTGTGTGAAATGTACACCAATGTATATTATTATTAGATGAAATCTGGAAATGATAAAACGTTTAATAAAATCTAAGTTATAAGTGTGATTGCTACAAAGGAATTAATTCAGCATTAAAAACATCGTTACATCAATTTGTATATATTCGGCTTACAATGTTTTTATTGTAGTTAGTTTGTAGCTAGACAAGTAGGTATCAATAACTAGTAAAAGTTTGTAGATAGTACATCATTTATTTTTACATAATTAAGTAAATTTGTGTCTTTATGACTAGAATTGGAATGTCATCGAAAATATATTACATACTAGTGTTATACTTAAATCTATTGACTTATAGATAATAGTGGCGATTCTGTTGGCACCATAAACTAACTAAAATTTCGTAAATTACCACTTATTCTGATTACTTTGTATATCTTAGCGTAAACTCTAGCTAGAGTCAAAGGTTTACTTTATTTAGTAAAACTACTAACTCTTAAGATTAGAGTAACAGTCTTTAGTATAGTTTAGAGTTGGGCAAACAAAAGTATACAGTCTGGTTATTGCAACTTTTTATATGGTAATGCTAAATATGAATAATTTTAATGTCAATTTGTGAAGATTGACCAGTTGAATTAACCTACTTTTTTATATGGTAATGCTAAATATGAATAATTTTAATGTCAATTTGTGAAGATTGACCAGTTGAATTAACCTACTCGTATGTCAACTGTTGAGTTTTTTTTTCCGAATCAAATCATTTATTCAGAACAATAATATATGAGTCTACTACAAAAGTGTATGATGAAACCACAAAAGTTAATATTTGATTGTATGATTCTGTAGTGCCCTAAAATACTATTGAATTTTACGTTTTACAGTTCAAAAGCTATAAGCATTTACCTTGGTCCCACTTGTGTATCTATACCACGTTCCATAATCAGAGATCTTAGTTGTAAACAAAGAGGATACCTACCAGTGCAAAAAAATTAATATATAATTGTGCAATCTGTAATATGATGACAGATCGTTATTTTCCTTATTTTAAAGAATAAAATGTCGTGCAATCATTATTTAAAGATTTTAAAAAGCTTACTTTTGCAGTAACGGTAAGTAGGTACCTAAGAACAGAATAAAAACAAAAGTATTTAAAAAAAAATTTGTAAGTTTTGTAGAGACAACAGAATTGCCACCAATATTATACATATATACAAAGTCTCTTGGGCTTTCACAACAATCTAGTTTGGTTATAATACTGTAAATTCACTCTGAAACAGCTAATGGTGGCTGGCCAAATAAAAGTTGAGCCATGCAATTATTAATAAAACATTGGTATTGCAATAAAATATAACACAATCGCTTTTTGATTTCAGTCCGCACATACCACATTGCGCAGATTTCACATTGCATTGTTTAACTAGCATTAAGTATATGTATATAGCATTAAGCCTATGTACATGTTATTGTATTGTGCAATGAAGAATTTTCTATATATCTTTCGAGCAAAACAGCAACTCTAGTCACTCTAATTTATAAAATTCTTGCATTACTGTCTGATCTAAATCACGGGTCGTAGAAACTTGAAATTTAGAGTGTGTATTCCTTTGGTATGTCCCTTACATACTGTTTTAAGAAAAAAATTCCCGAAATTCAATCCCCTGAAGCGGTGCAGCGGGGATTGAAGCTGATTCTCACATATTCTTGTTCTTAATCTTGTATTCGTGTAGTGTCTTCAGCAGGTAGAGAGAACCGGCAATGATGACGCACGCAGTAATAGAAGCGACCAGGTAGTAGGAGGAAGTATTTCCTACTGGCACCTCTAGTAGTAAGGTATTGGTGAGCTGAAATTGATAAATTCAGATTTTAACACTCATAGAGAAAGGTAGAACTGAAATAATTAACAAAAAACTGGTTCTCTTCTGTGAAAGTTTCTGCTGGAGAGTGTGTTTATTTTACCGTGGGTTGAACTCTTTGGGAGCAGATTAGTGTAATTTGTTGCTGTATATCCTTCTCCGTTTAGTTTTGAAATAAATGAAATAGAATATCAATCTTCTCAGATCTTCAAGTGCTGATGACAGATCTTTGTTGATGTCTAAAGAGTCGGACAGAGGCATCTCCAAACATTATATTTGGCACATGCATGCCCACATCTTGCAGTAGTTAACATTCCTTGTGTGACACGTTGCAAGCCCATCGTCGTTTCTTGTAAGGATACTGACTGGTTTCCTTCACCATTATAAGCACATGTTAATGCGCATATAATTTTTTCGAACAGAAAAAAATCATTGATGCAAGGCCGGAATTCGAATCCACGACCTTCGGATTGAAAGGATTTAGGAAGGTTTTTTTAAATTCATTAATACAGGGGTTACACAATACATACCACAGTCGTGGATACTTTTCTCCAAACACACTTTTCTTTTGAGCTACCATTGCATAGGAATGTCATGGATGGTGAATCACACTGCTCTAGTCTGCGGTCTGGACAACGCAGATATAGCAGTGGGGGTTCAATCTCATTGCGAGCAAAGCTGAAATTATAAAATCACTTGTGAAATATGTTTATTAGACATTCTCAGGTCTTTGCGAATCCTTGTGGATATTTTACTGAAAATTACTATAAAAAAAAAGGCAGCACTTGCTACCAAATGGTAAATATAAATTGATTTATTAAAAAAAACCGTGTTGTATCTCTACTTTCAATCTGGAGGGCTTCTGTGCAACACATGCTCAAAACGGTGAAGGAAAACATTGTGAGGAAACCGGTTAGTATTCTTATAAGCGGTTATGAGCAACCTGTCACTTATAGAATGCTAATTATTGCAAAATGTGGGCATGTGCCTAATGAAACACTTTTTTCAGTTTATCTAATAAATTATTGTATATTGTCACCTACCCGCCTTCTGATGTTGAGTGATGGTACCTAGCATGAACAGGCAGCCAGGTTCTAACCCGGAAACCACTCAGCTTGCTGATGATGAAGACGCCTGTAGGCTGAGACTCTTCTGCTGGTAACTCTATGTTTACTCGGTTCTTTGGTATAGCATTTAGCTGAAACATAAGTCAAAGTCAAAAGGTATTTATATCAATAAAATCACAAGGATCACTTTCGAACATCTTGAAGCTACATCAGGTGAAGCTTCACCTGTTCCTCATAACCAAACCTAGAAAAATCAGGCAACAAACACGGCTTGGGGCCTATCATTTTCTGACCCCACATGAAGTGGAATAAGCACAAGAGGATGAAATAGGGCATAAAAGCTTGTTTTAAATACCTTTTGTACTCTCTTCAAGTCGCCCAGCTCATCAGGGTTGGCAAAAACGCCAGACGGCAGCAACTGATCTAATCCTACAATACAGTTTTTATACATATTCCTGTTTACATCTTTGTCAAAGTCTACCTTGTATGTTATGTTCCTAAAATGTAAAAAAATTCAATGAAATTATTATTCAAATCCTATCCTACTAATAAGTTTGTGAAGATGTTGGTATATTTGTTAGATAATTACATCATGATGGCTAAATCAGTAGATGAAACTTGTAACATATTGTTTGAGACCTGGATAAGCCTAAAAATATGAAATTAAGTAGGATTACAACTGTAATTCCCAAGTACCATAGACATCCTCTCAGATCTCCAGGCATTCAGATCCTTGAAGAAGGAGTTAGGTCTAAAGGAGTTATACAGAGGTGCTTCCTAGCATCACATCAATGAAGTGCCATGCAAGCGAAGATGCTGGTGGCAGTCATAATTAGTATTTTATTATAGTAATTCTGTACTTAATCCCAATATGGCTGGTCCCTATGGGAAGAGTAGACCAAACCCTGTTTATATATATATATATATTTTTATTAATAATTATAATAATTCTGTACTTTCCCAAAATGCGTTCGGTAACCTAATACTTGCAGAAAGAGTAACCTTACCGAACACGGATCGTGCAAGGCTAAATTAGTACATTTTTGGTTGGATAAGGTTTTACACAACTGTTCTTGATTTTAGAACGGGAAAAAAAAAGCCTTGAGTTTTACCTGTGGAAGCCTTCATTCAGAAGGTACTGTTCCATCTTCACGCTGAATAGACATTTATTGGCTGAAAACCCGGCTACAAAAGATAGCACTATCAGTAGGCACAATCGAAACATTGTCTTCGGGAGTTAGCTCGATAAGAAGCCAAGGAAAGGAATTTAGTGTAAACTCTGGCTTTTAAATATTAGGTTGGTGTAGTTCATAAAATTCATTTCCTTCCTTATTTTACTCCTTTTATTCCTTATTTTTGTGTTGTGTTGTGTGTGTTTACTATTATTTTCGTAGACCTACTACCTACTACTGTATTCTGTTTCTGTCCGTCTCTAATCTGTTTCAACTGACAATAATTTGGTTTGGTTAGCATTAGCATAACTTCAAACTTGACGTTGACACGGTTGATATTGACATCAATGACAGTAGTAATAGGTAGCCCATCAGACTAGTTTTAGCATCAGAAATCGTTTAGAGCTTAAAGCATTTTGGGTACGCCTAAAAAACCCCCTAAAAAAAACCAATAATGCAAGTTAGTCTGACGCATCGCGCGTAAACTCCCGTTTTGTAGTCGCGGAATACACTAAACTAAGTTTTAGTAGGTACCTACCCACAGAGCATCTAAGTATACCTACATACCAGAGGAGTAATAAATGTTTTTTAAGAATGCAGAATCGTTTTTTCTCAATAACCGCAAAACATACAGTTTTGTTTTTTACAAAGATAACCTATGGATTTAATCTAGATAAATTACAGACAGAATCACGTTTGGTGAAACTTTTCTGGATAGATTTACTTTCCAAAGTTGGCTCTTCAAAAACACTAGTTTCGTTTTTAATCAAAACTATGAATAGCTAAACAGTTCATTTTTATATAATTCTTTAGGTAATCATACTAGCTATACAGACAGTTTCTTTTTAAATTTGATGGTTTTCAAGATAATTCAGTTTTATCACTTTTTCCGTCTTAACCGGGTAGACTCAGCCCATACAAAACGTCAAAAATGTCACTTATCACCTTAAGGGGCTCCCAGTCGCTGATCTCTCTTTTTCGAAACGAAAAAAGAAATACTTCTGAACAAGGCACATCTCCTATTTTTATAAGTATAGGTATTACTTCAGGTTCCTACCTAGATTTCTATTAAGCTGAAAAAATAATAGCAGAAACTTTTCACGATAAAGATATTATTTCAAAATGATACGTTTTAGAATTTATGATCGAAATATTTTATATACCTACTATTAAAATCAACTTGTGATTTTTTGTTAAAGATAGGTAATATGTAGATCTAGATTTCTATTAGAATAGATTTTTGATAAGTAATTATACATAATTTATATCATTAATTTATTCGAAAAGCTAAGGCGGACCACGCGCCGACGTGTGTTTGTCGTCATTGCAGCGGTCGGTAGGATTATTTATCGAAGTGATTAAAGATGGGTACATCTTTATTCACATATACTATACATTATAAAATAGGAGATGTGGCTTGTTCACAAGTATTTATTTTTTCGTTTCGAACAAAAACAATCGTCGACTGGGAGCGCCTTAAACCATGCTCACTGTCCCAGTGTAACTGCTAAAAGACAATAGGATCTTGACATTGACTTGATTATCAGTGAGCTTACGCTATGGACTACGTACAGTACCTACCTAGCTAATAAACCTAAAAATAACACCTTCTTTGCTCAGGTTAGATGAAGTAAGTAGGTCGGTAACTAGGCATCATAGGTAGCTAAACCTCGTATTCAAGAACGACACTATGAGAACACGCACCCACAGTGGACGAATCTGGGGGCACGGCAGTGCCCCCGCCAAGTCAAGCAATAAAGCGGCACTGCTGTACCATCCTTTTCTCGAAGCAGTTCAGGCCACGACCCCCTATAACTTAGTTGTGGATAAAACTAGAAGCCTGAATTTTCAGTAACTAAGCAGTCACTATATAAACACGGTATATTTCAAATTTCATTAAATTTGAACCAGTAGTTTAAGAATTATAACTAGTCAAAGTTTCCTATTTTGTCACTCACTCACTCACTGACTGACTGACTGACCTACCGATCATCAAAAGTTTAAGGCACTTCTAGCAGACATAGAAGCTTCAAATTTGAAACACAATTAGTGTTTAGTGTAAAAATCCTAAAAAAACCTGCCAAGTTGCCATGTTATTACGTAATTAGCTAACCTTTACGTAATAACTTAAGACAGAAGGACCCTTAAAGTAGGGACTGAATAAATTAACCGACTTGGTATTACATGGATCTCACAACTTTTTACGGTAGAAGAACTGAGTTGCTTTGCGAGACTTGGCTTTTTTTACAAGTTATGTTTTTGATAGCATTCTCTTTTCATAAACATCACTTTATGTGTTGAGCGACACTATGGCGCACGCTACCGTGTGCCTTTAGAGCTCAACTTTGGCAAGTGGCACACGACAATGTGCCTCTAGTCACACTATGCAGTGTTGCACAACACATAAGTGATGTTTATGAAAAAAGATTTCGTCCACTGTGGGTGCGTGTTCTCATAGTGTCGTTCTTGAATACGAGGGTAAGTACTTCAGTAGGCCTACTACCAAATTACTTACTTCTTTTTAGACGCTATTGCTTACATTACCGTTTTTATCATTCTCATTTTGCCAATAAATCCAAAGGTTATGTGGAAGAGATCGCTCCTAGCTATAAGACCGCCCACTTACAGTTAGTTATTCCAATATTAGTTGGTTTGTTGTTATTTTTATTATTAATGTTTGTAGTGTGCAATAAAGCGTTTTCTATCTAGGTATCTTAAACATAACATGCTTAAAGGTCCGTAGTCGGTACCTATCACGCTTTCCGGAAAAAAATTAGGAGACTCCTAACTTCTGGTACTGGCGCTACTTTAAAACTACAGGATCAAACAACCGTGGTGTAGACTTAGGTACCTACTCATTCCTGATCTTGTCCATTCTTCTCATCACTCCACAAGTCTACACATCCGTCTATCTTCCTCTTGACCTTATCCCACTTCTCGTGGGGGCGGCGCGGCACAGCATGTAGACGTTGCAAATCGATTTGACTTGGCGTTTACAACCGGCCGCGTAACATTCGCAAATCTAAATTAAAATAATAATAACCAAACAAATAAATCAAAATGTTTGGTTTATTTGATAATGCGTCAGAAAAAATCCCCAATTTCCCATCTTGTGAATAGTTTAGCGGCCAGTAGGCGTCCCACCTAAGTCACTGGGACGGTATTAGGTGCGTGCGGTGACCATGAGTTGTAATATGTGCGGGATACTACTAATCTACCTAATGGTCATCTATATAATTATTTACTTACTAAGGCAAACGCCAACAGCACACAAAATATATAAATACTTAATCGTACTTACCTAAATGTCAGCCAATTACAGGCATGCACAACATTATTTATATATCTAATCTATCTAAAACCTTTCTTTTATATATTTATAATCTGAATCTCGGAAACGGCTCCAACGAATTTCATGAAATCACTACATAGTATAAAGCAAAGTCGCTTTCCGCTTCCCGCGTCTGTCTGTATGTATGTATGTATGTATGTTTGCTTATATCTTTAAAACTACACAACGGATTTTGATGCGGTTTTTTTTAATAGATAGAGTGATTCAGGAGGAAGGTTTATATGTATAATAACATGCTACCCATGCGAAGCCGGGGCGGGTCGCTAGTTTAGTATATAGTGGTTTCGGGGGTAATAAATCGATCTAGCTAGGTTTCACTTTTAGAAAACGTCGTTTTATCCGTGTTTTCAGGCAATAAAGACCGAGCAAAACTCGGTCATCCAGGTACTAAAAATAAGAAAGACAACAGAATGTAGGTACAGGATAAACATAAACAAAAAGTAATATAATTTTGATCTAATGTAGCACTGAAGAAAATAAGCATTACCTACATAGAGGATTATTATAAAATATATAATGTTTATAATCTTGTGTGGCTGACTCGGCCAATCATAACTATTAATTTTACACGGGTTTTTATCACCCTTAATTAATTTTCCCGACGTGTAAAAATCCAAAGTTGTGTAATAACCACTATAGTTTGAAATATAAAAACTTTTTTGTAAATGTCTCTTGAAACTGTTATTGATTGCGACCCCACTCGCTGATCAGCACAATCAAGCAAGTGAAGTCGTCAACCGTCAGCCGCAGCCGGTTACCTCAGTTTACGTTTACGACCACTGCAGCGTGCTTGTGTTTAATTCACGCAATAAATAATACAAAATATCGACTTTATACTTTTCACGTGTTTTGCCCCTATATTCACTTGCAGTGACAACTGCACAAGGACATTTTTAAGGTTAGTGAGTTTTTTAAGTGTGAAATTAGCATGCATTGAGTAACGGTATGCTTCGTGGGATGCTGTTTTCGCGTCTTGTTGTTCTCTAAGTTTGTAATATTTTGTAAGTGTGCGCTTAATTAGCAAGTATATGTACGCTGTAGATACATAATAGGCTGTTTAAATATATTTTTGCAACTTTTCATAGATATATTTTATAAAAAAAATAGGTAAGACGTATAAAAATAATAAGTTTTGTGATCCGTGGTCATTTCTTATTATTTTTAATTTATTTGGATATAGTTATGACATAGGTACTTACATTATTAATAAAATAAAGGTCATCATCACAGTCAGCAAGTTAGGTTATACCTATATTGTCATTATTAAATTGTGAACCATCCAATAAACATCTAGTTTACATTGATAATTGATTATTTCTTACTAGGTTCTGCGCGCGGCTTCTCACATGTGGTTCCTTAACTCTCCGGCCCAAGAACTATATTTATGCAAATAATTACGATCTTTTGCTCCGTTGCTTAGTGAAATACGAACGTACAAACTTAATTTTGCATTTTTGCCAGTAAGGATTGTGCAGAAGTTCCTAGATAGCTATAAGTTGGATTAGTAACAAAATAATTAAATTCATGGCGAATAATTTACTTGTCTGAAAGTTACCAGACCGAATCTAATTAGTTGAATTTTAATATAATGAACCGAGGATGTACTGATTGGCCTGATACATAACTAGTGCAATGCCCGCCACTTCTGCCGCGTAGTTATTCTTATAAACATCACTTTTATACCGGTTATCAACTTAACATAAATAAATAAATATTGAGAAGGAATACTTATATACTTTTTTTTGTAAATACATATTATACTTAACCCAGAAACAGAACCTACAACGCAGAGGGCAGAGTTACTACCAACTGAGCTGCGAGGCCAGTCATGCTTTCATTGTTTATTTTATTATATCATAATAAAATAAACAATGAAAGCAATTCATTATTATTTTAATTTATTAGACTCATTGTCACGAGCGAAGCAGTGTCGAAGCAGGTTAAAGAGTAAGCCTAAGTGATATTCTAGTCTAGTACATACCTAAGGTAGAGTACCTACCTAGGTAGGTAGGTACTAGAATATAAATTTAAAACCAAATCGGTTCAAACGTGTGATTAAATAACAAAACCTATACTCATTCTTAATATTAGTTGGGAAGTTTACGTATATGTAGAAAAGTATATTTTTATTTTGCTCTAATGTCCTTAGATTTCATAAATGATAGTCTTCCTGGCAAAAATGCTTTAGAAAAAAGATTTGGTTTTCAAATTACAATACAAGACTCAGTCTACCGGTAAATATGGTATGTATCTGAGTTTCTAGAAGTGGCTGAAAAACAGTAAGGAGGCAGGTACCTACGTAATAATTACGTTTGAAAAATAAAAGAAAACCGATGAAAACATTCCGACCAATGTTATTCGTTTACGTCGTCTACGATGAAACCTGGGACTATTAAGTATTTACAGTGTAGTCTACACAATAGAAAAAAATCACCGAAATCGGATCACCAGGTACCTATAAAGATATGCGAGGTCATACCTACATACTCGTAAAGGCAACAAAAAAATATATGTTGCATTTAGAACCTCTTTTCGTTGGTGAAATTAAGAGGCTCCCAGTCGACGATTGCACTTTTTCGAAACGAAAAAAGAATTACTTCTGAACAAGCCACATCTCCTATTTTTATAGGTAAGTATATTACTTCAGGTTCCTACCTAGATTTCTATTAAGCTGAAAACATAATAGCAGAAACTTTTCACGATAAAGATATTATTTCAAAATGATACGTTTTAGAATTTATGATCGAAATATTTTATATACTTACCTACTATTAAAATCAACTTGTGATTTATTGTTAAAGATAGGTAATATGTAGATCTAGATTTCTATAAGAACAGATTTTTGATAAGAAGGTCATAATAATATCATAATGATACATAATTTATATCATTAATTTATTCGAAAAGCTAAGGCGGACCACGCGCCGACGTGTGTTTGTCGTCATTGCAGCGGTCGGTAGGATTATTTATCGAAGTGATTAAAGATGGGTACATCTTTATTCACATATACTATACATTATAAAATAGGAGATGTGGCTTGTTCACAAGTATTTCTTTTTTCGTTTCGAACAAAAACAATCGTCGACTGGGAGCGCCTTAAGTGCATATTCAAATTATTTCACAAAAATTTCATAGTTGTTTTACGCTACCATACCTACTTACCCCTAGGCCTAGTTAGTTATCCTACACAATCGGCATATTGATCGTCCTATGACATTTCGATTGGTTTCGTTTGCTGTATGTAAGTCCTAATGTAGGTAATTCTATAAAAAAATACAGTATTTTTCAGTTTTTAAATAGCTTTATGTAAAGAGTAGGATATTAATTTATTGTTTGAACAATTTGAAAACGCTGTTCATGAATTGGTGTAATACAAAGCATTACTCAGAGCCTAAGTATTTTGTATTAACAACTGCTGAGAACGTAGTTTCGTTGTAATTAATAATATTTAATACCTTATTGCACAAAAAAATATGGCAGCGATAGGCTTGCAATCTGTCACGTATGGAATGCTAACTACTATAATATGTAGGCATGTGCCAAATATAATGTTTAGAAGAGTCTCTGACCCCCTCTAGACACCTTCAAAGGATCTAAGCGCCTGGAGATCTGAGAGGATGTTTTCAAACTATCGTGATTAGTAGACATAAGTATAGATTTTAACAAGAGTGTTTATTACGTAATTACCTTTAATTTATTTTCCCGGCGTTTCAGTTATGTTACAATAGCCATGGTCGCGGGCAGACAGTCTGGAAAATAAATTTAAAGTACTTAATTACGTGATAAACACCCGTGTTAAATCTATAGTTATTACTAAAACATTGTTTGACATGTTAATACATTTTATTATGATCTACAATGATACTTATATTTTAAACGCGTGTGCAAATTAAAAATTAAATAAATCAAATTCGCAACATCTGGTTCATTCAAGGTGAACCAGTGTCCGATTTTAAACATTTCTGAGAGTTAGACTGTCTTTGACTCCTGTTTAGGTTTCCGTAACTCAATAATCAAAATGCTTTAGTACCTAGGTACTTAGTCGACCCGTGACATACGTCAAATTTCAATAATCGAATAGATTACACTGAATGTTTTTAGTCTGTGATGTCAGATTGTCACAAAAGCGCTATCTATACCAAAATCATCCTTTTTGCGTTTTTTTGACATTTTGAGGATGTTTTTCATATTTTAAAATAGTTTATGTTTTATTCGGGCATTATACATCTACAGCAAATTTTAACTTAATCCGTTTTGTCGTTTAAGCCTGATTGGTGGCACAAACATACATACAAACTCACAAACTTTCACATTTATAATATTATTAGGATTATAATATTATTAGGATTAGGATTAGGATTAGGATATTAGTATTGTAGATTATAGTTGCAGCTTTGTCGTCAATTAATATCAAGAATACGCTACGTTACGCGACGTTTACCTATGTTTGAAACTTAGACTTGGCACTCGCTAGGTTTGCGTCCGTATGGTAGGTACGTAAATACTCTATTGTACGAAAGTTGAATTTATCACAGCTTTTTGTTAAAAAAAACCCGACGAAAAGTTATTTATTGTTCTATGACAACCTCAGTTGCGAGGTTGAGTGGCCCGACTGGGACGCATGATGCGGGTTCTATCATGGGTTTGCATGATATTTACCTTTATATAGGTAGTTATTATACTCGTTCCGGCTGGGTGTTCTTCAAAGCCAGATTCTGGCAATCAAATCCTGAATCTCGCTTTCAAGACCTGATCAAGATTCTTCTTTGAATGCCAGAATCTGGCTTTGAAGACCACCCAGGGCACTGGCATTGGAAATCAGCGAGTGAAAATCGTTTTTTACGAAATAAGCCGGCGGGTCTGGATGTTGTCGCATGGTCCATGGAACCTATAGTTTCTGATAGATCTACTTGTACAACATGAAAACGATCGACTTTAATTTTGATACCCACGACCACGACACGTAAGAAATCCTAGTGTGGGCTGAAGGCTAGGACTATTGGGTGTTTTGTTTCGGGAATAAGTATATCAATGGTTTAACTTTACACTGGGAATAGGTACTAATAAATTCGGACACACTTACGTGTCGTGTCGTGGCGCGACACGCCACTAGCTAATCGCTTTCATACATTTAGTATGGTTAGAGACATATTTGGGTGTCGTGTCGTGTCGCAACGCTATCTTGCGATTGGCCAGTGGCGTGTCGCGCCACGCCACGACACGTAAGTGTGTTTCCGGCATTAGGTACGAACATAAGTTTATCTTGACTGTACTCTCGTAACTATAGATTTTGACATGGGTGTTTATCACGTAATTACCTTTAATTTAGTTTCCCGACGTTTCGACTATGTTTCGATAGCCATGGTCGCGGGCAGACTGGCTGGCTATTGTTGGCAAAATGGCAGAATAGCTATTATTGTAACATAGTCGAAACAGGTAATTACGTGATAAAGACCCGTGTCAAAATCTATAGTTATGTCTACTAATCAGGGTAGTTTGAAAACTACTCTCGGTCTGGCTAGTTCGCTCTTCTTCACTAAAAGGTCCCACAGCGCTAGGGCCCTTTTTCTTCTAGATTCTTCTTTCGATGCTGTAATGTCAATCTCACAGTACCTTCTAGCCAAGTTCTAGCGACAGTGAGGCAATACTGAGCTATGGTACTGGAATGCCGTGACCCACAAATTGGGCACGCGCGTGCACACATTACTTATTCAATTTAAGCTGGTCTACTGTTTTTGTCTATAGCTTTGCCTAGTACTACGATCGAATGCTAGTTAGTATATTCTAGGCTTGCTTTGAACGAGTTAGACCAGTTAATCCCCATATTTTCATAGCCTTGGTTGACCAACATCGAAAGAGGCCATTTTAAAAGTATGGAAATTCCTAATAATATTATAAATATGAAAGTTTGTGAGTTTGTATGTATGTTTGTTTTTCAATCAGGCCTGAACGACAAAACGGATTAAGTTGAAATTTGCTGTAGATGTAGATATAATGCCCGAATAAATAATAGACTACTTTAAAATATGAAAAACATCCCCAAAACGATAAAAAAACGCAAAAGTAATGGTTTCTGTATAGATGGCGCTGGTGTGCAACAAATCTGACATCACAGACTAAAAACATTCAGTCTTTTCTATTCGATTATTGAAATTTGACAAGACAACGTCTGTCACGGGTCGACTAGTGTGTTATAAAATAAAAGTAAATGTGCTATAGTATTTTTGGAAGCCATTTTCAGTAAAATATTATATTTAGTCGTGTCTCTAACTATCCCTTTAGAGATCTTCAAATCCCTGAGTGTTTAGAGATCTGATGGAATGTCTACCGTACTTGGTGATTACAGTCGTGCTCCTATTTCATTTATTTAATTTCAGACGTTTTTATTGATATAGGTCTATTGGTAACTCGTAGTAATCAGAGTTTTTGCCTCTCCAGTTATCTTGCCACGTCCCTATTGTAAATAATAACTAATTAGATATGTAATTGGCAACCAGTAATACTTTATAATTGTCACGTCACGACATCTTCTACGTTTTGTATTGTCTTGCGATTGAGACAACTTATTTATGTTTTTCTGATCGCATAGCTGTGTAAATGCCGTCATTCCTGGTATCTAGGGCGATTAAACTATTGCGAAACGAAACTACATTAAAACTCATTGCTTATTTACTTACTAGAAATTACAGGTTTATCAACATGTCTTACATACTCCCCCAAGTTTGTTGGTGAAGAGAAACGCAAGCAGCGATGTTTAAATTCAACTGTCAAGCTCTAGTTATCATGGTTTAGGTATGAGATCACTACTGTAATCCCCAAGTACGGTAGACATCTCCATGCGCTCAGATCCACAGATCTTTGAATATACCCAAAGCTGTAGTCAAAGACACGCCCAAACATTACATTTGTCATATCCATATTTTGTAAATTTACTAGAAGGATTTTATACAAAATTATAGTAAAATTTCATAAAAATTTCGTTGATGATTTCTTTGAGATTACTTTCGGAGATTCAAAGAATGCATTTCATCAAGTCAGTTCATTTATTTAAAACGAAAGTAAGTAGGCACTTACCTACTTAATTATTATTTTCTACTCTCGCTCTTATTTTTCCTTATAACAGCCTAAGTTTGATAATGTGAACTGCCGACTGGTTGCCGGCAACTCGGTATCTCGGCAACCTAAACTTATACTAAAGTGGGAAGGGATATTTGACCAAACCGAGCTCTTCGCCATTAGATTTTTTGTGCGTCTGCTGCTCGGCTAGTGGAGACCACACATATCTTAAGGAGGTAGGAGGCATGCTATTTCTTGGAAAATTTAAAAAGTCTTGGTATAAAGTGTAGTCCTCTTGGAGTCGTAAACTTGTAATGGCGCGTAGCGTATTTCTAATGAAATTATTATATACTAGCTTTTGCCCGCAGTAAATATCCAGTGGCCTGATATTTACTGTCTTGTCGACAACGTATCTTCCAAATTGGTATTTGGACGATACGTTTTCGATACGATAGTGGTTCATGCTCACCCCCCAGATCACTGGGGCCCATGAACTATAACTGCAAAAAAACATAAAAAAAACAATGTTGATACATTGATTGCTCCATTGCGGGAAAGAAGGGTAAACCAACAAATGTACAGTACAGACTTTTTTATAATAGTAAGGTCTCTTTGATCCGATATTGAATCTAGAAATGTTACAACATGCCCTGAGCTCGTTAGCGACTGACGAGCCGCGAGACGACCGGACATTAATTATACAACTAATTCGGAAACACGTACATTGCCCGGAAGCATTAATTTCCCAACATACAGACAGCGAAGTCTTAGTAATAGGGTCCCATTTTTACCCTTTGGGTACGGAACCCTAAAAATGGTAGGTGGAGTATACACCTCTTTCTTGTCGGTATACCTGCATTTGACCCTCAACCTCAACCGTCATTCGACCCCTACCGTTGATGCCTTTGTTTGATTAGATGTTTTGCGCTCAAATATTTTTACGTTTCATCGCTGCATCAAGTTTGCTCTTTACTACAAACTAATTATTTTCTCTCTACTTTTGTAAACATACTAATGTATTTGTAGGTACTTACCTGCCTACGTTTCTTAGAATAAATAAATATTAGTGGACATTTGTAACAGCGCCATCTAGCTCCGAACTTAGCAAAGTTTGTAGGTACTACATAATTATAAAAGAATCAGATTACTGATTAGAAATAAAAATATTGAAGTGTAGTGCAGTACCTACATTGTTAAGTTTAAAGATGCTTGAAATTTTTGTTTTTTTTTGTATGGGCTGAGTCTACCCGGAGAAGACGGAAAAAGTGATAAGACCGCATTATTTTGAAATCAATAAAATTTAAAAATAAACTGTCGTTAATTTATGTAGCTAGTATGATTATCTAACGAATTATATAAAAATAAACTGTTTAACTATTCATAGTTTTGAGTAAAAACTAAATTAGTGTTTTGGAAGAGCCAACTTTGGAAAATAAATCTATCGAGAAAAGTTTCACCAATCGTGTTTCCGTCTATAATTTATCTAGATTAAATCCTTCAGTTATCTTTGTCATAAAAAACAAAACTGTATGTTTTGCGGTTATTGAAAAAAAACGATTCTGCATTCATCAAAAATATTTATCATTATACGAGAGTCAGAGTACGTTATAAATTACGATACATTAAAGATAGATAGATAAACTCTTTATTGCACACAAAAAAAAACAAAAATGTTAAATAACAACAAACATAAATGTACAATGGGCGACCTTATTGCTAAAAGCGATCTCTTACAGACAACCTTTGGATGGACAGGATAAACAAAAACAAGAAAAGACGAGGGTGTACAAAAGTTTAACTATACAAAACAATTCCTACAAATAATTATAGTCAACCTAATTCATTATATAGACTCGGCGATCCAGTAGGTATTTAAACCTTGAATAATAGCCTTTACGAGTGTAGATGGTAGCAAGGTGTGGCATAAGCGACATGGGCATTTAGATATGCTTGGACTTTTTGCATAACTTGTATATAACTATCACTTGCCCACGGCTACGCTCACGCAATCACTACATAGTATAAAGCAAAGTCGCTTCCCGCTTCCCGCGTCTGTATGTATGTATGCTTGTATCTTTAAAACTACACAACGGATTTTGATGCGGTTTTTTTTAATAGATGGAGTGATTCTGGAGGAAGGTTTATATGTATAATAACATGCTTAATATATTAGAGAACTACTGATAATTTTAAGATTTCTAATATGAAGTCGTAAATAAACACATTTTTTTGCGCTTACATTGCAAACGCTGGCTGAACTCTACGAGATAGATCAAAATATTGAATACCTTAAAAAGGTCTACAAAAAAGTCCACGATGGTATATGTTTACCTCTTAGGGATAACCCACAATAATCAATTTCTATCCTTTACTTTTTACCGCGACTTTTTTTTTTAAATTTTAAATGCTGTTAACGAGTATACAAAGACATTCTGTAATATATTTTGGTATCAGCTTTGGACTCGTGCGAAGCCGGGGCGGGTCGCTAGTATCTCATAAAGGTATTATCTCATTAATATAAATCTTATAAAAATTCTCGTGTCACAGTGTTTGTAAACTCCTACGAAACGGCTTGACGATTTTTATGAAATTTTTTGTGTATATTTGGGAGGTATGAGAATAGGTCGTAGGGTATTTTTTAGGGTTCCGTACCCAAAGGGTCCGTCTGTCTGTCTGTCTGTCTGTCTGTCTGTCTGTCTGTCCGTCTGTCTGTCTGTCACAGGGCTGTATCTCATGAACCGTAATAGCTAGACAGTTGAAATTTTCACAGAATATGTAGGTATTTCTGTTGCTGCTATAACAACAAATACTAAAAACAGAATAAAATAAATATATGGGGGCTCCTATACAACAAACGTGATTTTCTGGCCGTTTTTTAAACCTAAGTGATAAAAAGGCTAAAGTTCTGGAAAAAAAAAGTGTTTTTTTCCGTGGGATTATTGAAAGGACAAAGTCTGTCGGGACAGTCATTAATTTTATAATTTTATTTCCAAGATTTTCTAACATAGTTTGTTATAGGTGAAGCTAATAGGTACAATTGAATTCTTAACTTTTACCGAGCTTTCAAGAAGACACTCACCAAGGCGGGTAAAGTGCCTATTTTGATTGTGATTAAGGCACGTAATTTCACCAGGCCTTATCAGATCCCACATACTGGAATCCAGTCGTAAAACTTTGCAATTTACTCGATTGGGTAACACGGCGAGATTTTCCCTGATCAGATAATTTTCACTTCTATGTCTATGAGTTAGAGTTTCATTTTGATTGATTTGAAAAACAATAGTCTGGTGCAGGTAGCTTCGTTTGAGTAGAATTTTAATGTAGGCCTATTATGTAATCACGTATGGAATTCTAACTACTTGCCTACTGCAAATGTGGCCATGTTCTAATGCAATAAGACATGCCTCTGACTACCCCTTTTAGATATATTTAAGGATCTAAAAATAAATACATATTGGTGGACATTTCACACATCTCTAAATTAAGCAAAGCTTGCACTATGGGAACCAGATAACTGATAGAATACACTTTTTTTGTAAATACATACAATAATACATTATAACACCCAATCACAATAAACATGATCATCACACAAATGTATATCCTGGGTGGGAATCGAACCCACAGCCTACAGCGCAGACGGCAGACCAACTGAGCTGTGAGACCAATCTTAACGCCTGGAAATGTAAGAGGGTGTCTACCGAGTTTAATTCTAATTATTTCTACGAGTACTATGTACCTTTAAGTTCTTTATTTATCTATAGTCTTTATAGTCTTGCAGTCATAGTTTCTGAGTAATTTATTAGTTAATGTTTAATGTTCATAGTAAATAGTTTGACAAGAATAAATAATTATTTGGTCATTCGAAGGCTAACGTAATGTTACTGTAATAGAAGGGAAAACACTTATGATAATAATTTATGATCTTCAAAAAAATAATAGAAGGTACATTATAATTCAACCTGTCACGTAGGGAATGCTAACTCCTGCAAAATGTAGGCATGTGCCAAATATAATGTTTAGACGTGCCTTTGACTACCCCCTCTAGACATCTTCAAAGGATCTAAGCGCCTGGAGATCTGAGAGTATGTCTATCCCCAAGTGGGATTATTATTACAGTCGTGATCCTATTTATTTTATTTTTTACATAAGATAAGGTTTATACAAAAAAACAATGATTACAAATGTGGAGTATTTTTAACATTATTAAAGCCGCCTAATCGATAACCTGCTCCTTTTTAGGGTTCATAACATAGTTACATACATACATAATATATTTCAAGTTAAATAAAAGCTAGTAAAAAGGAGGAGGTATTCGGCTGTATTTTTTTTAAGTTGTAAAATTATGCAGACTAGCCAGACAGGCCAACAATAGTTATTTGTTATACAAGATTTTTCACCTCGTGCTCTTTTGATTCCCTCGCTATCGCTCAGGATTCTAATTTTGAATCACTCGCTGCGCTCGTGATTCAATTTTAGAATCCTTCGCTTGCTCGGTCATCAAAATTGAACACGCGGTTAAAAAGCAACTTTGCACTCGAGTGTAACACGTAACTTTTCATTCCACCTCAGCGAGGAAATGACTAAATGCAAAAAAAAAAACGTTTACAATCACAAGATAGGTACTTTTATTTCAGTTTAGGTATTAACTACTACATTATGACAGGTAAGTATTACAGAATAATCATGACGTGAAAAAATGCCGCGTAAAGAACCGCGTACAAAGCAAATTGAAAAAAGAACACCAAGAAGGTTCCGAGTCTGAGTTTTTAACAAATTAAAAAAAAGTTGTATGATATATTCGGCACCATAGAGGTAGCAGTAAATAGGTTTAATGATTTTTTTAATTCACAAACTTAGTGCACACGATGTTCTAAATTCAATTTACTTTATCCTCTAGAGAATAAAAACGGCTTTTGCACTCAGATATTGAAGAGCAAAAATACTCTTTCCGAGATGGTGGCATGAAAAAATAATAACCCATTTCTCTGAATTAACTTCATGTTCAAAAGCTGGTTTTAATCAAGTCCAAGGTTAGGACAAGTTTAAAATATCCTTTTAATTTACTGTACATAATTTCCTTAAAGGCCATTTACACTCACGGCGAGAACCTCCGAGAAGCGTGAGTGGTGGCAATTTCGTTGTCTTGACAAACTGTCAAAAATTCGTAAAATCTTCTTCTCTTCTATATAAAAATGAATCCCTATTTCCCTTAGTCACGGCATCGCGCTTCAACGGCTGGACCGATTTTGTTAATAATTTTTTTTGTTGTATTCGTTATTATCAAGAGTGGTTCGGTATTATCAATTTGACTGGACTACGTCTGTCGGGACAGCTAGTATTATAAAGTAGTTAGCATTCCATACGTGACAGGGAGCAAGCCCGTCGTAATTTACACGAATACTAATATACTCGTAGATAGATCCTTTATCAATGTTATTCCAAGCGTTTCGCCGAGATTTCTCGCGAGAGTGTGTATGAGTTATAATAGTTTGCTAGCTGGTTCTTGCATAATATCAAGTTGAAGTTACTGTGACCAAGAAAGTAAGGCCAAGTTGAAATGACGATGCTATGTTATTATCCTACTTCATACTAGATAATATTATAAATCTGAATGTTTGTGTGGATGATTGTAATCACACCCAAACGACCCAACGGATTTGGATGAAACTTGAAATATACATAATTAATTACAAATCTTACCTATGTCCTGGAATAGCTTATTATTATTAGCATACAGAATAGAATATTACACAAAGATTAGATGGAAGAAAATGGTTGTTGTCTCGTGCAATAAAGATATTATTTATCTAGGTACCACGCGAGCAAAGCCGCGGGTGGAAGCTAGTTTATTGATTAGTGTCAGGTATTTGAAACCCAATAACTAGCATTGTTACAAATTGGGCGTAAAATTGACGCGTAGGAATTTATTTTACTGTTGTTTTATTATCAAAGCGGCCGGTATACACGCGTTGACAAGATTTAAATACGTGCTGGGAAAATACAAATAGTAATGGCAAAGCCCAAAGTCAATCGAGTATAATTACGTTTAAAAAACTAAAAAGAAAGTCGATGAAAATGTTTTGACCAATCAGAAAGTAAAGCGATATTAGTTTTTTAGAGTTTCGAGTCTACAAGAAAAACGTCGAGTCGAGTAATAAACATAATAATCGACCAACTTATAAAATGTAATTTTTTGTACAAATACCATTGAAAATTACTTATTATTAACGCATTTAGCTGTGTAAACTACAAACCCTACATTGCGCGTAAACCGTCACGCACTTGGTTTTTTAATTTTTATGAATTAACTATTAGTTCTATATAAATGTAATTTAAATGGGACCAACTTGGGACTATAATATTCTCTACACAATACAAATATAAAATGTTTTTATTACATTCAAATATAAGATTACATAATGTAATGAACTGATTCCTGCTTTATTTTTCACTGTGTTGCAGGAAGGCAGTATTGCAACATTTGACAAATGTTGGTAAACATAAAGAAAGTAAACAACAGTATAAACTTATAAGAACTTAAATAAACTTGTGTACACAACTACCTGTGGTACACAACAACTTGTGTACCTGTGGTACATAACTATTTAAAAAATAAATATATTTTAAGCTAGCTAGTTAAGCTGCTCGCCCCAACTTCACACGGGTGGAACCTGGATAAAAAGTAGCCTATGTTACAATCTGATGTATAAGCTATATTACTGTAAAGTTTTAAGTTAATCCGTTCAGTAGTTTTTGCGTGAAAGAGTAACAAAAACACACACACACACACACACACACACCCACTCACAAACTTTCGCATTTATATAGTAGGATAGGATAATATAGAATACCTAATATTGAAATAGATAAAAATCATCGAAATCGGATCAACAGGTAAAATATGAATTACTACTCAATTTTTGAAAAATCTTAAAACCTTTTTAGTGTCTAAATGTTTTTATAATATGAAAGAATGTATGGTAAATACTTAATAAACAAGGATTACTATTATATTTATATATATTTTTAAGATTAGTAGGTAATTATTAGATTAATAGATTATTGTAGTGCCCTAGTCTCCACGTTGAGAAACTCTGTGATAGCTTAAGACCATTGTAACCAACTGGAGCAATAAATAAATGAATATGAATATACATAAAAAAGCTTTTTTGTCGGTAAAAGTACAAACATGTAATGACAGGCCTAAAGTCGAGTAAAAGGTGACGGAAACCTTGAGGTCATTGTCGGAATTTTAACTGAATAGCCTCGAATGTAGGAAGTACATTAATGTGTTATTATTATGGCCGTGGAGACGGGAAAAGTTGCCTTGACTTATTGGAACTATAATAAGTCTTGTTGGATGAGTTATCTCCATTTATAGACGTCAGACAGACATTATTTACAGTTTCCTTTTAAAATTATACCTACTAGCTTTTACCCGTGACTTCGAACGCGTAAAAATGACTCAAAATCAAAAGAAATTATTTAAAACACTCATATTTGACTCCTAATTTTACTATACATATAAATGTGCGCATTTTCGTGTAAATAGACAGTTGAATATACAAAAACAGAAAGATCCTTGAAAACAATTCGCAGGTAACAATACAAGGAATTTATGTAGGTCCCTTTATTTTAGAACTAAGTAGTTTTTCTTGTAATGTATAAGTATGCACACTGCACACTTTGTCAAATTCAAAAATCATTTATTTCCTTAAAATCACAAGGATCACTTTGAAACGTCTTAGGAGCTAGGTGAAGCTACGCCTGTTCCCAGCGACCAAACCTAGAAAAATCTGGCAACACGGCTTGGGGTCTATCATTTTTTCCAATTATATTTTCCTTAATGCTATGTACAGCTCCAATGTGTGTGGTGCCGATCGAACAAGGTGAAGGCTCAAACAAGAATAATAATTAAAAGTACTAACCAAGTACAAAGTTAACACATGACTTGGTAGGTACCTACCAGTCGTAGTATTACTTTTCATTTGATTTTAATTAACTTTTTAAATTGTTTTTATTATAGACTGCCAATCGGAGCTGAAAATTGAACTGGAAATTATGTAATTAATTATACTAGCTGCCCCGACAGACGTTGTTCTGTCCGACCTAAGACTTTAAGCTATCTCTGTATTACATTTCTTCACAATCGGCCCAGAGTTTAGCTGTGACGTCACAGACAGACAGAATCACTTTCGCATTTATAATATTAGTATAAATACTTATTAGTAAGTATTGTTCGATTTTGATAACAACATTCAAGCAGCGCGTATAATATATATTTCTGATTACCATGAAGTCTCAAACTATGTATTGTAATTCAATCACCTAACTCATGGTTACTTATTATCTATAAACGGTAGCCATAATTTAGGCGGCAACGTGGCTTTTGAACCCGCAGAATTATTGCTTAAATATCGATCTTCACCCGCTGATTTTCAGTGCCACAGTTTTCAAATTTAGACAATAATGTCATACTAACTATTAAAGGGTCAATCACACGATCCCAAGATTCTGGTACAAAATTCAGTTATCTGTTGCAAAATATATTTCTCAACCAAGTTTTTACAAAATCTTAACACTAAATTATTCGTCAAGACAAGTCAACGAGCACAAATACAACGGGCTCATGTTATGTAGTTTTATCCGACTTATAAAAAAGGAAAACTTCCAAGTTATCACCTTAAAAAAGATTTCAACGCGCTTTCATAGCGCGCACTCTATGTAAGTAGGTACCTATACCTACGTAGTTTTTTGCCCTTACCATTTTATTTTGTTGTGTTTTTAATACTATAACACTAAGACCGACTTGCACAACAATCGCTAAAAATAAAGCGGCAAATTTTATTTAAATTTGATGTATTTGTATGACAACAAATTCCTGAATTTGTTTAGCGTGCAAAACACATTGTTGTGCAAGCCGCCATTAGTCTTGTGTCTTTGTTTTTAGTCTCTGTCTCTGTCTGTCAAAATAAACTTAAATCATTTAGTTCATTAAGAGGCTGCCAGTCGCTGATTGCTCTTTTTCGAAACGAAAAAATAAATACTTCTGAACAAGCCACATCTCCTATTTTTATAAGTATATTACTTCAGGTTCCTACCTAGATTTCTATTAAGCTGAAAACATAATAGCAGAAACTTTTCACGATAAAGATATTATTTCAAAATGATACGTTTTAGAATTTATGATCGAAATATTTTATATACCTACTATTAAAATCAACTTGTGATTTATTGTTAAAGATAGGTAATATGTAGATCTAGAATTCTATTAGAATAGATTTTTGATAAGTAATTATACATAATTTATATCATTAATTTATTCGAAAAGCTAAGGCGGACCACGCGCGGACGTGTGTTTGTCATCATTGCAGCGGTCGGTAGGATTATTTATCGAAGTGATTAAAGATGGGTACATCTTTATTCACATATACTATACATTATAAAATAGGAGATGTGGCTTGTTCACAAGTATTTCTTTTTTCGTTTCGAACAAAAATAATCGTCGACTGGCAGCGTCTTAATTTCACATTCGCTATCACATTAGCATGAATCAGTATCGTATCGTATCTGACACTTTTAATATACAAAAAGTGTCAGTTTTGACATTTAGACGATACGATGTCGATACGGTAGTGGTTCGTGCTGAGGCCGGATGAACATTTAATAAATAAAATGTTTATTTTGAAAATAAACTATCCTATTCTAATAAAATAGTTTTACTTTACTGATAACATCAAGCGAACACAATCCACAATGGTATTTATTTTTAGTATCCAGTCGGTTGGTCTATAACGGGTTATCAATAGTCTCCTATATACTTACTTCATTAAGAATGAACCGAGTCATGAGTTGACCTTAGATAATGATTATCTGGACCAGAGTGTTAGGTTCATACGAGTACCTACGAGTACTTGAGGACAAGCGCGGATCCACCAATATGGGCATTATGGGCATGCCCACAACCCAAATAGACTTTGACGTCATCATTTTATTTTTGCAATTGTAGTAAAGTGTTGTTTTTAGGGTTCCGTACTGAAAGGGTAAAAACGGGACCCTATTACTATTCTGTTTTTTGTATTTGTTGTTATGGCGGCAACAGAAATACATAATCTGTGAAAGTTTCAACTGTCTATCACGGTTCATGAGATACAGCCCTGTGACAGACAGACGGACAGCGAAGTCTTAGTAATAGGGTCCCGTTTTTCCCTTTGTGTACGGAGCCCTAAAAACCAAATCGCGCGCTGTGTGGTACCCAGATAAAAAGTAGTGTAGGCATTGTACGACAAGTAGGTATATTATATAGTTATATCAATTCACGGAATATGTTTAATAGTTCTATTTGTTCATATAAATCACTGCAGTCATTAAAGCGCGATTGAAACTAAAGAGCAGTGGTTTTTCCATAAAACTTAATAAACGTAAATCTTCTTTTAACTTTACAATTTATCGACAATTGGTTGGTTTGTCAAGTTGTTTATTACCTGCAGGGAAAATCCATTTAAAGCTGTTTTTGCTGTGCTACTGTGGAGTAAAGTTGACATTTCCCATACGATATGTCATGTTTCTTAAACAGTTGGTGCACTGCCTTGTGTGTCGGCATATCTTATGCCGGAGACACACTTACGTGTCGTAGCGCGGCGTGTCGCGCCACTAGCCAATCGCAAGACAGCGTTTGCGACACGACACGACACCCAAATATGTCTCTAACCATTCTAAATGTATGAAAGCGATTAGCTAGTGGCGTGTCGCGCCACGACACGACACGTAAGTGTGTCTCCGGCATTAGCCCGATAAACTTATAAGACACACGTCACATCGTTTCCGATTATAATTTAAGGATGAAACAAGAGACATTACTTTTGACAGTTGACTTCATACATTCTACTACGACAGACGACGATTTCTAAGAGTGCGGATTGGCCGAATATATCGGAGCACTGTTGTTGAAATCGTTTTGCAGAGTAAGAGTCTAGGCCACAGACACAGTGGCCTGAGCATGAACCACTATCGTATCGACAACCTATCGTCCAAATGTCAAAACTGACACTTTTTGTATAGTAACCCACCGTAATACTACTACATGAATCGATAACGCTGACAGTTTTACTATACAAAAAGTGTCAGTTTTGACATTTGGACGATACGATGTCGATACGGTAGTGGTTCATGCTAACCCCCCTGGTGTTATGACTTATGTGTCTTTATCACCGACAACCATACTCTTTAAACAATGCTGCTTGGCAGAAATAAGTATGGTGGTTGCACTGCATCGGACGAATCACACAGCTCTACTAACTCTTATGATTGAAAAATTGGTTTTTGTTTCGTTTTAAAACGTAATTATTTACTTAGCACTACGTTCTTACAAATTGTTAACATACATGTTTCTCTTATTCCAGTTTAAAAATGGGGGGAATGAAGACCCTCATTCTTCTTGATCTGGTGTATTTCACCACTTGCATGGACCAGCTGCACATAGTTTACGAGTGGAAGGCTTTAGACTACCAGTTCGAGAGTCCTCAGGCCAGACAAGATGCCTTGGATTCCAAAAGATATATCCCGGAAAACAATCTACCGATGGGCTTGGAGGTGTACCAGGATAGACTGTTCGTGACTGTTCCTAGGTGGAAGCCAGGAGTGCCCTCTTCGTTGAATTATATTAATTTGAAAGGTAACACTGGAGAAACTAAATAAAAACGGCAAAAAAATCACGTTTGTTGTATGGGAGCCCCCCTTAAATATTTATTTTATTCTGTTTTTATTCTGAAAATATTTGAAATACTTTTATCTGAAAATTTCAACTGTCTTGCTATCACGGTTAATGAGATACAGCCCTGTGACAGACAGACAGACAGACAGCGAAGTCTTAGTAATAGGGTTCCGATTTTACCCTTTGGATACGGAACCCTAAAAAATGATAAGAAATAGGATCACTACTGTAATTCCCAAGTACGGTAGTCAACCTCTCAGATTTCAAGGCGTTCAGAACCTTGAAGATGTCTTAAGTGGGCAGCCATAAGCACATTCAATCCGAAGGTCATGATTTCGAATCACGGCCGTGCATTTTTTGTTCAAAAAATTTATATATGCGCATTAACACGTGCATACAACGGTGAAGGAAAACATCGCGAGGAAACCAGTTAGTATTATTGAAAAACTATTGGTTTAGCCGACGGCTCAGCCGTTACGGAGTAGGTAATTGAGACGCTAACATAGGTACATAACATACATACCTACACACTAAACACTTTCGCATTTATAATATTAGCTCAGCTGCGTATATCTTTATTTGTATCGTGTGCGACTTCGTTCGCGTGGAACGAATAAATTTTCTTTCATAATTTAAAATCTACGTATGTAATGTAGAATAATAAATTACCTAAGTAATTAAAGACCTGGTTGTGGTGTAGGCACCACAACCAGGTCTTTAATTAAAATGCCCAAAACCAGGGTAGGCCCTGGTTTTGGGCATTTAATAACTAAGCATAGTACCTAAAAAAACTTGTTAATACAATTCTTTGTCTATAGTCCATTTTGATTAGTGAAATTTGTGGTGCGTTGTTTTGACCACAACCAAATATTTCCCGTTTTGTCTTTATAAATATGAATAATTAATAAATATCTCCTATTACAAAACCTTTGCCTAACCTAAGAGATAGATAGATCTATTAGACTCTAGACTCTATTTTATGTTGTTTAAAAATCATCGTTTTTTTAATTATTTTTTCAATATAAACCGTTTATTTGAAAATTAAAATGTTGTTAAAATGCATACAACCAGCGCTCTCACCCTAAATAATAAACAACCTAAGTATGCGAGAACATCCGGTAAAATTTGGACACGAACCTACTAGATTATATAGTTCACAACAAATATTTTCAACTAGCTGTACCCCGCGGTTTCACTCGCGTATAACTTGAAGAAATAAGAACTTTTTATCGTATTACCTATAGCAGACCCGCGACAGAAAAAAAAAAATCCTGTCAAAATTTTAATATGTTTAACTTTGGTGTTTCTTTACCGATTTCTATGATTATTTTTTATGGAATAGTTAATAATGTAAACTTTTTTAATTAGGGATGACTAAGAGTGTTATAAACGTAAGAGTAGACAACTATAATCAGAAAGCTTCGAACTGCTAAGCTATCGGGAGTTACACGTGTTATTGTGAGTCAACCATAAAAGATAAACATATGCTCTCGTGGGATATTTTTTATATAATTTTAAGGAGAACATTTCTGTCATACATGATTTCTGTGTAGCTTTAATCATGAAGGTTGCACACGCGATGGAAGCTTAAGAAATGCAGTAACTACTCCCGTTTTCCCAACATTTCCCTTCACTGCTCTGCTCCTATTGATTGTAGCGTGATGAAAAGTATACTATAACCAGCTCAGGAGTATGAAAAATAATTGTACCAAGTTTCATTAAAATCCGTCCAGTAGTTTTTGTTTCTATAACGGTTATACAGACAGACAGACAGACAGACAGACAGACAAAAATTTTACTGATTGCATTTTTGGCATCAGTATCGATCCCTAATCATCCCCTGATAGTTATTTTGGAAATATATTTCATGTACAGAATTGACCTCTCTACAGATTTATTATAATTTTCAATAGTTTTCGAGTAAATTGCGGTGATGAAAGTAGACTAGTCTACAAATTGAAATAATAGAGGATAATAAAAGTACTTCCGTTAGGTCAAATTACTAAATACAGTCAACATAAAGTCGGTTTTGTTTTAAGTTTAGAGTTGTAAAATTATGATGCAAAATAGCCGTAATAAAGCTATCAAGCAAACCTTTGATTTAATAGTCGTAAAAATCTCTGGACACAATCCTATAAGGTCACTAGTTTGTCATATCATCTGAGTATTAAATTTTTAGGGTTCCGTACCCAAAGGGTAAAAGACGGGACCCTAATAATAAGACTTCGCTGTCCGTCTGTCTGTCACAGGGCTCTGTATCTCATGAACCGTGATAGCTAGACAGTTGAAATTTTCACAGACTATTTATTTATGTTGACGCTATAACAACTAACTACTAACAACTACTAAAAATAGAATAAAAAAATATATATAAGTGGGACTCCCATACAGCAAAAGGTTTTTTTTGCCGTTTTTTACAGAATAATGGTACGGAACCCTTCGTGCGCTTGTCCGACTCGCGCTTAGCCGGTTTTTCTCATAATCATGGCATAACAAGATGGTTGACATTTAGAGAAACTAATAAGCAAACTTAAAAGTCATACGAAAAATCACGGAACAAAGTGAAAGTCTATACGTAATCTATCGTACATTATTTATTTGCTAACAGATTAGTTGCGTGACCTAGTACGATTCATGACCATATTATGAATGATATACCAAGGTACAAGTATATAAGTAATTATGTATGTATTTACAAAAAAAAAGTATAGGAAGGTAATCTGGTTCCCATAGTACAAGCTTTGGTTAGTGTGGGCTAGGAGGCACTGTGTAAGATGTCCACCAATATTTATTACGATTTTGTAGGTACGGGTACCAGCACCTGTCCTATGTAGTCAAAGCTGATGTCAGATTTTTGCACACCAGCGCCATTTATACTAAAATCATCCCCTTTGCATTTTTTTATCATTTTGGGAATGTTTTTTGGATTATAAACCACCCTATGTTTAATTCGGGCATTAGGTATATCTACATCTACAGCAAATTTCATCCTAATCCGGTTTGTCGTTTAGGCCTGATTAAGGCACAACCATATTATGTACAAACTCACAAACTTTCGCATTCCTAATATTATTAGGATGTGCTCAAAACTGTGTAGGAAAGCCTACAGCAGCCGACTCCATAACATGTGTGTGACAGGCACTAGTCCTCTAAGTGAAGAAATAATAGTTCCATTGTATTCAAATATAATCATCTAGAATATATCTGATGTAATAAAACCTTATTGACTTACTCCACTTAAGTATATAAAAATAATAAAAACTAATATTGTGTTTATTTATTTATACACTCGTGAGCAAATAAAACGACTCAGGCCGCACGCTCGCGTTTAAAAGTCTCTGGAACAAAATGTAATGCTTATATTTAATTTTTGTTTATAATATCTTAAACTTCGACGTCTTAACTTTAAAATAATGCACACTTTGATGACCATTCATGCACGCATAATCCCACAAAGTGTTAGGATTCGTAAACAACCTCTTTGCGCTTGTTTACAGAAGCGGTCATTATGAGCTATTAAGCCCTATAAAACGTAAATATTGAAAAATGTATCATTAAATGACTTATTTGTTTTCTTTTCAGATAACTCGACCACTTCCCCAATACTGAAACCATATCCGAACTGGGCAGCACACACTTTCGAGGGCAGTTCTCCCCCAGAAATAATTTCCCCCTTCAGAGTCCGCGCGGACCGCTGCGGCCGTCTTTGGGTCCTCGACAATGGGAAGATTAACAACGCCGACACAAACGGCACTGTTATCAAAAATCCACCATCTCTTATCATCTACAACCTCAACACTGACAATCTTATCAGAAAGTACACCTTCCCTGCCGACCAAGTCAAAGAAGACTCGGGCTTCGCCAACATTGCCATCGAAGATTCAGATTGTGAGAAAACCTACGCGTATTCCGCTGATTTAGGCAAAGCCGGTATTGTTGTGTACTCCTGGGAGAAGAACGATTCGTGGAGAATAACCCACCACTATTTCCATCAGGATCCATTAGCCTGCGAATATAGTGTCAAAGGTGTAAACTTCACTTGGCAAGATGCGATCTTTGGAATTGGTATATCAGCGCCGAACGCGGACAATTACTCAACTATTTACTTCCATCCAATGTCGAGTTTCAAGGAGTTTTCCGTTTCCACTGAGTATTTAAGGAACGTCACAGTAGCTGAGGAAAACTTTGACGCATTCAAAAACCTCGGAGACCGAGGACAGAACGCGCAATCTAGTGCTTCCTTCATTGATCCAAAAACCGGGATTCTATTCTACTCTCTAGTTAATTTAAACGCCGTGGCCTGTTGGAAAACTTCAAACAAAGAATACACGATGAAGAACCAAGGTAGAATCTATATGAACGAAAACACCATGGTCTATCCCTCGGATATCAAAGTTGATTACAACGATAACCTCTGGATTATGTCGAATAGGATGCCCATTTGGAGATATGGAAAATGGGACCCTAATGATGTGAACTTTAGGGTGTTTTCTGCTCCCGTAGTGGATGCCATCAGTCATACGGCGTGTGATATTACTCCTAGGACTGATATCTTGGACAAGTTCTTGAAGAATACTTTTACAACAGCTGTTCCGACCGGTATGGCTGTGAGCGCTGGTCCGATGGCTTTTGCTACCATTTTCTTGTTTAGTTGGTTTATTTCTTTTGCTGTTTTAAATTAAAGACATTTAATTTGTGTGTCTCTGTGTGTGTGTTTGTGTAAAATTCGCGTCGCTTTGATTTTTCAGACATTTTGAACGTGAGTTTCAAAAGCCATAAACAGTGTATTTAAAAGCTATAATGTTTTAACGTAACATCACAATGTTACCGCTTTATTTATTGTGATTAATTTTAAAACTTTCATTGATGACTGTACTTATCTCGTATGTATGTGCTTAAAAGTGATATTTTGTGTTAAGCTAACATAGTTATAAACACTTGTAAATATTAGTTTATTATAATAAAATGCTCTAAGCATAAAATAGTTGTTTGATTTTTCTGCTATAACACAAGTAGCTCCATCTAGTGGAATTTGAAAGAACTGCGCGCTTCCACGCTGACTTGGTAGATGTCAAATGAAATGAAAATAAATGTGTTGGGAGAAATTTTGGGTTACTCTAGTGATGGTTCATAGGTAGATAGTTAGAAGCTAGGCAAGTCCACTCTATCCGAATTTATGTCATAAGCGCATGCCTACAGCACTATTCGTAGGCATTGGTGCATCTGACGCTGATCTGTGGTTTTATTTTGTAGGTACCAAACATTAATTTATTAATGGTTCTTATAGTAGAGGTAAACATTGTTTGCGATAAATTAACTAAAAAAATGATTTATATATATATTTTTTGATTAATTAAAACCTAACTAATAATTCAAACAGCTTGGAGCATCTATCCTTTAGACATCTTCAAGGATCTAAGCGAAATCTTAAGATTTCGAGTGAGAGTGAGAGATCTGTGAGTATGTGTAGTTGTGAGTAAGTTTATAACTCTAATTAGGTACCTAGAAAAGAGCAAGTCCACTGCCGAGCACGAGCGCTTGTGTAAGATTTATTGGTCAAATTATGCATCTGATGTTACCGCCACTTGAGATAAGTGCCGGCAATTTGTTACTGAAATTACTTATTAGGTACAAACTTTGGAACCGGAATGAGAGTAGGTACCTAGGACGGTAGAGTAGAAACAATAATGGCGCATTTGCACTAGGGAACATGTCTTACGTCGTACACGAATTTTACTTGTCGAGGGAAACACGTAATTAAGTATACCTATAGCGTCTGTGCCGCGAGCTTTAGGTACCTAGATGTCGCGCGATATTCCGCGCGACACGTATTCATCAGGCGACAAACGTTCCCTATGGTTTAATTGCGCCGTAAGAGTAGATTAATAATAACACTAATCAATATTTTTAATGCGTATATTATTAACAATGATGAGATCTCTTTATAAGTAAAAAATACTTGTCATAGGAGATTTCGCTCTTGCTTGGGTCTATTTTTAGAGTTATTTGAAAGAAGGATTTGTAGAAACCGCCCTTAATACCCCCAATAAATAAGTAAGATACCTAATCTACCCTTGAAACATGTATATTGTATTTATCTGTAAATTTATAACAGGGAGGAAACCATATTACACTGTGCTGTACAGCTAAAATTATTTGTTGGATGAATGGCACGCAAGGCAGATGTCCTAAAATACAAAATGGATACAGAAAAATATGCCGTGAAATAGTATTTCTATATCAAAATGACTGCTGAAAGTGTGGTGAGTAAAAGATCATTAAATAAAATATGATCACGACTCAGATCTCCAGGCGCTCAGATACTTCATCATGTCTAAACGGGATAGGCAGAGGCAAGTCAAAACATTACATTAGGCACATGCCCACATTTTGCACATTTATATTTGACTAGCTGACCCGTGCCCGCTTCGCTGTGCGTAAGACATTTCTAATACCATCGTGGACTTTTTTGTAGACGTTTTTAAGGTGTACAATACTGTAGTACATTATTTTGATATATCTCGTGGGGTTCAGCCAGCATTTGCAATGTAAGCGCAAAAAAATGTGTTTATTTACGACATCACATTAGAAACCTCTAAAATTATCAGTGTTTCTCTACTATATTATGCATGTATTATACATATAAACCTTCCTCTCTTGAATCACTCTATTTATTAAAAAAAATCGCATCAAAATCCGTTGTGTAGTTTTAAAGATATAAGCAAACATACATACGCGGGAAGCGGAAAGCGACTTTGCTTTATACTATGTAGTGATTATTGAATGATTTATTACAGCAAGATGAAAAGATGGATGACATAGGACGGGTCAAAAAGAAATTTTTGAGTTGCTTCAAAGGTGTTAGGCTGCTGCAGACAGTAGTCATAACTGTTTGCTTCTGCGTGGTCGTGCAGCAAGTAAGGGCATATTATTAATATTTACTAGCCGACAAGGATAAGAACTGTATAAAAACATCCCATAGCTACAAAATTCTACAAAAAACTCAAGTCACGAGAAAGATTAAGATTAAACTTTCTTTTTATTTTGGTTTTTTATCATCTGGCGTTTAATTTCATTATTAATAATAGGATTACAGTAGTTGAAAATATTCGTTGTTCAATATAGTGGTAGTTTCATTAAATTCTTACATTCCCAAAGAAGCTTGATGGCGGCGGTTGTAAAACACTCCAAGACAAATCAATTTGCAACATGTTTATCTACATATTGTGCTGACCCCGCGAGAGTGGGATAAGGTCAAGAGGAAGAAGATTGTGTTCGAAAATGAGATATATCTCAGTTATTGTTCTTCCAGATCTCATCCTGCATCACTAAACTAATCGACGTGCCTGTTACAACGTACACGCACTTCGACTTCAATAAGACTATCGAGTACCCCAGCGTTACCCTCTGCAAAGAGCCTGCTTACAAGTTTGATAAAATGCTGGTTAGTCATTAGGGCGGCTTGCACAACAATTCCTAAATGTGTTTAGCACCCTAAATACATTTAGGAACTTGTCAAGTCATACAAATACGTCAAATTGAAATAAAATTTGCCACTAAACAGTTTTAGCGATTGTTGTGCAAGCCGTTCTTAAGTCTTGTACATTTTATAAAAATAACAACATAATACAGGCAAATTGAGAACCTCCTCCTTTTTGAAGTCGGTTAAAAACGGCAACTACTTGTATAAACTCATATACTGTTTAGATAAAAGCACGGACAGTTTCAGCGTTATTTGTGAATTTATTTAAAGTGAGTGTGGTTCACTAATAAGAACGTATGAAGAGGAAAAAAATATTATATATAATGGATAAACTAAAAATCTACTGGACTCATTTTAACAATTTACAAATCAAAAGCCACATTATCAGAGAGTAATATACCATATTTTATTTAAAAATAAATAGAAATCCTCATGAAAATTATAATAACGTTCAATCAACAATTTGCTTTGGGAAAGGTAACACAAAAAGAACCCGTTACACGAGGTTCATGTCATTTCAGGAATATAATCTCTACTTGCATCCTCGCTACACCTCGGTCTGGTTCAACTTTAACTTTTCCACCAGTCTGGACGACCTCTGGAAGGATATCACGTACAATGAGGAGGAGTTCTTCGTACAGTATGGCTTAAATGGATCTCCAAACAGTAAGCAGACATCTCTAAAGCCATAAAAAATCTAGTTATAAACTTTAATTTACCATCAAAACATCACTGTTTTAACTTTGCAGCTTGGAGACGTAGCCTCTACGAGCATTTTTCTCTCTTACTGGTTTTCTTAGTCTGCAAAGACCGTCTTCCATAAAACCTATTTGTCTTTGTACCCCTTTTCATGGAAACCCTTGACTAACACCTATTTTATCCTGGACTAGCGGTTTTACCCGCGTTTATTCCGTTTCCATGGGAAATCAACCCTATAGGTTTATAGTTTCCACGGACTTTAACAAACATCTGAAAAAAAAATTTTGAAATTGGTCCAGCCATTTGAAAGTCTATAACGAACATATTTAGAAACGTTTTTGTGTTTTATATTTTTACTTGTTATTTGTAAACAGATGTAGAGCTGATCCAAACAGTTGGATTCGTCTACGGTCACTGCTACACCCTGACTCCGAAGACGAAGGGAACCCATGCCAGTAAGACTGCCGGCTACTCCATCACTCTCAAGCACAGCGCTGAAGACATGGATAAGATAGACGGGCTGCTTCCACCAGGATACCATGTCTTCGTGCACTATACTAGGGAGCCATTCACAGGTATAGCTGGTCCACTTATTAGTCAAAATCTTTTCTTTCTCTTGGCTTTCAATAAGTGTTGAGATTGATCGTGATGGAGTGGTATGCGCAAAAGATTCAGGTTTCATGTCACATAAGTGTAGATGTCCCAGAAAAAATATCAAGGTGAAGTTCAGACAGAGCATCCTTAGAGGTACCAAAGCTAAAACTACTAACACAAAACCTGAATGAACTGGTTTTCAAAGAACTAATCATAATCTTTTTACAGAAGTTGAAGTTTACAATGGTGGCTTGGTGCAGTACTTGTATGTCAGCGTTGGAGAGACAGTGGATCTAAAGCTGACAGTGGACGAGTACATGAAGATCAACGGGGAAGATGATCCTTGTACTTTTGAGAAGGATTATAGTGCTAATCTTGTGAGTTGGCTTTAAGCCAGGAGATTAACTTAATAGATAAAAAAAATACGGTTTTTAATAGATGCTTTTATGAAACACTAGAGAAAACCCTCGCAACTTCATTCAAGTGAAGCTATTTTAAATTTTGGAAATTCCTTTCTTTGTTCATCCCTACAGCTACACACCAATAGGAAATTCTTAAATTAAAATAAATAAATAAATAAATATTGGTGGACATTATCACACAGCGCCATCTAGCCCCGAGCAACCTACAGTACAGAAGGCAGAGCTACTACCAACTGAGCTGTGAGGCCAGTCAATTCTCTAAACAAGTACCAGTGGTCAGGCTGTGTCGATAGATCTATCAGTCAGTCAGTCAGTAACGCAAAAGTTATTTATTATTTAGATGATGATAGCAGTAGGGATGCAAGTTAAATTAATTAAAATTAAAACTGATCGAAAGTCGAGGCGCAATAAACTTCTATTAACTATGTCAACTTCCAGTGCACTGCACAATGTGTCTGGAACCTCGTAGGAGAAGAAGCAGGTTGCTCTGGACCCTGGATGACCAGCGAACTGCCACGTTGCAATAACTACACATCGATGAGAAACCTTATCACTGAATACATGAAGTAAGATCTGTTTTTGTTAGATCACTCTTAGTTCTTCGAATCATTCTCCTCATGACTGAGTGAGTCGCCTGAGATAAATCTTTAGAAATGGCGATCTTGTAAAGAGTTTGGAAGCAATTTTAAATGCTTCAGTGTGATTCTTAAAGGCTCATTACTAACTTTAATTATGTTTAACTTGTTGAAATTGTACAATTTGTGCATCAAAAATGAGAATCTCTGTAACAAACCTGGAACTACTTCAACCGAGTGTGCTTTTAAGATTTTTTAAATATTTATTTTTTTCTAGCACGTACCACTTCCACCAATGTGACGTCTGCCCCCGGTTCTGCAAGTCCTACTTGTACAACTCCTTCGTGATGGACCGCAAGGCTCTCTACGTCTGGGACTCCGTAACGAATATGTGGCATGCGAGAGTAGGCGACGCGACTTTGCAGACTCAGGTATTCCAAGCATTGATGTGTACTGTTTTTTTACATCTTAAATAGAGCTTGTGTATATGTGTATGCTGCGGCTTTGTTTGCGTGGTACTTTGTTGGTAGTAGCATATTTACTATTCCAGAGCATAGGCTGTGAATATTCCAAGTTTTATGCGAATCCATTTCGTTGTTCGGGCGTGATTGATCCACAAACATCGAAATATCCTCACACATTTATAGATGTTAGTAGGATAATACTGGATTTTATCAGCGGCTTTCAGTGCATTTTTCAAAATATTTTTTTTTTTAATTTAAATATAAATATTGGCGGACTTACACACAACGCCATCTTAGCCCCAAACTAAGCAAAGCTTGTATGTACTATGGGAACCAGATAACTGATAAAATACTTTTTTTGTAATAACATACTTATTATATAAGTACATATTAATACCCAGACACAGAACAAACATCTATGTTCATCAAATAAATATTTATCCTGGGTCGAACCCACAACCTAATGCGCAGAAGGCGGAGTTACTACCAACTAAGCTGTGAGGCCAGTCAGTCAAAATAATTATATTTCCACAGCTTTACATCTACTTCAACAGCATGATGGTGTCGGTGTATGAGGAGCGATACAATTATGATTGGAACCTCTTCGTCGCCGACCTTGGAGGTAGTGTTGTAAGTAGTTCGCCTTAAGGCCCTGTATGTCGACGATTGCTCTTTTTCGAAACGAAAAAAGAAATACTTCTGAACAAGCCACATCTCTATTTTTATAATTTATAGTATATGTGAATAAAGATGTACCCATCTTTAATCACTTCGATAAATAATCCTACCGACCGCTGCACGTGGTACTGATCCATGGGCGGCGCGTGGTCCGCCTTTGCTTTTCGAATAAATTAATGATATAAATTATGTATAATTACTTATCAAAAACCGATTCTAGTAGAAATCTAGATCTACATATTACCTATCTTTAACAATAAATCACAAGTTGATCTTAATAGTAGGTAAGTATCAAAGTATTTCGATTATAAATGCTAAAACGTATCATTTTGAAATAATATCTTTATCGTGAAAAGTTTCAGCTATAATGTTTTCAGCTTAATAGAAATCTAGGTAGGAACCTGAAGTAATATATTTATAAAAATAGGAGATGTGGCTTGTTCAGAAGTATTTCTTTTTTCGTTTCGAAAAAGAGCAATCGTCGACATACAGGGCCTTAAAATGAGGTTAAGTTTATGGGTTTTTGTTATTTTGTAATTTTGATGGTACCAACGTTGGTCAGTTAATTAGGAACACAACGTTGGTCAACGTTGGAACCAATGCAATATTCTAGATCAATATTATATGGAAATAGAAAAGAAAAAAAAAGAAAATATAAAGAGAAAATATTACGGCCGGCTCCACAAAGAAAACCCTTTGATTTCATGGAATAATACGAGAAAAAGTAATTTTCAAAGTAATTTTCAGAACATTCAAGGCAGCTTGTACAATAATTCCTAAATGTATTTAGAACGCTAAACATATTTAGGACTAGCTGACCCGTGCCCGCTTCGCTGGGGGACAGATAGTTTTATGACTTCATATTAGAAATCTTAAAATTATCAGTGGTTCTCTATTATAATAAGCATGTTATAATACATTATAAACCTTCCTCCTGAATCACTCTAACTATTAAAAAAAACCGCATCAAAATCCGTTGTGTAGTTTTAGAGATAATAAGCATACATACAGACGCGGGAAGCGGGAAGCGACTTTGCTTTATACTATGTAGTGATAGTGATGTTGACAAGTCATACAAAAACGTCAAATTTAAATAAAATCATCCGAGCACTTTTAGCGATTGTTGTGCAAGTCGGTCTCCTCTAATTTGCAAAAAAAAGAGATTAGTATTTTTGGTAGAGTGATTTTTTTCACAACATTTGATTTATGTTTTTGAAATTATCTTTAACGACAGCTAAGAATAGTATCCTCCGAATTGGGGTTTTGCTGATTTCCATTCCCAAATTCTCAAAACTGGTCTCGTTATAAATAAATGTATTCCACTTTCTGTTAGACTTTAGTTTACTAAAATAGTGATCGTCATTATGACGGCATTCAAAGATAGATAATACTTTATTGTACACTAGAAATTTCGAATTTCGTACAATGGGAGGCTTTATCGCTAAAAAGCGATTTATTCCAGGCAACCTGAAATAATATAGAATAATATAGGGCACATAAGAGACTGAATATTTTATCCACTAAATACTCACGACAAAAGGAATCCTAGTGTAGGATCAGAACTAGGCATGAGTTCAGTACCCAAAGGGTAAAAACGGGACCTTTTACTAAGACTTCGTTGTCTGTCTGTCACAAGGCTGTATCTCATGAACCGTGATAGCTAGACAGTTTAAATTTTCACAGATTATGTATTTCTGTTGCCGCTATAACAACATAAAACAGAATAAAATAAATATTTTAGTGGGGCTCTCATACAAAAAATGTTTTTTTTTTTTTGCCTTTTCGCGCGGGTCCGCCTCGCACTTGGTCGGTTTTATTATTTTTTATATTACGGTTGCAATAATACGGGTTAAGCTTTTTAGAAATTCCACTGACTAAGAGCTTACGTGGGCCATTGATTACGCCAGTTGGCTCACTGCCAAACGTCACGGCGCTCATCGCTTGTTTCCTTATGGATATAAATCTATTTTTGGGGGAATTTCACATCCTTTGAATACATTGACTCGTTGGTACGACTATTTTCGATCAGACATCATGGCCAGGTCACTGTGTCTATTTCGGTTTAGAGAAGCTCTCAAGTAGGTACTCACGGTTTCCGTCAAATCTAACATCGGTTGGAATTAAATCTTTAAGCAATGTATTGTTATTATATAAATATATAAAGCTCTTGCGTTACTTACTGATTGACTGACTGATCTATCAAAGCACAGGCTAAACCACTAGTCCTATAAACTTAAAATTTGGAGGGTATATTCCTGGTGTGTAGAATTCCTGAAATCTGAATGAGTTAAAATCTTTTTTTTAGAAATTAGTAGCAGCGGGAGGTTTCCTTTCCACTAGTATTATTTTATATGTAGTTAAGTTAGAATGTTTTTTATTTTGTAATTATCTAATTACACAAATAATCATAAATAATACAATTTTGTGGAAGTAAAGTTGTGGGTTGATTGGTAAAAGCTGAAATACATCTGTACTCTAACAAAATCACGAATCACTAGTATAGGACAATAGGTCCAAAATTTTGTGTGTAACTTGTCTTTTTTATTGGTTTCCACAGGGCTTCTTACTAGGCCTTTCCGTCATCGGCCTGCTGAAGATCTTTAGCAGGACATGGGAGCACTTCCTCCGACCCCACATCAAATGCTTCCGAAGCGGGAAGGTAGCTAGCATCCATGGTTCTACCGTGACTATCGATGCTTGCGTTAAGTACCCTGATGTCGTGAAGGATGATTATTGGAGAAGAGTATATTGATGGCTCGAAGCGGGTTTATCATCCAAGTCTTCGTCATTATAGGACTGGAAAAATAGGCGTTTTCTTTATTCGCGAAAAATTTCGCTTCATTCTATGGATACAATTAAATATATTGAGCATTCATGTCTGTTTATTTTCAGTCATAGGTATTAGACCATCAGGTAAACATTTTTTTTGGGTTCCTTACAGAGAGGGTAAAAACGGGACCCTATTACTAAGATTCTGCTGTTCGTCTGCCTGTGTGTCACAAGGCTGTATCTCATGAACCGTGATAGCTAAACAGTTGAAATTTTCACAGATGATGTATTTCTGTTGCCGCTATAACAACAAATACTAAAAACAGAATAAAATAAATATTTAAGTTTTACGTTCCCTTCGTGCGCGAGTCCGACTAGCATAAATATGGCCAGTTTATTTCAAAATAAGTATGTTCTTGGGTTTTAGAGATCTATTTACTCTATTTTCGGTCCCTTATATTTGTTCCGGGTCTGAGTGTTATGGCACCATTATACTCCTAGATTCTGTTACTCACGTCACTCCCTGTGCTCTCTTGTAGCACTCCGCTTGAAACGTCAGGACTATGTACATAAATGCAATAAGACTGTTTATCAGCTAGGTTTATTACAATACGACGAAAGGAAACCATTAGTAAGTTTGAAGACTGCTCTGTTCATCTATTTAGCACTCTGTATACCAGTGCTATAATTAATTACGATAAATATTTGCTACATCTTGATTTACGTGCGCTACGTAAATGTTTCGACAACATACCAGCGGTTCTAGGTATTGTATTCATAGACACAGCTGCATTTGGAAGTATGATCATAAACTTTCGTTTATGCAAGCTCTTATTATTATTTATTATTTAACTTTGACCGTTTATATTTTTGTTTGTAAGTTGTCCGTCAAAATTTGCAAACCAATTTACGAATATTTTTTGGTATCCGATTGAGTTGAAATTTTGAATAAACCTTTAGTTCTGGTAAGAATACAATAATATGGTGACAGCGAGCTGGTCTCATGATGGAGTCAGAAGCTGTTCAACGGACACTCACAACGGAACTCTTTAGTAAATAGTTCGATTGAGTAATAACTTTAATACTTGTCAATGACAATGTTATATTATGTGACAGGTGAAAGCGCGCTCCTCGATGTCTTATTCGAAGGGGAATTTTACAAAAGCTTGTTTTTAAAAAGAATAATAAAAAACTTTTTTAAAATTGTGAGTTTTTTTTTAATTGTCTTTTTGTCGTATAGTTTGCAACATGTAGGTAGGTACTATTAAAAATAAATGATGATGAAGTATATAGTAGTTATTTCGAAAGACAAAACCTCAATACACAGACAATTAATTGTTTTGTTTCTATCGACGGGGAGTTGGCAAATGCGTTACAATTGCATTACGATGACGCATGTGTCGATGGTTAGGCTGCAATGTGAAACAGAAGCAAAGCGATATAAAATATGTTTTTATAGGAAGAAGGTAAGATAAATGTTATGTCCTGCGTATTCAATAGAGTACCTGCACTTTGACTGGTCTCACAGCATGATTGGTAATAGCTCTGCCTTCTGCGCTGTAGGTTCCCATTCCCACCCAAGATAAACATTTATGTGATGAACATAGATGTTTGTTCTGTGTCTGGGTGTTATAATATATTATAATGTGTACGACAAAAACCTTTTTTTATAATATTTAGTTAGAAAGAACTGTCAGTCACTGTCTCTGTGACAACTGTCTGTGTCTGTGTTGTATATTAAGTATGTATTTACAAAAAAAGTATGTAAGAATTCTATCAGTTATCTGGTTCCCATAGTACAAGCTTTTCTTAGTTTGGGGCTGGACGCTGTATATATTATTTGTTTGACCAATATATTTATTTGTTTACATAGAGACTTTCCTAAAGTATTAGTAGTCATACTCTCAGATCTCCAGGCGATTAAATCCTTAGAGATATCTCAATATGGTAGCGAAAGGAATGTCCAAACATTACTTTTGCGCATGGCCATATTTCGTTGTAGTTAGCATTCAAGTCCTAGGTATATACTCGCTCGCTTATGCCCTATGTTCGTCACTGAAGAGTTAGTCACTTCACACGTCCAATACGTCTAAATTAGTGACAGCCTATTTAAATGATCTTTCAGCAATTATATGATGATCTATTAGGTCCACGTTCTGGTTTAAGGGCATCTAAGATTATTTTATAATGATTTTGATGCTATAAACAAACAACTGTAGCGGGTTAATGATCTTAGTATAATTACTAGTTTAGGCCCGCGGCTTCTTACGCTACACAGATAATAGTTAGTCTGGTGGTATGGTTGTCGGTCACTCTTGTAGATATCATCTACAAGGTTAGGCACACAGGATAGGGTCGGTAGGTCTTTTTCCCATACTCCCCTATTGCTTGTATCGCAGTATTTACACCTTTCTTTCTCATGTCCTCTTTCACGCATCCATCTCTACTCCTGTATCAACATTAATCCCTACTTGTAGATATACTAACTGTTATTTTATACATTATTACAACAACGGGAAATTACTCACGTAAATGATAAATTGTCAATGAGGACACCGACAATGTTTCGATTCATCTAGAGAATCTTCTTCAGGGTGAGTGGACCATAACGCGCGCGCTACCCTGCTCGCATTGCCGTCTCGCACTTTTATCATTTATATTTATCTTTATATTTATCATTTACGTGAGTAATTTCCCGTTGTTGTAATAATGTGTAGTACAACTCACGAAAGTTTTGAAAGTGTTATTTTATAGTCCAGTTTGGACTGACAAAACAGTTTGCGAAATGTTACGAATACAAAACGATTTCCCTAGATTTTTGTCAGTAAAAATCTGTAGAAGATCTTTCTACATTCCATATCTAATAAAAAATCACTTGTAAAAAGTATTCAGAGTTCGCATTATTCAAACGTCTGAATGCCAGAAAAACTGTATGCTTTATCTATTTTAAAAGTACTTGTCTTATATGTTTATTAATACCATGTGCTTACATGGAAGGAAGCATACGATCTCGGTTTTATATTCTCTCGTTTTCGCAGCAATTCTTAGGCAGTCAATAAATACACTATATAAAAAATATTTATATATATATATTGGACATTTCACACAGCGCCATCTAGGCCAAACTAAGCAAAGCTTGTAATACGGGAGCCAGATGACTGATAGAATACTTATATGCTTTTTTTTGTAGTAAATACATACTTATTATAAATATTAACACCCAGACACAGAATAAACATCTATGTTCATCACATAATGTTTATTCCGGGTGGGGATCGAACCCATAACCTACAGCGCCGAAGGCAGAGCTACTACCAACTGAGCTGTGAGGCCAGTCACAGAGCGTATCTTTCGCCGCGTTTTCCTACTTCTAGGCTTTATTAGGTACGCGCAGCGTAACGACGTATTTATTATACAGGTTGTGTTAAGACGACGCCCGATAACGAACGGCATAAGTACCCTACATACACCTGATCAACTTTTGACGAGAAATAGAAGACGAAAAACTGATTTTTCATATACCTATCCAATGATAATGACAATACAGGCAATAAAGGAGACAATAACTGAATTCAGAGTAAAAATGTACTGTTTATTCAAGTTTTAACATGATTTAGAAAAGGTGCCATATAATTGAAAAATTTACTATTTGTTTTTGTTTTTATTGTTCCGTACCCATAGGGTAAAAACGGGACCCTCTCTGTCTGTTTGTCACAGTGTGTGTCTGTTTGTCACAGGGCTGTATCTCATGAACCGTGATAGCTAGACAGTTGAAGTTTTGAAGTCAGTTGGCCGGTTTTATTTCTGGTTATTGCTGATCAAGATGCATATATTCTTAACATATCCGTTTAAATTCAGGGGTGATTATAATACACTCTGTATATACTCGTAGTTATAATTTGGGAGTAGCGCGAAACGTACGCGAGAAATGACCGCGTAAGATACGCTCAGTGTGCTCTCAGCCTTATAACACCTTCGTATCATTTTTCAACAACACCGAATGTCTTCCAATTCGACGCAAACGTAAATAGGTTACGGGCACAATACCTAAATCCGGCAACTGGCAAGTGGCAATTCCCGAAATGAGACGGTTTGGCACAGCGTGACGTCACATGTTAATTATAGCGGGTTGACTCACTGTAGGGCGGTGAATGATTTGGTATTTGTTGAGTGAACTATTTAATGTATTGAAGGGTTTGTATAACTCTTCATTGATCAGATCCCATGAATGAATGCTAAACTATAAAAATAAATTTTAAAAAGCCGTGTTGGCCGAGTGGGAGGTACTTCGACTTTCAATCTGAAGGTCGTGGGTTCGAGTTATCCCGGCGTGCATCAATAGATTTTTCTGTTCGAAAAAATTATATGCGCATCAAAAACACGTGCTCAAAACGGTGAAGGAAAACATCGTGAGGAAACCAGCTAGTATTCTTGTAAGCGGCGATTGGCTTGCAACCTCTCACGTATGGAATGCTAACTACTACAAAATGTGGGCATGTGCCAAATATAATGTTTGGATGTGCCTCTGACTACCCCCACTAGACATCTTCAAAGGATCGAAGCGTCTGGAGATCTGAGAGAATGTCTACCGTACTATTGGGGATTACAGTCGTGATCCTATTTATTTTTAGGGTTCCGTACCCCAAAGGGTAAAAACGGGACCCTATTACTAAGACTTCCCCGTCCGTTGTCTGTCTGTCTGTCTGTCTGTCTGTCCGTCTGTCTGTCACAGGGCTGTATCTCATGAACCGTAATAGCTAGACAGTTGAAATTTTCACAGAATATGTATTTCTGTTGCTTCTATAACAACAAATACTAAAAACAGAATAAAATAAATATATAAGGGTGGTAAGTCCCATACAACAAACGTGTTTTTTTGCCGTTTTTTATAGAGAATGCTACGGAACCCTTCGTGCGCGAGTCCGACTCGCACTTGGCTGGTTTTTTATTTTATAACTACCTGTAATTGTAACATTACGGAGAGAATTTTCACTGCAGACTTTATTTCATTCTAACATGCGCTATAAAAATATAGAAACTATAAAAGCTGGTTCAAAAATAGTTGCTATTTTCGAAATTAAAATATGTTTGTTTGGTATTTCTGGTAGTTTTCGAGCATCTGTATCTAATGCTCTACCGTTGAGTTATTTTTATGATATTAATATCACAAGGAGAAATAGCTGGGTTTGTTTAGTTATTATTATAAAATCTCCAGTTTATTACAACATAGCGTAGCTTCTAGCTTCCTAGCAGATCAACTATGCGAAGATCGGAGACCGAAATTACATTATATGGATCGTTCTCATAACCTACACCTAATCTACGTTATTACTAGACGTCCTAACAAATTTCAATAATCCCATAAAAAATCGCACTTCCAGTTTTTCCCGAATTTTACAACTTTACGCTGGATTTTCTAATTTTTTTTTCATACAAACTTTAATTAAATTCTGACCATAACGAACACAACAAAAAATAATTATACATTTTGGTGTAGTTGTTCTCAGGTTATGGGATACCAAGAAAAATAGCGATTCATTTTCTTTACAGTGATATGGTGTTCCTCTTCATACATGTGAAATTTCTAATAAAAAAAAACAAAAGAAAGTATGTGATTGGAGGCGCCGGGTATCGATCCCGGTACCTCTCGCATGCTAAGCGAGCGCTCTACCATCTGAGCTACGCCCCCGGTATCATTACACACGAAATATTCGATAGGTATCTTGTTGGTATTGCCCATCATTTAATTTTCTCATGTGACTTCCTCTAACCAATTATCAATGTATTGAGCTTTCATATTTGATTTTCACGGGTCTTTAAATATTACCTTTTCCCGACGTTTCTACGTTACAATAAATATTTTCGCGGGCAGATAATTGGTCTGATATATTTTATCTGGTGAGTTTAAAAACCATTACAATTTTAACTGACTCATTGTAAAAGTAGATTTATGTTAGACCGGGCCGTGCCTGGGGCGTGCCGTGTATGTGGCCCGGACGGGGCACGGATTTGAAACGTTACATACATTTTGTATAAAGCAGTTTATATTAAACAGTGCCTGATCCGTGTCCCATCCAGGCCCGTCTACTAACTTGAGGCTCCGGTCCGGCCTTGACACGGCCTGATCTAATATAAATCTACCCTTAGAATAACTTTTGTGGTTAGTGATAGATAAGTGGTATTTATTTGCTTTTAATGCGAATGAATTTACAGAAGCGTATTTCTAGCGAACTAAAATACACAAACGAATCATCAGATTTTATAATAAACTAGCTTCTGCCTACGGCTTTACACGCATGTACTCGGATTAATTTTACATTGCGTCATTCTCCGGCACTTGAACTATCTCTATCGAAAAAATCTTTTTTATCGTTGCTGCGTGAAAGAAAGACAAACCAACAAACATACCTTCCTATTTAAAAGTAAGCATTATTTGATGACAAAGCCGCGGTGCGGCAAAAACAGGTGATTTCCATTCTATATTTACAGAAGGTCGCCACAGCTGAAAACAAAACTATACTGGGTGTAAAAACCAAAGTCAACTTCAAACTTTAAACATCTATTTGTTTACTTTTCTTTAGATTGAAATCACTAGGATTTGATTTTCAGTAAATACTTTAGATCTAGCGGCTAGATCTAAAGTTTAGCTAGATTTTCTTTGTTTACAGAATATGTTGTATATTGTTTTTTTTACGTTTTTCTGCGTGATAGAGAACAGCTGCCTACTTTGCTGAAATAGGTCCATACTCTTTAACTATTTCAGAAGCGGTTATGCTATTTTATAAGTAGGTATAAACCCATTGGAAGATGAGAGAAAGCAAGGAAGACAAAAAAAGAGATGAGACATTTACTAATGATCCAGCATTGATCAAATTTATATAGGACTACCGCCACGCTAGAGTATCTTCGATCAGTTGAGCTACCTATAGACTGTTTGCAATGATCTTTAGATAGCTCAACTGTTTCTTGTGTATTTTTATTATTGCTATTTTTGTGAGGATCTATTGTAGCTTTTGAAATGTGAAAGATTTTTTAAAATTTGTGCAGTAGTTTTTTATTATAAACATTACAAACAAAATACAAATTTGACCTCTTTTTAATAGTAGTGTAGAATTTCCAAGGACGGTTGACGTTAGGCAGGTTTCCGGTTGTAAAACATAAGCTAAAAATCCTTTCGCAACATGTTTGTCAACATGTAGAAGATATTATAGTAGTGTAGAAGTGTAGATATTAATATCTGTGAAAAAAACAATGTTCAAAAAATATTTAGAGTTGACACCCTATATAAACGGCACAGTGTATTTAAAGGCAGGCCGAGTGGAGCTGGAGACAGTCCAGATGTGGATTACAAGAGGGAATCATTCAAAGCGTTCTTGAGATTGAGTTAGACTCGATGGTTTGGCATATTATTCAATGTTAAGACAAATTGTAGGTTAGGTAAAGCTAAATATACTAATCTAGATTAAGCAAACATAATAAATAAAAAGTGTTTAGAATTCTTCGATTATTTATTTGGCTTGTGAATTTAATGAATTTCAAAAAGGTAGTTTTTATACCTGCGTCATGTAAAAATTGTTTTGATTATAGAAAAAAATCTCAATTTTGTTTTAGGCTCTTAAACGAATTGTAACAAATTATTTTCTTCTAGCCTATCTAGGTAAACTTTGAAAATATTTAAGCTAGTAACTATTTTCCATGACTTTGAGAACGTTCTCAGTAAGATCGCTTACGTCCGATCTACAAAATGATCTTACAGTTACCGATACATGACTCTATTTGAAATTCACCTGCCAACAAACAAAAATATATTCTACTAGTTAGCACTAAGGTTTATTTTCGCATTACATAGTAATCAACAATTACGTTAGTTAAATTTGACATTTAAGGTGCAGATAATAAGAACCCAAATGGTTTGTGGGTTCGTGCACCTGGTTGAGAATAGACTTGGCAGGGAGCTTCGCGGAGATATTGGATCTCTGACGTTGGCCAGCACCGGTGAGTCACGGTTTGACAGGTCAGTTGACTAGCCCTGTCTTCTGGTGAGGGAACTGGATCAATTCTTTTGCAGGAAAAGTATTAGACTTGGAAATTGTCCGGAATAATCGAGTAGATAACTTCAGTTATTTAGGTGTTTGCAGTTATTTATGTTTTACTTTAAATAAAACGTTGCTGTTTTTCTTCTCCTGTTCACAATGAGTTCTTATTTTATGTATCCCCCCATACCAATATGCGAATCACCTATGCATACTGTACTACATAGTTGTCACTACGCGTCCTAATTTCACTTTGATTTATTTCCCGACCACAGCGAAACAACATTTAAGTAGTTTCCTATGAATTTAGACAATGAAGAATGCTTCTAGTATAATGCAACATACAAAGAAATAGAGAGGCCCAATCATTTGAACTTGCTACGACAGCTACAAAAGCGTAGCGATTTCGTAGCAAGCATTTATTATAATTACTAGCTTCCGTCCGTGGACTGGCGTTGTACCTGGGTTATAGTTAATCTATGCTATTTCAAGTCACGATCTATATCTGTTAACAGTTTTATTTAACCATTACGTCGTGGTTAACACATATTCTAATATCGACACAAAATGTAGCATTTAAGGCGCTCCCAGTCGACGATTGTTTTTGTTCGAAACGAAAAAAGAAATACTTGTGAACAAGCCACATCTCCTATTTTATAATGTATAGTATATGTAAATAAAGATGTACCCATCTTTAATCACTTCGATAAATAATCCTACCGACCGCTGCAATGACGACAAACACACGTCCACGTATCTTTACACATTAGAAAAGAAATCATCGAAATCGGATTACCAGGTAAAATTTCATAAACATGGGACTGTAATCCGTAACTCCCAAGTAAAGAATAGAATAGGAAAAACGTATTTCGACCATAAAATACAGATAATAACATATAGGATAAGATAAGATATACATGTGATAGAAATAAGGCTACCCATGAGCATTTGCCACAACAGCGCAAGGTTGCTGGAGTACTGGTTTTCAGTGGCGCCTAGTATTATTATAAGCGGCAATGGGCCTGTAACCTGCCACGTATGGAATGTTAACTACTGCATATGCCTAATTTAATATCCCTTTTATATTTTTTTGAGATCTGAGCGCCTGAAGATCTGCCGTATACTTGGGGTATACAGTCGTGAATCTATTCAACTTGCAGTCAAAGAAAACTAACTAATTGCTAAAGATACTCGATAGCGCCTGTCCGATAAGTTTGAGATCTCATATTAGGGCTACTGATAGTAAATTTTCTAACCTGTAGATGGCGCTACGATCGCTTTTAAAGCGTTCAGATCCCGAATAGTTTTTTCGCCGGACGGAATCTGATGTCGGTAGAGCAATTGGTAACGCATCCCCGTGTCTATACGAAGACACCGGGTTCAAATCCCACATGAACGGTAACTTTTGGGATCTTTTAAAATTATTTGAGAATTTATGGTTCAAGAAGTTTCATTGTCACAGTGATACAATAACAATTATTCCGCAATTACGCTAGGGGACATGTGTTCCGCGACATTGTCGCCCGACATGAATTCTACGTGTCGGGTGACGTGTTCCTAGTGCAAATGTACCTTAAAAGTTTGCATTGAAGCAAGTTTCGAGTTGTGATAGTTACCTGCCACAAGCTTTTAAAGTGATATTACGAGTTTGTACAGCGTTGTCACTTTCGCACCGCAAGTAAAATTTTAACATTTCTATAAGAGCTTGTGGTAAGGTACCGAGTCAAAGCTATGGCTTCACATGCGTTGATCAAGTAACAAGAAGCATTCATCAAACACCGTTGTACGTCGTCGGTGCCATAGCGACAATCGAACAAACGAAACCAGATCTAAATCGATCTTGTGCCCTGCCGGCTATTTCAGCTACCCTATAAATAGCCACAAAGATCGCCACTGGATGTGGGTCGAGATTCCTTTTGCTTTTCTGCGCGTTTGTTCATTCTCACGTGTACACCTTGCATAATAGCTCACATCGCTTGGAAAAAAACAAACTTACCTGTAGGGTAATTGCGTGAAAATCGATCTTCTCCCGATGATTTACATCGAATTTAAATAATACCTATTTCCATAGTATTTTTTATAAATTCTTGTGCTTTAATAGTTAGTATGAAATGAGTATTGACTAAATTTGAAAGCTGTGGCAATGAAAATCAGCGGGTGAAGATCGATTTTTAGGCAATAAGCTGAACTTCTTTTTTTTTTTCTTTCTTTGATATTGTTGATTAAAATGTCATTTGTTTCGTAATTTTATCGTTGATATCAATCAAAGAGTACTCTTATTGTACCATGGTACTCGTAGAGTCTAATACCCACCACTACATATAGAGTGCGATTTATTGTTCAACTTTTGTAAAATTCTGTATTATTGTCAAAATTCGTGAAAGCTTTGTAGATATTGGCAGGTTTTACATAATATACAGTCAAAAAACACAGACATAACAATTTTTTTGGTGGCAAGAGAGTCAGTTCTCCACATCCTCCATATTTTAGGATAATAAATAGAAAATGATTCATAGATTTCGATAAGACTTTTATTTTCGCTCGCTAGTCAGCAAGGCCATCAGAATACCGATTCATGAACGAAATTATTTGTATGACAGATAGACGGACAGGTAGACGGAGATTAATTATTAGGGTAATTAAGGAACTAGGTTTGAATGTTTTAAAACTTCCGATTCTTAGCGCCAATATTTAAGCGTAATTTGGAGAGAGTTATTAGCTGAAATTAACTCATTATAATTATTTTCTGAGATGTTCAAAAATTCAAAGTAAGTCTGGAATACAGAACTGTTAAATCGATATAAAAAATTTATATTGCTCAGTCTCAATTCACATTTTCGTTTAGTTATAATTATTTTTTTATTGGTGAAGCTAATTTTTTGTGTGATTAGTTTATGTGTTAGGCTACACGGCATACTATTTTGTATGATAGCAGAATGATAGCTTGAGAATTCGTGAGTATACACTTGAGTTGACATATCTTAGTTTAAGTCCGGTCGCGGAGCAAGAAGAATTTCGTACAATGACCCGTCATTATTTATCTCTGTCACACACACACAAGTACATTATATTGACGTCGCGCTTGCACTCAAGCAGTGAGCGCCGCCTGTATTTAGTTATAATCAGTTACCTAATTCCCATAGTACAAGCTTTGATTACATTGAAGCTAGATGGCGCTGTATAAAAAAACAATTCCAAATGGTTTTGCAGACTGCATTTTACCAGAGCATAGAAGGTTCTGTTATTTGACCATTGACCCTTTAAAGTAATTGATCTCCTGAAATACAGTAATGAGTAAAAGTTTCGCCCACGTTATTCACAGCAAGCGTTCAAAATGTGCGCTCAACGCTATCCCCACTGTCCGCTGCCAAGAATGTCTGTTCACTTGTTGCCGCCAATGTGTTTATTTTAGTTAACGGAAAATAGAATCTTGTTTGTTCCCAGCGAAACAGCTGACTCGATCGAGCCTATAAACCTACTAATATAAATGCAAAAAATTTGGAAGTTTGTGGTTCAATCTCACCGTTTAAATAAACTGATTTGGATGTTTAAGACGGTCCGTGACCTGGAATAGCAAACACAAACTTTTTTGAGGCATGCCTATCACGTTTTTAATTCTAATTGCAAAATGTGGGCATGTTGTATGTATGATATTTATCTGACTACTCCCTTTAGACATATTTAAGAACCTAAGCGTTTGCAGATCTGAGAGAATGTCTACCTAACTGATATTATTTTTTTGATTTTTTTCAATTTTTTTGGTATGGGTAGGTATGCTTTAAGTATCATGGTATGAGTATTCAAATACGATTACAATAATCAAATTTTTTAAGTATAATTGACGCATGATCCGAGATTCGACCATCCGAATTTATTTAGATTATTTTTTGTTTAGTAAATGAAAAATAATGAAATAGGATCACGACTGTAATACTGTACGATAGACATCTTCTCAAATCTCCACTCAGGCACTCAGACCCTTGAAGATGTCTAAAGGGGCTAGTGAGGAGCACGTCCAAACATTACCTACATTTGGCACATCTCCACATTTTGCAATAGTTAGTTTTTTTTTATTTAGTTAATAGATTTTATCAATGTGGATCATTGACTGATAAATAATGTCAATAACACACTCACAGCAACTTATTTGATGCCAATATTGTTATGATCTGAATGTCAGACATGCAGTTACGAACGCCAGACTCCCTGATGTAGAGGGCGATGAGTGATGAGCGAAGGGTTGATGTATTGAGACGAATAGGTATAGTTGTTCTACCTCACAGGTGAGCTAGAAGGAAGGCTGGTGAGCTAGACTTGCAGTTGTGATGCTTTTGTGTTCGTGACTGATACTGAGCGCTCCCGACCTTACGCACACACAAACAGTCAAATCTACACACACAATTAAGACCAACCCATCTTCATGAGATTTAACAATTATATCTACCTATTTTTGAGGCAAATCAACTCAATGAAGTACCTACCTTTGTGATATTATATCTTAGTAATATTATAAATTCACAAGTTTGAGAGGATATTTATTTGTTTGATTGAATCTTTGTGCTTCAATCACGCCCAAACGACAAAACAAATTTGAATCAAACTTGGACTATACATAGCCTATGTCCTCGATACCAAATAGGCATTTTTTTGTCAGGTGCCACGTAAACGAAGCAGGCGGAAGCTAGTATTGTTATAACGAGACAAGTTAAGTTTGCTATTACACTAGATCAAAGATGCGTATCTGTATACTATGATAAATAAATAAATAAATAAATAAATAATGGTAGACATTTCACACAGCACCATCTAGCCCCAAACTAAGCAAAGCTTGTACTATGGGAACCAGATAACTGATAGAATACTTATATACTTTTTTTTGTAAATACATACTTATTATACATATTAACACCCAGACACAGAACAAACATCTAGGTTTATCACACAAATATTTGCCCTGGGTGGGGATCGAACCCACAACCTACAGCACAGAAGGCAGAGTTACTACCAACTGAGCTGTGAGGCCAGTCCAATATACGGGTCATTATTTATCGTCAAACAGTTAAAGTCTGTAGAGATTTAGTGCTGAAGCAAATAACGGCAATTACAAGTCCTAAGAAGCCAGTATAGAGTTGTAAAGTTGTAGCAATTAAATAAATATATGTAAAAATAGTCTCACGACTGTAAGCCTACAGTCTTAACAATATTTATTATTATTATTTATTTATGATACTCCTGAATTATAAATCAGTAACTTGGTATGCGTGAGTCATCCCGAAACACTGCAAGTGCCTGCCATTCTCGACAATCAAAGCATCAAGAGACTCATCAGATTTTATTACTCCTTATTTACCCTAAATCACCGGAGTATATTTAATATCCAGTACTCTGTCTGATCGAGTGGATGACGCAGATCCAGCTCCAGGTTTGTTGTTACATTCAAAAGGTAACAGACTAACTGGCTAGCAGCCAGGGACAATGAATTATATGGACTAAAAGTTATGAATAAAAACCGGCCAAAATTTTTTTTAAATTTTTATTTTTTTATTGGTGGAAATTTTACACATCGCCATCTAGCCCCAAACTAAGCAAAGCTTGTACTATGGGAACTAGATAACTGATAGAATAATTATATACTTTTTACACATGATACATACTGCCACCCAGACACAGAGCAAATATCTATATTCATTACACAAATATTTGCTCTGGGTGGGGTTCGAACCCACAACCTACAGCACTGAAGGCAGAGTTACTACCAACTAAGCTGTGATGCCGTTGGACTTGCGATGCATCCGGAGCGATGAAAGCCCAAGACCGCACTTCAAGAGCTTGGGTATTCTTACGCTGCCCGGAATAGTCATTTACCAAGTGGCCGTCTATGTGAAAACTAACCTAGGGGTTTATGTAAGGCACGGCGACTTGCACGCACACCACATTCGGAATAGGAATAAACTCAAGTCGTTGTCGCGAACACTTACGAAATCATCAAAGCTGACACATATTATGGGTCCATCTGTATTCAACAATCTTCCTGATAGCGTCACAGAGCCAGCCAACTTGGTTGAGTTTAAAAGAAAACTGAAACGCTGGCTTATCGAGCGAACCTTCTACAGTTATGAGGAATTCATTGACAATAAGTATTAATGCAAATGTATAATGATTGTAATTTAATTTATCTGTGATATGAAAAATGTTACTTAAGTATCCTATCTTATGTATAACAATAATGTTTGACCTATAATTATGATTATCAATAAATAACTATTATGACTATTATGACTATTATGACTTGCGCAATGTATGGTTTCGTAATTTACATAACTAACAACTTAATTATTAGTTATTCATTTTCAAACCAACTTCATCCCCTGCTGCATCCCCTTAGGGGTTAAATTTCGGAAATTCCTTGCGTGATGCACACATACACACCAAAATGAATACATCCTCCAAATTTCAAGTTTCTAGGATCAGTTTTAGTTGGTGTTAGAGTTCGTTCAAACTTAGTAGAGCCGTTTAGGCTGTGCGTTAGTCAGTCATAATAGATCAGTTAGTCAGTCAATCAATAACGCAAGATTTTATATAGTTATATAGACATATCCCGAAGGTGGTCAGCACCTTTAAAATCGCAGCTAGACCAACTACTTTAATCTACACGGTACGAGGCGCCAAATATCACCAAAACAAACCTTGTATTCGCGTCAAAAACTGCGATGATTATGAAGATTATGTCTGATTTACGAGATTATGACTGAAATAATTATTCAAGAGTTTTGTTCCTGTATTTGTTTACATAATGTTGTGTACCTAATCTATACATCTATACATACAATTAAACTGTAGAAGAGTTCAATTCTGTACATTGATTAAAATATATCTATCTATCTATATCTATACATATAATAAAACTGCAGAAGAGTTCAATTCTGTACATAGAATAAAAACTAAAAAAAATACTCCTAGGGCTCTTCATACTAGTAAGACAAGCCAAAAAAAAACATTTTGAAATTTTTGTCTGTCTGTCTGTCTGTCTGTCTGTCTGTTGTTTGGCTTTCACGCAAAAACACTGGACGGATTTTGATGAAACTTTTTTTGTTATATAGCTATTAGTCCTCGGCAACATATAGGCTATAATTTATTTTGAAGATTGGAATACCAGATGTGAAACTATCTGTCGACCAGCGAAGATACAAAAAATTCGCGTGGATTTGACGGTCAGCTTTAGAAGATACAAAAAAAGCTGTTTATTTATCACTACATAGTATAAAGCAAAGTCGCTTTCCGCTTCCCGCGTCTGTATGTAATATGTATGTATGTATGTATGTTTGCTTATATCTTTGCTTGATTTTGATGCGGTTTTTTTTAATAGATAGAGTGATTCAGGAGGAAGGTTTATATGTATAATAACATGCTACCCGTGCGAAGCCGGGGCGGGTCGCTAGTATTATGATAAAATCACTGATTCGTAGCGAACTTAAAATGTCATTAAATGTTGTATATTAAAAACATTTGGTTTAAGTATCTACAGTGAATTAGGCGGTACGAATTATTGGCAATGACCATTGATTCAAATTGTTTGTTTGACGACTTGGAATACTAGGTTTAATTTTGTGAAAAAAACGTCAGGAATAGCTCAGTCTATGTCCACTGTGTTGCCATATTTGGATCGAAATGACAAACTCACTATGCATCCGATTGTGTGCGCCAAATAGCCATGGAACTTTGTCGAACCATTATGCTGTTTTACATATATTCATTATCAACGGTTGTATCTCTGTCCTACATTTTATTTCATTTAGATAGGTACGAGATCGATACCAAATTGTCGTGTTGGAACTTTGCATGGTAGGCCATTTTAGATTAGATAGAACATCTTGTGAATCCTTTAAACTGAAAGGATTTTAAGGTAGTTATGCTCCCTTGTGGTACGTTGGGTTTTACGTAGATTTCAAATTATACCGACAAATAAAAAATAAAAATAAAATAAATAGGATCACGACTGTAATCCCCAAGTACGGTAAACATCCTCTCAAATCTCTGGGCGCTTGGAGCATTTGAATATGTCTAGTGGGGGTAGTCAGAGGTACGTCCAAACATTATATTTGGCACATGCCCACATTTTGCAGTAGTTAGCATTCCATACGTGACAGGTTGCAAGCCCATCGCCGCTTACAATAATACTAACTGGTTTCCTTACGATGTTTTCCTTCACCGTTTTAACCGCATATAAATTTTTCGAAAAGAAAAATCCAATGCGTACGCCGTGATTCGAACCCACGATCTTCAGATTGAAAGTCTAGGTACCTCCCACTTGGCCAACAAGACTTTTTACAGACAAATAACTAAGAAACTAAGAAAAGACAAAAGAAGGTGCCCCCCTGCGCCAAATCATATTGTAGAATTAAAACTTTCGTGGTTGTTACTCATCATCACTACATAGTATAAAGCAAAGTAGCTTTCCGCTTCCCGCGTCTGTATGTATGTTTGCTTATATCTTTAAAACTACACAACGGATTTTGATGCGGTTTTTTTTAATAGATAGAGTGATTCAGGAGGAAGGTTTATATGTATAATAACATGCTACCCGTGCGAAGCCGGGGCGGGTCGCTAGTTTTAACTATAAATACGGCTAATTACCACGTTTTTTTCTTGTATTGCTGAAGTTTCGAGACAATTCAGATGCTCTTCATCATGAGCATCGCCCGCGACCGCGATCTGCCGTTGATGAATTGACTCGAAACATCAGCAATACAAGAAAAAAAAACGTAGTAATTAGCCGTTTTTAATCTTTATGCGAAGTCGTGGGTATTTCTCTGGCTTATTATGAAATCCTGTTAGTCATAAACATATAATTATATATTACCTACTTGGAGGGCGAATCAGTACCTACATACGCATTACGTGGCTGTCCAGTGAATCATTTCTATTTTACTCCAGTCTTTAAAAATAGATTATTATTTTGAGAGCAATCACATCAATAGCCGTGTTGGCTTAGTGAGAGGTACCCCGACATTAAATCAGTTCGAATCCCGGCCATACATGAATAAAAAGAATATATTTTGTACGTGCTCAAAACGGTGGAGGAAAACATCGTGAGGAAACCAGTTAGTATTCTTATAAGCGGCCTTAGGCTTGCAATTTGCCGCGTATGGGAAGGCTAACTACTATAAAATGTGGGAATGCACCAAATTTAATGTTGGACGTGGCTCTGACTCCCATTACACATCTTCAATGATGTGAGCACCTGGCAAACTAGTTCGTTGATCATGATCAATATTTATAAAATTTCTTAAACATAGCTTAGTGTTTTTTGTGCTCATACAGCGCCTATACTGAAAATATAACAGACTGTTTTACTAATAATAATAAATAAATACTGGTGGACATTTTACACAATGCCATCCAGCCCCAAACTAAGCAAAGCTTGTACTATGGGAACTAGATAACGATAGAATACTTATATACGTTTTTTTTGTAAACATACTTATGATACATACTACACACCCAGACACAGAACAAAGATCTATATTTATATTTAAATATCTTATCTTGTTAGTTTCATCAAATATATTTAAAATTACATTAAGTAACATGTATCGTACATCAACTCTTTCGCCATTTTTTATATAAATATATGTCAGGACATTCACTACTCATAAATCATTTATAGCGAACTAAAAAACTATAGTTAATGTTTATAGATTATGCTAAAGTTATTTGACATGTTATGATAGTCGTCTAATATAAGACGATCATTATTTACGAGGTAGCATTCAGTTGAAATTAATTTATTGTTTTCTGCGAGTTGCAGCTGTGTATAGCAGAGAAATAAAGTGAATCAAAATTAAAAACTGGCCAAGTGCGAGTCGCACTCGCGCACGTAGGGTTCCGTACCATCATGTATAAAAAACGACAAAAAATCACGTTTGTTGTATGGGAGCCCTAATTAAATATTTATTTTATTCTATTTTTAGTATTTGTTGTTATAGCGGCAACAGAAATACATTATCAGTGAAAATTTCAACTGTCTAGCTATCACGGTTCACGAGATATGCCTGGTGGCAGACTGGCGCCCCGATCCTTAAAGATGACTAAAGGTGCTATCGAGGCAACTCTATCCATGACATTTTTATACACAAGTATCCTATTCTAATAATATTATAAATGCGAAAGTTTGTGTGTTTGTATATATATGTTTGTACCCTAATCAAACCTAAACGACCAAACTGATTAAGATGAAATTTGCTGTAAGATAAAGATACAATATCAGATAAACAAAAGGGGAACTATAATCCGCAAAACAACCCCTAAATGATAAAAAAAACGCAAAAAGGAAGATTTTGGTTTAGATGGCGCTGGTGTGCAACAAATCTGACATCACAGATTAAAAACATTTAGTCGTCATAGCAACGCAGTTTTAATTAATGAATGATACGCATTCTACCTAAATTTGTAATTTATTTTATGAAAATAAATGAAAGTTGTCTGAAATTGCTTTTTTCTATGCAATTTAGGCAGGACAAAGTCTGTCACGGGTCGGCTAGTATTATTATATTCTTACTATTATAAATGCCAAAGAGTGTTTATGTATTTCACGTGATTGTCTGCTTAGCTGACCTATTTGAGCTGATCCAGGTTGAATCATCAGGTCATGATGGAATTAAAATTCAAACTCAAATTCAAAAATCATTTATTTCAATAAAATCACAAGGATCACTTTGAAACGTCTTAGGAACTAGGTGAAGCTACGCCGATTCCGCGCGACCAAGCCTAAAAGAATCAGGCAACAAACACAGCTTGGGGTCTACCTTTTTTTTCAATGATCCTTTCCTTAATGCTATGTAGAGCTCCAGTGTGGTGCCGATCGAACAAGGTAAAGGCTCAAACAAGAATAATGAAGAACAAGAAATCATGTTTAGTTGTCACAGTTGAATGCTTATACAAAGTTTGGTGCAATCAGCCGTTGAGGAATTCCCTCAAGAGATCAAGACTGCATCATCAGGCTGATATTTTGAACTGCACACAACTGCCGAATTTGATAATCAAAAAGGTCGTTCTTTGATATGGACCTCCTCTGACTTGTCCTACTGAACATGTCATCATCTAAAAAACGTAAATTTATGAAGTATCTACAAATCTATATATATAAAAATCAATGCCAGTTTTCGTTGTAATTTTATAACTCAAGAACGGACCAGAACTACCTATCCAAACCAAATGCTTAGGCTTTGTTCAGACTATTTAGTAGATGGTTTATGTGAAGTTTGCACAAAATCGGTAGACTTTTCATCCAGGTACGACCCGTGCGAAGCCGGGATGAGCAGTTAGTATACTATATAAAATATTAACGCTTAATATTCGATTTCGTAGACCTTTCGTAGCAAGCTTGTAGACCGTCTACAGAGTTAGTAAGTCAGCGTAGAGTCTGAACTTAGTAACGTTACAAAGACAGACAAGTTAAGATTCGTAGATCCTTTCATTTATATGGAAACTAAAATTTGGTACAAGGAATTTGATCGCACAAGATCGGTCGCTCTAGAAATCTAAAGGGGTGGCCTATTTTCAGCAGTGGACGTCCTTCGGTTGAAATGATAATGATAAGTTGGTAAATAGTGTTCAACCCATTTTAGACCTTAGTTGAAGCTGTAGCTGGGCCTACGCGTCATGCTACATCGCGTAGACCCCATCATAAATTAAGTTCATTTAGTTATAAAGCCTAAATCAATTATTAATTTATAAAACTGGCTATAAAATTTAAAATATATTATTATTGTATCACGGTGATTAGAAAAGTCTTGTTATATGCCTTAACAATAGATATAAATATAACAAAAAATATAAATAAATAAAACTACCAACCAGTTTCAGTGTATTTACTAAAAAAAATACATATTAATAGTTTCAATGCTGCAATTGCATTCAAAACACATAAACACTTTTATGTTTGTGTATTTTCAGATATTTCCAAAAAAAATCGATCGTTTTCGCATCGTCGATTTAAAAGTCACATATAATTAATTTAACGGCACATTATCTAGGAAACGAGTTGTAATAAAATTAAGGAAGGCTCTTTGCCATCAATCAGTCGATCAGACCAAACATCCCACTAATGTAAACTTACTTTACATCGACCATTTCAATTACATCAATAATCGTACCAGAGGTCGTTCCAGGCTTTATTTGTAAACATTCGTTTGGAGCTTCTGGAGCGAATGATTTGTTTCTCTGCAAAATGAAAGACATGAATTACATTTTTGATTTTTGATTTCTGTAGCGGGCGTTGCGCGCGCGCCGGCCTAGTGAAAGCTAAGCTCGGCTGAAAGTGTAGCTGCGCCCGGCTGGTATCCGCCTAAAATGGGGTGATCGAGCGCGATGGTATCGTATTGCGGGTATAAAAAGAAACTTAGCGCCCCGCCGCCGGTCAGAACGGCTTCAAACGTGAGTACGCACGCACGCCCCGTGTGCTTTGTTTGTGCATCCCGCGAGTGCATAGTGACGACACACGCGACCATTTATCGTGATTGGATTGATTGTGAAGTGTCAGCTCGGACTGTGAGCTTCCTGGTGTTCGGTTAATGGTTCATTGGAACAGTTGCTTGCTGATCGCTGTGGTGGTTGGATCTATTGGTAATGCTAGAGCCTTAAAGTTCAACTCAATTCGTAAATGCAATTGAAGCAAGTGATTACTTTTGTTCAACGTTTGACAGTTGTTTGAAGTGTCAAGTTTAAATAAAGTAAACTTAGTGAAAGTTTGATGGAAGTTAGCTTTATGACAGAGATTTGAAAATTAAAAAATTGAATGAATAACTTGAATTGAAATTTAAATTTATACAAGTGAATATCATTCATAACTTGAATCGATTTGAAGTAAGCAATATCCATAGCCTTAGTAGTAAAGCTTCCGAAGTTTAAGCAAAGTAACTGAAGCTAATAAATAAAGCAAGTGAACAGTCAACTCCACTGACCCATCAACCAGCACCATAAAAGACAATAAACAATCCAGCGCGGTAATCGGTTGGCGCACGTCCAGCGTCCAGGCATCCGTGACGTAACATCCGCGAAGGGCCGAGCCGTTCGGGATAGCTAATAAAAACGCAAGCATACAGTTACGCAAACGCGCTGGCAGCGTTCCCGGGCGGCCGCGACTCGGGTTACACCCACAAATAGCACACGCGGCGCACGCGCATTCGCCTATACCGCTACTCACTCGCCGCGCGGAGTCTGACCACCGGTGTTCTTACAGGAAGGCTCAAGGGCAACGTTCTCGTGTCTCGACTAGCCCAAAAGTCTCGTTAGCCCTCCGAAAATGCCGAAGCCCGTCGCCCAAGTAGGGGATGACCCCGATCCGACCCCGTACCTGTTCGTTTCGCTGGAGACAAAGCGTGCGGACCAGAGCAAACCCTACGATGGCAAGAAGGCATGCTGGGTGCCTGACGATAAGGAGGGCTTTCTGCAGGGCGAGATCAAGGCCACCAAGGGTGAATTGGTGACCGTCAACCTTCCCGGAGGCGAGGTAATTTATTACACTTTATCTGATAACATAGTTTCTTAACATCACTTGATGATGATTGATAATTGATAATACCGATGATTGATAAATAATACTAAATCATGTGGTACTTATTTCTTAGAGTACTTATTACTCGATTAGGATGGTTCTTGAACTTGGTTATTGATTCTGGAACATTGGACTGTTTATAAAACGCGATGGTATAATTTTAATGACGAGTGATGATGAAATTAAATGACAGGTATGCTACATAATGTACAATGAACTTTTAATACAATAACCATAAATGATGATGATAATAGACGATGATGCTTAGCTATTAAGCTGCTAATAACTTAGTTTATGTTTATTTTTGTAACTGGGACAAGCTATTAAACTTTTATCTTTAATGAGCAGGAAATAACATTAAAAAAGGATCTCGTCTGTCAAGTGAACCCTCCGAAATTCGAGAAAGTCGAGGATATGGCTGACTTGACGTACCTTAATGATGCTGCTGTTTTGTACAACCTCCGACAACGATACCATGCGAACCTTATCTACGTAAGTAGGCGCCAAGGCGCCTTTACCATTACTATCTCTAATGTAATCATCTTTCCCGCAGACAAAAGACTTCAAGAAGGACCTTGTAGGTCAAGTGAACCCACCTAAGTACGAGAAATGCGAGGATATGTCCAATTTGACATACCTCAACGACGCTTCAGTTTTGTATAACTTGAAGCAGAGATATTACCATCAGCTGATTTACGTAAGTCGGCGGCCGCAGAGATCCAGCCTTGCAGAGTGCCCCGCATGCCTTCACCTCTCCCATCTCTCAACGCTCTAGACACATTTCTCGATACTATTGGATACACACCAAGTTTTAAAGTGCAATATATGGCCGTGAACGGCGCAATTGATGTTGGATTAATATCTCATTCGGGTATTAATAGAGCCATTTGCATGCCAGCCGTGGCTATTTTAGTGCATTTTATTTATCGTTTGGATATTTTTGTACCGATCCATCAAGAAATTCCTCCGACTATAGACTAATTGCTTAGCACTTTAGGCAGCGATTCAAATTAGATTTGTTTGTGACTCACAGCTAATAGTCAATGTTTTGTAAGAGACATCTCCTAAAGTAAGATAACTTATTGAAAAAATGTGTCTATTGCTCCAAATCCCACTTCCATCTTGTGACTAAATAGACACCTATCTTCAGAACCGATCTTGAACCCTTTTACATAGGACAAGTCGGTGCAAAGGATTCGGCGGCATCCTGAGGATTTCTATCGTTTTTGTTTTCGATTGGTTCCTGCTAAGAACAGATTTCTTTGTTTTTAAGATGTGTTGTGTTGTGATTATAATTTTACTTCCACGTTGCGGAAACAGGAAGTTCGATTGCTTTTTTTCTTTTGGTTTGTTGTAAAGCATAAAGGTATCATTAAAATACCCTGCTCTACTTTCTTCGATTTGTTTTTCTTCAAGATTCTTTTTCAATAAATAATTGTGATTCTTTTGTAATGATAAACAAAACTCTTTGTACTTTTTGGTTCCATTTTCAAATAATTATAAATAAAAACATTTAAAAAGTTAAAAACTGATTGATGACTAAATGTCTGATGTCATGGCACTCTCATGGTACCAAGAGTTTTGCTAAATATTTTTCTAAAACACAGAGGTCAACAGTATCGATACCATACTCTCTCTGTGTTTGTGTGTTTTGTTTAGTTTTAGTTTGTATAAAATAACTCTTTACTCAGTCATTTAAAAAAAAAACATCATCTTCAAAACTACAATCATCTCTTTACTTTACATATTAAAACCAATCAATTCTGACCATTAATTCATATTATATTTGTTTATAAATCCGTAATAATCGTAATGAGCCATAGAACAAATGCTAGATATATTTTTCTTTTTATGGGCCACTTTTTGGCTCCCAAATTATTAGACATTAATTTGTGTTCGTCATAATATTATGGCGTGCAAAATTTTCTTTTACAAATTCTTTCACTTTTTATGACTATAGCCTCCTTGTTAACATAAAAAACACGGAACTCTTTTATAGCTTCCAAAGCTTCCAAGAAGTTTCCAACTCGTACCTTTCGTCCTCTTTCCACGCTCTAACCTCCTTACCACGAATCTCTTTTGACAACGTTGTAACCTCCTTGTTGACCCAACAGACGTACTCCGGTCTCTTCTGCGTGGCTATCAACCCCTACAAGAGGTTCCCGGTGTACACGACACGATGCGCCAGGCTGTACAGAGGCAAGCGTCGTTCGGAAGTGCCACCCCACATCTTCGCCATTTCCGACGGTGCCTACGTCAACATGTTGACCAACAACGAGAACCAGTCTATGTTGATTACGTAAGTAACTTTATAAAGAAACTAGCAATCCGCCCCGCTTTCGCATGGGTGTACTGATGAAGATTATGTTTGATAGGTGAAAGAATTGTTAAAGAACAATGCCCAAAAATGTATGGACACCGTCCCCACCCTTGTAGCACTTTAAAACCTATGTTAACCGAAGGGCCATGGTCATTTTATCATTTTATTGTATGACAGCGAAACAGAAATGTGCATCCGAAAAAAGTTATATCGACATGAAGAAACCGGAATCAGTCACAATAATAATTATGTTTCCGGTCACGATGCTTTTCTTTTTACTGTGGGATGGTTTCGTTCGGAGTTTTCAAACAACTCTTTAGAATTAAATGCTGACTCCCGCTCGGGAACAACTCACGGAGCAGAAAAAAGTTCATAAATAATTCTGCTGAATATTGGTTTTGTAAGGTTACCATTGACGTTTTTTTTAGGAGATTTCAAATAAAATACCTTATTAATTACAAATAAAACCTTTATTCGGTATTTTGAGTATCTATTACAATATTGTCCCAGGCACTGGCTGGCCCAACGAAATTCTCTAAACGCCTTCCAATCCCAAAGTACCAAACGATGCTGACGACATGCGCGCAGGCACCAACTGTCCTCATACCCGTCAAACATGAGCAGTAATATGCCTGAATAGCGTTTATTCCCTGTGCGTTATTCAGTATTAAATACGTATAATAGGTCGCATTAGACCTATGTCTTGATAAAATTCGACCCCTTAGAAGAGTGCAATCTTCCGTGTCTATACCGTATTGATTCATAATTGGGCTTGGAGTTGCACAAACCTCTATGTTATAGACGCCGCCACGTAAATGTTCGCTGACATAGGACATGAAAAAGTATAATAAACGGCACAATAAATTGTTACTGATTCCGTATTCTTCATGTCGATATAACTTTTTTCGGAAGCATATTTCAGTTTCGCCGTCGTACAATAAAATGATAAGATGGTTATGGCCCTTCGATTAACATAGGTTTTAAAGTGCTACAAGGGTGGGGACGTTTTGAACATTGTTCTTTGGTCCATTAGTTTTTTTGAGTGTTCGGTACAAACAAAAATACAGATCAGAAAAATATGGTCTCCAAGTAGGTACGGTAGACTTCCGGTAGAAATACAAATTTTACCTCTTGTAATAGTAGTATGAATTGTTTTATCGACGAAAAAAAAGAGTGTAGTAAGAAATTAAATGTGCAGTGGAGTTTGGTTTTGATATTACCAATGCGATTATGTTATCATGCTGAAATAGAATCGCAAAATTTAGTACTTTCTTTAACCTAGCGTGAAATGAAGGATAAAAATCTACGTCTCAAGTAATACACGATTTTATAAAATCATCCTCAGATAAAGTAAAAAAACACCTTTGTTTTTAAGCGAATACACATTTTAAAATTGATAACTACCCTAGACTCAGTAATTTTCTAGGGAAAGTTTGTGTTGTAAATTATCTGACAAAAGCACTTTTAACTTACAGCGGAGAGTCTGGTGCCGGAAAGACTGAGAACACGAAGAAGGTAATCGCGTACTTCGCCACCGTCGGTGCTTCCACCAAGAAGGACCCCGACTCTGAGAAGAAGGGATCTCTTGAGGACCAGGTCGTGCAGACTAACCCCGTACTTGAAGCCTTTGGTAACGCCAAGACAGTGCGTAACGACAACTCTTCCCGTTTCGTAAGTACCTATTTTTTTATTATCTACCTATATGTAAATATTATACTTTTTTCAAACGGCCAAGGAAGTTAGGACTTGTAGAGTTAGAAGCTTGGTTCTACATGAGATCTTATAACTTTTTAGCAGTGCGAGTTTTTTTAGGATAAAACTTTTTTTTAAAACAATGGAGCTTCAGAACCTCTCAATGTATTTACAATTCTCTTTTTGAACATTTTGATCTTGTTTAACATTTTTTGAACACTTTAATTATTTCACCACCGATTTGTTACTTGTTGTGGATAGGTTGGATTTTAGAAGAAGACTTAAATTATGATTCTCAAAAACTTGTTTTTTTCCTTCTCTAGGGTAAATTCATCCGTATCCATTTCGGACCCTCTGGCAAACTGGCTGGTGCTGATATCGAGACTTGTAAGTACTTTTGATCTACTTCAACATTTATAAAACTACAGGACATCCATACCAAATTGTTTATGCCTGAATTTTTAGGACATAATTATGTCATCTTCATACAAAGTCTAAAGAGATAGGTAGGTAAATGTTTACATGCTACTCGAAAACATTTTTCTAATGAAGTGAGACATCAGAAAATGCTTTTGATTTTATAAAGTCAAAAGCAGACTTGCACATCTTCATCATGATTTTATCTTCATATACTCGTACTTACCTACAAAATTAAGTCTCTTCAGAACAAAAATTTCCGTGATATAACACTTCTTTTGAAGTTTACTTTTATGTATTTATTTTCTTCCTTTCCTACTAGATCTACTTGAGAAGGCTCGTGTCATCTCCCAGCAGACCCTCGAGCGTTCTTACCACATCTTCTACCAGATGATGTCTGGCTCCGTTGCCGGACTTAAGGGTGCGTACAGATAAAAGATATTCAGCCTGACTAAGGCTGTTTTTTTTTGTAAACAAGTTCTTTTAAAAAAATAGTTAATTTATCTCTGTGATTCTAAGTTGTTTATATGATGTAGTATACCTACTATCCAGTTTGGCTGGATGAAATATAAATATACAAAAAGATTTACTAAGAATAAGGAGGGCAACGAAAACAGAAGATACAGTCGCCTTCAAATAAGATGTACCTATACATTTTATAATTTTCAAAATGATACCACGTTACAAGTTTTTATCAGAATGTACCCAGCACGTTGAAATGGCACATATCGATGGTGAAAATTCGCTGTGGACATCTGAAGGAAAAGTACTGTGGTGTATTTTTTTTTATTGAATACTTTTGCTATGAAATATGTTTTTTAAACTGTCTACATAGGGTTACCTGCTACAAGAATATTATGTCACAATCCAACACTATACATAACACTTAACTAACATGAATTTCAATACCTATTTAGGGATATGTTTGCTGTCAAACGATATCAATGACTATCACATCGTTGCGCAAGGAAAAACTACAATCCCCGGCGTAGACGATGCTGAGGAATGTACTCTTACTGACGTAAGTTCAGCCCCTGAGAACAAAAGGCTGGGAAGATTTACGCCAAGTGTGTTCGTCGACTGCCACCATGAGCAAACTGGCCGGCAGTCGACTCATCTCGTCTTTTAACCGACTGAGATTTAGCCTGTGTTTACCCTAGATAGTCTAAGACCGACCCCTAGACAAAGAGTTCGCATGTTTTTAAATCATCGCACCAATTATCAAATGTGACTGAGATTGGTGTCGTTTTATAGCCATCTGCCTGTTGTCGAACGACGTCAACGACTACCACATCGTTGCCCAAGGCAAGACGATCATTCCCGGCGTTGACGACGGCGAGGAAATGAGACTTACAGACGTGAGTCCAGAAATCGACTACTGGCTCTCATATTATTCTATATCACTCTCTAAGTTTCTTTTTCATTCGCTAACCGCTTGCTGCTTTAAGCCGAGGTGTGCCTCGGCTGTGCATGTGTATGTCAGATGATTTTGGTGTTTGCAGAAATAACGATGCTAAGCAACCGCATCACGGACTATCCCATCATAAGTCAAGGGAAGACACGGATACCTGGAGTGAACGATGCTCAGGAGCTCGAACTGACAGTCGTAAGTCACGGACTGGCATGGAGCGTGCGAGTTACTTCAGATATCCGTGGACATGTCGTTGCAACAAAATATCTGACAAACACGTCACCTGCCCGCTCCTTGCAAGAGTTCCGAAGGGCTTTATGCACAGGTTTTATATCCAGGAACCCCTGTTTTGGCACCAGCACTTCCCCAAACTAATACCCACGTACTCAATACAGGCAGGATCGTCGACAGCATTCTAGGGTTCATTATGTGGCGAGCTTTTATTTATTTTGGTGATTTCGTCAACAGAAAAGTGTTTGTTGTCCAACGACATCTACGATTACTATAACGTCTCTCAGGGTAAGATTTCTATCCCTGGGATGGATGACGGCGAGGAATGTTCGTTGACCGACGTAAGTGCTCTCCATACCCCCCTTATTATCCTTGGAGTTTTTTTTTACCCCAAATATGGATTACTTCGACGTACGAACCCTGTATTGTGATTACAGAACTTTTGGTATTGGAGATTTTAGACCATTAATATTGACGCTAATGGTTAAAAAACACGGTATTTAAAGACGTTATGAAATTCATAGATTTAATGAGAGGAACACGATATACTTCCACGTAGTAGCACCTTTCACAATTTATTACATCATCGCCACTTTGTTTTACATACAAAAACAAGACGAGACTTGTAACAAATCGATTCACCAGTTTTTACTTCTGAGACAGTAACCGCTGATAGATCGAAAAACGTTTACTTTTGGTATGAATATGGATAAACCCATTATAGGTCAGTCACCTTATCATCTTAGGTTAGTCTTCTATTGGTACAAATTGTGCCTGTAGTCAAAATTTCAGCGCTCTACCACAAAACAGCAAACCTGTGCACCAAACCTTGGAGCTATCAAATGTGCTTGCTTTCTCACCTTACGCTTCCACTGTGATGTATCTGCTAAGGCTTTTTTTAAGTTTATGCTTAGGCAAATTGTACCTATAAATGAAAACAAACAAGCCAAACATAAACTTAAAACAGTCTTGATGATTTGTTTTCATGTTAGCCATAAAATCATCGTTACGATTTTAATTTAAGGCATTCTTGGACCAACTTGAATATTTCTTAGTGATTATATTATATTGATGTATTTGCAAGAATAACTCATTAATTGTTATAAACGATTGCTAGAGTTGTTTATCAAATTCTTTTTATTTCCTTACTATATTATTATAATTTAATTGCTCACAGTAATTTAAAAAATGTCATTTTGTTCTGTACGAAAATTCTCTTAAAAGACGAACAGTTTTGCTAAATTTGCTTCCATACAAATGGATCTCCCGTAAAAAAAGGTCAAGAATGCTCCTCTTCATCTTACACCTAAAATCTAATACATTTTTTGGGATTGTAGCAAGCCTTCGACATCCTGGGTTTCACCCAAGAGGAGAAGAACGACGTTTACAAGATCACCGCCTCCGTCATGCACATGGGTGGCATGAAGTTCAAGCAGAGGGGTCGCGAGGAACAGGCTGAGGCTGATGGTACTGAGGTAAATATCTTAGACAATCATAGAACCCACGAGTTAAGCGACCATGTTCGCAAAAATAACTTCATTTTCTGGTCAAACTTCCGCAGTTAAAAAGCAGTTGTAAAAGGGAAGTTTCTTGTAAATTTTAACCTTCTCAAAGCACTGATACCTATTTCTCTTGCATTTTACAGGAAGGTGAGAGAGTTGCCAAGCTCCTCGGTATCGACTGCCAGGACCTTTACAAGAACTTGTTGAAGCCCCGCATCAAGGTCGGAAACGAGTTCGTGACCCAGGGTCGTAACAAGGACCAGGTCTCCAACTCCGTCGGAGCTCTCTGCAAGGGTGTGTTCGATCGTCTCTTCAAGTGGCTCGTCAAGAAGTGTAACGAGACCCTAGACACCAAGCAGAAGAGAGTGCAGTTCATTGGTGTACTGGATATTGCTGGATTCGAAATCTTCGACGTGAGTATCTGGGGAGATGGGACTTGAACTCTTCTATAAATAAATCAATCCTTATAAAATAAATTGGCATCCTCAGAGCCTGATCCTCGGATCAAAATATTTTAAAAAATCCACTCTATATCTAGTAAATCAAACAAAAATATATTTAATATATTTTAAAATATTTTTTCAATATTTTTATTGGATTCGAAATTTCATGGGTTGGTTATTTATTGTTTTTTAATTTTGAAATGACACAGTAAATATTTTTTTGTTTTATTTCTTCAATTTATTGATTTGGGACACTATCATTAAATAATAAATAATGTTAAAAATAAATAAATTTAATTCAAAACAAAAGTCAAACAATAATTATTTATTGTGTCGATGTTAATAATGATGTCTTACTTTTCAGATTTTTAATTTTAAGTAACTGTGAAAACAGAATTCAAAATTACATCTTTGCACTTTCGAGCAGTGTAAAGAAAAACCACTATGCCATATTAATCCCCATTTATTTTCTTAGTTCAATGGGTTTGAACAACTTTGCATTAACTTCACCAATGAGAAACTCCAACAATTCTTCAACCATCACATGTTTGTGTTGGAACAAGAAGAGTACCAGAAAGAGGGCATCCACTGGGAGTTCATTGATTTCGGAATGGACTTGCTGGCCTGCATTGATCTTATCGAGAAGGTATACTGGAGTGTCACACTCTCGGTTGGACTTGGTCATCTAGTAGTAGAGCTACAAGTGTTCGTTTTCAGCTATCCAAAACCCGCTACTAATAAAAAGTAACACCATGTCGATAGGTATATAGTTAACTATCTCGATTATTTTCGTCAAAAGTACAACGGTTTCGAGCAACTCTGCATCAACTTCACCAACGAGAAGCTGCAGCAGTTCTTTAACCACCACATGTTCGTACTCGAGCAAGAAGAATACAAGAGGGAGGGCATCAACTGGGTGTTCATCGATTTCGGAATGGACTTGCTCGCTTGTATCGATCTCATCGAGAAGGTAATGGTCGATGGTGTTGGCACCCGTCGACGCCTGGAGCAGTCCTGACGGAATCGTGAAACCTTCGTTGTACTCTGAGCCAGAAGAGACAGGCTCGTCGTACTTTTGTCAAAGAGAGAAGCCCTGTCGACGCATGAAGTAGTCTTGACGGGGTTTTGTATCTCTCCGTCCGTTTCGTCGTACTCTGAGCCATTAGAGACAGGTTCTTGTACTTTCTGTTCATAGGGTCAACAGACCCATGCGCGTTCTCCTTGATTGTTAGGGACCAACTACGGAACAAAATCCGTAGCCGCTATGTCTTTTGCCCTACTTACCTTTACCCCAATTATCCCTGCAGTTCAACGGTTTTGAGCAACTCTGCATTAACTTCACAAACGAGAAACTGCAGCAGTTCTTTAACCATCACATGTTCGTGCTGGAGCAAGAAGAGTACCAACGCGAAGGCATCGAATGGACTTTCATTGACTTTGGCATGGATCTTCAAAATTGCATTGACCTTATTGAAAAGGTAGATGGCGTATAAGCAACGATGAACACTTGCCTCACGCCATCGGGTCCTCGAAGAAAGTCTGCTTTACCGAGCTTTAATTTGCCGATGATGACTTTATTCGAGCGACTTGATCAATGCTCTAATGCTCTGTGTTTTTTTTGTGTGATTTCTATCGTGTGTATCTTTCTGTTTTAGTTTTAAGTAGGTACAGTAACCAACACATTCAAACTCAAAGCTTAAAAGGATACTCTCAATTATTTTTTCCATGTTGCGGGGCCCAGATGAACGGCTTTAATCAACTCTGTATTAACTTTACGAACGAGAAATTGCAACAGTATTTTAACCATTTCATGTTCGTGCTAGAACAAGAGGAATACGAGAGAGAAGGCATTAAATGGGAATTTATCGATTTTGGTATGGATCTCCAACCAACGATAGAATTAATAGAAAAGGTATTAGTTTATAGCTTTTGGGCTAGGCGCAGGGCTTTGGGCTATGAGTCATCGCCTGCAAATGCAAAAACAAACTGGCTGCCACTACCCTCTCCCGGTAATAAGTAAGCAAAAATATGGCTTAAAACACTTCCACGCGCAAACAAAAGCAAGCGAAGCTATTGCATAAGCTTGTCTTGATTCCATAGAACTAGCATCAGGCTATAGCGTTCCAAAACATACTTAGTACACTGCCGTGATAGGATTGCACAATGCACTTTATGATACTCACTTTATTTATGTAGTTAAAATTTAGATTTACATAACCATGCCCGTAAGTGCAGTTATGAAAAAATAATGCTTTTAAAAGACAATTTTGGATATTTGTTCTAAAACGATGGCAGGTCGAATAAAGCTTGTTTTCAGGTTGTTACAATAGGCTAATATACAATATAAATTCATCTTGCTTCCTACGAGTACCGATTACCAATACATTTTGTATACATAAATTATTTAATAAGCATGTTTGTAGCTTTAAAAATAACGCATAACTACTTATACCATACACTCATTAAATAGTCACAATAAGCCCGCAGTATTATTCATATTAGAAAACACAAATTTACTATATTTTGAACTTAGATTTACACATTCAATAAATTAGTAGTTTACTACACTGACTAGAGAAGTAATTTTAGTTTTTATTGATTTAACATAATTTTTATTTTCCAGTACAAAATTTAAATAATATTTGTATTCAGTTTAAATTATCTTTCAGTATAAAGAAGTATAGTGTTAATAAATTACTCTTCAGAGAATCATCAGCATCATCATCACGTGAGTATCTCTACTTTTCGATCTAATCTCACCGGTCCGTTTCCAGCCTATGGGTATCCTCTCCATCCTTGAGGAGGAGTCTATGTTCCCGAAAGCCACCGATCAAACCTTCGTTGAGAAGTTGAACAACAACCACTTGGGCAAGTCTGCCCCATTCTTGAAGCCGAAGCCCCCCAAGCCCGGTTGCCAGGCCGCTCACTTCGCCATCGGCCATTATGCCGGTAATGTAAGTATCTTTATTAGTATTACTACAATTCTAATATTTAAAAGAACTTATAAAAAACTTCTACACTTCTCTATAAATGAAATCAAATCACATATTCTAAAAAATCGTTAAAATATATAAATATGTTCCAATGTTTTACAGCAATTTACGTATCGTTGCCATTTTAGAAGTTCAGCAAACTAGGCACATTTAATTCTACTCGATTTAACACCTCATCACCCCAAAACAGGTCGGTTACAACATCTCCGGATGGCTTGAGAAGAACAAGGACCCCCTCAACGACACCGTTGTTGACCAGTTCAAGAAGGGACAGAACAAGCTGCTCATTGAGATCTTCGCTGACCACCCTGGTCAATCCGGAGATGGCGGCGCAGCTAAGGGTACGTACCTTTTCACTTTGATTTATATAAAGTTTATTGATTATAAACCATTAATCCCTTTGATAAAAGTATATCACATCTTTACTTTTAGCTACTTTAGGTTACTTTTTAGCCATTTCAAAACTTTGGACTCCATCGGAGGAAGGTATCATGAGCTGTAATACTTCTTCTGTGAACATACATAACATATATATTAGAACAGCATAGTCACACTTATCAACGTTCCACAAAGCATTTGTATTACAATGACGTGGATTTATCATCATTCCAATCACCGATAGCACACCGGGCTCACAAATACTTCACAGCCCGTTTCATCTTATTCTTTATTATACAAGAATATCATCATAAAATTGTGCTGAAAAAGTTTTCATCAACTTCAACACTGTACTGACACTTTTCAAATATATAGGTTGCAAGCGCTCTAAGGGGTCTGCCTTCCAGACCGTATCCCACCTCTACAGGGTAAACTGGCAATGCAATGTCCATGATTTGCTTCTGTTCCTCCTACGCGGCTTTACTGTCTTCGTCTGTTTACATGCTTAGGCTGGCATCTATTGGATGGACTGCATCAAGGTGTACATTACCGCGGCCCGTCACTTTAGGGCCAGCCTCACACGCTTTCACATTAATGTCATGTCCGTCAATGTATAGTTTACAGCACAGCTCATGTCGCCGGCAAGTTGCAATTGTAATCTCATCGAATCTTGTCCCGGCATCACCGCCACGTGTCGTTCTGTGATTGTCTGGTACTAATATGCGCATGTTAATGTAATCCATAGGAGGTCGCGGTAAGAAGGGAGGTGGTTTCGCCACTGTGTCTTCCGCTTACAAGGTATATTATATCGTGATACATCGTGTTTTAGATGGAGTTTTTTTGATTATTGTTGATGTTACAGCTACATGGATGTGGCTCTACATCGAGAGAGTTAACTTTTGTTTGGAATAAAGGGGTTCAAATAGCCTTCTCCCTAATCATACATCTAATAAAAAAAATATGATAATTCACTATCACTCATCCGTAGACGCACAAAACTGACCCAGTGTGTCATTTTTATTTATTTATACTACGTCAGCAGTATTGTAGTTTCAATTTTACGTGACTACACTAGCGGCTGAGCAAAACTTAACATGTGTTTTTGTGTGCCTTTATGTTTGATGTTTTAACCAAAATGTGTGTGTTATATGTTCATTTCTCATGGATCCATCAGAATACTTCAATACATCGCCATCACATATTTTGTGTTCAGAATTGCTAATAAAAATTTACTTTTGCTCTTAACATTAAACTCAATAAAATATTGCAATATAATAATATGTTTGAAAAAGCTTGCAACTACTAAATTGGTTAAAAAAAACAGTCCTAACCTTAATCTCACCTACAGGAACAACTTAACAACCTGATGGCCACTTTGAGATCTACCCAACCTCACTTCGTACGTTGCATCATCCCCAACGAGTTGAAACAGCCTGGTGAGTTCTATCACATTTACCATAAAAAAAGGAATTGTGTGGTTTTATGAAACCAAGGTAAAAGTGAAACTTTTAGTCTATACACTACACGGTCAGCTGATGGAACTTTAGACGCCGCCATATTGGCCTCGGCTGCTCTGACGAGCGCTTTTCACTTTATCCCTACTCCGCGGCCGACCGTCACGCGACATGCGACACACAGACCAAAAAATTTGAGACGATGATAATTATCATTGGGAACATCATTCTCAACAAATGCTAGTTTATTAGATAGTATTTTGCTAGTACACTCGTATCTACTTAAGTCTTGTATTTGTTATCCTCAGAAGGCTGAAAAAATTATGTAATTGTTTAGAAGAGAACTTTAATCAATTCCAGAAAAAACTATCATGTTTTTTTCTTTCCATTTATGCAATTTGTCTTCACACAGGTCTCATTGACTCTCACCTTGTCATGCACCAGCTTACCTGTAACGGTGTGTTGGAAGGCATCCGTATTTGCCGTAAAGGTTTCCCCAACAGGATGGTCTACCCCGACTTCAAGCTCCGGTAAGTTTCAAATAACAACTTCGCCTAATTCTATTTTAATATCGAAGTGTTCCGCGAAATATTTGAGAACGAGTCATCAAAATGTTTTTTTATTATATCAAAGGATTACATTTATTTTGATACGATTATTATTTTCGGCTCGCGAGTCTAAACAAAATTCTTTCGACTCTGGAACAGTCATGGCCGATCTTATTTATTGCACTGTTGACGTCATGTTATCCCATCTCTTGCCGTTCTGAGTAACTGTCTAAAATTGTTTTGATGACTCATCACTTCCACACACAGGTGTAACAGTTATTTTACATCATATTTATATGAAATTTTCCTTCAAAGCTAAATCAACGGAGAACGATTATTGATATTTATACTATTTGACGAACAGTTACATGATTCTTGCACCAGCCATCATGACTTCGGAAAAAGAGGCTAAAGTAGCCGCCGCTAAGTGTCTGGAATCTGTCGAGCTTGATCCTGAGAGCTATCGTATTGGCCACACTAAGGCAAGATGAGACCCTATCCCCATCATGTGGTGATAGCATGACGTTATAGAATATTTTACATTGGAACAACAATAATTCTCTAAAGAATAGAGATCGTTTTTGAACCCTCAATGCACCCATACCAACAATGGTTAATTAGATAGACATATTTTTTTGGAATGTACCCTTTTTCAAACCTTATAAAAAAATGTGCTAAAACACATACCGAACATACCTTTCCCAAATTGTATTTAGTTCCCAAATTGTGTTTTATAGGCCTGTAAGTTTGAGGTATTTTTGTCAATCCTTTTCATTGAACCCCGGTAGTCCTTTATGGTACAGAAGACGTCGTATCAAACCAAAGCGATATATTGCATTTGAAATCTATCCCTCATTGTGTGTCCATATTTGATAAATAGTTACAAGATCCTGGCCCCTCAAGCTGCGGAGAAGGAATCCGACCCTAAGAAGGTCGCCCAAGTTATCCTGGACGCTACTGGTTTGGATCCCGAATCGTACCGTCTCGGTCACACCAAGGCATGTCATGATACCCTTAGTAGTTAGTGTTGGTGGCAGGTGATCCCAACCTACAATGCGGATCGCTAGGCTTTTCTACACGCTTGTCGAACTACATCAGCGCCTCCTGAAACTGGTGTCATATGTAGTTTGACTTAGAAGTATTTAGTTGTACGCTTACCCTAGGGAGACCAAACTACAAGACTCCCAGTTTGATTCCTCTTTCATACCCTACCTCTTCACCCTACATCTTTACACACACCACTTTTATTATTTGAATGCTCCTTGAACGCAGATACAAAATTCTGTGCCCGAACCTGATCAAAGATCCCATTACACCTGAGAAAGCCACCGAGAAAATTCTCGAAAGTACCGGCTTGGATGCGGAGTCTTTCCGTCTTGGAAAGACAAAGGTAGACATGCATGCCACATACAATGTACACGTCCATCTAAACTCTTCTTTACTTTCTATGCATGTATTTGTAACTCGCTATCCTATACCTTCCATTGAACGAGTGATTTATAAATATCTCTTTTGAGATACAAATCTCAAACGCTTTACTAACTCTTGATTCCTATCTATGTTGATTTATTTGTGTTGCAAAATGAAATATACATGAAATTTGTTTGTGTCGTTGACACGGGCGCATTTTAACTAAACATGTGCGAGCAGGTGTTCTTCCGTGCCGGAGTCCTGGGTCAAATGGAGGAGCTTCGTGACGACAGGCTGTCCAAGATCGTATCTTGGCTCCAGTCCTTCATTCGTGGTTACCTGTCCCGTAAGGAGTACAAGAAGCTGCAGGAGCAGAGGTAGGAAGCGTTTGAATACGAAAGCGCCGTAATTGTTTTTTTAAGCATGTAGCTTCATATAAATTGTTTTCACAGATTGGCTCTCCAAGTTGTCCAGCGCAACTTGCGTAAGTACCTGCAGCTCCGCACCTGGCCCTGGTGGAAGATGTGGCAGAAGGTCAAGCCCCTCCTCAACGTCACTCGCGTCGAGGATGAGCTCGCGGTGAGTGACTATAGTAGATTATCCTGGTTATTAATTTGTTTGAGCACTATGACCCGTGTAGGCGCATGATTCAGAACCACAAATAGAACCGACCGCGCCCACCTGTCGGTTACGCGACACCAAAGCACCTGCTGCGCCATTTCTGGAATGGTGTATCCGCCCGCACCTCGCGTTTTCTCCAGCGCAGGCGCGTGCGGGGGCGGCGAGCACCGCTGGAAATCTCCAGCGGGAGGCTCAGTAGTGGAGCGGTCGGCGGCGCGCGCACCCCTCCTAACTCGAACGATCCGATTATTGCATTCCTTTTTTATATTTATGTGTTATTAAACAAATCAACAATGGCGACACTTCACATATCCGAGTGGGACGGGATCGATGAAAGTGACAAATTATTTCAGAAACTCGAGGAGAAGGCACAGAAGGCCCAGGAAGCTTTCGAGAAGGAAGAGAAGCTGCGTAAGGAAGTCCAGGCTATCGCCGCTAAGCTGCAAGAGGAAAAGAACGCCCTTCTGTCCAAGCTCGAGGGTGAACAGGGCTCTCTGTCCGAGACCCAGGAGCGTGCTTCCAAGCTCAACGCCCAGAAGGTCGACCTCGAGAACCAACTCAGGGTGAGTAATACCTATTAGTACACATATTAATCCTGCTGGAAATATTTGATGATTAATAGTCCATTTTATTTATGTGACAGTAGTGAACGATGAAATCACTTTCCGGGATGTGACAGGAATTCACTAGCTAATTTAGGTCGAGGAAATCTTACGGTCGAGAAATTTCGGCTAATGAGCTCTCCCAATTAAACGAGATGGAATCTTGTTGAAAGAATAAACATCTTTTGCAACATTGAAGGCAAAGGTACACAGCATAGTGATTCACCTCACAGCAGGCTGCTTGCCGTGATTCTTTAAATAAACATCGAACTTGTTTATACTAGAAATAGTTTAGTTTAGTAAATTTAAAAATATACCGCTGGTCTTGCAAGAATTTATTGCAAATCGTTAAACGATCTTAGGTGTCGATGGACATGAACCAGATTGAAACAATAAAAGGCGCCTACGCTTACGCAATTGTTTATACCAGTAACTAACTTGAGGTTATTATTTCAGGACACCCAAGACCGCCTTACCCAGGAGGAAGATGCCCGCAACCAGCTATTCCAGGCTAAGAAGAAGCTCGAACAAGAGGTTTCTGGCCTCAAGAAGGACATCGAGGATTTGGAACTCAGCACCCAGAAGTCCGAACAGGACAAGGCCACCAAAGACCACCAGATCCGCAACTTGAACGATGAGATCGCCCACCAGGACGAGCTCATCAACAAGCTGAACAAGGAGAAGAAGCTGCAGGGAGAATCCACCCAGAAGACCTCTGAAGAGCTTCAGGCCGCTGAGGACAAGGTCAACCACCTTAACAAGGTCAAGCAGAAGCTCGAGCAGACCCTCGACGAGCTCGAGGACTCTTTGGAGCGCGAGAAGAAGCTGCGTGCCGACGTCGAGAAGCAGAGGAGGAAGGTTGAGGGAGACCTCAAGCTTACCCAGGAAGCCGTCTCCGACCTCGAGCGCAACAAAAAGGAGCTCGAACAGACCATCCAGCGCAAGGACAAGGAGATCAGCTCTCTCACCGCCAAGCTCGAGGATGAGCAGTCCCTCGTCAGCAAGCTGCAGAAGCAGATCAAGGAGCTGCAGGGACGCATCGAGGAGCTGGAGGAGGAAGTCGAGTCCGAGCGCCAGGCGCGCGCTAAGGCCGAGAAGCAGCGCGCTGACCTCGCCCGTGAGCTCGAAGAGCTCGGCGAGCGTCTGGAAGAGGCCGGTGGTGCCACCTCCGCTCAGATCGAGCTTAACAAGAAGCGCGAGGCTGAGCTCAGCAAGCTCCGCCGCGACCTCGAGGAGGCCAACATCCAGCATGAGTCTACCCTCGCCAACCTCCGCAAGAAGCACAACGACGCCGTCTCCGAAATGGGCGAACAGCTCGACCAGCTCAACAAACTCAAGGCTAAGTGAGTATTTTTATACTAGACGATTACAAATAATTTATTGCATCAATTTATTGCATATTATCGCATAAAACTTTAAATTAACTACCGCCCATCTGCGGTTTTATAGACTTGTCTGTTCACCGAAATAAGTATAGATTATTTTTATTGACTTGAATGCAAAATCCAGGGCAGAGCACGACCGTGCGTCTTGCTACAGCGAGCTTAACAACACCCGCGCGGCTGTCGATCAAGTTGCAAGGGAAAAGGTAACATGTCGTCTTTAAAGGCATGGTACCGCACGGGGTGTGACCCTGCATGGAACCTTCGTATCCGAGACATTCCACACACTCGACATTATGACATTTGATTCAGTTAGGCCCCAAATTGTCCATGAGTTCTTAGATTCAATAATAAAATGTGTCATCTATCCATCCAGGGCTGAGAAAGAGCGCTCTCAATACTTTAGCGAAGTCAATGACCTTCGCGCCGGAGTCGACCACTTGTCCAACGAGAAGGTAGACAGCGATATTATAAAATGTTTGCAGCCTTTCAGGGCAGACAACGCTTTGCAGCTTATGGAAAATACTAAAGGATTTAATAGAAAAGAAGACACATCGAAACACATAACAAATCCCATCAATACTTTTAACCATAACAAACATCGATTAACGAATCAGACCATACAATGAGACAAAAGCTAAAACTGCTTCGTATTGAGTGGATTAATTTAGATTTAATTAAAAAAATATTGAAATGAATATTAATAACTAACCAAAAGAAGAATATCATCAAATAATGATTCTACTTTGTTTCGTAAATAATAAAAAAACACAATCTAATCGATTAACAAGAACTGTTTTGTTCTGACTAAGCTTTAACTACGAGTACTATCAACAAAACATTACTTGAACATCAAAACCTTGCAACATAACTTAATCAGAGAAAATAAATTGTGAGCATGCGCTGTAGTATTTTTTTAACCACAGGCTGGCCAGGAGAAGATCGTCAAACAGCTGCAGCACCAGCTCAACGAGGTGCAGTCCAAGTCTGATGAAGCCAACCGCACCCTCAACGACCTGGATGCCGCTAAGAAGAAGCTGTCCATCGAGAACTCCGACCTGCTCCGCCAGCTTGAGGAAGCCGAGTCCCAGGTGTCTCAGCTGTCCAAGATCAAGGTGTCGCTCACCACTCAGCTTGAGGACACCAAGAGGCTCGCCGACGAAGAAGGAAGGGTATGTATATTTGCTGAAGAAAACATTATCCACTATTATAACATTTTAAGTGTACTTATTCATGTTTTTATTGTTAATAGGAGCGCGCTACCCTCCTTGGCAAGTTCCGTAACTTGGAACACGACCTCGACAACATCCGCGAACAAGTTGAGGAGGAGGCCGAAGGCAAAGCTGACCTGCAACGCCAGCTCTCCAAGGCTAACGCCGAGTCCCAATTGTGGCGCTCCAAGTACGAGTCCGAGGGCGTCGCCCGCTCTGAGGAACTCGAGGAGGCCAAGCGTAAGCTCCAGGCCCGCCTTGCTGAGGCTGAGGAGACCATCGAGTCCCTCAACCAGAAGGTTGTTGCCCTTGAGAAGACCAAGCAGCGCCTCGCCACCGAGGTCGAGGACCTGCAGCTCGAGGTCGATCGTGCTACCGCCATTGCCAACGCAGCGGAGAAGAAGCAGAAGGCCTTCGACAAGATCATTGGAGAATGGAAGCTCAAGGTCGATGACCTTGCCGCCGAGCTTGACGCCAGCCAGAAGGAATGCCGCAACTACTCCACCGAACTGTTCCGTCTTAAGGGAGCCTACGAGGAAGGCCAGGAGCAACTCGAGGCTGTACGCCGCGAAAACAAGAACCTCGCCGACGAGGTTAAGGACTTGCTTGACCAGATCGGAGAAGGTGGCCGCAACATCCACGAGATTGAGAAGGCCAGGAAACGTCTAGAGGCCGAGAAGGACGAGCTCCAGGCTGCCCTCGAGGAGGCTGAGGCCGCCCTCGAACAGGAGGAGAACAAGGTCCTGCGCGCTCAGCTTGAGCTTTCCCAGGTCAGGCAGGAGATCGACAGGCGCATCCAGGAGAAGGAGGAAGAGTTCGAAAACACCCGCAAGAACCACCAACGCGCTCTCGACTCCATGCAGGCTTCTCTCGAAGCTGAGGCTAAGGGCAAGGCTGAGGCCCTGCGCATGAAGAAGAAGCTCGAGGCTGACATCAACGAGCTCGAGATCGCTCTCGACCACGCCAACAAGGCTAACGCCGAGGCCCAGAAGAACATCAAGCGCTACCAAGGCCAGATCAAGGACCTCCAGACCGCCCTCGAGGAGGAACAGCGTGCCCGCGACGACGCCCGCGAACAGCTCGGAATCTCCGAACGTCGCGCCAACGCCCTCCAGAACGAGCTGGAAGAGTCCCGCACGCTCCTGGAGCAAGCCGACCGTGCTCGCCGCCAGGCCGAGCAAGAGTTGGGCGATGCGCACGAGCAGCTCAACGAGCTCTCCGCGCAGAGTGCTTCCCTCTCCGCCGCCAAGAGGAAACTCGAGTCCGAGCTGCAGACCCTGCACTCCGACCTCGACGAGCTCCTCAACGAGGCTAAGAACTCCGAGGAGAAGGCCAAGAAGGCTATGGTCGACGCCGCCCGTCTCGCCGACGAACTGCGCGCCGAACAGGACCACGCCCAGACCCAGGAGAAACTCCGCAAGGCTCTCGAACAACAGATCAAGGAGCTGCAGATCAGGCTGGATGAGGCTGAAGCCAACGCACTCAAGGGAGGCAAGAAGGCCATCCAGAAGCTCGAACAGAGAGTCAGAGAGCTCGAGAACGAGCTTGACGGCGAACAGAGGAGACACGCTGACGCACAGAAGAACCTCCGCAAATCGGAAAGGCGTATCAAGGAGCTCAGCTTCCAGGCCGAGGAGGACCGCAAGAACCACGAACGCATGCAGGATCTGGTTGACAAACTGCAACAGAAGATCAAGACCTACAAGAGGCAGATCGAGGAGGCGGAAGAAATCGCCGCTCTCAACTTGGCTAAGTTCCGCAAGGCACAACAGGAGCTGGAGGAGGCAGAGGAGAGAGCCGACCTCGCCGAGCAGGCCATCAGCAAGTTCCGCGGCAAGGGACGCGCGGGATCCACAGCGAGAGGAGTCAGTCCGGCGGTGAGTTGATCTACTTCCAAACCCACATTGGCCCCACATAGGGTAATCAAATCAAGTGGCACAATACCATTATTATGGTATTTGTTGTGTTATGGTTTCTTTTGGTTACCCTTGGTTGAGGTGTGAGGGTATTTCTATTTCATTAAAATTTATGCGACTGTAGCGACTAAAGTAAATTTCTTTCGTTCAGGCGTCCATTAAAGGGCGTCCATAAATCAGCACTGGAGATTTATGTAAGTTGGCAACGTTTTGTTGCACGCTCCCCACAGCACCTGGAACAGTGCGGTCCTATAGAAATAGTACCTACCTAAAAATTTTACCGTATTATTTGCAAAAAAAATATCCTTTTTTTCCAATACTTCTTTCTATACGGCATGACCAGCATGACTTCCTGCACGTAGTAGATAGATCGTCAGGTTGGATAAGTTGTTCATATAATTTGTTTTCTTCCAGCCCCAGCGCACGCGCCCCGGCCTTAGCGACGGCTTCGGTACCTTCCCACCAAGGTTCGACCTGGCGCCTGAAGATTTCTAAACGTTCCAAAACAAACAAACGGACTGTACAGATTTTTCGTTAATGTAACTTTTTTATACATAACAGTCGTTAACGTGTTACGAAGCGTAAAACGAGAAACTGTAAAAATTTTTGTAAGCCAATAAAAAAATATACACTGTTAGGTATCTAATCTTTTTATGAAAGGATATTTTGTAACTTGTTGATATTTATTATTTATTATTATTTATTACCGTGGAGTATGTATCGAGAGTGTGGGGAGACGAGAGGCGCGCGCGCCGCGTCTGCGAATGAACTCACGAGACACGCCCCTCACCCCCGCACCGCGACGGGGTGCGCGTGCCTCTCGATCCCCCTTTTGACATCTAATAAAGCGATATCGTTGTCATAAAATACTTTAACAATGACATTTTATTTTCTCTTCCTGTAGATATTAAACCCCCTAGGGTAAACTAAACCAGGAAAATAAGTAGGTAGATAAGACAGTAATAAGTACAGTAAAGTATAAAAAAAACAACATTAGCTGCTACCTATTAGATGTTGTATCTCTCTTCTATACTTATAATAAATCTGTAGAGAGGTCAATTCTGTACATGAAATATATTTCCAAAATAACTATCAGGGGATGATTAGGGATCGATACTGATGCCAAAAATGCAATCAGTAAATTTTTTGTCTGTCTGTCTGTCTGTCTGTCTGTCTGTATAACCGTTATAGAAACAAAAACTACTGGACGGATTTTAATGAAACTTGGTACAATTATTGTTTATACTCCTGAGCTGGTTATAGTATACTTTTCATCACGCTACAATCAATAGGAGCAGAGCAGTGAAGGGAAATGTTGGGAAAACGGGAGTAGTTACTGCATTTCTTAAGCTTCCGTCGCGTGTGCAACCTTAATGGTTAAAGCTACACAGAAATCATGTATGACGGAAATGTTCTCCTTAAAATTATATAAAAAATATCCCACGACAGCATATGTTTATCTTTTATGGTTGACTCACAATAACACGTGTAACTCCCGATAGCTTAGCAGTTCGAAGCTTTCTAATTATATTTGTCTACTCTTACGTTTATAACATTCTCAGTCATCCCTAATTAAAAAAGTTTACAATATTAACTATTCCATAAAAAAGTATCATAGAAATCGGTATAGAAACACCAAAGTTATACATGAAATACGCTAATAATAAGCCATCGCGCGTGAATACTGAATCATGCTATAAGGATTATTTTTGTATATAAGGTCGCGAACGCAAAGGCAGGCGGCTTGCTTAGCGCCTAGAAGCGAGTCACCTAGCGAGTAGCTTCGTAAAACGAACATTCTCGAACGTTCGCGACCGGCCTAGCAGCTAGGCGTCAAGCGCGCAGTGCGGCCGGTCGCGAACGTTCGAGAATCGGTCCCCGCGCTCGACGCGTCTCGCGGCCGAAGGTATGAAAAGGCGTCCGAGCGCGAGCGCCATACAATTTTTGTGTGATACTGCGCAGCCGGACCCACCGTGTTTAAGGGTTAAAATGCAGTTACAAATCTATGGAAATGTACAAATTGTACTCCAGTCTAGAAGAATTCGCTGTACCTACACCTCAGAGTTTGTACGAAGTGTGATTGCTACAATCAATCCAAAAAATATCGTTTTTGGAACGAAGTTCCTTAAGGCGCGTTGCGTAGGAGGCTAGACGGAAAAAAATCGGACGAAAAGTTGTCACGAGTCACGACACCTTTTGCTATAGTGTAGTAAGCCGTGCGGCGTGCGCATGTTTCTCTGTCTGTCTTTCTCTCTCTCATAGAAAGCAAGCCAATTATTTTCGTTTCGTCTTTCTATTTTGCTTTGAACAGTATACTGTCGCGACGATTATTTTTGTTTTGTTAAGTTTATACAGGTTTTTTGTACATAATAAATAATAATAGAAAATTCTGCACAAGTTCCGGATATTGCTGATGGAGTAGGTACATTTTTCGAACAATCGGCCGTGCATCGAATCCATTGATGCACGGCCGGTATTCGAACTCGAAATTAATAATATATACCTAACCTAACCTAACTACATGAATTCAATAATTCAATTTTAAACTTTTTTTTACTTTATAGTAAAGTACCTACCACCTATTTACCGACATACTTTACCGATAGTGGTAAAATAGCGCCACCTGCCAGCGGAATTGCAAACATCTTTCATCATTGGTTTACCTCTCAAACCCCGAGCGGTCGCATGTCGCATGCAAAGTACCTACGCAGTAACATCAAATGAAACTAGATGGCGCTAGAATGCAAAAATCACATTTGTTGTATGGGAGCCCCCCTTAAGGCGCTCTATAAATAAAAATAAACTCTATAATGGGCGTGACTATCCCAAGTTTTGGCGCGAAATCGCGATACGCGCCGTGCTGACATCGCCGCGGATTACTAATAATGTTACTACGTAACAGATACATCACTTCCCCGCAGAACGACAAATACCTACGCTTTATTTACCTAAACTTTCTAGATGTCAAACGACACAAGGAAATATGAGCTTAACTGCTTTGACTCAACGGCACGTTTCAAGTGCACAGCGGGCGATGACGTCTGCCAGTATTAAATTACCTTAGGGTTGACCCAATAAAAATGTTTCATTTTTTTATAAAATGGTCAATTTGTTTTTTTATTAGAAATAGCTAAATAAATAAAAGTGTATTAAGCGGTGTTGGTCGAGTAGGAGGTACCTCAACTTTTAATTTTAAGGTCGTGGGTTCGAATCCCAGCGTGCATCAATGGATTTTTTGTAAGAAATAAAATCCAGTTAGTCCTACTTCCTACTAATATTATAAATGCGAAAGTTTGTGAGTTTGTTCGTATGTTTATGCCTCAATCAGGCCAAAACAACAAAACGGATTAAAATGAAATTTGCTGTAGATGTAGGTATAATGCTCGAATAAATCATAGACTACTTTAAAATAAGAAAAACATTCCCAAAATGATGTATAGATGGATCTGGTGTGCAAAATCTGACATAAGTCTTCATAGCAAAGCAACGTGCGTACCTCTATGCGATTATTAAAATTTTGACAGGATTTTTTTTTTCTGTCGCGTGTCTGCTATAGGCAATACGCTAAAAAGTTCTTATTTCTTCAAGTTATACGCGAGTGAAACCGCGGGGTACAGCTAGTTGTAAATAAAATATTACCTATTAATAAAAAGAAAACTTAGGTAGGTATATGAATATTTATTTCTATAATAACACGTAAGATCACAAAACAGCAAATTCTTCAGACTTTAACTCCACGCTTTTAACAAAGCTAATTTGGCAGCGTCTAGTGACCACGGCCCAGCTTTCGAAAAAGAGCCATTTGATTCGGGCTCCGGGTCTGGGATTCTGTAGTCCATGCTGCAGAAGTCAAGGTTAGCTTCCGTGAACCTTTGGAACTTATCTTGGAACTGCTCCCAGGTGCATCCTTCGAGAGGGCAGATCTCGGTCTCTTTCTCATTGATAAAGAATTGCACGCGGTATGTCTGGCTGTTAGATTCTTGGCAACTGGAAAAACGAAAACAATGGTAAATAGGAATACGGCTAATTACAATACTGTCGGCGGATCTTGGCATACAAGTAAAGTTAGCCATTTGGCAGACAATTTTCGAACTTATGCAGTGCGGTCATTTGGTTAACTTTACGTAAGGCAAGGTCCACTAACCTTACTACCACGGTTTAACTTGTCTCGCTGACGTTTCGTGACAATTCAGATGCTCTGAATCACCCGCGTTCGTTCTCAACGGTTGATAGGGGAGTACTGAAACGTGGTAATTAGCCGTATTTCTATTAAAATTATGAACAACTACGATAGTTTTAATTCTATAACGAAAATAATGTTTACATTAACTTTACAGCGATAATACATAGCTACTTAGTAATTGAATTGATAACGATGATATCAATTTTGAACAACTATCTTCTTTGTAATCTAGTTAAGTACCCATTAAAGTGAACTGCTACAGATCACAATGCATAATATCATAAGCCTTTTATAAGACAACAAGTATCTAACGTACCTTCGTACTCTTAGGTTACGGATACCCAGAAGATGCCCTTATAATGTCTTGCGTCTGGCAAATTATTTTATCGGATACCATTCTCTTCAAACCGAAACAAAGCAATTATTTATTTATTATTTAGCGATAGATGTCAATATGATGGCAGTACATCCCGATTACTAGTGATTTTTCAAACTATCGTAATTAGTAGACATAACTATAGGTTTTTACACGGGTCTTTATCACGTAATTACCTTTAATTTACTTTCCCGACGTTTCGGCTATGTTACAATAGCTATGGTCGCGGGCAGACTGGAGGATAAATTGCAGGTATGTATTTATTTATTTATTTAATACTTTATTGCACAAATATATAAAAACAGTTGCACAAAAAGGTGGGCTTAATGCTAAAAGCATTTTCTGCCAGCCAACCTCAAAGGTAACAAAATGGTTGACAAAGACAAAAAAGACCTAAAAAGAAGATAAAGAAGAAAAAAGAAGAAGAAGAAGATAAAGACCGTGAAAGTGCAAATATCTATACTTAAAGTCATTGAAAGTCGATGATTTTTTTTGTAGATACTTGGTATTATGGTATATATGTAAGTTTATGTATTTTTTAGTAAGTATGTGTATAAATATAATAAATTCAATGATTTCTCTCTTACAAAGCACTACCATTCCCTTTCCAAATTACACAAAGGTTAGCTGGAAGAAAATGCTAACTAGCATTAAGTTCGCCTATGTACATGTTCTTGTATTGTGCAATAAAGAATTTTCTATCTATCTATCTATCTATGACGTATGGTGCACATTTTCACCTATTCAACACAGCAATAAGATTCACAGAGAATGCGCCAATGGAACTCGTCCTCCAGACACGGCTGGGGTTTCTAAACGAGGCCTGCAGTTGGTTGGGATCCTTGAAGATGCCCATTGCACACCACACCATCTCGAGCATGGTGTCATGCGTGAAGTAGGAGGTGACCTTCCGACCCTCGCCTTGGACTACGGCAGCAAAGTTCTCATACAGGTCTTTTAAAGCTGGACCTCCAAGGTTCACGTTCACCTGCACAAAATACACACTTTGAAGTCTTGTGAAACTGTAGCAAAGCACACAAATATACTCTCCTGATTTTGAGTAGCATTGGTTTTACAATAATTAATTTCACTGCAAACAAATTGCTGACTAAATGAGTCAGCTAGCTTTTAGAATCAAATTAGTTTGAATACAATACAGTATGCCGGTAAGCCTAACTCGTAAAATCTAACTGTAAGTCTAGTGTAAAAAAAAACCTTATAAAATGTATTTTGTATAAAGGTTATATCTCCTCAAAACACGGGCAAACAGTTCTATCTAGACATTATGGCACACTGAACAAAGAAATGAATATGAGAATATGACTTATTTATTTCAGGTTTAAGGTTGAAAGCCACGATTGTCGCCATTTCCAAAAGTTAAAAGGCATTAAGTTGGTGCTAATTTCGTCCGACACTCACCCAAGAGCCGTATCCGTTCCTATAGTAATGTCTGAGGTCGTCCCTATACTCCAGCACCACCAAGTCGTGGCTGGTGAAGGCGGCACACCAGGGTGACTGGTGGATTTCAGTCCAGGATCGATCGAAACGACAAAGCTCGTAAAGAGAGTAGATGTTGCTTGAAGTCAACTGGGTAGTGATGCCCAAGCGTTGCTGAACAGCTTCTTGGACCTAAAATATAAGAAAAAACTACTAATGACTAAGAACTGGACTGTATTACTATAAATACTGTAGGTATACTCCAATGTAATCACGTTTTACCTATAATTTATTTTCCCGACGTATCGACTATAATAGGATACGTGATAAAAACCTATTTAAAAATCAATAGTTTTATATTCATCTTTCTAAAACACTTAGTTGTTTAGCCCAGAAATTCAGAGATGAATACTGTAGTAGAGTGGCAATAGATTCTGGTCCCTTATCATACTGAGAATATCTCGTAGTATTGTAGATTACTCATGTGTAGAACTTACAGCAATAAATTCCGAAGTTTTGAAGTAGGCATCCATCTGTTCATCCAGCAGTTGGCTAGTCTTTACCTCTTGCTGGTATCTGTCGCAGTTCTCATACGGCTGAAAATTTAAAACGTAATAAATATAACCATAAATATGTATAAGTACCTAAGTACTCTATTAGGTATAGCTAGTTTCCATAGCACAAGCTATGTATGCTATTTATTTATTATTTAATTCAATGGACCTCATAAACAGCGGTCTTCGCAAAATTGGAATCTAAAAAAATAATTTGTCTATAGAAGAATCGACAAAATGTACATGTTGAATGTAGCGTAATTTTCATTCATTATGTCATAATCAGCTGATAATCGCAAACAATAGACATATCGCTATTTTCCATACAAAAAAACTACTTAGGTATATAATAGTTGACAAAATAGTTACTCGGGTGTTTATGTTAGGCCCGCAGGATATGAATCATTGCACCAGCGATTAGGGGCCGTACCACAAACTCAAATAATACTTAACATGGTGCGCAAGCGACAACACAATACGAACCCGTATAGCGTTATCACTTCGCACCGCGAGTAATATTGTTTCAATATTCTTTTAGGAGCATTTGATATGGCACCAGTACTTACCCGAACAACATCATCTCTGTCCCTAGCTTCCTCAACAGCCAGGGTCAGATTTGTGGTGTCAGACAGCCCATGTGCAAACGCAATAGAACTAGTTATAGTCCTTTGCTCATTGGTAGGCCGGAAGTAGTAGTCTTCTTCGGTACCCTGGAGCAGGTGAGGGTACTTCTGGCGGATTCTTGTGGCTATGTTGAAGAGTTCCTCATACCCGGTGGCGCTGAGGAAGGACTGGGAAACTTCTAATTTGCTGTTCCAGGTCCACTCTTTGAAGTTGTCAACGTCCTGATAAAAAAGTTATATTGGATAACCAGGAGTTACCATGAATTTAATCTTATTTAAGAAGGCACGTGTATTTAACCTAGGTTAGTACCTATTCGCCTATATTTGTGAAAACCTGTTACTGTGCTATTAGTAAGTATCACTACATAGTATAAAGCAAAGTCGCTTTCCGCTTCCCGCGTCTGTATGTCTGTATGTATGTTTGCTTATATCTTTAAAACTACACAACGGATTTTGATGCGGTTTTTTTTAATAGATAGAGTGATTCAGGAGGAAGGTTTATATGTATAATAACATGCTACCCGTGCGAAGCCGGGGCGGGTCGCTAGTAATATATATAGGTTAAATTAATTATGTTTCTTTATTGGTTTTCCTTACAAATAAAAAAAAAATTCAAGTACTTCAGACTTTTTTTGAAAACTAGCTGACCCAGACGTTATCTTGTCCAAATTTCAATTATCAATTATATTTTTTTTACAATTTTTCGAGCAACTTTTCCTATGTTTTTTTCATAAAATCTTGTCCTAAAGGTGACTAGACACAGCGCGGTATTCGCAGTACACAAGTTTATCGCGTGAATAGTTTAGACTGTAAGAGGTAGCTCGCAGCTGCCGCGCAATGTTTGGTCACACCTTTACAATAACGCGCACAACGAAATCATAGCTTTACCTGTGCACACAACTGGCCTCTACCAGCATCATGATTGGCGATGATTTCGTCTTTCAGCGAAGCGATGTACTTGATCTCTTCCGTTACACTGTTTCCGGGGTTCCTGTTACCATGTCGATTCAGCGTCCAAATACTTATCGCTTCACAATCTACAAAATTATATAAATATACTGTTGGAAGAATGATAAACACGACCCTAGCCTACATTTAAGAAGTATAAAACAAGGCGCTCTGTGACGTTTACTGTTCGCTTCGCCATCTTACATCTCTAGAACTCCGTTTTACTTTGAACAATATACGTTTATTAATTTATTCTGTTTCTGGTGTATTGATTTCATTTCCTCATATACTATGGACTATTTGATAAGATTTTGAAAACCATTCTAGATTATTCAGTAGTTACTGTGTAACCCATAAAAAATATTATTTTCAATTCTGTGAAGTATTGACCCTAAAATGTAAATTAAATATTGTCAATTTAAATAACCCGCAAAAACGCTTGTTTAGCAAATGGAGTCACACTAGTTTCTGTGACGTTACATGCTTGTCAACAAATACACAAACGTCAAGTTTTTCAAGGCAGGCGATGACATATTGACAAGCATGTTACGTCATCTACGATTCGACCAATCCTGACCGTTTTGTGTCACGTGACTACATTTTGATTATTGGTTTTTTAATAAATCATTGTTTATTTTCAAGTTATTTTACTTCATAACGCTTTATGAAGGCATAATTGACATAGATTACTTGATACAACACTTTATTTTTCATACTGTCAAATAGCCTATTTATTGGTGGATATTTCACATAGTGCCATTTAGCTCCAAACTAAGCATCTATGGGAGTCAGATAACAGATAGAAGCAGATAGAACAGCAACTCTACTTTCTGCGCTGTAGGTTGTGGGTACGATCCCCACCCAGGACAAAAAATTGTCATAGATGTTGGTTGAGTGGCTGGGAGTATTTTAAGTATGTAAAAAAATACACAAGTATTCTATCAGTAATCTGGTTCTCATAGTACAAGCTTTAATTAGTTTCGGGCTAGATGACACTGTGAAATATATACAATCACTTCATAGTATAAATCAAAGTCGCTTTCCGCTACCCGCGTCTGTATGTATGTTTGCTTATATCTTTAAAACTACACAACGGATTTTGATGCGGTTTTTTTTAATAGATAGAGTGATTCAGGAGAAAGGTTTATATGTATAATAACATGCTACCCGTGCGAAGCCGGGGCGGGTCGCTAGTATATTATAATAGAAAGACACAGAATGTTGTGTATGTGCATGTACAATGTTTATCTTAGGTGGTAATCGAACCCACAACGGCAGGCAGAGTTTTTACCAACTGTTAGGTATATTGGCAGGCGCTATTTTGTAATATCTGTTCCATGATTAAAAACAAATTTAACTTTGGCATAGACCACCATTATGAATGGTATATGGTATACAATAGTATGATGAGGCATGGGTAATTTTCGTAGAAATCTGTTCTGCACCTACTATTAAGGCGCTCCCAGTCGACGATTGTTTTTGTTCGAAACGAAAAAATAAATACTTGTGAACAAGCCACATCTCCTATTTTATAATGTATAGTATATGTGAATAAAGATGTACCCATCTTTAATCACTTCGATAAATAATCCTAGCGACCGCTGCAATGACGACAAACACACGTCGGAGCGTGGTCCGCCTTAGCTTTTCGAATAAATTAATGATATAAATTATGTATAATTACTTATCAAAAATCTATTCTAATAGAAATCTAGATCTACATATTACCTATCTTTAACAATAAATCACAAGTTGATTTTAATAGTAGGTATATAAAATATTTCGATCATAAATTCTAAAACGTATCATTTTGAAATAATATCTTTATCGTGAAAAGTTTCTGCTATTATGTTTTCAGCTTAATAGAAATCTAGGTAGGAACCTGAAGTAATATACTTATAAAAATAGGAGATGTGGCTTGTTCAGAAGTATTTCTTTTTTCGTTTCGAAAAAGAGCAATCAGCGACTGGGAGCCTCTTAACAATAAGTTCAAACCGTGTGACCAACAAACATGACAAATATATCACATCATAGTAACACACAACGAGGCGCTTAGAATCACAACATCCTAGATACTATGATAATATCCCTAGTTTAAGTAGACAATCGTTAGAACCGTAAACATTTTGGTAGTTGTTCCTACTCATAAAATAGACCAGATAACTGAAAATTTTTAGGTAGCTCAATAGTATGTGTTACAGTTTTTGATCGTGTCTAATCCTTTTCCTACACTATATTTTGCTTATAGAGGTAAAATTTGTATTTTTGTTTGTAATAGATAAACTAAAAAACCGGCCAAGTGCAAGTCGGACTCGCGCACGAAGGATTCAGTACCATTATCTATAAAAACGGCAAAAAAATCACGTTTGTTGTATGGGAGCCCCCCTTAAATATTTATTTTATTCTATTTTTAGTATTTGTTGTTAGAGCAGCCACAGAAATACATAATCTGTGAAAATTTCAACTGTCTAGCTAACACGGTTCATGAGATACAGCCCTGTGACAGACAGACGGACAGACAGACAGACAGACGGACAGCGAAGTCTTAGTAATAGGGTTCCGTTTTTACCCTTTGGGTACGGAACCCTAAAAACCGGCCAAGTGCAAGTCGGACTCGCGCACGAAGGATTCAGTACCATCACTACATAGTATAAAGCAAAGTCGCTTTCCGCTTCCCGCGTCTGTATGTAATATGTATGTATGTATGTATGTTTGCTTATATCTTTAAAACTACACAACGGATTTTGATGCGGTTTTTTTAAAAAAAAAGAGTGATTCAAGAGGAAGGTTTATATGTATAATACATGCATAATATAGTAGAGAAACACTAATAATTTTAGAGGTTTCTAATGTGATGTCGTAAATAAACACATTTTTTTGCGCTTACATTGCAAATGCTGGCTGAACCCCACGAGATATATCAAAATAATGTACTACAGTATTGTACACCTTAAAAACGTCTACAAAAAAGTCAACGATGGTATTAGAAATGTCTTACGCACAGCGAAGCGGGAACGGGTCAGCTAGTTATCTATATAAACGGCAAAAAAATCACGTTTGTTGTATGGGAGCCCCCCTTAACTATTTATTTTATTCTGTTTTTAGTATTTCTTGTTATAGCAGCAACATAAATACATAATCTGTGAAAATTTCAACTATCTAGATATCACGGTAGCCGTGTTGGCCAAATGGGATGTACCTCAACTTTCAATCTGAAGGTCGTGGGTTCGAATCCCGGCGTGGATCAATGGATTTTTCTGTTCGAAAAATTTATATGCGCATCAAAAACACGTGCTCAAAACGGTGAAGGAAAACATCATGAGGAAACCAGTTAGTATTCTTATAAGCGGCGATGGGCTTGACGGACAGCGAAGTCTTAGTAATAGGGTCCCGTTTTTACCCTTTGGGTACGGAACCATAAAAACCACTGGACCAATTTTAAAAATTGGTAACTAGAAAATAAATAAAATTATTAACTAGAAATATAGGTAGGTATATTTAAAAAAAAATAGTATACCCCACATAAAAAGCAATATAAAAAATGGCCAATCTTAGCTAGTTCAGTTAGTTTTAAATAAACTTACTTTGCGGCACGGCATAATCTCTGATATCGCCTCTCACAGCGTCATATGGAGTCTTCGTGGAGTGCAGAGGATAGATACACTGACTATTCCAGTAGCATGCTTGCACACACCCAACTACACTAAGCATTAATAATACTGACTTCATCCTACTGACTGGTCTTTGTGACTTGAAACACTGTTGACACAGCCCGCCTCTTTATCCCCACCGGTTTAGCAAGGAGATGTTTAGGCTGGAGTATGTAGGTACTATAAGTACTATTAACATTACATGACAAATAATCACGTTACGGGCAGTTAAGTCATTATTTATTTATGATAATTTATGGCATCAAAATGCTATGTATAACTGTTCAAGAACTGGTTTATTTCTTGTTTTGTATAGTTATAGCCGTTTAAGTAAACCGTATAGAGGTTTGATGACCTCTTGATCAGAAGATACTCCGGCTAAAAACACTGCACGCAATGCACGATTGCAATTAAGTTTGCATTTTCAAATTTGTGACCGAGCATCGTGAAATCAATAATTAGAAATCGTTGAAAATGTTTGGACCGTTATAAGTCAAGAGCTGATTTTATTAATCATCACTACATAGTATAAAGCAAACTCGCTTTCCGCTTCCCGCGTATGTATGTATATATGTGTGCTTATATCTTTAAAACTACACAACGGATTTTGATGCGGTTTTTTTTAATAGATAGAGTGATTCAGGAGAAAGGTTTATATGTATAATACATGCATAATATAGTAGAGACACACTGATAATTTTAGAGGTTTCTAATGTGATGTCGTAAATAAACACATTTTTTTGTGCTTACATTGCAAATGCTGGCTAAACCCCACGAGATATATCAAAATAATGTACTACAGTATTGTACACCTTAAAAACGTCTACAAAAAAGTCCACGATGGTATTAGAAATGTCTTACGCACAGCGAAGCGGGCACGGGTCAGCTAGTCCTATATAAAAATACTTACAATTAAATGGGAACAACTTTGAAATATTTTCTATATAAAATAGAAAACAAAATCAGCCGAATATGATCACGCGGATATTTATAAAAAAAACCGGCCAAGTGCGAGTCGGATTCGCGCACGAAGGGTTCCGTACCATTATTAATAAAAAACGGCAAAAAAAAAACACGTTTGTTGTATGGGAGCACCACTTAAATATTTATTTTATTCGGTTTTTAGTATTTGTTGTTAGGAACAAAAAAAATATAGCTCGAGGTCGCGTCAAATTAAGAAAGTCTTTTTTTATCGGTTTAAAATTGATTAAAAAAAATAGGAACGTGCTCCGCCTGATACCGACGCATCACTTTTGAGAGTTGCACGACCTCAAATGCCCTTTTTATGAGGATACCTGCAATATTTAGAGATGTAATAAGGAAAAATCCTCCTGGCTCTCAAATTATGATCGTTACCGTAATATCCCAGGACATAAGCATACGTATACGTAGGTATGCTTATGTAGGTATATTTTGGTATATTTTAAGGATATATGTAGGTATATTTTAAGTTTCGTCGTAATCTGTTAAGATGTTTGTGCGTGATTGAGCCACAAACACTCTTAATCACTACTTTAATATGCATATTTTGTGGTTTTACAAAACCAAATTTACATAAATAAATTATTGGTATGAATTTCTCCTGGTATCAGTGTAACAGATATTTACTTCCTGATATCTAAAAATTGATAGATACCTTACCTATGTCTAATTCGATTGCAATCTACCGACAGTATCTGATAAGGGCCACTGACTGAACGGTGTTTCTCTGACGTGATACCCACGCCTCTGTCTCTGCAGCACACGCTGCTATTGGTTGATGCTATAAAAGTAGGTACATATAAAAAGTACTAATGCGTTAAGGGGCTCCCAGTCGCTGATTGCTCTTTTTCGAAACGAAAAAAGAAATACTTCTGAACAAGCCACATCTCCTATTTTTATAAGTATATTACTTCAGGTTCCTACCTAGATTTCTATTAAGACGCTGCCAGTCGACGATTATTTTTGTTCGAAACGAAAAAAGAAATACTTGTGAACAAGCCACATCTCCTATTTTATAATGTATAGTATATGTGAATAAAGATGTACCCATCTTTAATCACTTCGATAAATAATCCTACCGACCGCTGCAATGACGACAAACACACGTCCGCGCGTGGTCCGCCTTAGCTTTTCGAATAAATTAATGATATAAATTATGTATAATTACTTATCAAAAATCTATCCTAATAGAAATCTAGATCTACATATTACCTATCTTTAACAATAAATCACAAGTTGATTTTAATAGTAGGTATATAAAATATTTCGATCATAAATTCTAAAACGTATCATTTTGAAATAATATTTTTATCGTGAAAAGTTTCTGCTATTATGTTTTCAGCTTAATAGAAATCTAGATAGGAACCTGAAGTAATATACTTATAAAAATAGGAGATGTGGCTTGTTCAGAAGTATTACTTTTTTCGTTCCGAAAAAGAGCAATCGTCGACTGGCAGCCCCTTAAGCTGAAAACATAATAGCAGAAACTTTTCACGATAAAGATATTATTTCAAAATGATACGTTTTAGAATTTATGATCGAAATATTTTATATACCTACTATTAAAATCAACTTGTGATTTATTGTTAAAGATAGGTAATATGTAGATCTAGATTTCTATTAGAATAGATTTTTGATAAGATACATAATTTATATCATTAATTTATTCGAAAAGCTAAGGCGGACCACGCGCCGACGTGTGTTTGTCGTCATTGCAGCGGTCGGTAGGATTATTTATCGAAGTGATTAAAGATGGGTACATCTTTATTCACATATACTATACATTATAAAATAGGAGATGTGGCTTGTTCACAAGTATTTATTTTTTAGTTTCGAACAAAAACAATCGTCGACTGGGAGCGCCTTAACTCATTTATGACTATATGACGGTACGTGTGACTTCAATGAACAAAATTACACTTAGGTAGTTCACATAACTACAGGTAGTCGAAAATCATGATTCGTACCGATATTTGCAGTTTTTACCTAATGTATAAGCTTAAATCAAAATCTGTCGCTTCATCTTCACAACACCTTAATATGCCTCTGCATTTTCAGTGGACTGTATTTTTACAAGCTTTTATTTAAGAGGCTGCCAGTCGCTGATTGCTCTTTTTCGAAACGAAAAAAGAAATACTTCTGAACAAGCCACATCTCCTATTTTTATAAGTATATTACTTCAGGTTCCTACCTAGATTTCTATTAAGCTGAAAACATAATAGCAGAAACTTTTCACGATATTAATATTATTTCAAAATGATACGTTTTAGAATTTATGATCGAAATATTTTATATACCTACTATTAAAATCAACTTGTGATTTATTGTTAAAGATAGGTAATATGTAGATCTAGATTTCTATTAGGATAGATTTTTGATAAGTAATTATACATAATTTATATCATTAATTTATTCGAAAAGCTAAGGCGGACCACGCGCGGACGTGTGTTTGTCATCATTGCAGCGGTCGGTAGGATTATTTATCGAAGTGATTAAAGATGGGTACATCTTTATTCACATATACTATCACTACATAGTATAAAGCAAAGTCGCTTTCCGCTTCCCGCGTCTGTATGTCTGTATGTATGTTTGCTTATATCTTTAAAACTACACAACGGATTTTGATGCGGTTTTTTTTAATACATAGAGTGATTCAGGAGGAAGGTTTATATGTATTAAACCCGTGCGAAGCCGGGGCGGGTCGCTAGTACATTATAAAATAGGAGATGTGGCTTGTTCACAAGTATTTCTTTTTTCGTTTCGAACAAAAATAATCGTCGACTGGCAGCGTCTTAACTTTCAATGTATGTATGTAACTATGTTTGTTAAGGTGGAACCTTGCAACTCAATTTTGAAGCAGTTATCCTCAACCGATTGAGCTAAAATTTCGCATACTTATGTAACTTCGGCGACAATGCAATAATATGGTGACAGTGAGCTGATCTGATGATGAAGTCAGGAGCTGTTCAACAGACACTCACAATGGAACTCCTTAGTAAATACTTCGATTGAGTAAAAACTTTGCATACTTGTCAAGAATCAAAAACACGTGCTAAAAACGGTGAAGGAAAACATCGTGAGGAAACCAGTTAGTATTCTTATAAGCGGCGATGGGCTTGCAACCTGTCACGTATGGAATGCTAACTACTGCAAAATGTGGGCATGTGCCAAATATAATGTTTGGACTACCGCCATTAGACATCTTCAAAGGATCTAAGCGTCTGGAGATCTGAAGAGGATGTCTATTTATTTTATTTTATTTTTAATAATATATGTACTACAATGCTCTATTTTTATTAAAACACTGATATTTATTATTTAGGCTTTTCTGTTCTCCACTTGTTGTAGCACAGTGAAGAAGGTGTATGACGCTTTGATTATCTGAAAAAAAAAACAGAATATTGATATTATGCTAGCTTCTGCCTTCAGCTTTGTTCCCTTAGTACATGGATGCATTGGTAATACATACTTACATACCTACTGATACTCTTGTCACTATCATTGAAATAATGCTTGCTGGCCACGAGGCATGACATTACATCTTTTGTACTACAATATATGGTCAATTGTTAGGGCGTCACAAACACACAACACAAATAATTAATGAAATTAAATTTGATGACGATTCTAAATGATCCAAGTGATTTCAACGAATAAACGCTCTTTAGGGTTCCGTACCCAAAGGGTAAAAACGGGACCCTATTACTACTATTACTAGACTTCGCTGTCCGTCTGTCTGTCTGTCCGTCTGTCTGTCTGTCCGTCTGTCTGTCCGTCTGTCTGTCCGTCTGTCCGTCTGTCTGTCCGTCTGTCTGTCCGTCTGTCTGTCCGTCTGTCTGTCCGTCTGTCTGTCCGTCTGTCTGTCCGTCTGTCTGTGCGTCTGTCTGTCCGTCTGTCTGTCCGTCTGTCTGTCCGTCTGTCTGTCCGTCTGTCTGTCCGTCTGTCTGTCCGTCTGTCTGTCCGTCTGTCTGTCCGTCTGTCTGTCCGTCTGTCTGTCCGTCTGTCTGTCCGTCTGTCTGTCCGTCTGTCTGTCCGTCTGTCTGTCCGTCTGTCTGTCTGTCTGTCCGTCTGTCTGTCCGTCTGTCCGTCTGTCCGTCTGTCCGTCTGTCCGTCTGTCTGTCCGTCTGTCTGTCCGTCTGTCTGTCCGTCTGTCTGTCCGTCTGTCTGTCACAGGGCTGTATCTCATGAACCATGATAGCTATACTGTTGAAAATTTCACAGATTATGTATTTCTATTGTTGCTCTAACAACAAATACAAATGCAGCGGTCGGTATGATTATTTATCGAAGTGATTAAAAATGGGTACATCTTTATTCACATATACTATACATTATAAAATAGGAGATGTGGCTTGTTCAGAAGTATTTCTTTTTTCGTTTCGAAAAAGAGCAATCGTCGACATACAGGGCCTTAAAGACCCGTGTAAAAATCTATAGTTATCTTCTGAGTTCTTAATTTTTACTTACAGATGTGAAACTTTCTAGGGACAGTGTGGTGAACCCGCCGGCAGTGAGTTTTGCGATGCGCTGTGACCTCACCATCACCAGGAGGAGCGACCGCCGAAATGATGTCGAGCAAGAGTACCATCGACACTGGTACGCTGCGTACGCCATCTCTGAACTCTACAAAAGAAAAACTTATAAATAACATTATATTTATTCTCAATATAAATACGGCTAATTACCACGTTTTTTCTTGTAATGCTGACGTTTCGAGACAATTCAGATGCTCTTCATCATGAGCATCGTCCGCGAACGCGATCAACGGCAGACATGTATTCGTCGATTAACAATAGTTTTAACTCTATTATATTTATTCTGTTAAATTTATTTGTCTACCCGCGACCATGGCTTTTGTAACATAGCCGAAACCAGTCAATTGATTTTTATGTAAGTAGATAGGTGGTACCTACATGCGCAATGATGAGCAACCAAACATACTCGTAGTGCTGCAAAAAATGTACTAATCATGATAGAGTTCATTGGCCGCTATCCAAATACCTAGCCGGTCGAAGGCTACACTATGGCCTTGGCGAATTGCTCCGGTGTTGTATAACATTGATAATGTATTGCTGTACGTGAGGTCACTCGTAGTCAGGGTCAATATTAAAATAATCTCATCATCTTTCCTAGTGTCTAAATACAAGTTTAGTTAGAGTTAGAGCGAGGTGTCATTATCTGACCCTGAAAGGTTTTATACATGTATGTACTTATGTACGCACTGAAAGAGAAAATTGTAAGCATCTACTTTGTGAACCCATTTTTGTGAATAAATGTGTTTTATAGTTCTTATTATTATTTATAATGGCAATAATGGCAAAAAGGTGAATCAACTGGGAAAAATTACTAAAAATTAACTGTTTTGCATTCATAGTTTTGAGTAAAAATGAAATTAGTGTTTTGAAAGAGCCAGCTTTGGAAAATAAATCTATCGAGAAAAGTTTCACCAATCGTGTTTCTGTCCATAATTTATCTAGATTAAATCCTTAAGTTATCTTTGTCATAAAAAAACAAAACTGTATGTTTTGCGGTTATTGAGAAAAAACAATTCTTCTGTCATCAAAAAAAAATGTCTGTATGTTACCTAGGTACTTACCTCTATTGATAGTTGATTTCCTTGGTAGCAGTATATGAACACTTGCTGCATCATACACAGAAGGTAAGCCAACATGGCGACGACGCGAACTACATTTCTGTCTGTAACGTGGACTTCCTGTAAAATTATTCAATTATGTTTGTAGGATAAAATAAATAGGATCACGACTGTAATCCCCAAGTACGGTAGACGTCCTCTCAGATCTCAAGGCGTTTAGATCCTTGAAGATGTTTAAAGGGAATCAGAGGCACGTTCAAACATTGTATTTGGCACAATAACATTCCGTACGTGACAGGTTGCAAGCCCGTCACTTATAAGAATAATAAAAATACTAAATATTTTCCTTCACCGTTTTGAGCATAAGTATGTATTTGATGTAATTTCATTGAATACTAACTTCCGCCCGCGGCCTCGCACGCGTGGCAAATAGATAAAAAGTATCCTCTTTGCTATTCCAGGGCATAGACTATGTATATTCCCAGTGTTATCCAAATCCGTCAGGTCGTTTGGGCGTCAACTAGGCACAAACATTCTTACAAATTTTCGCATTTTTAATTATTATTATTAAGATTAAGATATTAAGATGCACCTACGTATTTTATGGAGTAGTTATATAATCTTGTTTTTTTTTTTCAAAGCTATATTACAATTTTTTTCATAAAATACAGATAATCTTATCCGTCTTCTAGCGAACGTACCTAATATAATTATATAGGTAATCAGTTAATTAAGAATGTTATCATAGCTTACGTCTTATTATTATAACAGTTTTACAATTATAATGGAACTATTCATTGTCATAACAACTTATACCTACTTCTGTTTAAGTTTAATTACACAATTTAGATTTATTTATTTTAGTGTGATGATAAACAGCGCTTCTAGCGGAAGATTTTCGGAGAAATAAATATGTTTTTAGTTTTTCAAAGTAGAATGATCTAACTGCTCTTTGCCATAGTAAGTACTTACAACAGCCAACTGATACGCAGTAACGCAGATGATAAATATGGACACAACAAACTGTCCCAGAATAGGCTCCGTAAAGTTCGTTTGGATTTCGTTTGCCGACCTCAGCGCCGCCTGGTGGCGAATCGCGCAAACGCGGAGACGACCTTTTATTAGTACTTCTTGGTTTGGTGTCAGCAGATGCTTTGAAAAAAGAACACTAATTAGTGAGTCATGTTCACAGTTTTTATCTTATTTCATACGGCAAGCTTGTGTTTGCTATTTTCGTAAGCAAATTATAAGCATCGATGGTTCAGTGGTAGAATGCTCGCCTGCCACGCGGGCGGCCCGGGTTCGATTCCCGGTCGATGCAATAAACTTTTTGCATGTGTAAAAAACTAAATAATCACTTTTATTTTACAATATTACAAATAATATTTTTTTGTAGCATAATTACATAATTGATTTTGAAAATTTGTATAATTGAATTGATAAATAGATATTATGTACCTGCAGGGTAGGTACTTCCAACCAATGTTGAATATAGAACTAAATACTCCGTTCAATACGTTAAAAAAAAATAGTTTTATAAATTTTCGGGACTTGCTTGCTTATCTCTACTTATGCTTGATACATTTTTTTGGGATATCCCATAGGTATATTACTAACCTCAGTCATCTCGATGCCATTGCATAGGCTCTTAAGGGCGAGAGCAGACAGTTTCAATCTACATCGGCATAGAGCCATAAGTGTTGTCATCATAATATCCAAACTCACGTTAAGGCAAGCACCGAATATCACAGCTATACACTGAAAAATGGGAATATTTTCTACTAAATCAATTTTAATTTTCAAAATGAATAATCTGTGATTCCCATGTAAGGTAGATCCACTCAGATATCCAGGCGCCAAAATAACCCACGACCTTGGGAGTGAAAATCATGGTACCTCCCACACGGCCAACACAGTTTGTATAAAAAACCGGCCAAGTGCGAGTCGGACTCGCGCATGAAGGGTTCTGTACTATACAAAACGGCAAAAAAACACGTTTATTGTAGGTACGAGAGCCTCACTTAAATATTCATTTGGTTTTTAAACCAAAAGTAATGTAGTAACGTAGTAACGTAGTAACATTAAAATAAACTAGATGGCGCTAAAAATGCAAAAATCACGTTTGTTGTATGGGAGCCTCCTTTATATATTTATTTTATTCTGTTTTTAGTATTTGTTGTTACAGCGGTAACAGAAATACATAATCTGTGAAAATTTAAACTGTCTGCTATCACGGTTCATGAGATACAGCCCTGTGACAGATAGACGGACAGATGGACAGCGAAGTCTTAGTAATTGGGTCCCGTTTTTACCCAATGGGTACGGAACCCTGAAAACCATAGTTGCACGGCCGGGAATAACCCACAATCTTGGGAGTGAAAATCATGGTACCTCCCACTCGGGCAACACAGCTTGTATATAAAAGCTAGTAAATAAATAAATAGATGACAACCTGATGAGCGTAAGTGATTTCATAAGCTGGATATTTGTATGCATCGTACGGATACCTGAAAGAGACAATTTTATTTTTTTATTTTGTCGCAAGAGGAAAAGTTTTTAATAAAATAAATAACCACACATTTTGTGGTGTCATAGGATCTAAAGCTTATAAAGAAACATGATATTAAGCTTGACGCCCCAAGCCAAATCCATTTGCAACATCTACTGGTTGTGCCAACCCTACGCGGACGTGAAATAAGGAAAAGAACTCAGGGTGATAAGTGATTTTTTTGACTTTTTGTATGGGCTCACCCCCGTATTCAGGAACGACACTGTGAGAACACGCACCCACAGTGGACGAAATCTTTTTTCATAAACATCGCTTTATGTGTTGTAATTGTAAGGCACTGCATAATGTGACTAGAGGCACACTGTCGTGTGCCTATAACCAAAGTTGAGCTCTAGAGGCACACGACAGTGTGCGCCATAGTGTCGCACAACACATAAAGTGATGTTTATGAAAAAAGATTTCGTCCACTGTGGGTGCGTGTTCTCACAGCGTCGTTCCTGAATACGAGGATGAGTCTACCCGGATAAGACGGAAAAAATGATAAAACTGCATTATCTTGAAAACTATCAAATTTCAAAAGAAACTGTCTGTAATTTACTTAGCTAGTATGAGATTATCTAACGAATTATATAAAAATGAACTGTTTAGCTATTCATAGTTTTGATTAAAAACTAAACTAGTGTTTTTGAAGAGCCATTTTGGAAACTAAATCTACCGAGATAAGTTTCACCAAACGTGTTTCTATCTGTAATTTATCTAGATTATATCCTTAGGTTATCTTTGTCGTAAAAACAAAACTGTATGTTTTACAGTTATTGAGAAAAAACGATTCTGCATTCATCAAAAACATTTAAAATAAATAAAACAAATAGGATCACGACGTCGTCTCAGATCTTAAGACGCTTAAATCCTTTGAGGATGTCTAGTGGGGGTAGTCAGAGGCATATCTAAAGTATATTCAGCACATGCCCACATTTTGCAGTAGTTAGCATTCCATACGTGAAAGGTTGCAAACCCATCGCCGCTTACAAGAATGCTAACTGGTTTCCTCACGATGTTTTCCTTCACCGTTTTGAGCACGTGTTTTTGATGCGCATATAAATTTTTTGAATAGAAAAATCCGTTGATGCACGCCGGGATTCGAATCCACGACCTTCAGATTGAAATTCGATGTATCTCCCACTCGGCCAACACGGTTACAACATTTATTACTCGTCTTAAAGCATGACTTCAAAGCGGGTCGATAATCATCACTACATAGTATAAAGCAAAGTCGCTTTCCGCTTCCCGCGTATGTATGTTTGCTTATATCTTTAAAACTACACAACGGATTTTGATGCGGTTTTTTTAATAGATAGAGTGATTCAGGAGGAAGGTTTATATGTATAATAACATGCTACCCGTGCGAAGCCGGGGCGGGTCGCTAGTACTCGTAATAACACAAACCAGCCTACAAACAACATAAAGCTTGCGAAACGACTTCTGTTTTTAAATAAATAAATATAATAAATAATATTGGCGGACTTTACATAAAACACCATCTAGCCCCAAACTAAGCAAAGCTTGTACTATGGGAACCAGATAACTGATAGAATACTTATTTACTTTTTTTTGTAAATACATACATAATATACATAGTAACACCCAGACACAGAACAAACATCTATGTTCATCACACAAATGTTTGCCCTGGGTGGGGATCGAACCCACAACCTACAGCGTAGAAGGCAGAGTTACTACCAACTATGCTGTGAGGCCAGTCTTAATGTTCCGTTATATCTTTCCGACTTGGAGGCTGTTAGATGTTTATTTTTAAGTGTGTTTAGCCGGTTTAGATAATGGTGTCGATTCTGTCGGCACCGAGCTAAACCTAAAATTTCCTAAAATAAAATTAAAACAATTTCGCTCTTATTCCTTTACGTTAAAGTCTAAATTAGAGTAACCTATAAATGGAAGAATTCTTAAATTCAGAATATATTTAAAATTTCGTTTTTTTTTTCTTATAATAAGAATGTTCTAAAAAAACTTTTGTCAGCACCTTTTTACATGCTGTCTAAAATTACGTAAAAACCGTTAAATAACTTAAAACTAGCCTATGTTTATGTATTTTTTTTTGTTTTACTTTATTTTTATTTTTTGTTTTGGATGTTTTTGTATTCTTTTTATATATTGTATCCCTCTGTCTTCTGTGTGTGTTTGTGTCAAATAAATATTTTCATTTCATTTCATTTCATTTTTATGTTTTAAAACTGTCATCCTGAGGTTACGCGAATTGAGAATTGTAAGTTAATAGGAATAAGAGGATCGTGTTAAAACACGATCCCCTTATTCCCAAATTGTAAAATAGACACAACATAATCGCCACCTACTCTAATTTAGACTTTAACGTAAGGGAATAGGAGCGAAATTGTTTTAATTATATTTTAGGAAATTTTAAGATTAGCTCGGTGCCAACAGAATCGACACCATTACCTACTTGTTAACCTACAGTTGCGTTGTAGGTCAAAGAAATAACCGTTATGGTATTCACGTATTCCGAGCTTTATCCAAATTTCCATAAAAGTAGTTAGTTTAGATCCTAATTATCATTTATAACCAACGAATAAACAGTTATCATTTTACCTGGTGAAAGAATAGCCCAAAGTTGATACGACTTCAATTAAATCTATACATATAATAAAACTGTAGAAGAGTTCAATTCTGTACATTGAATGAAAACTAAAAAAAAATACTAGGGGTCTTCATACAAGTAACACAAGCCAAAAAAAAACATTTTGAATATTTTGTCTGTCTGTCTGTCTGTCTGTTGTCTGGCTTTCACGCAAAAACTACTGGACGGATTTTGATGAAACTTTATTTGCTAAATAGCTATTAGTCATAGATGTGAAATTATCTGTCCCCCAGCGAAGCGTGCACGAGTCAGCTAGTCTCTAATATGTTTATAAAATTTTCGTGTCACTGTGTTTGTAACCAAACTCCTCCGAAACTCCTATTCTTATGATTTTTTTGTGTATATTTGTTAGGTATGAGAATAGGTCGTAGGGTATTTTTTATACCGCTAAATGAATGGTCCCTTAAGAGGCTGCCAGTCGACGATTGCTCTTTTTCGGAACGAAAAAAGTAATACTTCTGAACAAGCCACATCTCCTATTTTTATAAGTATATTACTTCAGGTTCCTACCTAGATTTCTATTAAGCTGAAAACATAATAGCAGAAACTTTTCACGATAAAAATATTATTTCAAAATGATACGTTTTAGAATTTATGATCGAAATATTTTATATACCTACTATTAAAATCAACTTGTGATTTATTGTTAAAGATAGGTAATATGTAGATCTAGATTTCTATTAGAATAGATTTTTGATAAGTAATTATACATAATTTATATCATTAATTTATTCGAAAAGCTAAGGCGGACCACGCTCCGACGTGTGTTTGTCGTCATTGCAGCGGTCGGTAGGATTATTTATCGAAGTGATTAAAGATGGGTACATCTTTATTCACATATACTATACATTATAAAATAGGAGATGTGGCTTGTTCGCAAGTATTTCTTTTTTCGTTTCGAACAAAAATAATCGTCGACTGGCAGCGTCTTAATGAATAAAGCTCGGGAAAAACTGAAAGTGTTTTTTAGGACGTCTGTCGGGACAGCTAGCATTCACATATTTAATGTTCCAGTTTGTACGTGTGCACACAACCTACAGCGCAGAAGGCAGAGCTACTACCAACTGAGCTGTAAGGTCAGTCAACCGTTCCCTTAGTTCCTGACTGGCCTCAGCTCAGTTGGTAGTAACTCTGCCTTCTGCGCTGTAGGCATCCCCACCTAGGGCAAACATTTTGTGTGATAAACATAGATGTTTGTTCTGTGTCTGGGTGTTAATAAGTATAATAATTATGTATTTACAAAAAAAAAGTATATAAGTATTCTATCAGTTATCTGGTTCCCATAGTACAAGCTTTGCTTAGTTTGGGGCTAGATGGCGCTGTGTGTAAAGTCCGCCAATATTTATTTACTCTGAAAACCAGCGTCGCACCGCGCTTCGCCTACTCCCTAGGTTCAATACTGTAGTAGGTACATTATTTTGATATATCTCGTGGGGTTCAGCCAGCATTTGCAATGTAAGCGCAAAAAAATGTGTTTATTTACGACATCACATTAGAAACCTCTAAAATTATCAGTGTTTCTCTACTATATTATGCATGTATTATACATATAAATGCATGTATTATACCTTCCTCCTGAATCACTCTATCTATTAAAAAAAACCGCATCAAAATCCGTTGTGTAGTTTTAAAGATATAAGCAAACATACATACATACATACGCGGGAAGCGGAAAGCGACTTTGCTTTATACTATGTAGTGATTGTGTTGTGCCGACGGAGCAAATAAATGTTTTTTCTTTCTTTCTTTCTTCTTTTCTTTCTTTCTTACTCACCATGCTCGCAACGGCAGACTATTCTTCTCAGCACTGGCAGCCCAACCTAGCACTGTGGTCCCAGATAGTCCCACGTACATTGCAAGCAAAATCGCAGTCTCTCGGTGACAACTGGAAACATTATAACGTTTAATAAAACCGGCCAAGTGCGAGTCGGACTCGCGCACGAAGGGTTCCGTACCATTATCTATAAAAAATGGCAAAAAAAATAAACATGTTTGTTGTATAGTAGCCCCACTTAAGAGGCTGCCAGTCGCTGATTGCTCTTTTTCGAAACGAAAAAAGAAATACTTCTGAACAAGCCACATCTCCTATTTTTATAAGTATATTACTTCAGGTTCCTACCTAGATTTTTATTAAGCTGAAAACATAATAGCAGAAACTTTTCACGATAAAAATATTATTTCAAAATGATACGTTTTAGAATTTATGATCGAAATATTTTATATACCTACTATTAAAATCAACTTGTGATTTATTGTTAAAGATAGGTAATATGTAGATCTACAATTCTATTAGGATAGATTTTTGATAAGTAATTATACATAATTTATATCATTAATTTATTCGAAAAGCTAAGGCGGACCACGCGCGGACGTGTGTTTGTCATCATTGCAGCGGTCGGTAGGATTATTTATCGAAGTGATTAAAGATGGGTTTATCTTTATTCACATATACTATACATTATAAAATAGGAGATGTGGCTTGTTCACAAGTATTTATTTTTTCGTTTCGAACAAAAACAATCGTCGACTGGGAGCGCCTTAAATATTTATTTTATTCTGTTTTTAGTATTTGTTGTTATAGCGGCAACAGAAATACAAACATAATCTGTGAAAATTTCAACTATCTATTTCTCACGGTTCATGAGATACAGCCCTGTGACAGACAGACGGCCAGACGGACAGCGAAGTCTTAGTAATAGGGTCCCGTTTTTATCCTTTGGGTACGGAACCCTAAAAACTGATATAAAAGCGACTTCATGTTTGTTATTCTTTATTACTATATTCCTCATAAATACACAATTATAGATTTATAGAAAATTCTTTATTGCACAATGCACAATGCAAGAACATGTACATAGTTGAACTTAATACTTTAGCATTTTCTTCCAGCTATCCTACCTTTGTGTAATTTGTAACGGGAATGGTAGTGTTTTGTAAGAGAGAGGATAATTTAAATTATTATATTTATACACATACTTACGAAAGATAAGTATATAAATTATAAGTCCAATACAAAATTAAATCCCTTATTTATTCACACATGGAGGTGATATTTTTTCCTAAAAACTAAATGGGACCAAACGGGAAATAAGTATGTCTTCCCAACCAATAAGATATTTTTCCAAATCGGTTAATAATGGAGTTCTGAGGTAAAAACAAAAAAAAATGCAAATTAAAAACGTCTTTCTTTTTTTAGTCGGTTTAAAACACACTTCAAACACCTCCTACGTGCACCCAACAAGTATTCCCAAAGAGGGTTGACATCAGACAGGCCGGTTGTAAAACACCCAAAGCAATATCCTAAAGCCTTTTACATCCTATTTTTTTAAAGAGTTTAGGCCAATAAGAAAAAAATCACATTTAATTGTCCCACGACAATCACAACACAATTTACAAATAAGCACAACAGATAGCACATGTATGTGCTATGTGGGAGCAAATAGGTCCCCGTCTCAGCATTAACCCGCAACTACACAAATAACGTATTTTCTTACTATTTAATTATAACCCTTCCCTCTTCTGTATCTTCATCTGTCATCTCGCGATCTGCTTCATCGATAATGCGCTGAATTGCCTCAGACCTCCATCCAACGACAATGAGCTTCCCAGCAAAGGCCAAGTTCGTGAAAAGTAGGAAGGACGAGCTCACCATAAATGGTAGGTTGCCCCAGATCTGCACCAGATCACCTATCTGAGCAATTACGTAGATTCCTGTTGAAACCTTGCGGTTCGATGAATAATAAAATTTAAAAACATAAAAAGAAAAAACCGGCCAAGTGCGAGTTGGACTCGCGCACGAAGGGTCCGTACCATTATCTATAAAAACGGTAAAAAAATCATGTTTGTTGTATGGAAGCCCCCCTTAAATATTTATTTTATTCTGTTTTTAGTATTTGTTGTTAGAGCAAATTAAAATTCAAAAATCATTTATTTCAATAAAATCACAAGGATCACTTTGAAACGTCTTAGGAACTAGGTGAAGCTACGCCGATTCCACGCGACCAAAAGCAGATGCTGAGAGCAGCAACAGAAATACATAATCTGTAAAAAATTCAACTGTCTAGCTATCACGGTTCATGAGATAGAGCCCAACGAAGTCTTAGTAATAGGGTCCCGTTTTTACCCTTTAGGTACGGAACCCTAAAAACGACGAAAATGTTTCGACCATCGAAAAGTAAAGGGACGATATTCGTTTTTTAAATTTTAAAAGTAGTATAAGTAGTATTTTCGACTATTCTCTACACAATAGAAAATCATAGTAATCGGATCACCAGATAAAAAGATATGCGCGCTCATACATAAAAATCAACAAAAAAAATATATACACATACAAATACATAGTATTTAGAAGCTACTCTTTTTTCGTCAACAACAAATTAATTTTATATACTACTAGCGACCCGCCCCGGCTTCGCACGGGTTTAATACATATAAACCTTCCTCCTGAATCACTCTATCTATTAAAAAAAACCGCATCAAAATCCGTTGTGTAGTTTTAAAGATATAAGCAAACATACATACAGACGCGGGAAGCGGAAAGCGACTTTGCTTTATACTATGTAGTGATATTGGATCAGCAGTTTTTCCATCAATACAAATTCAAAAAGCATTTGTCGAGACATTTTCACTGATGAAGTTTGTATTTCTTTATATTCTCGTGACTTTATGTACTAGAAACTTTACATAAGAACGCTTTATATTCCTTTTTTTAAAATTTTCGATAGACAACGGAGTAAGGACACAATTGGGTAGTTTTACGTATGAAAAACTCACCAATTATGAAAATGAACCAAAAAAACCTGTAAAAGTTCAAAAAACTCTTCATAAGCGGTGAATGAGGGCCTGGTACCAAGAATCCGAATATTCTCAACAAGTTCAAACACACGAATAAAGACCAGTTATCGTTTTTCAAAAGGACATTCATGTTGAGGGCTCTTGAACAATATGTTGGTGTTTCTTTTTTTTAATCTGCTTTCTAGGTTTTATTCAACTAGGTATCCAGTTGTGAATAACATTTTTATTCAGTCTTTCTTAGTAGGTAGATTACTGATCACAAACCACTACGATAATGGTACCTATAGTTACATCTACACTACTAATAATAAGAGGTAAAATTTGTTATTTTGCTTGTAACGGATAAATTAAAAAACTACAAAACTTTTGAAAGTTCTTTCATTAGCTACATTAGCTACACTACACTAGCTACATTATCAGCGAGTAACATAGACTATATTTTATATTGAAAATAAAATAAATTTTACTCAAATTGCAATAATAGAACCTAAGGAATCCAAAATTTGCCTATAAACTTAATCAGAACCCCCGTAATAGCGTGATAAGAGAACGTTGTGGAGTGAAAGAAGACGTAGTGATGAGGATTGAGAAAGGGATGCTTAGATGGTTTGGGCAAATGGAGAGAATTAATGAAGAAAGATTGACAAAACAGGTATATAAGGCGAGTGTGAATGGGAGCGTTGAAAGAGGAAGACCTCGGCGTAATTTCGGAAACAGGCGCGATTTTATGTATGTATGTATGTATGTAGAACCCCCGTGCAAAGCCGGAGCGAATACTTAGTAAATATATCAGTTTTGTATGTTATTTGTATAATGTAGTATAATATACTAGCTGTCTCGACAGACGTTTTTCTGTCAAATTTCAATAACTTCACATAAAAAAACACTTTCAGTTTTTCTCGAACTTTATGCCAACTTCACTTAGGGAAAAAAAATACACTACGACCAATTTTCATACGTACGAAATATACTTACACAAAAAAAACATAAAAATCGGTAGAGCAGTTTGATTACAAATACTGTGACACGAAAATTTTATATATTTGAAGATACTCGTATAATAATAATAATAATAATAAAGTTTTATTTCCATAACACTATTAACTTAAATAACATATTTTCTTATTCTATAAATATTATGTATGCTTTAGTTTAAATTATATTTTTAAATTTCAGTGTAAGGGTCGCTATCAGCGATAAAAGCCTCCTCCATTTGCTTCCATCTCTCCCTGTCCCTAGCTGCTGTGCTCCATGCCTTTCCTGCTACTTTAGCGATGTCGTCGCTCCATCTCATGTGTGGTCTGCCTGGTCTGCGTTTTTTATCGATCGGGTACCACTCAGTTGTAGTTTTTGACCACCTTTCGTCTGATACTCTTTGTACGTGTCCCGCCCATTTCCATTTCAAACGTAAAACTCTTTTTACTGCATCTTTTGCCTTAGTTTTATTCCGTATGATGCTGTGTCTAATTTTATCTTTAAGTTTATGACCCATGTAGCTTCTTTCAATTCCTCTTTGGCATACTCTTATTAGATACTCGTATATACAAACAAAAGTAATATAATTACTGAAATGTTGCTCACCTCTGGATAACGAACATTGATTGACACCTTGATAGAGGTTCTCCAAATAATTGCACCACACTATTAAGCTATTAAGTTAATTGACACGTAGGGTGTTATGGCATGTATTTAGGTACGTACTTCAAAAAGTATGTATTTATGTGAAAACTGATTGTTAAAGTGTTTCATGAAAAAGGTTTTATTGCTGTAGTAGCCATACAGCAATTATTTTTAAGTATAGTATCCACAATTTAAAAACAAACAATAATTTGTAGCATCATTTTTTTACAGAAAAAAATAATTGATTAAGTAACATAAAACCAAAAAAAATGAAATGAGATAGGATCTCGAGTCTCGACTGTAATCCTCATGTAGTAGACATTATGTCTGATCTTCAGGTGAAAATATCTAATGGGCAGTCAAAGGCACGTTAAAACTATTTTTATTTTTTTATATAGGATCATGACTGTAATCCGCAAGTACGGTAGACATCTTCTCAGATCTTCAGACGCTTAGATCCTTTAAAGATGTCAAGTGGGGTAGTCAGAGGCACGTCCAAGCATATGTTTGGCACATTCCCACTTTTTGTAGTAGTTAGCATTTCATACGTGACAGGTTGCAAGCCCATCGCCGCTTATAAGAAAACTAACTGGTTTCCTCACGATGTTTTCCTTCACCGTTTTGAACACGTGTTATTGATGCGCATATAAATTTTAAATTCAATGATGCACGCCGGGATTCATACCCACGACCTTCAGATTGAAAGTCGCGGTACCTCCTACTCGGCCTTTATTACATTTGGTACTGCCCACATTTTGCAGAAACGTCACGTGACAGTTTGCAAGCCCGTAAAATCCTCATAAAAGGAACTTGCCCATTTTTAATCCTAATGTATTAAATTATAGCATCTAAGTAGAATACCTAACATAGAAACTACATTGATAAGTACTTGCCAGGCTTGGAGCTGTAAAACGCCATCTATGAACGCGTAGAGGAACTACGTGCTACGCCAAGCTATGACTTAAATGTTTAGGAGTCGGGAGGTAGTCAAGAGGTCGGAGAGAGAGTGTACTTTACCACATGAGGTCGCTTTACGAGATTTTTACAAGCTTTTATTTGAGCCCTGAGCGTCCATTGGACCCCAATGAATTAAAAACTGGAACTAAAAAGAATGTTTTGACCAATTGAAAAGTCATGACACGATATTTGTTATTTAGGTTTTATGATGTAACTTTACATAAATGAATTTTAAATGGGACCAAATTTGGATTATTCTCTATACAATAGTAAAAAATCATCTAAATCGGATTACCAGGTAAAAAGTTATGGTCATACATAAAAATATATACCTACTAGCTGTCCTGAGAGACGCTGTCCTGTCGAATTCCAATAATCCCACAGAAATAAGCACTTTCAGTTTTTCCCATACTTTACGCCACCCTTATCACTTACGGGTATACAAAATAGTCTACGACCTGATCTCAGACCTACTAAATATACACAAAAAATATCGTAAAAATCGGTTGAGCCGTTTCGTAGGAGTTTGGTTACACTGTAACACGAGAATTTTATATATTAGATAGATATACAATATACGAGTACATGCCTAATTAAGAACCTCCTGTTTTCGTCGGTTATATAAGTTATAGACTTCCCTCGACCTTAAAAAAGTAAGTTCATCAAATCAATCAAGTGGCGAATACTTGAGACGACTTTAGACTATAGACCTCCATCACACCTAGATTTCGGACTTATTGCCGCACGGCTGGGCGTTTGCCTGTATGAATCGATCAAAAATAAAAATAAATAGGATCACGACTTTCATCCACAACTATGATAGACATCCTCTCAGATCTCCAGGCGCTTAGATCCTTTGCACATGTCTAGTGGGGGTAGTCAGAGGCACGTCCAAACATTATATTTGGCACATGCCCACATTATGCAGTAGTTAGCATTCCATACGTAACAGGTTGCAAGCCCATCGCCGCTTATAAGAATACTGATTGGTTTCCTCACGATGTTTTCCTTGACCGTTTTATATGCGCATATAAATTTTTTGAATAGAAAAATCCATTGATGCACGCCGGGATTCGAGCCCACGACCTTCGAAATGGAATTCGAGATCCTCCCTTTACCTTTTTCAGTCAAAAATACCGGCATAAAATATTTAAGCATTGAAACTCACTGGAACTGTAATCAAAGTTTTAATTACAATAAACGATAACCGTTGATTTAAAACTAAAACTATCGGTATACGTAATAATTAAGAGTACAATAAAAACATAATTATATTTGCCATTGCGTATGTTATAGACCTATAATTATTGAATTGACAATGGGGTTTACAACATTTTGTCATACAAAATGAATTTCGATTTATAAACTACAATTTGATATTACTACTAGTAGCACTATTTCCTCTGTATGTATATCTGTATGTATATGTATATCTAAAAAGATATTGGTGGAAATTTCAATTTAACAAATCTTGCTTGTTTGAATAAATTGAATCATTTAAATACATAACCGGCTGTATCCGTTTTTTTAATGTTTAAAAAATTAAATGAACAATACTATGTCGACGGCTTAAAAAAGTCAAAAAAGAATAAAAAAAATAAAAAAAAATGGATATTGCCGGTTTTACTTTAATTATATGTGTTAAAAAATCAATGCATATTATATTTTTACATAGTGATTCGATTTGGTTTTGGCGATCTTTGGGGGAGGCCTATGGACCCCCTGGAGGCCCCTTGGACGTGATGATGATCCTATAAGGATGATTTTTTTTTATTTATGTAGAGAATAGTCCAAAGTGGGTTTCATTTTAAGGATTATAAAAAACCGGCCAAGTGCGTGTCGAACTCGCGCACGAAGGGTTTCCATACAAAAAAAACGTGTTTTTTTTTCGTATAAAAAACGGCAAAAAACACTTTTGTAGTATGGTAGCCACACTTAAATATTCATTTTATTCTGTACTAGCGACCCGCCCCGGCTTCGCACGGGTAGCATGTTATTATACATATAAATCTTCCTCCTGAATCACTCTATCTATTAAAAAAAACCGCATCAAAATCCGTTGTGTAGTTTTAAAGATATAAGCAAACATACATACATACATACAGACGCGGGAAGCGGAAAGCGACTTTGCTTTATACTATGTAGTGATTTAGTATTTGTTGTTATAGCGGCAATAGAAATACATCATCTGTGAAAATGTCAACTGTCTAGCTATCTCGGTTCATGAGATACAGCCCCGTAGCAGACAGACGGACAGCGAATTCTTAGTAATAGGGTCCTGTTTTTACCCTTTGGGTACGGAACCCTGAAAACAAATACCGTCTCTTGACTTTTAGATTGCTGTAAAATTTTCGTCGGTTTTCTATTTAGTTTCTAAAACGTAATATAACAAATGAAAAAAACTGTTGATAGCCTCTTAGATCTGTAATTAAGCATTCCGTGCTCACTCATGTTTACCTTCAATCGTTCCCTTTGTTCTAGAGAGTTGAAACCGACTCACAGAATAAGTAACAAAGCCTGTGAAATGGGGGTTTACATAAAAAATGCAAATACTTCCGTCGGTTTGTCTCTAACTGCACTAAAGCTGGTCGGCTTTTGGGCACCGAGTGGACTGAGTGGTGATGAGAAACGGCTGTATAACTTGTACACTGTGCTCTCTTTTATGTCGCTTTTGGGTTTGTATTGTCCAAAAGATAATGGTTTACAAGGTTTTTAAATTAAAAAAAAAAATACCATTAGGGATAGAGTTTTATGCATTATGGACCTCTTTGAAACGTTTTTTTTATATTCACTTAGATCTCGTTACTGGTAACTCTAGACTCTAGAGCATACCACATTACCTGTCTGAAAATCTTAAGTATTTTTATAGAGATATGCACCATAGGCCATACCATAGACGTTATTTTATATGCTGTAGGTACGTACCTACTTTAAAAGAATAGGGGATGAGAAGAGTTCTTGTACTTATTTGTTTGTTTTCGTCTTGCAACCAAAGAATCCTATCATCGTATCTTTCATATTACATATTATATTTCATATATCTCTTAATAACTTCTTTACATACACTTTTAAACAAAAACCTTTTTCTAAACAGGTACCTACCTCATAATCCAAGTGATAGACCTGTGCCTCATCTGGGGAAACCTGCCTCTCATGACTGGAACAGCGTTCCTGCTCTTCACAAACCTCGCGCAGGCTGCCAAGATCTTTAACATTTTGAACCGGAGACAGGTCATCCAGAAGATCATTGCTGATGCTGATCGAGTACTGACCGAAGTGGAGGGAAACGAAGCTAAAAAGATTGTTGAAAGGTTTAATTTTAAAAAGATTTCCAAATGCTTCTGGCATTCTGGCGTCTGAATTCTGGCAAAGTGTTTTTTAGCCTATGCAATTGTTAAGCTTTTGAGTACCAGGATAGATCAAAGTTCTCTTCAAAATAATTCCAACCATTGAAATTCTGACCAGGTGATACCGTTGTTTCAAGTAGAGGCATACGGCAAAATGACCGCCCTGCATCTATACTAGTCTACAGGGTGTAATCGTTAAGTGTGCACAGGCGATTATTCCGTAACTATTGCAGATATCAAAAAACTTGAAACTGATATCGAAAGTACTTTACCTAATGAGTAAAATGACATTAATAATTTTTTAAAAATAAAACGAGAAATATCCAAAAAAAATACATTAATCACTCCCATACATTTAGTATGAGATAGTAGAAAGGTTTTAGTTTCCTTATTTTAAGTGGTTTCCTTATTTTACCCTTGTCATTTTATAATTATGTACGATATGAAGGTATTAATGAATTTCAAGTAGATACACGTGTAGATTAATTATCTTACCACTTCAAATTTATAATAAACCTTGTTTCAATATTGTATTGATTTGAACTAGCTGAAAAGCAACATACTAAATAAAAACAAAAAGAAAGATACTCTTTGGTGTTCGTTCTAAATTCAAATTCTTTATCGCGGGTACTCGTTCCCGCCAATTTATTGTATTTTTCAATTTGCGTTAATAATCGTGATTGTTGCATTTATTGATTGAAAAATGGCAAATTCCAATACAGAAAAGAGGGACATGTTAAAAATGTACTACAAACATGATTGTAACAATAGGGCGGCCATTATCGCCTACAGAAGAGAGTACCCAGATAGAGAAGTTCCTTCTGGTACGTATTTACGTAAGTTGGATAACAATTTGATAAATTATGGATCTTTTAACAGAAAAAAAGGTTCGAGAACAAGAGCTCCGGAATTTGATAATGACTTAGATAACAATATTATTAACTACGTAGTAGATAATCCACAAGAATCAACGCGTTCAGTGGCCCGATCATTTCCAGTGTCCCACAATTATGTACACAAGTTATTAAAAAAACACAACTTCAAAGCATTTAAGATAAAACCTACTCAAACGCTGCACAATGATGATCCTGCTCGTCGGCTGGTCTATTGCAATTGGCTAGTCAATAATTATGTCAATGTAAGGTCAATTTTATGGACCGATAAAAGTAATGTTTCAAACTGCGGCATTTACAATAGAAAAAACTCGCATTATTGGTCAATTGACAATCCTCGCTTAACTACTGAAGTTAGAGCTCAGGTGCGATTCTCAATTAATGTGTGGTGTGGTATTCTTGGAGATCGGATCATTGGGCCATATTTTTACAGTGGAACCTTAAATGGACAGAGATATTTCTCCTTTGTACAAAACGATATGCTAAGTCTCTTAGAACCAATTCCAGACGATGAAAGAAGGTCGATAATTTTTCAACAAGATGGAGCACCTGCACATAATACAAATGTTGTAATGAATTTCTTACGAAACAATTATAATGGCTTAATAGCCAATAATAGTGCAACCCCTTGGCCTGCCAGATCCCCGGATCTCACGCCTTGTGATTTCTTCCTATGGGGATTTGTCAAAGACCACGTGTACGCTGAGAGAGTACACAGCCTAGAAGAGTTACAGAATCGTGTACGTCGTGCAATTGCTTTAATTACTCCGCAAATGTTAAGGAAAGTTCATTTAGAAACTGTAAATAGAGCTCGTCATTGTATTGCACAAGGAGGACGTCACTTCGAACATATGCTTTGAATACAAAATTTTGTACTTACTAAGAAATAAAATGTATGGGAGTGATTAATGTATTTTTTTTGGATATTTCTCGTTTTATTTTTAAAAAGTTATTAATGTCATTTTACTCATTAGGTAAAGTACTTTCGATATCAGTTTAAAGTTTTTTGATATCTGCAATAGTTACGGAATAATCGCCTGTGCACACTTAACGATTACACCCTGTATATCTATATCTATACTAATCTATACTAAATTATATATATATATATAATAATATATAATATTATAAAGAGAAAAGTTTTGATATTTTGTATGTTTGTAATGGATAAACTCAAAAACTACAGAGCCGATTTAAAAAATTCTTAAACCGTTACCAAGCTACATTATCCCTGAGTAACATAGGCTATTTTTTATTTTGAAAAAGTAATAAATCTATATATATAAAAATCAATTGCTGTTCGTTAGTCTCGCTAAAACTCAAGAACGGCTAAACGGATTCATCTTATCTTGGTCTTGAAATGTTCGTGGAGGTCTAGGGAAGGTTTAAAAGGTGAGATAAATTCGAATAAATGCCGGAAAAACCCTAAAAACAGCCCTTTTCTTTTTCCCATTCAAAAGTTTTCTAACTAAAACGTAGAGTCATTTTGAGCTTTATTACTATTGTATAAAGATCAATGTTGTCTAAGCAATGTAGGTGTGTTCCTAAGAACGGGAACGGGAACTTAAAACAACATTTGTCAATTGCGATACGAAGTTCGCCGGGTCAGCTTGTCTTAAATAACTTGTGAAAAGTAAATCAATACCTTATCGTAGTTCCTAGTTTTTTATTGTATGTTCAATTCGCAGATGTAATCGAGAGACCAGCTTGCAGCAGACCCTTTACTTCGCGCTGACTGTGATCACAACCTTGGGCTGGGCTACAAGTGCTGAGAAGAATCAACTTCCTCTGCGCGCTTGGTATTTGACAGTAGCTTACACAAATCCTCATCCATAAGATGACGAGTAACTTATCTGAATGCCCACTAGAGATCATACGCTAAGCTTCACTTAAAAGATTTGATTATCGATCCTTATCTAATTTAGTAGTTAAACTCTTTAGGACATAAGCTTTTCTCTCTAAACTGAGTTCCCCTCGCTTACGAAAAAGAGCGTAACTGCCTTGAACTGCGAACTGCGTTTTTATTTCATAATGTAATAAATAAATAAAATATGGCAGAAACCAGTCAAAAATGTAATGTTTGGACGTACCACCCTTTTTGACCATCATAAAAGGTCTAAGCACCTAGTAGACAAGAGGATATCTACCGTGCTTAGGGATTAAAATCGTGGCTATTATTGAGTGAGAAATAAATTCTTTTTATATTATTATTTTTTTTAGGTATCCGTACGACACTTCGAAGTCCCCAGCGTATGAGTTGACATACATCCACCAAGTTACGGCGCTATTTATAGCAGCTTATCTGAATGTGGGAAAGGATACTTTGGTGACGACGCTCATAGCTCAGTGCCGGTGTCGTCTACAATTGCTGAGTCTTTCTCTAAAGACCTTGTGTCGGGACCTAAAAGTGTCTAAAAATAAGGTGCCTAACAAGCAATAAAATAATATTTATCATAAAATTACAGTAGGTTAGGTCTAAGACAGTGCAACGGTGAAACAAACTTCGCGACATGCTTAATATCCTCAGCGTTACGTGTCATGATTGAATGTGTACTTATTTAATTGTGTGCGTGTCAAATAAATGTATTTCATTTCAATGGTATTAGATACTAGCTGTCCGCCCTGTCTGGCTATGCGAGATTGCATTTTTTTATTATTTCAAATGTTTTAATAGTTATTCTGCTAGTCGGGACGGAGACAAATACAACAAATCAAAAATCATGAAAATCGTTCCAGCCGTGCCTTAATTATAAATGGTGTAACTAACACGACTCTGTTTTATAAAAGACAAGAACGATGTATGATAATTTTATGTTACGCTGAACAGAACAGCTGAATATTTTTTAAATCCTGATTCTTATTACGTATTATAAATAGTTTTAGTTTCCAGAAAATGCTGACTCCAGAACAAGAAGCAGTAGTTTGGGTCCGTCTCCGTGATTGCGTGTTGGAGCACCAGGTTACCCTGGCGGCAGTGCAGCAGCTGCAGGACTGCTTCTCGGCACCTACCTTCGCGCAGTTCACAGTGTCGCTTATCATCATCTGTGTCACTGCTTTTCAGTTGGTTTCGGTAGGTAAACCATTTTTGCATCATTCACAACTGAAAACAACTAAGTAAATAATTACTTTATAAAACAAACAAACGTTGTTCTGTAATTTTTTTTTGAAATAATCTCAAAAAAATGGATTTCAGCTTCCATATTTTTCTCAACAAACCTTGTACTGATAAAATAAATTACACATTTTGGTAGAATGCGTATCATTCATTAACTGCGTTGCTATGACGACTAAGTGTTTTTAGTCTGTGATGTCCGATTTGTTGCACACCAACGCCATCTATACCAAAATCATCCTTTTTGCGTTTTTTTATAATTTTAAGGTTTTTTTTTTCGGATTATAAGTTCCCTCCTTATGTATTCTGATTTTTTATCTACATACTACAGCAAATTTCATCTTAATCCGTTTTGTCGTTTATTTTTGATTAGGGAACAAATAGCAGACTTATCGCAAACATTTGAATTTATAATATTACAAGCTGACCCCGCAAACTTCGTATCGCTTTAGAATTAACAAATGTTGTCTTCCGTTCCCGTTCCCGTTACAATTCCTGTTCAATAGTTTTCGTAGCGCACACGAAATAGAAAAAGAAAGCGAAATTTTTAGCAATTTTTTACACCTTGCTTCAAACTATCGTCATTCTTATAAAGAATTTATTACTTTTTCAAAATAAAAAATAGCCTATGTTACTCAGGGATAATGTAGCTTGGTAATGGTTTTATGGTTAATGGTAAAGAATTTTTGAAATCGGTTCAGGAGTTTTTGAGTTTATCCATTACAAACATACAAAAAAACAAACAATTATTTTTTTCTCTTATAATATTATAGTATAGATTAGGATAATATATGGTTGTATCCAGGTACCGCGGTATCGCTTGCATAATACCTGTGGCCTGTATAAAGTGTCTTTGTGTCTAGTTTAGACGTTTTGACGATAACTTACGAAACGATAATTATTTGTGCTTTTTGTCTTTACCGCAAGCTCACAAAGTTATATTATTGTACAACTCGCGGTGCGAAAGTGACAACGCCATACGATCGTTTCGGCCACTGGATACAACAGGAAGTCGTAGTATTTCAGGATATACCTAAGCTATGTATATTAAAAATTTCATCCAAATCCATTTGCCTGAACAGAGCGTGATTGTTCAATCATCCAACCATACAAATTTCCTTGAAAACTTTCGGATTTATAACATTAAATAAAATAAAATAAATATATATTGGTGGACATTTTACACATCGCCATCTAGCCCCAAACTAAGTAAAGCTTGTACTAGGGGAACTAGATAACTGATAGAATACTTAAATACTTTTTTTTTTACATTGGTAAGATAAAAAGATAATAACGAGAGCTATTGTGTAATGAATATTTATAAATTCATCTCAACCTTCAAAATAACCATTGATTTTCATTTTAGCAAACTGGAAACATAGTGCGGCTGCTGTCAATGGGAACATACCTTTTGAACATGAGTTTCCAAGTATTCGTTTACTGTTATCAGGGAACTCAGCTGTCTGAAGAGGTAAGACATGAAGAAACATAAGTTCATATAAAAACAAACTTAGGCCAGCACGAACCTCTATAGTATCAATTCAATTCAATTCTTTTTCCCTGGCCTGTGACTGATTGTCACGATTCTGCCAATGTCCGTCATTAAAGTTTGTAAACCTTATTGGAGATAGTGTTTTTTATAAATTGATATGGCCGGTATGTTAGAGAAAATCGACCATATCACTTTGAAACACCTTAGGAGCTAGTTAAAGTTACACCTGTTCCTCGCGACCAAACCTTATATAATCACCTGGATGACCGGTTCTTGCCTGCCCGGTATTTATATGCCTGAAAACACGGATAAAACGAAGTGTTCTAAAAATGAAACCTAGCTAGATCGATGCATCGCCCCCGAAGCCCCCTGCATACAAAATTTCATGAAAATCGTTGTAGCCGTTTCCGTTAAGACGAGTAATAATTAATTTTGATCAATTCAGAATCGTTTTTTCTCAATAACCGCAATACAGTTTTGTTTTTATATCTATAATTATAATCTATATAAAATTATAGACAGAAACACGATTGATGAAACTTTTCTCAATAGATTTATTTTCCATAGTTGGCTCTTCAAAAACACTAGTTTCGTTTTTAATTAAAACTATGAATAGCTAACCAGTTTATTTTTTATATAATTCGTTAGATAAACATACTATGAGACTAGTTAATGCAGTTTTATCACTTTTTCCGTCTTATCCGGGTAGACTCAGCCCATACAAAAAACCAAACATTTCACATATTATCACCTTAACTTAAGAATTGCTCGTCTAAAGATATTATTATTATTAGATATAGGTATTATTTGTGTTGGCCGAGTGGGATACACCTCGACTTTCAATCTGAAGGTGTGGGTTCGAATCCTGGCGTACATCAATGGATTTTTCTGTTTGAAAATTTATATGCTCATCAAAAACACGTGCTTACAACGGTGAAGGAAAACATCGTGAGGAAACCAGTTAGTGTTCTTATAAGTGGCTACTGCAAAATGTTGCCCACATATAATGTTTGGACGTGCCTCTGACTACCCCCACTAGACATCTTCAAAGGATCTAAGCGTCTGAAGATCTGAGAGGATGTCTACCATACTTGGGGATTGGTCGTGATCCTATGTGATAGTGTGCGAGACGGCAATGCGAGCAGGGTAGCGCGCTTTTAATGGTCCACTCACCCTGAAGAAGATTCTCTAGATGAATCGAAACATTGTCGGTTGTCCTCATTGACAATTTATCATTTACGTGAGTCATTTCCCGTTGTTGTAATAATGTGTAGTACAACTCACGAAAGCTTTGAAAGTGCTCACAGCTCAGTTGGTAGTAACTCTGCCTTTTGCGCTGTAGGTTGTGGGTTCGATCCCCACCAAGGGCAAATATTTGTGTGATGAACATAGATGTTTGTTCTGTGTCTGGGTGTTACTATGTATAATAAGTATGTATTTACAAAAAAAAGTATATAAGTATTATACTAGTTATCTGGTTCCCATAGTACAAGCTTTGCTTAGTTTGGGGCTAGATGGCGTTGTGTGTAAAGTAAAAAAAAAATAATAATAATAATAATTATATATTATTTTTAGAGTTCGGAGATAGCAGGAGCAGCATATCAGTGTCCATGGTATACCTGTTCCGTGGAGCTCCGACGGTCGCTACTCGTGGTGATGGTTAGATCGCGTCGCGTATCCAAGATCACTGCTGGGGGGATCACCACACTGACACTTGCTACTTTTATGGCTGTATGTTACTAAATATTTTTGACACATTATTTTACTTATGCACTAGGTATTATTAAGAGTAATTTTAACTTAGGTACACTGGTTTTGTAGGTGTGCTAGTTAGATACTTTTAGGGTTCCGTACCCAAAGGGTAAAAACGGGACATAATAGTCCTTCGCTGTCCGTCTGTCTTTCAGCTATCTGTCACAAGGCTGTATCTCATGAACCGTGATAGCCAGACTGTTTAAATTTTCACAGATTATGTATTTCTGTTGCCGCTATAAAAACAAATACTAAAAACAAAATAAAATTAATATTTAAGTGGGACTCACATACAACAAACGTGATTTTTTGCCGTTTTTTATAGTTAATGGTACGGAACCCTTCGTGCGTGAGTCCGATTCCCTTTTTCTCTTCCGATCTTCCAAATTTGAGGAACATCCCGCATTTGTTTAACATCATAGCTCAGTTGTTAGAAGCTTTTTACGCTGTAGATTTAATTCCTACCAGGGCAAACAGTTGTGTGATGAACATAGATATTTGGCCAAAACACACATATTTCAACGCCGAAGAATAAGTGTGTTTTTAAATATTTTTTTGTATTTATGTATACTATCAGTTGTCCGGTTCTTATAGTACTAGCTTTACTTAGTTTGGTGTTAGATGACACTGTATAAAATGTCAAGCAATATCTTCCAGAATCTTTTTTTTTAATTTCACGCAGCGATATCTAAGTCGATAACTAGTCATTCTTAAATACGGGTTTTTGGTAAATATAGGTCTTCATAGGAAACCAGATTTGAATCAATATTCTAATACGACGATACTATTGCAGTATCTAGAATTTAGCTACCATGCACAAAGGTTTTAATTAGGACAAGGCAGATTATGAAGCCCGTAAGGTATACCAATGATTAGCTTGTAAGGTATGTCCTTCAGAATCTACGGTGCATTGAAACTTTTTGTTTTATTTTCAGATAATCAAAGCGTCATACTCCCTTTTCACACTACTGCAGCAAGTTGAAGAAAAGAAGTAGTAACTAAAACTATGTGAATAAATAGTTACAAAACAATGATAGAGACAATAGAATGCAAAGCTTTAAGTTTGTTATAGTTTAGTATAGTATAGTGAGGCTAATAAAAGCATGTCAAAAAGAAGTTACTTTCATGACCTAAAACAGATACCCTCGTATTCAGGAACGACACTGTGAGAACACGCACCCACAGTGGACGAAATCTTTTTTCATAAACATCACTTTGTGCGTTGTGCGACACTATGGCGCACTCTGTCGTGTGCCTCTAGAGCTCAACTTTGGTTATAAGCACACGACAGTGTTCCTCTAGTAACACTATGCAATGTCGCACAACACATAAAGCGATGTTTATGAAAAAAGATTTCGTCCACTGTGGGTGCGTGTTCTCACAGTGTCGTTCCTGAATACCTGGGTTAGTCTATTCGGTATTTGTCCCCTATCTATCGTACTTGGGGATTACAGTCGTGGTCCTATTCTTCTTTATTTAATTCTTCATTTATATCAGGAGTTGATTACAGTTTTAAATATTGTTTTGATAATCTATAATACTAGCTGCTCGAGGCTTCGCACGAGTGGTACCTGGATAAAAAGTAGCCTATGTGTTATTCTGATGTATAAGCTATATTACCGTAAAGTTTCATTTTAATCCGTTCAGTAGTTTTTGCGTGAAAGAGAAACAAACACACACAACCACTCACAAATAATATTAGTAGGATTCACATCACTGATAGTTTGTAGCAAAAAACAAAAGTTACAAATGTGTCATTCATAAAAACGTTGTTGAAACTTTGTCCAGTAATCCTACTTTGTTGACTGTACTGTACAATGTACATTATGATCACATAATAATGTACATGAGCACAGTATCCATATGACTGGCGATATGGCCCGCATATCTCAGTGCCTTATCTGATGATGTGTCAGTCCGTTCATGACTGTGAACTCAAAGAAATATGGCTTAGTTAGCTTTTGCCAATGGCTTCGTTTGCGTGATATTTGGATCAAAATAAGTTTTCTGTTGAAAAATATTATTCAACTAGCTGTCCCGTGCCCGCTTCGCTGGGCGACAGACATTTCTAATTGTGATCAATTTGGATGGATATGGCTTGAATGGAGATAGGTATCCGCGGAATATAAGCAAGTTGTCCCGTTGCTGGCTCCGTTAGTCGCCACGATTATATTGTCCCGCAACTCTTTTATCAGTAGTCTTGACTTGTGCCTTTACCATTAAAGCGCAAACCCACAGCTGCACAGCATGCTGTGCACGGGTACGCGACGCATTTTAGCTGTTTGGGTTAATTTGTAGACCCACGTTGGTCTACATTTTTACTATACATGAATATTAACTCACAAATATGTACAACTGTAGCGCAGCATAGTTTTGAATCGTTTTTTTCATCATTTTGAAACATTTGCGTGTACCGCGTACACATCGTGCATAGCGTCGAGCTACATCAGCACCATATTTGAGTGAGCCACACGTGTACCATTGTAGTCAGTTCATGCGTAGCGTGTTCGTAGGTTGCAAAGGACACAATTAGAAACATTTTCTTGTAAAGTAAAGCTTGACGCACATGCGTCGCCTCTCCGTGCGCCACAGTGTAATTGCGCCTTTACACTACACGCATGTTTGGAGGGCTGGAGAAACCACGTTACACTACAATGTATAAAGGGACATAGCGGATCACTGGGAAATTACACTGCAGATGCACTGCACTGGCCATGAGGGGCTCGGAAACACAAACAAAATGCCCCATCCAATTCCTGACCCTCCCCTGTTCCTGGATGCGGTGACAGACCCAGAGCAAAAACAATGAACGATGGGCATAGGCGACTGACTGCAGACATACCTACCAACCGCCTCGCCGCAGCTGACACGCCGCCTGTTGAACATATAAAGACCAGACCTAAGAACCATCGTGGGGACGCTCACGGGTCATTGCCCCAATAACAAAAACTTATACAACATCGGCTGCCTTACCAAAGAAGAATCAGCTCCCCGCGCATTCCAGGACTCCGTGGGCAGATGATTCTTCGGGCGTAAGAGCGCAACGTATACAAATCCTCGGCAACCCGAGGACTCTTCTCTAAGGCTGTGAAGACCCCAGGCTTCTGTGCTTCTGGGAAGAGCTAGGTTGGCTACAGATGTAGCCGGCTCACTCCCTACGCATAACGGACCAACCGAAATGCGGGAAAGGGAGTCCCCATACACACATAGCTCGAGCCTTCCAAACATGTATGATGTTTGGAAGGCTCGAGTTAAGAAGAATATCGCGACAATTTTCATTTTGTTATACTCATCATAACTTCAAAACGAATAGACCGATTTGAACAATTCAAAAAGTGATTCACTCCTAAATATATAGCCTTAATTACTTAGTTAGCTTATTTGAATATGTACTAACACATTATATTGATAGGATCACTTTTTGTTCCGAACCATGTTTTAATTAACTAATTTCCACAAAAAAATGTATAATATTTAGACATACCATCTTGCGGACTTTCTTATGCGCATTGATAAGGACATTCAATATGTACCTATCATATTTGTTTATGTACTTACTATCAATAGTTTTTGCAGCGAACACGAAGAAAGTAAAATTTTTGAAAATTTTTTACACCTTGCATCAAACTATCGTAAATTTTATAAGGAATTAATTACTTTTTCGAAATAAAAAATAGCCTATGTTACTCCGGAATAATGTAGCTTGGTAACGGTGAAAGAATTTTTAAAATCGTTTCAGTAGTTTTTGAGTTTATCCATTACAAACATACAAAAAATCAAAACTTTCCTCTTTATAATATTAGTATAGAGTATTGATAACAAGCTTTTGTAAAATAATTTAAATTATCGAGCACCAGCGAGCTATCACCTGTTAAAATGTGCTACGTGATGATAAATGAGGATACTAACATATTAAATGGGTACTAGCGAAGACCAAACAAAGCGCAGATCTTGTATCTTGGACTTCAGGAGTGCTGTAACAAAATGATAAAACATAACATACCTACTTATAAATTAGGAAAACACATATTTCCCGATTACATACAGAAAATAGAGGCAAAATTATAAAAGTAAGATTCCAAAAAGAACATAAACATGATTTGTGAGGAAGGTAGGTAGTGGTGAGTATGCGTACGAGTGTGTGTGTGAGTGTGCGTTTATCGTACTATTCTATCATAAGGTGTCTGCAGGAACGACCAAGTAACTCTCAATGTTTAGTTGGTAGGTTGCTATGCTCTTGGCTTTATAGATTGCAATAAAATAGACACGTAGGCTGGCCTACTTACAAATAAAAAGGAACATCGTTCAGCCATTAGTTTCTTCGACTTACTCCACGGCTGATCAGCCCGATGCTCGGGGCGGGTTGATTGGTCAAATCAGTGGAGATCACAGCGTGCCGCCACGCCTCGCGCTGATGTTTATTTATCTGTTGTGAACTTTTAGGACTAGTGCAGATGGTGAGAAGTAGTTTCGACCAAAAACTAAAAAAAAAATATTTTGTATTGATAGACTTTTTTTTTAGTTTCCTTCACTTACTTTGTGATAACGTTTAAAAAACTCAATAGAAAATGTTTTGGCCAATCGAAAAGTCAAGGGACGATAATAGTTTTTTTTTTTTTTTTTTTTTTTTTTTAACTAACTTGGGACTATTCTCTAACTACAGTACACAGTTGAAAAAACTGTCAACGCGATAGAAAAAAATACATCGAAATGAGATCAACAGATAAAAGGATATTCGCGGTCATTCAAAAAATATAATTATGTACATGTTGAATTGAGAACCTCCTCTTTATACGTCGGTAAAAAAAATAACTAGAAAAATATGATGAAAAATGATAAACAGCCACGATATTTTTGTTTATATAGCTTGAATATGATTTCAAAGAATAGGTACACCTAAAGTTCACATTACCTTTTCGATTAGTTTTAAACAATGAGCACCGAACCTAAAACAGTAAAGTTCATTTGGAATATCGCACTTGTTGCTGGGGGCGTGTCGTCACGCCTTCCTGCCGAGCCTCAGCAGTCTGATACCTCACTAGCTCACAGCCTCCGAGAGAGGTGACCGCGAGTAACAGCCTGCCAGCCTCCGAGCATCCAGGTGCCAGTGTTCGCCAGTTCTAGAAGATGTCTTCGTTACTCAAGTTCGATATGCGGATGCTGTCGCCTGAACGCTGACGATTACTTCATAAGGTCAGTGGTTTAGGCCCTAGGGTATTTAGACTCCCGAAATCTACAGATACAGCTACCTCTATCAACACCCTAAGACTTAGGGCCTAAGTGAAGTCAAAACTGCTTTATCGCATGTATACCATCAGACACAGAACAAACATCTATGTTCATGACACAAATGTCGATGACACAGCGCAGAAGACAGAATTACTACCAACTGAGCTGTAAAGCCAGTCAATGTTATAAGTTTACAGAATAATGGCAGCAAATAAACGGAAGACAAATGAAAAAAAAAAACGAAATTTCAGAAAAGGTTTTAATGAAGTTGAATTTAGCACTTTTGTTTTAGTTTTTGTCGGTGATCGGTCTCATGATGCAGATATGAACAACCAGTTTCAGATTTTGGTAGTAGTCTTTATGTATCAACAGGGATACCCTTTATAGCAGTCAATTTATGACAGTTATAAGAATAGAGTCATCTGCTTATAACAACGATGCTGAAGTCGCGTCGCAAAATTTTACATCCCAATTATTCCCAATGTAATTTTTGTCTATTCTTCTATAGACAAATCGTTTTCTCGGATACACATGCTAGACTTAAGATACTTACAAAACACGGATAAGTACGAGGAAGTACTAAGTAAATGTATAGCATCCACAAATACACTACATTCACAAGCAACAGGTAGAACCGGCGACGTCATCAAAATATTTTTTGGAAGAAATTTCATAAAAACGAATTGATTTTTAAAACTAAGCTAAAATTTATTATTCTAAATTGGTCAAGCGCATGTGAACTTTAATTTTTTTTCGTGTTTTAAACTAAAAACTGTTCAATAAAACCCCACAAAGATCATTTTGAATCGTCTTAAATCCAGGTGAATTTACACCTGTTAATTTTTTATTCTAACTTTGTTTTTCATATATATTTTTAGGGTTCCGTACCCAAAGGGTAAAAACGTGACCCTATTAGACTTCGCTGTCCGTCTGTCTGTCTGTCACCAGGGCTATATCTCATGAACCGAGATAGCTAGACAGTTGAATTTTTTCACAGATGATGTATATCTGTTGTCGCTATAATAACAAATTTTAAATAAATATATAAGGGAGGCTCCCATGCAACAAAAATGTTTTTTTGGAGTTTTTATAGATAATGGTACGGATCCCTTCGTGCGCGAATCGGACTCCGAAAATAAAACCGGACGCAATTGCCGGTTTTATTTTTTTCTTTACCGTTTGAACAAAACACAATTATCGCATTTACGTCGTAAGGTTTCTGATCTCTGGTATTCGAGCATAAACGAATCCGTTTCCTCTGCCCTTGAGCTACAGTTTTTAAAACGGCGACCATAGTCTACTTAGATTTTCATAAAATGTTTAGGTATAAAAAAGAATACTTTTCGTTTTTGTGTATAAAATAATAAATAATTAATGATGGACATTTCACACAGCGCCATCTAGCCCCAAACTAAGCAAAGCTTGTAATATGGGAACCAGATAACTGATATAATACTTATATAAATTTCTAAGTTCTAAATACATACGTTTTTTAAACAAACAAAAATAGATCTTTCATAAACACCTATATATTTTGTATAGTACTTATATGTGTCTCATTTTGACGTTTTGAGGATATCTTTACCATACGATAATGACTCGCTACACTGATCATAAAAGTAGTTTGAAAAAGATTAACAAGGAGTTAAGACGCTGCCAGTCGACGATTATTTTTGTTCGAAACGAAAAAAGAAATACTTGTGAACAAGCCACATCTCCTATTTTATAATGTATAGTATATGTGAATAAAGATGTACCCATCTTTAATCACTTCGATAAATAATCCTACCGACCGCTGCAATGATGACAAACACACGTCCGCGCGTGGTCCGCCTTAGCTTTTCGAATAAATTAAAGATATAAATTATGTATAATTACTTATCAAAAATCTATTCTAATAGAAATCTAGATCTACATATTACCTATCTTTAACAATAAATCACAAGTTGATTTTAATAGTAGGTATATAAAATATTTCGATCATAAATTCTAAAACGTATCATTTTGAAATAATATTTTTATCGTGAAAAGTTTCTGCTATTATGTTTTCAGCTTAATAGAAATCTAGGTAGGAACCTGAAGTAATATACTTATAAAAATAGGAGATGTGGCTTGTTCAGAAGTATTACTTTTTTCGTTCCGAAAAAGAGCAATCGTCGACTGGCAGCCTCTTAATGTTTTTTCAAATTCGGTTTGGTTATCAACTAGCAGGTAACAGCGTGGTTAAGCTTGTAAAACATTAGCAAAACAAACTGTGTACAAGGAAGGCACGCTTTATGACGGTACCCAAAAACTTACCTTCGTATGCGGGTCGAAATACTTGCGAAGGTATGATGTTCCTCCGACATTACAAACTTTTAAGCAATCATGATTTTCAGGCTGTTTTGGCCGAGTGGGAGATACCTCGACTTTACATCCGAATGCCGTGGACTCGAATCCCAGTCGTGCACCAATACATTTTAATATTCGAAGTATTTATGTGCGCTTTTTCACATGAAGGAAAACATCGTAAGGAAATCAGTTAGTATTCCTATTCAACATGCAGCTGTAGCTGTCCCGAATATATTAAGTAACTAGCTGACCCGTGCCCGCTTCGCTGTGCGTAAGACATTTCTAATACCATCGTGGACTTTTTTGTAGACGTTTTTAAGGTGTACAATACTGTAGTACATTATTTTGATATGTTCAGCCAGCATTTGCAATGTAAGCGCAAAAAAATGTGTTTATTTACGACATCACATTAGAAACCTCTAAAATTATCAGTGTTTCTCTATTATATTATGCATGTATTATACATATAAACCTTCCTCTTGAATCACTCTATTTATTAAAAAAACCGCATCAAAATCCGTTGTGTAGCTTTAAAGATATAAGCAAACATACATACATACATACGCGGGAAGCGGAAAGCGACTTTGCTTTATACTATGTAGTGATGATGCAAAAAGTAGACGTGTGCCAAACGCAATGTTTGGACGTGCCTCTGACTCTTACCCCTTTGTCATGCTTAAAGATCTGAGCGGATTTAAAGTCTTGAGCTTATTTCTATTTTATTTTATTACTAGCTCGCTCCGGCTTCGCTCGGTTGGTACCTGGACAAGTAGCCTATCTGTTATTATGATGTACCTATGAGCTATATTAATGTAAAGTTTCATCTAAATCCGTAGTCCGCAGTTTTTGCGCGAAAGAGTAACAAACACACAAACTTTCGCATTTATAATATTAGTAGGATTAATGTGGATTCAAATTGGTTTAAGTGCAACATTATATTTTTAACATATTTATATTTAACAATAAGAAAACTGTGAATCCTAGGTTACTTAAATAAATAAATAAATAAATAAATAATGAATGATATGGGTATACCAGTAAAGTTTACATCCTGATGATTGAACCATTAAGATTAAACAAGAATCTTAAACCTACTTACCAACCTACCTCTAGCTTGCATGCAAACAGGGATCCCCGGTGACCGCATATTACCAAACTCAAAACGGTTTTCAAAGTTTGATACACTCTGTAACAATATTTGCAGTCTTTGGGCGATCGACAGCTTTCAAGATAAAACTTTACTGACATAAAAAGCAGCCACCGGCATGAGACGGCCGTAATTTAGAAGTGTGGGAGCGTAATATATGGGAAAGCCCCTCTTGCTGGACGCAAGCGGTGCGTGTATCATACAATGTTTGAATGAGCTGTAAATATTTGTTCCGAATTTAGGTGTTGTATACTGATACAGTACTACGATTAAAGTTATGAGCGTGACTCGGAAATTTCCGTATTTCCGAATTAATACGAATATACAATCCGGTCGTCCCGTGCTAAGTCAGTCACTAAGAAGTTTAGAAATGCTGTATGATTTCTAAGAGAAATCTTGGGTTGAACAAGAAAGCACCCATTTCTGGAGGTTGTACGACACAATACATTTTAACTATTTTAACAGATCATGCCCGTTTTAAGGTCGACATAATGACGGTTACATTTTCTTCGAAATACAGCCAAGATTAAGATGTTTGCTTTTCGACCCTCAATTAGCGTTTGGTCATTTGCGTAAATGGTTCAACTATCGTGAGTACACTGTAATTTCCCTATGTAACGTATTTAGTGTGTAAAATTAGATAAAATATAGAGTATATTGAGACAACGATGTCGATACGATAGTGATTCGTGCTCAAGCCACCGTTCATGGCTTGAAACCTGTTACGTATGGAATGCTAACTACTGCAAAATGTGGGCATTGTGCCAAATGTAATGTTTGGACGTGCCGATTATCTGAGCGCCTGGAGATAATGAGAAGATGTCTACCGTACAGTCGTACAGGATTACAGTCGTAATCCTATTTATACAATTATATTATTGAATGTCCATCATATGGCGGCCACAGCTGTTAAAAGACACCCTAAGTTATCAATGTCAAAGCTAAATAATCACATTATCTTCGACTTTGAAGGCGTCGCGGAATCGAATCAAATCAACAAAACGACTAATGTCTAATGTCTCAAGTTGACAGATTCAACTCATCTTCTAAGTAGAAAGTTTCAGGCTTTTGGCAACTTTATCTTTTCAGTAACTTCCTGAAAGAACCATAGTTCACTAACAAACGCGGAAGTTTAGTAACTTAGCCTATCAAAACTAAATATATTATTTAATGATTTGTTAGTAGGTAAGCTAGAGCATTAACCCGATCACGGCAGAAGGAAGGGTTACTTACTAAAACTTTTGCACCATTTTAACATATTGTAATCTCTCACTGGTACTTTGACTGTTCATCATACTTCATTATATGTATCGGCATAAACGCATAGAAAAATGAAATGAAATAGGATCACGACTGTAATTCTCAAGTACGGTAGACATCCTCTCAGATCTCCAGGCTCTCAGGTCATTAAACATGCCTAAAAGATAGTCAGCGTCTAAATATCACATTTGGCACATGCCCACATTTTGTAGAGTTTATTTTCAAGGCAAGGAGAAATTCTCCCGTTACAGTGGCCAGTGAGATTAAAACTATAATAAGGTACTTGTAGATTGTCAACTCATCACAAAGGGACACAATGCTTGAGAGGTATGCGTTATGCAAGCACGCAGGCGAGCCTACCCGTGCCTCACATTGCTGGGATGAAATACATTTGTACTCATGGCTGTATTCTGTAGTAATACTACCTACAACCGTAACAAAGATTACTAAAAAAATAAATAACTATAAATTACGTGTAAAAAACTAAAAAGAAAACCAATAAAAATATTTTGATCAATCGAAAAGGCTTTTTCGAGATAATATTAGTTTTTAGGGTTCCGTGAAAACGGGACCCTATTACTAAGACTTCGCTGTCCGTCTGTCCGTCACAGGGCTGTATGTATTAAACAGTTAAAAATTTCACAGATTAATGTATTTTTGTTGATAGCATCAACAAAAATACATAATCTGTAAACAACAAATACTTATATTTAAGGGGGGCTCCAAAACAACAAATGGGTTTTTTTTGCCGTTTTTTTATAGATGGTACGAAACCCTTCGTGCGCGAGTTAGTGAGTGACACATTTAAAGTTCAATTAAAAAACAGTCGTACGATGTCGCTTGACTCGTAGTTTCTGGGTGGTCATTTTCTGGTCTTCCTTTAGATTATTCCTTAGTTTAAAAGAAACATCATTCTTTTGGCTTTCTTTGGTTGAAAAAACCCTCTTGTTGCGCTGATTAAACAAAACTTGAATGGAAAACGGGGACAGCAAGAAACTACAAATATTTCTCAAGCTCAAAGCAATTAACTCGTAAATTCCACGAGATCGTTTCGCGGCAACGACCGTCGAGTAGTTTTTTATGTAGTACAAAACACTTTAATTATTTTTTAGTATGAATACTTTATCAGTATTTTCACGATCATTCGTTTAATTGAATCTTCACGTTTGTAACAATCGAATCGTTGGGATATAATAAGGTTACTCACTCGTAATAACGATATAAATAAATCTATGAATAAAATAAACAAAAATATTTTTTTATCTCCGAACTAAGCAAAATTTCATCACACAAATGTTTGTCTTGGATGAGAATCGAACCCCTAACCTACAGCGCAGAAGGCAGGGCAACTAATGAGTTGTAAGGCCAGTCTTGATTAATTCGTATGTGGTTTTTAATAAAAAGGTTTATGCAGGAAAATGGTTCTTTTTAAGCAAACAATGTTATCTTGATTGACTTTTGAAATAAATCCAATTTGTATTTAGATCTTTTCTCGATTTTCATTCACTTTGAAAATTGGAAAAGTTAGAAAAAAGCCGTTCGTATAATTTTATGACATCAATGTTTAGATTTGTTGTTCCAATGTTAGTCCTTACGTATTATAAAACAGTAACTGACTGACTGATGTACAACGCAGAGCCCAAGCAGCTGAACTTGGAATATGAAGGGTGTATTGGTTCTAAAGAAAACATCGTGAGGAAAGCAGTTAGTATTCTTATAAGCGGCGCTGGGCTTGCAACCTGTCACGAATGGAATGCTGACTACTGAAAAATGTGGTCATGTGCCAAATATAATGTTTGGACATGCCTCTGACTACCCCCACTAGACATCTTCAAAGGATCTAAGCGTCTGGAGATCTGAGAGGATGTCTACCGTACTTGGGGATTACAGTCGTGATCCTATTTATTTTATTGGTTCTAATGTGTAGTTGTTCTATCTCGCGGCGGGTTAACAGTACTTGTAGTTAATGTGTACAGACATAGACACGCATTTTTGTGTGCGTGACTATATACTGAGCACTCTAGAGCTTACGCACACAGAAACAACGTGACGTGCATCTACAAATCCACCTTCATGAGATATAACAACTGTATTGTACATTCCAGAGTGTAGACCTACTAAGAAAATATTTTAGCAAATCACATCTTTACAGATAAAAAACGTTTGTAGGGTATTTTTATAGACTAGCCACTATAAGAGCAAATACTTAAAACAGAATAAAATGAATATTTAAGTGGGGCTCCCATACAACAAACGTGTTTTTTTGGCGATTTTCGTAAATAATGGTACTGAACCGAACGTGCGTGAGTCCGACTCGCACTTGGCCGGTTTTTAGGTTTGTTTTACGTACATACCACGTGGTCTTTTTGAGAACCAATAACATACAAATTAATTCTAGAAATTGCATATAAAACGACACTGTTTAAACCGAGCCGTTTCGAATGAATTATGGGGAAAACCTGCTTTTATGGACTATAACTTGTAAATGTCCCATAAAGGGCGCACAAAGCTTAAATGCCCCTTACGTATGGAGTTTGCATTTTAACGTTCCAATTTTGTGATACTTTTCATTAAGGTGATAAGTGAAATTTTTGACGTTTTGTATGGGCTGAGTCTACCCGAATAAGACGGAAAAAGTGCTAAAACTGCAATATCTTGAAAACCATCAAATTGAAAAAGAAACCGTCTGTAATTTATTTAGCTAGTGTGATTATCTAACGAATTATATAAAAAATAACTGTTTAGCTATTCATAGTTTTAATTAAAAACGAAACTAGGGTTTTTGAAGAGCCAACTTTGGAAAATAAATATATCGAGAAAAGTTTCACCAATCGTGTTTCTGTCTGTAATTTATTATAAATAATAAAATATTAGTGGACATTTTTATACAGCGCCATCTAGCCCCAAACTAAGCAAAGCTTGTAATATGGGGACTAGATAACTGATAGTATACTTATATACTTTTTTTTTTGTAAATACATACATATTATAAATACTCACACCCAGACACAGAACAAACATCTATGTTCATCACACAAATATTTGCCCTGGGTGGGGATCGAACCCACAACCTACAGCGCTAGATTATATCTAGATAGATAGATCGATAGATCTAGATTATATCCTTAAGTTATCTTTGTCGTAAAAACAAACCTGTATGTTTTGCGGTTATTGAGAAAAAACGATTCTGCATTCTTTAAAAACATTTATTACTCCGCTTAAATGCTTAAATTACGTATGGAGTTTCCATTTTAACGTTTCAATTTTGTGATACTTTTCATTAAATGTAAGTGAGATTTCGTGTCCGTCAAGTTTGATTAGTCTCACAGCTCAGTTGGTAGTAACTCTACCTTCTGCGGTGTAGGTTGTGGGTTCGATCCCTACGCAGGAAAAATATTTGTTTGCTGAACATAGATGTTTGTTTTGTGTCTGGGTGTTATAATGTATCCTAAGTAAGTATTTACAAAAGGTATATAAGTATTCTATCAGTTATCTAGTTCCCATAGTATAGCTTTGCTTAAGTTATTTAAAAAAGTTAGAAGTCTTAACATGGAATTCGGTGGTTTAGACTTTGCCAAAAACTATTCCAAATAGTGCCCAAAGTACAAAATGTGTACCTACACTATTTTTGTTACCTAATTTGTTGTTTATTAATTTCTAGCTAGATATTTAAGTTTTTCATTTTCTTTCAAACAAGTATTTTAATTCTTATAGGCGAAAACATACTACCTATATTGGTTTATGTAGATTGTAATACAGTAGGTTTTCCAAAAAAAAAAAAATAAAAAAAATTAAACAGACACGAGAATTCGATTCTAGGTCATCTACCCTACTCTAGAATTTCGGTCGGTATAAGAAACCAGAAATTCCACGGTATTCCTATTATATTACGTAACAATTATGCATGTCATGTAAACAGTTGTTCTGCTGCATGAATCGAACCCGCACCTCATACTTCTCAGCAAGGTGTTTACTGCGCCACTGCAGTCATTACGATCTCTTATCAAAACGATCTTAAAGAATCTCTCTCGCTCTACTCACGAGATGTCTATTTTCATTACCTCTGTTCACACAACGCTTTAACTCCAAATAGGAAGACCGATACGAAGGTTTCTTATCGCTAATTGGCAAATAAAATGCGTAATCCGTACGATAAAACTGTTTTAACAGTCGTATTTTGGGTATAAATAAAAGGAATTATTCGACTGTAAAGATTGAGTAGAAATAGGATCACGACTGTAATTCCCAAGTACGGTAGACATACTCTCAGATCTTGCGGCTCTTAAATCCCTAAAGATGGCTGAAGGGGTCAAACCACGTCCAAACATTTTTGTTTGGCACCACACACTTTTTGCAATAGTTAGCATTATTTGTATTGAGTAGAAAACAGCGCCATTTATTACATTAGTTGGGGCTCTCTTTCATTTTTAACCATAAGATGTTTGGATGTGCCTCCGACTAACCCTTTAGCGTGGTCATTGTCACCATAAACTTATTCGAATAATTTGGTGACAGCGAGCTGATCTTACAATGTATGTATGTAATTAAGTAACTATTGCAACTCAATTTTGAAATTTGAAGCAGTTATCTTCAACCTGATGAGTTGAAACTTGGCATACTTATGTAACTTCGGTGACAATGCATTAATATGGTGCCAGCGAGCTGATCTGATGATGGAGTCAGGAGCTGTTCAATGGAACTCCTCAGTAAATAGTTGATTGAGTTGAGTTATCTCCAATGACAATATAAAATTATGGTACTAGCGAGCTGGTCTAATGATGGAGCTTAAATGTAGCCATATGATTTGCCTAACTACATAACATAACCACGCCGTGTTTGGGCACGTTGGATTTATCTTGAGGAGTACTAGAGCCCTAGAATGTATAAAAGCTTGATTTTAAAAATATATTTTTATAAATTAAACTTATTTTAATACTACTAAAAACATGCGTGAAATGAAACAAATGAAACACCGATCCTATGTGGAAAAAAGTGTGTTATACTACCCATACGGACCCACCGTCGTTAAGGGTTGATTTAAAAGCCGTTAAAATTCTATGGAATTGTACGAATACACGGAACCCTCTTCACGCGAGTCTGACTCGCACTTGATCAGTTTTGGTCATGACTGAGATTCAAACCCGCCCTTACACCACCAGTAATCTATACAAATACGTTTGATGATACTTCAAACAAAAGAAATATGAATTTAAAGAAAAACAGCAATTACAGAAACCTAATCCCCCACTTTCCAAACACCAAGTTCGTACTTTTCATTATTTTTATTTGCAAAGCAATCTGTTTCGATGGCCATGTTTGCCGGCCGAAGTCGAATGTTGACAATCTCTGTAAACCCTCAACAAATACTGTAAATTGCGCGTGCAGACGTACAGCTGTAGTTGGTTTCCTAAATACTTTTAGATTTTGTTGGGCGAAGGAAAAGAAAATGGACGAGACTACTGAAAAACATAACTTAAAATTAAATCAATAATAAAGAATCATTCGTTTTTTTAGCCAACTTCATATAGCAGGCGGCTATCACATTTGCTGCTACCATCTACTTACTGGTAGAATAAGCATTCGTTTATAGAGACCAATTAGTTTTTTATACGTGGATACATCATAAATGCTGGCTCATTCTGGACATGATTATATTATTGGCTTACTTAGATTTGGTAACGAATATCGGTTAGGATATCTACATTTAAATTATGACACACACGTTTTGCACACCTGCCGCATGAATAGTTTACACTGTTTTTATATCATTTTTTGTTGTGTATTTTTGTTATGGTGAACAATAAAGTTATAATCTATCTATTAAAGTTAAAAAGTAGCCTATTTGCTATTAGTCATAGGCTATATTCGAAGTTTCATCGTCGTTTAAGCGTGATTGAGGCACAAACATCTAAACACCCTCACAATCTTTCGGATTTATTATATTACTTTTTTTAGAAAAATAATATATATTATAGAATATTTACAAAATACACAAGAACCAGTTTAGCCATCCAAAGATCGTTGCAAACAGTAGCTCAACTGATCCAGATCACTACCAGTCCAAATCGTTTCCAAGATACTGGGGGCATTACTCGTAGTAATTCAGGATACTGAGATCCCAGAGAAATCTCAGACTCAGCATAGCTTATGTTCCAGGGGGAAAGTCCAGGGCCGGAGCGGCGCTACGGGGAGAGCGATACAGAGATGCCCCCGCCGGATGCGCCGCCCGCGCCCTCTGCGCCCCCTACCGACCCCCCTGCGACTGCCCCTGTGCCTGTAAGTACATTTTAGAACCAACCATCTCTTCATGCAATCCCATTAAGTACTAGGTACCTAGTTCTGTGATAAGTGGTATTATTTATTTTACTACGTCTACATTACTATTTTAATTTATTATTAATTTTTTAATTTTATTTTTTTATTAATTTTATTTTTTTATTAATTTATTTATTTATTTGGAACTAAAAGAACAATATCACATTAAAAGTAGAAAACAATGACATTTGCAGAAGTATAAATACTGTGTCGCAGACATCAACGCCCTCCTCCGAAGGTAGGGCACAGCACAGTTCCAATTATTATAAAAATCGAAAGTTAAAAATTACATTTTATAGAATGTGTGTATAGTATATGTATGTATATTATGTGTGTGTGTGTGTGTGTGTGTGTGTGTGTGTGTGTGTGTGTGTGTGTGTGTGTGTGTGTGTGTGTGTGTGTGTGAGAGAGAGATTTTCTGAGAGGGAGTCTAAATCATTGTGTGATTGTGCTTACTTAAAAGCAACAATAAGGTCTTCAGTAAATAGTCTTATAAAAAGAAGTAGGTAAAGTTGTGATTTTATGAGTTTGGATATAGGAGGTATGGGTTTTCTTCAGCATCATAATTATACACTAGTTAGTATGGTATGGTATGAAGGTATGACATTCTTTCTGTCGATCAGTTATTTTTTTCCTAGTCGCTAACCCTGTGGAGTTTGAGTCAGGAGCCCTTTTGTTTCACATTATTTCTTTTATTAAACCTAAGTTTATCATTCTTACGAACAATAAAAACCTTATACGCAGCGTACTAAATATTTTCTACGTATTCATTATTTTCCTCTATTAAGTAACAATCAGAAACTGTAAACATAAAATTATATTTCCTAAACAGCAGCCCCCAAAGAGCCGTTCCCTTGTGGTGTCTCTGACGCCACCTCGCGAGCGTGAGACATGGGCGAAGAAGGCGGAGTTCTTGCTGGCGGTGGTCGGGTTTGCTGTCGACCTCGGCAACGTCTGGCGATTCCCTTACATCTGTTATCAGAATGGCGGTGGTAAGTGGTCTTTCTGTTCTTGAAACAATCTTTTGAACGCTCAAAAATCGAAAGAAACAAAAGACAAAAGGTATTTATTTCAGTAAAATTATAAGGATCACTATAAAACGTCTTAGAAGCTAAGTTTCCCAAGATTTCTAAGTTTCACATTGTATTAGGATGAAAAGGGGTCTTTAGACATTCGATAAGGAGACTTATTATGTTCCAGGGAAAAAGAGACATACATGTATGTACATATATGACAAGCAAAGGTTTCTAGCACACTTTAACAATTTGTTTGGCGGTAGACGTCTAATTAATATAATTTGTTTTCTGTTTTCGGTAATAATCAAGGATTGCTCAGTAAAAAAAATATTATTTTACATGGAAAATTCACCTTCTCATTCTAACGACTCTCACCTGCGTTTCACTGCACGTATCGCGATGAAACATACGAGTAAATTCCTGAAATCTGCATTGTTATACGAAAAAAATAAATAAATATTGGTGGACATTTTACACATCACTATCTAGCCCTAAACTAAGCAAAGCTTGTACTATGGGAACTAGATAACTGATAGAATACTTAAATACATTTTTTTTGTAAATACATACCTATGACACATACAAACACAGAGCAAACATCTATGTTCACACACATATTTGATCTGGGTGGAGATCGATCCCACAAACTACAGCGCTTAAGGCAGAGTTACTACCAACTGAGCTGTGAGGCCGTCTATATATATAATACAATGATATATGTATTAATGCGATACGTGGAGGGAACACTCTAAAATAAATACGAGACGAAGACCCACTGCGTAGTGTATTTACGTTGTAAGTATTTATGCAGGTGCATTCCTAATCCCTTATTGCGTGATGTTACTCTTCGGTGGACTTCCCCTCTTCTACATGGAGCTGGCGTTGGGGCAATACCATCGCTGCGGTTGCCTTACTCTGTGGAAACGCATATGCCCTGCTCTGAAAGGTAAGTACTTAATTTCAGGTACACACGATATTCAAGATATAACATCATAAAAATTAGGTATCACTACATAGTATAAAGCAAAGTCGCTTTCCGCTTCCCGCGTCTGTATGTATGTATGTTTGCTTATATCTTTAAAACTACACAACGGATTTTGATGCGGTTTTTTTTTTAATAGATAGAGTAATTCAGGAGGAAGGTTTATATGTATTAAACCCGTGCGAAGCCGGGGCGGGTCGCTAGTTCATATATAAAAATAAAATATATAGGATCACGATTGTAATCCCTATATACGTTACTTCATCATTATTAGATACTAGCTAACTAGCTATCCCAAAATACATTATCCTGTCAAATTTCAATAACACCATAGAAAAAAAACTCTCCGTTTTTCCATAATTTTCAATTTTATGCTAGATTTTTCAAAAATGTCTTTTATAAGAACTTTCTCCTGACACTAACAAACACAACAAAGCGTGAACACTTAAGGTTAGATTAATACATTACGTATTTAGACATAAATACTACAATGTATTCTGTAAGTGTTCCTTTAATCACTACATAGTATAAAGCAAAGTCGCTTTCCGCTTCCCGCGTCTGTATGTCTGTATGTATGTTTGCTTATATCTTTAAAACTACACAACGGATTTTGATGCGGTTTTTTTTAATAAACAGAGTGATTCAAGAGGAAGGTTTATATGTATAATACATGCATAATATAGTAGAGAAACACTGATAATTTTAGAGGTTTCTAATGTGATGTCGTAAATAAACACATTTTTTTGCGCTTACATTGCAAATGCTGGCTGAACCCCACGAGATATATCAAAATAATTTACTACAGTATTGTACACCTTAAAAACGTCTACAAAAAAGTCAACGATGGTATTAGAAATGTCTTACGCACAGCGAAGCGGGCACGGGTCAGCTAGTAATAATTAATTTCATCCATCCAAGCACCGTCTGTTATATATATCTCAAGTAAAATTATTTAGCTGCATCAAAAATATCTACATCAAAATAATGGAAATATTACAGCCAATTTTTGATCTTACTCTCAGAAAATAAGTGATTGTCGCAACACTCCCCTACAACTGTTCCCGTGGGAGGCTCTCAGATTTGTTTACTGTGGGCTCTTAACGTATTGGTTATCCATTAAGTACAATCGTTTGCATTGACTATTCTGTAGGGATATTTCAATAATTTAGCTTTTCATTCGAACACAATAACGGGGATCTTAGTTATAAAAAACGAAATAAGACGACTATAGAAAAAAATTTAAAAGACATAAACTGCGTAGGTAAGTTCTACGACGTAGCAATACCGTAGAGCCGGCGTAGCCAGTACAAAGTTTTTTTTTTCTAAAAATACCAAGCAAAGATCAAAATCATACATGTAAACAAAATTGATAAGGGCTTGTGTCATAAAATAAGAGATTCAGGTGGTATTACGTAACGCAATACAAGTTTTTTATTTGTCGTCTCTCTACTCTGCTGGGCACAAATATGAGCCACAAGTGGAAACCCTCGTGACTTCGTTCACTTGAAGTTATTTTCAAACAGACTTCAACCCCCGCTGCACCCTCTTAACCCCCGCTAGATTCAGGGATGAATTTCGAGAATTCCTATCTTAGTGTACCCCTACACACCAAAAGGAATACTCCGTCCTTTCAAGTTTCTGGGATTAGAAGTTTAGACTGTGCGTTGATAGATCAGTCAATCAGTAACGTAAGAGTTTTATATATTTACTAGCACACCCGCGATGGTTCACTAATGTTTCACCGACAAACGTTACGCAAATCTTCATTTCAAAACCAACGATTCGTACACTATTAATTCCACAAATATATCATTCCGCAAATGTATAATTTCGCAACTCAACGGGTGGTATACTATTTATTTCAAAAATGTATCGTTCCGCAAATGCATCGTTTCATGACTCAACGCTTCGATTCATTTTATTTAGCAAACTTTTTATTACGCAAACGTATAACATCACAACATTTTACTTCGCATATAGCTTATTCTACAAACATATTTTTTCACAAATGTGTTTTTTTACAAATATATCATTTAATAATAAACAAACGTATAAAAAGACGTACGATACAATGTTTGAAATGATGGTGGAATACGGAGCAGAAATTAACATTGAAATCAAGCCAAAAGTTTGCATATTAGATTTTGAAAAAGCTGCCATAAATAGCTTGAAGTCAAATTTTGAGAATGTAATCCAGCACGGCTGTAATTTCTATCTTGGACAAATAATTTACAGGTAAGTTTTAATTCTATACATTTTATTATCTTACTAAATATTAAGAGGTAATGGTTAATTATTAAATGACCTCTAAAGTTAATTACATTAAACTAGTAAAATAACAGCATTTCGGTTCTGGCATTTCGGTTCTGCGGGTCACAGTTCTAACCTAACCTAACCGACAGTGTCGTTTGTGGTGGTGATGTTTTTTGAATAGGCACTACATTAATAAAAACTAGTTGATTCGAAATATTGTGCAATTTATTTTATTTTACCTCAATATTTAACCATGCATAGCAACCATGCATGCATCTTACTACTAGTAAATTAGCACGTAAATTAAGTATTTTTTTTAATAAAATATGTTTTCGAAACATTGCATTTGGTTAGCGAAGTGTTGGTTTATGAATTGATATAGTTATGATATGAATTGTTTTTGAAATAATATGTTTTGAACTGAACATTTGCGTAATGAATACTATGCGATATGAATTATTTATGATGTGATGAGTTATGAAATTAATAGTTTTGTAATAATACGTTTGCCAAGTGAATTATTTATGTTGTGATGTAGTTGCGGAAAGTTGAGATTTGAAACGAAAGGGTTCCGAAACGTTGGTTTTGTAATGAAGAGTTTTGAAACGTTTGTCGGTAAAATGAACGGGTACCACCCGCGATAGACGTTGTCCTGCACAAATTTCAATAATCGCATAGAGTAACGCACGTTGCTATGACACTTGACACTTGACAACTGTGCGACGACTTATGACACTTGTGTCAGATTTTTTGAACACCAGCGCCAAAATACCAAATCATCCCTTATGCGTTTTTTATCATTTTCTGGATGTTTTTCGTATAAAGTAGTCCACGTTTAATTCAGGCATTATATCTACATCTACAGCAAATTTTACCTTAAATTTTACCACAAATTTTCGCATTTATTATATTACTAGCGACCCGCCCCGGCTTTGCACGGGTAGCATGTTATTATACATATAAACCTTCCTCTTGAATCACTCTATCTATTAAAAAAAACCGCATCAAAATCCGTTGTGTAGTTTTAAAGATATAAGCAAACATACATACATACATGTTACATACAGACGCGGGAAGCGGAAAGCGACTTTGCTTTATACTATGTAGTGATTAGGATATAACTGGGCTTTAGGTACCGCGTCCTTGAAACACCGGGTTACGATGCAAATATGTAATCGTTGTCACGTTCGTATCCCTCAACCCTTCGAGTAAACACAAAACATGTGTCCGTAAGTCAAGTAGCAACCCGGCGTCATAAAGTTCCACTTTCGTATCAATAAATAAGTATTGGTGGGTATACACAGCGCCATCTAGCCCAAAACTAAAAAAAAACCGGTCAAGTGCGAGTCGGACTAGCGCACGAAGTGTTCCGTACTATTATCTATACAAAACGGCCAAAAAATCACGTTTGTTGTATAGTAGCCACCCTTATATATTTATTTTATTCTGTTTTTAGTATTTGTTGTTATAGCAGCAACCAAAATACATAATCTGAGAAAATTTCAACTGTCTAGCTATCACGGTTCATGAGATACAGCCCTGTGACAGACAGACGGACAGACAGACAGACAGACGGACAGACAGACAGACAGACGGACAGCGAAGTCTTAGTAATAGGGTTCCGATTTTACCCTTTGGGTACGGAACCCTAAAAAGAACTGATAGAATACTTCTGTACTTTTTTTATAAATACTTATTATGTAAGTACTTATTATGCATATTAACACCCAGAAAACTAATAGAATACTTATATACTTTTTTTAATACTTATTTATAACACCTATATACAGAACAAACATCTGTGTTCAAATCAAATCAAATCAAATCATTTTCATCACACAAAATGTTTGTACAAACATCTGTGTTCATCACACAAAATGTTTGTTCTGGGTGGGGATCGAACCTACAACCTACAGCGCAGAAGGCAGAGTTACTACCAACTGAGCTGTGAGAGTCATAATGTTCCACGTTCGTATAACCACACAATCTATATACATCTGTATATACTTAGTATCATGAGACGTCTTATAAATATACAGAAGCCAATGCTCTTAACGCAGAGACAAATAGTGGTGGCGAGTCGATAAAACGAAGGCCCTAGTTAAAATGTATGATACGGGATGAGGTCAAGTGAGAACTGTTTGTTCTGCAGACGATTGCGATGTTCGAAAGCTTTTACGAGGGGATTTTAGTTTAGATTTTTTTAGTTCCTTACTGCGATTTCTTTATTATTATAGTTAACTAGCGACCCGCCCCCGCTTCGCACTGGTAGCATGTTATTATACATATAAACCTTCCTCCTGAATCACTCTATCTATTAAAAAAAACCGCATCAAAATCCGTTGTGTAGTTTTAAAGATATAAGCAAACATACACACATACAGACGCGGGAAGCGGAAAGCGACTTTGCTTTATACTATGTAGTGATAGTGATAGTGATGTGTGACTATATTAATAAAGAAATCGCAGTAAGGAACCTCAGACTTGGCACGACTTTGTCTAGATTTCATTACTTTTTAGAGATAAACAAGCAGCTCCATCGAGACTTGGCTAGTTTTTTACAGAATGTTTTAGATGGGATTTATTTTTATGTCAAAATAAAAAGAAAATTTCCGAGTCACTTAAACAGGTTTCCCAAAACAATGTGTCAAACGGAAGTTCGGGGGTAAAGAACCCTAGACTTACTCGAACCTTTTATTTTTATATTAAGAATTTGGGAATATATTTGTTAATATTATACAGTGTTTATGAGAAAATCTAAGATTTAAGATCTAATAAAAAAAACCTCTACGATTTTCTTCAGCCACATGATAGCACTAAAATACAAATAAATATGAGATTGTAAGCCAATATTCCTAAAAGCTATGTTAATTACTGCAAAATGTGGACATTGTACCAAACATAAAGTTTGGACTTGCATCTGTTTACCCCCATTAGATATCTTCAAAGATATAAACGTCTCGAGATCTGAGAATATGTCTACCGTACTTGAGGATTAAAGTCAGGATATTTGTATAATATTTTCTAAAAGTAATTTGCTTGGCAGCCCCTGAATTAGTCCCACTTACTACTACTAACTAAAACAGTGAACATAGTTCTTTAAGTTCATGAGCTATGAACCGCCGTCAATGAAGTGAGTTGCTAATATTTGCGCCGCAGATCAATTTCATCGACTTTTCCATGACTCGTGGTATTTACAACTCGTAGCTACTAGTACACTTAGGACTTTATTGTGGCATAAATGAAACGATAATGTATAACAAATCTAATATTGGGCAATATCTAAACAATTGTACAACTACTTTCTAACTTTACATTGATTAATATAAACAGCTGAAGCATATAATTACGTTTCAAAAAACTAAAAAGAAAACCGACGAAAATATTTCGATTAATCGAAAAGTCAAGGGACAATATTAGTTTTTAAGTTTTATGAAGTAACTATTAGTCCTACATTAATATAATTTAAATGGGACCAACATAGGACTACTCGACACAATAAAAACATTCAAATCGGATCTCCAAGTAAAAAGATTAGAGGGATCATAAAAAAAATAAAAAAAAATGTGTGTGTCAGCTCCGACGCACGACTGGAGTTTACCAGATCGTGCGTAGAGCGTACACCCACTATAAGATGTTTTGCCATCAGTAAGAGTGAGAGAAAGCATTATAAAGTATAGGCAAAGTAAGGGACCACACTACCCACGATCTAGCTGCACTGCTCAACCAAACCGTAACGAGGTCATGCGTTCAGTAGATTTTACTACTCACATTTTTTTCATAACGGGCTCACATTTTTTCATTTTCATATCAAAAACCGATTCTTAAGGAGTAAACTCCAAAAAAATATCCTCCTCCGTTTTTCGTCGGTTAATGAATATATTTTGATATATCATGTCAACTTTCAATCGTCATCTTCATTACATCCATGACAAATATTATGTCTAAAAACTTGACAAGCTTAATTTTTAAACCTTCTATTTTATGTCCATTGATGGGGACAGTATAAATAGGGGTTATTGATGGAAAAACCCCTATTTTTTCACCAAAACAAATAAAACCTAAATAAAAGTACTAAACCTAAATAGTTGTTACAATATAGTTGATAGATGGTACTTATATATTGTAGCCTAGGCTTGAAGTTACGAATGCTCCAAGCTCAAGTAAATCCTGATATATTTTGCAAGAAAAATGTTGATACAGCTAATAGATCACGGAATCGCAAGATCGAGCGACCCAAGTTATGATTTAACCAATCACAATTCACAACGCGTCGGCACCTCAACTACACAACGGGATCTGTAGACAAGTTTTTTTCAACGCGCAACTTTCGCTCAACTTCGCAAAGTCGGGGATATTGTTAGTAAATTGAAAGCCACAGCTTTAATTGTGTCGAAGAACCAGGAGAAGTTGAACAAAGTACTTGTATTCTGATCTTATACATTGACGAAATAAATTATCGTAGATGTTCGAAGGCGTAGCAGTACCCAGTGATGTAATAAAACAGAATACTTTATTATACATTCTTATCAGTAATCACTGCTTCTCCGCTCGCATGTATCACCATTATCACTCAGAATGTGGCCATTCCATATTTATGGCTCGGGAATCGCTCGCGTATCAGTGTACTCAATCTTTGTAACTGGGATGATAATCAATTGAGTTGTGACTAGTTAGTGCCTACCTAAATTTATTACGTCACATACTCGCAATAACAGTAACTAAAAATCATCTACACACCCATATGTTTAGTAAAAACTTGTTTAGGAGACCGGAAATAAAATGAATCAAAGAATTTTTTTATGATTTGTAAACTTGTCTCTTTATATGATTACGAATAACTCAAGAACTACTGAATATTTTTTGGTGAAAACTACAACGAATAAAAGTTCTTGACCGAAGGTACAATTTACTACGTTTTCTAGAAAGCAAATAAATAGTGAAAAGACAAACGTTCTACGCAAACACGCTCGGATAAAGTTAGTACTACGACACACATTTATGTATCTGGTTTGAGCGTATAGCTCTGTAGAAAATTATATTGTGAAGTCAGGCTTGATGAAGTCATCAACTTCTGCAGCAGAATCGATAATAACACGATGCAATGTTCACGAAACATTTGATATAATGCCAATCAGTATCGATTCATGAGCTATACGAATTATTGACACTCGAAGTCATTGCACGCTTTCGCCGGCTTGTCGCATAAACTAATTACAGGCGAGATGCGATATCATTTGATTACCGCCAGATAGCGCTGATTTGATTCCCAACATACTGCCTCGGATACGCAAAGTTGGCGCGAAGTTTAGCGATAATTAATTTGATTTCGACTGTGCGAAGATTTATTGTGAGTTAATAAATGGATAAGTAAATGTTGTTTTATTGCTATGGGAGCAAATTAGATGTCCCGTTCAGGGCGCTACGGTAAATGAAAATAAATGAATATTTGTACTTTTGTTCATTCGGACCATCCTGGCTTTTGTTAGGGCTATTTCATTACTTTGAGGTTTACATTACAGACAGACAGATACAAGAGTGATCCTATTAAGGCAATTACAAATAATTCACGTTAGGCAATTTTATCTTTTACCAAGGAGGTTCAAGTAGTCTGTACTAAGGGATTACAGTCGTGATCCTATTTCATTTCACTACTTGGCCAATGTCTCATTATACAACTTCTGCTACCAGGTGTAGGCTACGCCATCTGTATGATCGATATCTACATGGGCATGTACTACAACACCATTATCGGTTGGGCTGTTTATTACCTGATCGCTTCACTGGCGTCCATCAGCTCGGAACTCCCTTGGACCAGCTGTAACAACGAATGGAACACACCACTCTGCTCACCTATCACCGCTCCCCAGACTAATCCAAATGCTTCTACTCCAGCGAAAGAGTTTTTTGAGTAAGTCTTAGTGTACTTAAGCTTTGGTTTCGAGAAGTAATGATACTTTTTGTGAGACTGTTTCTCGGTCTTTTTGTGGTCAAGGTCTTATAATTATTGTACGTTGTTCCTACAGACCTGGCTTCTGCTGACAGTATTACATCAATTATTTTTTAGAAGGAAATCTGAGAGCTATCTTCATATCCACTCTTTTCTCTTTAGACGAAACGTCTTGGAGCAGCAAAGATCAAACGGACTGGATGACATGGGGCCAATCAAGCCGTCTCTCGCATTATGTGTCTTCGGAGTTTTCGTGCTGGTCTACTTCTCGTTGTGGAAAGGCGTCAGAAGTGCTGGGAAGGTATGGAACCACACCAATCCATTTATATTTTATGTTGTATAAATATGTAGCAAAATAAATGACAGCACCATTTGCAAAACAAGTTCATGCAATTGAGTAAGAGTATCAGGAGTTCAATTCACATCATCCTCACTTTGGTAAAACACATTTTAGCCATTGTTTCAAAAATCTATAGTATTCGAACTCTCACCCTTAAGAAATACTTACCAGACCATATTTTCCAGGTGGTGTGGGTAACAGCTCTGGCCCCATACGTGGTGCTGCTAATTCTGCTCGCGAGAGGAGTAACACTTCCTGGTGCTACAGAAGGAATCCGGTATTACCTTACCCCTGAATGGCACAAACTTAAGAATTCTAAGGTGACTTTACTTTATAATTGGTATTTATGTCTCAAAAGATCTGTTGCTAACAACTGTTGCTGTTATTTGACTTTTCGGTATACTTTACTGCACTAACCTTTAACTTCATATTACACTTTAAAATGATATACCTAGGATCAACGCAGTTTTTCAGACCTCTCTCTAGGTCTAATTTACTTATCTCTTTCTCAGTGAGATCTTTTAACTTAAATCATATCTTCAGGTATGGATAGATGCAGCTTCCCAGATCTTCTTCTCTCTGGGTCCTGGTTTTGGTACCCTATTGGCGCTGTCTAGCTACAACAAGTTCAACAATAACTGCTACCGAGATGCGCTCATCACATCGTCTATCAACTGCCTTACCAGCTTTCTGGCGGGATTCGTCATCTTCTCGGTTTTGGGGTAAGTTTCTTAGGAGCTAATCACACTTACAGAAATAACATTTCAAAAGTTTTTTTACAATTCATTTTGAATCTTTCCATGACTTAACTCTCAACAGGTATATGGCGCACGTGCAGAACAAGAGTATTGAAGAAGTCGGCCTCGAAGGACCAGGTCTCGTGTTCATCGTGTACCCTGAAGCTATAGCCACCATGACAGGCTCTGTGTTTTGGGCAATTATTTTCTTTCTCATGCTAATCACTCTGGGCTTGGATAGTACATTTGGAGGTAAGATGTTAGACTAGACACGAGCTAAGGAGTAGAGATTCTACGATAGAAGTTATATCATAGCACACATCATAGTTATATATATAGCACCGTTCTTTATGGGCTACAATACATGTAAGATTTTATTGGGTTATATATTGGTGGTGGTATTATCAGGTTGCGTTATGAAAATGAACAATCAGTAATCACACATTCTGGAATATTGAGACTGGATTCAATGGGAAGCAAGTGTAGGATTTATGAGTTCCAGTGTACGAGTACGATTACCATCTAGCAACTTGAAGATGCTTCTTTAGTGATTATAGATCGTTTGCAGCTGTATTTAGATAGGTTAACTCAACTGTTTCTTGTGTATTTTGTTTCATATTTTGACAGGTAGCTAATCCATCTCCACTTATAATTTTTTATCTTTTTAGAGTTCCGTACCCAGAGGGTAAAAACGGGACCCTATTACTAAAACTTCGCTGTCCGTCAGTCCGTCACAAGGCTGTATCTTATGAACCGTGATAGCTAGACTTCACATTATGTATTTCTTCAATTTCACAGATTATGTATTTCTGTGGCCGCTATAACAACAAATACTAAAAACAATAAAATAAATATTTAAGTGGGGCTCCCATACAACAAACGTTTTTTTTTGTCGTTTTTAGGGTTCCGTACCCAAAGGGTAAAATCGGAACCCTATTACTAAGACTTCGCTGTCCGTCTGTCTGTCCGTCTGTCTGTCTGTCTGTCACAGGGCTGTATCTCATGAACCATGATAGCTGGACAGTTGAAATTTTCACAGATTATGTATTTCTATTGCTGCTCGAACAACAAATACTAAAAACAGAATAAAATAAATATTTAAGGGGGGCTCCCATACAACAAACTTGATTTTTGCATTCCAGCGCCATCTAGTTTCATGTGATGTTACTACGTTAATATAAGTACTTTTCGCGATCTCATGCGACCGCTCGGGGTTTGAGAGGTAAGATGAAAGAGGTTTGCAATTCCGCTGGCAGGTGGCGCTATTTTACCACTATCGGTAAAGTTAGTCGGTAAATAGATGGTACTTCACATGATCGACTAAAAAGTTTGAAATTGAATTATTGAATTCATGTAGTTAGGTAAATAGGTACCTAGGTAGATATTATTAATTTCAAATTAATTTCGAGTTTGAATCCTGGCCGTGCATCAATGGATATTTCTGTTCGAAAAATGTACATGCGTGTTACACGTGTTTATAACGGTGAAGGAAAACATCGTGAGGAAACCTGTTAGTATTCTTGAAAGCGGCGACGGCTTTGCAACCTGTCACGTGTGGAATGCTAACTACGTAGTTAGGTAAATAGGTAGGTTATGAGATATTATGAATTATTTTTTATGTTTCTAGGGTTCCGTACCTAAAGGGTAAAAAACGGGACTACTAAGACACCGCTGTCCGTCTGTCTGTTACCAGGCTGTATCTAGTGAACCGTGATAGCTAGACAGTTGAAATTTTCACATATGATGTATTTCTCTAAAAAGAGCATAAAATAAATATTTAAGTGGGACTCCCGTACAACAAACGTGATTTTTTGGCCGTTTTGTTTATAGATAACGGAACCTTTCGTGCGCGAGTCCCAATCGCACTTGGCTGATTTTTTAAATAATGGAATTCTTATGTTGTTTATTTAATAGGTTTAGAAGCAGTAACCACGGCGCTGTGCGACGAGTATCCGCGTGCATTGGGCAGACATCGAGAGATCTTTGTTATCTTTTTACTGTTGTTCATCTACATCTGCGCGTTACCAACAACCACATATGTAAGTAATAAAAAGTTGGTTTCTTATTGAAACGACTATAACATTTCAGGGTGTATTAAGACTGCTTCTGAAATTTAATCTGGATATTCAGATCATGCATCTTGATCGATTATCACCGAAAAAAAAAGTGTTAAATATTTAAACTTTATAACTTGGTTCTCTTCCGAAATCCAGGAAGATGATACCTAATATTTTTTCACTTTGGATTCAGTTCATTAGCGGTCATTATTACCTCCTCTATTGCCTGTAACATTGCCATTATCGCAGATACATTGAAAAATCAATTTATCGTCTTTTTGCATCCGGACAAAAACAGTTTTTAGTCAAATATATCTTTCTATAGCAATTTGTTTTCACTAGAGACATCCGTGGGAGTTGGTCTTTGTTTTTTGGGAGTACCTAGTCCACACACTATCTAGTCTATCCGACTAATATTATAAATGTGAAAGGTTGTGAGTGAATGAGTGAGTGGGTGTGTGTGTGTTTGTTACCCTTTCACGTAAAAACTACTTTATATGAATTATAATTAATATACGGATTAAAATGAAACTTTATAGTAGTATAGCTTACGTCAGAATTGTGTTAGGCTACTTTTTATCCAGTTACCACATGTGCGAAGCCGGGGCGAGCAGCTAGTACACTCTATATATTTTCCTTACCGAGCTCTTTTAGTAATTGAACTATTAATCAAATTCCCAAAGAAGATTTCCCACATCAACGCGTATAAAAACATATGGCTGATAAGAAAGGATTATGTGGGAAAGTACAGGGTGCGTCGAGTCAGCATAAAATGTTATTGCTTTACCATAACCGACCCGAAAATGATAGGACTACCCTTTATAACAAAGGGAGCTAAACGATTCAGCTAAACTACTTTATGTATAAACTGGACAATACAATTCAATCGAAGGACCACGTATCGTTGAAAAACGATTGTATTGAAGTAGTATCGAAAGTATTGAAGCATATGAAAAATGTGGACACGCTTAAATTTAATGTTTGGACGTCTATCACATTCAGACATTATCTTCAAGGAACAAAACATCTGGAAATCAGATATGTCTAGCGTAACTAGACTAGGCCTAGATGACTAGCAGATTAAAGTTGTGTGTGTTTCATTTTAAGTACGTATGTTGCTCTTTTACTTTATTGTAGAACTAGCTGCTCGCCCCGGCTTCGCACGGGTGGTATCTAGATACAAAGTATTCAATGTTATTCTGATGTCTAAGCTATATTAATGTAAAGTTTCATTTTAATCCGTTCAGTAGTTTTGGCGTGAAAGAGTAACACACACAAACACTCACAAACTTTAGCATTTATAATACTAGCCGACCCGTGACAGACGTTGTCCTGTCAAATTTCAATTATCGAATAGAAAAGACTGAATGTTTGTCCGTGATGTGTCAGATTTGTTGCACACCAGCGCCATCAATACCAAAATCATCCCTTATGCTTTTTTTTATCATTTTGAGGATGTTTTTCGTATTTTAAGTTGTCTATATTTTATTCGGGCATTATATCTACATCTAGAGCAAATTTCAACTTAATCCGTTTTGTCGTTAAGGCCTGATTGAGGAACAAACATACATACAAACTTACAAACTTTCACATTTATAATATTAGTAGGAAGTAGGATGTAGACTATAATACTCGTAAGTTGCCTAGATACATGTAGGAGATTATACTAAATTATTCGACACTTCAAATCACTAGGCAATATCACACACAAGGTCATTCAAGTGTATGACATAACTACCTTCTGACTGCGGCATCGCTCGCGTGGTACCTAGATTAAAAGTAGCCATCCTATATGCTATTCCAGAACATGCGGGCTATGTATATTTCAACTTTCATTTGAATCCAAGTCGTTTGGGAGAAATAAAAAAAAAACATATCTTGTAATGTCACTACGAACAATAAAATGGACTAAATCTGAAATAAACTAATAATTATTATTATTATTATAGTAATCAAGCAAACATCCTCACGAACTTTCGAATACTAATAGGATAAGTAATACGAGTATAAGTAAGAACAACATAATAGTTTGTAAAATCGTAAACCCTACTAGCTAGGTAAGATTTTCCATTGTTAGTAGAAATCCCTAGTAAACTGCAAAAACACCCCACAGTACAGTCAGGTCATCCCTTAAGTGGGGAATGAATAATGCAGCGGAATACATTTGCACCTTGAGATACGCGTGATTTATCCGATGATGTGCGGTTTTGCCACAAGCACTCTTATTTATTTACGGGAATTCATTGGGTGTGACTTTTGAATTAGTTTGGTAGATGTTTTGTTGTTTTTCTAAATAAAAAAATAGGATCACGACTGTAATCCCCTAGTTCGGTAGACATCCTCTCAGATCTCCAGACGCTTAGATCCTTTGAAGATGTCTTGTGGGGGTAGTCAGAGGCACGTCTGAACATTACATTTAGCATATGCCCACGTTTTGCAGTAGTTAGCATTCCATTACTTTTTTTTCTTTATAATTGTTAGCGTTCATTGATATAAATAAATAATGTACCTTAATACCATTACAATCTAGCCTTATGGCATGCTAATGAGTAAATTAAACCTTGAGATCTGAGAGGATGTCTACGCTAAAATTCGTGTCCTTAAACAACTTATGAACTCCTTCACCAGGGTCCTACATCCTACTGACTTTAGCATCATATTACCTGGGACCACCCAGTTTCCAGTTTGACTATACGCTTATTTTACTTTTATCCTGCCAATGTCGTTAACCCGCGTATACGAGAACCACTTAATACCCTCAGGGAGGAGTATACTTGGTAGACCTACTCAACGTTTACGGTCCCGGCCTGGCAATCCTGTTCGTGGTATTCGCGGAGGCAGCTGGAGTGTTCTGGGTGTACGGAGTGGACAGGTTTTCTGAGGACGTAAGGAGTATGTTGGGACACACGCCTGGGTGGTTCTGGAGGATCTGCTGGGCTTATATCAGGTAACTAGTGAAAACCTTCGCGATTTCGCTCACTTTCCCTCACTGTCACATAAAGGCTCGATCGATTGTTTACGATCTACATTGCCGAAGTAGAGACCATGTTGTAACAATATTTTATAATTTGATAGAACAATAACTAACATGATTATGATTATTGTTCATTGGTGACGCTGGTAATATAGTAAATCAAGATCAAGAAGCAGTAAAAACGAAGTAGATTCGCCTAATCAGCATAGCTTCTGCTGCAAACGACTACTACAATACAGCTACGCCGTAGCACATGCCTACGATAGCTTTATATGATAAAAATATGGAAACTAAAAAAACATTTACCTCCCCAGTCCCGTGTTCCTGCTAGTTCTCTTCGTGTTCTCTGTGCTCGCCCACGAAGAGATGCTGGGTGGGGAGTACCAGTACCCACCCTGGTCAATCACAGTCGGCTGGATCATGACAGGGACAACAGTATCCTGCATCCCTCTCTACATTATTTACAAGCTGATCATTACTCCGGGGAGTCTTATGACTGTGAGTAAAACTATTTTTGCCCATTGCTACACCGGCCGTAGCATGGCCAGTTATTTGTTTCCAAAATTACAAAATTAACACGATGAATGAAATAAATGAATGAATAAGTGAACCACCTTTTTTTCCCTCTACAGCGCATCAGAACAGTCCAACGTCCGGAAGAAATCTCAGTTCCCCCCACGGATGCTACTTGCTGCCTGTGACCGGAACGAGTGGTCCATCGGGACAAGCCACCAGCTGTCGAGTGGTTGGTCTAACGTCCTATAAAACAAGTTGTACAACCCAGGTAGATGCCGATTCTGTTGGTGCCAGACCTAAACCAAACATAACGGCATCCATCTCCTTCTGTTTCGTATAGAGTAATCTTTTACTTTCTCTTGACAGTAAACTTTAGAGACGTCTAAATCGTTTTTAGTATAGTTTGGTGCCAACAGTATTGACACTAGAATGGAGGTACCCAATGGAGCAACAGCAAATAAGGGCAGTTTTGCCAGTGAAGTTCAATTTAGTAGTATGGAGTGACCAATACCCTGGATATAAGGAGATAAAACCGATAAGGAGTGTAAAACCATACATTACTTCAATCAACATTCCATATTTGTAAACATTGTTTAAAATTGTAGCGATAGTAATCGCTTTGGCAAGACATATTGCATTTAATAAAAAATATAGCTTTGCTTATTAAATTTATATATACCTATTTCAGCGGAATAGATATATTGGGAAAATATATAAATACAATATCTTACATTACATAACCTCTCTATATTAACTTAGCTAAATATAATAGTATTCGTAGATTGCTTAAATAATGTTAAAGGATGTGTGTTTACAACGAAAACTTTAATCAACTTTATGTTTGTATATACTTTTTAAATATTGCTGTCAGACTATAAAACTTATAATGGAAATGGTAGATACGTTAGTCGTTGTTACTTTTAAGATTTTGAAGTTTATAAAACTTATTACTAAGCGAACCTCTTTGTATAACTAATAATATTTATAATTAATACGTATTTATCATTGTATTTATAGTTGTGAATATTTTTGCATTTTCGGGCAATCAATGCAAAAATATATCATAATATTATTTTAAGGTAGGTACATAAAGTTAAGTATCTTAATAATTGTGTAATAAAATTATTATCAAATGTTGTTTCATGGGATCACAAGCATAGAATAATAAAATAACCATTTTTTATTATAATTATCTACTTATAATAATCGCTTCAAATATCGTTGCAATAAAATTGTTGACCGTAGTTGGTTTCTAGTACGGATTTATAGTGGACGTATACCATTATATTGTTAGGATTTCATCGCGTAACTTCAATCTGGTAGTGTTATATTAGTAAGATAAAAATATTTATCTCTTATTAGATCGTAATGTCTTTCAAAATATTCATTATAATAATCAACAACTTGTTCGCTGTTTTAACATAATTATATAATTATAATCGTACTTTAATATAGTAGTGTTGTGATTCTAGAGTAGGTATACAGTAGAAATATACAATATACTTCATATTCCAATACATTAGCGTGTTCAAAAGTAATAAAAGTACTTCGTATATACTCCAAGTTTGGGTGTGATGTAGGTGTTTTATAGAAAACGTTTCAAAAAATTGTTCATATACCCACAAAGTTTTCTTGTTAGTAAGTTTTTAAATTTTAAATATTACTTTATTGCTTTTGTATGTATATTTTTGAACAATTTCGATGGTTATATGCCGTATACATTTATGTAATCGATCTAATATTTAAATAGAAGCATTATAATAAACAGCAAATGTATAGCTAAGTCCTGTACCAGCCATGACAGGTTCTTACTACACATTTGTTTTAAGCTAAATGTGTATTTTATTTGCGTTGTCCTATAAGAAAAACTTGACCTCGTCGGGTCAAAAAGATACAGATCTTTACATAAAATACTAGCTGCTCGCCCCGGCTTCGCACGGGTGGTACCTGGATAAAAAGTCTACCGATTTTGTGCAAACTTCACATAAACCATCTACTAAATAGTCTGAACAAAGTCTAAACATTTGGTTTGGATAGGTGAGTCCGTTCTTCAGTTATAAAATAGTGGCATTGATTTTTAGGGTTCCGTACCCAAAGGGTAAAAACGGGACCCTATTACTAAGACTTCGCTGGCCGTCTGTCTGTCCGTCTGTCTGTCACAGGGCTGTATTTCATGAACCGTGATAGCTAGACAGTTGAAATTTTCACAGATTATGTATTTCTATTGCTGCTCTAACAACAAATACTAAAAACAGAATAAAATAAATATTCAAGTGGGTCTTCCATACAACAAACGTGTTTTATTGCCGTTTTTTATAGATAATGGTTCGGAACCCTTCGTGCGCGAGTCCGATTCGCACTTGACCGTTTTTGTTATATACTAGCGGCCCGCCCGGGCTTCGCACGGGTGCAATGCTGATACTAAATATACTACAGAATGTCTTTATATAAAACGTTTTTTTTTCACAGCTTTTTTGTCATTAGACAATTATTGATGATTTTTTTTTCTCGAACGTTCGCGACCGGCCGAACTGCGCGTTTGACGCCTAGCTGCTAGGCCGGTCGCGAACGTTCGAGAATGTTCGTTCACAGAACACATAATATATGTTCGTTTTACGAAGCTACTCGCTAGGTGACTCGCTAGCCTCGACATGATTTCTGTGTAGCTTTAACCTTTAAGGTTGCACACGCGACGGAAGCTTAAAAAATGGAGTAACTTCTCCCGTTTTCCCAACATTTTCCTTCACTGCTCTGCTCCTATTGATTGCAGCGTGATAAAAAGTATACTATAACCAGCTCGGGAGTATGAAAAATAATTGTACCAAGTTTCGTTATAATCCGTCGAGTAGTTTTTGTTTCTATAACGGTTATACAGACAGACAGACAGACAGACAGACAGACAGACAGACAGACAGACAAAAATTTTACTGATTGCATTTTTGGCATCAGTATCGATCCCTAATCAACCCCTGATAGTTATTTTGGAAATATATTTCATGTACAGAATTGACCTCTCTACAGATTTATTATAAGTATAGATAAAGAACATTGATAAAAGTTTTGGTTAGGTAAGAGTACTTGAATATATAGGTAGTCGGAAAACTATTACATTACTATTACGAGTAGGTCCTTACAGAAAGGACAGACTTTTCAATTATTTGCATAGTCCCCTGGGACACGAGCGTAGGACGTAGGTATGTTAGGTAACCCTACTCTTAGCTCAGATCTTCAATATCTATGAATAGACTACTTGATTACGCAAAAATTTAAAAAAATATTACAAAAAGGTTCTAAACAAGGAGGCAATAGTCAACACCCATGCAATTAACGTTTTATAAATAAATTGTCAAAGCCAACCCGATGTTGGCAATTTAATTATCAAAACTGACATTTCAAACTATGTAAGATTACAAAACTGGTAAAAAAAAAACTAAAATAACAGAAAATTATATGTGTAACAGACTAGTATCCAATGAAAAAGGGAACTGAAGATGTTTAGGATAGGAAAACGGAGTGATATGAGACTTCCATCGCGTGTATGGCGGGAAAAACTGTGAGCTTCAACACAAGCTGCGTAAGTATCTCTTCTCACAAAGACTCTTCTACCACAGTAATTCTATCTTACAAAGGCGGGCGGGCACTCTTGTAGTTGTGATGTGTATAGACACATTAAACACGCGCTTTTGTATGCGTGATGATACAGAGTGCTACATACACAATCAAGACCTTCTTCGTGAGATAGAACCTATACAAGTATTAACTAGATAATCATCAATTTCTTCTCCTTTTCCCACTCTACATGAAGGCAACATTTTGACAACCTGTGAAGAAGGCGAAGAGGATTTGGCTTATGTTTTACCGGCCGCCTGCCTGACGCCAACCCTCTTTGGGAATTAACTAGATAAATATATTTTTTTCACTCTTTTAGAACCTATGCGACACCCACGCTGAGCAGCTCGCGCGATGGCTGAGCTGCAATGGCGAAGTGTGGGGCGTCGGTCCCACGGCAGTGTTCGCCAGCGCCGCTGCCCTGTTCCTCTTCAACGAGCTCGAAGCCACGTTATTCGTGGTGGGCGACCACGCCAATATATCCTTGCTGGAGAAGACCTTGGTTGTAAGCACAATATGAAATACTTTATTGAGAGCGCGTGTAACTGATCGTGACTTTCTGTGACCAAGGAAAGGCAGATAATATATGTATAGGTATTATACAGACTTTATAACTCTGCTGTGGACACGATATAGTCGGGTAAAAATAAAAACAGAAATGATGCTCATATCTGTACATTATAGATGAAGGTCACTCAAGGTCCTTGATAACATTTATTATGAAACACTACCATAGCTAGTGCAAAGATTTGAAAAAGTTTACGCCAAAATAGGCGGTTGGTAATGTACAAACTCGATCATCAATCGTGAACAAGCCAAAATATTGAATTAGGTAATAGGCGATACCTTTCAATTATCGATAAATGATTTCAGTCAACCATGGTGCTGGGGATGCTCGCGCTGATGATTCATCTCTGGGTCTGTTCAATGCGCTTCTTTCAGTATTATCTGGACACCCTCATTAAAGATGTGAGTTTAATTTCAACACATTATCAAGCCCTAAAAACAAACTGACTAGGTATAAGTATATTCGTTAGAACCAAATTGTCAGAAGTCCATTCAAAAATCCAATATACCATCACGACCTGATGTCATTTGAATAGCTCTACCGTTCGTGTGTTTATCGTTTGACCGGTTCTGTCGTGGTAATTCTTTCAGAGTCCAAGCATGCTCCTTGAGATGACGACCGCAGGCCTCCTCGGCGGCTCCTCCGACCTGGTGGCCCTCGGGCCGCTAACTAGATTCCTGCGCACGCAGCAGCCTCAGATCCACATCACTCTCTGCTGGTTCCTCTCGCTGTGCTACGCGGATTATGTGCGCAAGAACTACTGCCAGCGGTTCAATATGCCGTACTTGGAGCAGTGGTAGGTATCCAACTCCTATACGATTAGTTCCTGGTTCTGAGAGATTTTGTAAAGAGGTTTTGATGTATAATAACGCTATAACTCAACGTATTTGGATATACTCGTAGATAGACCTGGAATAGAATTTTCATGGATTTCCTACTTTCTAAATACAACGTCATATTGAAAAAAGGCGATATAACGTATAGATAGTAGAATCGATCTAAAAGTTTAATATAAAATAGTCTGTGTTTAAAAATGATACACACAATGCCTGGCGGGTGAGCCAGGCAAATACTACTATAACAAATAGGCTTGTTGTTGAGTTTTAGATTGTTCTACATGCATTGTCCTCTAATCAACCTTATTTGATATGTGTGTGCTGGTGGCGGCAGGCAGGCGGAGCTGCAGACGCGCGCGGCACGGACGGTGCGCTGCACCATGCGGCGCGTGCGCAGCTTCGTAGGTGGCGTGCATCGCCGCCTCACTGGCTTCGTGCCGGACCCTGATCCGAACACGTAATCACTACTCGTACTAACTTCTAAGACCTACATTACCCCCTAATGACTTTATATGAATACTGCAGGGATTCATGCCGACCTGGATAAAAAATAGGATCACGACTGTAATCGCCAAGAACAGTAGACATCCTCTCAGATCGCCCAGCCCAGATCCTTGAAGATGTTTAAAGGGCACGTCCAAACATTACATCTGACTCTTGATATTGATGAAATCTATCTAAAACTCATTATAAACCTTATTTGAAGCACAAAATCCTAATCATAGCTTCAGGCATAACGTTGTTCACTAGAGTGGGAGCGCGTCGCCCAAGAGAGAGGATTCCTCGGTGGAAGTCAGCGGAGCCGCATCCGGCGTGTCCGTGGAGGGGTGCTTACGAGGCACCCCGCGGTGCAGGGGGGGGCAGAGCCGCCAGGGCAAGGAGCTGTGCGTCCGGCTGCTCTCACAGTCAAGCGAGACGACTGTTGATGCGATTGAGAAACTCAGAAATTATATCCAGGTCAGCTTGGTAAAGTCTGTCTAATATTAAAACGAACGCCGCTCTAATGTATTTTCGCTCACATACAAAGTAGATGCAACACGTCTTATGAATTGGATGTTGTTATTGACCGTTCAAGTTTACAATAAAATCTACACATGCACACAAGTAAATGATGTCATAAGTTTTCCTCTCTCACATTGAAACAATTATGTTTGTGGAGAGGCGTTCATTTTAAGATTAGACAGACTCTACCTATTTACATTTTTATGACTTTTAATATGACAAAAGACCTAGATCTCCCGAATAACCACGACTATCTCATCAAAATTATTTTGCTTCACTATTATGTTGTCAGAAATTGATGACTACCATCTTTTTAATATTTATTATTTTTCAGACGAACCGATGCGCTTGCGTCCGTCCACAGAACCCCGGGTTCACTAGTTCTACCTCTACCACCCCAAAGGATACAGAGCCTTGAGGACTTCCCCTGGAGGAGCATGGCTGTACTGCCTCAGGAGTGAAGTGACAATAATTACAGTTTTTATAGTAAATTGTATGAAATAAAAATCTATTGCTAATGTCTTTGAAATTATATTGATTTGTCAGATGCTGCTGTTTTAATTTTTATTATTATACTACACCACAATCAATAACAATAGCCAAGTAGGAACTCAATTCAAGTCCTAAACTTAGTAAATCTTCTTGATCTTTGGACTCACCAATGTAGGCCTTGAATATGCCAACGCAAAGAACAGTTTTTTTCCTCTTTTCCCCTTAGCCCGAGAATGCAACCACTCCTTGGTAAAGGGATATTGTTGGCTTGACAACCAAACATGAATCGAGGGACACGACTTCACGACCATGTCAAGTCGAGTTTATCTCATAAACATAGGCATGACAAGGATTTTGGAATAATTGAAGAAACAATATTTTAATTTTTCTATGTTATTATTATATAGCTTACCGTTAGTAAAAATAATATTGTCTTCTCTTGCCTTCTTTTATTCCCTACGATTATCACTAGCGCTTTTTAAAACCCTAATCTATGGTTCGGTCAAATTGATTTGACAAAATTGACAAGATGTCATGATGTCATGCTGAAGTGTTGATTAAGATGACATAGAATTAAAATTTTGTAAATAAAAAAACTAAATTCAAACCAAATGCTGCCGATATTTGGATCAAGTTGATCTGCGATGTTGCGGACATTTAGCAAATTCTTTCACGAGGAAGGGTTTGAAGCAAGTACCTTTCTCCACTTTTTGTTATCATTACGACAGGAAAGTCGTGATGATAACTTCATACAAATAACTCTTTTTCCGCTGTGCTAACTCTTGTACCAATTCCTGAGCTTTATTTTTATAGCAACCCAAAAGGCAAGGTTTGATATTGCTTCTCAACTTTTCCAGCTTGTCGAATGGGCAAAATGCGGAGAAAGCTACATCACGGTAACGCCTACCGTGCTATGGGCGGTGGGCGCGGCAGCACTGGCGCAACGTCTTCTTACTGCTTTATTCAGGTTACTATGTCCTATTGACTTCCACCCACCATCGAAAAGAGACCGTAATCCGCAAGGTCCTCTTCTTATAATGTAAGTCATGGGTTGGTACTTAAGTACCTACTTGAAATCTATGTAAGACGTGAAGACGATCTGAAAACCTCTTTTTTAGCAGGAGGTTCATCTTTCGAAGAGTACCTATGTGGGAGCAAATCCTGCAGGTGAGTTTGTGATTGAGCATTTGATTCAGAATGGTTTCACTGAAATTGACTTGAGTTTCTGTCCGCAGAATTTACTGTTCATCTGGATGGTGATTTACAGCATGCATTTCTGGATGGTCCTAGTGAAGATTGTCAAAGCTTTTATCGAATATTGCTATGAGGATGTGAGTATTCTGTATCACATTTCTTAGTCTTGGAACACATTGTGAGCGGCCGAATCGAAAGACCACCTCGACTTTGCGTTATCAAGGTCCTAAGACGTAGACGGATGTGGTTTAGGATCATTCCATTCGTCATAATATTTCGGCTTTGTTCTGCTGTTGTATCTTTCGTTAGATGAGGTAGATAACTCCTTGGTGTCCAGCTGGATATTTAGATCATCAATATTATTATTATTAAACAACAGCCACGATGCATTTGCTCCTAGCTATAAACAAGTATTTTTATCCAGGCCTTCCCTGACCTCAGACCCCAGCCCACGCCAATCTTCCCTGAATCCATAGACAGTCAAAAGGTGATGCAGCAATGGGTGATATGGATGTGCGGCGCGGCGCCCTTAGCGGTCTACATCCACACGCGGCCACGGCCTGAGCCTCCGCCGATGATGATATGGTCTGTTCCGCCTGTTTTTGACATGTTTGATGAGGATGAGGATGAGGAGGAGCCGGAGCCACAGCCGTGTGGCCGATAAGGAATTAAACGTTGTTTTACTAAATCGTTGATTTTGTATGCTACTGCAAACAGGCATTCACAATCAAATCTAGAAGGAAGACTCATCATACTACAATTATCTGAACGACATAGACTTTTTTGGGCCCGATAGAAGCACTTCGGGACGAGGAGTCGATTGTATCCACAAAGCATGGTAGGGCCCATCTCCTTTATCATTTTGTTCTTTCACGTCTTCGCCATACTAGCTTGTCTGTTCCCAGGATTACTACAAACCCCTGGCAGCGACGCGAGATGGGTCCCTACGGGTACTATCTTAACCGGCCCCTCTCCGATCAGCAGCCTTCCACCACCGGTCCCCAGCAAATGCCTCTTCGGAGGGCATTCAGCGACTCCAACATACTCATCAAAGAACCGCCCAAAAGGAAACGACACTCTAAATCTATTTAGACTCTATCCGTAGAAAGTTTTGTGAAGATTGGGATTTTTAAGTGGTTTTATGATGTGAAAGTTTTGAACATTAAATATTATTATCCTTATACAAAGTTTTATTTACGGGTAGCTCATAAAACTCTGCCAAGCGTATAGACATAAAACATCGTAAGGAAACCAATTAGGTAGAACTGTAGTTATGCAATAAGAGGCGATTGGCTTACCTTTGTAAATGAAGACTCGCGCCAAACATCTTTGACGTGCCTTTGACTATCCCTTTTAGACAACTACAAGGGTCAGAACGCCCGAAGTGAGAGGATGACTACCTACCATACTTGGGAATTTCGTACAGTAGCCATAATACTATATCCCATTTATTGTTTCGGAAAAAATCCTAACCTCCTTTCCGACCAAGGAGTTTGATCATGCAATTTGACAGATAAAATCATCACCGGCCAGTATCCCCTTAAAACAAATACCTAGATCGCGCTGACGAAAACTCGCGCCTGTAGTACAAAAGATCTAGGAGGATAGCCGATCAGCATACTAACCTTGCGTAGGGTATACCGCGATCAGGAAGGCGGTTGCCCCGGGCCGACTCCGGCCATTGCACTTCGGCCGGGGGGAGTCGGTCTGTGACTTTCTTTCGGGATTGTCGTGCGTTAAATTTTTGCTAGTTGGACGTGCGTGCTGCGCAGTCCACAGGAAACCTATCATGATCTTTATACCCTAGATTACTCATCGACTCCATTAAGCATCACTTGTTGCAAATATAATAACGTCTTCCGCTGTTACATTATTCTATTTTCGATTTATTGCTATGCTAGATTTACACTCTCGCCTCGTGTTTCGTCTCGTGTCTCGGCTCGCACCTCGCGTGATCGATAGTAAGCCTTATCCACATTCGCGCGCGGATCGCGCGCGAAGCCGCGAACATCCCGCGAACTGTGAGTGTAGATTGGATTCGCATATTCTTCGCGGGTTCGCGCCTCGTTCCCCGAAAATTGTCGGTATTTTGTCCCGCGACAAAGGGCTCGCGGGCCGCGAACTTGGCGCGAACTTGTCTTGGCTACATATTCGCAGGCCGCTCAGTCGTGCATCGTCGGTGGATAATTAACATCCACCATCTTCTTCTTCTGCGCTTCTTTTTATCTAGCTTGTGCTTGACAGAAGCGTAGCTATAAATAGCTAATGCGCAAAGAAGTCCCGCAGCAGCAATTTCGGGGTCCATCGTGGTCGAGTGCGCGAACTATACTGTGAACCTAGCGTGAATGTGTAGCCGACGTCGTACGCGCGAGATTTCGCGCACGATTCACGGCGCGACTTCACGCCGTGAATCTCGCGGGAGTCTGGAGGCCGCTGTAAAGGAGGCGCGTGGCCCACGAGCGTCTTTTCACACTCTCGTCACGTGGTTCGACTCGTACGCGAGTGTAAATCTAATATTATAGTTACCTTCCTATCTGGCAACTTGTGCTGTAGGTTATGGGTTTGATTCCCACCCAGGACGAATGTATGATGAACATAGATGTTTGTTTTGAGTCTGGGTATTATAATGTACTAGCGACCCGCCCCGGCTTCGCACGGGTAGCATGTTATTATACATATAAACCTTCCTCCTGAATTACTCTATCTATTAAAAAAAACCGCATCAAAATCCGTTGTGTAGTTTTAAAGATACAAGCAAACATACATACATACAGACGCGGGAAGCGGAAAGCGACTTTGCTTTATACTATGTAGTGATTATGTATACATTATGTATTTACAAAACAATTGATAAGAATATTATCACTAGTAAAAGTTGGGAATCATTTGGAACTAGATGGCGCTGTGTCCACCAATATTTATTGACAAAATTAAAGAAATATATAAATATTAAATACATTTATTAGCCTGTACTAACCAATGACAATTCAACCGGACACGCTTCGGCGGTAACGTTTGGAAGAGAAATAACAAGACAATTTATAAAAAATAAAAGGCACATTTTTCAAGACCTCACAAATAGCCTTATTTCTACAATCAAAGAAATTGATTGTTTTCCAATTAATTATACTTTTATTTTTGTATAATAACAGTTCTATGACAGATTATTAGCATTTCCTTAGATCTGAGCTGTTCTGGTTGGAAGCTTCGCGAAGCCTCGTTTCAGAAACTTTGAGGAAAAATCAGCGAAGACCGATCGATCACTCGACTTGCCCATCACCAACGGCCATTCGCCTACGTAGGCCTAGACTACTTCGGCCCCTATCGTGTCACCGTAGGATGACGACATGAAAAAACCGGCCAAATGCGAGTCGGACTCGCGCACGAAGGGTTCCGTACCATTATCTATAAATATGGCAAAAAAAAAATATGTTTGTTGTATGGGAGCTCCCCTTAAATATTTATTTTATTCTGTTTTTAGTATTTGTTGTTAGAGCAGCAACAGAAATACATAATCTGTGAAAATTTCAACTGTCTAGCTATCACGGTTCATGAGATACAGACCTGTGACAGATAGACGGACAATCATCATCTTAGTAATAGGGTCCCGTTTTTACCCTTTGGGTACGGAACCCTAAAAAGGTATGTTGCCTTATTTACTTGCTTACCGACATGCGCAATCCATTTAGAGGTGGCTGGATCACTGAGCGCAGATAGCGCTATAATGGCTCTGCGCCGTATGAAGGCGAAGCGAGGATGTCTTACCGAAATACACAGATTGTTTTGTATTTTTCCTCAAAGAACCACGAAAACGAAGCTTCGCGAAGCTTACAATCAGAACATGAGCTTACTATAATACTAACTAAGTTGGTGCTATGTTTCCTCAGTAGATGCTTTTTTCTTTACGTCGAAACTCTTCAGTGGGTCGTTTTGGCGAGCCTGTGAACAAATAATAGCATTAAATTAAAATTATACCTATGTCACTTTGCCCTCGAAGATTACATGTTTCATTCTGTTTTCATGTGCATCTCCAACATAAAAAAGTTAAACATAATTTTATTAAGAAATAAAATAAAACCGGCCAAGTGCGAGTCGGACTCGCGCACGAAGGGTTCCGAACTATAAGCAGCCCTGTGACAGACAGACGGACAGCGAAGTCTTAGTAATAGGGTCCCGTTTTTACCCTTTGGGTACGGAACCCTAAAAAAAGAAAGAGTCAACTCACCTGATACTTATGCCTTTTCTTGCTTCCAAAGTTCTGTTTCCTCTTCTTCGCTGGCGCCGGCGCCCCCGTATCCTGTTCCTCTTCTACCGTACCCTCACTCCTCAGAGCCGCTGGTAGCAAATACTCTGGCACATTCGACAAATGTTGTTGGACTCTTACAGTGTGGAGCGCCTTGTCCCGTCTGAGAGCTACGAGGTCCGAAGGATTCTCTTCGAAGTATCCCTGGAAGGTAGTGATGGTTAGACACAAGTAGGTAGTGGTTGGTGGGTAGTGAGCGGAGGTGGGTTCAGTGAGAAGATTAGTCGTTCATCAGATACATTCATAAATGCTATGTAAGTTGGGTTCATCATTGGATTTATAGATTTCGACGAAGTTTGAAAAGGTTGGATAGTTTGTCGCTGTTGGGTTTTAGTCTGCGATAGGTCAGGGGCCAGGTATAGTGGCCCTTATAGAACTACTAGCCGACCCGTGACAGACGTTGTCCTGTCAAATATCAATAATCGAATAGAAAAGACTAAATGTTTTAAGTCTGTGATATCAGATTTGTTGCACACCAGCGCCATCTATGCAGAAATTATCCTTTTTGCGTTTTTTATCGTTTTGGGGATGTTTTTAACATTTTACAGTAGTCTATTGTTTATTCGGGCATTATATCTACATCTACAGCAAATTTCAACTTAATCCGTTTTGTCGTTTAGGCCTGATTGAGTAACAAACATACATACAAACTCACAAAATTTCGCATTTATAATATTACTAGCGACCCGCCCCGGCTTCGCACGGGTAGCATGTTATTATACATATAAACCTTCCTCCTGAATCACTCTTATCTATTAAAAAAACCGCATCAAAATCCGTTGTGTAGTTTTAAAGATATAAGCAAACATACATACGTACGCGGGAAGCGGAAAGCGACTTTGCTTTATACTATGTAGTGATTAGGATTAGGATACAATATTGGAACTTAATTAATAATATAGAGAAGTATAATCCGCAACTTGGTTTAACTTAGTCATCCTACCTTAGCATAACCCTACAAGCAGATCTATAGACTTTCAGTTAGTAAGAACACACTAAACCTTTTAAATTAGAATAAATATTAGTTTCATATACCTGTAGTTTCTTGCAGTTGATCAGCTCCTGTTTAATTTCCTTGAGCCGTGCCTCCCGAACTGCGATCCGTGTGACAGCGCGCCATGCGTCACGAGAGCGGTAACGGAAACCTTCCACCTCTTCAAGCGCGAACTCGTATTTCCTAAAGAAATATTGATTGAAACATATTTATATGTTTTACTAGCAAGGCACAGGCTAAGTATATTCCAAGCTTTATCGAAATCCGCAACAAAACAACAAATGATCAAGCAACAAACATCCTCACAAACTTTCGAATTTATAATATTAGTAACTAGCGACCCGCCCCGGCTTCGCACGGGTAGCATGTTATTATACATATAAACCTTCCTCCTGAATCACTCTATCTATTAAAAAAAACCGCATCAAAATCCGTTGTGTAGTTTTAAAGATATAAGCAAACATACATACATATTACATACAGACGCGGGAAGCGGAAAGCGACTTTGCTTTATACTATGTAGTGATATCAATACAAGTAATAATTGCATTTTGGTCAAGTGCATGCCGGCCTCTCGCGATCCTGGTTCTGTACCAAAACAAAATACAATGACAGTTCTATTGAGAAACTATGATACTGTAGCCGTTGTGGTGAAAGGTGAAAAAATGCGCTTTACCGTATTTTTTTGTGCACAATTGTGTATAGTACTTACTGTAGTACTTTCTGCCCTCCAAATCCCTTGGACAAGTGTGTTTCAATGGCATCCATGAGAGGCTTCTCTCGTATCGACACGAATGTCAATACTGATCCCTGTAACAAATATAAATCATGATATAATTCAAGGCATGCCGACCGGCTGCGCCAAGAAATAAATATATACACCTCTTGCGTTACTGAGCAACTGATCTTTCAACACACAGCCTAACCCACTGGTCCTAGAATCTTAAAATTTGAAAAGTGTATTCTTTTTACTGTGTAGGGGTGCACTTAGGCCCTCTTAAGAGTGCTCTTAGGGTGCAGTGGAGGGTTAAGTCTGTTAGAAAATAACTTCACGTGAAGAAAACTGCAAGGGTCTCCACTAGTATTGTATAAAATTGTAGGAACTTCGCGAATATACTAAATATTATTTAATTTAAAATCTGTATTTTTTTTTAAATAATACTAGCTTAATTATTGGAGTACGAGTAAATACGTACTTGGTTGTTTCCTCTAGCAGTGCGACCGGCTCTGTGGACATAAGAGTTAACATCGAGCGGTGCGTCGAAGTTGATCACATTGGAAACGTGCTGAAAGTCTATACCACGCGATACACCGGATTCTTTGTCCCTCTTTCTTTTTGATGTTTGCTGAAATATAAGATACATTCATTAATTTATTTATGTACAAGACAAGATTTAACATTGCAAGTGTCTTTTTAGGGTTCCGTACCCAAAGGGTAAAAACGGTACCCTGTCTGTCTGTCTGTCTGTCTGTCTGTCCATCTGTCTGTCACAGGGCTGTATCTCATGAACCGTGAAATTTTCACAGATGATGTATGATGATGAAAGATATATTTTCTATGGGATTATTGAATATTAAACTAAGTTACTACTTTAATATTTAACAGTGGTTAATAAATACCTTTTTCTTCTTACTCCTCTCTTCAATAGGCAGTATTCCTCCATCAGGTTTCTCCAGTGCCTTCTCATCTGAGGCTATGATGATCTGGTATCGGCCTCGATTGAATTGATCAACAGAGAGACACCTGACGGCCGCTGGTAGCTCTGAGTTCAGAACGCAAGAGCTGATTTTAAACTGCTCTAGGTAAAGTTTTAATCTGAAATAAAGTTTAGTTAGATAGTTTAGTTTGCTTAGTTAGGGACGACGATTTGAGAAAAGTTTTTTTGAATGAAAGATTCAAGGACAAATTCGGAAAAACTGAAGGTGATATTTTTATGGTAATATTAGCTATGTCAGTTTGTATGAAAATTGACTAATCAGTGATAAGTGTGTCCCAAAAAGTTATGTACTTAAAAATTTGGTGCAATGTAGATGGGCATTAACATTGATATAAGTGGAGACTTACTTGTAACACCTATCCACGGTCCGGACAAATATAATAGTCTTTCCTCTGATCAAGTTCAGCTTCAACAATGCATATAATATTGCTGCTTTGTCATCCTCCTCAGCAAACAAATGGTAGTGCTGTAGTTGTGATGACGGAGCCAGTTCTGGTTCCTCTAGTTTGAGGGTCACAGGGTTCCGAAGAGCTATTTTCTTGAGACTCAAAACATCTTCCGATAAGGTCGCTGATGCTAGCACTGCTTGATAGATTTTCGGCATGTGACTGTTGGAACATAATTTTTGATTAATGTTACTGACAATTTACGCTAACAATTTAAAAAAACAGGATTACGTAATCTTTTATTGTAATGCAAGACTCTAGCATGTTCCAGATGCTGCTAGGCTATTTTATATTACTGATATAATAAATCCGAAAGTTTGTGAGGATTTGGATTTGTGAGTGACCAAACGGATTTGGATGAAATTTGGAATAGAAGTACATAGCTTATGAAATAGCATAATTATGCCTATATGCTATTCCAGGGCATAAGCAAATACTTTTATCCAGGTACCATGCAAGCGAAGCCACTTAGGGAACCTAGTACCATCATAATTCTTAGATGTAGTCTCGTGGATAGGATACAATAAGTTCATAAAACTTTTAAGTTACCCCAACAACTCTTTGATTTCATCTTCATAACCGAAAGAGAATATTAAATCTGCCTCATCAACCACCATCACAGCCAGGTCATCTTTCAACCTCATGTTATTCTCTTTTAAATGTGCCAAAGCTCTTGATGGAGTGGAAACTACGATATCAGGTTTATCGGAGAGAAGAGACTTTTGTATCTGTGTATCGCCACTGGATGATATATCAATATATCTGACTTCTCGGGCACATTTTATTGTTAGATCTCCAATAACTGATGCAATCTGGAAAAAGGTAATAAGGTAAGTAGATAAGTAAGTAGGTATTTCTGATAATATTATTTTTGTGGCATGCCAACTTTGTACCCTTATTAACACTTAGGTTGGCTGGTAGGCATCTGAAGAAAAGATCTACATTTTAAGAATCTAGATTTCTAGAATCTACTCTTGGAATTAATACTTCTTTTGTTGATTTATTTTTGTTAAAATAATTGTTTATTTTCTATGTTAGTTTAAAGACTTACTGAGTCACTTATTGATATAGTTAAAAATTATATATATTACAACACAAATTGTTTTTAAACAATTTTATATTGAAAGATTTAGTAAAAAACTAATACTTTACCTGCCCACACAATTCTTTACTTGGTGACAGTATCAGTGCTCTGATACTCTGACTTGAAGTTGTATTCTTGAGGTTCAATATTTTCTGAATTACAGGTATTGAGAATGCAGCAGTCTTGCCAGAGCCAGTTCGGGCCCTCATTAGCACATCCTTCCCTTCAAGGAGCAGTGGTATGGCAGTCTCTTGGATTAACGTAGGTTCCGACCAAGCTAGTTGAGATATGGCCTGAAAGATAAAAAAGATTGATGCAAAACGTGTTGTTTATTTGTTTTTTTTTACATCGCACAAGGAGTCAAACCCAGGTTAGCTCCAGACCATGACTTCCTAATCTTTGGAGAAAGATTTGAGCTTATTATGGTACGATGGAGATAAATAAACTGATAAATAAATTACCTTCAGAATACGGTCGTCCAATTCCATTTCGTGAAACATAACCTTTTTTTCCTCCCCCATGATCGGAATGTTAAAAAAAGGCAGGAAAAAGTATAAATTGATAATATTCTCCTGAAAACGCAGCACCGCAAAGCATAAGCAAAATAAAATGCGTTTATTGTTCAATAATAATTCAACGTGCTCAAAACACGCATTTCTTTCGCACAAAAGAACGAACTTTTTACGAAAGTGAATGAACATAAACATAATATCTTAATGAGGGTTGACATGGTCATGTCAATGTCAGTGTCAAAGTGATGAATGAATGACCATTTGTTGCAAGGTAACAAGCACAACGCACAACCAAGCAATTATTAATATAAAAAACTTCCAAACTGGTAAAATAAAGTTACCTAATTTCAGCCTTCTTTCGAAACCGAAAATAAGTTGAGAGTATTATTGGCATTGGTTGGTCTAATGAAATTGATGCAAATACATAAATATTAGAACGCGATTACTCAATCGTAAATAGTTTCTGATATAGGTATTGTTCATACGAGCGAGCTATCTATATAATAATTGAGTGTCCCAATGTACGCTCGCCCGATTATAATTGTTAGCTTAGCGTTGTTCTTATGAGAGAAACTGAAAAACTGAGATACTCTATAAGTAATATCAATGTATGTACAATGATATTATGTAATATCATAATATCATTGTACCAACTGGAACAATAAATGAATATGAATATGATCATTTTTGAACATCTACGAAGATAATTATATAAATAAAATAGATGTCCTTTATTTTTGTTTACTATATAGTTACACCTACCTACCTATTTTGCTTCAATATTCTCGCGATAATCGCATTTTAATTCTGGTTTAACAATAAAAACGGAAGCATTTTGGTAGTTTTACAATAATTGTTTTTTCGTTACAACACAACACCAGCTGACGAATGAATTGGGCGAGTTCCATACTTTGCTACAGCATTGTAGGGTAGGAATGTCTGAATCTGAAAAAAAAATCGATTATCATTTATTTTATCGGTATAATCGATCTAAGAATTTCTCTGTTTGTATATTGTTATCTTCTTGTATTGTCTTACTTCTTACCTGGGATAAAGTCAGGTCTGTTGCGACTATCAAACAAGTGCATTTGAGCATTTGTAACGCATCTATGAAAATGTAAGGCGCCGTTTTGAGCTCTAACATCGGCCGCATGCGTTTGTCACAAGTTTTGCTATACATTGTAACAGTCTTAACAGTCGTAGTGTATCGCATGTTCTATCGAAACAGCAGTATGTCGTAAAACCACCATAAAAACAATTTATAACATAAAATACCAAATTGTTGCATTTGATCCAGCTATAGGTTTTAAAAACAGGACAGAAAAAATATATACAATTTTATACAAACTACTGTGCCACCAAACAAGACATTTACATAATAATAATATTGATTCATGTTTATCGATACTTTTTTCATTTGACATCGATATCTCACGATAATCGAACGAACTGTCCATCCATACATCATTCATTTTTCATTGTTGGTTTGGTAATCTATTCGTTTATAGCATCCCTATGGATTGCATTTTTCATTAAAAACACACACAGCTAAATTTACCCATTTTCATTGGATCTTGATGGATTTTGCGTGATTTAGCATCAAAGTTTGTTCAAAACTAACAGTAAATTGCGTTTCCAACAACATGGTTAGCCCGGGGATAACCGCAATATTTATGACAGATCGCAGTTCATTGCCTTTTATGTAAAACTTGAAATGGTGTTTCTTCCGTGAGTGGCCGAATTATTCAGTGACTTATGCGCGTATTGTGATTGTGGATATAGTGTCGTGTATGGTGCGTCAAAATGTCGAATTCCACAGCACAAGTGTTGATGAGGAAGGGGAAAAGAGGAGCAGCTGCGTACATACACGCGGACTGCGCTAGTGGGGCCCCGCAGCACTTGGGCCCTGTGTTGGACGTCCTGCTGAACCCTAGCAAGGCCATCGACGAATGGGAGACCATAGACTGGTGCCGGTGGCTGCTGGCCGGCGGGAGGACTCCCGACGAATTTGCAGCTATTGGTGAGTTTATAACTGTAATATTTTGCTTCTCCCTTTGTAGGTTATAGGTATTGTTTATTGAGGCTCTAGGGATCTCACAAAGAATTAATGGCAAAATATTTGCACATAATAATGTTTTCAGTTACTCTGGCCTTCCATTGTATATGTCAAGGTGTTGATAGCATAAGTACCTACTTTGTTATTGCGTTTTTATTTTACCTTGTTTTCTGCTGTTGATGTAGAGCTTGTTTTTGTCATTATCAACAGTCAATTTATCCAGAAACTAGCAAAATTGAGTTGGTACATGCAATTTTAATTTGTTTCCTTATTTTAATCGCATCTGTATGTTTGTAACATGCAAATAAGCTGATAGATGTAGGTATTGTTTCAACTTTGTAATCAAAAAGAGGAAGCATGCTGGAAAGGGCGGAAAGATCTACATCAATTACATCGACAAGAGCACAGCGCTTATATTATAAGATAAGACAATAATTAAATCTCATGATATTATATAAACTAAAGTATCTGACAGCAATACCATACTTAGGTAAAATAATTATAAAAAAGTACCAAAATATAATTTTGATTGAACACTAAAAAGTTGCCTATATCCATCCCAAGACTAAGCTATCTCTATATGAAATTTCATCACAATCCGTCCAGAAGTTTTTCCGTGATAATGTCACAGACAGACAGACAAAGTTACTTTTATATAGAAGGCCAGGTCAAGAGTACTCTAAACCGACGAGCAAGCATGAGGAATGTGATGGGAGTGAATGAAGCTAAAGAAGTATATCAGGATTGTAGCAAGTAGAAAGCCGTGATCTCTGCCAACCCAGTTGTGTCTTTATGATTTTGTGTTTTAATATTACGCATAGTATGAAAGATTGTGACTTTGTATGTTAATAGTTCAGTCATAGTGTTTGTATGTTAATAGTTATATTGTAATTGCTAAACATACTTAGTTAAGAAACCTGAAGAATAAATAAACAGTTTCAAGAAAAATAAAAGCTGACTAAAAAAATTGTGCAAATATTCACTGTTTTTCATGAACTTTTGCTGAAGTTCTTTATTTAATTTGGTTTACTTTATTATTATTTTTCTTGTTAGTGGAGCTACATAGCATGTACGAAAATAACCGTTAAAAAAATAATAGGCACCAGGCCTTGTTTGTTGCCTGATTATTCTAGCTTGGTCTTTTCTGTTATTAGGTCCTCGCACACCATTCAACATTTCACACAATTTTTTTTACTAAATCATTTGATTGGAAATATAATCTAGGGGGGGTTATAGCCGTAGCAGCAAATGTGTAAATCTGCCACTGATTAAGTGTATAATGTATTTAAACATAAAAAAACATACATTCATTTCATTATTTCATCACAAATTTTATCAGTTATCCCATATTACAAGTTTTGATTATTTTGGGGTTCAAAGTTCAGTAATTTCTAAGATTACTATGAACCCATAAACAGAACAAGCAAAGTCAAAGTAGGTAATACTTAATACCATCTAGCTTAAGATGAATACATTTTTTTTCATGAATGCAGAATCGTTTTTTCTCAATAACTGCAAAACATACTGTTTTTTTTTTGACAAAGATAACTTAAGGATTTTATAATCTAGATAAATTATGGACAGAAACACGATTGGTGAAACTTTTTTTCGATAGATATATTTTCCAATGTTGGCTCTTCAAAAACACTAATTTCGTTTTTATTCAGAACTATGAATAGCTAAACAGTTAATTTTTAAATAATTCGTTCGATAATCTTACTAGCTAGATAAATGAAAGACAGTTTCTTTATGAGTTTGATGGTTAATAAGATAATGCGGTTTTATTAATTTTTCCGTCTTATATGGGTTAGACTCAGTTTATACAAAGCATCACCTTGATATAAAAAAAGTTAATAAATGTTATAGTGATATTTAACGCGATCTAGCTTAAACTATTAATGCATATAAAATAATACGCCATCATTATGCCGCGCGCAAGAGGTCAGTAGGGCGACGGCATCAAACTGAATTTTTCGCCACCTGCCTCGTGTCTTGAACGCCCCGGCACTTGTCTCGCATATGACCTGAATGCAGAATAACCACTTATAACCATGCAGGTATAGTCGTAACAAAATTGTAATATTCAAGTAAATATTAACAATATAATAACAAATAAATAACATCTAATACTAATATATTACCGTGTAGCCGTGTTGGCCGAGTGGGAGGTAACTCGACTTTCAATCTAAAGGTCGTTCGAATACAGGCGTGTATCGAAAAATGTATCGCATTAAAACAGGTGCTTAGAACGGTGAAGGAAACCAGTTAGTATTGTTATAAGCGGCGATGGGCTTGCAACCTGAAACGTATGGCATGCTAACTACTGCAAAATGTAGGCATTTGCCAAATATAATTTTCTAAACGTGCCTCTGACTACCCCCACTAGATATATTCAAAGGATTTAAGCGCCTGGAGATCTGAGAGGATGTCTACCGTACTTGGGGATTACAGTCGTGATCCTATTTATTTATTTTTTTACTAATATCTTACAGAATATTTACAAAATACATAAGGAGCCATCTAAAGACCGTTGCAAAGTCTATAGGTAGCTCAACTGATCCAGATCACTACCAGTCGGAAGCGATCCCAAGATACTGGCGGCATTGCCACGCTGGATGGCAATGCAGATTCGTTGTGCAATTGTTACTTAATTAAAAAAAAAAATAGGATCACGACTGTAATCCCTAAGTAAGGTAGACATCCTCTCAGATCTCCAGACGCTTAGATCCTTTGAAGATGTCTAGTGGGGGTAGTCAGAGGCACGTCCAAACATTATATTTGGCACATGCCCACCATTTGCAGTATTAGTTAGAATTCCATACGTAACAGGTTGCAAGCCCCTCGCCGCTTATAACAATACTAACTAGTTTCCTCACGATGTTTTCCTTCACCGTTTTGAGCACGTGTTTTTAATGCGCATATAAATTTTTCGAACAGAAAAATCCATTGATGCACGCCGGGATTCGAACCAACGACCTTCAGATTGAAAGTCGAGGTACCTCCCACTCGGCCATTACGGCATTTTGTTAATTATCTATCATCGTAATATAAAAAAATCCTGCTTCGTGGCTTGAAAGCCGGCACTTGTCTCGCATATGACCTGTATGCAGACCAAGCCCACTTATAACTATGCAGTGGAACATTAACTATGTTGTGGAAGTTATAACTTTACAAGTAAACAAGCTGACCCGGCGAACTTCGTATCGCTTTAGAATTAACAAATGCTGTGTTAAGTTCCCGTTCCCGTTCCTGTTTTCCTGCTTTTCTCTTGAAATTTTTCCTGAATTTTCTTTGCTATAAACCTCACGGAGCCCGAGACCTTTCCAACGAATACAAAACCGGTTCGTGCGTTCTGGAGTTATAGCGTCAGGAAGGAAAACCCGACTTATTTTTATATTATATCACTACATAGTATAAAGCAAAGTCGCTTTCCGCTTCCCGCGTCTGTATGTAATATGTATGTATGTATGTTTGCTTATATCTTTAAAACTACACAACGGATTTTGATGCGGTTTTTTTTAATAGATAGAGTGATTCAGGAGGAAGGTTTATATGTATAATACATGCATAATATAGTAGAGAAACACTGATAATTTTAGAGGTTTCTAATGTGATGTCGTAAATAAACACATTTTTTTGCGCTTACATTGCACGAGATATATCAAAATAATGTACTACAGTATTGTACACCTTAAAAAAAGTAAAAAAAGTCTACGATGGTATTAGAAATGTCTTACGCACAGCGAAGCGGGCACGGGTCAGCTAGTTATAGATATAGAAGATATTCAATGAACTTACCTACATCTAAGTAGGTATTATTTATCTGCAGTAATCACTACATAGTATAAAGCAAAGTCGCTTTCCGCTTCCCGCGTCTGTATGTATGTTTGCTTATATCTTTAAAACTACACAACGGATTTTGATGCGGTTTTTTTTAATAGATAGAGTGATTCAAGAGGAAGGTTTATATGTATTAAACCCGTGCGAAGCCGGGGCGGGTCGCTAGTAATATTATAAATCTGAAAGTTTGCGAGGATGTTTGGATGTTTGTGGCTCAATCACGACTGAACGGATTTATATGATACCTAAGTACTTGGAATTACATAGCCTATGCCCTAAAATAAGCTACTTTTTATCCAGGCGTTAGAAGCCGCGGTTGGAAGCTAGTCTTCTATTTAATAATACAATTTAATTGCTGTTTGTTGGTAGGCGCGTATCATACTTAAGAACGGCTGGTCCGATTTGGATTTTATTTTTTAGTTGTGTTCGTAATTACCAGGAAAAAATATGAATTGCTGCTCGAAAAATAGTTGAAAGTGCTTTTTTCTATAGGATTATTGTTTGGACAAGACACGTCTGTCGGTTCAGCTAGTTTGTTTATATATTTCCTACCTAGGTGGGTACTTGACTCGACGAACGCTAATAGGTTGTTATGACCTTGTTGCAAAATAACGAGGTCCTTGACTCGTAACATCTTAAAAAGTATTTCTTGGCGACAAAAATAAAAATCGTCAGTTAACGACTTTGTCACAGGAATGAAGATTTAGATGTTATTATCGTAATAATTAGATATTTGTTGTAGATGCAAAAGTTTGAATGTAGATAAAATAAATAAATAATTCTCTCTGTTTTTTTTGTTATTTAAACACTGAACAGCTGAACCGATTTCAATAAAACTTGGTAGTATGACCTGTTTTGCAAGGTAGGTACTTTTTATATGAGGTATAGTCAGAAGCGCGTTCAAACATAATATTTTTGCGTGACGTGACAGGTTGCGAGCCCATCGCCGCTCATAAGAATACCTAGTACCTACTAACTGTTTTCCTTACGATGTTTATCCTTCTGCGATTTTTATGCGCAAATATTTTTTTTTAAGAAAAATCTTGTTCTTGGATTCCAATCCACGACCTATAGATTGAAAGTCGAGGTAGGTACCCACTCGGCTAACACGGATTGATACCAGATCGGTATCCTATTGGAACAGGCAGGGCATTACTGCACATCGACGAAGCAGACTGATTTGCCACCATCAGTCTCGATTCTCGAAGCTTCCTGAAGACCTGGTCACTGATAATGCACACGCGACAACGAAAGAACCAGTGACACGAATAAGACACTCATACGAATCAGGAATCGTGTATTGAATAAAAGATACGGCTCATGTCATGAGTCATGACTAAGCCAGGGCACAAGCTTCAACAGCCTTTTTGGTGTTCGCACAGAGCTGGTAATCCGCCCATTTTGAGACGAGGTCGCAGCCGTGCCGGGTGCATTGACTCTGGTGCGTTTTGTATCGGCGGGTGTTATTCACCGGCCGTGGCGTGCGTCGACCTCGGCCAGCTGATCGCGGACACGTGCCGTCTCTACACTCTATGGCTCTTTGTTACTAGAATTGTGCAGAAAAACTGCCTGGTTATAACTCCACTTAATTAGTGATCAACTACCTGCGAGTACCTAGCCAGACAGGTATGTTGCATTGCAACATTGCACTGTGACAAATGTAGTCGCATATTATTTTTATTATGTAGTTAAACATCACGTATTAATCGCAGCGTATTCGTATTAGGTGGGTACATGTCGTATTAGTAAACTATTCTACATATTATATTTTGAGAAGTGATATTGTCACTTGTTTGGAGTAGTTTTTATATTGTCATCGACTGGCATCTATTTTAAGGTTCTGGCGTCGATTATGTCATTTTAGTTGCAATAAATCTCAATATAATCGAGTAGGTAAAAATGGCGGCTGTACCCATTCATTTGCAGTCGCTTACAAACCTTGAGCTTGAAATGCAACTAGAACTAATTTTGACATGATATTTCCAGCTTTAAATAGAAGCTGATTGAACATAATTTACGGAATTGAGGAGCTGAACTCAACTTCATCAACCAGGCTTGACACTGTCCGTACTCCTCCCACATACATCCGCATATAATAAGTTTTATGTTGTGGACTTCCTCACAAAATATTATATAATTTTAAGGAATAGAAACAACCTCGTTTTGTATCATACTGCCGTCCGATCACTAAAAGGCCGTTATGTAACATTTGATTTTGACACGGGTCTTTATCATTTGATTTTGACACGGGTCTTTATCACGTAATTACCTTTAATTTACTTTCCCGACGTTTCGGCTATGTTACAAACACCATGGTCGCGGGGCAGACCATGATGACCGCGACCATGGTCGTTTAGTGATCGGACGGCAGCATAGCCATATAGGTACCTATTTTATTATCTTTGTCTGGATGAACCAGTTGCTCAACTCATCTGAAAGGTTTCGCGGTCAAACTGGCTTTTGAACTACGTCAGAGAATATTGCTAATATAGGCATAATACCTTGTCATCATGGCTAGTATCGTAAAAACAAAGTTTTTCAAATAAATGATATCTAAATTCAAACTGTTCACCTTCAGCTTAGTTGTATCGGTAAAGCTGTAAACCATATGAGTAATACGGATATCCTGGTATGTAAGCACTAAAATATATTCTGCCCCCGTCACGGCTGGCTAAGTTACAAGTGCATGTCAATTAAACAAGCCCCTAAGACAAGGTTCGACTAACTAATTGATTAGCCCTAGGCTAAGAAACCGTCTCGGTAATAACCGAGAGCTGGATGCATAGTAAAGTATACGAACTCATAATATAAACGTTTGATAAAAAACGCAAATGTTAATGCATGTAATCATGCAACTTGACCAAGAAGTATGCGCTTTGTGGGGGCGCGGCGCTTACTAAGAGTAAATCATTTTTAGCAACTTTGTTTCAACCTGGTTATTTCAGCGCAACAGAAACAAGACCAAAGTAAGAACTACAAATTCGAAAACACTTGTGGGAAGCGGTTGCAATATTATGAAAAACCGGCCAAGGGCGAGTCGGACTCGCGCAAAAATCACGTTTGTTGTATGGGAGCTACTTAAAAGTTTTATTCTGTTTTTAGTATTTGTTGTTATAGCGGCAACAGAAATACGTCATCTGTGAAAATTCAACTGTCTAGCTATCACGGTTCATGAGATACAGCCTTGTGACAGACAGCCAGAGAGCGGATTCTAAGTAATAGGGTCCCGTTTTTACCCTTTGGGTACGGAACCCTAAAAACTATCCTATGATGCCTTATTGCGTAAGTTATCGGCTTCAACTGTCCAAATACCATTATGTATCTGTCAAAAGACTAGCAAACTAACTTCCAAACTTTCGCAATAATAATTTTGTTATGACATATTATTTTGTGAAGTTGTTTGCGTAGATTTCCTAGCAGGGCAGGGCAGGGCAATAACGCTATGAGTATCGACGGTGCATAGATAGTGCGCAGTGGCTACGTGGGGCACGAGATTATTGATGCGTTTCTGCTGACGAGTCGTTGCGTAATGTGTTACTACCTGCTAATTGACTGGGTTAGCTGGGTTAGCTGGGTTACCAGCGATCGTGGCAACGGAAAGTTGTTTTAAAGTGTTTGCTGTTGGTTTAGCTATCGTGTCGCTGAATTGTAAATTTCCTTGTTTTCACGCTTCTCGTCTGACCGTTTGCCATCTCGCGCTTCTTTCCAAGAGGGAACTTTTTCTCTTTAGCTTAATTTGCTCTCATCACATTTTTATTGCATACTCTTGTCTTGACCTGACCTTTTCTAAAACGTCATCGACTTTGGGGTCATTCCTCCGGAGGAAGCCAGTCTAATAGCCAAGCTGGTCTAAGTTGGCTATAATTCAGATGTGTCACTGTACTGTGATAAGTTAACAAGTAAAGTCACCGATTTTTTCCAATTATTCCTGTTTTGTCATTCTATGTGTATGTTTCTATCTGCTATCGTTCATTCTTTCTACATGCCCAAACTAAAGAATACTCGTATCATCTTGACAATTCAATGATGCTAAAACCTGCTGGAAGGTCTTATTTCTTATTGAGTCTCAGTTTGGTGTCGCACAGAATATCTTCATTTCCATAGCACCTACCTGACTGAAAATTAGCCCCATTACTGCCTTTATATATAAACCTATTTCGAGTGGCTTCTTTTTGATCCGATGCCAGTTTTAGTGCAATATGTTTTTTCTGTTACGTTATGGAATCGGCTACGTACTCTTTCTACCACTACCGTTTACGTAAATCTTCTTATACACTTCATATCTTCCCAGTACTTATGTAGATGTTGAATTTCTAATTGTTCTCTAAGTGACGCCATAGAAAATCTATACTGCATCAGCACCTTGCTAAGTCGTTACCCGTGTTATTGTCTTTATTATGTCACTGTATCTAGTTATGAGATTTATGATGATACAAAAGAAATAATAATACTAGGATTCGCCGTTTAGGCTATGCTGTGATGGTCAGTCAGTGGGTAATGCACCAATGTTATTATGTTTCTTTTTTACAATCGTTTACCGGCGCGGCGTCGACAGTAAAATCTCGGACACATGAGACTAGGGTAAATTGCAGGTACGTGAGGCTAGTATCGTTACGTGCAATAAAACTTTCCCACACCTTAAAAATAAAATTGGGTTTGCGATGATCAGCATTATATCGTCTATCACGTCGTCTATGATTTTTTAGATGATATTTTTATCACTTAACAGCCAGCTCTGTAACTAAGTGTACTTTCAGCTCACCAAGGATGAGTGTGTTTCCATCAATACCTTGTAGAACGTAAACTATCATAACATACCCTACTGATATAATAGGATCTTTATTTAATTAAGTAATTTAACTTTTAAATCTATTGAATGAGTAATTTAACCATTTAAAATCAAAACTTAGCTTTGTTCTTCTTCGTGTTGAATTTATGATGATTCATGATTCTGAAATATGATGAAAAGCAACACGATAACCACTTATATAAACATCTTAAGACAATGTAATTCCTCTTTGTTTTGGTGTTATTGGTTCTTTCTTTATCACTATGCGGTTAGTTACATGCTTGAGGCCAGCCACGCACAGAGTTCGTAGCTGATCTCTATAACAGCGAGATGATTACTTAATCATAGGAGAAAGACTACCTGAGAAACGTTATTGGGTACAGAGGGGGTAAGAGTAGACTCTTAAAAACGATAAACGATATAATTATGTATATCAGGACAATAATCGAACCAAACCTACTATAGGTAACATCGTTTCTATCTTACGAACGATGGTACGATCGACATTACTTTTGACAAAAAATTGCAATTGCATTTGAAAATTTGAGTGCGGTTTGGCCAAATATATCGGAGCAATGTCGTATCATTTCGATAATGTCGAAATCGTTTTGCAGAGTAACAGCCACAGATCGCTCGCTTTGGAAATCTAAGGAGGAGGCCTATGCTCAGCAGTGGACGTCCTACAGGTCCTGATTCCTCCTACAGGAAATAATGATGATGTTGCTAATAAGATGGTTACATTGAGCCACGAAATGCCAACGAACTTTTGTAATTATCATCTGTTAGCTTTTCTATTGTACGAGACTATTATGTTACGAGATAATTGTGGTTAATGCATGCTCTATCCTCGAGATAAGTATAACTCTTGAGCTGTTTATATAGATGCTCATCAAAGATTTGACATTAATCTATGGTTTAGTTAGCATTGCAGCCGTTGGTACAGTTGCTACCAAGAAATATTTATGGTTGCAACTTTGGATCCCCCGTGTCAACCAGTGCCAATTATTTACTGATTCTTACTTCTTAATCCAAAAGTTTGTGGATCAATCGAGCCCAAACGACCAAGCGAATTTAAATGAAACTTGGAAGTGTGTCCTGGAATAGCATATAGAATACTTTTTATTTTTGTACCACGCGAACGAAGCCGCGGGCGGAAGCTAGTAAGCTATAAATAAAGAAGAATTTTAAATGGAATCGACTTCAATGACTTGGCAACTTTAGCGGACGTACCTCCTACGCACACTGAGCTGTTCGCGTTTAGTCGAATTCAGTATTTGATGAGTCATGTCAAATATTTGACGTTTAATTATCTGATGTTGATCTGACTTGTTGAAATCTAACATGCTATCGATTGAAGTTAAAGTTTTATTGTCTTCCATAATCAGACCAAAGTTTTCGGTTTCTGCCATGCGGGTTCTTATTGCTTTTCCATGACATTAACCTAATTGGCTGCCTGCCATATTATATACTAGCTGACCCGTGCCCGCTTCGCTGTGCGTAAGACATTTCTAATACCATCGTTGACTTTTTTGTAGACGTTTTAAGGTGTACAATACTGTAGTACATTATTCTGATATATCTCGTGGGGTTCAGCCAGCATTTGCAATGTAAGCGCAAAAAAACGTGTTTATTTACGACATCACATTAGAAACCTCTAAAATTATCAGTGTTTCTCTACAATATTATGCATGTATTATACATATAAACCTTCCTCTTGAATCACTCTATTTATTAAATTAACTCTAATTATAATATTTATTTCCGTTGTGTAGTTTTAAAGATATAAGCAAACATACATACATACATATTACATACAGACGCGGGAAGCGGAAAGCGACTTTGCTTTATACTATGTAGTGATGCATATTATACTTAGCCATGCATATTATACTTAGCCCACATTTTGCACAATTTAGCATTCAATACGTGACAGGTTCCAAGCCCGTCGCCACTTGGCTCCCCTCACCGTTTCAAACAGAAAAATCCATTGACTCATGAAAGTCGAGGTATCTCCCACGGCCAACATAGTCCGGAGTCCGTAGTTCCAGTCTCAAACTCGTTTCGTCAGTACACTCTAATCACCATGTCAAATGGAGCAGCTTATGCATGGCTTACCGGCACGTGCATTTGTTTATTTTCGTCATTAGTCGCGAACCAGTATGGTTTAAATTTGAGCGCGTGTTTAATGGCTATATTTAGACGATTTCTTTTTTATTTTTCCGCAAAAGAATGTGTATGCTTATGCTCTAAAGTGGCGTGATGGCCAGTACTATGCAAATATTTATCTCTGGTCTCGGTGTTGTGGTACCGTAGTACCTACTCGTAGTTTCTGATACTCGCGATACAGGGATTCCTAGTGTAGGGATCATGTATGCATCATTGATGTTATTTAGTTTAAAAAGTTCGGAAAGTTTATCATGGCTTCTCAAAATCGCAATTTGCTCTAAGGAGAACAACACTTGATCTAAGGTTTAATACATATACGAGATAATACTTTATGACCGAAAGCATTCATGAAGCGGTAATGGCTCGTAAAAGAAAGAAATCAAGTCTCGATCGATACCTAGTTTCGTACTTGGTGGGTTGGTACATAATTATCTTGATTTTGTTGAAAATATTAACCCTAAATAATGTGGGACCAGTTTAGGAAAATGATGAATGTAGATGTTTTAATTTTCTAACCACCCTATCTTTTGTTTCAGTACGAAGCTACGATAAACACGACAAATGCGGCCTCGTGTGGATACCGCGCGTCGTGGCATACCGCTGCCGCACATGCGGCATTTCGCCATGCATGTCGATATGTCGCGAGTGCTTCCACCGCGGCGATCATTCCACGCACGACTTCAACATGTTCTTGTCGCAAGCGGGAGGGGCCTGCGACTGTGGAGACAAGTCTGTTATGAAGGAAGATGGGTACGTAAGATCTCACAATTTTATCCATATTCAATATTTCCCGTGAAAGTACAATTTCCACAAAGAAAATAATAAGTTTCCTAGTTAAAATTAAACTTGTAACCATGACTTCGTCTTAAGACGTTGCCTAGCCTAGATTAACCTTAGTCACACTTTTATGACCCGCGTCTATATAACCTGTATCGGCTTTTCCTAAGCGCTAGTAGTTTTGCACATAAAATATTTAATCTAATGGTGAATTCCAGTTTTGCTTTTTATTACTATTCGAAAGCAAGAAAAGATATTAATGGTAGTTTTATAATTAGCGATTCGTTTCATTTGCCATTGCAAAGCGCCTAATTGAAATAAAATACGCAATTATTTACGGAAATAAAACATGTTAGAACTTCGTTCCGCACAATAGATGTCATAAAACTTAAGCCGGGGTCCCACGGCGCGTAAAACGACGGGCCGCGCCGGATGACGCTCCGCCTGTGTGCGTCCGGCGCGTCGCGTACAGAGCGTTCCGAGCACGGGCCACCACGGATGCATCGTTCCCATGGCGCGTCCGTCCTCCGCCTTGGCGCGGTCTGGCGCGTGAAAACGCGGGCCGTGGGACCCCGGCATTAGGCTTACTCACTTGGCCCGTTCCGCCACGGGGGCGGCGCGGCTGTGACGTCAATACGACCTCAACTAACAAGATGCGAATACTCAGGCCTACGCTACTAATAAACATGGAACGGAAGACAAGCAAAACAAACGCGAAGTTCAAGACGGTTCACTTAAAAGGCACGCATTTGATTTTATGATACGTTCTTAGAGACAAAGAAAGTGGTTCCGTCTTTGTTTTCCCTAGCTTGATTAACCAATTATTCTGTCTGGGTAACAGATTCCTTCAGTGTTTTATTATTGATCAAAGACTGAAAACTTCACAATCCATGGCATAATATTATTCAAAATAAACCGCAAATAGCTTATTTTGCGAAGGGCTTAATACCTGATCATACTCTAAATCAGCATCCAATGTAAATGGAGTTTTATCACGCTATATGAATCATAACATGATAATGATGACATACGGCTCGCCTATTGACATCTGCAACACAAGAGGCATTGATGATGTGTTGCCTGCCTTGGATGAATCTTTTTAGATTTTGTTTGAAGCGGTTCATATTAGTTCATCGGAAAGACCACGGAAGATTCATATAAGCTGGTTTTCAAAATATTGGGGGAATGCAGAATGTATTGCGCCAATATTACCTATTTTGCAGATGGAAAAGATGGCAAGAGAAATCGCGAGAAAGATCACCTTTCGTGTCAGGGTGACTGTAATGCAATAGCCCGCGAGCCTTGGCATACTTGCGGCTGTCATGCTCGTAATAATTATGTAGGCATCTAGCCCTATAAGATTACGCGACCATCTGCATTTTGCCTGCTTTCACAAAAACATGTTGTTGAGAAGAAGGCATGTGCATGTTCCTTTTTTCAGTTTTCTTGGAGAATTTCCCATATTTTTCTACAAAACACTAGCTATCCCGGCAGACGTCCTGAAATTTAATTATCCCACAGAAAAAAGCACTTTCAGCTTTTCCCGAACTTTATGCCAGCGCCAGCCTTATCACTTAGGGGTATAAAAAATACCCTACGACCTAATCTCATACCTACCAAATATACACAAAAAAAATCCGTAAAAGCTGTTTCGGAGGGGTTTGGTTAAAACACTGTGACACGAGAATTTTATATGTAAGTTTATTCAGACAGGGACTCATAATAAAACTGAAAGAAGAAAGAATTGGTTATGTATTTTTATTTACCGAAAGCGATTAAAAAAAGATAAAATTTTCGAAAAATTACAGCGTTTCGTGCTACAAATAACTGCCAACAAAAATTAGCAGTAGTTAATTTATTACCTATTTTAATAACAAGTATACATATTTACCATTCAAAGGCAAGTCCCATTTACGAATACTATAGTCACGTGAGGGGAGTAGAAAGTTCCGTACAAAACATATCTAATTAATTAGTATAAAACACACGATAACGTATCATCTTATCAGGCGTTGAACAGAGATACAGCCGATGAAAACAATAGAACCACGTTTAAACTTGACCTAGAGCCAGACCTCTAGGCCAGCCGGCTGCCAAGGTGACCCCTTATACGGACTGTTCTGTCACAGTAGTGATTTACTGTTTGGTTTAGCCGTGACTGTATTGTTTGTTTTGATTGCTGTATGTTATGATAGCATTATCTTTTGGGACAAGATTTTCCAAATTTTATCGATTTTTATATAACTGTTTTTTTTATCTATGTACTAGCTGAACTGATAGGCGCTGTTTTGTCCAAAAAAACACTCGGTTTTCCTGATTTTTTTTGTTTCTTATTTCATATAATCTTGTCCTGCTACGAGTATTACAAACACAACAATAAGAAACTCAGCCAAATCGGTTGCGCTATTTTCAAGTTTTTGCGAGAACTAAGTACCTACGGCAATTGATTTTTATATGTCGTGTTTTTAATATAAATAACTGTCACACCTTAAGTACCTCACTGTTCTTGTGTACCTCTGAGGTTGGGTACCTAAACAACATCATAATGACTTTTAAAATTGAACGCTGCGCTCTCGACCCGAATAAGAAAGATCTTGGCTGCACTACCCCAGCAAGTGATACAGTGTGTCAAGAGAGATTGACATAGTGCAAAGTAAACATGTTTGAGGGTGTCCACACGTACGTGCTACTTCGCAGGTCTCAACGTTAATGACTTCCTTACCCTAGCCAAGAGCGCAACAATGTGCCTTTGGAAAGTTAGATTTTCGCTGAAAATAATTCTAGGGTATTTAGTAATATTGTTTCGAAGTATTGATCTGGATCGTCGAAACATGATTAGCATTAAACAGATTTTTCGGGTAGCGAGGTATCCAAATCAAAGTCAGAAGGTATTTGTTTCAACAAAATCACATGGATTACTTTATAACGTCTTAGAAGCTACGCCTGTTTCTCGAGACCAAGCCTAGAAGAATTAAATACCACATATTTTATATCATATCAAATAGAAAATATAAGTATTATGGGTAATAAGGATATTCTATATTATTAATAATAAACGTTTTACACGTAATTTTTTTTTAAAGCTACATGTACCTAGCTCGTTTCGATTTCAACTCTAATCGACGCAAAGGCATAAATTAAAATATGCGTAGATTCGTTGAGGAGACTAGAGTTAGTAGGAAATTGTTTTTATGTGTGCTTTGTCAATCAAATAGCTCGTAATTCGTGATCAGGCTGAAAATGTAAAAGAACTACATTATGTAATACGAATAATCAATGCGGTGATTAGATAAAATATACATTGCGTTACGCATGGCGCATTTTATGAAAACAAATTGTCTTGATTAAGAAAATCAATATTTAGAAACTAGCTAAAGCCTCGTTGGCCAAGTGGGAGGTACCACGACTTTCAATTTGAAAGTCATGGGTTCGAATCCCGGCGTGCATTAATGAATTTTTCTGTTCGAAAAAATTATATGCCCATCAAAAACACGTGCTCAAAACGGTGAAGGAAAACATCGTGAGGAAACCAGTTAGTATTCTTATAAGCGGCGATGGGCTTGCAACCTGTTACATATGGAATGCTAACTACTGCAAAATGTGGGCATGTGCCAAATATAATGTTTGGACGTGCCTCTGACTACCCCCACTAAACATCTTCGAAGGATCTAAGCGTCTGCAGATCTGAGAGGATGTCTACCGTACTTGGGGATTAAAGTCGTGATCCTATTTATTTATTTTATTATAGCTTTCGCATTAATCTACATGATTTTTTCTTGACAATGAAGGTGTTTATTTTGATAGGATATATTGTATGCCAAATTTGCATTATTTTACCTAGTGGAATATCATTGCGTGTTCCTACAATATACTCTAGACTAGAACAGCTGACAATACAGATATCAGTCTTACATCTCTATAATCTCAGCTTTTTAGAACGCCGCTATCGATTCATGCCTTCTCACACACCAAAATTCTCAAATCCCTTCAGCCCAATGTTCTTGTTGACCTTGCACGCTCCTATCCCCTGGACCAGGCGACCTTGGCTGCCACTGCTAGTGACGTCACAAACCGGTTGCGTCATCTCGAGAACCTTAATTGCCGGTAATATTGTTTTTATTGTGTCAATGTTGGACGCTTTGTTTATGTGCCAAAAAGTAATGTAAGAAATACATTCAGGGCTATATTTAACTTAATGGTCTCTTTGGCGGAAAATTATGTGGACGGCTGATAGCGCGAACGGAAAATGCATTCTGAGTGCTAATGAAGCATAAAACAGGTTTACTTTCCCGAAACTCGTTTTTACCTTAATCTAATTTAATGGTTTTTAAACGTGTTTTCATGGTCATGCTGCTGAAATGAAATATATAATACTTTTGCGTTACTAATTGATTGACTGACTCAACGCACAGCCTAAACCATTGGTCCCCAAAAATCCCCAAGTACGTCCTTTGAAGATGTCTAGTGGGGGTAATCAGAGGCACGTCCAAACATTACATTTGGCGCATGCCCACATTTTGCAGTAGGGGTAAATAAATAATTCCCTAGGAAACCCATCCCAAAGGAGGTTAAGTGTTTGAAAATTACTTCACATGAACGAAGTCGCGAAGGTTTTAACTAGTTAGTGATAAAGGTGGTAACATTTTATTTCTCTTTTGTAAATTAACAACTTAAAATATTAATAGACTCACCGACTGTAATCTCCAAACATGGTAGGCATTCTTTCATATCACCATGCGCTCAGTACATTAAAAATGTCCAATAGGGATAGAGATGTCGTACGTCCAAACATTTGCCACATGCCCACTTTTTGCGGTAGTTAGCATTCCGTACGTGAAAGGTTGCAAACCTTTCGCCGTTTATACTAATGAATGACTTACTCATCACCTTATCCAATCATTGGCGTGGAACAATCACCTACTAATGATGTATGCTCAAAAACCCTTTGAAAGTATGCAAACTTACTGGGCCCTTATTCTGCAAAAGATTTCGAAATTATCGAAGCAATATGACAGTGCTCCGAAATATTCGGCCACACCGCACTCTTAAAAATAGTTGTCTGTCGTAGTAAAATGTATGATGTTGATTGTCAAATTTATGTCGGGCGTCCCATCTTCACTATAACTACATAGTATATATAAAGCAAAGTCGCTTCCCGCTTCCCGCGTCTGTATGTATGTCTGTATGTATGCTTATATCTTTAAAACTACACAACGGATTTTGATGCGGTTTTTTTTAATATATAGAGTGATTCAGGAGGAAGGTTTATATGTATAATTACATGCTAAATATATTAGAGAACCACTGATAATTTTAAGATTTCTAATATGAAGTCGTAAATAAACACATTTTTTTGCGCTTACATTGCAAACGCTGGCTGAACTCTACGAGATAGATCAAAATAATGTACTAAATATTGTATACCTTAAAAAGGTCTACAAAAAAGTCCGCGATGGTATTATGTTTATCTCTTAGGGATAACCCACAATAATCAATTTCTATCCTTTACTTTTAACCGCGACTTTTTTTTTTTAATTTTAAATGCTGTTAACGAGTATACAAAGACATTCTGTAATATATTTTGGTATCAGCTTTGCGGGTGCAAAGCGGTGCGAAGCCGGGGCGGGTCGCTAGTTCAAAATATAGTTTAAAACGACGTGACGTTTTTCCCGATATATCGTTGCTTGTTTTCAAGAGTAGACTAGACCCTTTGTATTTACTAATGTTTCTTTTTACAGTTTCTGCAGCAACCATGGCAACAAATGCCCGCGGCCTGGCACAGCTCCAGCCGAGCTTATGTGCGTCGCAGAAGCCATGATGCCTCGTCTCATCCTGCGGCTTCTACAGCACTTTCGAGAAAACAGGTGAATATTCTAACGCCCGTCCGTACCAAGGCCCCTTCTCTGCAAAACGATCTCTACATTATCGACGACAGTGCCAGTGCTCCGATATATTCGGCCAAACCGCACTCTTAGAAATCATCGTCTGTCGTAGTAGAATGTTATGGTATCAATTGTCAAATATATCGTATCGTATAATGTCGTTCATTCCATCCTTCAAACGATGTGACGTTTGTCGCGATTGTTTATCGTTTTCAAAAGTATTCCAAGGCGCAATCGATCTCGATTATGAGCTCGGTGCTGTGGTATCCTAATGTAGGAAAGGGTTAAGACAGTAGGTAATTGTTGGGTGTTATTTATTACCCGCCGCAATGCGCAAGGATTGTGTTGCGGTATTGGTATATCAAATTTACTAATCGAAACGAATGTTTTTGACATTTTTATGATTAGCTATAGTCTTTTTCAATTTACTTATTGTATTTATCTCGATGTTTAGGTCAGTAGTCCAAAGATTTTTCCCGCGATTTCGATTGCAGTAACACAAGCCAGGTAAGTAATACCGCGATAAATCCTTTTTCAAATATTAATCAAATGTTTAGACGACTATTTGTTTTACTGTAAGCTACTTTTGACTTACGAATAATGACCTAATAACAAGAATACGAGTAGTTCATGATTAAATCCTCATTAATCTTGTCGATCGTACTCGGCTATTGAATACTATAAGCGTTGATTTCATAGTCACGTATAAATCTACTTAAATTGTCATACTTATCCGACGACACCGCGAAAGGAGGGTTAATGAGTATGGGAATCCATGCGTTCGTGGATGGTAGTACGTGACTTAGGTAGTTTTTATTTCTTAACGGATCAACAAGGTTCAGTGACGTTTAGCACGGCCAGTGCTTGTATCATGACTAATCACATAAGCTATTGTGTTTGCGGCCCGAATTCTAGAAGCGATAATGTGGCCCACTTTTAAAAATATACGACAATATTGACTATCCACACAGCTAAGTTGGTAATAGCTCTGCCTTCTGCACTGTTGGTTGTGATATAAGCTTTGCTTATTTAGGGACTATAGATATGTCCATCAATGTTTATAATTTGACCCAAATTGTAGAAGATAAGAAGTAGACCTAAAGGTCGTTACGACTATGTAGTTAACTGGGGAAGGTACAGTAAAATAAAATAGATTCTTGGTCGTAAAATGTAGGTCACAGAGACGCTTCATGATTTATGATGGTACAATGACAGACAGATTAAGTTAAGTTCTTAAATCCAAATTCGGTTTATGAATGCTGATACATTTCAGGATTGCAAAAAGCCTAATTTGTTAAATTTTGCTATATTTTAATATATCTGGCAAAATATGTAGGTATTATTATCTATCTATAATATAAAAATTAGTCGGGTTTTCCTTCCTAACGCTATAACTCCAGAACGCACGAACCGATTTCCACGGTTTTGCATTCGTTGGAAAGGTCTCGGGCTCCGTGAGGTTTTAGAAGAAAATTCAGGAAAAATTTCAAGAGAAAAGCAGGAAAACAGAAACGGGAACTTAACAAAGCATTTTCTAAAGCGATACGAAGTTCGCCGAGTCAGCTTGTAAATTATAAAAATTAAGCATCCATAAATTCCGTAAAGAAGTAGGTAAAAAAATCAAACATGTTGGTATGTTTTACATGATATTTTTCCTCATACATCTTGCTGTAATTGATATTGAAGGAAGAAGCCATGACAAAATGGAAGTAACTGGGGCGTGTAATCAGACGAAAACAATGCAGAATTTATCGGGGTCATTTCCTGAATAGTGATTAATAGTCATTGAAAGGAGGATGAATGCATTCACGTACAGTGCACGTGCCGGGTCACGTTCACTGTTATGACGATACAAATGACTAGCTTCCGCCCGCAACTCCGCTTGCGTAGTACAAAGACTGACCTCACAGCTTAGTTGGTAGTAACTCTGCCTTCCGCGCTGTAGGTTGTGGGTTCGATCCCCACACAGGGCAAATATTTTGTGTGATGGATATAGATGTTTGTTCTGTGTCTGGTATAATGACCACCAACAAATTAAATAAAAAATCTACAATGTTATCTCGTAATATCTGTTACAATTTTCAAGTCGGTCAAGCTGTTATAACGTAAATTACCGACAAACATTCAAAATAAAAGCATTACTAATAGTAATAGGTTAAAACTACGGGCAGAACCATTTGAAACAAGATAAGTATCATTAATTTAAATGTCTGCTAAAGTCTGTACTAAGGAATAATCGGCGAATATAATTGGTTTTCCATTGAGATACCGTAGCACGATCAGATAATAATTTTAAATTCTTAACCGGTTTTATTAGGTCGGTATTTCATTATAATCCACTACGTAAATATCCGAAGATACGAAATGATATTTCTTTTAGATATCAGTGATCCATTTGTTAATTTCGTCGGTATACATATCGGGGGTGTAGCTCAGATGGTAGAGCGCTCGCTTAGCATGCGAGAAGTACGGGGATCGATACCCCGCACCTCCAATTCTTTTTGCATTATATTTTTTTTTTCATCGTACGTCTTATCAAGGTATAACTTATTCTTGACTGATTTTCTTGAAGTATTATGAATGTTTACATCATTTTAGCCGACCAAAAAATTTGGTATATTTTAATTTAAATTGTATGTAATTCTAATGCCATTAGACCTATCCAAATAAAGTTAATTGAGGTATTTTTTTTATGAAAAAAAAAAGTTCTATAAATTTATTGGTAAGGAGTTAATTAGGAACAGGGTAGATATTGGAAGGGGTCAGAATAATGATTTTGAATAAGATTGTATTGACTAAACTTCATTTTTAGGGTTCCGTACCCAAAGGGTAAAAACGGGACCCTATTACTAAGACTTCGCTGTCCGTCTGTCTGTCACAGGGCTGTATCTCATAAACCGTAAGTAAGTAACCGTAGCTAGACACTATTTTACACTATCGGTAAAGTAAGTCGGTAAATAGGTGGTACTTCACATGATCGACTAAAAAGTTTGAAATAAAATTATTGAATTCATGTAGTTAGGTAGGTACCTAGGTAGATATTATTAATTTCAAATTAATTTCGAGTTCGAATCCTGGCCGTGCATCAATGGATATTTCTGTTCGAAAAATGTATATGCGCGTTACACGTGTTTATAACGGTGAAGGAAAACATCGTGAGGAAAATTGTTAGTATTCTTGAAAGCGGCGACGGGCTTGCAACCTGTCACGTGTGGAATGCTAACTACGTAGTTTGGTAAATAGGTAGGTTACGAGATATTATGAATTATTTTTTATGTTTTTAGGGTTTCGTACCTAAAGGGTAAAAAACGGGACTACTAAGCACCGCTGCCTGTCTGTCTGTCACCAGGCTGTATCTCGTGAACCGTGATAGCTAGACAGTTGAAATTTTCACAGATGATGTATTTCTCTAAAAACAGCATACCTAATAGTACGGAACCCTTCGTGCGCGTGTCCGACTCGCACTTGGCCGGTTTTTTTTGATCGAAGTCAAAGTCAAGTTTATTGCAATAAAATACAAGGAAAACTATGAACAATTTTAGGAACCAAGTGAAGCTACGCGTGTGTGTTTATCGCAACCGAGCTTAGTAAAATAAAACTAGGAAACTTAGTAATCCTGTCTTATTTAAAAGTTAAACGCAGAATTGACCAAAATCATCACTGTTTTCAGCAGCGGCACCCAAACCACATCGGACAGCTACCGGATAGCGGTGCAGGAGTGCGAGGGCTACGTTCAGATGCTGATGGAGTTCAACAACATGGGCGATCTGATGCGATCGGCTATGACCAAGGCGCTGATAAACCCACAGGTACGGAGAGAAATGGCTCGTAACAGGACCTCTTCATGACATTAAAACAAGTTAAAACAAATGGCCGGATTGGCTGAATGAGAGGTACCTCGATTTTCAATCTGAAGGTCGTGGATTCACTGGGTCCGAATCCCGGTAATCAAATAATTTTTCTGTTCGGAAAATTTATATGCGCATTAAAACACGTGCTCGGTGAAGGAAAACAACGTGAGAAAACCAGTTTGTATCTTATAAGCGGCGATGGGCTTGCATGCTGTCAGGTATGGAATGCTACTGCTAAATTGGGTATTGTGCCAAACGTAATGTTTGGACGTACCTTTGACTAGCTCCTTTAGACATCTTTAATGAATCTCCTTGAGCTCTGAAAGTATGTCTACCGTACTTGGGGATCACAGTCGTGGTTCTAAATCCTAACCTACATTTTTTTTTATTGGAACTCTTTTAACACATTTCTTTTTCTTATAATTTCAGATGTACCGTAATCTAATAGAGCCACCGTTCCCTGAGACGGAGTACGGCTACTACATGCGCGAGTCCAACAAGTGGTATGAGCAGGCAATAGAGAACTTTCCAGCGCCAGAGCCCCCGGACGAGTGAGTTTCATTCTTCGATGTTAGTGATACCCTAAGTGGTCTATATCGACCTCCTGGGGTCGAAAACTGCATATCCTCAACAGCAAAAAAAAATGTAGATCTATGAGATGTAAATAGGGTCTACGACAGTGGTCAGTTTAGCAGGTTAACTAAAAATAAGTAAAATAAACAAAAGAGGTAGAGCTAAAATTGAAATAATGTGACCTAAAGTATAAAAAAATTGCCTTTAATCCGTGTGATGCCGGGGCTTGTTTATATTATAATTCTGTGAGTTTGTAATAATGCAGAGGGTAATCATATCCAATGGGACCACGGCACTTATTTGAAAAATTCTTTCATCATTTGAATAATACATTATTTCGGATAGACTAACCCTCGTGAACACGCACCCACAGTGACTCGCACCAAAAGATTTCGTCCACTGTGGGTGCGTGTTCTCACAGTGTTGTTCCTGAATACGGGGGATAGGCTCAGCCATACTTTTTATTCTGCGCACAAAAGCTATTCTTTAGTAATCTTGTACCTCTGTTCACAGATACCGCGACTTGCCGGCATTGGCTCCGCGATTAACTCACAACACTCTTCTGGACGAATTCATATTCTGGACGTTCAAATACGAGTTTCCGCAGAACATTGTGTGTTTCCTTCTCAACATGCTGCCGGATCAAGACTATAAAGTAAGTTACACTTAAAATACACAGGAAAATATTGTGGCGTAGGTATTTTAAAAGCGGTGACGGGAGAGTGCTAACTATTGCAAAATGTAGGCATGTGATGCTTGGACGTGCCGCTGATTACACTCTTTCAAGGATCTGAGCGTCGATTCCTTGAATCCGATGGCCGTAGATTCAAATCTCCGCCGTGCATCAATGGATTTAACTATTCGAAGCAATTATTATGCGCACTAACAAATGCCAGTTAGTATTATTATAAGCATCGATGGGTGATTTCTAAAGGGGTAAGTCAGAGGCAGGACCAAACGTTACATTGGGCACATGCCCACATTTTGCAGCATTCCACACGTGACAGGTTACAAGCTCATCGCCGCTGAAATTATGATTTTCATTTATTATATACTAGTTGCTCGCCCCGGCTTCGCACGGGTGGTACCTATATAAAAAGTAGCCTATGTAAATTCTGATATATAAGCTATATTACTGTAATGTTTCATCTAAATCTGTTCCGTAGTTTTTGCGTGAAAGAGTAACAAACTTTCGCATTTATAATATTAGTAGGATTACCAGGCTGATTTTTTGTACCACATTCATCATTATTATGTTTTTGTCTTCAGGAGCATTTAACCCGGACATTCGTGATGCACTACGCTCGCATCCCGCTCGTCCTGGAATCAGCGGCCGATCCGGACACCCTGTCCAACCGGGTCGTCCACATGTCCGTCCAGCTCTTCTCCAACGAGGCTTTGGCATTGCGATGCGTTCAACAACTACATCTACTTCACGTTATGGTGCTGTCTTTACGTCTGATGATGGGAAAGATATTAGTACAGAATACGTTGCACGATCCTGATATGAACTTTCATTATGTCATCGATTGTACCAGAAGGGTTATGAAGGAGCATTGCTATTGGCCGTTGGTTTCGGACTTTAATAATGTACTGTCGCATAAGAGTGTGGCTTTGCTGTTCTTGCAAGACGACGCGCTGGTCGATATGTGGTTTCAGTTCCTGTCGTTTTTACAAGGTGAGTTAATGAATTACAACTTCTTAGTTGTTAATCATTTTAAATAGTAAATAATAGTTTTGCGACTTAAGGCGCGTCGACGTTTGTTTTTTTTCGAAACGAAAAAAGAAATACTTCTGAACAAGCCACATCTCCTATTTTATAATGTATAGTATATGTGAATAAAGATGTACCCATCTTTAATCACTTCGATAAATAATTCTACCGACCGCTGCAATGACGACAAACACACGTCGGCGCGTGGTCCGCCTATGCTTTTCGAATAAATTATTGTTAGAAATCAGGATGGAAATAGGGTTTTTAAGAAATTAAATGACAAAACAAAAATAATCATAATCGAGCGAAAATAATTTAAGAGACGTCCGTCACGTTCGAAAGCCAAGAAAGAAGTGCCTCGTGCGACCAACGAGCTTTGTTCGGGCTATGGTTCGGGCTATGGTTCGGCTTTGTTCGGACTTGGCCCCGCCCACTGAAGAGATATTCCTAACACGGCCTCTCCTGACCATGCGGCGTCCTCGACCGCCTTATTCAAGATAGATACCTCGCGATCTGGAAGGTCATCAGCTGGTTAATCGTCTTCTGTAACAACACACATCGTTACCAAGCTGAAAACAGTCGGAGAACTAAGTCGATTTTGCATTACGATCGTGAGCGTGCACACAAACCATCGTAAGCGAAACCGAGTTCACTCAAAAGCCTCACATAACAAAGTTTTGTAATTTAACGTAAAATTCGAAAAGCACAAACGACAAACTCCGGATCTTCGTTGTTGTGCCGCATAACGAAAGCATTAGGTTTTTAACTGCGATCGCTATGCCCCGCGATACAAGCACAAAGTTCGCTTATCGCGTCTCCTTGACCATAGCCTAAGCTCCCAGTTCGCTTGCTATGGCCACTACTCGCATAACAACTGCATCTGGCTTATAGCTGCAATTGTTATGCCCCATGATACAAGCACCAAGTTCGTAAAAGTTATGAAAGCAAGTGTGCACTCAAGCTTTCATATTAAAACAATTCATAATTATGTGAAAAAGTTATGGTAAACAGTTAAACTTCAAGAAGGAACAAAACAAAACAATGAAATGTATTCCGAATGATTGAATTTCGAACTTCCGTCACTTGTAATACATTTTGTTAAGGTTAAAACTGCATGAAAACAATGCCGTTTTCGTGACATAACACACGTCGACTATTCACAGTCACGAAACTATAGAGACGTGGCTAGAAACATAATCTACTGGTGTCATTCACATAAGAAATTTCAGTAACATAGCTTGCGCTATTTACAAACGTAACATAGCTTGCGCTATTTACAAACGTAACATAGCTTGCGCTATTTACAAACGTAACATAGCTTGCGCTATTTACAAACGTAACATAGCTTTCGCTATTTACAAACGTAACATAGCTTGCGCTATTTACAAACGTAACATAGAGTACGTTAGCAATTCACTTCATATGGAAGTAAGTGAATTGTCCAACGATGTCTATTTACCAAAATAAAGTTAAGGTGACATAGCTTACGCTATTCACAAACGTAACATAGCTTGCGCTATTTACAAACGTAACATAGAGTACGTTAGCAATTCACTTCATATGGAAGTAAGTGAATTGTCCAACGATGTCTATTTACCAAAATAAAGTTAAGGTGACATAGCTTACGCTATTCACAAACGTAACATAGCTTGCGCTATTTACAAACGTAACATAGAGTACGTTAGCAATTCACTTCATATGGAAGTAAGTGAATTGTCCAACGATGTCTATTTACCAAAATAAAGTTAAGGTGACATAGCTTACGCTATTCACAAACGTAGACACGGAGATTGTAACTAACTCGGGCACGCAGCGCACCATTCGGGGCACCACTCGCATCGCCATAGCACCATGAACTGAGCAGCCGCATAGGTAGTTTTCCCATACGCTTCAGCACTCCAACTACAGATCACATCGGTCGTTACGTAGAACCTTAACGACTCGGTAAGGCCCTTGCATACCGGGGTTCAACTTCCCTTGAGAGAGCATACCTGAAGACAAAAACAAAATCATGTACACACGATCACACAATCGTAGAACACACAGAAAAACAGCTGTCTATGTTAACAACATCATCCTGTTGTGCCTGGTTTTCCACTAGCCGTTCGGCCGTCCTTTGTTCATCTTTCATTCGCAATCAGATGTTGCCCGATTGACAACAACGTCTCGCTACTCATTGCGGTGTATACCCTCTCGACTTCTACGTTCACGGCGAGCGTGAATAACAGCACGGCTGGAATCAGAACTACAACATTATGTACGCCGTGGGATGTACCCTAGCGAAAAACTGCGCGAAAAAAAACCACGTGAGTGCGGGCTACGTGAACGCCAATGCCGTGGACATTGCAAACAATGCTCACGCGATCGGGATCGAAGCGATCTATTTATTTCGCGTTATTTACTTTACGAACAAATAAAAGAAAATCACAAAAAGAGGGTATTCCGATTTTTCATCGTTACTAGAAAACGTTTCAGAGTTACAGCTTATAGGGCTTACCAAGTTGGATATGTTTACTAGGACAAAGTGGCGTTAACTCACGCTTAAGTATAGACCATGTGCGGGCATTATGATCATCTCAGCTAACCAAACCTTGGCGTCTTTAAGACCTGAAACTTGAACGTGGGGTTGTACGAGACTTCTTAGGTAGGTAAGCAAAGCGCATATCGCTTTCATTTGAATTATAAATTCACCAAAAAATCAGGTAGTCGTGATGACACTGTTGATAGTGTTGCGACCTATATGAGCAACGATAATATAATCGACCTCCATACGCCTCCGGCGTGACGGCAATCAACACTCAATGATCGTGATTGGGACCTATCTCGCGAATATGCCATAGTTGCGTCGTGGCATAAGAAAAGCTTGTCGAGCCTGACCTTGTACGATCCGCTTTGTGATCGGTAGCACGACAAACCTCGCAAACAGAAAGGCGCACGGACATGAGAGCCTCCTTTCGAGCGATGCTTTGATTGATCACGTGATGTACTTCGCGGTATTTCACATAAGAAATAATAAAAATGTACTTACGTGAAGGTTTACATAAAAAATCACAACAAAAGCAAAACTTGAAAGTTTTCACTAATTGCGGGTAGTCTTGTTCCCTTTTAATGTATTCTTGGCTCTTTATCGTATTTCTTCTTTTAAACACACAAACACAATACTTATCACTTGTTTGGATGGTAAACGGCCTTAGGCGAGTGATCAGTTACCATCCCACTTCTGATGTTAGAAATCAGGATGGAAATAGGGTTTTTAAGAAATTAAATGACAAAACAAAAATAATCATAATCGAGCGAAAATAATTTAAGAGACGTCCGTCACGTTCGAAAGCCAAGAAAGAAGTGCCTCGTGCGACCAACGAGCTTTGTTCGGGCTATGGTTCGGCTTTGTTCGGACTTGGCCCCGCCCACTGAAGAGATATTCCTAACATTATGTATAATTACTTATCAAAAATCTATTCTAATAGAAATCTAGATCTACATATTACCTATCTTTAACAATAAATCACAAGTTGATTTTAATAGTAGGTATCAAAATATTTCGATCATAAATTCTAAAACGTATCATTTTGAAATAATATCTTTATCGTGAAAAGTTTCTGCTATTATGTTTTCAGCTTAATAGAAATCTAGGTAGAGGAACCTGAAGTAATATACTTATAAAAATAGGAGATGTGGCTTGTTCAGAAGTATTTCTTTTTTCGTTTCGAAAAAGAGCAATCGTCGACATACAGCCCCTTAAGTTGCTGACGTTTCGATTCAGATTCTTCATCTTGGGCGTCGCTTACGCCCGCTGCATTTGCCAATAGTAATGTTTGGACGTGCATCTGACAGCCGTTTAAACCCCTTTGAGGGCATATCGCGCATTTAAATACTTATATCTTTCATAGAAAAATTGATTTTATGTCGCATATAATAACTCAAGAACGGCTGAACCGATTTGGCTGAAAATTGGCGGGGAGTTAGCTTAGAACCAGGAGACGGACATAGGATACGTTTTAACAGGAACGGGAAATAAACATTCTAAAGCGATACGAAGTTCGCCGGGTTAGCTTGTTATGTGTTAAAAACCCGTGTAAAAATTCTATAGTTAGTATCACCAATCACTATAGTTAGGGAATTACGGTCGTGATTTTGAAATTGTTTTTTTTTCCTAGGTATGAACGTGAACATCCGCGAGACCGGGGGCCACATCGAATTCGAGCCTTCCTCGTACTACGCCGCTTTCTCCTGCGAGTTGGAGGCAGCTGCCTACCCCATGTGGTCTGTGATGAGCCACCTCTCCTCCCCCCTCCACGCCCCCCTTGCCAAACGACTGATTCGAGCTGCGCTTGCGCACCTGCAGGATTGGCTGGACGCCGTGCACTTCACTGCGCCCAACGTACCGAAGGTATGTTTCTTCTGTGTTATAATGTATTTTTACAAAAAGTGTATAAGTATTATATCAGTAATCTAGTTTCCATGGATCTCCAGAGTGATCTTGTACAAATACTACAAAAATATAAAATGTTTTTATTTTTTGTCTATATACATATAATAAAACTGTAGAAGAGTTCAATTCTGTACATTGAATAAAAACTAAAAAAAATACTCCTAGGGGCTTCATACAAGTAACACAAGCAACAAAATACATTTGGAAATTTATGTCTGTCTGTCAGTTGTCTGGCTTTCACGCAAAAACTACTGGACGGATTTTGATGAAACTTTTTTTGTTATATAGCTATTAGTCCTCGGCAACTTATAGGCTATAATTTTAGAAGATCAGAATACCAGATGTGGAACTATAGCGGTCTGGAGCCATACCTATCCAAAATAATCACATTTAGATATGTCTGTCGCCCAGCGAAGCGGGCACGGGTCAGCTAGTAGTAAATATGATAATACTATCACACCGTCTTCCTCAGACGGAGATAATGCACGCATCGTTCCACTTCCCCCTCCACCGGTACCTTGCGGCTTTCCTCTGCTGCGCCACGCGTTGTATGGGGTTGCGTGCTGCCGAACTATTGCCGGCGACCGACTTGCTCGCGCTGCTGGCTTTGCATCCGTTGAGAGTACAGGTTAGTGAATTACTATTATTTTAATACAAGTTTTGTGAAGAAAGTTGTACCGAGGTTTTTCTTTATATTTTCTTATTTTTTATTATATGTGTAAAATTCTTCTGGATTTTACCGGTACTGGTTTGAATCTCGCTGATTCAAAAATTTATAATTGTATCAGATTTATTATTGAGAGCTTGACCCAACTCACTGACCACGTCCTTTCTCAAACTACAATAGAAATAAATTCGTAAGAAATACATTACTTTATTATTTAACAAAGGAAAGCGTTTCTTGTGATCCAGCAGTTATGCTATTGGTCGAATCGTTATCACGTCATGACAACATCATTATTGGCTATGGAATTCGAGTGTGACTAGTGTAGCTATACGATTCGTCACGGGAAAGACAAAGACGCTAAACGTAATCGATCGCCAAATCGCTATAATCCTACTATCCTACCAATATTATAAAACTGAGAGTTTGTGATGTTTCTGCCTCAATCACGCGTAAACGACTACAAGAAATATACATAGTTTATGTCCTGAAATAGTATATAATTTTATCTAGGTACCACGCGAGCGAAGCCGCTGGTATAGTATAAGTAAAAGCAAAAGAACAAGCATCCTTACAAAATCACTCATTTATTAATTACTTGTTTAGCCTACATTTATCTCTATTGAGTATGCGAAAACACTTCTTATTACTAGTTGATCACGGGCGTAAATTCCGCGGAGTCTGGTTCGGCGAAATCGGCCGGTGGCGGTTCAGCCTTCACGTGCTTTGAGAAGTCGTAGGTGAGGAGTTTGACTGCTATGAAACCGCCTGAGCCTCGCGCGCCACGATGGATTATACCGGCCCCACTTACTAGGGCTCCGCCTGAAAGCGCAAAGTCAATACATGTATTTTAAATCAAATCTTAGATAGTAGACATCCTCTTAGATATCTTAGCCTAACCCGTACAGGGGCCTCCGGCGACAACCACAAAACGCCGCATTTTTCCTGTAGTTTTCATACATTTACGAACTCGCCTAAAGGTAGGGAAGGTGGGCAGGCAGTTCCAAATATTTAATTTGGCACATTCTCACATTTTACAGTATACCATTCTATTCATGACAGGTTGCAAGTGTACATGTAAATAGATACGTTGACACTTTGAGACCATTTCTTGACTTCAATTCTCATACAGAATCTACTAGGCTTTTGATCATAAAATCTTCAAACAGATCATAATAATTTTCAAATTCAAGCAAAGTATAATAATGATATAGCAGCATGTAAAGAGATAACGGCTGCTGAATTGATAAAACAAAGGTCTACACCATTTTAACTTCAGCCTAGTAATACATACGAGTAATAAATATTAATAAAACTTACCCTTCGATGGTAGTACAGGTTGTATATCCACAAATGGCACTGTGCTCTGCGCTGCATCAGCGTCGAAGTCTGTATGATCGAACTCCATGTACTGGTCATGTGCCGAGTCGACTGGGAGAGGCGTGCGACTGCGCGTTGGGATGTCGGGCCGGTACAGCTCTAGTTTCTTCCTGAAAAAAAACAATTAAAAACTAAAATATTGATATTGAATAGATATTGCAAATTTATTCTCGCACACTATCTATTTCGGCTCTAATTTTAAGTAAAAGAAAAACAACAAATCCGTCATAGGTGAAGTCGTTTAAAAGATGAGCGAAAAGCAGTGAATTTTTGTTACCTTGGGATCTGAGTACCATCAGTGTTGTCATTGCTGATCCATTGGCTTTTTTCGGTTACAAGTCGTCCAGTTGTGTAGTTGAACGGAGTCGATCTAATCTCAAAGTGTAGATGTGCCCCAATCATGCGGAACCTAAAAAAGGGGGTTATGTAAGTGTAGCAAGTAAGATTTGAAACTCTATCTCACTATGTAACAGTATCTGAGGACACAAAAACTGCCTTGTTAAGCCTTGCAAAGTGTTTATACACTGTGCTAGTGATAAAAAATATATACTTAGTTGTAAATCCGATCTATAAGAACACATGCGGATGGATGGTAGGATGTAGTCGAATTCTTACCTGACACCAGTCAGTATATGTCCTGAAGGTGAATCCAACTCGTCCAAATCGATAGCTCTCTTCTCATACGTCAATGTGTGATAATCCATTCCTTTAATTACTCCCGCATCTGACGGGTCGAACTTTTGCACTGGCAGCCAATCACCAGCAGCCACAGAACCTCTCTCACCAAGCGCTCCTTGATGGATCTGAAGGTGGAACACCCTTCCGAACTTCACTAGGCGAACTCCTGTTACGACCCTAGAAAATTACAAAGTTTGAAGTCTCATTTTATGATTGATGGTGGTTAGAGATGGACTCCCGTACACCCATGCTGTTAAAACGAATGTGGAAATGCCTGTGCTACTGTACAAAGTGCTTACTCGATCCGAATGTCGCGATCCTACCTTTATCGATGAACCACCATTGTATGAAGACATGTTCTTAGCCAACGATGACCTGGAGATCTGAACGTAAAAAGCATTATCAGCAGTTTCTTAAGCCCCAAGCGTTTTGTCTGTGTTATCAGAACGCGCGCAAAATGTTATATACGATCACTACTGAGTGAGCCGTCAGTATACCCAAAGATGATTACACTGACTTGCCCTTCTCGAAATCCGATACAGCCTCTCGCATGCTGAAGAAACGGTCACTTTTTGACTTATCCTCCTCGCAAAGGCAGATGCAGTACGTACAATGGTTGAGGAATCTCCACCAAGAGTCGACCTTTGAAAAAAAGTTTAATTAATCGTTGTCTAATCGCGGAAAACGCCAGAAAGCTATCGGGCATGCAAGTTGTGCTGTTGTAGTAAACTCCATCCTAATCTTTAAAAAGGTTGTAAATAACACAGGCGCCACGTTATAAAACAAAAATTCAGCAAATGGGTGTCAGGAGTCCCTTCAAAAAGGGACTAACTTGTTGTTCTTGACGTCAGAGGTTGCTTCCCACAGACTGAAGTAGCGGTCCGAGTTTGTAGTATCGTCGCATAGGCACATGCAGTACGAACAGTGCCAGAATAACCATCGCCACCAGGAGTCCACCTGCAGATAGTCTCATTAGAAGATCCCCACGACAAAATAAATCCTAATGGTAAAGATTGTTATTTGTTCATAGACAGCTTCGTTTCTTATTACGACCAATTCCTGATGAAGTTTAAATATATGCGTTTAATTGTTTACGAGTAAAATTTAAATGACATCGGACATCACTGAGTGTTGTGGTTTTTCCAAGTTGGTTACCTTATTAAATTATTTAAGTGGTTTACATTCTGATATTATTATTGTATTTTCCAATTCGTCATTAAAAAATAACAAGATATCTGAACTGTGAATGGGATGCCTGTACCTTGTTTGCTCAGATTTGTTTAGTTTATCTATTGACCCTGTTCGTGATTCTCGGGTCGAACACGATAAACTGGCGTGGCCGAGTACAAAGGATTTGTTGTGGTCGGCCAGGTACTCGTATTTACAAGTCGCAGCTCGAGCTACTCATATCTTAACTTAAATATAAACTTTGACTTTTCTTAACTTAGGAACTTACCAAAACTGTTTTAGCTTAAATTTACCTTAGTAGCACCTCGCACGCAACTGCCTACTGTGCCCATAGTTCTTCCGTTCTCAAATTCGATCCAATCGTAGCGCCTGCTACTGTCACGACTCTGAAATATAAATCATTTTTTAGTTTTATTCAAAACAAATTTGCCCACTGAAGGCTCATAATGATGATATGTGTTCCTATAAAGCGATTATGTCTTCAATAAAGCACATGAATGTTTAAATTATTCAAACACTATATATGTACTGACGTAGCTAATTAATTGCTAACCCAGTCAGGAATGATATGCCTAATTAGTACGTTTATTGCCTTGAGAACCCACAGCAGTTGAGTGAGACGCATTAAACATTTCCATTAAATGTTATTGCCAGTATGACGTCCAACGTCTTTTTATAGACCTCTGTTTACTATTAAATAGGCGATCTGGTTACCCTACTGGATATAAGTGAAGATGTTTTCACTTACCGCTGGGCACACCCACATATCGCTGTCCACATAGGTACATCCGAAAATTCTACCGCTGCAAGCTTTCTGCTGTGCGCAAAACTGATCCTTAAAGCATCCGTGATTGTTCGCTACGGTATAGAAACCGCAGTTCTCCCGGCAGGATCCTTCCGAGTTCATGTCAACTTCATTCTCGATGTAGCCTTGGAGAAGGCGAGTCACTTGGTCATAGGTTAGTCCTAAAACACATTCCAAAATGTATATGTCGCGCTTTGTGAATCTAAATGTGGAATTTGATGGCTAAATTATACTTTAAATTGGCTATTGAACTCCTGGTTCGATAGACAACGGACCATGACGTCATGTTCCAACCAGGAAAGCTATCTCCCTTTTGTATACATAACATACCTTCTGCGTGCACCGAAGGGTCGCATTTGTACAAATCTCTGCTGGCGAGTGAAAGAGCAGCTCTAGCCGCCGCCGCTGCCTGACCGGTCCTATCGCTGTACCTCTGTCTTGTAAGGCTTGCTTCTTGTGTGTAGTTTCCTATAAAATTATAACAGATCTTTCATTCGAATTCTAGCAACAAACTGTTTATTATCTAATTGCTTGAGTAGTTTGTTTGTAGATGGCAATTCTGTCCCTTGTCCCATTACTCGGCAATGGCCTAAAGATACAATGTCCGGTCCTCAAATAACAATGAACTGACTCCGTCTCTTTGTCATTGGTTTCGCTTAATTATTACATGCAAACAGTTTTGTCTTATATAATTGTAGCATTCATTGTTATGCGTTATTCTTCAGTTATAATTATATCAAAGTAGCTGTATTATGCAGTAGATAATCATTGCAATGCAATTTACATGAATCATTGCACTCAGCAACGCAGTAACAGATTCCAATTGAGTTCAATGTTAACTTATCGCATCCTACGTAGCTCTTCCGTCATTTATATCGTGATACAATGTTCCTAACCCAATAAATATAAAACCAGGGTGATTGACTGACACTATACAGGATTGGACTAGACCGTTAGATCTAAAGGGCATTTCGTTTATTACTAAAAATCTTCTGGTAAACTCCACCACAGTTGCACAAAGAACAGTCACAGAATTAGCATTTTTTTTACGTTGAAAGACTATTAAGTTACTGGAACTTATTCAAATAAAACTGTTCATAGAAATAGGATCAAAGAGTTGACACGTCACATGATACATGCTTAGAAACAGCAGCTGGTGTTGGTCAATCTACTTTAATGGCTTCACGCATTGTTAATCGGTGTATGTTTTGTTTTACTTGGAGGAATTTTCATGGTTTTATATAAGGCAATACATGATTATATTTTAGTTTTGACTGAACAAAAATTTAAAGCAACGTTCTCTAAAGTTTTTGTCAAACTATAAAAACACAAAAAACCAACTATATATTCTTATATTAATGACAAGTCTCTAAATCTAGTGACTCATATCCCACTACTGAAAATTATCTTATATAGTTCCGAGACAAAGAAACCTGCAACTGTGACGTATTTGCCGAGAACTCCATACTTCGCTACTTCGTAATGTATATAAGGAATACTCCATAAGTAAATCATTACCATTTGTAGGCTGTGTACATTTCCAATCTTATTGGCGCAGAGTATATTATAACAGTAGTCGGTACAGATGTTTCATAACGCTCACTAAGGAAATTAAACTTCCTTATTGATATGGTGATGGGTTCACCAGTATCGGTAGTTAACAATTAGTTTTCTTATTGGATTCACTTTAGAATCGTATTGTGTTTTTGTGAAAGCACTACACTACATTGCGAATTCTACGGCTGCTTAGGCATATGATAGTTAGAGACCTTACCTGTGCCATATATCCTGAGCAGCATCCACGAGAACTGCATCATAGCGTATCCCTTGATCTCCGTAAGGGCTATCGTGTTGTACATATCGTAGATCAGCTGATGTGGTGACATCTCTAGTTCGCACACGTCATTACCCTGGTCCTGGAAACAGATGGACAAAGTTCAATAAAATTAAATGTTTAGCGACGATGCCTTGACCTGTTTTGTAGCTCGTGTTTTGTTCGTCCTCATATCTTGGTACCATTTTATTCATAGTTTTTATACCTTAAATGGCTGATAATATTATAGCCATCTGTTTTCGTTGACATGAAAACAATAACGAAAAGAATATTACTTATTTTTAATTAGCCTTGCCCTTAATGTTTTTAGTGATAGATAGTCGAACAACTTGTTGGAACCCTACTTGGAAATTGTATCGATTAGGTAAATACCTATTTAGCTAAAGTGTCTACAACGCAATATATAATTTACTGTTTGTGAACTTAAACATTTTTAATATCAAAGTTGTTTTTGTTAAATATATAAAACCGTAGACACTAGATTAAGGTCAACTCCATATGCGTCTGTTTACTTATTGATAAATCAGCTTTATGCACACAGACAAAAATATTGTCAATGTAAGCTATACTCGTATATGTAAGGTTTTAATTTGAATAGTTTATTCGAATTTGCTAATACAGTTTCTTTCCTCAACTCATACTGCCATCATTATCTTTTATTGTGTTTCCTTTAACAATTCAAATACACCATTGCTAATTTACTTTGCCGTTTCAATTGTTAGAAATCGGACAAGGGCAATATAATTACTATAAGCGTGGCAATGCCACAAGCTTGGGACGCTTCCGACTGGTAGTGATCTGGATCGGTTGAGCTACCTATATAGACTGTTTTCAACAGTCTTTAGATAGCTCAACTATTTTTCGTTTATTCATTAGGTGTTATTTATGTCTGTAAATAAAGAATTTTCTACGTAATATATAAGTTTTATACAACATATCTATGAGAGAAAGCATTGGTTCCTATATCATTGGTCAAACCTTTTTCGAGATTACCATACTCCATCATTATTACAAGAAGACCAAGCCAGAAACGTTTACACATCTAAACAAACTTTTCTTTTTAAACGATTATGACAAAATATCCATCGTAATCGGAATATGCGAATAGTGATTGGAATGTCAGATTTCTATTACTATAAAACAATAATAGGCAGCTCATCGTAAAGTCAATATTAAATACTATCACGTTTGTAGGCAAATGTTTAGAAAACATAGCACGATTGTGAGGAAAGTCGAAGCTTGATTGACGGAAAATCATTAAATTATTACATGTCTCATCATTTGTCTAATATATAACATTTTAAAACTGGAATAATGGAATAAGGTCAGAAAAATACCGCAATGAAGCGAAAGTATGACTTCTTCGTCGGTGAGGCAAGATTGCCCTGTCAGACACAACGAAGAAACATACAAACAAATACATTTTATCGCATGTTTTCCTTTTTACGAACATGGCACATGTATATTCGGAGATTTCAACGACGCGAAAATTGTTGAACAATTAACGAGGTCACTGACTCCGTCGAATTAACAAACGTATATAGGAACAATTCTTTGTTGTAGCCTGTCACTGTCAGGCGAATAACCCTGACTAAAATTGCTCATTCGCCGTAAATACGGCTGAGATAATCTTTGTAAGATAATACCTGTAGTTCAGTCCTGAACAAGTCACCGTGGTCCATCAGATCGTGAAGTTTATTCACTGCGTGCACGACCGAGGACTTGGGATCCATGAGGATAGCCTCAGCCAGGTCAAGCCACTCGCGCATTGGCGCCGGCACACCTCCCGGGGTCGCCTGCCTCTTGATAAACTCCACGAAGTTCGTATACAGGCCATCGATGACCTGCAGCTTCTCCGTCGCTTTTTGCCATAGCCAAGACGAAAATAAGGGCCGGGTAGACGGCTGCAGGGACTCAATCCGATCATTGATAGCGACAAACGCTTTTGTCAGCTCCACATCCCCGCCGAAGCCGTTGTCTCTCCACCCTGGGTCGGTCACATTCTTCCACAGATCGTTCTCTAGGTTATAGAAAGTTTCGCGTAAATCGTCCACTGGATTTAAATCTTTAGCGAGCCCGAGGGCCAACAGCGCGAACAGCGCTGCTAACCTCATCGTGTGTTCGTGCGATGTGAACTGTGTGCTACGGCCGGAGGCGCACTGGCGGACGCGCAGCGAGCGAGGGGCGCGCTAGTGGGGTCGCCCTAGTGATGCCTGGTTATCGATGCAATGACCTGTCGATGATGACGAATTTCCATTTGTGGCTAGAGGCTGTTCTCCTGTTTTGGTTTAGTGTGTTTGTTGCATAGCTTGTTTTATGCGGGTTCTGATTGTCAATGGCCTTTATGCTCGTGGTCACGGAAAATCTGTTTTATTTATTGTTTATACTAGAATACCTGTTTTGATTACGATCTAAATACGTTTGTAATATAAAGGATCGGTATTCATTAGGATAATCTAAAGCTTTATAGCATTATTCCAATGGAGTCACCATTGGAATATTTTGTTCTTTAGGGTCAAAGGTACGTCCAAACATTATATTTGGCACATGCTCACTTTTTTTCTACCGTTTGTTTTATTTAGACTTGTTCTTTTATCGATACAGACCCATTCCCAAACGAGCATCCCTGAACCAGTATGTCGTCACGTCAGCAAGTACTGTTAACTTAGCAGAACGTTGCTACTGTCCCAGCACTTATGTCGACGGAACAGAACGTTTATTGGCCTGCTTCGGTTGTGGGTATTTGGACGTGCGTTCATTATTATTATTCGCTCATTATACTGTGTCAGCTGTCGACTCCCGCGCAATGTGGTTCGTCACATCGGTTATGATTTTTGTTAAACTTTTCTTTGTTAATTTTATTCGGAAATTCTATATACCCAATACCCATTGCCAATTTGCTGAGTTGTTACAGTTTGTTTTGTTTAGTTCAATACTACTACTCGTATCTATCGATATTTTATTGCTTTGTATTTCCTTCCTTAACCTCACCTTACTTAACTTGCGAAAGCATTCGATGAACTGTTGTACTTGTTAGTATTGAGTTTCAATATCACTTCACATTATCAATTCCAACCATAGCTTTACTGTAATAAGATCGCTATTTGTATATCTAAAAGTTAGGTGCGGAAGTACGAATTACTGTTTGCAAAGGGGATATGATGCGCTTCAAACTCTAGTAGCGTGTTATGTCATTGAGGGTCGTAGCCTAGTAGTAAAATTATAGTTTAGTATGAGGATCATTGTCATTTTGTAAGACGAACAAAGTGAATGATTAAATGCCATATTATTTTATATCACTACTAGCTGACCCGTGCCCGCTTCGCTGTGCGTAAGACATTTCTAATATACCATCGTTGACTTTTTTGTAGACGTTTTTAAGGTGTACAATACTGTAGTACATTATTTTGATATATCTCGTGGGGTTCAGCCAGCATTTGCAATGTAAGCGCAAAAAAATGTGTTTATTTTCGACATCACATTAGAAACCTATAAAATTATCAGTGTTTCTCTACTATATTATGCATGTATTATACATATAAACCTTCCTCTTGAATCACTTTGTTTATTAAAAAAAACCGCATCAAAATCCGTTGTGTAGTTTTAAAGATATAAGCAAACATACATACATACATACATACATATTACATACAGACGCGGGAAGCGGAAAGCGACTTTTTTTTATATCACTATTTCCATTAGGGTTTAAAAACTAGAATGACACGGACATTGGCATGATTGTGAAAAATAGTCACAGCAGCCAGAGAAAGGATTGAATATTATGATAAAATGAAAGGCGTTTTTGTGACGTACACGGGGTCAGCTGTTAAAAGCTGTTAAACCTAGACATAATCTCCGACTTTCTTGACAGTTGACACCTTAGTGATCCTGTTATAGTTTGAATTTGCTTATGATGTAGTTTTCTGCAACTTTAAAGCGTTCTCAGTAATTATTATATATTGCTTTAAGATAAGTCTGAATAGAATATGTATTGTATTCAGCAGAACATACCTTATCACTGCAATATCACCTTAGCTGCTAAATAGACAGGAGGCGACGAATAAGAATATCATCAACATGACTCAATTGTACAATAAAAACACAAATAAAGCCTTCTCGGTTCTGATGACTCAACTCGTTTTATCTATAGTCACTTATGGCCGCAAAACCGGTAACCCAACTTTTGCCAGATAGTAGCCTAGATAGTAACTTTATATGAATCTGTGCTTTCGATCGAGAGTGGTACGAATATACCTACCTTCCTATTGAGATAAGTAGCTTCAAAAAGTGACTGGTTTATCAGAGTAATTGACTAACGAGTGTTGGACTTAAATTAATGTTTATCGTAATGTTATTTATTTAGAAACAATGACCACAACATAGGCATGTCCAAACGGCTCGTCTATCTCGCTACTGTATCATGTTCTCGGAACCATAAACTTTATCATAAACTAGCAGTCCGCCCCGGCGTCGCACGGGTGTAATAATGATTTTGTGGGTAATTTTTTTACACCTTGGGTCACATTATCAAAGTTTTCATAAGGATCCCTAATAGTTAGACTTATAGTAATATGGACTTTTTTGTATAAGTATATGAATCTATATCTATACTAATATTATAAAGAGGAAAGATTTGATTGTTTGTTTGTTTGTTTGTAACGAATAGGCTCCGAAACTACTGGACCGATTTGAAAAATTCTTTTACGATTAGAATCCTACATTATCCCTGATGAACATAGGCTATAGAATATTTTCAAAAACGTTAGGGATCCGTATGAAAACTTCGATAATGTAACCCAAGGTGTGAAAAAAAATCTAATAATAATCCTTATATCGCGTACGCTGCGGAAATTATTGACAATAGAGCAAAGTGATGTACTACAGTTTTAAGAGGACATCAATATCTACAAATAAGTCACTAATACCATATGTCTAACTATTAGGGATCCGTATGAAAACTTCGATAACGTAACCCAACGTGTGAATCAAAAGCAAAAAAATCCTTATATCGCGTACGCTGCAAAAAATATTGATTATCTCTGAGTAGCATAGGCTATATTTATTGTTTGAAAAAAATAGGGATCCCTATTAAAACTTCGATAATGTAACCATCTTGGGTAAAAAAATACTCATATAATCGTTATAATACGTTACTCCCGTGCGGAGCCGAGGCGGACTGCTAGTGTTTTCTATAAAACTGTGGTACATCACTTTGCTCTATTGTCAATAATTTTTGCAGCGTACGCGTTAAAAGGATTTTTTTCGCTATTTTTTTCACACGTCGGGTGTTATTATCGAAGTTTTCATACGGATCCCTAACATTTTTGAAAATATATTATAGCCTATGTTCATCAGGGATAATGTAGGATTCTAATGATGAAAGAATTTTTCACATCGGTCCAGTAGTTTCGGTGCCTATTCGATGCAAACAAACAAACAATCAAATCTTTCCTCTTTATAATATTATTATAGTATTAAAGTATAGATTACATTAAACCGTACTATAGCGAGATCGTATTTTTTGCAAGTCAGTGTGAATAATAATGGTTTTATGCACGTCTAGGATTCGTACTCACGTTGCTGTGTTTACCAACACAATAACTCGACGTATGAAGGCTTGACTGACAGTTTTCAACCCGTACGCTTTACCGCTTGTACGCTTTACTTACTGTATTAGATTAATGTAACAAAAATGGAATGTATGCTGCCAGGATTATACGCTACCCGCCCTGTCAATGTGTTGGTGAATTTAAGTGCACTATCCTTGATGTAAATCGTCACGTCTGGTGCGAGGGGAGATAAGTTATTGATCTGGTCTCCCTCGTTCGTCAACCTCCAAAGTGCATCGTCTGTCTACAGGCGACGGTAGCCGCTTACTATAGCCGTAACAGATAGAAACAAGAGTGATTTTTAACCAGTTAGTATTCTCATAAGCGGCGATGGGCTTGCTAAATGTTGGCATTTGCCGAAAGTAACGTTTGGACGTGCCTTTGACTATCTCATTTAGATCTGAAAGGATGTTTACCGTACTTGAAGATTAGAACCGTGATCCTATTTCTTTTCAATTATTTTTATTTTAGCCTTTCGTGTTTGGAAACCCTGAAAATCGTCTTATATTTTATTTAATCGAATTTGAAATGCCTGTATCAATGCCAATGAGATACAAAAAGCTTCTATTATTTACTGCTAGGTAGGTTAACACACGTTTACTTTATAAAGCCGTATGTTCCGTACAATATTTCAAAAACATACATTAAACTCGCACCGTTCGCCGTTCAGTATCTGTTTCAGGGTGTCCGAGTACATTAATTATCTGTAAAAACCTACGTACATGAGAAATGCGAACAATTGTTATTGCGATTGTATGTAATGTAACACTGCCACTGATATCGCTTCGCAGAAACACACGGTCTTTAAACAACAGTAACAATAAGTAGGGGATTACCAATGTACTGCATCAGCTAAACCTTTGACATTAAAAAAGAGAAGGTTCTCAATTCGGACAATAAAGAATTTTAACTATAAATACGGCTAATTGTCAAGTTTTTCTTTGTATTGCTGACGTTTCGAGACAATTCAGATGCTCTTCATCTGTCCGCGATCAACGGTAGATCGACAAATACTCTGAATTGTTATGGAGGATGATTTCGTGGTTGTCCCATTTAAATATATTTTATTTGAAATGAGATAAATAAATTCAAAAACATTTACGATTTGTGGAAACATTATATGGTTCACACTTTGCGCCTATTAAATTGTACTTGTAAGGTATTTTTTAGGGTTTCGTACCCAAAGGGTAAAAAACGGGACCCTATTACTAAGACTTCGCTGTCCGTCTGTCTGTCACAGGGCTGTATCTTATGAACCGCGATAGCTAGACAGTTGAAATTTCACAGTTGATGTATTTCTGTTGTCGCTATAACAACAAATACTAAAAACAGGATAAAATTAATATTTAGGTGGTTTAAAGGTGGTGGTTTAAATTAATCCCATACAACAAACGTATTGTTTTTTTTATAGATAATGAATGGTACGGATCCCTTGGTGCGCAAGTCCGACTTGCACTTGGCTGGTTTTTTTTTAATGTTATTGAGATTCTATCGTCACGTGCAAGTGTTCCCAAAGAGGATTGAAGTCAGACAGGCGTCCACCTGGGTTGTAAAATACCCTTTTAAATGTTTTTAAAAAGAGATATACCTAAATCAAAATTCGCCAGAAGTCTGTTTTATTTTTGAAAACAGAATATTATATCATGGAGCATTATTTTAGACGCGTTCTAATAAGCTGCACCCACTTTTTGATAAACACAACAGTTCATCCTAATTTGAGGTCAAGATTATCAAACTGTTGTCACTTTATTTATTGGCCTTCCTGTTGTTGTTGTTGCTTATTTTTAGAACCTAAATAATCCTAGAAACATATAGGTAGTCTATCTTTGTAAACGAAGAATGTAGTTGGTGTAAATGCATTATTTGCATAGCCAGTTAACCATCGAGCTTTAGAAAAAGACAATCGCTAGATTCGGCGTTGTCTCTGTGAAGGCGCATTCCGCATTTTCATTAGTCGATCGATAGGGATAGATATTAAGCATGCCATAGGGCCAGCATGCTATAACCTTTTTCATTAGTCGATAGAGGCCCGCTTGCGGATTGTTGGATATCTTCACCGCGCATTTGTTTTGAGTGGGAGATAATAACCCTCGTAAAATGAGTCCTCGCCACACTTGCTTTTCACCAACCCATGAATTTCATTGGTTGTTAGGCCGCATGCGGGGAATACCCGCAAACCATACATCGGCTGAGACAAAGATAACCTATTTTCATTAGTATATTTTCAGGGAATCCCCGGATTTTGTGTAACGACTGAATTTCCACCAATTAAAATGCACATTCGATAGTCGATATCTTTATGCGACAGAAATTTAAAAAAAATAATTACTTGTTTATTTCATTACGAACCCATAGATTAAATCCCTATCAGTTTGTGCCGTTTATAAAAAATAATAATATATGCAGCAGTTATAGTAGGTATATCAATAGCAATATTGTTTCTATCACATCGTATACTTTAAGCTTTACTTTTAAGCTTTACTACACGTGTGGTCTTTTTAAATTCCAAAACGGAATTATTTATCGTTTTTTTATATCTTACATTCTTAAAATGTTATAGCTTATGTTTATGACTATCTTAATACCGAACTAACACTCTAGGAAACAAAGTAGTAATAACCAAAGATATGAGTATATCCAACGAAGGAATACCACTCAAGTTCCATGTAGTAAAAACGGATGATAAGCTGATCCGTATTAAATTTAACTGGGGTGTGAGAGGTGAGAGCTCTTCGTTCGCTGGCTGCATGTGCTAATCAGACCGCCAGTGGCACCGCCCGGGAATCACTTATCAAGGACAGACCAGCATCAGCCGAGCCGTCTACGTCCCAATCAAAGTTACTTGACCCTACAAGTGACTCATCTATAACAGTTACTGTTATGTCCTTGTCTGAACTGTGTTTTATTACCGTCAAATGTAAAATTTTTACTAAGCTTTTTTAAGCATATTGATAAAATGTAGTAGATCGATTGAGGTTGTGTCTCGTATGTCAACGAAGCCTAGTTTGACCAACTTATCTACAACCTGAAATCTTTTTGCTCGTTTAGACCGGTTTTAGATAGGTCTAGTGTTGCCTTTACGTAGATAAGTAGTAGGAAGGTTTAAAAAAAAAAAAAAAAAAATTGGCTGATGAGATCGCTGACTCATAGTGGGTTTGTAACTGCTCACAATCGTCAATGAAAACATGTTGTGGGTAGGTCTCATTGTAATATGTACTCATCTGGTAAATGATTGACAGTGTCACGCAACTGTTTTATTATTTATTATTACTCTGGTTCAAGTTCAATGTTGGTACAAACCTTCAAGTCTTCTAATAGCATATGCAGCAACCCTCGCCCGAGTAACTGCTTGTGCGGCGGGACTATGAGAGCATGGACTCGCTCCATTAGACCCGGTAAAGCACTAGGCTCGGGGGAAACACACCACTCGGCAAAGTTCTGCAACGTACTTCGTTCCAGTTCTTCCTGAAGCCCCACGTATTCCCTCATCACCCTATCAGCTGACGCTACCCTCCCTAGCAAATCGGACATGTCATGCAACTTAAGTTCAACCCTGGTCTCTCTACCGCTGTTCTTCGCTAAAAGCATAGCCACTGCCCCTGCCTTCTCCACAGTAAATTCCACCCTCTTTATAGCACGGTTGACCCCCGCTAAACGTTCCAAAATTTCCCTTTCTCTCCGCCGAATTATAGGCAACGCGACGCCGGCGGACATATTGAAAGGTTTCGCAATAAGGTCCCAGGATTCTAACACTTCCTCTCCTATATCTTTGCCTAATTTTATCACGTCTATGACATCGTCGATAAGCGCGTGCGCGTTGACAACGAGCGCGTATAGGAACACGAATCGCACGCGTCGGAACTTCATGGCGGAGTTGCGCTCACTGACATTGTGTGCTCGAGGTCGCGGTGTGCCCATTGCGGAGAAAAAACTACCACAAACCATTGTCCATTTGTTTTCCCAATCTTTTCTTGGTGATATAGTAATGAACGGATCGGAAGCGTTAGTAGAATCTGACGATGCTTCATATATAAACATACAATTATAACTATGCACACAATAATATCGCTATTGGTTTACGTTTGATACTAACTTCGCTATTATATTATTCAAGATTGAAATATTTGGTATTTTGACTTTTTTTTTAATTTACAAATATACATGTAAGTATGAAGTAAGAATGAGGCCTTCGATAATTTTCATTACAGTTTTGACCTGAAAACCAAGCAAATGGATGAGTTGGCAACACATACAACAAATTACCCCACCGGCGCTGTTAGTCAACACGCGTTCTGTGTACTTTCTATATCTTAGAGGTCCGTTTTTATAAGTTGGGGCTGTATAAAAGGGTAGTTTCGAATTCCTGCATATTTTAACTAATGTATGCTAATTTAAGATAAGAATACCCCACGGTAATAAACTTTACAAGATTTCTATTATGATTTTTTTGAGGTTTTGTATAATTTCGTTTTTTAACTCGTGTCAGGATTACTATATTTTACCAACCCTATCAGTAGAATGACGAAGACAATATTTTACATTTCACAAGTTCATTTTGGGAGCGTCTCAGTTTCGTAGTGTGAACATACGAGCACAACACTAATAATCAAATGTTATATGAACGCTTTAGACTTACGCCTTCGCTAGGTTAGTTCATAGGAATAGGAAATAATAATAAATTTGTTAAAAGTACCAGGCATTAGTTATCAAATAGCAATTAATTTTTAAATACTCGTGCACCAGTAAGCAAATAGAAAGTAAATGTGATCTTTTCAAAAGTAGCGTGTTATCATTACATTTGTTATATTAAAATAAACACTGATGTTTAAAAAATACATTTTGTATAACATCGTATGCTGATGTTATTTGAGATCCCGGGAATAACAGTTTTGTTTTGGTATGTCTGTGTTTGTCAACTGCTACTGTTTATGGGATTGTTTCTGCACATTTTGTAGATTTGTCATGCGTACGCATAAAGCTCTAGGTATAATAGTCAGCTAACTTTTTGCCTACAGAATTCATAGGAATAAACAAACAACCAGTCATTCGGTGTCAATATTAGCTATTCTTTCTTTTGTTTAAACTTGGCAATCGCAGGAATCAATGAGAGTTGAAGTTTGTATTGTCTATTGACCTAAAATTTACGCGCAACAGTATCGCAACGCGGTGCTACATGTACTCCCAAATTGTTTTTTGCCTACCTTTCATAGAAATTACGTTGTCTAGGATGCTTATACCATACATGTCTGGGTATTCTATAGGTCTACAAACTATCTGGGTTGTTGAAATTGGCTTCGTTTTATAAGTAGGTACATACGTTGTTTAAAAATATGAATGACACCATACCTTTAAGTGAAGTGACGAATCTCGCTTAAAACACGTTTTGCAGTAACCCTTATCAGGTATACAAATAATATATTACGATTTACACTGCTGGTGCCTGCTTTAACTTTGTTCATAAAGATAAATAAATTATATTCACCATTATTTATCAGCCGATAGTCTGCTAAGCATAGTCCACATATTTGTACCATTATCTGCTCTCATCATGAAATAACTTGATTACAACCATCGTTGCATGGGGAGCGAATATCGAGCTGAAATTCGAGAAATATTACGAAGGTTACACAAATGTTAACTATAAGAAAATGCTAACTAGCATTAAGTTCGCCTATGACAAATGTTCTTGTATTGTGCAATAAAGATAGTTCTATCTAAATATGGGTTCGATTCAAATATTTCTATGTCACACATAGAGACCTAGTTCAGGCTATGTGACGCGAGGCAGATGAATCCCATATTGCGAAAGTAAGTATGTCGTTCGGTCCCACCGTATGATATCATTCGTGATCTAGAACAGCATTATATGTAAATAAACACAGTTCTAAACCTCCATTAGGATTCTTAGATGCTTAGATTAAAAACAACGAGTATAATGTTACCACAACACCGTAACCTTGAACAAATACTTTCACATCATGCAAATGTCCCCGGTTCCAGTCCCAGTGTGAATGCTATTGTTTTTTTTTTTAAACACAATATGTTCTGTCCTCAGAGTTTATTCTACGAGATCCTGGCCGGAGTGTGGGTGCGAAACGGACTCCAGATCAAAGGTCAAGCGATGACGTACATCCAGGCCAACTTTTGCAACTCCATGGTCGATATGGATATCTACTGGCTGCAGGTGTGCGCGGCGCATCTACCCGCAGACCAGTTCCTGGACATGTGCATTGATATGTGAGTTATTTGGTTTTATCACATAATAAATAGTTTCACCGAGACCTAACTTAAAAGGTAGCTGTCAACTTGTAGCTAGAAACACAAGTTTCATACCTTGGACACGAAATATAACAATTATTCACCAAATTATATTGAAGTCACTCTCAGTTCTAGAAAAGTTTATAAGGATGTTTGGCTGTTTGTATGTTTGTGGCTTGTTTAGGTAAAATTTGGAATATAATTAGTCTACGATAAGTATACATAATAACTACTTTTATCCAGGTACCTCGCAAGCGAATCTAAGGCGAAATCTAGTCTTTCATACTTAAAGATATCATTAGAAGTGTAAGATCTGGATATCTGGTGTAGATACGTTACGTACGTACGTGTACGTTGTCCTGTCAAATTTCAATAATGAAATAGATAAGACTAAATGTTTTTAGTCTGTGTTGTCAGATTTCTTGCACACCAGCGCCATCTATACCAAAATCGTACCTTTTGCTTTTTTTATTTTGGGGATGTTTTTAATATTTTAAAGTAGTCTATTATTTATTCGGTCATTATATCTACATCTACAGCAAATTTCAACTTAATCCGTTTTGTCGTTTAGGCCTGATTGAGGAACTAACATACATACAAACTAACAAACTTACACATTTATAATATTATTAGGATATCTGGTCCACGTTGAGAAACTTTGTAATATCTTAAGACCATTGTAACCAACTGGAGCAATAAATAAAATATGAATATGAATAATCTAGCTAGACAATCTAAGAAACTGTTGGTTACAGGTTTGGAGTACGTGAATGGCTGAGTATGCTGCCGATGTCACCGGCACAAGCGGCTGAGCAGGACGCTATGGTGGAAGGTCTTCTCACTTTCCTGGCCATACTCGTCTCTTCAAGAACTAATCTCGGTAGGTTTGATCGATGGTAGAAATAAAATATTGCAGGCTTGTGGAAACCTTCGGAACTTTGGTCACGTGAAGTTATTTTCAAACAGACTTCAACTCTCGCTGCACCCCCCTTTGGGATTGAATTTCGTAAAATCCTTTCTTAGTGCACCCATACTCATCAAAAGGAATACACTCCAAATTTTTAGATTTTAAGACCAGTGGTTTAGGGTGAATTTCTACCTACGCGTAGCTGTCCAGAACTATGCGGAGCGGACCAAACATAGCGCGGAAACTCACCTTAAGGCTGTGCGTTGATAGATCAGTCAGTAAAGCAAGACTTTCATGTAATACATTTAGATTGTAAATAATATTTTAGGCAACGACGAGCTGACGCAGTCACGGCTGGAAGTTAGCACGCTGCTCGCGGCCGGTGATAAGACCCATTCGCAGCTGCTGGAGCTGATGCCGGAGAGATCTGGAAACGCGCACACCAGGAACTTCGAGCAAGTGCTCAAGGAGGTAATTATACACGTCAAAAACAGTTACATTATGTGATTGATGCCATTTGGTTACGTGGCAGACAATTTTCGACTTTATGCACAAAACTATTTTTGCGGTCAAGTGTGTTAGGGTACTGTCCAAGAGTTAACAAAGTTGGGATATTGGATATAGAATTGGGTCATCAAAATAAAAATATAGGCACGAAACCGTGTTTGTTGCCCGATTCTTCTAAGGTAACTTCACCTAGTTCCTAAGACGTTTCAAAGTGATAATTGTTATTTTATTGAAATAAATATCCTTTTTGACCTTGTAGTCATTTTATAAGCGGCGATGATATGATTGGGCGTGCCTCTGACTAGCTCCTTTAGACATCTTCAAGCGCCTAGAGATCCGAGAGGATGTCTACCGTGCTTGGGGATTGCAGTCCTGATACTAGTTTTTTTTACTTTTGCTAAACAAACCAATTTCTCTCATATTGATAATGGAGTTTAACTCCTCAGCTATCAACCTACCGCCCGCCGCCGAAAGGATCGGAAAACCTGGAGCAGGGATTGTTTGTGCCACGTCCCGTGGTATGGGAGCAGTACTACGATCCGTTACATGTGCTGCGACGCGCGGTTCATAGGAGGGACTTCCACGCTTCCATGGAGAGATATACTGCATTGTGAGTATTATTTTCAGTTGCGAATTGATGATCATGATCTTATGTTTGTTCTGTGATCAGAAATTATAATATATCAATTGTGTATGTATTTACAAAATTATTTAAGTAGCTACCTATTCTATAATTTATCTAGTTCCCATAGTACAAGCTATGTTTTTGACATCAATATTTATTTATTCGAAATAATATATGCGTATTAACACATCAAGAAGTCCAATCATAAAGAATTACCTACATGAAATGATTTCTCTCTTCTAGCATGCGTGAAAAACAAAAGGCAGCTGGGGTCACCCCCACAACCGAAGGCACCGCTCTCTGGCCCCCCCTCCGTTTATCTCCCGCGCCAGACGGGGGGGCCGGGGACCCCCGAGCTATCTGTTCCTCTGGGGTGCTGCATGGGGCCATCGCAGCTGTTTTGCATCGCGGGGTGCACCGTAGGGGGGATACCCACGCCCCCCACGCACCCCCTGACCATGTGCTGGCGTTAGCTGTCTATTTGCTGCGGGTGGCGTGTGACACGCATGCGGAGAAAGCTGAACCTGAAAAAGTTAGTAACTTTTTTAGCTTTCTATACGAGCTGCATTATTATCTTTATTTATCTTACCGGGCAAGTTAATAGATGAGCATAGACAATGTAGAAGGTTCGCAGTCGCAAGCTGATATGAAGACAGAAATATTGACTACCTCGGTGACGTGTTGGCCAAGCACCGGACTGCTTTTAGGATCTTAATCTTAATAATAGATATTACTAGCCGACCCGTGACAGACGTCTTGTCAAATTTCAATAATCGAATAGAAAAGACTAATTGTTTTTAGTCTGTGATGTCAGATTTGTTGCACACCAGCGCCTTTTATACAGAATTCACCCTTTTTGCGTTTTTTAATATCTTAAAGTAGTATATTATTTATTCGGGCATTATATCTACATCTACAGCAAATTTCAGTTTAATTTGTTTTGTCGTTTAGGCCTGATTGAGCAATTATTAGGATACATTTTATTATTAGGATAAATGCAAAAGTTTGTGAGTATGTTTGTGTCTCAATCACGCTCAAACAACATAAGCTATAAGTTCTGGAATAGCAAATAATGTACTCTATTTTCGAAGCCGATGGCAGAAGCTTGTATTGTATAATAAAACACCGTGCGGTCTCGTTACAGACGTGCATGGCGGTGGCAGAGCGTTTAGCACGAGTATCGGGCATGCCCCTACTGCGTGCCTTGCGAGGTGACATCTGTCGCAATGCCCGAACCCTTCTGGCAAATGTGCCCCTTCCTCGCCCTTGCCCCCCACCTTCGACAGCACACGACCAGCTGCCAGCACATCGCGATCCCGCCGCCTCAGACAGTGAGTAAATATTATCAATATATAGTATCTAAAATATAAACAGACAAAATTCCGCCAATATGCTCCCAAAGTATCCAACCTAAGCTAAAACTTAAACATAAAAAAAACTTTTGTGTTACACACACACTCCAGCAGAAAAGTTCCCAGCAGAGAAACTGGACAAAGCATATATTATTATGTATACTATCTACAAAAAATATAGAAACACGACTTTAATCCCCAAGTGAAATGAAGAAGACATCCTCTCAGATCTTCAGGCGCTGATTTCTTGAATAAAGGGTGTAGTCAAGAGGCATCTTTGCAGTAGTTAGCATTGTATAAGTGACAGTACAAGCGCATCCAATCGATGTGGAAATTATGTACTTAATGCTACTTTTTTCATACTTTTATAGCAAAACAGTTTCAGCTTTAAGGGGCTCCCAGTCGCGAAAAAAGAAATACTTCTGAACAAGCCACATCTCCTATTTTTATAAGTATATTACTTCAGGTTCCTACCTAGATTTCTATTAAGCTGAAAACATAATAGCAGAAACTTTTCACGATAAAGATATTATTTCAAAATGATACGTTTTAGAATTTATGATCGAAATATTTTATATACCTACTATTAAAATCAACTTGTGATTTATTGTTAAAGATAGGTAATATGTAGATCTAGATTTCTATTAGAATAGATTTTTGATAAGTAATTATACATAATTTATATCATTAATTTATTCGAAAAGCTAAGGCGGACCACGCGCCGACGTGTGTTTGTCGTCATTGCAGCGGTCGGTAGGATTATTTATCGAAGTGATTAAAGATGGGTACATCTTTATTCACATATACTATACATTATAAAATAGGAGATGTGGCTTGTTCACAAGTATTTATTTTTTCGTTTCGAACAAAAACAATCGTCGACTGGGAGCGCCTTAAAAGGTTTTTACTCAATATAAATTATTTTAAAATATGATGTCATTCGATACTCTTTTTAAATGTTCTTTGAAACAGCTAAAGCTATAACCATAATACAAATATTCTTTCATCAAACTATATCTTATCAACAAACCATTAAAATTGTTATAACCACAAACTTATTTCACCAGGTGACACAGAATGGGAGCCATCGGAATCCGAATCTTCTAGAATGCCTTCGCTCACGAAGTCTGTTCTACTACCCGGAACTGTTACCAGCACAGCTCTGGCCGTGCCTCTATCGCTACAGGTACCTAAATAAATCTAGGACTTTTCTTGACTTTTCAGGGTTCCGTATCCAAAGGGTAAAAACGGGACCCTATTACTAAGACTTCGCTGTCCGTCTGTCTGTCACAGGGCTGTATCTCATGAACCGTGATAGCTAGACAGTTAAATTTTTTACAAATGATGTAATTTATGTTGCCACTATAACAACAAATACTAAAAACAGAATACCCAAAAGGTAAAAACGGGACCCTATTACTAAGACTTCGCTGTCCGTCTGTCTGTCACAGGTCACAGGGCTGTATCTCAAAAACCGTGATAGCTAGACAGTTAAAATTTTCACAGATGACGTATTTCTGTTGCCGCTATAACAACAAATACTAAAAACAGAATAAAATAAATATTTAAGTGGGGCTTCCATACAACAAACGTGTTTTTTTTAGATAATGGTACGGAATCCTACGTGTGCGAGTCCGACATGCACTTGGCCGGTTTTTTTTTAAATTTGCAATCGCCCCTGCCTTCTCTTTGTTACTAGTCAGTCTGGAATATGTCGTCACGATAGCATCATTGCGGCATTCCTCCTTTTAGGCGAGTAATTAATGTGTTTGATGAATGCAGAATCGTTTTTTCTCAATAACCGTAAAACATACTGTTTTGTTTTTTATGACAAAGATAACTTAAGGATATAATCTAGATAAATTACAGACAGAATCACGATTGGTGAAACTTTTCTCGATAGATTTATTTTCCAAAGTTGGCTCTTCAAAAACACTAGTTTCGTTTTTAATCAAAACTATGAAAAGCTAAACAGTTAATTTTTATATAATTCGTTATATAATCATACTAGCTAAATAAATTACAGACAGTTTCTTTTAAAATTTGATGGTTTTCGAGATAATCTTAAAAACTTAATAAAGCAGTTTTATCACTTTTTCCGTCTTATCCGGGTAGACTCAGCCCATACAAAATGTCAAAAATTTCACTTATCACCTTAATAAAACTTACTTTTAATTATAAAACACTGTGTGGAAGATAATTTTCAAAAAGTCTATGAGAATCCTTGAATGATTAAAAAATACTTCCTGAAGTCTATACAAAGCAGCTATATATTTTTTGGAACGAAGTTCCTTATCGCGCGTTGTGAAAGGGGGCTAGACGGAAAAAATTCTTACGAAAAGTTGTCACGAAAAGTTGTCACGACACTTTTTTGCTATAGTATATCTATTAATATATATATCTATTAATTGTGTCGAGGTCGAGGTCGAGGTGGAGGTCGAGGTCGAGGTCGAGGTGGAGGTGGAGGTCGAGGTCGAGGTCGAGGTCGAGATCGAGATCGAGGTCGAAGTCAAAGTTGATTCCCCTTCCCTTGTCCCACGTTATTTTGTGAGAACTTCGTTCCATCCGGGTGTCCCTTGACACCTCTCAAGTTTTTTTTAATGGCGCTCTATAGAAGGCTGCATAACAATTTTATTTGCAGTCGGGTTTTACGTTTTTATAATAATTTGTTTTATCTTGTTACAGCTTGCAAGAACCGACTCTACTCCAGACGATCAATCAGACAACGGCGGTGACACGCCACAAATTCGAGCTTTAGAGGTATATTCAAATGTATTAATTGGACATTTTACTTACTATGTGAACAATAAATTCAAATTCAAAAATCATTTATTTCAATAAAATCACAAGGATCACTTTGAAACGTCTTAGGAACTAGGTGAAGCTACGCCGATTCCACGCGACCAAGCCTAGAAGAATCAGGCAACAAACACGGCTTGGGGTCTACCTTTTTAATACATAAAATACATTATACATATTTTTGTTAATACATGCTATAACACCCAGATACAGAACAAACATCTATTTATCACACAAATGTTTGTCCTGGGTAGCGAACCCATTATCTACAGCACAGAAGGCAGAGCTACTATCAACTGAGCTGTGAGGTCAGTCATATATATTTAAAACAAAATGATATATTTCAGGCGGCGATAGTTGAAAGCCAAGCGTTGGCGCTACAAACATTCGACACGGAAATGAGTCTCGCACTCACATCGGACTTGGCTATTCCTCCTATACCCATTGACTATGGTAAGTATTGACATCTTCTTCTCTTCTACAATTAGTTACATTTATTTATTTGGATCTCTAACATTGAATAACACCAATACATATTAAAAAGAAAAATTTGTACAAAACGTGACGATAATCATAGGAGACAGACAGCTACTTTACTTTTATCACAAGAAGGGTTGGACTGATTTTCATGATATCTGAATTTGTCTTCTCCCTGAATAACAGAATAAATATTAAAATGTCCCGAATAATCCTAATTAGTACACCCGTTCGAAGCCGAGCTAGGCTATTCTAAAGGTGGCTGGCATTCGATAAATTAATATTTACTCAGTAATAAATAAAAATTTATTATTTTCACGGTAGACATCCACTCAGATACCCACGCGCTTAGATCTTTGCAAAACTTAGACTTGCAAATTGTCATGTGTAGAATGCCACCGCAAAATGTAGACATGCGCCAAAGGTAATGTTTGAACGTGCCTCGGCCTACTTTAGACATTTTCAATTATCTAAGTGCCACATCATATAAAGTTTGTAAATTCAAATTCATGTTACTTAGATATGGAAGGTGCCGATTGGAGCGTGTCAGTGCGCAGTGCCTCACCGAGCAGTGCCGAAGCCGCTCCAGCCTTGTTGGCGCCACTCAGCCATCCGGCTATTGGCGACGCCGATCACGCCACACCATCTACCAGTAATCAGGTAAAACTGATAGAATACTATACAACCCGGTCACAATATCTGTGCACCTGACCTCGTGACGTCATAGTACGGGCGAGGCGGGAGAGAGAGAGAGCGGGAGAGGCGCCGCATTCCAGCGAGGTGCACAGATATTCTGACCGGGTTGTACGTTTTTTTTGTTGTTGTAAATTTATACATACTTATTACACATATTAACACCCAGACACAGAACAAACATCTATGTTCATCACACAAATGTTTATCCCGGGTGGGGATCGAACCCACTACAGCGCAGAAGGCAGAGCTAATACCAACTGAACTGTGAGGCCAGTCAGTGATTCTGATGTATAAGCTAAAGTTTCATCTAAATTCGTCCAAACACACACAACCAGTCGCAAAACTTTCGCATTTATAATATCCTAATCCTACTAGATTACGAAATGACGAAGCTAACCCAAAGGGTAAAAACGGGACCCTATTACTAAGACTTCGCTGTCCGTCTGTCTATCCGTCTGTCTGTCACAGGGCTGTATCTCATGAACCGTGATAGCTAGACAGTTGAAATTTTCACAGATTATGTATTTCTGTTGCTGCTCTAATAAAAAAACAGAATTAAATCAATATTTAAGGGGGGCTCCCATACAACAAACATGATTTTTTTGCCGTTTTTATAGACAATGGTACGGAACCCTTCGTGCGCGAGTTCGACTCGCACTTGGCCGGTTTTATTTACCTATAATATAAAGAGATAGTACGAATTTTGCTAGTTTGTATGTATAATCTTAGCATGGAACCAGTAGTAGAAGTACCGATCTGAAATGTACAATATTCTGGACATAGGCAATTTTTTTACCGTATACGACGCATGCAATGCCGCGCACAGAAGGTAGTCTAAATATATAAAACTCTTGCATTACTAACTGACTGACTAACTAACTGAGTGATCTATTAACGCACAACCACTTGTCTAGTTGAAATTTGGAGGGTTCATTACTTTTGGTGAGACGGTGAACATTAAGGAATTCCCAAAATTCAATGCCCTATGGGGGTGGAGCGGGGGTTGAAGTGATTGGAAATAACTTCACGTGAACGAAGTTGCGAGGGTTTACACTAATCTAAATATTTGTGTACACAGATGCAAGTTTCAAGTCCCTGCGAGGACTCCTTCCCAGTGAACGAGTCCATTATCTCGTTGCTTCTCAAACTACACTCGCAACTGTCGGGAAGGCTGGACGCCTTCTCATTGGAGGAACCGGCGCCGCCACCGGAACAAGGGGGTAAGTCGTCTTTTAGGGTTCCGTACCCAATGGGACCCTATTACTAAGACTTCGCTGTCCGTCTGTCTGTCACAACGCTGTCTCATGAACTGTTATAGCTAGACAGTTGAAATTTTAACAGATTATGTGTATTCCTGTTGCCGCTTAAATACTAAAAACAGAATAAAAAAAATATTGAAATGGGGCTCCCATACAATGAACGTGTTTTTTTTTTTTCTGTTTTTTTTTTTATAGATAATGGTACGAAACCCTTCGTGCGCTAATCCCACTCGCACTTGGCCTAGAACAATATAACTATGAGTTCCATGTTACCGCAACATTCAGATTAGAGTACAACATATAATTTCATTTGTCCCTAATATTGTAGGGGGACTTTGCGACTCAGCAAACTAAATCGCCAAATAACTGTTGTATTATTGTAGGTGATGGACCATACTACATTGGAGAAGTCCTACGGAAGTTAGCAGCGTTGGACGAGCGATGCGCAGAGGCTATCGCGCATGTCCGGATGACTCTGTGGCCGCACCAAAGAGAAAGACAAGCGGAGCAGAGGGCTAGGTATGTGTATAGAGATACAGGCATTTTTTTTTCGAGACTATTGTAATGTTGTTGTTTGTGTAATATTGTAAAAGTATGACCAGACATAGCGCGGCATTTGAGCGCGGCATTCGCAGGACACATGTTTGCCGCGTGACTAGTTTAAATGTACGCGCGGCCGTCGTCCAATCATAGCGCAGCTGACTAGTCAAACAAATGCCGCGCTATGTCTGGTCACACCTTAATGTTTTTTGTCCAAGTTATTAATTTTAAGTTCATATTAAACTAAAAATCATATTAATGTTAGTCACATAGATAAAGTCGAGGTGTCCATACGTTATCATTAATCCCTGGACAGTCCTTACAATGTCCTCAATATTAAGTAACTATACTCTTCACAATAACATGGTATTATCCCTGTTTATGTTACAGAGAGCGTCGCGAGAAAGAAGAACGCTCTCGCCGAGCTCGCGAACGCCAACAGCAAGTAATGCGGGAATTCGCTAGAAAACAACAACAGTTCATGTCAGCCATGGAGTCCATGGACCACGCTGCGCCCATGCAGTGGGACGAGGACGAGACTGAGAGGTGCTACACGTGTGTCATTTGCAACACGTGTGCGCCGTCCGAGCCGCATGACCCGCAGGTAACAGATGGAGTGATACACGTGTGTATTATGCAACATGTGTGTTGTGTGCGCAGTTCGCAACAACCAATAATCAAAGCACCGTGTATAACCAAGTATTTCAACAATTTTGTTTTCTTTACAGGGTTTGGTAGTGCTGTTACAATCCACATCCGTGCTAGCACATCGACCCAGCGCGCGCTCAGAAGGTAAGCAATACATTGGTACTAGATGTCGCCCGCGGCTTCGCTTGTGTGGTACCTAAATAAAAAGTCATAACAGATGCAATAAGATGCTGAATTTTTTAGGCAGATGATATATTTGTTGAATCTTATTTTTATTTTACGACTAAAAAAGAGGTTCTCAATTCGCATTTCTGTTTACCTGGCGATCCGATTTGGATGTTTTGTTTCTATTGTGTAGAGAATAGTTCAATATTGGTCCCACTTAAGTTGTATTTAAGTAGAACTAATAGTGCCTTCATAATCCTCTCTTGACTTTTCGATTGGTCGAAACATTTTCGTCAGTTTTCTTTTTTGTTTATTTTTTTACACCAAAATAATTAAACTATTTTATTTCTAGACGATGCTGGCTTAGCGGGAAGGCTTGCGTTGTGTGAAGCGTCCCGCGCGCGTTTGCAGGCGAGACGCGAAAGAACCGCGGGATCGCATCATTACAGGGTGCACGAACAGCTACACGCACATTTTGGACCCGATGCGCCTTTGCTCGCTTTGAGCCTGGGGCAAGAAGGTAAGCAATATCACGCTTATTACTAACTAGCAGTACGTTTTGGCTACGAACGGGTGTACTAATGAAGATTACAGGCAAATTGTTGATACAGTAGGATACATTATTGCAATTTAATCTACTATATAAAAGAAAGTCGGGTTTGTTACAACACTTATAACTCAAGAACGGCTGAACCGATTTGGCTGAAAATAAGTGGGGAGGTAGCTTAGAACCAGGAGACGAACATAGGATTTTTCTTCATACTTTTTAACGGGAACGGGAGTTAATTCTAAAGCGATACGAAGTTCGCCGGGTTAGCTTGTAATTATATAAGACATAGTCATGTTAGTTACACCATTTATAACTCAAGAACGGATGGACTGATTTTCATGATTTATGATTTGTTGGATTTGCCTCCGTCGCGAATAACAGAATAACTATTAAAACATTCGAAAAATTTAAGATTTTGCTGTGAGATCAGTTAAAAACAACGTCAACGGGAACTGAACAACATAATACAACCTAGTTTTTTGAAAATAAAATATATCACTCGCTGTTAATGTAACTTTTGATAGGTGAAAGATTTAAAAAATTGGTCCATTGCAAATAAAAATACCTCATTATATTATAACAGTAAGTATTAGACAACGTAACAATACTAAACTATCAACATATTCAGGCGGCGTACACGTGAACTCGTGCGGCCACCACCTCCACTTGCGCTGTCTACACGCCTACTTGCGCACCATCCACGGCGCAGGCGCACAACGCGCAGCGCCAGGAGTTGAGAGGGGCGAGTACCTGTGTCCTGTGTGTCGGCAACTGGCCAATGCGGCGTTGCCTTTGGCGCCCCGCCCGCCCAGGGTGGCCCGCCCCATCGAGGGCGGAGGCAGCGCGCCCAGCGTCAGGGATATGCTGGCGAGGGAACATCCCGCGTTGGTGAGTTGATCTACATCTATGTATCACTGTGGTGTCTGTCTGAGATTTTTCATCGTAGTCAAAGTGTAATGCCAAGCATGAAAGAGTCAGAGCAGCCAATTCAATAAAAGTTGATTTTTTTGTATGTATTTTTGTGGGAGGTATCTACGCACCCAAGTAGATATAATATAGGTCAGAAATAATGGGTTTTATAGGATTAGGATAGTCGTATATCCAACAATGGCATTGTCGTTTTTTGACGGTATAGGGAAGCGCCGCTAAAGAAAGTGCCCTGACTTTTTGTTTTTTGTGTTTTATTAAAATGTATGTTAGTTTATAAGGTATTTATTAATATGGGCCTCAGTATTTAAATATAAAATATTATTATTATTATTATTTGGTATAGTTTTTCTCTGCTGGGAAATTTTATTCTGTAAGCTTATACAAATAATGTCAGAATTTAGACCCTTTGGGAGCAATTTCGCGGAATTTGTTTGGAAGTAAATTATCTTTATCCGTTTAATATTACGCTTAGAAAATTGTTAAAAAAACTTATTCCTGATTTCGTGTAGGAGCCGAGCAAGCTATCCGAAGCTATGGGCAAAGCAATGGAGGATATAACAGCGTGCGCGGGCGGCAAGCTGAAGCAGCGCTACGGCTCATCGCCGGCAGCCATATTTGCTTTTGTGATGTCACTGGTGCGAACCAATCTGGAGTGTGAGCTGGTGCAGAGGGGAGGAAACTTACTCGCTTCCACCCCACACAGATACAAGCCAAGGAATGAGTGTATAGGTAATGTGTTTATAATCAAAATATATAAAACTCTTTAGTTATTGATTGACCGACAATCAACGTACAGCCTAAACAATAAGTCATACCCTCGTATTCAGGAACGACACTATGAGAACACGCACCCACAGTGGACGAAATCATTTTTCATAATTACGTAATAACATAAGTCAGAAGGACCCTTAAAGTAGGGACTGAATAAATTAACTGACTTGGTATTCATAATTAACAGACTTGGTATTGGACATGGATCTCACTACTTTTTACGGTAGAAGAACTGAGTTACGTTGCGAGACTTGGCTTTTTTTACAAGTTATGTTTTTGATGGCATTAAATATATCTGGGACGACTGAAGCAGCCCGCTAGTGCATACTTGTAATTACTCATGCCCATACATTTTTGTAACATAAAAGTGTTTAAAAGGAGTGAACAAGTTTGCATTGAAACCAAAATTCTTTATAGCAGCCCAACTCGATTGTATGAATTTTAGGTAGATTTTTCACTTCACTGTTTTCCTCACGATGTTTTCCTTCACCGTTGTAAGCACGTGTTTTTGATGCGAATATAAATTTTCGAACAGAAAAATCTATTGATGCACGCCTTGGATTTGAACCTACGACCTTCAGATTGAAAGTCGAGTTACATCCCACTCGGCCAACGAGGCTTTCACTTTTTATCTCTGCATTTATTATAATCATATTTCTCGTCTCCAGTCCCCCTAATGGTGGTCGCGGGCGCCCACACCCGGGTGCTCTGCAGCGCCAGCGACAATCTCGCCACCATCGGCGCCTTGGAGACGTGGGAGCAGTTGCACCCCACTCCCTCCCCCCCTACCCCTGGGGGCGCCCCCCCAGCCTCAACCCCTGTGCCTGCACAGCCGCAGGACAAGCCGGTGCCTCTTATGCTCAAGGATCCTTTGGCGCTGCTGATGCAGTTCTTGCTGCTGGCACCCCTTCACCCCCCTTATTTGGATATGCGTAAGTGAAATTTAATGTCAAAAATGTATATAGCATGAAAACAATCATAGATTAATAGATGAGATGGTTGGTAGGGAAGACAATTTAATTAGTACCATGGTAAGTAGGTAGGTAACTTAGGTACCTACTGGGGTAAAAAATTAAAACAAATTTAAAAAAAAACGACATTGCTCTGTCCACGTATTTGAAAAGTTTGTATCGGATATACGGATTGTGTCGTTGTGTCGGAAAAAGGTTGTTTACTGTACTACGTAAAAATAAAAGAAGATAGAAAGGAATTCCCAAAATTAAACCCCTAAGGGGGTATAGCGGGGGTTGAAATCTGTTTAAAAATAACTTCACGTGAACAAAATTACGAGGGATTGATTCCATTGGTCTATTAAAAAACCTTTACTTGTGTAAATTTTTTTTATTACAATATTTTATTTGCAGAGGACTTCACATGCATAATCCAATCGTTGTACGCACTCACCTACTACCAGATTGTGTGTCAATTCTGCGCTAACGCCACTGCTGAGGGACGAGCTGCTCTGGCAGCAGGGGGGGTGGGAGGGTCGAGGACGGAGCCCCCAGGACTGCGCCCCGCGGCCAGGGTGCTGCTGTCGGCGTTGGCCGGCTCTGATCTCTTCACGGAGGACGGAGCGCCCGGAGACCAGGCGGAGAATCCTGATCTCGTTGAGATGGAGAAACAGGTCCGGTTCTAAGGATAATGAAAGGTTCCAAGGGAAATATCTGTCTATAATGTCTCTAGAGGTCTTGGAACTTGGATCTATGAAAATAAATGACATAGGATCACGACTGTAATTCCCAAGTACTGTAGACATCCTCTCGTATCTTCAAGCGTTCAGATCCTTGAAGATAGTAACTCCGCCTTCTGCGCTGTAGGTTGTGATTTCGAGTCCCACCCAGGACAAACAATTGTGTGACGAACATAGCCGTGACAGATGTTGTCCTGTCAAATTTAAATAATCGAATAGAAAAGACTGAATGTTTTTAGTCTGTAATGTCAGATTTGTTGCACACCAGCGCCATCTATACAGAAATTATCCCTTTTGCATTTTTTTATAGTTTTTGGGATGTTTTTCATATTTTAAAGTAGTACATTATTTATTCGGGCATTATATTCTACATTTACAGCAAATTTCAACTTAATCCTGTTTGTCGTTTAGGCCTGATTAAGAAACAAACATACTTTCTCTCACAAACTTTCGCATTTATAATATTATTAGGATTTAAAAAAAAAGAAGTGGATCGATGATTTTGCTGCAAAACATTCTTAGCAATTCATGTTTTTTTTAAGTAATTAACCGGTAAAAACTGTTGTATAATAATATGTTTTATTATCTAGTTACAAGCTCTGCTGCTGCCATTCCTGCGGATATGTGCATTGTTACGTCACCACTTGTACGGCGTCGAACTCCCCGATATACAGACTCCGAGGCAGGAGTTTGTACGGCTCGCGTATTACTTGGAGCTCGTTACAGAGGTGAGTTACAGACAAAATAATTATTATACTGGCTTGCCCGGGTCTTTACTTGCGTAATATTCGAAGAAAAATCAGATCACAAGCTATTGTTCCAAGCTGTTAACCCTACTTAAGTGGGATAAGGGCAGGAATGATGAAGCTAATATGTTCCAAGTTTTATCCAAAATTCTAAATCGGTTCATAGTTTATGGCGTGATTGACCAAACGGATTTCGACGGAACTTGGAATATACGTAGTTTTTGTCCTAGAATAGCAAATAGGATACTTTTTATCCAGTCACCATACAAGCAAAGCCGTGGGCAGAAGCTAGTGTTATATATAACACTGACTGACTGCTAACGCACAGACTTGAGTTTTGCGGTTTCTGGATTTTCAAATATATTGTAATCGATATGTTTCGTTTGTTTAGGGCATGGAATGGAGCGAATGGAGCGCCGGCCGGGCTTTGCCCCCTTGGGCTGCCGCAGCTGCGTGGGGCTGGGCCAGGCAGCTGGGGGCTGCTGCGGCCAGATCTCAACTAGCGGTGAGAATACCGGAATATAGTGACTTGCCTCACAGCTCAGTTGGTAGTAGCTCTGCCTTTAGCGCTGTAGGCTGTGAGCTCGATCCCTACCAAAGACAAACATTTGTGTGATGATTATACATGTGTTTTTTGTTACTTAAATTTAACTTAATTACCTGTTGCTATTATTTTGCAACAACATTATTTAACAATCTAGTTATTTTATACTATTGTCTGAATGTTATAATCTTATAATGTATCTTGTGTATGTATTTACAAAAAACAAAAAGTAATCAGTTCAGGGCTAGATGGCACTGTGTGGAATGTCTACCGAAATTTATTATTGTTATTTATTACCCCAGGTCCGTCGTCTGTTGGTATCTCTGCACGTGCAGTGGGCAGCGCCCGCTTTGCTAGCTCTACCACGCGACTACGACCGTCTCTTCACGTACTACCACGAGCGTGTTTGTCTCCAATGCGGGGCAGTGCCCAAGGAGGCATCCGTCTGCCTGTTGTGCGGGACCCTCGTGTGCCTGAAGCAGGCATGCTGTCGCACGCAACACGTGGCTGAGGCGGTGCAGGTTAGTCAAATATAATTACGTTTTAAAACTAATAAGAAAAACAGACGAAAATGTTTTGACCGATCGAAAAGTCAAGAGAAGTTTTATGAAGGACTAATAAGTCCTACGTGAATATAATTTAAATGCATCGACTACATAGCCCAGAAGACACCGCATGCAAGGCAAACACTGTCATCCAAAACATCAGGCTTATACGGCCGATAAAAAATACCGCGCGTCAAACCTGCAGTAGTACCGACCACTTCCTTGACCCGTGCACATTTCGTCTGTTTATGCTAAAAAACCATTACCACAAGCTCAAGTTACACTGGTTATTTTCCTTGTCAAAAGTCAATAGTGTTGTACCACTACTCAATAATAGATGATCGATAAACCTACATAGTAGTAACAACAACAGTTGGACCTAACTAGTAAAACTACTTATTGCCAACTAGCTTCCGTCCGCGGCTTCGCTCGCGTTGTTCCTACATGGAAGTAACCTATTTGCTATTCGCATTATAATATTATCGCTTTAGAATTAACAAATGTTGTCTTAAGTTCCCGTTCCCGTTCCCGTTCCCGTTCCCGTTCCCGATTCCGATCACGATCTCGATCCCGATCCCGATCCCGTGTTTAAAACGGTGAAGGAAAACATCGCATCGTGAGGAAACCAGTAGTTAGTATTTTTATAAGCGGCGATGGGCTTGCAACCTGTCACGTATGGACTGCTAACTACTGCAAAATGTGGGTATGTGCCAAATATATATTTGGACGTGCCTTTGACTGCTATCGACAACTCATGACAACACTTCCCATCCCTAGTGAATCACGTCATTTTGAACCGGCTAATCAGAATGCATTTTTCCGGCTCCCCCCGTACCTCATACCTCACTGACTTGACAGAGTTGTTTGTTTGAAGAAATGAAGCCATTAGGCGTCTATTAGGCTATGTAGTCGATGTTTAAATGGGACCAACTTGGGACTATTCTCTACACAATAGAAAAAAAAACCATCTAAATCGGATTACCAAGTAAAAAGATATGTACGGTCAAAAATTATACATGTCAAATTGATAACCTCCCCTTTTTCACATAATGTCAAAAATGGGAAATTATACACGTAAAAAAAAATTGTTGGTAAAGAAACCGACAATCTCTCTCCTCTTTTTCGGCGGTTAAAAATGATATAATATTTTCGTCTGTAATAATAAAGTTTATTTATTTAATTCATGTAATCATCATCTTCCCCACACACATCTTATCTCACTTAAGTGGGATCGGACAACAAACATGTGTTCTCCTTCATTGTGTCTAAAATCGATCTATTTATATAACAGCACGCAATGCAGTGCGGAGGAGGCACGGGCATATTCCTGGTAGTGACATCCACCTACATAATAGTCATTAGAGGACGTCGGGCCTGTCTCTGGGGCTCACTCTATCTGGACGACTACGACGAGGAGGACCGAGATCTCAAGTTAGTATATGACAAAATCAGTGATTTATATTAGTAGTGGATACATCACCGGGATTCCAATATTTTTTTCATCCCACCATCTCGGAAAGATTATTTTTGCTCTTCAATATCTGAGTGCAAAAGCCGTTTTTATTCTCTAGAGGATAAAGTAGGCAAATTGAATTTAGAACATCGTGTGCACTAAGTATGTGAATTAAAAAAATCATTAAACCTATTTACTGCTACCTCTATGGTGCCGAATATATCATACAACTTTTTTTTAATTTGTTAAAAACTCAAGACTCGGAACCTTCTTGGTGTTCTTTTTTCAATTTGCTTTGTACGCGGCATTTTTTCACGTCATTATCAAGATAAGACGTTTTTTTTCTGCATTTAGTCATTTCCTCGCTGAGGTGGAATGAAAAGTTACGTGTTGCACTCGAGTCACTCGCTGCGCTCGTGATTCAATTTTAGAATCCTTCGCTTCCTCGGTCATCAAAATTGAACACGCGGTTAAAAAGCAACTTTGCACTCTTGTATAACAAATAACTATTGTCATATTTTAAATGAAATAAAGATCAGTAAAAACATTATTTTTTGTCTAACGTGAAGTAAACAAGATGGTGGAAACTTTGGCTTCATACGTAACTTAACATAGTAATGCTATTGATTTTACACGGGTGTTTATAACATAATTACCTTTAATTTATTTTCCCGACGTTTTGGCTATGTTACAATAGCCATGGTCGCGGGCAGACTGGAGAACACGGTGCTACCGTCGAGAAGCGTTTGAAAAATAATATAGTAATGCTTATTTTAAATATTTATACCAAATAAAAAAACTATGTCCATATTAAGAAGATATCGCCTTGAAATTCCGTAAAAATGCACTACTTTTTCCTATCAATGTTTGATTAGAATCTAAAATAGCATTTTCATAATATTCTTTATGTACATTCTGTAACATTGTAACTTGGTGTTCCAGACGCGGAAAGCCGCTGTACCTGTCTCAGGATCGGCTGCAGCTACTCCAGGACCAGTGGCTGGCTCATCGCTTCGACCACACCAAACGCACTTGGGTCTGGCATCGCGACTCTCTTTGAACGAAACGAGACGCTAACACTTAATACTAGCACGGCAACCCTTTGCCTCTTAAGTGGACTCTAGACGGTCATGCGGCATGTCCAACGTGCTGTCATGTATGTATGATCGTTTAGTGTACTGATTGATGCGAATGATATACAAACTACATGATGATAGCAGATGATTGACAATTCCTTTTATTTTTCATCATGCAAGCTAGGACTGACATGCACGCATGATCGGCTTCAGATTGGCATGTCATGCAATAAGTGTATTCAAAAAATAAATCTCAATTCCATACCAGCGTAGAAGTCTTCTTCACTGTATTAAATGAAATTTTAGAATTTAGTGAATGCTGATCTGATCATGCTGCATGATAGACACATAATAAATGCATGTCATGCATGATAGTCTAGGGTCCGCATTACATCTGTTATTTATACACTTGAAACGTCTATTTCCATAATTACAGACGCTGGAAGCGCTTTGTAGTCAGTCCGGGTATCTCTACTCTTAAACCATACACATTTTTATATGAGTTCGGGCAAAATATACGTTTTCGTTATCATCATTATTTTATATGACACTAAAGTTTAAAATTCCCAATATATTACAAGAGCTAAATTCTACGTAGCTAGATCTAATAAAGATTTTTTGTTTAAATTTTGTGACGAAGACATGTTGACAAATATTAGGAACAAAGCTTTAAATAATAACTTTAATTGCTCGCAGCTTGCAAAGAAACTTTGTAACTTCAACTTAAATCTTATAAAATGTTATACTCTTAAAATCTCATTAATATAATTCCTACTAAAGTAACGAATGTGGTTTTAGGCCGAATAGATAATTTTAAAATCTTGCCTTTGTTCCTATACGACTCTAGCATGTTTATGTTTACGTAGCCTGTACACATTTTGTCGGTCAATGACTGGTATCCGTGAAAAAGCACTGATGTGAAAGTTTTAAGAATTATTCTTCATGATTTCAATGCACTTTATCAATATTAATTGATCTTTCTTCAATATTCTTTATGTTGTAAATAGCCGTGATAAAGAATGTACGGAATGGTGTTGCTAGGGCTGTGAATATGTAAATTACAATTCTTTTAACACGATTTACGAAGGATAGCCGTTGTTCTAAGATATTTTTCGCACCGCTATCATTCTTAAATCCAAGTTACCTAAAAACTAGATTGAACGGCTTATCTAGGCTTTTTGACACAAGTTTTGATTGTTTTGAAAAATGTGAATAAAGTTATGTTTGGAAAAAACGGCTACTTTGTGTTGTTCACAAAGGTTTCCTCTTGCGCTGTTGATATTGTAAGGCAAAATGACCATTATATCAACTAGCACAGCGTTCATTATCCCATCTAGCTGTGCTAAAGCGCGTGACGAAACAGACTTTTATTTTAACCCATTTAGTTTTTAAAATATTTAAATTATTTTGTAATATTTTTATTTGTAGGTTTAGTGATGCCTATGTTACTATAGCTGGTAGCTTCTACGCAACCAGATTTTTGCCTTCATTGAATTGTGTAACGTGACTTTTAATATATATATTTTTTAAGGATGATGGAATGTACTTACCGCGTTTTTTTTTTACTTTATATCGATTACTTTGTTAAAAATGTAAATTACTATTGCAATTTTTTTTTATTAGTGTTGAAAATATTTTAAACTAAAACGCAGAACGAAATACTTGGTATACGTTTGGTTTGTAAGTTTTCAGTGACAAGAACTGAATACCAATACAATGAATAACGTAAAATCGATAAGTATGATTTCATTAGACGTCGAACCGCACTTGATAGCATCCCACTACACTTAGCTACTTTGAGAGTTATGCGGAAAGACGCGTTGTAGTGTAGCCACAACACTAAACCGACATCTAGCCGACGTATAAAGCAGGGTGCATACATACGTTAGTTATTTAATGACATAAAATGTATCGTGTGCAATTCTCAACGTGTATATCATTATATATTATTTTTAAGTTTAAAAGTACATTTTTGTTCGCTTCTTTATGAAATTTAGGGTGTAATTTTAGAAATGGTATATTGTCGCTAATTTACTTCTCATGTGACAGATGCAACGAAATTTGTTTTTAATCAAAATCGAAATATGTATACAATGGTGTTGATTTTGTTGTTGCATTTTGTTAAACTGAATTTGACAGCGCTAAAACTTTAACCGTGTTTTTATTTTTGATCTATAAGGGACAGCTACATTATTAACGCAGTCAATAAAGGTTCGTTTAGCATAATTTAACTACAGAATCGCCACAATCGGCAAAACTAAATTATAGTTTGTAGCAGTTATTTTATAAAATAATTATAATTAGGTAGTAAAGTAGATTCTAACGTCAATATGAATTGTGTGATTTATTAGTAAAAGGGATTTTCAAATCCAAAATATAAACTTTAATTTACGTATGCCTAAACCTTTGACGAGTTTTTGCTTTCATTTGAACTTATGTCAATTTTATTTCACCATGCGCGATCAATATAATTGTTAAAAAATATGTATTGTATTCTTGTATATATATATATATTATATTCTATCATTAAAGTTGTTGATGATTTCAATGTGTTTTAATATTTTATAAAACTACGGTCCTACATATTCATTTCAAAATACTTACATATAGCTTTGTTTAGTTCGGGGATGTGTAGACATTTCCCATCAATATATATATTATCATTTATATAAAAATGAATCCCTATTTCTTTTTTTGTTGTAATCGTTAGTGTCAGGAAAAAGATCTTATGGAAAAAAAATGAATTTGACAGGACAACGTCTGTCGGGACAGCTAGTAATTTATAAATAAAACATGATATTTTGTTAAAAGTTTTATTGTACATCAACTATGATTTGTTTAGAGGTAGAACATCCTACGCTTAAATTAAACGGCTAACGTGTTTACTATCATAATAAAATAGTTATTTTTTAATCGCCGCGATAATATCATTCTTAGGCGGAGTGAGTAACCAAAATAAGAAAAATAATATTTTTCATTCCATTTTGAACAAAGTTTAAGGACATAGCTGCGTCAAATGTTTTTATTTTATGTACTATTGTTAAATCAGGGTGTTCCAATAATTGTGTCAAGCTGAGGACCAAAGGTAGCAAGCATTACAATTAGTTACCCGAATCAAAAAAAAAGAAAAAAAAATTGAGGGACTTCTGTTTTTATATCACCCTCGAAGATTAGAAAACAACTTTTTGGAGTTTACTCCTTAAGAATCGGTTTTTGATAAAAGGCGCCCGGTATGAAAAAAATGTGAGTAGTAAAATCTACTGAACGCATGACTTCGTTACGTTTTTGGTGCGCAACTTTCTAATTTGGTGTGAGCAGTGCAGTTAGATCGTGGGTAGTGTGTACCCTTACTTTGCCTATACTTTATAATGCTAGGTACATTATATAAAAGTAAATATAATTCGAAAAAATAAAAAATAAAAGAATAACTGCCACCCTGGACTTCCGCTTGGCGCAATTTTTTTGGAACAACCTGTATGTATATAGTCTCACTTGATTCCCATTGATATTTGAAACTCAGATCAGAGAGAATATCTTCCTTAGGACGTTAACTGAGGCAATAAAGGCGAATGCCTACTTTTTGTTTCGCACTTGTACATCAATTTAGATATTTACGGTTCGTTAACAATACGCAAAATATATATCTTTAGAATGCAATGGAAAAGTTCCAGGGAAAATATTTGAGGCGTCTTTATCTAGACACGTAGTTAAGTAGCGTGTCCAGCCAAGTTCAAGTGACGCAGTTTGAATCTAACGTTTCTAATCTTCGAAAAAAAAAAAGATTTTATCACAGTAAATAATAAATACTATCAAACAATAAGATGGCAACTTAAATTATGCACCTCGGTATATGATCTAAATAAAGTTATTATGAAATTAATTATAATTTTTAAACTAAACAATTAGTATCATGCAAATTCTACATTGAAAAAAAAAAACTTACTAGCAATACTGCATGTACAATAATGGTTGCAATTTTAAAAGTATTCATTTCTACTACATTTTACATTCGTTCTTATAATTTTATGTTCTTTCTTACTTGATTCAAGATTTCACAAAATATGTAAGCAATAAAAACTATGACAACATTGAAAACTGTATCACGTATAATGAATACTTTCAAAACCCATAAAACCTATAACTTAACATAATGTAAATAATATAAATACTGTACTCAATTAATATAAATTCCAGCAAAATACACAAAAAAATATCATAATAAAAGTATAGTTTCACTAATCAATAAATAAGGAATGTAATTTTTTCGAACCGATAAGAATTCTCACAACAAACCTGTCACAAAATGACCATTTTGCAGTATAATTAAAAATACATGAAAATATCGGTAAACATGTTATTTTTGTGTTGCAACATAATTTTGAAAAACACATCGTTATAAAATTACTTTTACATTTTCTGTTGCATGGCACTACTCTTTTTTACATAAATATTTGTTTAAACATCTATCGAATTACAAATGAATGTCTCTAAATAATCGCCGCAGCGGCGGAGCCTTCACATAAAACTATCATAAAACGCATACAAAGTGTTCAAACACGCATTTATAAAATCAAAACCAAGTTTAACTTCTCTGGTATACTTCTTATTTACATTTAACTTACTGCAAGACCACAGATTTCCAAAAATATACTCATAAAAACCCAAGTTGCCTCCGGCGAAGACCACAACCGTGTGAACACTTTCCCTCTACGTTCTCATCAAAATGTTGGCTCAGCTCACTGGGACATTTGCAAAGTGTTAAAAATGTTACAATAGAACATTCAACAAGAAATCGCCCGTACTAAAATATTACCTTATTATATACACGCTAAATTATGTATGTAGGTACAACTTCTAAAAAACTTTGAACACATTTTCAATAAGATATGGGACAGTTTTTACAATCTAAGTGTTCAACGCCATCTCGCTTCTTTGTATGGCACAACAACTCAATACAACACTATATTGCAGCTAGCTATTATGAAAATCGAGAGTCACCTGAAGCAAGCACCAATCCCACAGTGGATTTCGACGTTTGCTCCGAGGTAACTTTAAATTATTTTAGTATTTAGGCAAGTGGAACCTAAAAATAACATACCGGTAGGCCAATTACACATTACTAAAAAGCTTTTCTTTTACGTATATAAGTGCGATTTTTGTTACATTCATATATTTCTTTGTTAAATTATAAATTCGTAACGACTAACTCATATAATATTTACCAACTAAACTAAATGTATATTATGCACAATTAAAATTAAAATATTAGCACACTATTAATATAACTTTTACAATAAAATACTCTATACTGGTCGTTCTGAGATCTTTTCGTCACCAATCTGGCTCCAATACTGTATCATGATTTCTAAAGTTTCTTTTTTAACCCCTTAATTAAATACGCTACTTCGTACTTAAAGTAACATGAACTCTAAATCAAATTATACATAAATGTAATGTTAGCTGATTAAAAAAAGAAGAGTACAAGCGTACTAAACAATTGAATAATAATAAGTTAGTTAAGTTAGCATAAGTAGCATATTTCATTGAAACAACTTCAAAGAACGCCTTTAAAATTAAGCTTTAAACTATCAATATGGACCATTGTTTGTGCTAATAAAATAAAATAAAAACATGAGATATATTCAACGTACTTGGCCAATCCTTACTATGTACTTATGCAAAATTGTGTTTTTTAGTTTGTCCTTCTTTCAAGCAGCAACGAATAGGCATTATTTTTTGTATAGAATTTCAGTTCATAGTCCGGAGAGTGACATAGGCCACATTTTATCCTTGCACAACGCGTGCAGAGCCACGGACAGAAGCTAGTAACAGATAATTATCACTGCAGTTCGTTCCTTAGAGTTGCCTAATGTCCATATAAAAAGCTGATTCCATATGGAAAGCCAGTCGCATGCAGCGAAAATGCATGTACAATAGACCATGCCATAAGGTCAGCATATTGATAGTTTCAAAGAAGCCTAAACAAAAAAGATATTCTCAAATTCATTAAAACTCAAGGAAGTGCCTAAACCAATACCTCATTAAATTCTCATAGATATAGATCTATGTGTATAGACCCCAGGGACATCGCTAGTACAAAGATAGCTCCTTTATTCTTTATTTCTTTCCCTGCGGAAACCGAACTAAGTTATAAACAACATTATTCCTATAAAACTCCCAACTGATATCGAAGCCGCAAGAGAAAATAGTAAAGTTATTAGAAATCTTAACAAACTATACAAAATAATAACTAACTCTCACCAACAAACCAGTTTTAACTAAACGGTTTATGCAACTCTCGGTGCTGTCATTGTAAAATTGCAATTTTTATTATTATCTGAGTAAAACGAGACGGTACATATGAACACACAATTTCTTGGCTCGCTATGAACACACAAATTTGAAAGCACTGCTTTTGGGTTAGTTATGTAAATACCATCCTTGTTAGCATTATCCTTTCTCGGATTCAGACATACAATTGCCATTACGTCATTAGGTATTTCGGTAATAATTACGATTTAAAAACTAAAAAGAAAACCGAAGAAAATCTTTTGACCAATCGTAAAGTCAAGAGACGATATTATTTTTTTTTGTTTTATGATAGTACTATTAGTCCTACATAAATACAATGTATATGAGACCAACTAGGACTATTCTTTACACAATAGAAAAAAATATCATCCAAATCGGATGACCAGGTACCATTTTTAGTTAGTTTAAAAAATCACCTTCAGTGTTAGACTGGCCTCAGCGTTTATTAGTTAGTTCCATATGATAAAAGATGATGTATAAATTGGCAGATATGTTGCTATCATAAGTACCAGCTGAACTTAGCTCTATTCGTATATTAAATAGAACCTAGAATAATAATAACATACTGTATATTAGAACACACTTGGACCGAACGGCCGAGTATAACCCACGATGCACATCTAAGATTAATTTCTGTCATCCAAGTACATATTTATTTTAGTAAAATGGTCTTAGCGACAGAATACAACCTTATTTCATCAGCAAATTTAGAAACTTTCGATTAATACACTGAAGGGAAAAGATTGAGCATCCTTATTGTTGTCAAAAGAATACAAAATCAATTTCCCCCAAAATTGATTTGATTGAAGCGAATCAATATATTCATCAATCATCAATAATCGTTATCAGCGTAAACAATATCTACAAACTCCGTCTAACTCGTACTCAAAAACAAAAAAAAATGTAAAACATAAAAACGGTGTTTTAAAAAAATAAACGTGTATATAAAATATCTTCTTTTAGTAAGTCTCTATGAATTCTATTTATTTTCGCTATAGAAAAATATGAAGTAGCTACATGCTACATTGAAGAACTATGAAACGTAAAATCAGCTCGTCAATGTTTGAATCTTTATACAACAATGTACCTACTTGATGGTCCGTGTACGTAAAACACGCACGAACCATCGGGCGCAAATACATACCTACTTTAAATTCCAACTTTGAATCTCGGGAAGGTAAGATTCAAATTCGGACCGTGTACGTAAATCCTACGTGAATATACGTACATACCTCCGTTCATATCCAGGGGCATATGTAAGAGCACTGATAAAAACTCACGTCGATATCTTTTGAAGCAATGTTAAGCCTCAACCACGCTCTGGTTCCCATACATTATTGTTTACCGTTGGTTTTTTGAGCCTCGGCTTAGCTTTTTTTCTTTCTATTTTTCCTTAAAGGATAGAAAGAGAGAAATAATCTAACCCGATAACATTGAAGAAAGAAGTAGGCTTTACAACTGTAATTCCCGACCATGGTAGGCTACCTCTCACATCTCCAGGCGCTCAGATCCTCTTAGACAAGGGGGTAGACAGGCACGTCTCGCTTCCGGGAAATCACAGAAGTTTATGGGATCTCAATCGACGCGTTTTCAGGAACCCGGTCACATAGAATACCCCAGGGTAGGAGTTTGCCGTTATAATATCTCCGCTGGCCAATAGGGCGGAGGCTCGCAGGCCTGGGGCTCGTAGGGCTCCAAAGACGGACAGTCGCAGTCGTCGATGCGTTGCACCACAAAGTTGCCGTAGTCGTCGGTCAATGAACTGTGACGAATGGCGCCACACACGTGGCGACGGCAGCCAGAGGACCAGGAACGCTCTATGGAATATTACACATTTATATAACACTAGCTTTTATTGTTTGTGTTCTATCACTTTCTTGCCTGTATTTTTTTGTGTTTTTAATAAATAAATAAACTGAAAGAAGTATTTACCTCTGCTAATGTCTACATCATTCATCAGCTCCTCATTCATGAGAGCCGTGAGCGCATCATCTGTTTGTAAATCTGAAATGAAGAATGAATTTTTGTATTACGGTTCTATTTAGCCTAGCTAAAGGCACGTCCAAATATTTAATTGGACAACTAGTTACAACTAGGCCAGCTTGGCTTATTATATTTTTGTAAAGAACTAAATACAATGGAATGTAATTCTTGCCAATGAGGTAGGACGGGGGGGAGATTCTTTGGTATCTCAAGTACTGCAGAGATGAATGCAATTGACAATAGTTATGGGATTGATGAGTTTTTCAATTTCTATTCAATGTTGTTAGTTGTTACTGCTAATGACTGAATGAATGAATTAAATGTGCTGCCATCCAATATTTGTTACTTTCAGTCTATCCGCAATTGTTAATTGTTTCACCTCAATCAGATTGTCATTGTCAACTGCCATTGATCATAATAAAGAAACTACTAACCTATCTCTTCCTTGATAACAACCTCCTCCTTAACGGCTCCAGGCACACATGGCGAAGTTGGCGTGGTGGGCGTGGCAGGAGGCGTGGGCGCAGCATCAGGCCCAGCAGCCAATGCTGCTTCGCCGCTGCTGTTCGAGCTGCACTCGGGGCTATAGGGCGCCATCTACCAGCAGAACATATTCAACTATAACTCTCGAGAGTCAAGACAAATCATTGCCAACTAGATGGCGTGGCTTTATCACGCCTAAATCGCTAAGCAGATTTTAATTAAAAGTAAGCAAAAAGATAGGGAATTACATAGTATCTTTAACACTTTGACTGGCCTCACACCTTAGCTGGTAGTTACTCTGCCTTCTGCGCTGCGTGGTTGTGGGTTTAATCTCCAACCAGAACAAGTATTTATGGGATGAATATAGATGTTTATGCCATGGAGTTATTATCAGTTATCTGGTTCCCATAGCTTTGATAGTTTGGAGCTGATGTAGATGGATGGAGTAGATGGTGCTGTGTAGAATGTCCACCAATATTTATTTATTTATACTGCACATAAAGTGCAAAGCTCCATATTTCAACATAAACGCTATTGATAAGTAGGTACTCTATCCCCATGACTAATGTAACCTTTCATTATAGGTTCATAAATAATTAATCATACCTTCAAACTTCGACGGCGTCTCGGTGTGACCTCCGCCATTTTGTAGCTAGTGTCCATAGCCCAGTATGATCCCTTGCCGGGATCATCCTTGCTTCTAGGTACTTTCATGAAGCATTTGTTCAGGGATAAATTATGTCGTATTGAATTCTGAGAGAGAAAACAAGTTATTAACCATAAATTTCCAAAAACTTGCCTTAAAAAAAGGTTTAAGCAGTCTTTTTATGAAATTAAATAAAAAATTCTTGACTGATTCATGAATTCTTTCCAAGCGGACGGAAGTCTATAGGCTTAACAATTTTAAACCTCGGTTAGTGCATTGGGCGAGACTGACTCATAAGAAAAGCAGGTTCAATCCTCGGAGGACATAAATTATGTTTCCATTAAGCTAATATATATATGGTATATTTTTTTTTGGGTCTGCTAGGTGTTGTGATGCCATGGTACTCGTAGTTGATTTCAATAAAACGTCTTAGGAGCTAGGTGAACGTAGGTACTACGCCTGTTCCTCATGACCAAGCCTAGAAGAATCAGGCAACAAACACGGCTTGGGCACAGGTCAGAACTATTTACTTGTATGTGACAATAGAGTAATTATCTTACCATCCATCCTTTTCCAGCTTCTTTATAATATGGAAAAGCATTACAAATATATGTGTAAATCTCATTTAGGGTCATTTTTCCTTTTGAAGAGCTGCTGATAGCAAGTCTGATCATACTGGCATAACTGAAACAAAGATTCAGAATTGAAAAAAGCCGATAACTATTTTAACCAACATCAAAAACAGGGAGGATCACAATTCAGCCACTATCATTTTGTAGGGTTTTGTACCCAAGGAGAAGAAAGAGAACCCTGGTTTTTTAATTTGTCAGACCTGGTACCTGGTGCTTTTAAAGTAAGGTAATACTGTTTCTGTGGTACGGCCCAGACCGTGCAACGGTAATAACAAATAAGTTTTCTAAACATATTACTTTAAAGAAATATATTATGTGATATTTAAAGACTCTTTGTTTAAAAATATTAAATTCATAAGGTTTACCTCAACAAATAAGGATAATACTAGAGGTTAACATGTGAGGCAATTGTTGTCCCTTAACAAAGAAACAAATTGAAACTAAAGTTAATATAATACCTAATGCTATGGCAATAATACAAATATGGAATTTGTAAATGGGATGATGAGCAACAAAAGTGTTGAGTACCTACCGACTTAACCACAATCAAATTAGCATATCAGCCACATTACTCAGCAGAAAAGGGTCACCTCCACTCCAGCCCACAAGATGACGCATTGTGCATATCAAGTCGTAAGGCATTGGAAAAAAACTTATGTATTTACCTGTACGCGGGTTTAGCGTGTTTTATTTTGTTCGCGTTCTCTTTCTGATCATCCTTGTTGTTATTCTCCTGCGTGAGCGCCAGCGGTTGAACATCCTCGTAGAGAAACCTCGGGATAGGGCCCAGGGGACTGTGGCGAGGTGGCCCCGGACTGTACGCAGGCAACCACTCAACTCCAGGAGACTCACTCATTGTCCCACCAAGCACCAACACCAACGCACACTGCGAGTTACCATTCCCTCATCGGGAAGCACGAAAACCAAAGCCCTTCCTCTTTTTATCTGGGCGTATTACTCGTCACATCGCACGAAGATGTTCCTCATTGTGAGCATCAAGGATCCTTGAAATTACGACCTAAGCAAATTCGCTTATCACCGCGCACTTCGACACGTTTCGTAACGATAAAAAACTATTCTAACATTAAAATATATAGCAAATATGAAAATAACACAATAAATAACTCAATAAAACGAAAGAAAACTAGAAGTTTTAGGCAAATTGAAATTATTATGACATTTGATGCACCTACTACAACAAGGAAAATGGCGGATCTGGAGAGCTGCGTTCAGAAATCTATTTTGATATTTCATTATTTTCTGCTGGATTCACGAGGGCTTGCTAAAAATGTTATTGTCATCATATAAATAAACTTAACTACACTTACTATGAATTAATCCTATTATAATACATTTATCACATTCAAATACGTAATTTAGGAAATAAAACACAATATTTTTCGTTCAGGAATAAGTTTTTTTTTTACAGTACTTTTTTTTACTATAAATTTACTATAAATTGGCAACAAAGACGAAGCAATGCTGCCATTAAAAATCAAGTGCTACCAACTATGTACTATTTCTGCTAGAACTATCAACATTAACTCTTCTAGCACAATCATCAACAACACAGCCGTTGTCGCGACCATGGTTATTGTAACATAGCCGAAACGTCGGGAAAGTAAATTAAAGGTAATTACGTGATAAAGACCCGTGTCAAAATCTATAGTTATGAGTATATTAAAGTCTCACTATACTATTCATTCGTTTATTCGTTCGTTCGTAGTAAATCTGGCGCTACATAAAATAGTAAACGTTATAAATCTAAACTATTAACATAGTTATATTTAATACTAGCCGACCCGTGACAAACGTTTTTCTGTATTTTTTTTTGTAATAATCACATAGGAAAAAGATCTATTTTTATACAATCAATAATAAAGCGCTATAAAGTTCAACATCCTAATGAAATCCCTAAAATTTTACTAGATGGCGGTATTTCACATACACGTATTTATGTACTTATATAGACCAAGTAGGTATTAAGTAGGTACCTAAACTATATTAAACTGTTGCATTCAGAAACACAAAATTATAGTTTCACATAAAAACTTTGTTTTAGAACCCGAAAACGAGGCATTTCCATTAGTGAATAACATTTCTGAGAATTTAATAAGAATGTTTTTTTTTTCAAGCAAGCGTACAGTTTCACACTAATAAAATAATTTGCATTATCATTAGTATTAGCCATCGATTTTGTAAAACCGAGCTGGCAGCACCGTGATGCAAAAATGCTAATTGAAAAAAAAAAATGTAACTGTCACACTGTCAGATAAAGTTAAATTAAAGTCAGTTTGAATTAAATGCTTTTAGGTGGTGGTTGTGCTTTTTGTTGCAATAATTTTAACGGTTTGTTGACATTATTTTTACAAACTCTGCTAACTAATGTCGATCGTGTGTGAATATTGTTTTGCCAAGTGTGGATAAAAGTTTAAACGATGGCGACTCAACCTGAAGTCGGAGTTTCCGACTTTGTCCTGTTGGACAACTTAACCACCGAAAAGTTTATCGAGAATTTGAAATTGAGGTGAGTTTATTTAATTTACTTTACATAAACACGCAATGTCCTTTCTACCTTTGCAAGTGAACAATACAAAGGTCAGCTGTTGGTTACAAACACGCTTTATTTGATGGTAAATAATAAGACCACCTCGAAGTTCGAAGTTGAATTACAAGTTTTCAGGTCAATTGAAACCATCTGTTGCTGTCAAAGAAAAGTATCACCTCGAGCTATCTGTCCAGTTAAAACTAAAGAACAAGTTAGGTAGGTACTCGAATAATACCACTAAATGAAAAATTTAGGAATAAATAATGACATAGCTCATAGCTGGCTGACCAGAGTCAGTTTGAAAATATAACTAATACATTTTTATAAGTTTATAACTCCAACCTTGATAACTGCACCTGTTCACATAATTTAAAAATGTGTTTTAATTCAATGTACTTACGCTGCTTAGGATCTGTTGCCTTTATCCGCGACTTCAGGAAATCGATTTTTAACATCTTTATCGTAAAACATCAAAATTCCTGAAAAACACAAGAACATTTTCGGAAAAAAGTAGACTATTATGTCAATGCCAAGAGTTTAAAACTATCTCTATAAGAAATTTCATCACAATCATTCTAGAGTTTTGGCAGTGATAACATCTCATACAGACAGACATACGCATTTATAATATTAGTATAGATTTAGTTCTTGTACCTACAATCACTATAAATAGGTAGTAGAGTTTGGTGTAAGAGAATACTATAAGTAGGTAGGTACCTAATTACTCATAATATTGATCTATAATAAACTTATTTCACATCCAGTTTCTTCAATAAGAAAAAACCCGCCAAGGAGCGCCAGTCAGACTTGTGCATGAAGGGTTCCATACCATTATCTATATAAATAGGCAAAAAAACACGTTTGTTGTATGGGAGCCCCACTTCAATATTTATTTTATTCTGTTTTTAGTATTTATTGTTAAAGCAGCAACAGAAATACATCATCTGAGAAAATTTCAACTGTCTAGCTATCACGGTTCATGAGATACAGCCTTCTGACAGACAGACTGACAGATTTACAGCGAAGTCTTAGTAATAAGATCCCTAACCCTAACCCCTAAAAACGTAAACCTGTTTTCATCAAAATAAAAATAATCTACCTACAAACTCAACAAAAGCCTATTTTGGTTCTTAGGCAATTAATTAAATCTTCCACATGTTTTTATTATAATCAATAGTTATGATATCACTGGGTGAGTCACTGCTTTGATGAAGTCAGTAGATAATTGGTCATACTTCTTTTATTTATGTAGTAGGAACTAATTTGCTGACTGAATCTGTTTTATGTAACTAATATTGTTGTTTTATTTGCCTAGCTGGTCAACTTACCTATATTTAGTGCAAATTTTGTGTATGGTTTCTTGGCATTATAGGTTTTAAATGTACCTACTCTTTTCTTGAACAAATTTGTGAAGTAAAGACATTCAAAGACATTAGTCAATGCTTTATTCTCATATTCTTAGTTGTCACCTCGAAATATCTCCACCTTGACTCGACCTCGAAACCGTGTTTTTTTAGCTATCATCACTACATAGTATAAAGCAAAGTCGCTTTCCGCTTCCCGCGGTTGTATGTATGTATGTTTGCTTATATCTTTAAAACTACACAACGGATTATGATGCGGTTTTTTTTAATAGATAGAGTGATACAGGAGGAAGGTTTATATGTATAATAACATGCTACCCGTGCGAAGCCGGAGCGTGTCGCTAGTAGTTGATAAAATTACCTTGAGTTTGCCTCTAGTCGAGGATTCCTCAGTCAAAAGAATTGTCAACTCAAGTTACCTCGAGATTTACCTTGACATTCCTCGGCGGCTTCTTAACGATGCATGTGTGTGATGGTTTTTTTTAATGAAAATCTCCTCGGACTGATGACGTAATGACGTAATTGAGGAACCTCCATATTATTGATTTAAGATACCAAACTTAAGGTAAGTACTTTTCGTGGGAAATTTGAGGGGCCTCGAATGAGTTAACAGCTAGGAAGAGTCAAGGTAGAGTCAAGATTACAACTAAGAATATGGGGATAAGCATAAGACTACATGTTGACTTATCCAGTCATACTGATGTCATCGCTCAAGGTGTAACTGTTGTCCTTTCATTAGTTTTCCTTATGCTATTGTTTGAAGCACTTATGTCTATCAGCTAAGTACAACACTTTGAAGAATTCAACAGTAGCATTATACTGTGAAGTCATTAGCAAGGACTGTGACATTGAATGTATTAAACATACTGTCTATTATACCTACTTACTACATCAGTGTAGTCTCGGTTACTTGTCTTGTCATTGTCCTATATTGGTCATCCTGTAGTACCTAAGGAAATTGCCACCTGCAACATTGGTATAGGTTTCAAAATAGGAGACTTGCGAGTATCCATGTTGTTCGTAAAATTGTTTGTAAGCCAGTTTTAGCTTCTTCTCAACGAGCTATGGAGAGGGTGCTTGGCGTTTCTCTATGAGATCGAATCAGGAATGAAGAAATCCGTAAATGAACTGAAGTCACCGACATAGCCAGATATCTAAGGGATTTTTCTTTAATTCAATTTGAAATATAGGAACAACAAAAGTACCTAAACTAGGTTAAACCTGTGTGATGGCATACCAAAAATAGAAGACATAGAAGTTTATGCTCAGAAGTGTACGTCCTACGGCGGTAATAATGATGATGAGTATCTTCATCTGTACAGGAATGCAACCCATTGATGTCTCTCGATTGTCGGCGACCACAAAAGCGGTTCTCGCAAAGCCGAGCTTGAGACATCAACCACTAATTTAATCAGCGTTTCGCCATTCAATTCCTATACGGAACAGTCGTAAACCCTTGCAGTCGCTTCGCTGAATCGACGCGGCATGATCAAAGTGGTCCGTAACGCGTTATGGGCCTGTAAAGTTTTCACCTCAAATGAAGCTGTTGACTTTGTGACCGCAGGACTGCGGTGGGTTTTAGAGAAGCAAACTTGATTGCGTTCCAGAATCTAATACGGTGTGTAATGAAATGAGGCCTGAGTAGAATCTATCCTTACAGACATCTGAATCATATGGCCGGTGGAATCCCGGCCGTGCATCGATGTATTTTTCTGTTCTAAAAAATTATATGCGCATCAACACGTAGTCACGTACTCAAAACGGTGAAGGAAAACATTGTGCCTGCCAGGTATGGAATTTTAACTAAGCAACATGTGAGCACATACAAATGTAATGTTTAGACGTCCACCTACCGACGTTTTCCTGTCTCACCAAATTGCTATTGAACGAACTCTTAATCCAAAGTGAATTCGCAAGATTCAACGAGTAAGGAGATTAGACCAGGGAGTGCCGTGCCCGGGCCGGGCCGGAGCCTTTAGTTAGTAGACGGGCCAGGACAGTAGTAGGGGACACGGATCAGGCACTGTTTAATATAAATTGCTTCATACAAAATGTATGTAACGTTTCAAATCCGTACACGGCACGCCCCGGTATTATATAAATCTAATTTAGTGGGTAGGTACATAAAATATTTAGAAAAAACTATGCTAGTTAGGTACCTACATAGTTTTTAGGTAGAAATTACTTTTCCGCTTTAGCTTAGTAACTACCTATTTGGTAATCTATTTCTGATGTAGTTGATAACGTGGAGTTTAACTTAACCCCTTCAAAACATATTTTGGACGTGAATCAACGCCCTACAACTACATGATAGTTACCTACCTTTATTATCTCGATGACTGCCTACGCATAATTACGCATGTTCATGTTACCGCTCATTTCAGTATGAAATACCGACCTGTAAGTATTCGTTGATTCTTCATGGATGGTGTTATTTCCCATAGTTGGAGTCCAACTAAAGAAATACGATCAATACGGTCTACGTACGAGTATGGTGACTAATTTTTACGGGAATAATCATCATCGACAGCCGAGCCTGGAACACTAGAGTGAGCTTCCACCTACGCGGTGCGGAGCTGTGCGGAGGACTCGAGCTGCAGGACTAGAAATTTTGAGGGCTGTGATTTGGTAGGTGAAAACTCAACTCTTCCTTAGTCCAAGGACTAAGGGTGACTTTTTACCACTGCCATCATAGCTCAGGTTGCTCTGCCTTGTTCGCTGTTGAATAGAATCGTGTCAAAATGTCATCACGTCATCCACGCGCATTTTGATTGATTGTTCTAACGCATCTTCAATCCGCTTTGGTGGACGATGGCCGTAACCATGAACCGGCTTGCTTCATTCATCTTTTCTCTGTCCAATTTTTTTCGCCGAAGTTACTTTACTTCTTCACGCACGATTCGAGTTAATTTTCATTTAAAAACTAGAGCAACACATTCGTACGAGTACATTGCCGTCTTGTTTCTCTTGCTGTGAACTCTCATACTCTGTCTATACTCTGGCTGTGAATCATATTACTTAATAGGAACAGGTACTTTCTTCTGTGCCTAGGTATCCTGTAAAGAGCGCAAATGGCGCTTGCACGAATTAGGTCGCATCGCATAGCGTTTATTATTAGTTCGCATTGCGGTATGACGGCGTTAGTTGTTTTGCATAAATTCATGCATTCATGAATGCCCATTGGCGTTGGAAACATGCACAGCTTGCAGATTATCGAAGAGTCTTCTAGACCAATAACAAGATTTTATGTAATCTTTTTATTTGGAACACAAATGAAAACTGACGCGACATCGTTCGCGTAGAGTTATTCTCAAACAGACTACAACACCCGTTATGTCTTAGAAGTTTAATTTCGGGAATTCCTTTTTTAGTACTACAAGGAATACACCCTCCGAATTTAAGTTTCTAGGACCAGTGATTTAAGGTGTGCGTTGATAGCTCAGTCAGTCAGTAACGTAAGAGTTTTATATACATATATTTAGATTAAACTATGGTACAGTACTAAAGATGGAAGCGATGATTATACTTGCCTTAAGTTACGAGTATACTGTCGCAGATAGTAACGCACTTGTCAACTCAAAAATATTAAAAAGAGTTCCAATGGAAGTTTTTTTGACAAAAGATAGATGCTATCAAAAACATAACTTGTAAAAAAATCCAAGTCTTGCAACGCAACTCGGTTTTCTACCGTAAAAAGTTATGAGCTCCATGTAATACCAAGTCGGTTAATTTATTGAGTCCCTACTTTAAGGGTCCTTCTGTCTTAAGTTATTACGCAAAGGTTAGCTAATTAATTACGTTAAAAAAACCCAAGCTTGTGTTACTTAATACAAGCTTTTTAAACAGAAGTTAGTAAACTAAGTAGATAAATGACAGGTGATCAACCAGCCAGATTCCTACTGGCTTTTTCATTTGTTATAGCTATGACATTATTTAGGCGAGCGTGAATGGAACGTTGGACGAGGAAGACCTTGGCGTATTTTCCTGGACCAAATTAGTGACGTTTTTAAAAAAGTCCAGGTCAATAGTACCTAAGTACTCTAAATCTACGAGCATCAGGAATGTGATGAGAGTGAATGAAAAGAAGTAGGTCAGGATCGTAGCAAGTGGAAAGCCGTGATCTCTGCCTCTGGGAAACAGGCGTGATTTTAGTATGTATGCATATTTAGCGAAAATTATGTGTTTATTACTTTTCGTTTAACAATGTGTAGATAACGATAAACGATTCTTGTTTATCGCAGAAGTATTAACTAGTAGGTACAGCCTTATCGACAGATAGGTATAGTTATTACAGCTAAGTCCTGAAATATGTTCATATAAATAGATTTGCATGTTGTTGGCACAAATATAATTATCGTGTTGGTAAGAGACATTTTATTAGGCGAAAAAAATATTCTCAAACGACGAAAAAATCTTATTACGTTTTTAGGGAAATAAGTAAGTATGGGAAAATTTAAAGTTCAAGAAAATTTTTTTTTTGTTTTTTTCCGGGATTTTATAAATTTGTACATGACAACGTCTATCGGGTTAGCTAGTACATGATAAGAGATCCGGTAGAAATCCAGCAGTAATAAGTACCAAAAATAATACTTGCTATTTCACACGTTAAAAAGAAACCCGCTAGAGTTTCCTTATTTTCCTTCGAAACGAACGCCTCGCGTTTTCATACAAAAAAAACCGGCCAAATGCGAGTCGGACTCACGCACGAAGGGTTCTGTACCACTAAGTTTAAAAAACGGCAAAAAAACACGTTTTTTCTATGGGAGCACCGCTAATTTTTTTTTTATGTTTTAGTATTTGTTTTTTTAGTGGCAACAAAAATACATAATCTGTGAAAATTTCAACTGTCTAGCTACCACGGTTTATGAGATACAGCCTTAGCTTAGTATTAGGGTCTCGTTTTTACCCTTTGGGTACGGAACTCTAAAAATTACGCACTCAAATAAGGAATTAGTTATAAAAGGTATTTCCTGTGTCTTGAATAGTAAAGCCGACAGCTATGACCCAATTAAGCTCCATCAAGTTTCAGTATTTTTATGGTTTGGGCACCATTTTTGGCTGTTATTTTCGTGCTCTGATTCCCTTGAAAGGTCACGCATATTGTCACATTGTACCGTAATAAAGCGCTAGATACTTGTTTAGTACCACCATATAAAAGGGTTTGCAAATGATTTGGCAGAGGGAGGACTATAGAGACCATACTTGCAGACTATACTTGTCTTATCGTATCGATTGATATTGTAACCCTTCGTGTCACGTAGATATATCCCCCCATGCTTGGACGAAAATCGCTTTAAAGCTTCACTTCTTATCATCATTTTCTTCTCCTTTTCCCACTTAATGTGGCATAACATGTTGCGAAGATGATTTGGCTTATGTCTTGCCGTCTGTTTGATGTCAACCCTCTTAGGAAGAAGGTTTTCACTTCTCATGGTGATCAAATACATTGGTCCGTCACAACTTAAATAGAGATGGCTGGTTGGCCGTTCGAGTCAGCGTCTGCGCCTACTCGCTTTGCAACGATTACTTATCTCAAGGATTGTTAAGTGTTAGATAAGTTGTATGTGTCTAATCAGGTGTAGACCGATAACTCGTATCTTGAAGATAAATATATTATGACGAAATCTTAGAATCGACATTCCTGTGGGCCTGCAGCTAGTAACCAACAGGATCTTTCAGCATCGTTCATAAGGTACCTAGAGCCTCTAACCATCTGTCATAGCTTGGTATTTAGAGCCGCTACGGTTTGGTTATGGTCCATACTTGAGCTGTGGTAGATACATACCGAAATTATCTGATCACCATAGATTTACAAAGGGGCCGCTTCGCGCTCGATCGTTGACTTCCAAGAATAATCCAACCACCAAAGGAACCAGTTACACGACAATCTTAAGCCCCCTTCCAAACAAAAACAAAGTAAGTACTCGTGCTTATTCTTTGAATACTTCCGAGAAGTGACAAAAAGCTTTCGTTTCTTAGTAGCCTTGATAATATCCTCGTTAGTGACTTATCGCTTAATGAACAGCGAGCTCTGTAGGTATTAGTACCATTAGTGGGGTCGGCGACCGGCTGTACCGGCTGGGTCACGCTCGGTGCGAAGTTGAACTCCTTAAGATCACAGCTTCCTTAAATTGCAGGCTTGAGATTATGACATAATGTTTTTTGCTTGGTATTTATAATAGTAAAATATCAGTGGCGCATAGTGCCCAAGAAATAACCAGTGACAGCATTCGTTGTGAAGTTCTGATCAGGAAGTGCTGATAGAATTCCCACTGTTGCGTACCTTGGGAAACTTGCTGGGAACCTCTGTTAGATAACTGCATTTCATAAACGTGTATGATTGTATTGTACCAACATTGTGTTTGTTGCGGGCACTTAAAACGAGGTGTAGCGGTTTTGTTTATTTAAATTATAGGAAGTTACTGATTATGTGCTTAACCTAGTTACCTTCTTCCATGCAACTAACTCCGAAGTATAAGAGATCTCAGAGCTCTAGTCGCTCACGTCCTCCAAGATCTTAACATTATCAAAATTCCTGAAAGTTGATCATCAAATTTCTGAATCTACGGCCGTCTCTCTGTCTGAGTTTCATTTGCGAGCATGGACTTGTCGTTTTATCCAGTTGTATTAGGTATTGAGCCTTTACTCTCAGCGATTTACGTCACTGTGTGGATGATCACATCCAACAATAACAATGAAAACACTTTGTCGAGTTATTTACGATCTACCTGCCATCACACTTTCTCCACAAATAGTACTTACTCAGTCGCACGTATAATGTTTTTGTGAATATTTTGGGGAATTGATTCATGCATGTCTTCACTGCATCATACATCTTCAGAGATGAAGTCATCAGTGTTTTTTTTGGCCATGTTTATTTCATTTGTTGTGAACAGCATAATAAATAGTTGCGGTTATATTGAAACGACGGCCTTGTGAATTTCAAAAGATTCAGTCGTAATTTGTGCTGGAATCTATTCTGGTGGTTAGATTAACCCAATTTATCTTACAATAGCCATAAGGTTATGTTTGAGTTGATCGCGGGCTTCATAATGTTTTTACTCTTCTCAAATTTTATTTTGGAAGTCAATCGTAAAAATATTTGTTAAAATATCAAGTTTAAGAACTCGATACTTGGAAACTTGATCAAATATGGTAACATAATAGTCGTCTACTACAAAATTTCTCGTTAGTAGCGGAGTGTACAAACAAAACTGTACTTCTAAGTACATTCACGTTGCGGTGGCATAGATGGAGGTCAAATCATGCATGGCGACCGCAAGATGACTATGCACAGCACACCCAGTAAACCCACTAATTCTTTACTTAGTATGTGTATATTATCTACTTGAACCACTGTTACAGACAGGGATTCTCCTAATCGTTCATGAAAACCTTCTACTTATAATTTGGCTTCTGTACTTAAAGCTGTTAAGCTGCCGATGTAATGGCGTACTTGTAGCAGTAAGCCGTATTAGAGGCCTATCGGTTACCAGAATTGTCCTTAAATTCAAAAAAGATTACGACATTTGCTCCTTATTTCGCTTCGCTGATACCTGAAATGATAAAAATAGTATAAAATACAATGTATACGCTTTTTCATCCAAATCTACCCAGATGTTTACGTCATGTCGTGATTGAAACACAAATATTCTCGCATTTATAATACTCATATTATTAGAATGTACTCTGCCACTAGGTACAAGATTCACATACTAGGCTTGTGGCATACGGCAGGTTCTTGTCACGGTATCTTTATAAGCTGCTCGGTTGTAGTCATTAAAACCAATCACATATTGAGGGCATCTATTAGTTTCGAAAGGTACTTGGTTGGGTTGACGGTAAATGAATACAGTTTAAAAATCTACACACTATGATGCACTTAAATTTTAAGCTGCATTGAAATACCCCACTTATTAACGAAGAGATGCTTTACAATCCTTCAAAGTGGCCTGAATGGGTGGTATTTATTTATAACGTCTTTCATATATCTACTCTATGACATCACGATGTATTCACACATTCACACCACTCTCTTGAGTACTCTACACACCATGAAACGGTGTTAGACGCTGTAAATAGAATAGAGGTGTTTGACACCAATCACCATTGCTTTGAGAATGGGAAATAGCTTGGCATTTCAAAGTTTTGGGATGTCACTCTATAAGAATCGGAATCTCGTTTCTAATTCTAGGCCAGCCGCCATTCTCGATTTATAAGACGATTTAACATGATTCTTGTGATTTAATATTCTGGCTATGCTAAGCTAACTCTGGTATTATTGAAAGCTCTATGCGATGGCGTTGACTGGCACTGACTAATTCTAAAAGATAGTAATAAAATGTTTGAAACATTCACAAGGTATTTAGGGTTCAAAACAAACGACATAGTTCGTAAAAATCGATTTTCAATGGCAGTGCTCTTCAAAGCCCAATTCTGGCTTGAACGCCTGGGTGAAATAGATTTTTACGAAATAAGCCGGTTGGATCCCTATAGTTATTGCAAATGCAACTGACGGGATATTGCAATTGCACGGTCAGTCAGTTCCAGCGCTTCCTACCTGGCAGCTACTACTGCTTATTCTATGATAATACGTCACGACTTCCCTGCAGTCGGTGCTAGTGTTGTACCTTCAGATCAAAGGTCAAAAAATCCATGTACGCTACCATTAGTGATGTTAGTCGAGAAAGTATTATGCTTACAGATGATTGATTTCTTTGACTAGCTTCTGAACAAAAGGAACTTTTGTACTTTGATTCTTCATACCGCAATTGGCTCTTTTTAAGGCAACCATAATCTAAAATACAAAACTCTTGCGTTACTGACTGATTTATCAACGCACAGCCTAGACCACTGGTCTTAGAAACTTGAAATTTGGAAGGTGTATTCCTTTCGATGTTTAGGGGTGCACTCAGAAAGGAATTCCCAAAATGTAACCCCCGAACCCCGGGTTCCAACGAGGTTGATGTCTGTTTGATAATAACATCACGTGAACGAAGTCGTTGGGGTTTCCAAGTGCATAAAGAAAGAAGAAAGGATCATGATAAATTAACGAACCCGCATCACTGCTATTACCATGACACGGCATTTCGGAAGTGAACGACGTTTACCTACCTCCATCGTTTATATTCGGCGTCTGCTAGACTTGGCCAATTTCCGCCTGAGGAAGTCATCATTTTAGATATAAAGCGGACGGCTTTCTCAGAAACTGCGACCATCATATGACGGCGGTAGCATGGAGAACGCGAATAATAACATCTTCGGCAGATGTTTATGTATAGAAAATGGGCTTTGTCCACTAAAACAGGCTAGCTGGATGGTATTATGACATGTTTTCTACTAAGAAGTTGTATGGAACATCCCGTGTATATTGACACATGGTGTACCGTACACGCTGAGTTTAGAAACTGCCTCTCTTCGATGGACAGCGGGTCTAATATTCTGCCCATGTGTGCAGTTAATGTGTGTGTGTGCCGGTGACCTGCAAGTAATAGCATAATAGGTAGGTGTAATTCAAGCCACGTGCCGCCGCGGTCTTGTTGTGTCAACAAAGACTGTTCAGGCTGTGGTTTGGAGGTTGGACATGACATGTGTGATATTCTGTTATACTGCGCCTCTTTTGGGTGGAGATCTATTGTATTAAATTTAAGGTTTTCCGTACTTTGTTCTATTTTTATTGGCTGACTCTACCATGTCACAATTTGATTGTATGCGGATGGTAAAATATATATGTATAGCCTAAAACAGCGAATCGAAGCTATTTTCCGGGACAGATTTTGAATTAATTCAATAATTATTATTATATTATTAAGCTAAGAATGATGGCGTAAATGAGAATTTATTTCTCATCATATTATCCTTCTACACTAGGTAGGTACTATTATATTATAAAGAAGTAAAATCAGTATTTTTGTTCGTAATGGACTAACTAAAAATGTACTGCATCAGTTTAAAAATACTTGAAAAAAATAGAGATCCATACGAAAACATAAAAAATGTAATTTTTATGTTATTTGTGTGTTGATATAATGTTGTATGTTTTTTTAATCAAGCTTAAGTATATATTCAAACTAGCTTCTGTTGTATAAGCTATATTACTGTAAAGTTTCATCTAAATCCGTTCAGTAGTTTTTGCGTGAAAGAGTAACAAACACACACAACCACTCACAAACTTACGCATTTATAATATTAGTAGGATAAATCATGGCTATTATACAACAAGCTAAAGCATGCCATGAAGTACCATTGCCTTCTACCTCATACATCTCAATTCTGGGTTTTATGACATCAATAAATTCATGGGTAATTTGCTCCGTAACGAAGGTCAATTAAAGTCACCGGATCTATGCAAAATAACTCTTCAAATCAAAACTAAATTACACTTGGTGTAACTTAACAAATACCTAGTAATCTTGAAAGTTTTTCGTGTTATAATGTAAATATCGAACCTTTGTCTGACATACTTTTGCAACACATTTTTATAAAAGCAACTACCAAAATTAAGTCAAACCTTACTTAGGGTGTAGACATATCACCAAGATGTCTCGACAATCCAGGAGACACGGGTTTTTTCTACTTTTTGAGCTAATCGAAGGAATAAACGAAAAATGAAACTAAACTTGCCTCGACCGAAATTTCACGTCTACGACGCTATATTCTTCGTCCAAATTAAACTCTTGACTATTCTTTCATAGATCAACAAGCTAGGTCTGCCAGTATTACCGTCCTTAGCAGAATTTGTACTATCAGTCAGCATTCAATTGCTAGTCGATTATCATGGAACAGTCATAGAGAGTTACGTCATAAGCATTTGCAAATGTGATTCACATTGTACTTACATGGTTTTATTTATGCTGTTGTATGTGTTCAGCTTGTTTTACTCGTAAATATCATGTAATGAGATGTTTAACAAATTAGTTTTCAGCTGACGTGAGTAAGACTGAAACTAATTAGGATTGGGATTGGAAATTTATGTAATTTAATATACTAATGTTATAAAGCCGAATTATTGTGAGGATGTTTGTGGATAAAACACGCCCAAACGACCAAACAAATGTAAATGAAACTTAAAATATACACAGCGTATGTCCTAAAATAGCATATAGGATGCTTTTTATCCAGGTACCACACAAGCGAAGCCGCTGTCAAAAGCTAGTGTGTAATAAATAACCGGTAGAATCAAGCATTACTTATTATATCTAGAACAACAGAAGGTACGATGCATGATCTTGATCTGTTCATGGAGTGGGAGATGTCGATATAGTTGTATATGTTCAAATAATGTCACTATTCTTAACTCAATCTTGAGCCGAAACGTATGTTTCATCATTCAGAAATTAATCATTGGATTCCAACGCTAGATTTCAGCGAATAAAATCCTATTGACGTTGGTTTTTAGGGTTCCGTACCCAAAGGGTAAAATCGGAACCCTATTACTAAGACTTCGCTGTCCGTCTGTCTGTCCGTCTGTCTGTCTGTCTGTCACAGGGCTGTATCTCATGAACCGTGATAGCTAGACAGTTGAAATTTTCACAGATTATGTATTTATGTGGCTGCTCTAACAACAAATACTAAAAACAGAATAAAATAAATATTTAAGGGGGGCTCCCATACAACAAACATGATTTTTTTGCCGTTTTTATAGATAATGGTACGGAACCCTTCGTGCGCGAGTCCGACTCGCACTTGGCCGGTTTTTTTTTTCTATAGTTGTCCGTCTTAAGGTGACTATGCTACTGTGCTTGCTGCAAAGTCATTGGCTTTATCTTAATCCGTTTTGTTTGAATAAAAAATATCACATTAAGACGCAAAAAATGTCACAGTGCTTAGCATTAACAATGTTTTATAATAATTATACAATTTTACATTGAGCACCAAAATAATAATAAGTTTTCTGTTAAAAAAAATATTTAAAATTTGTTAAATCCTCCTTCGAGCTAGAAAACATAGCAGCGCGCTATCACAGTCACATAATAATATTTTTTAAATATGGCGCATTCCCTTCCCAAAAAAGGGGTAATAATAATTTTTAAAGTGAATTAATCTTTAGCTGTCGGGTTATACTTTTTTATAATAATTTGTTTTATCTTGTTTACTAAATCACTAAAGTAAGTAAGCCGAACACCTTTACCTTGCTTGACCCTTGTCCAATCGTCTAAATTTGGAAGGTTCAAATCGTCTGCAGTTTCACTTACTACTCGCACTGGAATACCTCCCGAGAGGCCGTGGTTAATTGCTTCGGCCGAGCGCCCTGCAATGACACGCTTTCTCACGTGACACGAGTATTCGTATGCCACCTGCATCCTATGACGTTACTCAAGTGACAGTAAGGGTTACTTCAAAAGACGGCCCAAAAACTTTACTCGTACATGGTTTGTAGGTTAGAAATTTTCCCGTCTTTCTGTTATTGTTTGAAAGGACCATGAACGCTATATATGGTAACAGAATAAGAACGTATGTTACATTTTAGTCGAGACAATCGAATTGCCACCTTTCTCAATGAAACTGAATGTATTCCGTCATACATAGCAGGGATGTTACGGAGCTTCGACTCCGACTCCGATAAGTCGGAACTTCCGATTGTTATTACACCTCCGACTCCGACTTCGGTTCCGAAACTTTTAAATCGGAGGTTTTAATCGAAAGATGTGTGATGATACACATGTCATTAAAATGATTACTACAAGGTTTTTTTTTTACATTTACATTTAATAAAACAAAATAAAAATCAACACAAAAACAACCTTGGAGTGATTTTGATTTAATTTGTTAACTGTTAAATGTTAATAGGAAACATGGCAATTTTTATTTTCATTGTCTGTAAATTGATTAAGTACTTTCAAATTAAAATTAAAAATGTTCACTGAATAATGTTTTTATTGTTCTGTGCCGCCACTTCTGATTCCTGATACTGCCTCCGACTCCGACTCCGACTCCGATAAATCAAATTTAAAAACTCCGACTCCGACTTCGGTTCCGATAAAATTACCTCCGTTACATCCCTGATACATAGTATATATGCCAAACTGTCCGCAGACTGGCATATATGGAATCCTGACTACTTCAAAATGTGTGTGGCATTTGCCAAATGCTTGTTAGATGTGAATGGTCTACCCAAATTGCAGAAGTGAGCAATTCAAAGCATGCTTCAAGTTATGTTTCTTACTAAAAAAGTACAAGTCGCCTTTTATATTATTAGTGTTATTGTTTTCACTCTCAACGACTATGCTAAGCAGGCTTTTATAGCAATAGAAGGACACGATGATGGATAGTGAATCATCCTATCTGAGTCACCAGTCAGTAATTATTCTATTGTATGCTAAGTTAAAGGACTCTAGGCTACATTAAGGTCAACATTAGCGGGTCCGAATATACCTATACCTAAACCCGTAGGTACTCTCGACAGCTATCTAGTCAAACCAATCGGCATACAACAGTATTATACAATGTATGAAAAAGCCTGCTAACTGTAATGTGCCAAATGTAATGTTTGGACGTGCCTCTGACTAACTCAGATTGAGCGCCAGAAGATCTGAGAGGATGTCTATGTCTACCTCACTTGGAGATAAAAGTCGTGATCCTATGTATTTTTATTATTGAAACAGCCTAAACGCAAATCAACTTTCTTACAATTCCTTCGTGCCAGTACGAGTTTTTTGAGATGGCTTATCTACTCGTATCTACTAACAGATGTTGTAGCAAGAAACCTAGCAGCATTTCTCACTTGGTAACACAATTAGCGAGCTAACTGGTCGAAATGTGCAAACTGCCCGGCCTCGGCTCCTGATCTTGAACCAGAAACGCGGTCGCAGAATAACTAGCAGTTCCGTTGAGGCTCGCGAGGTGACGTCAGCGTACGCGCAGCCATACTCCATTTGCAAAGGTGCGTTCAAAGACACCTGTCGGAATTTCAGAGCCATGTCTACGTAGCACGTTTCTTAACCTATGCCACTTGCATTTCTCGTTCTGAGCCACCGTTTCATCTCATAATTTTTGATGTCTAGACAACGTAGAAAAAATAGTCATAAGATTGCACATTTCATTTGGCATGCCCTCATTTTAGATAAATAACATTCCCTACGTAAAGGTTGCAAGCTCACCGTCTCTTATACGGACACCAACCGGTTTCCTCGGAATGTTTTCATTCTTCGTTTTGAGGACGTGGTATTGCGCATTTACATTTATTTATAGAAAAATCAATGTTATACTGCTAGGTTTCAAATCCACCATTGGATTGAAAGTCAAGGAATCTCAAACTTGGCCAACACTGTGAAGGAAAACATCATAAGAAAACACGCTGCGTAGTCAGCTCCGCACGTATTAGCCACGTCTTACTCCATCATAAAACATGTCCCAGACACACAAAAATATGAAAAAAGGCCTTAGTGTGAACTGGCCTTAAGGTTGCGTAGGTTTATTATGGTATGGACTGGTTATGTGGTTATAGTGGATGCGTCATTTGAATGTTGAGACAGCTTTTTGTACGAATAAAATGTGGAGTAATGACAGTGGTGGGTAGTAGAACTGATGCACAATGTCAATGTTGTCATCATTAATAATTTATTTCTATCATCTCTAACCTTCACCTTGTTCGTTCGGCACCACACTGGATCTCTACATAGCATACGAAAAGGATCATCGGAAATTCTACCAAGCCGTGTTTGTTGCTTGATTCTTGACACAATCTACTCTCACGTTTCTCGGGGCTTCTCGTGAGTGTGGATGGATTATCACAGTTGCACAATGAGAATTTGATAGTTGAATCCAGATTACCAGTGAGCTTCAAGCTGCTGCAGACAACAGAGTTGGCCACTAGCTCACCCGAACTAGTCTTATATTATATCTGATACTTTAAAGATAAGTTTGATAAAAACTTGCATATTATGTGCAAAATTTAAACTTAAAACTGGGAACGTCAAATTAGTTATATCGACCAATCTCCATAATGATGTTACTTAAACAGGTGCCGTAATATTACCTAATAATATAGGAAACATACTCATTCTCCCCTCATATCAGATGGCACGATAGTGTTTAGTCACGGACTATGCTCGCTCCATGGTTCGCTGAACCCATAACCCCATAAAGTTATGATTTTAGACACGCGATTCCGATGTATAGCCTGAAAATGAATTACGAGAAAACTTGGGGTAATGTATTTTGCAATTTGGTCTAATAGAGTTCTACGAAAATTTGTTTGTATTGCGGAAAACTAGTTTATGTATTTTGCTATAATTTCGGAACATAATATTTTCCCTGTACAATCACTTAGAAATAACCTAACCATACTATGCAGTGTAGTACGAAGCTGTATTGACAGCTGAGCTCTTCCGTGTTTCGGATGGAACGATAGTATTACACGACGGAGACCTTTGGGCGGCCTAAAAACTCCGTCATCTGAGTTGACCATTTTTTTTTTAAAGTGAAAGTCAAAGTCAAAAAGCTTTTTTTTATGAAATCACTAGGATTATTAGGAATCTTAATCAAATTTAGTTTAGTTGTTTTAGTGTAGGTAATATTTTTAGACCTGAGCGGTCATTCCAATAATGTCATAATTTGTTGTTAATCGGTTAGTTTTGGTGACATTTAATTGAGGTAAATTTATATAAAAAATCACGCGAGCTACGGGAATTTAGTAATGGATGGATTTATTGTGAACAATAGTGAACCAGCCGTGACGTAGCGTTAAATGTGTTAATCGACCGGAATGAACGTGGCTAATTCAATCGTCACTGATTTGATGCTTGTCTGATGGATGACATTGTGTTTTGTTGGAGTTATCATCATTTATCTGAGCTACCCCCCCCTATAGGTTTCCAGAGAGACTGTTTTTGTGCGGCATACACCTATCGGAATCTGAATTCTTTATCAGGTCTTTTCTATTGAGGGAGGGGGGGGGGACTTTCTGCCCCAAGGGCAGTCAGAGCAGCAGTTGGGTGGAAATTATATGTGTAAATTTGTCAGGGCCATAGATTTTCCATAACTAATCTATATTCGTTTCCTTATTCACAGGTTTCAAAACAACAAAATCTACACATACATTGGCGAGGTGCTGGTCTCTGTCAACCCTTACAAGACCTTGGATATCTATGGACCGCAGCACATGGCACAGTACCGGGGGAGGGAGATGTTTGAAGTCAGCCCTCATGTATACGCTGTTGCTGACGCGTGTCAGAGAGTTCTCAGACAGCAGGTAACTAACTCAACTCCTTGTCTAATCATTCTGTGTCTAGGGCCTGTCAGCATGTACATAGAATAAAAGCGCTCAAAGCATAGCTTGCCTGTTCAAGGAACCATTGCCTTACTGTAATGGAGTTCAACTGTCAAATTCTGTGGACTCCGCAGTCGCTTGGTCACGAGTACGTAAATAAAGTACCTGATCCTACGCCTGTTATCTTCAACACAACCGCAACTTTCATTACCTATATATATGCTGTACATATGTATGACTCTTAGCAGATTTCCAACAAAGCAAATTACTCGGTCTTCCCGCTATGAAGCAGTTTGATGGTCCGTGCCGAAATACACTCTTAAAATAAGCTGCAACAATCCGCACAAGGGAAAACGTTATCGTCGTCCATTCAACAATCCATTGTTTTATTTCGAAGAGGAAATGTAAGAGCGTTTTATAGGTGCTTCAGAGTCTTTGAGCTCGCCGACGATTCTTTGAGATAAGTTGTTTTGACCAAAGACAATGTTGCTATGTGCTTTACTACATACTACGCAAGAAAAGATTGCCAGTGGGAGTTAAAAAAGCTCTAATAAATAGTGAGACCAGACTCATACAATATATTATGGCAATTTTTTAATTTAGGAATTGTAATTTGTGTTCATGTAATCTGAGTGGATTCAACGACGAAACTAAAACGACCACTATGTGTTTCCTGTTCGCAAAAGAAATTAAACATCATCGAAAAAGTTTCTCGGTTCCACTCACTTTGATCAGGTGGTCACTCCTTCATTCCTTTCTTACTTATATCATCTTTCATACAATTTATTTCTCTTTTCTTTGGTCTACCTCTTCCATTATCAATCAATTCACACATTTATCGCTCTTCAAAATAAGCTATATCGCGGTTATTTATTAGATAAATTCGCCATGCATTGTGTGATCTGCAATTATAGGGTTACGGCCTGTCTTATAATTGCTGACTATGACGCATCAATACCGCTTCTATTGGCGCATTTTTTCAACCATTTCACCCCTAGTTTTTTGTTATTGTTACCAAACATTATAATTGACTTGAGGTGTAAAACTAGTTTCGATGCTATCAACACTGGCTCATGTTTCATTAATTATTTTAGGGAAGGGACACGTGCGTGCTTATATCCGGCGAGTCGGGCGCGGGCAAAACGGAAGCCTCCAAGTTTATAATGAAGTACATCGCGGCGAACACGACACAAGTGCACAGGGAATACATTGACAGGTAAATAAGACCTTGAGACTTTATATAAACGTCGTTTTTAATTGTTTTTTTTTTTTTTTAGACTTACAGGAAATATTACACGGAGAGTCCGTCAGTAGTACTGAGACGGCTGTCTGACGAGAATGGGAGAAAATAACATGTTACGCAAACCCCACTTAGCGTGGGATAAGAGTAGGGAGATGATGAGTACGATAGTTGGAGTAGTCTCTCATTACAACTGTATTTCACAGCAAGATACGGAAATATTACAAGTACAGTCCTTACTTCAGCGCCATTATCTCAAAATATTTTATAGCAAGAGTCCTTTTTTATCGGCTTGTATGGCATAAGCCTTTCATCGATTGAATTCATAATGCACTTAGGTGCAACTGACTACAGTCGTTGCTTTGTCAGAAACTTATTTATTTCTCGGGATTAATACATAATAAAAAAAATATTTGATTGGTATTCTGTGAATCGTATACCTGTTATTTCAAATTCTTTATGCAGTCCGCGGAAACGGATGAATTGTTTAAATGTTTTTTTTTAAAGATAATACGTCAAGGTTCGACTTTACCGACGCCCAACTCGATTTCTCGAATATGAGAGTATGCGTTTTACGAAAATAAGGTCACCCATATTATTACAAAATCCCGCACAGCTGATTGCCGGTCGACGACCTTTCACTAACATAGTATTTAAACTTCAGGGTGAAAAATGTGCTGATCCAATCAAACTCCATCCTTGAGACGTTCGGCAACGCCAAAACGACGCGCAACGACAACTCCTCCCGTTTCGGAAAGTACATGGATATCCACTTTGACTACAAGGGCGATCCTGTTGGTGGGCACATCAGTAACTACCTTTTGGAGAAGAGTAGGGTAGTCAGTTTGCAGCCGGGAGAGAGGAACTTCCACGCATTCTATCAGGTACTATAGCGGTTTCGGATTTATTGCTCCAGTTGGTTACAACGGTCTTATGGTATCACGAGAGTTTCTCAACGTGGACCCCGCTGGGGCACTACAAATACAAACTATTAATCTATATAATCTATATAAAATATAGAATATATAATCTATATAAATTATAACTAAAAAAAATACTCCTAGGCGCCTTTATACAAGTAACACAAGCCAAAATAAAACATTTTGAAATTTTTGTCTGTCTGTCTGTTATCCGGCTTTCACGCAAAAACTACTGGACGGATTTTGATGAAACTTTTTTTGCTTTAGCTTTTAGTCCTCGGCAACATATAGGCTATAATTTATTTTGGAGATTGGAATACCAGATGTGAAACTAACTGTCCCCCAGCGAAGCGGGCACGGGTCAGTATAGAATAATCCTTAAATATATATAAATATAATACAAATCTTTGTATATTATATATTTACCGGAGATTTTTTTTTTCTCTCCATAAAAACCTTACCCGAACTTCATAAAACATTTAAAAAAATATATCAAAATCTTGTCCAGCCGTTTTGAGAGTCTGTAACGGACATAGGTAGAAACATTTTTTGTTCATCAGTGACCAGCGGCCATTGTCTATCACGACTGGTGTCGGCATCATTTCTGTCAAATGTTCATCGTGGTATCATTAGTTGACAGTTACAGTAGGTGTAACAGTTAATCCCACCAAAAATATAAATGTGAAAGAAAGCCAAGTTCGTAACAAGCAACTATATAAGTAGATACCTACTGAGATAATAGGATCCCTAATAAAAGCGATATTAAGATCTCACAAAGTTTCTTAAAAAACGCCATTTTGAAAGAACTTTGTGGGGTTTTTTGAGCCCTATTGTAGTCAAACGTTGTAAACAAGTGCGAATAAGCTTAAATATGACTGTTAATGTTTATGTAACTGTCAATAACAGACCTTATGCTAATTAATAGCAGAAAGCGGTGTTTACAAATACAGCACGTGGATACAATAGATTACCTGCTTGGTACTATGAAGTATACTGTAGCCTTGAAACAAGTACAGTCAGCAACGACTGCAACAACCAAAATAACTAACTTTTAGAATTTAAATATATTGAGATTGTTTTTTACGTTACTTTGATCTTCCTTGAGTTCAAGTGTTAATAAAATTGATTCGTGTTCAGCTACTTTTGTTGCGGTTTGTACCTATGAATCCTTTATGATTGTACCTAACTTTAATAGACTTAGCTAACATTTTGTTGAACTGGAATAATACATACTCGTTGTACAGTCGATTACCCCCTCATTAATTATAGTTATAAACCTCGGATAGCTAAAATGACTGATAAATCTGTTGCCATCTCTTTTCATTGACAAAGACAAAACATTTTATTGTGCATAAATCCTAGTGAAGGCTATATGACTGTTGGGTGTTCCCTAATTCATTTTCTTACTAATTTCAGCTCCTCAGTTCAAACAACCACCAGACGAAGAAGTTCGGCCTAACATCCAGTGCAAACTATAAGATCCTCGGCAGCGAACGCACCACAGCGCAAGACAGCAAGCTGCACGCGCAAACCAACAGCGCTTTTAACGCGCTTGGCTTCCCATCTCATGTGGTGGATGATGTCTGGAGTATAGTCTCTGGGGTTATTCTCCTGGTAAGTATTCAGTACATCATCATCGTCCTGCCCTTGAGCCTGGTGGTCTACTCGCGAACCGATTAACGATATATCGTTACAATAATCATCGTTTACCGGTTAGCGAGTGGACCCCCTGAGCACGAACCACTATCGACATCGTTGTATTGTAAAAGTGACAGTTTTTACATTCGGACAATACGTTGTCGATACGATAGTGATTTCCCCCTTCTATTTCGTTTAGCCCGCGTGGGACTCTGATAAAAGTAGCCTTCATTCATCCGGAATAATGTACCTTTCGAATGGTAATAGAATTTTTCAAATAGGTACCGCGATTCCGGAAATAACATTCCGTGTGCTGCTTTTTGAATTTGTGCTGAGGTTCTAGTTATTTTTTTTATTGTTTACGTACTTGAGTAGTATTTTTAATTAATATTCTTGTTTGAGCCTTCACCTTGTTCGATTGGCATCACACTGGAGCTCTACATAGCATTAAGGAAAGTATCATTAAAAAAAAAGGTAGACCCCAAGCCGTGTTTGTTGCCTGATTCTTCTAGGCTTGGTCGCGTGGAATCGCCGTAGCTACACCTAGTTCCTAAGACGTTTCAAAGTGATCCTTTTGATTTTATTGAAATAAATGATTTTTGAATTTGAATCTGCATACGGACAAGAAGATGACACATTTATTTATTTATTAAACAATACATCTATCACACACCTATACCCTACACATGAGCCAACTTCCTTATAATTATCCTCCCATCTCACTTTCAGGGAGAACTGAACTTCACCGAATCAGCAGAGGGCCAACTCACCATCACCGGTCCCCTCAAGCAATGCGTCAACGCGTTCGGGGTATCAGAAACGGCTTTCCGCAGCGCCATGGTCAGCAGGGTGCTGGCCGCTGGGGGGGATCTGGTCAGCAAGGAGCATTCCTTGTTAGATGCGAACTACACGAGATTGGCGCTGGCGAAGGCGGCTTATGATAGACTGTTCACTTGGATCGTGCAGCAGGTTTGTGTTGTGTATGCTTCCGTCTGCGGTTTCGCTTTTGTGGTACGTGGCTAAAGAGTATCTTATATGCTACTAGCTGACCAGTGCCCGATTCGCTGTTCGACAGATAGTTTCACATCTGGTATTCCCATCTTCAAAATAAATTATAGCCTATATAGCCGAGGACTAATAGCTACATAACAAAAAAAGTGTCATCAAAATCCGTCCAGTAGTTTTTGCGTGAAAGCCAGACAACAGACAGACAGACAAAAATGTCAAAATGTAATTTTTTGGCTTGTGTTACTTGTATGAAGACCCCTAGGAGTATTTTTTTTTAGTTTTTATTCAATGTACAGAATTAAACTCTTCTACAGTTTTATTATATGTAAAGATACCAGGTTTTATTTAAATCCGCTTGGTGGTTAGGGCGTGGTTGAGCCACAAACGTCTTCACAGACTTTCGGATTTATAATATTATAATATTCCATCTTTGAGCTAAGGACTAAGGACATTCTAAAATTTAAAAAATATAGGATTACGATTGTAATAAATAAAAAACCAAGTACGGTAGATGTCCTCTCTGATCTTCAGGCGCTTAGATCCTTGATTATGTCTAGTGGGGGTAGTCAGAGGCAAACATTATATTTGACATATGTATGTCCACATTTTGCAGTAGTGTTAGCATTCAATCGTTATTTTATTGTTAGTTGGACCACGCATTTATGTAATGAGGTAAACCAATGAATGAACATTAGTTTGTAACACTTCAGAAGTAATGTTTATTAAAATTAACTCATTACAATCGTTAGAGCGTGTCAAAGAAGCTGACATACAAACATACATACATACATAAAACATATATAGATACATACATACATACGCTCGATAAACATTACCTTCGGCAGTCGGGTAAAAATTAGTTTCCCGCGAACGAATTGTAAAGTGTAATTTTCTTTTGCAGATAAACAAAGCGATCGACGTACCGCAAGGCACGTACAAAAACACACTGATTGGTGTGTTGGACATATACGGCTTTGAGATATTCGAGACGAACAGTTTCGAGCAGTTCTGCATTAACTATTGCAATGAGAAATTGCAGCAGCTTTTTATAGGTAAGTGAAAAGTTACCTTATAGCTCAGTTCATATAGTAGCTCTGCTATCTGCGCTGTAGGTTGTAAGTTCCCTTCTTATCTAGGATAAAAAAAAATGGGATATTTGTTCTGTATATGGGTGGTTATATTTTATAAGGTTACTAGCGACCCGCCCCGGCTTCGCACGGGTAGCATGTTATTATACATATAAACCTTCCTCCTGAATCACTCTATCTATTAAAAAAAACCGCATCAAAATCCGTTGTGTAGTTTTAAAGATATAAGCAAACATACATACATACAGACGCGGGAAGCGGAAAGCGACTGCTTTATACTATGTAGTGATAATATTATTCACTACACTGTACATATACGTATTCACAAAAACCAGCCAAGCGCGAGTCGGACTCGCGCACGAAGGGTTCCGTACCATTTTCTATAAAAAAACTGCAAAAAAATCACGTCTGTTATATAGGAGCCCCACTTAAATATTTATTTATTCTGTTTTTAGTATTTGTTGTTATAGCGGCAACAGAAATACATCATCTGTGAAAATTTCAACTGTCTAGCTATCACGGCTCATGAGATGCAGCCTTGTGACTATCGGACGGACAGCGAAGTCTTAGTAATAGGGTCACGTTTTTACCCTTTCGGTAAAAATATCATGGAAACATCAGTCTCTTCGGCGTCATGAGGATCAAACCACCTCCTGCGTTTCTCTAATTTGCCTGTGCCTGTTTCTAAGAATCTAAGCTGTATAAAAATAAAAACCCACTAAAATACTTTTTTTTCTAGAATTGGTACTAAAGCAGGAGCAAGAAGAATACGCTCGCGAAGGCATCCAATGGACCCCCATCCAGTACTTCAACAACAGAGTAATCTGTGAGCTGGTGGATGCACCGCATCAGGGTCTCATTGCCATTATGGACGAGGCCTGTCTTAACCCAACTAAGGTATAGAAAACTTCGCTATGTTTTGTAAAATTTTAAAAGTTTAGCGATGGTTGTGGGCATTTTAACAACATTTTAATTTGAGTAAATACCTACTACTTTGAGAGTGTGAGCACGAATAGATTGGTGCATATCCGGGATTCAAACTCACGCTACTTGTGCTGTCAATTGGATTGCCAAATGCCTGTCAAATTTCCATTATGTTTGACAGCTACAAATGACAATCTCAGTAATATTATAAATCAGACCGTTTGTGAGGATGTTCATATGTTTGTGGCTCGATCACGCCCAAACGTCTAAACGGATTTGGATCGAATTTGGAATGTACATAGCCTATGCTTTGGAATAGCAAATGGGCCACTTTTCAGTTACCACGCGAGTGAAACAGCGGGTGGAAGCTAGTTAGACAGGTTTATTATGCGTATTGTATCGAGATTAATTATTAAATTCGAGCATAATTTCCTATCTCTCTCTCTCTCTCTCTCTCTCTCTCTCTCTCGCTATCTCCCTCCCTCCTTTGAACTGTTCCGTACTCCGCAGATATCAGACAAGCAACTCCTCGAGGCGATGGACAAGCGTCTGAACGGACACAAGCACTATTCGTCGCGGCAACTCGCACCGACAGACAAGAAGATGAAACATGGCGTCGACTTCAGAATAACGTGAGTTTTGAACATTAAATGAAATAGGATCACGGTTGATCCCCATGTATGGAATAAAAATTTTGTAATTTGAAATAAAACATTATAGAAACAAAAAAAAAGTAGACATCATCTTAGATCTCTAGGTGCAGCTACAGGTGCAACCTGTCATATATAGAATGCTAACTACTGCAAAATGTGGGCATGTCACAAATATAATGGTTGTACGTGCCTCTGACCACCCAGATATCTTCAAAGGATCTAAGCTCCTGGAGATCTGAGAGGATGTCTACCGTACTTGGGGATTACAGTCGTGATCCTATATTTTTTTTACAAAATGACATACATACATAAAATCACGCCTGTTATCCAGAGGGGTAGGCAGAGATCACGGCTTTCCACTTGCTACGATCCTGACATACTTCTTTAGCTTCATTCACTCTCATCACATTACGTATGCATGCTCGTCGGTTTAGTGTACTCTTTACTTGGCCTTTTATCAAAACGTCACCAATTTGATCCAGGAAAATACGCCGAGGTCTTCCTCTTCCAACGCTCCCATTCACACTCGCCTTATATACCTTTAAATTTTCACTGCTCACCAATTTTCATTTTAAATTTGTTTTTATGAATGGTAATAAATAAATTGTAATTGTACAGGCACTACGCGGGTGAGGTGACATACGCTATAACCGGCTTCATGGACAAGAACAAGGACTCGTTGTGGCAGGATCTCAAGCGGTTGCTGCACTCGTCGAGCAACAAGTCGCTGGTCGACATGTGGCCTGAGGGCGGCACTCATATCCAGAAGGTAGTTCGAAACATTATATAACTTACTAGCAGTCTGCCTCGGCGTCGCACGGGTGTAATAATGATTTTATGGCAATTTTTTTTACACCTTGGGTTACATTATCGAAGTTTTCATACGGATCCCTAATAGGAGACATATGGTATTACGGCCTTTTTGTAGATATTCATGTCCTCTATAAAACTGTAGTACATCACTTTGCTCTATTGTCAATAATTTTTGCAGCGTACGCAATATAAGGATTTGATTAGGATTTTTTTCACACGCTGGGTTACATTATCGAAGATTTCATACGGATCCCTAACATTTTTGAAAATATTCTATAGCCTATATTCATCAGAGATAATGTAGGATTCTAATGGTGAAAGAATTTTTCAAATCGGTCCAGTAGTTTCGGAGCCTATTCGATGCAAACAAACAATCAAATCTTTCCTATTTATAATATTAGTATAGACTAGCAGCCCAGTACGTGCTTCGCTACGAATAAAGTGAAATATTAAAAATTTAAACCGCTGTATGTACCTGTAGTCTATTATTTATTCGGGCATTATATCTACATCTACAGCAAATTTCAACTTAATCCGTTTTGTCGTTTAGGCCTGATTGAGTAACAAACATACATACAAACTCACAAAATTTCGCATTATTAGGATAGTAGAAAGTATATATTTTAAAGAGTTATATCAAGATAGATAGATAGATAGATAATACTTTATTGTACACCAGAAATAAACAAGCAAAACACATTAATTAATTTTCCCCCTCAATTTTACCCCTCCGAAACACTCTTTTAAAGCTTTTTTTTTAATTCTAGACATCGAAACGTCCTCCGTCCGCAGCGTCCCTCTTCAAGAACTCAATGTCCGCATTAGTGTTGGGGTTGCAGAGCAAGGAGCCGTTCTATGTGCGATGCGTCAAACCCAACGGAATACAGTCGCCTCAGAACTGGGACGAACAACTTGTGAGTGCTTAGTTTTTTTTACTGTTTTTCCTTTAACATAACTCATAAACTGATTTATTCAAATTCAAGTTCATTTATTTTAAACACACAGGAAACAGATAAGAAATTGAACGATAAGAACTGCAAAAGTTATTAAAAAATCGGACAAGTGCGAAAAGTTGGACTCGCGCACGAAGGGTTCCGTACCATTATTAATAAAAAACGGAAAAAAAAACAAGTTTGTTGTATGGGAACCCCGCTTAAATATTTATTTTATTCTGTTTTTATTATATATATGTTAGTTTTTATTCTGTATTTGTTGTTATAGCAACAACAGAAATACATCATCTGTGAAAATTTCAATTGTCTAGTTTTTACCCGTTGGGTACGGAACCCTAAAAACTGTGTAGCAGTCTCAACGCCCGCCTCCTAGATATAACAAATTTTTTTTTTTTTTTATATAATGTGAAAAAGATAAAAGTGGAGTTAACTAAACCTAAAATGTGGGCAGGTTTCAAATAATAATGTTTGATAATATTATTCACGTCACATAACATTTCTCATAAAGGTGTGACCAGACATAGCGCGGCATTCGCAGGACACAAGTTTGCCGCGTGACTAGTTTAGACTGTTTGCTCTTTATTTCGTACTCAAACTACAATGAAAGCAGTCGGAACGAACGAAAACACCGTTTGCGCGCGGCAGGCACCTCGCGGCTGTCGTCCAAACATAGCGCGGCTGCCACACTCGATTGCCGCGCTATGTCTGGTCAAACCTTTACATTCCCACATACCATGGGTATTCTATTACTCCTATTTTTTTCTGTCGAGTTCCGGCTTGTAGTACAGTAATAGTTTTTCCAACTAGGTCCGCCACCAGGTATCTTACTTGGGGCTGGTGGAAAACGTGCGCGTGCGCCGTGCAGGATTCGCATCGCGACAGAGATATGACAGGTTCCTCAAGAGGTACAAAATGCTGTCACAGTACACTTGGCCCAACTTCAGAGGCACAAATGACAAGGAAGCTGTCATGGTACTGCTGAGGGATTTGAACATAACCGATGTTCAGTTCGGACACACTAAGCTGTTTATTAGGTAAGCTTTATACTTATAAGCGGCGATGAGCTTGCTAACTGTCACATGTGGAATGATAAATACTGCAAAATGTGGGCATGTGCCAAATTTAATGTTTGGACGTGACTCTGACTACACCCTTTAGGCTCTCAGCAAACAGGCTTAAATTTTTGGCGAAGAATTTCTCGAAAAACTATGAGAATTTCACTAAATACATTTTCTCGAAAAACAATTACCCGAATGACAAATTCAAATTCAAATTCAAATTTTCAAATTCAAAAATCATTTATTTCTATAAAATCACAAGGATCACTTTGAAACGTCTTAGGAACTAGGTGAAGCTGAAACGCCGATTCCTCGCGACCAAGCCTAGAAGAATCAGGCAAGTAACACGGCTTGAGGTCTACCTTTTTTTTAATGATCCTTTCCTTAATGCTAAGTAGAGCTCCAGTGTGACGCTAATCGATCGATCGACAACTATCGAATGAACAATTTCACCAAAATAATTGGCCGAACGAACAATTTCCCGAATGGACAATTTCATTCCAAGTTTCATTCAAATCCGTGTGGTCGTTTTGGCGTGCGTGATTGAGTCACAAACACCCAAACAACCTCACAAACTTTCGTATTTATAATATTAGTAGGATAATATATTAATATAGACTATATTCGTTCTCAGGAGTGCCAAGACCTTGCACAGCTTGGAAGCATCAAGAGCTGAGCTGATCCCCTCAATAGTGGTGTTATTGCAGAAACTGTGGCGAGGCACTTTGGCTCGCATGCAGTACAAGAAGATGAAGGCAGCTATCACCATTTACAACGCATGGAAGTAAGTACTAATTTCACATAAGACGAGGCCGTGTTGGCCGAGTGGGAGGTACCTCGACTTTCTGATCAAAAAATTTATATGCGCATCAAAAACACGTGCTCAAAACGGTAAAGGAAAACATCGTGAGGAAACCAGTTAGTATTCTTATAAGCGGCGATTGGCTTGAAACCTGTCACGTATGGGATGCTAACTACTGCAAAATGTGGACATGTGCCAAATATAATGTTTGGACGTGCCTCTGACTACCCCCACTAGACATCTTCGAATGATCTAAGCGTCTGGAGATCTGAGAGGATATCTACCGTACTTGGAGATCCTATTTTTTTTTTGATGAATTGCGAATATTTTTTTCTCAAATACCGCAAAACATACATAATAGTATGTTTTTTTTTCGACAAAGATAACTTTAGGATTTAAGCTAGATAAATGTAGAACAGAAACAATTAGGGAAACTTTTCTCGATAAATTTATTTTCCAAAGTTGGCTCTTCCAAAATACAATTTACGTTTTTACTCAAAACTATGAATAACTGAACATTTCATTTTTATATAATTCGTCAGATAATCATACTAACTAACTAAATTACAGAAAGTTTCTTTTTAAATTTGATGGTTTTCAAGATAATGCAGTTTTATCACTTTTTCCACCACCTCTTCCGGGTAGACCCATACAAAAAAAAATGGTTGAATGTTTACTGTACTTGGGTATTACAGATCCTATTATAGAAATTATACATTAAATAAAATCACGCCTGTTTCCCAGAGGAGTAGGCATAGACCACGGCTTTTGCTACGATCATGACATATCTCTATTGCTACATTCACTTTCATCACATTCTTCTTAGTCATACATACAGAAATATTAGGTAAACTGTATTGTTATATACTTTCAGACGGTACTGCGTGCGTCGCTACATCGTGTCCTTACAGACAGAGTTAAAGAGGAACCGGAACGTTATTAAACAATGGCCCACGGCTCCAAGGCGACTCAACATACGACTTATACAGGTATGTAGCTAATTGATACAGTTGTTATATCTCACGAAGGCGGGTAATTGTGTGTGTAGATGCACGTCTGTGTGCGTAAGCTCGGGAGCGCTCAGTATCAGTCATGTACATTAAAGCGCGTGTCTATACATAACACCAAATTTTAAAGTCTTAAGACGGACATGGGCTACTATTTCCCAAAAAATTCTTTTGATTTTCAGAAATTTCAATGTTTTGCAATAAAATGCTTAGAATAGATTTTCTGAATCAACGCCGACGAAAAACTAGTAGTTTATTAAGATACCAAATGTAGTCTTTTTCAAATTACTTTCGCGATAAGAACACATCATCATTTTCTGGAGAAGAGGATTTGGCTTATGTTTTACAACCGGCCGCTTGCCTGACGTAAACCTTCTTTGGAAACCTTGGGAACCCTCTTTTCGCGATAAGAACACATTTATTACTTTATACTATAAGTAAATAAATTAGGTCAAAGTGAAACTACTCATTAGCCTACCATATGGCTAGATTGTAGTATTATTATTTATATTAATGTACAATAACAATAAAGAAAAAAAAAAAAACTGGACAGACATTATCCTGTCAAATTAGCACATTCCCGTTCCCGTTCCTGTTCCTGCAAAGTTTGATTAAAATCGGCTAAGTAGTTAAGGAGTCCATCGCGGACAAACAACGTGACGCGTAATCACTACATAGTATAAAGCAAAGTCGCTTCCCGCGTCTGTATGTATGCTTATATCTTTAAAACTACACAACGGATTTTGATGCGGTTTTTTTTAATAGATAGAGTGATTCAGGAGGAAGTTTTATAGGAATCAGCTTTGCACCCGTGCGAAGCCGGGGAGGGTCGCTAGTATATTATAAAAATCAATGCCACTTTTAGTTGTAATTTTATAACTCAACGAAGGGGCTCACCTATCCAAACCAAATGTTTAGGCTTTGTTCGGACTATTTAGTAGATGGTTTATGTGAAGTTTGCACAAAATCGTGCGAAGCCCGTGCGAAGCCGGAGCGAGCAGCTAGTTTATATATATTAGGATGGTACGAAACCCTTTGTGCGCGAGTCCGACTCGCACATAGCCAGTTTTTATATATAGGATGAATCAAATTTCAAATCAAATTTATTTTTATTGACATAATAATACAGTGAACATAATTAAATGAATCCATAGGCTCCCGAACTAGTGAAAATTTTTCGTGATGCTTTTGTTGCAGGGAGCCTACCGTCGTTGGCGAGCTTATCTGGTGCTGAAACCAATACCTAGGGCACAATGGCCTCAGCTTAAGATGAAGATATGTTGCGCATCTGCCTTGAGGGGGCGACGTAACAGATGGGGGGCCACACGGCAGTGGGCGGGCGACTATTTAGCGGACACCCACTACAACCATAGCGCGGCAGGTCGGTGCATCTCCATGTACATGATAAACGAGCTATAATAATTGGAGCTATACAATGGACATTAAGGAAAGGATCATCGAAAAAAATACGTTTTGGCCGAGTGGGAAGTACCTTGACTTTCAATCTGAAGGTTGTGGGTTCGAACCCTGGCCGTGCAATCAATGAATACAGTGCTTATAACGGTGATGGAAAACACCGTGAGGAAACCAGTCTTGTTGTAAGCAGTGACGGGCTTGCAACCTGTCACGTGTGGAATGTTAACTACTGCAAAATGTAGGCAAAATGTGCCAAATGTAATGTTCTAACGGACGTGCCTCTGACTAACCCGTTTAAACATTTTCAAAGATCTGAAGATCTGAGAGTATGTCTACCGTACTTGGGGATTACAGTCGTGATCCTATTTAAATATTTTTTTTCATATTACTAATGTTACAGTGTACCAATCTGCGATAGCGTCGCTACAGAAGTCCCATCAAATCGGTCGGCCGCTATTCTCCTGCCGTATTCACAAGTTTAATAGATTCAACAAGCTAGCGGAGCGATGTCTCCTAGTGACAGAATCGCAGGTCTTCAAACTTGACGCTACCAACTTCAAACCGCTGAAGAAACCTACTATGATCACCGAGGTAAATCATGCACGAACTATAAATAAAAAAATATTGGTGAACATTATCATACAGCGCCATCTATCCCTAAACTAAGCAAAGCTTGTTTTCTGTGTAATTTATTTGGAAACTAGATTTTTTGTAAATACATACATGACACAACACCCAGACACAGAACAAACATCTACGTTCATCACAAAAATATTTGTTTTGGGTAGGGGTCGACGATCCGCAACGTATAGCGCAGAATAAATAAAATAAAATAAAATAAAAAGATTTTATTTCAGACAAAAAATAGCATCCATAAACTAAACTAACTTACACTAGACACATTAAGAGGCGCCCAGTCGCTGATTGCTCTTTTTCGAAACGAAAAAAGAAATACTTCTGAACAAGCCACAACTCCTATTTTTATAAGTATATTACTTCAGGTTCCTACCTAGATTTCTATTAAGCTGAAAACATAATAGCAGAAACTTTTCACGATAAAGATATTATTTCAAAATGATACGTTTTAGAATTTATGATCGAAATATTTTATATACCTACTATTAAAATCAACTTGTGATTTATTGTTAAAGATAGGTAATATGTAGATCTAGATTTCTATTAGAATAGATTTTTGATAAGTAATTATACATAATTTATATCATTAATTTATTCGAAAAGCTAAGGCGGACCACGCTCCGACGTGTGTTTGTCGTCATTGCGGCGGTCGGTAGGATTATTTATCGAAGTGATTAAAGATGGGTACATCTTTATTCACATATACTATACATTATAAAATAGGAGATGTGGCTTGTACGAAAAAATAAATACTTGTATTTATTTTTTCGTTTCGAACAAAAACAATCGTCGACTGCAATGACGACAAACACACGTCGGCGCGTGGTCCGCCTTAGCTTTTCGAATAAATTAATGATATAAAATATGTATAATTACTTATCAAAAATCTATTCTAATAGAAATCTAGATCTACATATTACCTATCTTTAACAATAAATCACAAGTTGATTTTAATAGTAGGTATATAAAATATTTCGATCATAAATTCTAAAACGTATCATTTTGAAATAATATCTTTATCGTGAAAAGTTTCTGCTATTATGTTTTCAGCTTAATAGGAATCTAGGTAGGAACCTGAAGTAATATACTTATAAAAATAGGAGATGTGGCTTGTTCAGAAGTATTTCTTTTTTTGTTTCGAAAAAGAGCAATCGTCGACTTGGAGCCCCTTAAGGTAAACAGCAATTATACAATTTGACCATTGATAAAACCCACTCAGGATGGTCAACCCTAGGTGGGCTTTATCACTCACTGCTCTCACTCACTCTCTCTCTCGGCTTTATCTCAGAATGCAGAGTTACAAACTGAAATGAAATCTGTTAAAATGTCAAAAGATCTGTCAGAATGTCTACAATATCTAAAATTTGTCTTTCCAGATCGGTGCTATCCGTATAATGAGCAACGATGCCCAACTAGTAGTGATCAGTGTCCCCATTTCGAAGAACGACTTCGTAGTGGGACTAGTGGCCCCTCCCCCCGTGCCACCCGCCTCAACTTCCGACTTGGTGGGGGAACTAGTGGGAGTTTTGGTGAACAGGTTTTCCATGTGAGTTTAAATTGTATTTTATCACACCTTTAATTATTTTATACTAGACTAGCGACCCGCCCCGGCTTCGCACGGGTAGCATGTTATTATACATATAAACCTTCCTCCTGAATCACTCTATCTATCAAAAAAAACCGCATCAAAATCCGTTGTGTAGTTTTAAAGATATAAGCAAACATACATACAGACGCGGGAAGCGGAAAGCGTCTTTGCGTTATACTATGTAGTGAAGACCAAATTTCAATAATCGCATAGAGTAACGCACGTTGCAATAACGACTGATGTCAGATTTTTTGCACACTAGCTCTTAATCATCCCTTTGTTTTTTTTATTATAAATTTGGGGATGTTTTTTGTTATTTTAAAGTAGGATATTTTATATTCCTGCCACTTGTGCGTTCGAATGCACGGCTAGCCCTTATTATAGGTGCTTATCGCGCGACCTTGAACGAGTGACGAAGGCCTGACCGGATTGAGCCTGATTTTGAATAGAATAGATAATAATATTTTATTTAGTGTCACAAAAAAATTACAAGAAATTATATATTAAAAACAGTAGACAATTATGCGAACCCGATTCGTATTTGGTTGGCCGTTTATTTATTACTAGCGACCCGCCCCGGCTTCGCACTGGTTTAATACATATAAACCTCCCTCCTGAATCACTCTATCTATTAAAAAAAACCGCATCAAAATCCGTTGTGTAGTTTTAAAGATATAAGCATACATACAGACGCGGGAAGCGGGAAGCGACTTTGCTTTATACTATGTAGTGATTTTTCTGTCTATTCTAGGCTGACCGGCGCCGACCTACCAGTGGAAGTGGAAAGTGGCGCCACCACTCGCTGTACTCTTGGTGGCAAAACTAGAGCATTACAAGTACCAGCCACCATTACACAAGGAGATACCACACCACCTTTCACCCACGCACACAATGTGATTACATACCATCCAGCGTCTGCTAGAGCCTAGGCCAGTCGACTAAATACCGAAATACCAGTAGGAAATATTGATACCGGTCAAAAATAAATTAAATACCGGTTAGAAATGCTAAAGTAACCGTATATAACACTGAAATACATAGAACACACTGTGATACCAGTAGAAAATACTGAAACACCGGTCAAAAATAATAAAATACTGCAAAATTTAAACACATTATGAGTCTATGGCCCACAGAAGCAGAAAACAGAATGTATTCTACTTTGGTATAAGTAATTTTTTGGTGGTATCGGACTTAGTGTAGGTATATCTAAGTAAGATAAACGAGGTAAACTTTTTATAGCAGTAGTGAAACTTGAAATTCTGTAGTGTGCCTTATCACAATAATTCGTGTGCCTAAAAAACATGTATAAAATATAAGGAATAATTATTTACCTAGTCTTTAGTCATGGCTATGTAGTTATTTGAATTACGCACAAAAACCTGTGTAAGAACATCAGCAATGACGTTAAAATGTTAATTAAGCATTTGTTTCAAACGGTTGTAATTATTCAATATAATTATTTTAATTTTAGTTACCACGGTCAATGTATTGTGGTTTCGTATTTTAATGAGTCAATCTAAGGTGATAATAATAATTTAAACAATGTACTTTAATAGATTTAACTTATTCTACTTATAAATTCTATTATTTTTTTTGTTAATTTTTGCATTTTAAAACGTCATGCTTAGAGCAAGGGTCGGTGACAATTGTCTTTTAAAAGGTACTTTTAATACATAGTATAGGTCATTAGAAGCTAGTTTCCGATTTATAGAACTGTTATTGTTTTAAAACAGAGGTTTTTTTTAGCTATGATTGATGTAATTAAAACTATTTTATTAATAAACTCTTTGAAGTTAAATAAATACTTTGAAAGTAATTAAAATGATCCGTCTACATTACAGACAAACATTTTCAATAATGTATCAAAATGTGATTAAATTATGTACATAATAATTACGTACAAACACACTTCTTTGTATATTATATTATAGTATTTATTTTTAGGTCAGTATTAGTTATGGATACAACGAAATAGAAAATACGTTGTTTTGGATGTAGTTATTTTATATAAAACTGTTAAATTGTGATTCGGACGTGCCTTGACGCGGTGCCATTATGAATTATAATTAATAAATGAATTATACAATGAATTAATGTTTTTTTATTTACTGCCTTCCTTTTTAACACGCTTATATTAGCTCGGCCTGTATGTATGTATGTAATGGAATCTTTGAGCATAATTTTCACCGTTTTCCAGAAGTCTGATTAAATTTAAAACTTCTTATTTTTTAAATATTACAATGGCAACTATCTATGAGAGGATAGTTATGAACCGCAGTAAAATGCACCCCACTCTTTTTACTCTGAATTGAATTATTGTGTTAATAACTTAAATTTTACTATAATTTTGTTTTGAGGTGATTCACTATGATTGATTGTTTCATCTTCTACTAAAGTTATATTAAGGCGCTCCCAGTCGACGATTGTTTTTGTTCGAAACGAAAAAAATAAATACTTGTGAACAAGCCACATCTCCTATTTTATAATGTATGTGAATAAAGATGTACCCATCTTTAATCACTTCGATAAATAATCCTACCGACCGCTGCAATGACGACAAACACACGTCGGCGCGTGGTCCGCCTTAGCTTTTCGAATAAATTAATGATATAAATTATGTATAATTACTTATCAAAAATCTATTCTAATAGAAATCTAGATATACTTAGTACCTATCTTTAACAATAAATCACAAGTTGATTTTAATAGTTGGTATATAAAATATTTCGATCATAAATTCTAAAACGTATCATTTTGAAATAATATCTTTATCGTGAAAAGTTTCTGCTATTATGTTTTCAGCTTAATAGAAATCTAGGTAGGAACCTGAAGTAATATACTTATAAAAATAGGAGATGTGGCTTGTACAGAAGTATTTCTTTTTTCGTTTCGAAAAAGAGCAATCAGCGACTGGGAGCCCCTTAAACTCTTTGTCATCAAAAATTATTTTCTAGTTTTTAGTTCGATTAGCAATAAAAGCGTGTTTTTTTAGTTTTTTTTTAACTATATTTTATTTTATTAAATGTAATCCTAATAATATTATAAACTAGCGACCCGCCCGGGCTTCGCACGGGTGCAATGCTGATAGGTACTAAATATACCACAGAATGTCTTTATATAAAACATTTTTTTTTCACAGCTTACATTAGATGATTTCTGTTTTTCTCAAACGTTCGCGACCGGCCGAACTGCGCGCTTGACGCCTAGCTGCTAGGCCGGTCGCGAACGTTCGAGAATGTTCGAGTTACACGTGTTATTGTGAGTCAACCATAAAAGATAGACATATGCTGTCGTGGGATATTTTTTATATAATTTTAAGGAGAACATTTCCCTCATAAATCATTTCTGTGTAGCTTTAACCATTAAGGATGCACACGCGACGGAAGCTTAAAAAATGGAGCAACTTCTCCCGTTTTCCCAACATTTCGTTTTACTGCTCTGCTCCTATTGATTGTAGAGTGATGAAAAGTATACTATAACCAGCTCAGGAGTATGAAAAATAATTGTACCAAGTTTCGTTAAAATCCGTCGAGTAGTTTTTGTTTCTATAACGGTTATACAGACAGACAGACAGACAAAAAATTTACTGTTTGCATTTTTGGCATCAGTATCGAACCCTAATCACCCCCTGATAGTTATTTTGGAAATATATTTCATGTACAGAATTGACCTCTACAGATTTATTATAAGTATAGATGTGAAAGTTTGTGAAAAGATATTCATGTTTGTACCCTAATCCAACCTAGTTGCCTGAAAGTGCTTTTTTCTATGAAATTTTGGGCAGGGCATTTGAATTATTGAAATTGGGGCATGACAAAGTCTGTTACGGGTCGTCTAGTGTTATTTATAATTTAATCTATGTTCATAAAACAAAGTCGTGTTATTTACACCATTTAACATTCAAAAACGGCTAGGTAGACACAATTTAAATAATGGGAATCGTGCAAGTCTAGCAAATTCGGGCTGCTATAATTTGATTTATAATTTATATAGAACTAGCGACCCGCCCCGGCTTCGCACGGGTAGCATGTTATTATACATATAAACCTTCCTCCTGAATCACTCTATCTATTAAAAAACCCGCATCAAAATCCGTTGTGTAGTTTTAAAGATATAAGCAAATATACATACGCGGGAAGCGGAAAGCGACTTTGCTTTATACTATGTAGTGATTAAAAGTTAAGTTATGTATTATTATAAGAAAAATTAACGGCTGATTCTCTGATTGACCACAAATTAATCACGTCAATGTAATTTAGCAAGCTTGCAATATTTTCCTTTGATAAACTTACTAGACGTAGATTTAGGATTCATTTATCAGTTCTTGGAAGGTACTTATATGCTCACTTCCTTTTCAGCTAGGTTCGAACCTGGTTTTTGCCTGCCAGTGAGTGCATAGAAGTCCCGCGCGCGTTTTAAAACTAGATTCATTCAGCAAATATCGAAGTCCAAGTGAAAGTTGTAATTATAATTATTAAATTAATATTTGTTACCATAAAATTAGTTTTTATAAAGACACTTGTCTTTACATCAATCTAGTATTACAGTACACCTGGAACTCAATCATAGAGCTTATCTTGATCTACAATAAATTTTCTCTGATCAGCTATATTTACCCAAAATCTTCATAACACGTGGAAACAAATATCTATGCATGTTTTTACCCCAAACGTGATCCATATGGTTAAATTTGGGATGGTCCAACACTAGGAACTTTATCACATTTGGCAGTCGCTTCCTCAGTAGTTTTACGTTATTCATAGGTGTTAATTTATCATTTCTTCCGACAAGCAAAGCTATCTTCATTCTCACATTCTTCAAGTTATAAGCTGGTGGTGATGTGAGGTTGTATAGTTTTAGATTCCTTTGAGTTCCATGGTCGTACTTTCTAAACTCTTTTGCTTTCGCAATCTGCATCATGTGAACTACATTCTTCCTGGACGTTCCTTTCGGATAATGACTTATCATGTTGTAAAAGAAATCCCGTCCTAATTCGGCCTCATCCTCTCCACCCAACTGAAATAACACCCCCTGAGCACATAGCGTGTATCCCCACATCCTATTACTGCAGGCAGTATTCCGTAAATACGTAAAAAACGAGGTTTCCCCCAAAACTTCATCCTGGTTCAAAGCTAGCAGTAGGTCGTTCACGACAGGACCCGCTTCAAACACCGCTGTCACAGGAAACTGGTAGTGGTCTATATTAAGGTAGCAAACTGGTCCCAACGCGATCATAACTTTAACTTTGTCGTTGTATTCCGGACGTACGGATCCTAGCACGTAAAATATCATATTTCCCTGCGAATGGCCTATAGCACTGAGTTGCTTCACGTTATTTTCTCTTAAGATGTAGTCGATAATGGCTGGGAGGTCATATACTCCGACTTCGTGGAAGCTGAAGTCCCAGAAGCTATTTTCCGTGTCTGGATTTAGTTGTGTGTGACGGCGGGAGTACGTGGTGCCTCTGTAGTTTCCGACCCACACATCGTACCCTGCTGAAGCTAAGGCGGACACTAGTGATCCTCGTCCTCTTATGATGAATGTGTCCGCCGAGTCTACAAGCCCATGCATAAGCAGCACCGTCTTATCTCTGTCTCCTGGTATGTGGAAGAGCTTTAGGATATAACCATCTTCGGTAATCACATCGTGTTCTTGAACAAAGAGTCCATACTTGAATCCTAGTTGTGTGAAGTTGAGGGTCGCATCTTCAGAGATATTGAGTGGAGAATATTGTATTGTATACAGAAAGTTAGTCAGAATCAAAATAGCGATGGGGAATAGCACAGAACTTGCTTTCATTTTCAAGACCAAAGCGAATCACTCGATTTTTAATTGTGGCGACTAACCACTTAGAAGGATGTTTACAATGTAAGCATTGTGAATAGAGAACAGTTATTTAAGTAAGTAGGTATGAACCGGCGACCTTACTAGCCGGAAAGAACTTTGTACAGAGTTTTTGATCAGCAAATACAGATATACACGATGAGTCCCATGTCTAGGAGTAGTCAAAGCGGACAGGCATTTTTTTTATTTTGTTTTTGCAATCAAGGCCCAAAAAAAGATGGCGAACAGTGGCCAACAGTAAAGCTTTCAAGGTAAATAAACAGGTGAACATAAATAATGTATGTAACTAACCTATGTATACCTACGTAAGCAGTTAGATTATATAAATGAATATACATTATCTTACTAACGTACTTAAATAATTTATGTTGTCTACTTTTACCTGTCGCGGAAATTATATTAGGTATATCGTAACAACAATCTATTCTGAACTTTCTGAGGCAAGTTTAAAGCATTCTCAAAGTGTTTTGTCTATCCGCCTGAATGGTGTTTCACTATAGAGTGACAATTTATGTATTTAGGACCTTTATCTACTCCTGATAGTCACGGCAAATCTCAGAGACAATCGAGCGGAAAGAAAATATGAGCTTTTAAAGTGGGACTTTTTCTGTCTGAGCTTTCAATAGAAATAGTAACACAAACTAACTAAAAAACACTTCCTTCCGAATTACAACATTTCCCTCGACCTAAAATTCAGGACCGGACAGAGCCCGCATGGCGCCCGCTAAATGTACAACAAAATTTGGGGGCACGGCAGTGCCCCCGCCAAGTCGAGCGCGAAGCAAACACTGCCGTACCATCCTTTACTGGAACCATTTCGCCGCATTTTCAGGCCCCTATTTGAGAACCTCTGGATAAGACCAGAACGCTGAAATTTTCGTCATCCAGTAAGCCATAATCACGTACTTAAAATCCAAAATTTCAAGTCTGTAGGTCATTTAGTTACGAAGTTAAGCGAAAGCAAAGTTTCGCATTTTAGACAGACACTCACTCACTCACTCACTCACTCATGATCATCAGAATAGAACTAGTACTTCCCATAAACTCAGAGAGCTGAAATTTGGTACAGAGTTAGGGTTTAATGGCCACATAAAGGGAAAACCATAAAAACTAGGATAATCGAAGATCTGGAGTACCTGGTGACCCTGATAAGAAAACACAAGAGCCTAACCAAACTATTAGAGATCGACATACCGCCTTTACAAAAAATATTCAACTACTGGACCGATTTGAAAAATTCTTTCACCATTAGAATCCTACATTATCCCTGATGAACATAGGCTATAGTATATTTTCAAAAATATTAGGGATCCGTATGAAAACATCGATAAAGTAATCCAAAGTGTGAAAAAATTAAAAAAAAATCCTTATATTGCGTTTGCTGCGGAAATTATTGACAATAGAGCAAAGTAATGTACTACAGTTTTAAAGACGACATCAATATCTACAAAAAAGTATGCAATACTATATGTCTAACTATTAGGGATCCGTATGAAAACTTCGATAATGTAACCCAACGTGTAAAAAAAAAACCAAAAAAATCCTTATATCGCGTACGCTGCTGTAATTGTTGACAATAGAGCAAAGTGATGTACTACAGTTTTAAAGAGAACATCAATATCTACAAAAAAGTATGTAATACCATACATCTCACTATTAGGGATCCTTATGAAAAATTCGATAATGTTACCCAAGGTGTAAAAAAATTACCTTTATCATTATTACATCCGTGCGACGCCGGGGCGGACTGCTAGTACGCAATAAAATTAAAGGAAAACTCTGGATAAGACTAGACTGGCTTTTATACTTACAAGTTTACAAGAAGAAATAGTTGAACGATTAACTTTATTCTAATCGAACATTACACAAATTGAATAAACAAATTAACAAATTAAATAAACTAAAATATTAATTTCGCTCAAATTTGATAAAAATATAATGAATTGGACTAAGAGTGGCGGTGATACCAGCGCACACGTCGCTAGATGGCGCTGACTGTATTTTAAACGCGCTTACGATTTGTTTTTATAATAAAAAAACAACTCATAAAAAGAAAAAAAAAAACTGTGTCAAATAAGAAAATCTAATAAAATAAATCAATAAGCCCACGTTTCTACAAAAAGAAGTGAAATCCCACCAAAAACATTCTGTAAAAAACTAGCCAAGTCTCGATGGAGCTGCTTGTTTATCTCTAAAAAGTAATGAAATCTAGACAAAGTCGTGTCAAGTCTGAGGTTCTTTACTGCGATTTCTTTATTATTATAGAATGTTATGTGACTTGGCCGTCAAAATACGTCTATTTTATGTTAGATCGGTGGTCGATTTGACGCTCCAAAAAGAAGACAGCAGAAGTCAGCATTGTCAATGCTGAATGCATGTGTTGCACGATCAACAACAGCCTAAACTAAGACACTAGCGTCCAATTACCAATACCTGTATTGGCTATTATCTTGCATAACAAACATAGGTAGTTACAACAGATATAACATTACGTGTAAACAAAATTGACTTGTACCCACTAACGTATAAAGAATGTTCAACGGCCAAGTCACACAACATTCTATAATAATAAAGAAATCGCAGTAAAGAACCTCAGACTTGACACGACTTTGTCTAGATTTCATTACTTTTTAGAGATAAACAAGCAGCTCCATCGAGACTTGGCTAGTTTTTTACAGAATGTTTTTGGTGGGATGTTATTTTATACTCTTCACTACATAGTATAAAGCAAAGTCGCTTTCCGCTTCCCGCGTCTGTATGTCTGTATGTATGTTTGCTTATATCTTTAAAACTACACAACGGATTTTGATGCGGTTTTTTTTAATAGATAGAGTGATTCAGGAGGAAGGTTTATATGTATAATAACATGCTACCCGTGCGAAGCCGGGGCGGGTCGCTAGTCGTAGATAAATCACTTTCACGTGCAACATTGACTTGTTATGCCGTAGTCATTTTCATTGTAGAAGTAGCCCGTGCTACGATATGGTGCTACGGCGTAGCAATATCTACCAACTAGGTATGGGGGGCTACCAAGGTTATGGGTGAAATAAAAACAAAAATACATATCTAAAGATTTTTTTATATTATTAAGCGTTCTTTACCCAGTAATAGAACAACGATTAACTACCTAGTAATAAGTTTAACAGTTTTAAGTTGAGAGATGGACTTAGTAACTCTATGAATAAATACTTACCTACATACACTTAAAATATTTTATTCGTATTATCAGAGCAGGGCATTATCGGTAAGTAGTTTGTATAGGTCTGCTAAACTACAGTATGGAAATTTTCTATACCTAGGTCTAAACCTTATATACTGAAATATCTAAATGGGAACTAAACCGATACATTCTAATACAGTTCTAATACAGATAGGTACTTTTAGTAGGTACATTACATACACCACGGTACCGAGCAAGCCCTGCCTGTAGCAACATACCTACCTTACTTACCTAGAACAAAATTGATATTAAAAAACCAGCTGTTTTTTTCTTGATTGCATTAAACATCTAGATACCTTATATTTCTATACTAAGAAGCCAGCTTGGTTCATTATTTAAAAACCCGCATCTTGCTGAACCCTCAAGAGCTCTGAAACTGTGTATACTAATTCATGATTATTTTAACAACGGAAAATTACTCACGTAAATGATAGATTGTCAATGAGGACACCGACAATGTTTCGATTCATCTAGAGTATTCTAGAGAATCTTCTTCAGGGTGAGTGGACCATTAAACGCGCGCGCTACCTTGCTCGCATTGTCGTCTCGGTAGCGCGCGTTTATCCACTCACCCTGAAGAAGATTCTCTAGCTAGATGAATCGAAACATTGTCGGTGTCCTCATTGACAATTTATCATTTACGTGAGTAATTTCCCGTTGTTGTAATAATGTGTAGTACAACTCACGAAAGTTTTGAAAGTGAAATCATGATTATTTGTTGTGTTGTTGTACATAACAAATATTTTATTATTATTCTAGAAACTCATCTGAAAAAGTGAAGATCTCAGTAACTGTGAAGCCTCTGGTTTATGTTGAAGGTCGAAACGCGCAGAGTTTGAAGTAGCATATAATTTGAGAAACTGTAAATAAATAACATTTGTTATTAAAATAGTTTTTTTCTTCAACTCCTTTATGCCTGGCCGCTAACGTTTTTGTGACCGGTAACAAAATAGGTACTGTTAGCAAAACAAGCGACATCATATCATTTAAGGCGCTCCCAGTCCACGAATGTTTTTGTTCGAAACGAAAAAATAAATACTTGTGAACAAGCCACATCTCCTATTTTATAATGTATAGTATATGTGAATAAAGATGTACCCATCTTTAATCACTTCGATAAATAATCCTACCGACCGCTGCAATGACGACAAACACACGTCGGCGCGTGGTCCGCCTTAGCTTTTCGAATAAATTAATGATATAAATTATGTATAATTACTTATCAAAAATCTATTCTAATAGAAATCTAGATCTACATATTACCTATCTTTAACAATAAATCACAAGTTGATTTTAATAGTTGGTATATAAAATATTTCGATCATAAATTCTAAAACGTATCATTTTGAAATAATATCTTTATCGTGAAAAGTTTCTGCTATTATGTTTTCAGCTTAATAGAAATCTAGGTAGGAACCTGAAGTAATATACTTATAAAAATAGGAGATGTGGCTTGTACAGAAGTATTTCTTTTTTCGTTTCGAAAAAGAGCAATCAGCGACTGGGAGCCCCTTAACCAGGGACTGAAAGCGGTAGAGGTTAACGGTATTGGTACCGCAAAAATATAACGGTACCGTTATTCGATAGCGGTTGGGCCATACCGAAATTATACCGGTATGGAATAACGGTATCGAAAAAATCTTGAGTGTCGTTCGTCGGCTATGAGAGAAGGGAGGAGGGGGGGGGGAGGGCGCGTGAGGGGCAAAACTCAGAGCGAGTTCGTTTGTTGTGAACGCACACACACGTCTTTGTCAATCGAGCGACACACAGGTTAATAAAACTTTGTTTGTTCTGTTCTGTTGCGCACGCGTTCACGCACAGTAGGTAGGTACCTACCTACCTTTAACTATAGATTTTGACACGGGTCTTTATCACGTAATTAAGTACCTACCTTTAATTTATTTTCCCGACTATGACGTCTGCTCGCGACCATGGCTATTGTAATTATTTGTAGGTAAGTAACATAATCGAAATGTCGGGAAAATAAATTACCGGCAGGTAGGTATTTACCTAATAAATACACATAACTTCTCTTTTATTTCTTTATGATAAAATTTAAATTAAAGTAGGTGGCGATTCTATTGTGCCCATAAAAAAATTTCGGAATCCTAAAACACCATCGCTCTTATTCCTTTACGTTAAAGTCTAAATTTGCGTAACCTCAGGATGACAGTTTTAAAACGTAGGCTAGTTTTAAGTAATTTAACTATTTTTTTACGTAAATCTAGTCAATAAAAGTAAAGTGAAATTTTGATTTTCTTATTTATTTCGTTCATCAGAAATAAACGAAAAAAAATAATTCCAAATTTAAAATTTTGAGATTACTCAAATTTAGACTTTATTGTAAAGGAATAAGAGCGAAATTGTTTTAATTGTTTATTTTTTTGGAAATTCTAATTGTAGAACGTTGCCAACAGAACAATTAATTACTGATTAGCGTATTAGATTATGACCTGTATTTAAATATAGGACAATTTTTATCTATACCCGGTCATAGTCTATCTATAAACCAAATTTCAACCAAATCTGTCTGTTTAGTAGTTGAAGTAGTTGTAGGATGGATGTTTGTTACTGTGCAGTCGGCGGATCTAGGCACTGGTGATGTTAGCCGTTTGGATGCGCGGCAGACAATTTTCGACTTTATACAGTGACATAATAACCATTTGTGCGTTTCTACGGCTAACTTCACGAGTGCCTAGATCCGCCGACTGCACAGTAACAAACATCCATCCATCTACACAAACTTTCGCATTTATAATATTAGTAGGAAATATAAAATAAGTAATAAAGATAACATTAATACATGTTTAAAATTTGCATAGTTTTTTTATTTTTAATCAATTTTGTTGTACATCTAGTGTTTAAAAGGTGGATAAGTTACTTGGATTTCTTCGCCCATTTTATGTTGCCCTTTTACTGCGTCAACAATCTTTAAGATATGCCTATACGCCATGTTTCGCATACATGGACGTACAAATTGTAGCTCATCCAAGAGCATGTGACAGAAATGATAACTTCCCTTATCAATTTTATTTTCTCTGACACAATCATCGCATTCGAAAACACATTCAGTTCCTGGTTTCTCTTTTTCTTTTTTCGGCGACGGCATACAGTTCTTCAAATGTAAATCAGATTCATATACAGGGGACACTGGGGCTGATGGCGATCCTTCATCAGATGAATTAGAAACTCGTCTATGATCTGCTTTTTTGCGTTTGCTAACTGTCGGCAAAATACTCTGCGACATTCCAACATCCAAGCCGCAAAAAACATCTGATGACAGACGTCTTTTTCTACCTAAAAAAAGGTTATACACATTGAGAAGAAATAAATAAAACCCACATACCATTTCCCACAAATTAATACAGTTTTCTGCCCGTCCATATATTTATTTATACTTATTTTGATGGAGTTAGTCATCTGTGGCAGTTATTATAATAACAAATAGATTTATGTTAAACTAATAAATAAATAAATAAATAGATATATATTGTTGGACATTTTACACATCGCCATCTAGCCCTAAACTAAGCAAAGCTTGTACTATGGGAACTAGTTAACTGATAGAATACTTAGGTAAATAATTTTATACTTAAGTAGGTACATAAATAATTATGATAGATATAGTTAGGTACTAACACCCAGACACAGAACAAATATCTATGTTCATCACACAAATATTTGCCCCGGGTTGGGATTGAACGCACAACCTACAGCGCTGAAGAAATTTTAAGTTTCGGTTTAGGCTGTGTGTTGATAGATCAGTCAGTCAGTAGGTAAAGCAAAATTTTTATATATGTAGATAGGTAAGTAAATACGATATAAACTTCGAAAAGTGAGGCATCTATTCCCAGTCTTACCCTTCACTACACACGCACAACAGTGAGGCATCTATTCCTAGTCTTACCCTTCACTACGCAACAGTGCATAGGTGGGTGGGTCAAACAAATATCTACCTATTATAAATTTTTAATTATAGGTAGGTATTAGGTAACCTATACTTACCTACCACATACCACATAATATTTATACTTTAATAGTAAGTAAAGTACATAGGTACTACCTACTCTATACGGCTTTCAATGCAGTTTAGGTGAAATAGGTAGGTAGGTATTCTCTAAAATTTATGAGAATTCCAATTTATATGTCCCACCTAAACTTCATTGAAAGCCATAACATGATAAACATAGTTTTTACGAAATAAGCCGGCTGACCCGGGTTGGTGGATCTTGGCATCTGTGAAGTGAGCTGTTTGGTTGCGCGGCAGACAATTTTCGACCTTATCATGGTTTTGTGTCACTGACACAAAACCATTTCTGCGTACACACAGCTAACTACACGAATGCCTAGACCCGCTGGCAGAACTGTAGGTAGGTACCTACCTACCTAGGTGGGTAGGTACCGAGGTAGGCAGGTACCTACATTCAATAGGTACAAAACATAGTGAGGCAGGTAAGGTCAGTAGGTACCTACCTACCTACGTGCCGTGTCACAGCAAGAATGGTTATGTGTCACTGGATAAGGTCAAAAATTGTCTGCCGCGCAACCAAACAGCTATCTTTACGTAGGTAGGTAGATACTTACCTAACTAAACTAAGATCCGCCGACAATACCTACTAGGTAGAGGTAGATACAGTACCTACTACGTAGGTAGGGAACAGACCTATCATCTAAGTAATGAAATTTTGAGTTCGATTTTGAATTTGCAGTTCGCTATAGGTATAGTTCGTATGTCGCATCACACACAACTGAAACTGACACAACACAACAAAACAAACGTAGTAAGTCGTTTGATGCACCGACCGCCGCCGCCGCCGCTCCCCGCCGCGCGGGGGAGTGAGAAAACCTATAATATTTGGGTAGAAATTGCGGTATCGTTATTCAACCTTTAGTATACCACTATGAATTTCGGTAGAAGCTTTTCGGTACCGTTATATTTTTAGGTATTGAAATATATGGAATACCGGAATTTATCGGTATGACGTCATATCGATAAATAGAGGTATCTTAATTTTTCGGTTATTCGGTCCCTGCCCTTAACCGTAAATCAGATAGGTACCTTATACGGTTAAAAACCGAAAGTTAGGAATATTTCGCTTGTTTTCCTAACCATATCAGGATATCAAACTGTGTCATAATAGATAAAGAGCGGGAAAGTGTGAGTCGGACTCCGGCACCGAGGGTTCCGTACATACTTCTTATAGGTTTTTCTGTAGGTACAGGTAAAAAACTATTTTCTGTATATTTTTTTCAAAATTGTATGTTCAGTATTTCTGGAGTTAAGCGGAGGGGGGAGAATGGACGGGTGGAACACACGAAAAAGAAAGAAAACAGCGCAGAACACCTATATTAGTAAGATTTACCTGACTTTCCTTTCTTGATCTTCCATTTCTGCTGCGGCCTGACGCGGAGCCACTTGATCGTTCCATCTGAGGAGCGTTTGAACATGGGACCCAGGGGCCCCTTTAGGGGGGAATAGTTAAACGTGTCTGGGGGGACTAGCACTGTACTAGTGGGGATCCATTTTGGCCTGTAATATATAACCAAGATTACGGTCAAAGTATATAGTCAAAGTTTCTGTTCTTTTCCGTATCGAACTTACCAATCTGATTAACCTGAGCCTCTTAAACTCCTCACAAACTTTATCTTTTATGATAATAATTTTCAAAAATACTAAAATAAAAAAATTTAATATAAATAGGATCACGACTGTAATCCCCAAGTACGGTAGACTTCCTCTCAGATCTTCAGACGCTTAGATCCTTTGAAGATGTCTAGTGGGGGTAGTCAGAGTCACGTCCAAACATTATATTTGGCACATGCCCACATTTTGCAGTAGTTAGTATTCCATACGTGACAGGTTGCAAGCCCATCGCCGCTTATAAGAATACTAACTGGTTTCCTCACCATGTTTACTATCACCGTTTTAAGCACGTGTTTTGATGCGCATATAAATTATTCGAACAGAAAATCCATTGATGCACGCCGGGATTCGAACCCACGATCTTCAGATTGAAAGTCGAGGTAACTCCCACTCGGATAAACACGGCTTTTCAAAAATTCTAAATAAAAGTTATTATTGTTAGAATAGTTTATCGAAATTTGAACAACTTAGATAATATTATTAATTATATTAATATTATTATTATCTGTAACAGATAATTCACGCCTGAATATACAAAAATCCCCAAAATTTCAGATTTATAATTTACTAGCAGTCCGCCCCGGCGGGCGTCGCACGGGTGTAATCATAATTTTATGGGTAATTTATTTACACCTTGGGTTACATTATAGAAGTTTTCATACGGATCCCTAATAGTTAGACATATAGTATTATAGACTTTTTTGTAGATATTGATATTATCTATAAAACTGTAGTGCATTACTTTGCTCTATTGTCATTAATTTCCGCAGCGTAAGCGATATAAGGATATTTTTTGGATTTTTTTTCACACGTTGGGTTAATTTAACGAAGTTAACCCTAACATTTTTGAAAATATTATATAGCTTATGTTCATCAGGGATAACGTAGGAATCGAATGGTGAAATATTTTTTAAAATCGGTCTAGTAGTTTCGGAGCCTATTCGATGCAAACAAACAAATAAACAATCAAATCTTTCCTCTTTATAATATTAGTATAGATGTAACATAGCCGAAACGTCGGGAGAGTAAATTAAAGGTATTTACGTGTTAAAGACCCGTGTCAAAATCTATAGTTATGTCTACTAGTCACGATAGTTTGAAAAAAGATGTAACATTAGTAGGATGTGCGTAAAACTTACACAGAAAGAAAGCTCGGCGACGCGTCATGATTCCTCAAAGCCATGAGCATCTTGTACAAGAGCATTCTGCGTGCGTTACTATTGTCGTCGAGCTTTCTAGGCGCAGTGGTCGGTGGCCTGGGTTCTGTCCTCGGTGCGGGCTCGGTGTCTGACTGTGTATCTGGTATGTCGGCGTAGTTTTGCTCCTACAGTAAAGAAACGATCAAAATCAATGGGTGCTACTAGTTACAAGTTTGTTATGTAGGACCTTCGGAAGTTTAGTGGTTAATTAAATCAATAAACAAGATAATATAAGTAGGTATACTATACGAACCTAGTTAGATTTAGATAGCTCAACTGAAGTGTACGACACTAGGTGCTAGGTACCTTTGAATTTTATTTAACCTGTTTCAAAGTAATCCATTATCGATTTAAATTACTTCTTTAGGGTTCCGTACCCAAAGGGTAAAGACACCAGGCTGTATCTCATGAACCGTGATAGCTAGACAGTCAAAATTTTCACAGATGATGTATTTTCTGTTGTCGCTATAACAAAAAATACTAAAAATATAATATGGTCCCAGTAGCTCTCTACTTACAGGATACATCAGTTCCATATCTCTAGGAGAGTCATCGTAAATCTCCCTGTCCATAACATCGCCAAACGCGACCGTTACCAGCATCAAGGCTGCAATCACTTTGCAGATCGCCATGCTAAGAAACCATAGAAAGAAATACAATAAAAGTAAAAAAAAACTAAATTGGAACTATTTTCTACACAATACTTAGAAAAAACCACCAGGTAAAAAGATGCACGCGGCCATGCATAAAAAAGCAATCAAAAAAATATTATAAGTACATGTCGAATTAAGAACCTTTTATTCGTCGGTTATTATGTCACAGCGATCGCTACACTACGTGGCGCCACTAAAGTCCCGCGGCATTTGACGAAACTAAAATCTATAAATAGCCACCTGAGGTAACTTTAGATTGACCTGAGAGAACTAGGTATAACCTAGATAAATTTGATCTGACCTAGATAAACATTTTCGCAAGAATTAGATTTTTTTGAAGGTTGTAATGCCCGATACAGTCTTATCGTTGCATATTTATTAATTTATTGATAAGGAATGGAAAGGTAAGCTTATTGGAAAGGTAGGTAGGTACCTAGTTCCCTAATAAATGTTTTCAAAACTAAAAAGAAAAAGTCTAACGAATATGTTTTGACCAACGAAAAGTCAAAGGACGATATTCGTTTCGAAACTATTAGGCATACATAATTAAATTTTAAATGGGGTCAACTTTAAACTATTATCTACAAGTCCTACAGTGGCGGATTTACCACCAGGCTGAGTATGAGTAGGCTGGAGCCTAGGGCGGCAGATTTGAAGGGCGGCAAATTTAGGTAAATTTTTTCTAACATTTTATTTATTCGTCCCACTGCAGGACAAATGCCTCCCTCCCTTCTGTCCACACATCTCGATCTATAACTTAATTTGGCCAAATGTCATACAGGAATATAAAAATAAAAACGTTTATTTACTGTTATTATGTCCACGCACACCATTCAAATCATTAACTAAATCGTTAGATTGTAAAAATAATATAGGAGGAGTGCGCTACTGGCGGCAAATGTGTAAGTCCGCCACTGGTCCTACTACACAATAAAAAGAAATCATCCAAACCGGATCACCAGTTAAAAAGATCATAAGGCCATACATTAAATAAGCAACAAAAAAATATTATACAATGTCGAATTGAGAACCTCCTCACAACTACGATATAGCCAACTTGCTACTCATAAATTAGGTCGACTTTATCTAGGCGTTGGGGTTAGACTTAGATGTGATCACTACATAGTATAAAGCAAAGTCGCTTTCCGCTTCCCGCGTCTGTATGTAATATGTATGTATGTATGTTTGCTTATATCTTTAAAACTACACAACGGATTTTGATGCGGTTTTTTTTAATAAATAGAGTGATTCAGGAGGAAGGTTTATATGTATAATACATGCATAATATAGTAGAGAAACATTGATAATTTTAGAGGTTTCTAATGTGATGTCGTAAATAAACACATTTTTTTGCGCTTACATTGCAAATGCTGGCTGAACCCCTACGAGATATATCAAAATAATGTACTACAGTATTGTACACCTTAAAAACGTCTACAAAAAGTCAACGATGGTATTAGAAATGTCTTACGCACAGCGAAGCGGGCACGGGTCAGCTAGTTAAAGATAAAAGCTGTCTGGCTGACCTTATGTCAACATAAAATGTTAAACCCTCGAGATAATTACTAAGGGGGGCTTATGTAAGTGCTTACTTCTGTAATCACCGGCTTAAGTTGTCCCTATGTTTGAGTCATAGCTCAATTAATATTCTTATCTTCGGTGGGAGCACTGCGATTAAAACTGTTGCGGCTGGAGAATACTAGATAAAAAAAACTAGATCCAAAAAGCTATGGTGAAAGTGAGATCAAAATATTTCTAAATATCTCGCTTTATAGCAATAATGCCGCCCATTTTACGTAATTAGAAAATGATTTGTTTAATGTTTTTCTTGTTTATTTCTAAAGTACAAATAATGTGATAAATAGATAATATTTATCTATCTATTTAGTAAATGTGCCATTTCCCATGTACATCTCGCAAAGTCCAATTGCAATAACACTTTAGTACAAATAAGAATGTGAAAGCTTGGATGTTTCTTTGTTACTTAACAACGTCATAACGGCTGAACTGATTGGATTTAAATTTGGTCTAAGGATAGATTATAACATGATTATTGAAACATGGAAAATCAATCCTTATGAGATTGAAATGGGACATCAAAGTTGTATTAAAAACCGAATCCGCGAGAGTTTCCACTAGTTTTAATAAGTACCTATTATAACAGGCACAAAGTAGGTTAGGTACCTACCTTGCTACCTAGGTACCCTATATATTCATATAAAAGGTACCCTATTTATTCAAATATTTGACATCCTATAGGTAGATTTACAAAGTCTAGTACTCTGTGAATTTACCTATAGTCTAGTAACTAAACTATAATAGACTGTAACGAAATTGACAAATATAAATAGAAGCTTGGACCACCTCTAAATAAAATTATCATCATAAATTATTTAAACTAAAAACTACCACAAACCTGATCTCCGAAGGCTGCACGGCTACGGCTGCTGCAGCGCACAGACTGCCGGCTCTCCCGCCCGCCCCAGCTTTATAACCGCCCGCCCTACGTCACAACACGGAGCTAAAATGAATTGCGACAGAATCAAAATGGAAATGCTTACTTTTGTTTTTCGTAAGGTAAACATGTTATGTATTTGTTATGCTAAATTTAATGTCCCATGTGTTTACCGACTGTTGTATAAGGGTAGGATTATTTTGGCTTGTTTTTATATATACTAGCTTCTGCCCGCGGCTTCGATAGCGTGGTACATACCTGGATAAAAAGTATCCTTTATGTACCTATTAAGTTAATAGGATATAAGCTAAGTAGAAGGGGTGAAATGGATCACGATCACTTTGACTATGAAAAGCCCTAACTCGTGTCATAGTATGTATAATTGTTAGTGTCCGAACGAAGCTAGTTTTTCAGCCGAAACTGAAACTTACATATATTACCTACTTATATATATTTATTATAAGTATATGTATTGTACATATATTATTTAAAAAAATCGGCCATTTTTGCCCAAAACTGAAACTAAGGCAGAAACTAGATTTCTTGACCAAAACTGGCCGGTCACTAATAAATGTATAAGTATTTCAAGTTTCATCCAAAACCGTTTGGTCGTTTTGGCGTGATAGAGGCACAAACATTCAACCATCCTCACAAACTTTCAGATTTTTAATATTAGTAGGATTATGTAGATAGGAACTTCCTATAAAAATGTATCAACAGTTTTCATAAAATTGCCTCATAGGGGTAAAACATGAATTATAAATAAGTACCTGGGGGGATAAAACCTGAATATTCAGAAGTCCTGCACCATCATAAAATCAGAATTAAATCAAAATGGAAGGAGTACTTTGATGTTGCTTCTCGGGAGAAAGGAATATGGTATAGAACTATTCAGATGGCTCACTCTGGCTCACATTGGCAATACATTGTAATCGCTCATCGATTGCGCTCTGGGCACATGCCATTAAAAGCGTTCAAGTTCCTTATGAAATTGGTTGAAAACCCAAACTGTGAAACATGTAATATTAGGGAGGATGTCTACCATCTGCTTATGGAGTGCGCCCAGAGTGCAATGATGAGGGAAGACTTAAAACAGTTTGTGGAGGTTAATTGGCTTGATTTGGACCTGTTTCAGGGCGTGTTGGCGGCTCCGACATCGGATGCGGCTAACATGCTCTACAGGTCTATATTAGGGCTGGTTAGTCAAGATATGGTGTAGAGTCCGTTAGTCGGGAGGACATTATGGAACCGACATGGTCGGATACCGACGAAGGTTCCTTAAAAAATACTTAAAAAAAATAATAATAAGTACCTACCTACCTATCTACCAAGCTATACACACTGATAGGTACCGATTACATAAACAGAGAGTCGTCTGCACTGCTAAACATGCGATTTCTAGGAGATTTTCTGCATTGATTTAAAGTGATTAATTAATTTACTAGTAAGTAGGTAAGTAATGGTAATATACGGGTTAGGTTAGAATCATTGTTTTTAAATGAGACAGCTGAAACGGGTTTTTCATTATGTTTATATTTACTGTTTAGTAGATTTACCCTGGTGGCTTTGCATACCGTATAAACGACCCTTGCCGAGTTTATCTCTCTGGAAATCTTTTTTACTTGTGTTTTTCTACTCACTATCGTTATTATGGGAGGTAGGTACTAGGGCGTGTAAAAACCGGGTTGTTTAGAAAAACCGGGTTTTTCGGTTTTTATTTTCCAATAACCGGTTAAACCGGTTAACCGGTTATTTTTCAAGTTTTTTATATAGGTGTCTTAGAACATAATAAAACCATAAATTTAATAAAAAATAAGTTATTATTTAAATAAGCAAGCACCAATGATATTAACTTGTTAAAGTTTAAAACATTTTGATGTAGGTACTCAAAACTCATAAGCAATAAAATGCAAAAACATTAAAAGTCAGTCCTAATAGTTTAGTTACCAATAATACCCCATAATTCGTTGTTGTAATCTCGAAACTACCTTGATTCAAACTCTTCTGAGGCCCATCGAATATCCCTTGAAAAGTACTTCATGTTTGGATTTTGAATCGATTTTTTGGAGGTTTGTCAATTTCTCAATTACCTTTGGTGAATTCTAAATGTCTCGAAAGTCAAAGAAACGTTACACAGTCGTTTAGAAGCTGTCGAGGAATGCTTAAGGTAGATCACGAGATACCTTGAGTTGACAGTTCCTTCACTGAGGAAATATGTTGAGATGTCTTCGACCTAAGGCAAACTCGAAGTCATTTAATTAACTAAAAATACCAAAACACGATTACGAGGTCGAGTCGAGGTTAGGATATTTCGAGGTAACAAAGAATATAGTGATAAGAATAATTAACTTTTTTATTTGGTAGTATTAAAACTCTCTCTCTTACTCATATCCTAAAAATATAATAATGCGATAGTTTGTGAGGATGTTTGTATGTTTGAAAATCAATCAGGCCTTAACGACAAAACGGATTAAGATGAAATTTGCTGTAGATGTAGATATAATGCCTGATTAAAACATGGGGTTGTTTATAATCCGAAAAACATTCCCAAAATGCAAAAGGGATGTTTTTGGTATAGATGCCGCTGGTGTGTTTTTTTTTTTTTATAAATTATAACGCCGCTTCTTGGCCCCCCGACTTAATCAGGGATATTTTCCTCTCATGCCTGTCCATCCATCTTTCATTCATTCATCATCTAGCGCTCGGTCGCGCATTCGTACTATTTCTTTTACACACAACATTCATCACCTTTTCAGCAAACTCCATAAATTCATCTCTCTTTCCGTGCAAGCTCTGGTCATCTAGTTGGTCTTGTTCCACTCCATCTGGCAGGTGCTCGAAGAACAGCTCGCTGTGGTGTGCGGGGTGAGGCGTGTCCAGAAAAGAGACTGGCTGCTCCACCTCTCGATTTCCTAATACTCGCTGGGTATAGCCTCTCCTTATTTCATAAAGGTCGGCTGCTTCTTGGATCCGGAGGTCCAGCGGAAGCAGCCCAGCGAGTATTAGAGCCGAGTTGAGGGAGACCGTGCGGTACGCCTTTACAATTTTCTGGACGAATCCCCGCTGCACCGCATCGAGCTGCTTTCGAACGCAGATCTTGTGCGTCGCCGGTGCCCATGCGCTTGCCGCGTACATTATGACCGGTTCCACGACCGCCTGGTATATTGTTCTAATAAACTCCGGGTTTAGTCCCCAGTGGATTTTAGCGGCCCTGGCAAGCTGCTTATACAAGTTAAGGGCTTTCCGGCATACATTCGCCACGTGCTCGTTATAAGTCAGCTTGTCGTCCACTGTGAGGCCCAAGATCTTGATGGCGTGAGACAGCTCAACGCGGGTCCCGCCCATGGTCAGCACCGGGGAGTCGAATTTGAGCTTGTTGGTTATGACCATCGCCTGGGTCTTGTGCGGCGCGAACCTTAACTTGTTTCGATCTCCCCAGCGCTGAACACGATCAAGGACCGCGTTGGTCCGACTCTGAACCTCAGAGCCGCAATCCCCGGAGATTATTAGGACAATGTCGTCCGCAAACGCCTGGACATGCTCTCCCATATCCTCAATCTCTTTCAATAGGGGGTCCAACAAGAGATTCCAAAATGTTGGGCCCCCTATTGAACCTTGCACGCAGCCTTTCGTGGTAGTCCTGTGGCATTCGGCACCAGCGTATCTGACCCGTACCTGTCTTTGGTCTAGATAGCTGTCAACGAGGCGCCTCAGATTCACCGGACATGCTGTCTCTGCGAGTCTGCACCTAATGACGGGCCACCATGCGCTGTCGAAGGCTCCCTCTATGTCAAGCGATACGACAGCGATAATCTTCTTATCGCGCAGCTGCTGTCTAATCTGTCGTATCATGACATAGAGGGAGTCTTCGGTGCTGCGCTGCGGGGTGAACCCGTATTGGTGTCTGCTCATTGCAGGCTGGATGTGCCATCTGATGCGCCTCATGAGCATCTTCTCGAGCACCTTCCCAAACACAGGCAAAAGCCCAATCGGCCTGTACGATTTGGGGTGCGAGTAGTCGCTCTTGCCGGACTTCCTCAGGACCACCACGACGGCTTCCTTCCAGATTGTGGGGAAGTGGGACAGGGATGCAAAAAACCAGACATTAGTTTTGACTACACAGGATAGGACAAAGTCTGTCACGGGTCGGCTAGTAAAGCTATAATAAAAAACCGGCCAAGTGCGAGTCGGACTTGCGCACGACGGGTTCCGTATACAAAACGGAAAAAACACGTTTGTTGTATGGGAGCCCTAATTAAATTTTTATTTTATTCTGTTTTTAGTATTTGTTGTTATTGTGGCAACAGAAATACATCATCTGTGAAAATTTGAACTGTCTAGCTATCACGGTTCATGAGATACAGCCCCGTGGTAGACAGACGGACAGCGAAGTCTTAGTAATAGGGTCCCGTTTTTACCCTTTGGGTACGGAACACTAAAAATTAACAAAATCGATAAGTATCTTAAAACATTAAAATAATTCAGACTTATATTATACTCAAGTAAAGTTTAAAACATTTGGTAATATTCAACTCAATCTTACTTAAACAGTTATTTATAATAATCAACAATATTATAGCTGCCCTCATATATATATATCATAAATCAGTCCAGAGAAGTCCACAGTCCAGAATAAAATAAGTGTATTACACTTAGTAATACTTATTAAAAAAAACCGAAAACCCGGTTATTTTACCAAAAAAAACCGGTGATAAACCGACGTAAAATCAGTCGGTTAATCGGTTTTTCGGTTAACCGATTAATCGGTTTACATGCCCTAGTAGGTACCTACTAGGGCATGTAAACCGATTAATCGATTAACCGAAAAACCGATTAACCGACTGATTTTAGGTCGGTTTTTTCACCGGTTTTTTTGGAAAAATAACCGGATATTCGATTTTTTCCAAATTCATTATTTTTGCATTTTTTTTATCATTTTGGCAATATTTTTCGGATTATAAACCACCCTATGTTTTAATCGGGCATTATAATCTACATCTACAGCTAATTTCATCTTAATACGTTTTTTCGTTAAGGCCTGATTGATATTTAAACATACAAACATCTTCACAAACTTTCGTATTTATAATATTATTAGGATTTGAGTACGAGAAAGAGTTTTAATACTACCAATTAAAAAAGTTAATTATTCTTATTCCTATATTCTTAGTTGTTACTTGTTACCTAGAAATATCCTCACTTAGACTCGACCTCGTAACCGTGTTTTAGTAGTAGTAGTTAATAAAATGACTTCGAGTTTGCCTCATGTCGAGGATTCCTCAACATATTTCCTCAGTGAAGAAACTGTCAACTCAAGGTATCTTGCGATCTACCTTGAGCATTCCTCGATAGCTTCTAAACGACTGTGTAACGTTTCTTTGACTTTCGTGACATTTAGAAACCACCACAGGTAATTGAGGAATTGAGAAAACTCCAAAAAATCGATTTAAGATGCAAACATGAAGTATTATTTTACAAATTATCGTGATTAGTAGACATAACAGTAGATTTAACACGGGCGTTTATCACGTAATTACCTTTAATTTATTTTCCCGACGTTTCGGCTATGTTACAATAGCCGAATTAATGAAAATTAACTTATTATTCAAATAAGCAAGCACCAATTAAATTAACTTGTTAAATTTCAAAATATTTTGATGTACTCACCCTCAAAGTAATAAAGGCAAAAATATGATAAATCAGTCATAATAGTTAACAATAATACCTCATAATTCTTAGTTGTAACCTCAAAACTAACTTGATTCAAACTCTTCTGAGGCCCCTCCAATACCCCTTGAAAAGTACTTCATGTTTTAACACGGGTGTTTATCACGTAATTACCCTTAATTTATTTTCCCGACGTTTCGGCTATGTTCCAATAGCCATGGTCGCTGGCTGACTGGAGAACACGGTGCCACCGTCGAGAAGCGGAGGCAGTTGACGAAACTACCCTCACTTGGTCTTCAGAAATAGAAATGTCCATGTTCGTATTACGACACACCACACTAACTGTATCTACGCACTGTGATGGTCTGTCACGACGCCCACACATAGTAACCACAGGATTCCAAGAATTAGAGTCTATAGCCGTCTTCACGATTTAAATTTGAGTACTTCTTGATTGCAATAGCTTCCTGAACTATGAATATCTTATAATAATGGCGTTCACTAGACAGAACTTTTGGGTCATGTAGTTCAATACAGTGAGACGGTCCCGAATCTACTAAGTGCTCTGCGATCGCTGACTTGTTTACCTGGCGATTTTTGACAGCTGCAATATGTTCTTTGACACGTTCGGCAATAGTTCTTTTTGTTTTCCCAATGTATGAACGGCCACAACTACAGTCTATCTTATATACACCAGGCATCTGCAAAGGTACAACATCCTTCGGAGTCCATAACTGCTTAGCACCTTAGACAACGGAGTGAAAACTGACTTAATTGAAAATCTCCTCAACACATTTCCAATTTTGTCTGACACCCTGAAGCTATTGAAATCAAGAAGTACTCAAATTTAAATAGTGAAGACGGCTATAGACTCTAATTCTTGGAATCCTGTGGTTACTATATGTGGGCGTCGTGACAGACCATCTCAGTGCGTAGATACAGTTAGTGTGGTGTGTCGTAATACGAACATGGACATTTCTATTTCTGAAGACCAAGTGAGGGTAGTTTCGTCAACTGCCTCCGCTTCTCGACGGTGGCACCGTGTTCTCCAGTCAGCCAGCGACCATGGCTTTTGGAACATAGCCGAAACGTCGGGAAAATAAATTAAGGGTAATTACGTGATAAACACCCGTGTTAAAACATGAAGTACTTTTCAAGGGGTATTGGAGGGGCCTCAGAAGAGTTTGAATCAAGTTAGTTTTGAGGTTACAACTAAGAATTATGAGGTATTATTGTTAACTATTATGACTGTTTTATCATATTTTTGCCTTTATTACTTTGAGGGTGAGTTTTGAGTACATCAAAATATTTTGAAATTTAACAAGTTAATTTAATTGGTGCTTGCTTATTTGAATAATAAGTTAATTTTCATTAAAATGTATGGTTTTATTATGTCCTAAGACACCTATATAAAAAAACTTGAAAAATAACCGATTAACCGGTTTAACCGGTTATTGAAAATTAAAAACCGAAAAACCCGGTTTTTCTAAACAACCCGGTTTTTACACGCCCTAGTACCTACCTTTCTACTTACTACTTATATTGGTTCTTACAAAGCCTAAAATAATAAGTGGTAAGTACCTAGTTAATTATTATTAGTTTACTTGTAGCACCTTGTAGGTGAGTAAGTAACTAGGTAGTTACTATTTTTCCTCACAAACACAAAGAGTGTATCTTACTATTTTTACCGGTGAGTGATCTTTGCGGTAAAAGCTCAATCAAAAGCAATACGTGGGTAGTAGGTATACTTGTTTCTGTAGGTAGTAAGTGGGGTAAAAATCTGAGTAGGATAATTATTAGCGTAGGCCGTAGCGCGATCGATGCGTAGCGTATTTCAAGCGATTTTATAGTAAAACTTCTTTATACCTATACCTACCTATACGAAAAAGCGTTATGGCCGCGTGGAGGGGATAGACGATATATCGCATGATGTTTTGAGAGGGTTTCACTTCTACTATGTTTCCCAGCACACATTTTACTTTTTTTATGGTAGCGTTTGTTACACCTTAGTCATGGATATCATGTAGGCGTGGCCTCATTCCTTCTCAGAGTAGTTGCGTGAGATGCAGTGATGCAGTGTTACGTTACGCTACGAAAGCGCTATGACGACGATACACGCTCACGCTCGATTTATGCTGGGAATAGACGTCCAATTTGGCTTCCGATTGTCTGATCAGACTATCGGATCGGATTCACTCCATACACGTCCGATTTTTGCGTCAGACATTTTTTGAACTTAGTCGTTCTCGAGCTGCGCTGTGATGCGCACACGTCCTCCCAAGCCAAATCTTCATTTGCCGATCGTGATAAGCTTCAATGCCCGTATCCCTTAAGCATGTCCGTTTTTCTACGGCCATACAAGCCGTTCTTGGGTTCGAATCCCGGCAGTTAGTATTAGAGACAGAGTGTCTGGATGTTAGTATGTGTTGGTGACCAATCGAGCTACCAGATGGCGACACACGAAGGCGACACTTGAGGGTTCTAGTCGGCGACTCAAGACCCAGCAGACGAGGTGATTCAACCCAGCGCTGCAAGATGGCGCTATCTTCAACCATACCCGTCCCCGCCAAGAGGGGATTTCCCCTATAAAACCAAAGCCACGACGGGATCGATTCTTCTTGACACTACAAACTTACAACAATACATACCTCCAGTGATTCGCATTATTAATCACTGCTTTAATTATAAGAACATTTTAATGTAAATATATACCCTAAAAGTAACCGTGCATTTTAATGTTGAGGATCTAAGCCAGATGGCATAGAAACATACCCAATCTAGGCCAACACGTCAGTAACCAGTAATAGGTAGGAACTTGATCGAATCTAGATCCTGCCAGCCACGAACGCAACAGGCGAACCGCAACATTGGACCTTCGAGCCAAATCGTCGTGGAAGCTTCCAGAACGGGTATGGTCTGGTCAAATCGTTCCAATTTCGTTCCAATCTCCTTGTCCCCTTTTCGATTGTACTAAAACTGTTTCTCCCCCGCAGAAAGAAGCCAGTTCGAGTGGTGTTAACAGGAAAAAATCGTGAGTACCCTTTTCTTATAAAGTGCTAAAATGAGTCAAGAAAACTTGTCAATTCGTAGTAAATCGCCTAATCCGTATTTAGGAGCAGATCTAAATGAAAATTTGATGCGTGATTTAATTAGGAAACGAGGTACCATTAAAGGCAGATTAACTTTGTTCGCGAAGTTCGTAAACTCCTACGAAGGAGCACGTGTAACGGACAAGCAAAGAGCAGAGATTAAATTACGCAGTGATGTAGCTAAGTTATTGTTAAGCGAATTCAATAGTATTCAAAGTTCGATCGAGGAACTAGTTTCAGAGAATGATAGTTGCGCACAATTAGAAGCACGGGAAGCGTTCGAGAATTCATATTACCAGGTGCAAACTGACGTCATCAGTTTAGTAGAAGAAGCGAAAGATTTAAATCAAGTCAAAAAGCCTAGCAACGAATCTAAATGCAATTCTCACTCGTTAGTCAAACTTCCGATAATTTCACTACCCTCATTCGATGGATCATACGATAACTGGTTAGAATTTAGAGACACATTCCTTTCTTTAATTCATAATTCAAATCAACTAGATGATATTCAGAAATTTCACTACATGCGAGCCTCTCTTAAAGGCAATGCAGCTCAAGTTATCAAATCGGTAGAATTCACGACGGAAAACTACACGGTAGCTTGGGATTTACTTACAAATAGGTACGATAATTCGAAATTATTAGTGCACAATCATGTAAAATCTCTATTCTCAATGCAGCCAACGAAAGAGTCTTCTTTTCATATTAGGAAATTAATCGATACTGTTCTTAAGAATTTACGTGCTTTGAAAACTCTAGGAGAACCAATAGACTCTTGGGATACACTCATCATATATATCGTAGTTTCAAAATTAGACGCAATTATAGAAAAGGAATGGGAACAACACAAAAGTATTCAAAGTAGACAGTCAAATGAACGTATTTCATTAAGCGAGTTACTTAACTTCCTAAAGGACAAGGCAGATACACTAGACATGATAAAGGCGCATCACACCTCTATCACAAATAATAATAATACCAGTAGTAAAGTTTCGTACGAACATAATAAGAAACAAAATAACGTTCAAAGTTTCACGTCAAGAAGCGGTGCAACGCGCCAACCCACCCGCAATTGCAAATTGTGCAACGAAGGTCACGCACTTTACGCTTGCATTAAATTTAACAATTTATCGGTTCAGGGTAGAATCAAATTCGTCAAAAGCCAAAATCTATGCGTAAACTGTTTGCGATCAGGCCACGCATTATCTGATTGTATTTACGGTCCGTGTAGATTGTGTTCCGAGAAACACAACAGCTTACTTCATGGTGGAGAAGTCGCCGAGTCGTCATCGGTTGGAGTGCATGATCTTCAATCGACCTCCACAACCAACATGAATACAGCTGCGGTTTTACATTCAGTCGAACAATCACGCATTAATATTGATTGCAACGACAATCCGTTCGAAACGGTTTTGTTGTCGACCGCATTAGTCGAGGTAGCGGGTGATGATAACGTATATCACAAAGCTCGTGCTTTATTAGACAGCGGTAGTCAGCAGTGCATAATTACCGATGCATTACGTAATAAATTAAACGCAAAATCCATACAGTCCACTGTTCAAATCACCGGAATAGGTCAGACAATCGCACAGTCGACCCACTCCTGTGAAATCAATCTCAAATCGTTATACGGAGATTACAATACACGCATAAATTGTATTGTCTTAAAACGTATTACAAATTCGTGTCCGTCAGTGAGCTTCGATCACAAACGGCTAGAACTACCCGCGCATATAGATCTAGCTGACCCGGAGTTTCACACGGCGTCTCAAACCGACCTACTAATAGGTGCAGACCGTTTCTGGGAACTATTAGTAGACGGAAGGGTACGATTACCCACCGGGCCGTACTTGGTAAATACTACCTTAGGATGGGTAGTATCAGGTAGCCTTCACAATTACAAGTCGCGCATAAATCGACTTCAGTGTAATTTCGTGCAAAGTCAGGAACTAAACGATCAGTTAAAAAGGTTTTGGGAGATAGAAGAAGTAGCCGTTACCAAACAAAATCTTTCGAATGAAGAAACCGCTTGCGTACAGTTGTTTAACGAAACAACAAAGCTTGTAGATAACGGTAGGTTCTCAGTTCGCATTCCTTTAAAAAAGTTCGTTGACACACTGGGTGATAGTTTCAAAATAGCGGAATCAAGATTTTTGTCGTTAGAACGTCGACTAGAAAAATCGCCTCAATATAAACGTTTGTATAGCGACTTCATGCAGGAATACTTAAGCTTAGGACACATGACGCGCATCGATAATTTTAATTTCGAAATGCCTCATTATTTTCTTCCGCATCACGGGGTACTGCGCGAACACAGTACTACGACTAAACTCCGAGTAGTTTTTAATGCGAGTCAGAAAACTTCCTCTGGCGTATCACTTAATGATATTCAAATGACAGGTCCAGCTTTACAAAACGATTTATTTTCTATTCTTTTACGTTTCCGTCAGTATAGGTACGTAGCCTGTGCCGACATAGAGAAGTTTTTCAGGCAGATATTAATTCAAGAAGATCAAAGAAACTTGCAATTAATTCTGTGGCGAGAGAATATATCCGATTCTCTCGGTGTATATCGGCCTAACGTCGTAGTCGCGCCAGTCCACTAAGTCAGCGTACCGAGAATCGAGCGGTACGTTGCGTGGACTGGTGCGAGGTTATACGATAAAATAATAATTTAATTTAATTTAAAATCATTGCGATTACAGTTCGATAATGTCGTGTTTTGGACAGATTCAACTATTGTGCTTGGATGGTTGCGGACACCTCCTCACCAGTTAAAAACGTTTGTTCAAAATCGTGTTGTGGAAATTAATGAGTTAACGGTAACGGCGAAATGGTTACATGTTAGAACGAAACAGAATCCAGCCGATCTAGTTTCACGCGGTATTAGTTTAGGTGAGTTGTCTTCTATGTCGTTGTGGTGGAACGGACCCACATTTTTAGTTGAAAAGGTATCCAATTGGTCACACAATTCTCCGGATAGTTCGCATAATATAACTTTACCCGAGATGAAGCATTCTACGGTTAGTTTAGCTTGTAGTGACGGTTTTGTAGGCCTTATAACCTTCGAAAGGTTTTCAAACATAAATAGACTACAGCGAGCTTGCGCATACGTTTTGCGCTTTATATACAACTCACGCACACGAAGTAAGCAAGAACGACGAGGCGGTCCCTTATCAGTTCAGGAATTAGATGACTCATTAGACGTATTAGTAAGGACCGCACAACAACAATCGTTTAATGACGAGTATAATTTGCTTATTAAAAACTCAAATTTAACTTCACATAGACGTTTATCAAGTTTAAATGTTTTCTTAGATAAACAAAGGATCATGCGAGTAGGTGGTAGGCTAACAAATAGTGAAAGTTTCCCTTATGATAAGAAACATCCTAAGCTATTGTGTAGTAAACATTATTTCACTTTGCTTTTATTTAAGTCAGAACATGTTAAGTTGCTGCATGCTGGACCCCAATTACTTCTCTCGCATCTTAGAGATCAATGGTGGCCCTTAGGTGGCAGAAACTTAGCTCGAAAGGTTGTACGACAGTGCGTTACATGCTGCCGAATCAAGGGAAATACCCTTCAACCTATCATGGGCAACCTACCTCAAGAACGCTTAAATGCAGGTTTTCCCTTTTTGTACAGTGGAGTAGATTACGCAGGACCTCTTTATATACTTAACAGAAAGGGTAGGGGTGCTAAACTCGAAAAATGTTATCTATGTCTATTCGTATGTTTTGCGACCCGAGCGTTGCATTTAGAACTAGTTACTAGTTTAACATCAGATTGTTATATTTCAGCTCTGAAAAGATTTATTTCACGACGAGGAAAACCAATAAAAATCTTCTCAGATCATGGACGAAACTTCGTAGGAGCCGCGCGGGAGATTACGAATTTTCTGCAAAGCAATACAAATCCGATTCTAGATTACGCATCAATTAATCAAATAGAATTCAAATTTATTCCTCCTTATGCACCTCATTTTGGCGGTTTATGGGAATCGGGGGTAAAATCCTGTAAACACCACATTTCTCGCGTAATAGGAAATGCTAATTTAACTTATGAGGAATTCAGCACAGTTTTGGTACAAATCGAAGCTGTCCTGAATTCCCGTCCTATGTATCCTATGTCTTCAGATCCAAACGATTTCACCCCACTGACCCCAGCTCATTTCCTGATTGGCCGACCGATGACCTGCCCCGCCGAGCGGGACCTCACAACGGTGGCGCTGTCCTCGTTGTCACGTTACAAACGAGTCGAGCAGCTACGTCAATCATTTTGGAAACGTTGGTCCAAGGAGTACATCTCAGAACTTCAATCCCGGACCAAATGGAAGGACAAAGGAGAGGACATCAGGACCGGAACTTTGGTTCTCATCAAGGAAGACGGCCTCCCTCCCCTCAAATGGAGATTGGGCCGCGTCACGGCGCTCTTTCCAGGCAAGGATGGAGTATCACGAGTGGCGGAGATAAGACACGCGACGGGAACAATCAAAAGGGCATTTTCAAAAATATGCCCGCTTGAAATCGACCCACCAGCCATAATAACCAATACTTTTGAGTGCTCTCAAAGCCCCCCGGCATGTTGGTGACCAATCGAGCTACCAGATGGCGACACACGAAGGCGACACTTGAGGGTTCTAGTCGGCGACTCAAGACCCAGCAGACGAGGTGATTCAACCCAGCGCTGCAAGATGGCGCTATCTTCAACCATACCCGTCCCCGCCAAGAGGGGATTTCCCCTATAAAACCAAAGCCACGACGGGATCGATTCTTCTTGACACTACAAACTTACAACAATACATACCTCCAGTGATTCGCATTATTAATCACTGCTTTAATTATAAGAACATTTTAATGTAAATATATACCCTAAAAGTAACCGTGCATTTTAATGTTGAGGATCTAAGCCAGATGGCATAGAAACATACCCAATCTAGGCCAACACGTCAGTAACCAGTAATAGGTAGGAACTTGATCGAATCTAGATCCTGCCAGCCACGAACGCAATAGGCGAACCGCAACAGTATGTATTTACAAAAAAGAATTATACATTGCCATTTTACGTGGCAGATTGAAATTAGCTTTCTTTCTTTAACGAGCAATGTATGACGCGTGAGATAAAGTTTGAGTAAGTGAAACAGAAAATTATTTTAGTACAAAAGAGCGAGACAGGTAGCAAATCGGAAGGAGGAATCGGACGTCTATTTGGTCTATGTACAAATGTATGCAGACCGCACCTTCAGACTATCGGATCGGACGTGTATTGCTGTTCAAACAAAATGTATGGCACGAGCGCCTTCCGATAGTCTGATCAGACTATCGGATCGGACTGTCGGATGAAAAAATCGGACGTCTATTCCCAGCCTTATGTTTAAAACTCCGACATAGCACTCAGTAACACCCGTAAAATCGTACGATCGATCTTCTTGATTTGTAAGTATATTGAAATAGTGTTTTATGGCTTCGATTAACTAACTGAGTATTAATTGGCAATAGACTTCGAGTGCTAATATTAGTTTAATTAATCTTGTAATGTAGGTAGGTACCTATCCACCTACACAAGCTTTGCGATTACCTACCTCTACGTAAGGAACGCATAAAACGAATAACATCGCATTTTCTTTTAATTATTTAAGCGATTATTTTTTGTTTGGCCAAAGGGCAGGCTATTCTTGACCATGCGGCCTTCCGACGTTATGTTTTTTTTACTATATGTAGTTCATAGCCACCCCGTCTTTTTTTATGAATTGATGCAAAAAATATTACAAAATAAAATAATCGCCTCGAACTGTTAGGCAGTTTGGGTAGGGTAGCCGTATCAAGCGATCATCCGCTGTCCGCTGGGTTAGGCTGGATGTTGGTAGGGTTTAATAATTGTCAGTAGGTACCTACCTTCTTAATCCCTGCTGTTTATAATACGTAATAAATGATCGATGTCCACTATGATGTTTTAGGCTTCGGGGGATAAACTTGATGGATTGCGAAATTCATTACTAAGATGGACATAATCTACGCAGTTGTAGGTATTCCTACGAGAAAGATATTTTGTGGTAAAACGGAGTACTTACCAAAATTTACATATGTACATCTAAAAAGTAGGTAATAGGTAGGTAGGTAGGTGGGCTCCCTAAAAATGGTGCCTACCTAAATATCTAACTAACTATATTAATTGAGGGGTATATAGAAGCGCGTCAAAGCATAGGTAACATGGCATTTGCATAACAGGAGGGAGGTGCCACTGTTGATCAACACACACATTCACCTGCCACTGTATGTCAAAAGTTCAAGGAAGTCCGTAGGATGTTACCTTCCTAGGTAACAACCTAGTCATCCTTTACCTAGGTATATTTAAACCAACAACTAATATTAATGTGCTAATTACGAAGTATAGATATTATCTTCTGAACTTAACCCCAAGTAGACAGCCGAAGCAAGGATCCCTCGCGTCTTTATACAAGTGTAAACTTAGTTAGAGCGAGGAGTCAATGTTATTGACTCTACAAGGCTTGATGCAAAGTAGAGTATCTACGCCATTCAAAACACAAGGTTTTTAAATAAGTAGGTAATTAAGGTGTTGCTATTGTATTACCCTAATAATTATTGCACATTGTATTTTGTTGATGATATTATGTAGAACCTAACCTACTTAGTATTTAAGCCATACATAAGTGTAAACCTTCTGTGAAAGCCTTTTGAAAAATAAATATTTTTATTATTATTATTATTATTAAATAATATTTTTATCATCTGTTATTCCTAACTAACTACCTATTTATGTAAGCAATCAATCCATCGACTACATAGAGTCGATGAATCAATCAGGATTCTTGTGAGTAAAATGGTGCAGATTAATTTCGTTTTACATGATATAACTTAATTGGAGCTGTTGTTTATTTAATGAAAGGTGTATGTATAATAATTATGTAACCAACGTTTAATACATCATCATCATCATTTAGGTACATTGATACTACTGCTACTAAGATAAGATTTCTCTATCAAGCTTCATTTGGGTGTGTTGTCGTCTGCCTCGTGGTAGGTACGAGCATCTCTTCAGTGATGGCATTCGTCCATCTTCTGTCGTCTCTACTCTTTAGAAGCACTTAGCAAGAATGGATACGTGGATACAGTCAGTGTGGTGTGTCGTAATGTGAACATGGACATTTCTATTTCTAAAGACCAAGTGAGGGTAGTTTCTTCAACTGTCTCCGCTTCTCGACGGTAGCTCCGAGTACTCCAGTCTGCCCGCGACCATGGTTATTGTAACATAGCCGAAACGTCGGGAAAGTAAATTAAAGGTAATTACGTGATAAAGACCCGTGTCAAAATCTATAGTTATGTCTACTAATCACGATAGTTTGAATAATAACAAACTTAGCAAGAAGTTCTTGTGTCTACTCATTTAAAAAAAAACACAATCTTTCAAGCAAATGTCAACGTCAATTTATAGAAAATATTCTGTGATGTCACTGTCAGTCAAGTGTCACGGTAAAAAAAATGTACACATTGTTATGAATCTCAAATAGAACGTAAAAACTGCTAAACTAACTCTAAATGCGTGTATTTCTGACGGAAAACAGTATTTATTTAATCTACCATAATCAAGTAAGGAACACACTGCTCAGTATTTTGTATTCCAGTCAGTATTTTCAGTGTAATGTGAAATAGGTTAGCGCAGCGGTGTCTATTACAAATATGTCTTTTCCGGGCGACGATCTGCTCGGAAACCACGAAAATGGAAGAAGAAATGTAGCTCAAGGTTACAGTTGGCGACAGGCCTATGAAGATGGTATGTTGCATTGAATATTCCAGAGTAAATACGTGTCGATGTTAATGGACCGCTATCACACTGTACACTAATTAAAATGCATTAATTGAAGACCGCATGGCTTCATACACGTCTATCCTTCTCGAATTTATAATATTGCTTGTAAAGCAATGAAGAATAACACATTTATTTGTAGGCTAATAAATAAGTTAGGTAGGTACCATAGACCATTGTATGATGAAATAGTAAGAACTTGTTACCCATTTTAATATTATAAAGCATTAAAGTAAGTATCTTTAAGGACTAGCCTTGTTATAATTATAATTAATCTCTTTTCTGAATCATGTTTCAAATTTTAATATATTTACATTATTATCTCCAGCTTCACAAATTATAATGATGACGACTACAATTAATATCATCATCGTAATGGCATAGGTCAGGGATACTTTTATAATTTTTTGTTTTCCTCATTTTTCCATTATTCTCTGATATATTATATATGTATTGCATAAAAACCTCCATTTAATCAGTATAACAGAATCTTTTTATACTCTGTCCACTCCAAGATACTATGCTATGACACTGCCCAAGAGACTGTCCCATCACTATAGCATTATATGACAGTAATGTGACAAAATTTGTGTGTAACAATGTTGCAAAATTTGTGTAGTGTACATTATACATACACATTTTATAACATTGTCACAGACAAATTTTGGGTATTTTAGAATTTTGGGAACAATCCTTTAGAATCTCAAGGATTATTTCCACAATTATTAGCTTCCGCTAGCAGCTTTGCCCGCGTGTAACCTGGATAAAAATTAGCCTATGTATTATTCTGATGTATAAGCTATATTACTGTAAAGTTTAATCTAAAACCGTTTAGTAGTTTTTGCGTGAAAGTGTAACAAACACACACACATTAATTAACAATAAGGATTAACAATATAAAGTTTAGATGATGTATTTTTTCAGTAAAATTGTGCTACTATCAAGTGATTACATAAGTACAAGTAGGTAGTATACTTAAAAAGGACTACTAAAAAACCGGCCAAATGCGAGTCGGACTCGCGCATGAAGGTACTATTATCTATACAAAACGGCAAAAAATCACGTTTGTTCTAGGTACGGGAGCCCCACTTAAATATTAATTTTAATGCTGTTTTTAGTATTTGTTGTTATAGCAGCAACAGAAATACATAATCTGTGAAAATTTCAACTGTCTAGCTATCACGGTTCTTTAGATACAGCCTTGTGACAGACAGACGGACAGATGGACATCGAAGTCATAGTAATAGGGTCCCGTTTTTACCCTTTGGGTACGGAACCCTAAAAATAAAAACTTGAGAGGTGTCAAGGGACACCCGGATGGAACGAAGTTCTCACAAAATAACGTGGGACAAGGGAAGGGGAATCAACTTTGACTTCGACTTCGACTTCGACTTCGACCTCGACTTCGACTTCGACTTCGACCTCGACCTCGACCTCGACCTCGACCTCGACCTCGACCTCGACCTCGACCTCGACCTCGACCTCGACCTCGACCTCGACCTCGACCTCCACCTCGACCTCGACCTCCACCTCCACCTCCACCTCGACCTCGACCTCGACCTCGACCTCGACCTCGACCTCGACCTCGACCTCGACCTCGACCTCGACCTCGACCTCGACATCGACCTCGACCTCGACCTCGACCTCGACCTCGACCTCCACCTCCATCTCGACCTCCACTTCCACCTCGACCTCGACACAATTAATAGATATATATATTAATAGATATACTATAGCAAAAAAGTGTCGTGACAACTTTTCGTGACAACTTTTCGTGACAACTTTTCGTAAGAATTTTTTCCGTCTAGCCCCCTTTCACAACGCGCGATAAGGAACTTCGTTCCAATACCTAATAAACTAGGAGTGTTTCTTGCCTGTACCTCTTGGGTAGTAACAGGCGTACATTCAACTAGATTTAAAATGATTCTTGTAATATCCTTAATGATATTTAGTTGGCACATAGGTACCTAGGTAACAATCATCGCCTTGAAGAAGTACCTATTCAATAAGATATCAGTGCCTGTGCTAAATTGATGTCCAGTTAAATATGTCGATACGTCCCAATTGATCTCTGAAATAATTGATGCAATTGTGAGGTTGTTCCTCTTTAGTCTTCATTGAGCCAGAGAGAGATGCTGACGTTATTAATCAGTGAGTTTATTTTACATACTTGTTCTATTTTACAGTATCTAATAATAAATCATAAATTTTGGCGGACTTAACGCCATCTAGCACCAAACTAAGCAAAGCTTGTACTATGGGAACCAGATCACTGGTAGAAAACTTATATACTTTTTTTTTTTTAATATTTGCTTAAGTATATACTTAATAACATATTAACATATTACATATTAACATATATACATATTAACACCCAGACACAGAACAAACATCTATGTTCATCACGCAAATGTTTGACCTGGGTGGGGATTGAACCCACAACCTACAGTGCAGAAGGCAGAGTTACTATCAAATGAGTTGTGAGGCCTGTGACTATACATGTAATTTTTTTTATTAGTATTACTTGATCTTGAATCTTTGCCTAGTTTTGAGTTTGCTTTATGTTAGTTTACAGTTTTCATATTTTACTTAGTTCAGACAACAGACATTATCTTGTACAAATTTTAATAATCCTTTAGAAATAATAATTCAGTTTTTCCCGAATTTTACTATATTTCGTGCAACTGTGCGAAATATAATGTTTGGACGTGCCTCTGACTAACCCCACTAGACATCTTCAAAGGATCTAAGCGTCTGGAGGTCTGAGAGGATGTCTACTGTACTTAGGGGTTTACAGTCGTGATAGGTCTTAGTAATAGGGTCCCGTTTTTACCTTTTGGGTACGGAACCCTAAAAACAACCAAATCGTGTGACTGTGTTGCTATGTCACGATCAAGTTAAAATTGCTACCGAGTGCAGATTGTACTACTAACTACCTACCTACTTTATTTGATATCATTGTTTTACATCTAGGTCTATATCTGTGTTTGCAATTTGAGCTACATTATATCAGCAGGATTTATTAATATTTTCGTCGACGTCTCGTTTTGTTTGTCTATTTTCTATATTATTGAAATGCGCGAATGTCGTGGAAGAAATTACCACTACGTATGTTCGTTCAATGCTTCGGTATATGAGTAACATAAACAAAAATAAAACTCAAAACATAATTAAATATTCCTTTTATAAATGACTAGCGACCCGCCCCGGCTTCGCACGGGTAGCATGTTATTATACATATAAACCTTCCTCCTGAATCACTCTATCTATTAAAAAACCGCATCAAAATCCATTGTGTAGTTTTAAAACATACATACAATCATATTACATACAGACGCGGGAAGCGGAAAGCGACTTTGCTTTATACTATGTAGTGATGAAGTGAAAATGATCTCTTCAATAATGATCCTTTCATAAGATTTTTACTTCCTTTCAGCATCAGGTAGGTGGTACCTTTAGTTGGCCAATGAGATGAAATGCAATTGCAATGCAAATTAAAAAAGAATCATTGATATATTATCTTTGAACCAGTTAAAACCGGTAAAAAGTGGGCACGTTCCAGTCTACGTTTTAAAACGATTATAAAAAATGTCCAGCTATTGACAACGGACGATACCAACAATAAAACAAAAATTGCTTTGATGCTGTTAATACAATAACGGCACTTTAAAAAGTGCTTTTGACCGATACTCTCCAATAAGAAACTTAATTGAAACAGTCTGATGTTTGAATTACGTAAAATGTGTAAATATATTAACACCCAGATACATGTATCTTTTGTACAACAGATACATGTACATGTAGCTTTGAATCAGGTTTCCTTGTGCCTGAACTAATAAACGTTTATGTGAATAAATTTACAATTCTGTGTGAGAGTTCAGCGGCATAGGACAAATACTGTTTTTCCTACGACTTGATGTATTACTGAATTAAAAAAAAACCGGCCAAGTGCGAGTCGAACTCGCGCACGAAGGGTTCCGTACCATTATTTATAAAAAAAACGGCAAAAAATCACGTTTGTTGTATGGGTAAAAACGGGACCCTATTACTAAGACTTCGCTGTCCGTCTGTCTGTCACAGGGCTGTATCTCATGAACCGTGATAGCCTCCCTTAAATATTTATTTTATTCTATTTTTAGTGTTGTTATTCTAGCAGCAACAGAAATACATAATCTGTGAAAATTTCAACTGTCTAGCTATCACGGTTCATGAGATACAGCCCTGTGACAGACAGACGGACAGCGAAGTCTTAGTAATAGGGTCCCGTTTTTACCCTTTGGGTACAGAACCCTAAAAATGATAACAGACAGATAACGTAGAGCTGATCCTAGATTTTTTTAAAAAGGGTGTTTAATTTTGGTGCTTCCAAGTGCACTAAGAAAGGATCCTCAAATCTTGGGGTACTTGGAAATAACTCGTGCGAACGAGAGGTATATTGACTTTTAGTAAGTAGATATGATTGCTGAAATCGCATCTGTCTAAAGTAACTTACATTACCAGTACTGTGTAGGTAGGTAGAGTTTCATAATTCGGTGACGGCTTGTGGAATTGGTCAAGCAATCATGCAGCCAGTGGCGACGTAGTTTTCATGTGAGGTGGACCGTTTTGCTTACTGCAGTTTATTGAGACGTTTGGTTCTAAATTTTGATGCTATCGGAGTTCTGTGGTTGGAACACTGCTCGCTATGCCAGGTTAGTCCTTTTTGAGCTTTTTTGAAGTCAACGACTGTCCTATGCCTATCAATGTGAAGCAGACAGTAATAAAATAGTATGGTCAAGTGTCAAGTCAAAGTAAGATATATACGAGATATTTTGGTTTGAAAGACTATTCATAATTTAAAAAAAAACCTGCCAAGTGCGAATCGGACGCGCGCACGAAGGGTTCCGTAACATGATCTATAAAAAACGGCAAAAAACACGATTGTTGCATGGAAGCCCTACTTAAATATTTATTTTATTCTGTTGTTAGTATTTGTTGTTATAGGAGCAACAGAAATACATCATCTTTGAAAATTTCAACTATCTAGCTATCACCGTTCATGTGATACGGCCCTGTGACAGACAGACGGACAGCGAAGTCTTAGTAATACGGAACCCTAAAAACTAACAAAATTTGAGAGTTACTACGTTGGAATAAGCGCGCGATCTACTGCATGACTGAAAAATATTTTAATACATTCACCCTCGTATTCAGGAACGACACTGTGAGAACACGCACCCACAGTGGACGAAATCTTTTTTCATAAACATCACTTTATGTGTTGTGCGACACTATGGCGCACACTATCGTGTGCCTCTAGTCACATTATGCAGTGTCGCACAACACATAAAGCGATGTTTATGAAAAAAGATTTCGTCCACTGTGGGTGCGTGTTCTCACAGTGTCGTTCCTGAATACGGGGGTTAGACGACTAAGTAAAGTGAGTTCTCATTTATCGAAGTTCAATTTATTTGTAGATCAGACTCCTATTAGCCGGTCGGTATTTTGTTACGTAGAAACATAGTTCTGCGATTAGAGAGTCTACATTCTGTTGTAGTTACTATTTTATCGCTGATATTTCAGAGCTCAGCATTCTCAGCCATCAAGGTCACTAAAACTGATTAATTGATTTCTATTATTGTATAACCTTTTGGAAAACCTTTAGTAATAAATGTTAGGGAATTTAGTAATATAGAAGGGTTGTTACATCATCCACGTTTAAAATGAAACAACTAAGTATTTTTTTTTCACTCTTTCATCAATACAAAGCCGTAATTGATAATGGCTTTAATTTCCTCCGTAAGCGATGAATTATTGTCAATTTCATCAATCACATATTGTCAATTGCCACTGACGTCTTGATTGTCCGCACCGCACAGCTCCGCGTCAGTGGAAACTCACCCTAACCCTTGTATTCAAGAACCGACACTATGAGAACACGCACCCACAGTGGACGAAATCTTTTTTCATAAAAATCACTTTATGTGTTGTGCGACACTGCATAGTGTGATTAGAGGCACATTATCGTGTGCCTCTAGCCAAAGTTGAGCTCTAAAGGCACACGGTAGCGTGCGCCATAGTGCCGCTCAACACATAAAGTGATGTTTATGAAAAAAGATTTCGTCCACTGTGGGTGCGTGTTCTCATAGTGTCGTTCTTGAATACGAGGGTTAGTTCCTGACCCTTGAATAATGTTACGGCCAACTAGCATATAAGTAAAAATAAATCACCTTCGTAGTAAACACATCTTTGTTTCTTTCAGGGGGTATAAAAGCAGGCGCGTCTCGCGCTGCCCGCCTTGCCTACCATGCGCTCTCAAGGCGGAAGGTCGCTGAAGATGGTGCTGCTAGACTGGCCAGGGTATTATCAGCCCTCGATTTAACCGCTCTGGGGGTAGGCAGCACCCTTGGGGTGGGAGTGTATGTGCTAGCTGGGGACGTTGCTAAGAACTACGCGGGGCCGGCGGTTATTCTGTCGTTTCTTCTCGCTGCTGTAGCCAGTGTCTTTGCTGGTAAGTTTGAACTCAGTGTAACAGTTTTGTGATGATGCCTTATTTCTAGACTAAGTGGATCAGAATTAGTTTTGTGTCTATAATTTGTAGTTTAAGTAACGTTAGAACGACGTGTATGCCCTTTTCTGTTAAATTGTCTGTGCGTGTCGTTCTGTCCCATAACAAGTCGTCGATCTTTTGATTCTTTTCTTCAGTATTGAATATTCTTAAATCTAGCTGAATATACGTTTTTTCTTCTCATTCCTTATTGGCATGTTCTATTTATTATTGTATTCTTCTGCTTTCCAGGACTTTGCTATGCGGAGTTCGGCGCCAGGGTCCCAAAGGCAGGCTCCGCGTACGTGTACAGCTACGTTTGTGTGGGAGAGTTCATCGCCTTCATAATTGGATGGAATCTCATACTGGAATACATTATAGGTAAGTTTCTCTCTACATTATAGTCCTGTTGCGTAACTGTGGTGTTGCGTAATGTGATCAGGGCCGTACTCTGCAAAACGATTTCGACATTATCGACGACAGTGACAGTGCTCCGATATATAATAGAATCCGTCGTCCGTCCTCTATTGTAATAGAATGATGTCAATCGTCAAAAGTAATGCTTATTTTGATGACCCCACATGAAGAGGAATAGGGGCAGGATAATGATGACTATGATTTTCTTCAAAATTGTGTACTTGCCCATATGTAAAATTTATCTATCGAATTTATTTCTGTATTTTTGATGGCTATGAGAAAACTTTTTTCTGACAAATTATTAAAAAGAGTTACTGATTATTAATTCTAGTCATTACTAGAAGCGTTTTAAAATTAATGCAAAAAAAAGAAACGCAAAAAGTTATGATTCCGGCCAGGATCGAACTGGCGGCCTTCTGCGTGTAAAGCAGATGTGATAACCACTACACCACGGAACCCCATGTAACTAAGCCCGAAATATACGTACCGTTGAAGCTTGCCAAGTGTTTTGTGAAAGTAGATTGTATTCATAGCGGTATTTCTCTTTGGACTTGCTTCTTTTAGACTAGAAGTTTGGAAAGAATTTATGACTTTACTCGTACATTTTTTATTTTTATTTTATTTATTGTATATATTCTCGCAATTATTTGTTGATTTTATTTTTCATTCATTAGGTGCAGCGTCTGTAGTCAAAGCTCTGAGTGAATACCTGGATTCGTTACTAGACAAGGCCATATCTACGCATTTAGCGGCCGCTATGCCGCTCGACACGCCGCATCTAGCTCGTTACCCAGATCTGTTCGCATTTTCGGTCATCATGCTGTTCTCTGGTAAGTAAAAAAAATCTGTCAAAGTGAGCCTTGTGATTTTATTGAAACACTAGCAGTCCGCCCCGGCGTCGCACGGGTGTAATAATGATTTTATGGCTTTTTTTTACACCTGTAATCCACACTATTGAATTTTTCATACGGATCCCTAAAGTTTTTGAAAATATTCTATCCCCGAGATTACAGTCGTTATCATTTATTTATTTTTATTTTTACCGACTATAATAGAAAAGATTCTCAATTCGACATGTATTTTTTTATGTATCACCGCAAATTTAGTTACTTCATAAAAATTAAAAAACAAATATCGTCCCTTGTCTTTTCGATTGGCCGAAAAAATTTCTTCGGTTTTTTTTTTAGTTTTTGAAACTTTTCTTTATTTTGTTTCCAGTGGCGCTTGCGTTCGGAGTGAAGGAATCTACGAAGTTTAATAACTTTTGTACCGGAGTGAATCTATGTGTCGTCGCGTTTGTCATTATCTCAGGCTCATTCAAAGGTAAGGGGCCGTACTACAATCTCTAAAGTAAGACTAAATCAGTATTAGTTTAAGAGCGAAAGTGAAAACGCTATATGAACACACATGGCGTTGTCACTTTTGCACCGCGAGAAATACTGCCTTAGCCTTACTCGTACTTTAGAGATTGTTGTATAGCCCAAGTTGTTTTTACTAATAGCTGACGTGATTTTTCATACATACTTTAACGTCCCATAACAATCCCTTAAGACGCTGCCAGTCGACGATTATTTTTGTTCGAAACGAAAAAAGAAATACTTGCCACAAAGTCACATCTCCTATTTTATAATGTATAGTATATGTGAATAAAGATATACCCATCTTTAATCACTTCGATAAATAATCCTACCGACCGCTGCAATGATGACAAACACACGTCCGCGCGTGGACCGCCTTAGCTTTTCGAATAAATTAATGATATAAATTATGTATAATTACTTATTAAAAATCTATCCTAATAGAAATCTAGATCTACATATTACCTATCTTTAACAATAAATCACAAGTTGATTTTAATAGTAGGTATATATAAAATATTTCGATTATAAATTCTAAAACGTATCATTTTGAAATAATATTTTTATCGTGAAAGTTTCTGCTATTATGTTTTCAGCTTAATAGAAATCTAGGTAGGAACCTGAAGTAATATACTTATAAAAATAGGAGATGTGGCTTGTTCAGAAGTATTTCTTTTTTCGTTTCGAAAAAGAGCAATCAGCGACTGGCAGCCTCTTAAGAGTTTATTTCGGGATAAAAAGTTTCCTATATTTGAATACATAATATATTATCTTTATATTCAACAAGATGTCACGACAGACGTCCTTTCAAATTTAAATAATAAAAAACACACTCCTAATGTTTCCCGAATTTTATTTTCGATTTCCAAAAATTTTCAAAAATAATTATCCAATTTGGTGCAGTCGTTCCGAAGTTGTGCGCGTACAAACATTTCGGTGATTTATTTTTATTTATATAGTTTAGATGGTACATGGATTAATAGTATTCTATATGCTATTCCAAAACATAAGCTAGGTATATCCTAAGTTCTAAGATATCTAAGTTTCATCAAAATCCTTTTGGTTGTTTAGACGTGATTGACCCACAAACATGCGTATTTCAAATAGGGGGAGCGCAGGTGCCTATCGTACAGGCTATCTCAAGTCTAGTTTAGGCACCTGAGGCTGTAATACATTAATTTTAATAATTATTTACATTTTAAAATCAGTGCATGATTATTAGTTTTAATAATGTATAAATTCAGTGTTATTAATTATTTGTGCTCAAATAAATAAATTATAAATTATATTAATAGGGTTTTAATTTTATTGAATTCCTCAGCCGATACGAAGAACTGGCGGATACCAGCTTCGGAAGTTCCGAAGTCGAAGACGAAAGACTTCGGAAGTGGGGGCTTCGCGCCGTACGGAGTCGCTGGAATTATTAAAGGAGCTGCTGTTTGCTTCTATGGGTTTATTGGTAAGTCTGATACCCCGTTTACACTCGCGTACGAGTGGCGAGACGAGCCACGAGCCCTGAGTGTGAACAGACGCTAGCGGCTCGCCTCGCGCCTCGCCTCGCCACTCGCGGCGCTCGCGTCCGGAGCGGTTTTTGGGCACGAGTCAAAGGACCTCGCGGCAGACGCGAGCGCGGTGTTTACACTCGCGTTCAGCGACGAGACACGAGACGAGACACGAGGCGAGGTACGAGGCGCGAGTGTAAACGGGGTATGACAACTTTATTAGGAATTGTCCCAATACCTACTTATTCATTCGATATGTACTTTTTTTTTGTGTTAGTATGATATATCTTTACCTGGTGTTCCTATTTCGATGTTTTTTTATTGTTTAGAGAATAGTCTCAAGTTGGTCCCATTTAATTATGTTCATGTAAAGGTGTGACCAGACATTGCGACCAAGCCTAGAATAATCAGGCAACAAACACGGCTTGGGGTCTACCTTTTTTTTAATGATCCTTTCCTTAATGCTATGTAGAGCTCCAGTGTGATGTCAATCGAACAAGGTGAAGGCTCAAACAAGAATAATAATTAAAAGTACTACTCTATTGAAATAAGTACCCTATGACTTTGGATGTGTTGCCTGACTATGCTTTGCCCCCAGGCTTCGACTGCGTGGCCACAGCCGGCGAGGAGGCTCGTCGTCCTCAGAAGTCTATCCCCTTCGCAGTGGTGGCTTCATTGCTGGTGGTGTTCTTGGCGTATTGCGGAGTTTCCTCAGTTCTCACACTCATGATGCCTTATTACATGCAGGTAAGCGGCGATGGACTTGCAACCTGTCACGTATGGAATGCTAACTACTGCAAAATGTGGGCATGTGCCAAATATAATGTTTGGACGTGCCTCTGACTATCTTCAAAGGATCTAAGCGTCTGGAGATCTGAGAGGATGTCTACCGTACTAGGGGATTACAGTCGTGATCATAATGTTTTTTTTTTTTTTTTTTTTTGAGAAATAAACTCAATATCCTTTTTGTATTTTAACATTCTACGGAGTATTTATGACACAAACATCTCTTTTGCACAAATATAGGAACTTCCCCTTTTAGACATCTTTGAAGATCTGTGCGCCTGGTGGTCGTAAGAGGATGTCTACTGTATTTAGGGAGTACAGTCCTAAATATTTTATCTATATATCTTATCTAATACCTTTAAACGAGCAATTCTTGTTTATACATATACTAGCTTTCCCGGCGAACTTCGTATCGCTTTAGAATTAACAATATGTTAAGTTCCCGTTCCCGTTCCCGTTATAAAAAGTATCCTATGTCCGTCCCCTGGTACTAAGCCACCAATTACCCCCAATTTTCAGCCAAATCGGTTCAGCCGTTCTTGAGTTATATTTAAGCAATCAGAATCTCTGAAAAGGCTCTAACGATTTTCATTAAATTTAGTACGCAGGGGTTTCGGGGCGATAATCGATCTAACTGGGTTTCATTTTTAGAAAACGTCGCTCTATCCGTATTTAAGGCAGCACCGGATCTAGGGGGGCAATCCGGGGCCCATGCCCCAGGCGGCAGGGCCCCAGGGGGGGGCATTTTTCTTGCCCCCCCCTAAACAGGTTTTCTGTAAAGTTGGTTTACTGACGATAGTTGAACGTGACAATTGTGATTGTGCCTCTTTGTCGCTCGTTCTGCGCTCTCGCTTGCACTTGAAGCCTTAAATGGAACGCTTCAGAGTGAGGTAACGCCGCATGAGTCATGTTTTTTGGTGCGTGCAGCCGGCTCCATCGAATTATAAGACGTTGTCAAGTCAAAAATGAAAATCTGGGGCTGATTTCAGGCAGTGAAATACCCAACAAAGCTCTGCCATCGAGGTACTATTAATAAGAGATTCTTTGTTTGCAGGACGAGAAGGCTCCGTTCCCGTTCGTGTACGACCAACTCGGATGGACGTGGGCCAAGTATGCTGTGAGCGTCGGGGCCATCTGCGCACTTTGCTCTAGGTAGGAAATGACGTGGTGGGAGATAGTCAGAGTCAAAGTCGATGATTTTTTTTTCTTTTTTGTAGAGAATAATCCCTAGTTGGTCCTATTTAAATTATATTCATGTAGGACTAACAGTTTCTTCATAAAACTTTTAAAACAAATATATTCACTTGACTTATCGATTTTCTATTTAGTTCTTTAAACTTAATTTAATTATGCCTTCTTCTTCTTCTTGCGTGTCAGTGATACAATCACTTAAGTCGGGATTGTATCATTGTGTCGGAAGAATTAGCCAGCCTAGACCCTGCGTTACCGGGCCTAGCTGTTACCATTATGCCTTCAAAAACATAACTTGTAAAAAAGCCAGGTCTCGCAACGCAACTCAGTTCTTCTACCGTAAAAAGTTGTGAGATCCATGTAATACCAAGTCGGTTAATTTATTCAGTCCCTACTTTAAGGGTCCTTCTGACTTATGTTATTACGTAAAGGTTAGCTAATTACGTAATAATATAAGACAGAATGATGATTTTTCTTTGTTTCTGTAGTCTCCTAGGCGCAGTGTTCCCTCTCCCGCGCATAATTTACGCGATGGCGTCCGATGGACTACTCTTCAAGTTCATGGGAAGAGTCAGCGAAAGATTCCAGACTCCGATGGTTGGCACGATAATCGCTGGATTCTTCACTGGTGAGTTTGCCTTTATGTCTTCCAATCCATTTCGTTTATTAGTTAGGTAGACATCCTCTCAAATCTCCAGGCGCTTAGATCCTTTGAAGTAGGGGTAGTCAGAGGCACATTTTGCAGTAGTTATAATTCCATACGTGACAGCTTCCAACCCAAGTTTATTAGTTTTAAAATATTACTTCTCAGCTTCTGACTTCACCTCTTACAACAGAAAACTTATTACATAATTTATTTTTCGAATCAAGCTTTTTTAACATCCTTCGAGCTTACATATCAAGGGCCGTACTGCCCTAATAATGTAATATTAAAACAGTATTACTCGCGGTGCGAAAGTGACAACGCTATACAATCGTATAGCATTGTCATTACTACATTGTCAGGGGCAAAAGTACATGCATTTTTAAATAACCTGTCAAAGTTATGACGCTGTGATAGATAAACAGACGAACTTCGGTAAGTATTTACCCAATTAAAAAAAATGTCGTATTTGTAGGTATACTGGCAATGTTGTTTGAATTGGAACAGCTGATCCACATGATGTCCATTGGAACTTTGCTCGCATACTCCATGGTCGCGTCGTGCGTTCTGCTACTCAGGTAATTATTTTTAATTTTAATTCACAACTATAAACTTCTAATTATAACAACTATAAATTTCAATAAACGCATAGAAAAAGGTCATATTTTTTTTTATTTGTTCATGCAGCTTCAACAATTTTTATTTTTGGTTGAATGATATTTTTCGTCAAAACTGTTGCACGCCAGCGCCGTCTATACTCAAAAAAATCATCCCTTTTCGTATTTTTATTTTCGAGGATTTTTTTCGTATTATAAAGTACCCTATTTGTTATTCTAGGGTATAATCTACATCGACAGTAGCATTTCTTCTTGATCCGTTCAGTCGTTTAAATTTCATCTAGGCAAAAACATACAAACATACTCATAAACTCTCGCATTTATACTATTATTAAAATTAAGATTAGATAAAATCAACCAATTACACTAAATATAGTCACGGTTGATTTTTGATATGGCGTGCAACCTGATATTTCGTGCCCGACTCGCACTTGACCGATATTTATTAACATATTTTGCAGATACGAAAGGACGAAGACCAAAACAGTGGAGCCCTTAAACTTGTCAATGCGAACTGCAACGCGACAGATGATAAACGTGGACAGGAACGAGTTGCCGACAAGACTTAGTTCTGGTATAGTTTCTGTACTCGTCACTTTATATGGTAAGTAAATAAAAAAAAATATAATAAAAAAAACCGGCCAAGTGCGAGTCGGACTCGCGCACGAAGGGTTCCGTAACATTATCTATCAAAAACGGCAAAAAACACGTTTGTTGTATGGGAGCCTCCCATATATATTTATTTTATTCTGTTTTTCGTATTTGTTGTTATAGCGACAACAGAAATACATCATCTGTGAAAATTTCAACTGTCTAGCTATCACGGTTCATGAGATACAGCCCTGTTAAAAACCCCAGTTAAAATTAAACTATTTTAAGACCAAATCAAGATTTGCAAATCCTTACACTACAATTTCTACATAAATGTGATTTATATGGGACCAATAAATATGTTTTTTATAACAGGTGTTTGGTGTTTCATCACCATGTATATAATCAACGATCACTCAGAAGCTATACTAGCTCTGCACCCGGGCACGGTCGCCGCACTTGCGTTGTCAACCACTCTAGTGATATCCACACTGTACATCATCTCTAGACAACCTGTTTCGGAGAAGAAGCTGGCTTTCTCGGTAATTACTTTAAGGCGCTCCCTGTCGACGATTGTTTTTGTTCGAAACGAAAAAAGAAATACTTCTGAACAAGCCACATCTCCTATTTTATAATGTATAGTATATGTGAATAAAGATGTACCCATCTTTAATCACTTCGATAAATAATCCTACCGACCGCTGCAATGACGACAAACACACGTCGGCGCGTGGTCCGCCTTTGCTTTTCGAATAAATTAATGATATAAATTATGTATAATTACTTATCAAAAATCTATTCTAATAGAAATCTAGATCTACATATTACCTATCTTTAACAATAAATCACAAGTTGATTTTAATAGTAGGTATTCATTATAGCTATAGTTAGCATTTTAAATATTTCAATCATAAATTCTAAAACGTATCATTTTGAAATAATATCTTTATCGTGAAAAGTTTCTGCTATTATGTTTTCAGCTTAATAGAAATCTAGGTAGGAACCTGAAGTAATATACTTATAAAAATAGGAGATGTGGCTTGTTCAGAAGTATTTCTTTATTCGTTTCGAAAAAGAGCAATCGTTGACATACAGCCCCTTAATAATTACATATTGGCGGACGTTTTACACAGCATCATCTAGCCCAAAACTAAGAAATGCTTTTACTATTGGAACTAATAGAATGACTATATATTTTTTTGTAAATACATTTTAACGCACTTATACAGAACAAATATCTATGTTTATCACACAAATGTTTGTCCTTGGTGAGAATCAAACCTATAACCAACTGAGCTGTGAGCAAAGTCACTTCCTACAGTTCCCTCTAACTGCGACACTTGATACCGACTGTCTCACAGCTCAGTTGGTAGTAACTCTGCCTTCTGCGCTGTAGGTTGTGGGTTCGATTCCCGCCCGGGACAAATATTTGTGTGATGAACATAGATGTTTGTTCTGTGTCTAAGTGTTTATAATGTATCATAAGTGTAATAACAAAAAAAAAGTATTTGTATTCTATCAGTAATCTGGTTCCCATAGTAACAGCTTTGCTTAGTTTGGGGCTAGATGGCGCTATGTGTAAAGTACGCCAATATTTATTTACTTATTGCTTTGATTCTGCCCCGGCACCGGGGCGGAATGGTATTGAATCAAAATCATCACCCACGGTATCTTCCAGGTCCCACTAGTGCCATGGCTTCCAGGCCTCAGCATTCTCATCAACGTGTACCTGATGCTCAATCTGGATTACATGACGTGGGTGCGCTTCGCTATCTGGATCGCTGCAGGTACGAGTATCTTGCTCACTTACTCATTAGATTACAGTTTATTACTCTTAAGATGAGTAATAAATGTTTTTGATGAATGCAGAATCGTTTTTTCTCAATGATTTTTTTATGTCAAAGATAACTTAAGGATATTATTATAATCTAGATAAATTATAGACAGAAACACGATTGGTGAAACTTTTCTCGATAGATTTATTTTCCAAAGTTGGCTCTTCAAAAACACTAGTTTCGTTTTTAATCAAAACTATGAATAGCTAAACAGTTCATTTTTATATAATTCGTTAGATAATCATACTAGCTAAGTAAATTATAGACGGCTTCTTTTTAAGTTGATGGTTTTCAAGACAATGCAGTTTTATCACATTTTATCTTATCCGGGTAGACTCAGCCCATACAAAAAACCATACATTTCACATATCACCTTAACAAAACTGAATCTGGGTGTTGAACCGAAAAATAAACAACAGTGGTAAATTTTCAACTTTTTTTTTTTTTCAAAATGCCTTCAACATGGTTAATTAGCGAAATTGTATGGTTAATATACTATATTAAAAAAACGTAATCCACGAATTGTGAACCTCCTCCTTTATATTTAAACTAGCTGACCCGTGCCCGCTTCGCTGTGCGTAAGACATTTCTAATACCATCGTGGACTTTTTTGTAGACGTTTTTAAGGTATACAATACTGTAGTACATTATTTTGATATATCTCGTGGGGTTCAGCCAGCATTTGCAATGTAAGCGCAAAAAAATGTGTTTATTTACGACATCACATTAGAAACCTCTAAAATTATCAGTGTTTCTCTACTATATTATGCATGTATTATACATATAAACCTTCCTCTTGAATCACTCTATTTATAAAAAAAAACCGCATCAAAATCCGTTGTGTAGTTTTAAAGATATAAGCAAACATACATACATACATATTACATATTACATACAGACGCGGGAAGCGGAAAACGACTTTGCTTTATAATATGTAGTGATAACTGTTCCCCCGGCTTGTGTGTACTAAAGAAGATTTGCAAATTTTTAATACCTTAGGTTCCATTATTGCAATTTTCGTAGGGATCTATATATTTTTTAAAATAAATATCAGAGTCATATTTTATCATATTATTCATATTATTTCGCTTATAATGTAGCTTTTGATTGGTGCAAGAATTTTTAAATTGGTTCAGTTGTTTTTCAGTTTATCAACAACCAAACAAAAATCCATTTTCTCTTTATAATATTAGTGTAGCGGCGATGGGCTTGCAACCTGTCACGTATGGAATGCTAACTACTGCAAAATGTGGGCATGTGCCAAATATAATGTTTGGACGTGCCTCTGACTACCCCCACTAGACATCTTCAAAAGTATCTAAGCGCCTGGAGATCTGAGAGAATGTCTACCGTGCTTGGGGATTACAGTCGTGATCCTATTTTTTTTTTTTTTTTTTTTTTTTTTTTATAATAGTGTATAAGAAGATTTATAACAAAACCGATATCTAACCCTCATACTTGGCCAGCGTATCCAAAACAAACGGATACTCAACTTTATAAGCGTCCCGCGCCCACAAGTGATCAAAATGGTTATACAATGGCTCCTCCAATATCTTCCACTCTTTCACATTTGGCAACTTATCATTTAGTATTTGAACATCAGCTAACGTTGACACGCGATCATTCCTGCCACTGACCAAAACCACCGGCATAATCACTTTCTTCAAATCGTAAATCGGCGGCAAAGAAGAATTATATACCTCTAAATTCTTTGCACTCCCATAATCGTAAGCCGCGAATGATCCTCTCGTACCGATCTGAGAGTAATGTATCAGGTTCTTCCTCGAAGTACCAGCAGGAAAGTGACCTATCATGACCTTAAAAAAACTCTCCTCGATCGAGTCTATATTCGGCCCTACCAGAGGGTTGATTATACCCCCAAAACAGAAGTCATACCCTATATCTAGCTGCGTACACAGAAAATTTATGATAACTTTCGATAGAGAGAAGAATCCAGCGATTTCGTTGACAAACTTTGGTATTATATCGTTCAATAATGTTCCGAGAGTTATCCAGAAGCGCATCGGACCGACTGTGTTTTGCAGGAACGCTATAGGCGCGAGTCCAATGAAAACATTGATTTTATCGTTATATTCTGGCCTTGTCGCACCAAGCACGTAACCCATGGTCGTACCCTCAGAGAAACCAATCAGACTTATGCTAGTTTGATTCGTTGCGTTCAACACATAATCAATATTCGCAGCTAAATCGTAAGTTGCAAGTTCGTTAACGCTGTAGTTCCAGAACTCGGGGTCCCGGTCTGGATCGAGGGTTGTATGCATTCTTGAATATCTGCAGCCTCTTTGGTTAAGCAACCAAACGTCATAGCCCTTATTAGCGAGCGTTATAGCCAAGGATGTCTTCCCTCTTAACATCCATCCGTCTGCAGAATCGAATATCCCATGCATCAGAAATACAGGCCGCGTCTTATTCCCTGGCAGGTTGAATAATGTGAGAACGTATCCGTCTTCGGTTATAACACGATGCACTGTAGCTGGGTATCCATATTTAGTGGCCATTTGAGTGAAGTTGTAATAGCCGTCTTCCGGGATGTTTCTCAAAGTTCTGTTGATCTCGAATGATGATAGAGATGATACTCCACGTATCACTAGTAAAGCGATCACTGTGTAGAACATGGTCATCTTAGTACTGTCATGGATTGACAGTCAAGTTAGAAACCCTGGGACACCTAGCTGTTATAATTTGATGTTCTAGTCTAGGAGACTCTAGGTATTGTGATCGATGAATTAAATGTGTTAGCTTTTATAAAATTCCTTATCAAAAAGCATGAATGCGTCAGTCTTTGCGACAGGTTTTACAACCGGCGGTTTTTGGGATGCGCCCGCATAGTGTCAAGGTCTGCTAAAACTAGATTAACTTGTCGGGCGTAGAGTCGAAGCGTAGATACATTATATGATTGCATTGCCTAAGAATGATTATAAACTAGCTTCCGCCCGCGGCTTCGCTCGCTTGGTACCTTAATAAAAAGTACCCTATATGCTATTCCAAGACATGAGCTACATGTATGCCAAGGTTCATCCAAATCCGTTTAATCGTTTGGGCGTGATTAAGACATAAACATACAAACAAACTCACAAACTTTCGCATTTATAATATTACTAGCTGAACCGCGACAGAAATTGTCCTGTCCAAATTTCAATAGTCGCATAGAATAACGCTCGTTGATATGACAACTGATGTTAACACTGATGTCAGATTTTTTGCACACCAGCGCCATCAATACCGAAATCATGCTTTTTGCGTTTTTGTATCGTTTTGGGGATGTTTTTCGTATTTTAAAGTTGTCTATGTTTTATTCGGGCATTTTAACTACATCTACAGCAAATTCCATCTTCATCCGTTTTGTCGTTTAGGCCTGATTGAGGCACAAACATACAAACAAATTCACAAACTTTCGCATTTATAATATTATTAGGATTAGTATAGTCTTATCAGTTAGTAGTTTAGTAACATACTAGGTTGATTAATGGTAAACCAACGCCCGCAGATCTTTATTGCATACTACCAAATGGTTGGTGGGGATCTCTTAAGGTGAATCTTTATATTTTTGTTTTTTTTTGTATGGGCTGAGTTTACCCGGTTAAGAAAAAAAAAGTGATAAAACTGCATTATCTTGAAAACAATCAAACTTAAAAAGAAACTGTTTGTAATTTACTTAGCTAGTATGATTATCTAAAGAATTATATAAAAAATAACTGATTAGCTATTCATAGTTTTGATTAAAAACGAAACTAGTGTTTTTGAAGAGCCAGCTTTGGAAAATAAATCTACCGAGAAAAGTTTCACCAATCGTGTTTCTGTCTATAGTTTATCTAGATTATATCCTTAAGGCCCTGTATGTCGACGATCGCTCTTTTTCGAAACGAAAAAAGAAATACTTCTGAACAAGCCACATCTCCTATTTTATTATGTATAGTATATGTGAATAAAGATGTACCCATCTTTAATCACTTCGATAAATAATCCTACCGACCGCTGCAATGACGACAAACACACGGGGCACCATGGGCGGCGCGTGGTCCGCCTTTGCTTTTCGAATAAATTAATGATATAAATGATGTATAATTACTTATCAAAAACCTATTCTAGTAGAAATCTAGATCTACATATTACATATCTTTAACAATAAATCACAAGTTGATCTTAATAGTAGGTATCAAAGTATTTCGATCATAAATTCTAAAACGTATCATTTTGAAATAATATCTTTATCGTGAAAAGTTTCTGCTATTATGTTTTCAGCTTAATAGAAATCTAGGTAGGAACCTGAAGTAATATATACTAATATTATAAAGAGGAAATATTTGATTGTTTGTTTGTTTGTTTGCATCGAATAGGCTCCAAAACTACTGGACCGATTTGAAAAATTCTTTCACCATTAGAATTCTACTTTATCCCTGATGAACATAGGCTATAGATTATTTTCAAAAACGTTAGGGATCCGTATGAAAACTTCGATAATGTAACCCAAAGTGTGAAAAAAAATCCAAAAAAATCATTATATTGCGTTTGCTGCAGAAATTATTGACATCTATTGTCAATAATTTGCAAAGTAAAGTGATGTACTACAGTTTTATAGAGGACATCAATATCTACAAAAAAGTCTGTGATAATATTATGTCTAACTATTAGGGATCCCTATTAAAACTTCGATAATGTAAACCAAGGTGTAAAAAATTGCCATAAAATAATTATTACACCCGTGCGACGCCGGGACGGACTGCTAGTATATTTATAAAAATAGGAGATGTGGCTTGTTCAGAAGTATTTCTTTTTTCGTTTCGAAAAAGAGCAATCGTCGACATACAGGGCCTTAAGTTATCTTTGTCATAAAAAACAAAACTGTATGTTTTGCGGTTATTGAGAAAAAACGATTCTGAATTCATCAAAAACATTTATTACTCGTTTAAAAGAGCATTCTTGAATTTGTCTTCCAAGCAAACACACATTTTTTTTCGAGAATTAATGAGTATTTTTAAAGAAAAAAATAATAATAATAGCATGACAACTGTAATCCCCAATTACGGTAGACATCCTCTCAGATCTCCAGGCACTTAGAGACCAATAATGATTAATTTAATTAATTATCATTTATTTCCAGGTCTCATAATCTACTTCACCTACGGCGCATGGAACAGCTCCGAGCGTCGCCGAACCCTCGACTCTGTCCAACTGGCAGATCTCCACAACGACAGCCAGACGGGCCTGCTCGCGCACAACTCTCTCTCTCACGCGCTCGGCTGACCCGAGATGAGGGAGAGAGACGACGATACTCGCGATGTTGCGAGCATCAGCGGTATTATCAGCCCTAGCGGTACAGTCGTCTCTTTCATATCCAGCATTTAGGTCAAGTACTTATACAAGCAATGAAGTAGCAAGTTGAAGCCGTGGTCTCTGCCTACCCCTTTAGGAAATAGGCAATGGTTTTATGTATGTACCTATGTACATACAAGCAATGTCTTTATTTATTAACTCACATTTGTACTGGGTTTGTAAAATCGACTTTTTTGTTCTATAAATAAAAGTATAATTCAATTTAGATTTAGATTTTTAGACTGCGAGTGATCAGAAATATGTGTATTGATTGAAAATTAAGACAATACATTGTAATGTAATTTGATAATTTCTTAATAAAGCTTAAGCGTAGAGTTTAAGATAATCTAAAGCAACGTAGTTTAGCTATATATAAAGCGTGAATCAGCACTTTAGTGACCGACATCATAAAAATAAAAAACATGTCTTTTATTGATTTTTAAATGCTCACTAAAGGTGAACAACAAAATAAACTGTAATAAAATGTAAAAAATATTTATCGCAAATTGTATTATAAAATAAGTATTCTTATTTATATGTGGTCATTATTTATTGTAATTTATTTCAAATGAGATACCGGTTAATCTTACTTTTATACAATTACTAGCTGTCCCGCCAGACGATGTCCTGTCAAATGTCAATAATCCCACAGAAAAAAGTACTTTCCGTTTTTCCCGATCTTTACGCCATCCTTATCACTTAGGGGTATGAAAAATAGATGTTGGCCGATTCTCAGATCTACTGAATATGCTCACAAAATTTCATGAGAATCGGTCAACCCGTTTCGGAGGAGTAAGGTAACTAACATTGTGACACGAGAATTTTATATATAAGATTTTATTAACATTATACAAATCTATTTTAAACATCCATTAGTATATTATTATAATCAAAATATTTATAAATTACACATCAGTAGCTTTGTTATGAGATTTCCAAACCTGTAACTTCACTTACAACCATACCCCTAAAACCGGAATATAGCTATGTTGCTGGGCGGCAGAAATAGGTATGACGAGTTATTTTACAAGAAGCTCAAAGAATCTCACCTGGTTCCTTATTAGTTTTGCCAAAGTTATTTATTTTGTTTTGTATTTGACGAACTAGACTAGTAAAATAGCGTTTTGAGGTTTATTTTAATATAATAATATCATTATGTTCTGTAGGAAATCGTGGCTGTCTTCATTTTGATTTAATTTAGATGATAATTGTTTTGACTGTGTGCAAAAATGTATTTGTCGTCACCTTTTAAAATATTGATGTATTTGCTGTGCATTATTCAGTATTATTCGGCTGTGTGACAGCAACTATCTTAAGCTTGGCTTTCCTGTATTCTAAGTTAAGCAGGATGACACCCTAAAGTGACTCGATTTTCGATACAATTTGATATTGTCTTTTACCCTCGTATTCAAGAACGACACTATGAGAACGCGCACCCACAGTGGACGAAATCTTTTTTCATAAACATCACTTTATGTGTTGAGCGGCACTATGGCGCACGCTACCGTGTGCCTTTAGAGCTCAACTTTGGCTAGAGGCACACGACAATGTGCCTCTAGTCACACTATCCAGTGTCGCACAACACATGAAGTGATTTTTATGAAAAAATATTTCGTCCACTGTGGGTGCATGTTCTCATAGTGTCGTTCTTGAATACGAGGGTTAGACTTGTGTCTTGTGGATAAAACTTTTATATTGCAAAAATATAAGTTATCTAATATATAAAAACTTTTGCATTACTGACTGACTGGTATATAAAACTGATCCTAGAAACTTGGAGACATTTGGAGGGTGTATTCCTTTTTACTAAGTAAGGAATTCTCGAAATTCAACCTTTAAAGAGTTGCATCGGGGATTGAAGTCTGTGTGAATGAAGTTGCGAGGTTTTCACTAGTTCAGAATATACCGAAGTTACACTAGCTAATTAGTCTGACAATTAATTTGGGCATTTCGTGCCCAATGTTGGTACTACTAATTTGGGCATTTTGTGCCCAATGTTGGTACTGAACTGAAACTAGAGGAAAAGGGTGTATCCTAAATATTAGTTTTTCTGCATTTTAAGTACTAAAAATAAGGTAAATACGCGTTCAATAAATAAATTAAACTTTTATTTTGTGTTATTTTTATATTTCCTTTAAAACGTTCATTAAATTATCTACGACTTCTCAAAAAAATCACAGGTTGTTAATATTTAAATCTAAATAAAATAACTTACAATCAAAAACATGTGGTATCTGTACGAACGAAAACAAAAAGATATTAATATGCATTATTATTAAGTTTGGATGGTTTGATCTGGGTACAAAAAAACCTATGGGTTCACTATGGTCCTGAAACCATAAATTTGTTCGTACCCATTTAACATTTTTATATTTTATTGACACACACAACACTACATTTCACAATATCGACTTTTTAATCTCCACATAGCAATGCAAAGTCTCAAGTGTAGGCTAAATAAAAAAAAATCTTTATCTCATCTTAAATTCTAGCTAAAATCAATAAACTATCACGATCACACAACATATCACAATCTACTTATCAAAAATGGCATAGTCATTCAATAAAATCCAGTAAAATCTAATAAATATAGTTACCATGTCAAAAAATTACATATAAAAACACAATATTTCATCTAATATAGGAATTGTTAAAACCATTCGAATTCGGTTTGAAATATTATCTACATGGCATATCTTAGCCCTAAAAAACTCAATCTACGTGTGCCTACTGCTTACCAAAAACTGAAGACAATAGTGAAAATCCCAGTAAAAAAGACGAAAAAAAGTTTGTTCAGAAATACTATAATATCACCTAAATCATAAAAGTGAAGATTATTATCTTCATTCAGGCGTCGGGATTTTGAAAAGGGCCAAATTATGAAGGTGGAAAAACCACTTGTGAGAAACGATCAAAATGTATTGTCTAAACATTGAGTTTTCTCGAATTTACTTCTGTTGGTTCTGCACCCCTGGTACTTTTGTTTATCGTTCTATAACCAAAATTCTAAATGACACATTCGTTCTGCGTTGCCAGTTTCAACTTTAAATAAACCCTGTACAATCCTAGTAAAAAATAATAGCTTTGGGCCAAAGTGCACCGACAAACAGGTGCAACGATTAAACATGAAAAAAGAGTACCGTTACACCAAAGATACTAACCTTAGGATACATACACCCAGGTTATACTAACCACTTCTTATTTGCTTTATTTCAAAAGTACGTTGTGTATATTAGCTGTTTCAACACATATTTAAAGCAGTTGATGACCGTGCTGTCGTGTTACATTTAGTAATGGCCATTATTCTACAATTCTGAACAAACAACGAGTCTTTTTAAAATTACTTTCGCGATCAAAACTCATATCTCAAACGGGTATATTTATATAAACTTTTTTTTTTATCCATTAATATTTTGTCGGTTTAAAAACATGTACCTAATAGTGCAATATACCCGTTCGAAATATAAATTATTAAACATATGAATCCAATAAAATAAATGCAAATATTTAAGTAACAAGTAGCACTTTCTACATTTGTGGGAAAAATCTATACTCTCATACATAATACTAACTTAAACTACTGGTACTACAAGGCTTAGGTTAAAGTTCACCTACACTGTAAGGGAGTTTAACTGTTTAACATGACTAATCAACCGATTATTTTAGGCCGATGGTTGACCCACTGTTGGTGAAGTTGGGTCTTATTCATTTAATAAGAACACCGGTTGACGAAATTAAAGCGGTTTTATGTTTCCGTAATCCAAATGTCAAAAACGAAAGCCTTATTTAATTACTGGCTAGACTTTAGTTTACCAAAATAAAGGATAATTGCCTTAAACATATTTATTGTAATCGATGGTTAAAGTAACCGTTTAAGTGTGGTGAACTTTGAACTTACAAACTACATTGAAAATCTATTCTCTCAAAGTCTTTTACATTTCTTTTCATTTGTACGAACAATTACTAAGAAAGCACGACGCAACAAGGAATGTTTTAATTAAAACTTAGTGGTGAAAACTTGCCGCTTTTCATCCGTCACGTGTCCGTTTGTAGCGGGCAGTGTCTTTATGTTCAGCGAGCTGTTTCTGATTCCGTATAAGAAGTAAATGAGGTATCCTGAAAGAAAAAAACTTAAAATGTACATAAAGTATCAAATGTCATTTGTCTATGCAAGAGAAAGTTAAAATCCCGTAATGTAGTCTGTCATGAGCAGAGATGGGCACTTACCCGGTAAAAATAATTTTTACCCATTCATTCCTATTTATACCCATTTATACCTGGTAAAAATGATTACATCTTTTTTTTTTACTTTTTTGACACTTATCTAATTATGGATCACGATTTTCATATTTTCATTAGTTTAGATCTTTCGAAGATGTCTAGTGGGGGTAGTCAGAGGTACGTCCAAACATTATATTTGGTACATGCCCACATTTTGCAGTAGTTAGCATTCCAAACGTGACAGGTTGTAAGCAGGGACTGAAAGCGGTAGAGGTTAACGGTATTGGTACCGCAAAAATATAACGGTACCGTTATTCGATAGCGGTTGGGCCATACCGAAATTATACCGGTATGGAATAACGGTATCGAAAAAATCTTGAGTGTCGTTCGTCGGCTATGAGAGAAGGGAGGAGGGGGGGGGGAGGGCGCGTGAGGGGCAAAACTCAGAGCGAGTTCGTTTGTTGTGAACGCACACACACGTCTTTGTCAATCGAGCGACACACAGGTTAATAAAACTTTGTTTGTTCTGTTCTGTTGCGCACGCGTTCACGCACAGTAGGTAGGTACCTACCTACCTTTAACTATAGATTTTGACACGGGTCTTTATCACGTAATTAAGTAGGTACCTACCTTTAATTTATTTTCCCGACTATGACGTCTGCTCGCGACCATGGCTATTGTAATTATTTGTAGGTAAGTAACATAATCGAAATGTCGTGAAAATAAATTACCGGCAGGTAGGTATTTACATAATAAATACACATAACTTCTCTTTTATTTCTTTATGATAAAATTTAAATTAAAGTAGGTGGCGATTCTATTGTGCCCATAAAAAAATTTCGGAATCCTAAAACACCATCGCTCTTATTCCTTTACGTTAAAGTCTAAATTTGCGTAACCTCAGGATGACAGTTTTAAAACGTAGGCTAGTTTTAAGTAATTTAACTATTTTTTTACGTAAATCTAGTCAATAAAAGTAAAGTGAAATTTTGATTTTCTTATTTATTTCGTTCATCAGAAATAAACGAAAAAAAATAATTCCAAATTTAAAATTTTGAGATTACTCAAATTTAGACTTTATTGTAAAGGAATAAGAGCGAAATTGTTTTAATTGTTTATTTTTTTGGAAATTCTAATTGTAGAACGTTGCCAACAGAACAATTAATTACTGATTAGCGTATTAGATTATGACCTGTATTTAAATATAGGACAATTTTTATCTATACCCGGTCATAGTCTATCTATAAACCAAATTTCAACCAAATCTGTCTGTTTAGTAGTTGAAGTAGTTGTAGGATGGATGTTTGTTACAGTGCAGTCGGCGGATCTAGGCACTGGTGATGTTAGCCGTTTGGATGCGCGGCAGACAATTTTCGACTTTATACAGTGACATAATAACCATTTGTGCGTTTCTACGGCTAACTTCACGAGTGCCTAGATCCGCCGACTGCACAGTAACAAACATCCATCCATCTACACAAACTTTCGCATTTATAATATTAGTAGGAAATATAAAATAAGTAATAAAGATAACATTAATACATGTTTAAAATTTGCATAGTTTTTTTATTTTTAATCAATTTTGTTGTACATCTAGTGTTTAAAAGGTGGATAAGTTACTTGGATTTCTTCGCCCATTTTATGTTGCCCTTTTACTGCGTCAACAATCTTTAAGATATGCCTATACGCCATGTTTCGCATACATGGACGTACAAATTGTAGCTCATCCAAGAGCATGTGACAGAAATGATAACTTCCCTTATCAATTTTATTTTCTCTGACACAATCATCGCATTCGAAAACACATTCAGTTCCTGGTTTCTCTTTTTCTTTTTTCGGCGACGGCATACAGTTCTTCAAATGTAAATCAGATTCATATACAGGGGACACTGGGGCTGATGGCGATCCTTCATCAGATGAATTAGAAACTCGTCTATGATCTGCTTTTTTGCGTTTGCTAACTGTCGGCAAAATACTCTGCGACATTCCAACATCCAAGCCGCAAAAAACATCTGATGACAGACGTCTTTTTCTACCTAAAAAAAGGTTATACACATTGAGAAGAAATAAATAAAACCCACATACCATTTCCCACAAATTAATACAGTTTTCTGCCCGTCCATATATTTATTTATACTTATTTTGATGGAGTTAGTCATCTGTGGCAGTTATTATAATAACAAATAGATTTATGTTAAACTAATAAATAAATAAATAAATAGATATATATTGTTGGACATTTTACACATCGCCATCTAGCCCTAAACTAAGCAAAGCTTGTACTATGGGAACTAGTTAACTGATAGAATACTTAGGTAAATAATTTTATACTTAAGTAGGTACATAAATAATTATGATAGATATAGTTAGGTACTAACACCCAGACACAGAACAAATATCTATGTTCATCACACAAATATTTGCCCCGGGTTGGGATTGAACGCACAACCTACAGCGCTGAAGAAATTTTAAGTTTCGGTTTAGGCTGTGTGTTGATAGATCAGTCAGTCAGTAGGTAAAGCAAAATTTTTATATATGTAGATAGGTAAGTAAAGACGATATAAACTTCGAAAAGTGAGGCATCTATTCCCAGTCTTACCCTTCACTACACACGCACAACAGTGAGGCATCTATTCCTAGTCTTACCCTTCACTACGCAACAGTGCATAGGTGGGTGGGTCAAACAAATATCTACCTATTATAAATTTTTAATTATAGGTAGGTATTAGGTAACCTATACTTACCTACCACATACCACATAATATTTATACTTTAATAGTAAGTAAAGTACATAGGTACTACCTACTCTATACGGCTTTCAATGCAGTTTAGGTGAAATAGGTAGGTAGGTATTCTCTAAAATTTATGAGAATTCCAATTTATATGTCCCACCTAAACTTCATTGAAAGCCATAACATGATAAACATAGTTTTTACGAAATAAGCCGGCTGACCCGGGTTGGTGGATCTTGGCATCTGTGAAGTGAGCTGTTTGGTTGCGCGGCAGACAATTTTCGACCTTATCATGGTTTTGTGTCACTGACACAAAACCATTTCTGCGTACACACAGCTAACTACACGAATGCCTAGACCCGCTGGCAGAACTGTAGGTAGGTACCTACCTACCTAGGTGGGTAGGTACCGAGGTAGGCAGGTACCTACATTCAATAGGTACAAAACATAGTGAGGCAGGTAAGGTCAGTAGGTACCTACCTACCTACGTGCCGTGTCACAGCAAGAATGGTTATGTGTCACTGGATAAGGTCAAAAATTGTCTGCCGCGCAACCAAACAGCTATCTTTACGTAGGTAGGTAGATACTTACCTAACTAAACTAAGATCCGCCGACAATACCTACTAGGTAGAGGTAGATACAGTACCTACTACGTAGGTAGGGAACAGACCTATCATCTAAGTAATGAAATTTTGAGTTCGATTTTGAATTTGCAGTTCGCTATAGGTATAGGTCGTATGTCGCATCACACACAACTGAAACTGACACAACACAACAAAACAAACGTAGTAAGTCGTTTGATGCACCGACCGCCGCCGCCGCCGCTCCCCGCCGCGCGGGGGAGTGAGAAAACCTATAATATTTGGGTAGAAATTGCGGTATCGTTATTCAACCTTTAGTATACCACTATGAATTTCGGTAGAAGCTTTTCGGTACCGTTATATTTTTAGGTATTGAAATATATGGAATACCGGAATTTATCGGTATGGCGTCATATCGATAAATAGAGGTATCTTAATTTTTCGGTTATTCGGTCCCTGGTTGTAAGCCCATCGCCGCTTATAAGAATACTAACTGGTTAATACTAATTAATTATGGTGTTTTCTTGTAATTTTTTAATTTGGATTATAATTATTCAGACTTTAGTAAATAAATAAGAGCGGTCGTTTTTAGGAATTTTAAGTTTAGCGTGGAGACAACAGAATCTCCACACATGTAATAAAATTAAACTTAATACAAATTCCATAAAATATTACCGAAATTATATCTATTTTGATTATTCATATTATGCATGGTTGTGTAGATTGTTTGTCCTGCCACTTTGACGTGTAATCTATAAAAAACCGGCCAAGTGCGAGTCAGACTCACGCACGAAGGGTTCCGTACTATTATCAAAACGGCAAAAAATCACGTTTGTTGTACGGAAGTCCCACTTAAATATTTATTTTATGCTGTTTTTAGAGAAATACATCATCTGTGAAAATTTCAACAGTCTAGCTATCACGGTTCATGAGATACAGCCCTGTGACAGACAGACGGAGAGAAAGACGGACAGACAGACGGACAGACAGACAGACAGACGGACAGACAGACGGATAGACAGTCGGACAGACAGTCGGACAGACAGACGGACAGGCAGACGGACAGACAGACCTGCAGACGGACAGACAGACCTGCAGACAGACAGACGGACAGACAGACAGACAGACGGACGGACAGATGGGCGATGGGCTTGCAACCTGTCACGTTTGGAATGCTAACTACTGCAAAATGTGGGCATGTACCAAATATAATGTTTGGACGTGCCTCTGACTACCCCCACTAGACATTTTCGAAAGATCTAAACTAATGAAAATATGAAAATCGTGATCCATAATTAGTTAAGTGTCAAAAAAGTAAAAAAAAAGATGCAATCATTTTTACCCGATATAAATTGGGTATAAATAGGAATGAATGGGTAAGAATGACGTCATTTTTACCCGATATAAATTGGGTATAAACAGGAATTAATGGGTAAGAATGATTGGGTATAAATAGGAATGAATGGGTAAGAATGACGTCATTCTTACCCATTCATTCCTATTTAATGAATGGGTAAGAATGACGTCATTCTTACCCATTCATTCCTATTTATACCCAATTTTACGTCAGAGTCAAAGAGCATATACATATAAGTCGTCAGAGTCAAAGGTCAGAGTCTCAGAGTAAGCTTAGACAACCTGCGCCACAGTCTTTCCTAACCTAAAATTGTGTTTTAAAGTTGCGTATCCAATAGTGTTTGTTTTATTTACTCATTCATTTCTTTGCAAATAAGATGGATTAATTGATGATTTGAGAGTAAGAAGAAATAGAAAAGGTTGAATCTATTAGTGAGGCGTGTAAAATTTATCAAAATTCGTAAGAATTCGTTTGAAGACTTTCAAGATGAAGAGATGAATACAGATTCAAGATGATGCAGTAAATTATCAAGCGGGAGGAGCCAGCCAACAATTTCACTTGCATGCAAACAAGTTGGTTTAGCACTTTTTTAAGCAAAGGGCTCAATGGATAAAAATGCCTTGGACTGGAACATATGTGATTGCTGGTTTTTATTAATTGTGTGGCTTCAGACAAATGATAGAAGCTATATTGCACACATATTAGAATCCCAAAAATTGCAGATGGTATTGGACAACACTGCATAAACAAGACAGGATACAGTTCAATAAATTTACAGGTAAGGTTTCAGTACCTACTACGTAAGCTTTGGTACATAATTATAATTTATTCAAACATAGGTTTCCTACCATAAAATTAAAGTCATATATATTTTATTGTTCCAGGTTGTGTCAGGTGCTAATTTGGAGATCATGAATACCTTTTGTGGCATAAATGTGCAAGGCAGCTCACATGACTCAAGAATATAATAATGAATGTTGTTTGAAACAACAATAAAATTATTTGAGCAATCAGAATTGAATGACAGACTTTTATATTATTTTCTTGTACTTCCATGTTATACCTAAGCACATTAATTTTAAATAAAAAACATCAGGCTTATGACATTTTCTTTATTTGTACACATTGTTTGGATCCAACCATAGAATTTTTTTTATAGAATTCAGAACTGTGAGTAGTGTGAGTAAGTATATGAAAATATCATCCTTCGCTTGTGCTCTTCATATTTTCTGTGGCTTATCAAGCTTCGAGCATGTTCATTCTGGTCCTGCAAATAACAAATAGATTAAAAATTAATATTTTAGGTAGTTTTAAAAACATAGTCAAAGTAAGTTAGTTTAACATAAGTTTAACTATTGAGATCATTTATATAACTCATTAAACCTGAAATAAGTGGTATACTTGTAACAAATATTTTAATTCGTAGGTACTAAGATAGATAGGTTAGGTAGGTACTTACTCAGTACTTAAAGAAAAACCTAGTTAAACTTACTTTTCGTGCACTTTCACGCACCATGCTTTGTTTTTTGTCCAGTTTGTATTTGTGTCCAATGATTTGATTTCAATTAATTATTGGAGGATACTCTCTCAGAACTATGCGAAATAATTGCTGAAACAAACAATTATATTGTAAATGATACCTACGGTAGCATTCATTATACTTACCATAACAGTCAAGCTGTAAAAGTGATAGATGATAACATTATTTACCTTTTCTTAATAAAGCGAATGCGTTTTCAGTTCATTTTGAAATTTAATTAATTTTTATCAAAGTTTTCATAGTTGTTTGTTTACTTTTATACCATAGGCAACTGTCATTCAAAACGTTGTTTGTCACTGTCCATATGTCATCATAAAGCATTGAGTTCACTCACCGACTCACTCTTTTTACTTTTAAATCAAGTGTGTTGCCATATAATCCCGGTGCAAGGAATGTATTGTTAGTCCAACACTTCGCCGAGTTTATTAATAACTATTTTACTCTGAAGTTATTACAACTTTAGGCTGGTATTAACAAGTCTTGCTGTAACCTCAGATGATCTTTGGATTAGTAAATTTTTATTAATAGCACCGTATGCGCTTATATCAAATACTACGTGTTTAAGTTATTTTTAGATTACTTATTATAGATTAAACCTCAAAGTACCGATATTAATAAAATATAAATAATAACCGATTTAAATTGGGTATAAATAGGAATGAATGGGTAAGAATGACGTCATTTTTACCCGATATAAATTGGATATAAATAGGAATGAATGGGTAAGAATGGTTGGGTATAAATAGGAATGAATGGGTAAGAATGACGTCATTCAGACGGACAGACGGACAGGCGGACAGACGGACAGAAAGACAGACGGACAAACGGACAGACAGATGGGCGATGGGCTTGCAACCTGTCACGTTTGGAATGCTAACTACTGCAAAATATGGGCATGTACCAAATATAATGTTTGGACGTGCCTCTGACTACCCCCACTAGACATCTTCGAAAGATCTAAACTAATGAAAATATGAAAATCGTGATCCATAATTAGTTAAGTGTCAAAAAAGTAAAAAAAAAAGATGTAAGTAATCATTTTTACCCGGTATAAATGGGTATAAATAGGAATGAATGGGTAAAAATGATTTTTACCGGGTAAGTGCCCATCTCTGGTCATGAGTAATTTATTTAAGCGACGATGGTTTGCAACCTGTCACGTACAGAATGATAACTACGAAAATGTGAACTTGTCATATTCAAACGTGCCCCTACCTATACTCGCAATTATGTTTATGTTATCTGTTGGGGATTAAAGTCACGCGTTTGCCTATTTTATAGAATAGAATAGAATGTATTTTTATGTAAGTACACCAAAAATTATAAATAAAATACTGTTAGCAGTTTTTTCCATCGGACACAGAATGGAGAATTGCCGCCTATAAAAGCCAGGCGCACACTTGGTTCGGGGGCAGTTGTTCGTTGGCGTTCGAGGCGTATACATCACTTAGGTTATCGTTGTCACAAGTCGTGACGCATAGCTTTATTTCTTGTCGAGAGTTATCAATGTTTTGCAGTGTAAATTCATGTAAAGTTATGATTGTGTCGTTTGTTCCATTTTGGTTGTTTTTAGTTGAATTACATAAATTCTGTTCAGTAAATTGAGTTTAGTTACAGTGTGTTTTCCTTTATCTTTAATCCATTTCTGATGTTTCTTATAATACATAAAAACAGGACACAAAACTATTAATAAAAAAAAACCGGCCAAGTGCGAGTCGGACTCGCGCACGAAGGGTTCCGTACCGTTATCTATAAAAGCGGCAAAAAAATCACGTTTGTTGTATGGGAGCCCCCCTTATATATTTATTTTATTCTGTTTTTAGTATTTGTTGTTATAGCAGCAACCAAAATACATAATCTGTGAAAATTTCAACTGTCTAGCTATCATGGTTCATGAGATACAGCCCTGTGACAGACAGACGGACAGACAGACAGACAGACGGACAGCGAAGTCTTAGTAATAGGGTTCCGATTTTACCCTTTGGGTACGGAACCCTAATTAATAGTTTTCTTCTAGGCAACCTTTGAATGGATAGCCAGTAAAGTCATAAGAAATATTTATTTTTCTTATAAATAATTTTGCTCTTATAAATATATGATGCTCACCGATGATTAGCCAGATGACAAACCGCACCCAGGTCTGGTAGTCCAGCTGCGCCATTAAATACACGTTCATGCACACGCTTAGATACGGCACTAAGGGCACTAGCGGCACCTAGAATACACAAGGTTACTGATGAAAAAACATACAAAAACTGCTAAAAATATTTAACTAAAAAAATGGTATACCCCTCTTTTTTAGGGAGGGGGTCACGATTGAGGCGAAACGAATACGAGACTTCAATGTTGTAATCCGTCAATTCGTTTGGGCTGTAGAGCGTGCCAAAGAAATGGGCACATACCTACTTATGGCGCTCCCAGTCGACGATTATTTTTGTTCGAAACGAAAAAAGAAATACTTCTGAACAAGCCACATCTCCTATTTTATAATGTATAGTATATGTGAATGTACCCATCTTTAATCACTCATCACACGATAAATAATCCTACCGACCGCTGCAACGACGACAAACACACGTCGGCGCGTGGTCCGCCTTAGCTTTTCGAATAAATTAATGATATAAATTATGTATAATTACTTATCAAAAATCTATTCTAATAGAAATCTAGATCTACATATTACCTATCTTTAACAATAAATCACAAGTTGATTTTAATAGAAGGTATATAAAATATTTCGATCATAAATTCTAAAACGTATCATTTTGAAATAATATCTTTATTGTGAAAAGTTTCTGCTATTATGTTTTCAGCTTAATAGAAATCCAGGTAGGAACCTGAAATAATATACTTATAAAAATAGGAGATGTGGCTTGTTCAGAAGTATTTCTTTTTTCGTTTCGAAAAAGAGCAATCGTCGACTGGGAGCCTCTTAACCTCGAAAAACATTACTCTCCTGGGGCAGTCGGGTAAAAACGTAAAAACTATTAAAATAAGAAGTTTGGGTGTTTGCCGACGTAAGTAGTATAAATATACCTACTTATGTGATAGATTCTAGCTTAAGGTTACCACGAGCTCATAAACAGTACCTACTTTTAAGTATCGCGAGTAGTATTTTAATGTCATATTAAGAGCTTATGGTACGCCTGTTCTATCTACGACAAGTACAATGAACGATGTCTGTACCTTGAAGGTAAGATCCTTGGTGCTGTTCCTCGGCTGGCGGAACAGCACGATCAGCAGCGCCAGCAACACGCCCAGCAAAGCGCCTACTGCTACTTGCACATCAAACTGCATCACTATACAAGTGGCTAATGCCACCACAACTGGAAGAAAATATTAAGTACATAAGCTTAGCGTTCAAGTTTCAAAGTATCTGGAAAATTATTCTGATTTCGGTAGATACGACACATACCTGGACCACAAAAAGAGACCATAAAATAAACAAAATAGCAAAGAATTAACTCACAGAAGATGACAATGGTACATTTGGCGATGGTGGCTGAGAGCCACGTGGGGTACTTCAGACCGAGCAGGTTGAACGTCTGGCGCGCTACAGTCGCAGGGGTCTCGGGGACCGGCTTCATGCCTCCGTTCAGGTTGAGGGGAGATTCGTCTTCATACCTAGAATAAAAAATATACAGGATGTAGCGCGCGGTGATCTGTCACCTGCCAGTTCATTTTTATTTGGACCACGCCCCATCGACGTCACATACCTTTCCTTAACGCGCCGTGATTTCAAGGCTACTAGCGCCATCTCGCGCCGGGCGAGTTACATTCGGCGGCCTGCGCGTAACCGCGACGCATGATCGGTGCGAGTACATTATTTGATTTGTTGTGTTTTACTGTTTTATGTTAATACGTGCTTTATTATTTTTAATATCTATCAGCATTCTCATTAACTTTCCAAACCCCGAGAAAGAGTCAGCTAGCCGAGCAAGTGTTACCTAAAAGCGAGGAAACTGATGCCTTATCAAGAGAATGCCTTATCTGTAAGAAGAAGACCTCGGCGTATTATCATGGACCAAATTGGTGACGTTGAAAATACGCCAGGCCAAGACTGCTCTAACTTGACGAGCATGCATGAGGAATGTGATGTGATGAGAGTGAAAGAAGCAAAATAAGTATGTCAGGATCGTGTCAAAGTGGAAAGCCGTGACCTCTGCTTACCAGTCTGGGAAACAGGCGTGATTTTATGTATGTTATGTATTAAGACGATTACTAAAGAACTGTAGGCACAAAAAGGAACATCTACCCCAGTGCCCCTAGTGAAATGAAAGTACAACTATAATGTACCTAAAAGACGTAGGTAAAAAAACACAAACAATAAACGAAAATAAAGTAAATGATATTAAACTTAACTAAATTTTATGATGATTCTAGGGTTAAATGAAATAACGCTTTTTAACTTGACTTCGAAATGTTTTTACATCGATTAAAAACAAAAAAATGATTATAACCCGGCGAGAGTTGCGGGGTATGTTACTTATTGCCATTTAAACCAAGATGTGAATTTACCTGAGGATCAGCACGCTGGTGGCGACGATGGTGTAGGCCAGCAAGGTGCCGATGGACATCATGTCGATCAACTGGTTCAGGTTAAAGATGGCTGCCATTATGGCTGGAAACAAAATTAGATGGTAATAAGTCAAGATGAGCGTGCTAGCTTCTTACTAACATTAACTAACTTCCAAAATAAACAGTTGTCTTGCTAATCCAGGTTACGAACTATATATGTTCTAAGTTTGATCCATACGGGTTAATCCGTTGAACCACAAACATAAGTACAATCAACAAAAAAGTTTATTATGAAAAAAAGTTTAATACAGGTTCATTTTTACTTATTTCATCCCACTCCAGTAGTGGGATGAAATAAGTATAAAGGAACCTTGTAATGGTCTCTCCTTCTAACTATCTCTGTCCATCGAGGACTCCGAAAAAGGCATCGAAATCAAATAAACTAAAATAAAATAGAAAAAGCTCTTATTATTATGAGGATAAAGGTTATCACAAACCTGCTAAAAGTCCGCTCAAGAAGGTCGCTAAAAGAGGCGTCTTTGTCCTTTTACAGATGTTAGCTAGAGGTCTGAATAAAACACCATCTGATCCCATAGCGTACAAAACTCTCGGCAACGGAAACATGGCTCCGAGGAGACTGGTGCAGAGCGCGAAGATAGCTCCGATTGCGACTATCCACTTTATGATGGGCATGCCTTTGACGGTGAATACGTAGGGAAGAGGAGCTTCGGCATCCTGGAACATCATTAAAATATTGGTGGATATTTTCACACGCCATCTAGCTTTAAATTAAGCAAAGCTTGTATTTTAGGAACCAGATTAACTGATAGAATACATATAGGTATACTATTTTATTTATCTATATATATAATAAAACTGTAGAAGAGTTCAATTCTGTACATTGAATAAAAACTAAAAAAAATACTCCTAGGGGCCTTTATACATGTAACATAAGCAAAAAAAAAAATGAAATTTTTGTCTGTCTGTCTGTCTGTCTGTTGTCCGGCTTTCACGCAAAAACTACTGGACGGATTTTTATGAAACTTTTTTTGTTATGTAGCTATTAGTTCTCGGCAACTTAAAGGCTATAATTTATTTTGAAGATTGGAATACCAGATGTGAAACTATCTGTCTCCCAGCAAAGCGGGCACGAGTCAGCTAGTACATAATAATAAAACAAAGACAAAGAACAAATCTATATTACATCTATGTTCATTACACAAATGTTTATTCTGAGTGGGAATCGAACCCACAACCTACAACAGCGCAGAAGGCAGAGCGAGTATTACAGAGCTGTGAGGTCAAACAATAAATTATTTTTTCACTTAGGGCATCTGCACCTGTACACATGTAGAGGCAGATAGCCGTTACCGTTTGGCCCTGAGTGGGACCAAACGGTAATATTACTCTAGCTGTGAGGTCAAACAATAAATTTAACTTAAGGCATCTGCACATGTAGAGGCAGATAGCCGTTACCGTTTGGCCCTGAGTGGGACCAAACGGTAATATTACTCTAGCTGTGAGCTCAAACAATAAATTTAACTTAAGGCATATGCACATGTAGAGGCAGATAGCCGTTACCGTTTGGCCCTGAGTGGGATCAAACGGTAATATTACTCTAGCTGTGAGGTCAAACAATAAATTTAACTTAAGGCATCTGCACATGTAGAGGCAGATAGCCGTTACTCCAAAATCTAATTAGTAAGTCTGCCTGTGACCATGAATATTTGTAACATTCGAAACTACGGGAAAATTTTAAAGGTAACACACGTAACAAAGACCTGTATAAAAAAAGTGAAATTTGTGCTGGGACACATAGTAGAAGTGAAACCATCTCATCACGCGATATATCGTCTACCCCCTCCATGCGGCCGTAACGCTTATTCGTAACAGAAAAATCCCAATACCCCCCTAATCTATTTATATATAAATCAATGCCACTTTTCGTTGTAATTTTATAACTCAAGAACGGGCTCACCTATCCAAACCAAATGTTTAGGCTTTGTTCGGACTTTTTAGTAGATGGTTTATGTGAAGTTTGCACAAAATCGGTAGACTTTTTATCCAGGTACCACCCGTGCGAAGCCGGGGCGAGCAGCTAGTAATATATATAGAAGTTTCACTTCAAAAGTCATGACTTTTTCCATGTTTGTTTATTTAAATTCTATATTCAAGGACTACCGGAAGATAGATATAGGGATTTAAATGAATGTAACAGTCACCTTGCTTCAACCACAAAGGTCAATATCGACATACAGGAAATAAAGACACAAAAACATACTCACATACTAAGTAGTTTTGGGTAGGTAATAGTTGTTTGTATAACATCAAAAAAACAAAAGGATGTTTGGCTCGCTTCGTCAAATTCAATGAAAAATTGTAAACAAATTCACACATTTCACCAGTTTTGTATGCAAAGGCATTTACGACCATCGGAGACAATTTATTCTCGGAAAAGCATGAATACACAAATTTACATCGATCACGAGGTCTAAAAGGGGTAAACAGAGGTGCATCCAAACATTACATTTGGCACAGGCCCACGAACATTCAGGTATCAAAAATAATTGGCGCTTAAGAGTCATTTTCGAATAATAAATCTATCTAGAAAAGTTAGAAAAACCTAGTTAATATGTTTTAAAATCAAAGCTGTACCTTTTGCAAATATTGTCAAAAACAAGATCGTTATGACCAATAAAATGTAAACACTTACGGTGCTATTAATAAAAATTTACTTATCCAAAGATCATCTGAGGTTACACCAAGACTTGTTAATACCAGCTTAATGTAAGCAACTCCATTTCTAATCCTTGTTTATTAATATTGAATTCGACTAGTCCAAACGTAAGCGTTGGACTAAATTTAATCCTGCGCTAGTCTACGTTTATTAATAAGACGGTTAAAGTTAAGCTCACCTGTAGATAATATGGCAGCATCATCGTCAGCACCGTAGCGATCGTGAAATATGATACAAAGATCACAACCAGAGACAGCACGATAGACAGCGGTATATCCCTCTTCGGGTTCTTGGCTTCCTCTCCTGTGGTGGCCACGCAGTCGAAGCCGACGAAGCCGAAGAAGCATTTTGCTGCTCCGGCCATGACTCCAGCCATGCCCCACGGCATAAAACCGCCTGCGCCCGCCTTGTCCTGATACTCTTCAGGAATGTCTTTCAGCTCTATATACCAGTTGGCTGGGTCACCTGTAAAAGGACATTATTGATCAGCCTATCTATACATACTAATATTATAAATGTTAAAGTAACTCTGTCTGTGACGTTATCACGACCAAACTGGCCCGATTGTAATGAAATTTCATAAAGAGATAATTTAAAGTCTTGGGACGAACGTAGGTTTTTTCCAATATTTTATTTACATTTTTATGTTACGATAAAGTCGTCGTTACGATAAAGATTTCTTGAATCTACGCGGACGAAGTCGCGGGTAGATAACTGTTGAATATTTACTTTTTATAGGTATTGGCTTCATCTATCATAAATTAGGTCTAGCAATATTATGGCCCTTGTTGGCATGTTCTGCAAATGTGTGATAAGGTCCCTCATAGTTTTTGATACGACACAGATAATCCTAATGTGGGGTTAGGACTCTTCTTCAAGTCCTTATCCCACTTCATGTGAGGTCGGCACAACATGTAGAAAAACATGTTGCAAAAGGATTTGGCTTATGTTTTACAACCGGCCGCCTGCCTCAACCCTCTTTGGGAATGTGGGGTAAGGACTACGAATAGGTACCTATGTTATTTGATACCTTTCAAATTGTGAAAGAACTTTTCAAATAGTGCCATGGTTCCGTAGATTATCTACAAACTCTCAAATAAGCACTCTCTCGTTATAATATAACTAGATTAGTTAGGTAGATTATATCAATGTAAAAATAGATAGGTACATAGGTGTACATTATATTTAAGGTAAATATTATGGTATGTAAAGCAACATCATGTTTCCTTTGAATGTACTTGTAAATGAGTTGGTACCTAACTACCTCACGACACGACACGTGGCCAGCATGTGATAACATAAAAGTATACATGCATGTGATGCATGTATACAGGATGTATTAAGAGCATTCCCGAAAATGGAAATTGGATGTTTAATAAAATTCAAAAAGAAAAATAGTGGCAAATATGTCAACTTCATTATTTGTTTTTTTTATAATGCGGAAGGGGGGAGTTATTTTGTAAGAACTATGTTTATCATGATATGGTTTTTAATGCCATTATTATGGCTTTGAATGCAGTTTAGGCACATAGATTCTATAATACTTACTATGAAATTGGTATTCTTCAAATTATGGATGATTTTTACGAAATAAGCAGGCAACCAGTCTAATAGAAACTTTATTTTTTACTTTGTATGCTAACAGGCAATGAAGGAATAATGACCGCTAATTAACTGTAATTAGCGGTCTTTATTTCTTTATTGCCTGTTAGCATTGCCATTATCATAATAATAATATAATAATAATAATAATAGCGAATCGATACAAAAACAGTCAAAAGTTAAACATTCTTCTAGATTAAGTAATTTGGTTTTACTAGGGGCATTGGCAGAGGTAGATGTGTTTCTTCAGTTTTCGGGAGTCGTCATAACACACCCTATATAAACTTATGTCTATAGATACAAAAGATTTTCAATGCTTGGATAGCTAATGTTCTTAAGGGTGACAAATCAACATCGAGCTATGCTGCGCTGTACTGCGCTGTGCTATGTTTAGTCAACTCGCTCGTCTAATATTTTAATGCTGTGCTGCGCTGTGTGAGGCTACGCTCTGTTTAAAAACGCAGCAGTCTCGAGCGAGGCGCGCTACCCGCCGTGCTGAGCCGCGCTGTGCCGAACTGTGCTATGTTTTTTATGGAGCTCTGCCATGCTGCGCTGTGTCGATCTATGCTAGGTTTGGAGCACGCTGCGTGCCCCTCCATCGCCTTCAGACGTCTCTCTCACTCTCGTACTCCCATCTCGCTCGCACTTGCGTATGCGCGCACAAAGAAACAAGAACGAACGAGTAGATTGTTAAAAAAACGTAGCTTAAGAAACACAGCGCAGTACAGCGCAGCATCGTTTAATTGTTAAAAAAACGTAGCTTAATTAAGAAACACAGCACAGCACAGCGCAGTACAGCGCAGCATAGCTCGATGTTGATTTGTCACCCTAAGGGTGACAAATCAACATCGAGCTATGCTGCGCTGTACTGCGCTGTGTTTCTTAAGCTACGTTTTTTTAACAATTAAACGATGCTGCGCTGTACTGCGCTGTGCTGTGCTGTGTTTCTTAAGCTACGTTTTTTTAACAATCTACTCGTTCGTTCTTGTTTCTTTGTGCGCGCATACGCAAGTGCGAGCGAGATGGGAGTACGAGAGTGAGAGAGACGTCTGAAGGCGATGGAGGGGCACGCAGCGTGCTCCAAACCTAGCATAGCTCGACACAGCGCAGCATGGCAGAGCTCCATAAAAAACATAGCACAGTTCGGCACAGCACGGCGGGTAGCGCGCCTCGCTCGAGACTGCTGCGCTTTTAAACAGAGCGTAGCCTCACACAGCGCAGCAGAGCATGGTTTGTTTGTATCCTCATTAAAATATTAGACGAGCGAGTTGACCAAACATAGTACAGCGCAGCATAGCTCGATGTTGATTTGTCACCCTAAGAGTTATGTTTATCACTCATTGTTGCTATTAGTCATTCATCGTGTTCATGTTTGCTGAAAGATTTTTAATGGTAAGGTAATGTTTTGCGAGCGTATGTATATGTATGCCCATTTGTTTGGCACGCTCTACAGCCTAAACGACTTGACGGATTTACAATATATGAGGTGTCGTTGGATTCGTCTCAATTGTGGGAGTGATATATATATTTATTTTATATAGTTATAGTTTTTTTTAAACATGGCGCCTCCCTCCCCAATAAAACAGAGTAAACATTTTTTTTTGTAATTTTTTTTGTTAGTATATTTTTATAATTTAGTCGCATAGTTGTCACTGCATCATTCAGTCACCTCTGCTTACAATACAAATTACTTTTTTTATTTAAAATACGATTTTTTATTATATTTTCCATGATAACCTTCATCGTATGACGAAGTTACTCTTTGTAGAAACATTATATTGCTTTACGAAATGAAAAATTAAATATAATCGCGACTGTAATCCCCAAGTGCTTACAGTAGACATCCTCTGAGATCTACAGGTACTTAGATGTAGAATAAATCCATTAGTATGACACGACAGAGATCTAAGACAACCTATACATACCTACTTGTAAATCACTACATAGTATAAAGCAAAGTCGCTTTCCGCTTCCCGCGTCTGTATGTATGTATGTATGTTTGGTTATATTATATCTTTAAAACTACACAACGGATTTTGATGCGGTTTTTTTTAATAGATAGAGTGATTCAGGAGGAAGGTTTATATGTATTAAACCCGTGCGAAGCCGGGGCGGGTCGCTAGTTATGTATAATATATCGAAAGGAGGTCATTCACTTCATCGGTGTAAACGTTGTACGTTGAAAATTCAATATTTTATCAACTAAAAAATGTTAAAATGTTAATTCGCTGGCAGTAACATCTTGTAGCTACTTCATGAATTAGCTATAGGGTACCGAAAACAGAAAGTTTAAAAAAAGTAAGTACATACCTATGTTACTAATAAATAAATAAATAAAATCTTTATTCATTAACTTAGAGCTAATATTAACATAACGGAATAGTATCTAATTATAAGTAACAATTTATACTATGCCTGAACTAGGATGAACCTGTATCTCAGGCGAAAAAAGGAAAAGGATATAAACTGCGCCTGCATGAAGCATATGAATAAGTACCTAGGTACTTAGTCAAATTAATTAACATAAAATCTTAAAACCTATATGATGTAAATATATAAATACTAATTAGGGATTTATGTTTTATATAAATAAGAAATGCAACATTTAGAAATTACTTTACAACAGTTAATAACTCCTCAGTTTCATCGTAAGATAAATTGTTTAGGGTAGCCTGTAGAGTTTTTTTACAATTTGTGTAATTCATTGCGTAGATGGATAATTTTCGATTGAGTCTGTTATATAAGTATGACCCTAAGAACATATAAAATCTGGATCGAAATCAATCCAAAAAATAAATTCTATACAGTTTTTTGGTAGTATCCATATACTATATTTTTCTTATTTTGTATCTCTACTAAATAATAAGCCCCCTTTGGGGTGCACTAAACCTTTGCCTTTACCTTTGCACATATCCTAAAAAACGACCTAAATCTACAGGTGTACGACTACCTAAGCATCATATTTCCACACTTACTGGAAAATGATGTTAATTCGAACCAAATTTCAACTTTGTTACGAGGAAAATTTTGAATGTCGCAACAAAATACGAAGGCCACAAATAAACCACATGAGCTAGGAGAAAATAGCTGTCGTGTCGTATAAGGAAATAAAAGAGGCGGCGCCGGCGCTGTAAAGAAACAGATGGAGAGAGCCAGAAAGCTGCATCAAACACACCGACAAGAGCACACCTCTCAGTTAGAAGAACAAAATACTTATAAGAAAATTTGTACTACTCACTCTTGACGGCGCCAGCGACGACGACCACGATGACAGTGATGAGGTTCAGAGCTGTGAACACATTGTTCAGCTTGGTTGACTCCCTCACACCCGCGCCCAGGAGTACTGGAAAAACAGTGACAGTGAAATAACTGGTGGATATTTTGTTCATTGATATATCAAACTAGCTTGCATGGTACCTGGATGAAAAGCCTATATGGTATTCCACAACATACATATAACAAAAAGTACTCTAAAATTAGTAAGCTATAAAATTTGTACAAAAATAAACAGAGATATTAAATAGGAAGGTAAATTACTTCTTGTTCCATCTGTGGTATATTCCAAGTTTCATCTCAATCCGTTTGGTCGTGGATTGAATGAAACACAAATATACAAACGTCCTCACAAACTTTCGCTGTAAAAAGTTGTAAAAGACGTGCCAAGATAAGAATTAAAATCAGTTTCAAGGTAGTGTTATTTGCATATCAATAGTAATGAATAATGTCTGCATAATGTTACACTACTGAGTTGATATCAGGAGGAAACTGAACTGAAAAAGTCAAGTAAACAAAATAGAAGAAGGCTTTAAGCAAACATGATCGAGCTGTAACCAGGGCTTCACAGATGATGTGGGAAAAGGACAAGTAGATGATGAAACTATACGGAACCTCCCACTCGGTCACCATGACTGTCCTCACAGGTCAGTTGGTATCTGCCTTCTGCGCTGTAGGTTATTGGTTATATTCCCACCCAGGGCAAACATTTGTGTAATGAACATAGATGATTGTTCTATATCTGGGGTTTATGTCTTTAGAAAACGTATTTACATAAAAAAAAAAACAGTTATAGCTAGTTGGCTCTATGTGAAATGTCCACCATTAAAAAACAAGCTTTGTATAAGGATTCTTACCAGTAATAAGCATCACGAGTGTAAACGCGAAGAAGTCAGGGTACTCCGCCATAAACGAAATATTCATCGGCGCCAGTTCCTTCATGGTTTTCGCCATTGTGTTGTTCGTCAGACTGTCGATATACAGCGCCATGCCTTTCGCCACACTGGCGGTTCCTATCACGTATTCGAGGATAAGGTTCCATCCGATGGTAAAGGCAATGAACTCTCCTACGCTGACGTAGCTGTAGACGTAAGCTGAGCCCGCCTTAGGGACTCGGGCTGCGAATTCAGCGTAGCAAAGCCCTGAGGAAAGAAGGTTTGTTTTAGAGTAGGTAAATAGAGTAGGTAGATTTTTTCCTGGTTAGCCTATACTGTCTCTCTTCTTGGCAAAGGGACCTCCGTCATTTTCCTCATCCACTTTTTCGGTCACGTGCCATCACTTACCGATCATGATGGAACTTATAGGTACAGGTCAGCACGCTAGCGCTTTTTTGGTGAAAGGTATTTATTTCAATAAAATCACAAAGATTTCTACCTACATTGTCATATCTCCAGGCTGACTGGAGCCTAGAGCGGCTTTTAGGCAAATATATTTGCGTCCACACAAACAATTCAACATGCAATGGGTTTCTCCACATAATTTGTTTGCGACGCGAGAACGAGTGACATTTACCAAGTCGTTGAATTATAAAAAATAACTATAATAGTAATAAAAATATCTAGAAATCTATAATCATCTAGCGGCAGATGTGTAAATCCGGTACTGGGTGTCCACTTCGGAAACCGAAAACTTGTAACATTCATTTCGTTGTTTAATTTAAATTATTGTATTGTTTTTAGTGATTTGTAAAAAGGGTTAAAACATCGATTGTAATTACGGTCGTTCCATTTTAAAATTCAAAGTCAAATTCAAAAACCATTTATTTCAATAAAATCACAAGGATCACTTTAGGCCTCTTAGGAGCTAGTTGAAGCTACGCCTGACCCTCGCGACCAAGCTTAGAAGAATCAGGCAACAAACACGGCTATATTTTTTTTAATGATCCCATCCTTAATGCTTGGTAGAGCTCCAGTGTGGTGCCGATCGGACAAGGTGAAGGCTCAAACAAGAATAATAATTAAAAGTGCTAATCAAGTAGGACGTACTATAATAAAAAAATGAACTAAAGAGCTTCAGCACAAATTCTAAAAGCAGCACACGCTACACTTGATGTACTGTTTTCGGTTTGCAAGTAGAACCTCTGGTTCCAGTGGCACCACCATTTGAACAAGGTGACCTCGTGCAACGACTTGGTTCGCGTGAAACAAATACGTTTTCATAGGTGATTTGATTTCTAGATATAAGTACGAAGGCTTAAGGGGCTCCCAGTCGCTGATTGCTCTTTTTCGAAACGAAAAAAGAAATACTTCTGAACAAGCCACATCTCCTATTTTTATAAGTATATTACTTCAGGTTCCTACCTAGATTTCTATTAAGCTGAAAACATAATAGCAGAAACTTTTCACGATAAAGATATTATTTCAAAATGATACGTTTTAGAATTTATGATCGAAATATTTTATATACCTACTATTAAAATCAACTTGTGATTTATTGTTAAAGATAGGTAATATGTAAATCTAGATTTCTATTAGAATAGATTTTTGAAAAGTAATTATACATAATTTATATCATTAATTTATTCGAAAAGCTAAGGCGGACCACGCGCCGACGTGTGTTTGTCGTCATTGCAGCGGTCGGTAGGATTATTTATCGAAGTGATTAAAGATTGGTACATCTTTATTCACATATACTATACATTATAAAATAGGAGATGTGGCTTGTTCACAAGTATTTATTTTTTCGTTTCGTACAAAAATAATCGTCGACTGGGAGCGCCTTAACGTGATGATCTCAAAGAGGTATTTACTCAACAAAGAATGTATTTATGTTTTCTTGCCGTGTTACTGGTTTCTTCTTGGTCGTCATTCATCAGGTCACGACCGTTGATGAAAAAACAACACATGTGGTGGTAAAAATAAATTAGGTAGCTACCTACCATACATTTTTAGTGAACACATTTTAGTATTCTACTGTTTACTGCCTTTTTTTAAATGCCACCTATATTAGGTACCAACACACTAAAACCAAACAAGACAATAGAAAAAGATAATTATCTATACTAAAGTTTTTTTCCAAAATGGCCATATTTATACCTAATATTATGCAGGTACCTAAAGTCAGCCGCACGCCACGCTGCAGAGTAATCAGTCATCATACCCCGTTTACACTCGCGTACGAGTGGCGAGACGAGGCGCGAGACGAGCCACGAGCCCTGAGTGTGAACAGACCTCGTCTCGCCACTCGCGGCGCTCGCGTCCTGAGCGGTTTACACTCGCGTTCAGCGACGAGACACGAGGCGAAGTACGAGGCGCGAGTGTAAACGGGGTATTAGAGTTTATGACGCATTGTTGAATTAAAATTAAAACATCATCAGTCATTTTAATAGTTTCTTAAGTTTATTGATGTACGCGCACGCATAGGATGTGCACGTGCCGTCAATTTTAGACCATATACAAATAATATGGTTCGCTATTTATAGATAGCGATGAGTGTTTTAGGTTTGCAAACTGCACCAGCTGTCCGGTGTCCAGTCCTTTGCAAGTGAAGGTGTTTATACCCTAAAGAGCTGATTCTGTGGGGTATCCTACATACGGCACTGATGCCGTATTAACCCCATAAGCAAATTAAGCAATTGCTTAGGCCTAACTTACTTACCAGCAAAAGCACTCGCTATAGCTGCGACCAAGAAGCTCAGGATCACAGCCGGACCCGCGACAGTCTTCGCCACAGCGCCAGCTAGTACATAGACACCCAGACCCAGGGTGCTGCCGATGCCTAGGGCCGTCAGGTCAGTAAGACCCAGGCAGCGGGCGAGAGGGGTTGAGGTGTCCTCGCTTTGGAGCTGTTTGCAGCGGCGAAACGTTGCGAATAGTCTAGCGCAGCCCATCTGTGGAAAACAATAAGGTTCATAGGCGTGATAGATCGCTCAAGGACCGGGATGAGTGGAGGACTGGGGGAGCTTTTGAAGATGTATGATGGCTTATATTTATCAAACGCTAAAAATGTGTGAAGTGTTGCACAGCGTGTACAGCGTGAAGTTAGCGCCCGAGCGCAGGGTTTATATCACACAGTGTTATAATTGTATTTTTATTTGTTGATTTGGAGATATGACTTGACAACCCACTAATTGTGTAAACAACTAGCATTTTTAGTCGCGTCTCACGTATTATGACGCGTTCACGTCATCTTTAGTCTACACAAGATAAGGTAAGGTTCAAGAATATGAACTTTCTTGAATAATTGTCCTGTCCGTCCTTGTAAATATTTCGTACGAAATATAGACACGACCAGCTTTTGCATTCTGCATGCCTAGAATATTCACCCGAGAAAACGATTTGTCTACGAAAGGGTAGATAAAAACTACATTTGGAGGTAGAACATAGCACCGTAGATATGAATATAAAACACCTTCATGTTCTATCAAAAATATCAGATCGGTGTCATTTTATAAGTCTTCCTACTGACTGGCTCCTTTTATTCTACTTGTTAGATTCACATTGGTGATAATTCTGTTGTCTAGACAAACTGACTATAATTTCATAAAATACTTTTTTTGCATATTTTACTAAGTTTTAGAACTCTTCCTGAGATTCTGCGAATATAGACTTTAACGTAAAAAATAAGAGCGATCGTATTTTACGAAATGCCACCATTGTGTGATGTTTAAACCTAAGGTCGTGCAACCTAATCTTTCCTACGTAAACCAACAAGTACCTAATCAAGTCAATCAGGTTCATCATATATGATAGAATTCATTTCAATCGATAAAGTGCTTCACGGTCTTGCATGCTGTGTTTCTTTTGTCAATGAACAACAATTTAACTTTAATTAAGTAGCATCATTGTTTATTTTGTTATTTGTTTTAACAGCTGGTTGTAAAGTGAAATAATATATGTATATAAATACGTAGACGTGATACATTAACTACTAATTAATGCTCCGAAATTCTGTTTTTGTCAAAGTTATTTCTTCAAAATGCAAATGAAAATTGAAGTGTATGTAGGTAATGGATAGTTGTTCCTTAAAACATCCCCACTATGTTTAAAGTCAAGGCAGGCTAGGCACGCATAAGGTCTGAAGAAATCAAGTACTTAGGTACATCAAACAGACGTTGTCCTGTCCAAATTTCGATAATCGCGTAGAGAAACGTTGCTATGACGACTGATGACAGTTTTTTTGCACACCAGCGCCATCTATACCAAAATCATCCCTTATCCGTTTTTAGGGTTCCGTACCCAAAGGGTAAAAACGGAACCCTATTACTAAGACTTCGCTGTCCGTCTGTCTGTCTGTCCGTCTGTCTGTCTGTCTGTCACAGGGCTGTATCTCATGAACCGTGATAGCTAGACAGTTGAAATTTTCACAGATTATGTATTTCTGTGGCTGCTCTAACAACAAATACTAAAAACAGAATAAAATAAATATTTAAGGGGGGCTCCCATACAACAAACATGATTTTTTTGTAGTTTTTATAGATAATGGTACGGAACCCTTCGTGCGCGAGTCCGACTCGCACTTGGCCGGTTTTTTTATTTATTTAATCATTTTGGGGATGTTTTTCGTATTATAGGTAATTATTATTATTAGTGTGTTATTAACGCTCTTAGAAAGTATAATAGCTGTAAACCGTGACCAAACAGCTATATTGTGACGTGACACACCATCGACCACACAGCTTAATAGACGCCTTATCGCTTCATTTCTTCAAACAAACAATTCGGTCAAAACGTTGAGGTGTGCGGGTCAGGGGTAGCGGTAAAAAATGCATTCTGATTGGCCAGTCCAATGTCACAGTCCGCCGCGAGGTGAGGCGACACAGGATTTATAGCCCACATGTGTTGTCTGACAGTGTTCGCCTTGCATGAGAAGTCTAGGCTGTGTGGTTGATGTGACACACGATATACCTTACATTTAGGTACCTACCTATCATTTAAATGGGTAAAGTACCTACAAGGACAAACTACCGATAACTTGCCTCATGCATGATGTATTTTGCCAATTTCAAACAGCAGTAGTTTTTAGTGTCATCCGAGTTTACAATAAAATATTTAAAGAGAGGAAAAGTCATTGAAATAATCATTGATCAACATTTTAGATTGATAACCATAATGACATATTTAAAAAAAGTTTTGACCTATGAAACATAATTATAAGGTCTTGTTGTTGTTTAAACTCAATCTAAAAATAATCTTAAATAAGTTCAACTAAGCATAACAAAATAACTTGTTTATAATCTATAGTTAATACAATTCTTTGTCGTTTTACCTTTAGACTTGATTGACCACAACTAAATATTTTCCGTTTTGTCTATTTATATATATGAATAATTAATAAATAAATATCGCCTGTTACAAAACCTTAACTTAACCTAAGAAATAGATAAATACTCTATTCATATTGTTTTAACTTAAAATCATCGTTTTAATCATTTTTAGGGTTCCGTACCCAATGGGTAAAAACGGGACCCTATTACTAAGACTTCGCTGTTCGTCTGTCCGTCTGTCTGTCACAGGGCTGTATCTCATAAACCGTAATAGCTAGACAGTTAAAATTTTCACAGATTATGTATTTCTGTTGCCACTATAACAACAAATACTAAAAACAGAATAAAATAAAGATTGAAGTGGGGCTCCCATACAACAAACGTGTTTTTGCCATTTTTTATAGACAGTACGGAACCCTTCGTGCGCGAGTCCAACTCGCACTTGGCCGGTTTTTTATTTAAAACGTTTTATAGCCATTTACTGCATGATTTACCCGACTTGTATCTAATTGAGGATAATTTCACGGTCAAAAACTTATAGGCTATGGACAGTCAACTTGAGAAACCACTTATGATACGAATCGCATATCAAAGGTACTTTTTAACATTGTAAGAGAATAAACTAGCACCTGAAGGTATTATCTGAGTACTAAGGAATCTGATAATGTAAGCAAGCACTTGGCGAATACGTAAGCGACTTAGAAGGGACGTCCTCAACTCAATAGAACAATAAACTTCAGGGGGTTTACTCTTGAAAACGATTAAATCCGAAGGTCGTGATATCGAACCCCGGCCGTGCAACAATGAATTTATCTATTCGAAAAACTTATATGCGCATTAGTACGTGCTCAAAACGGTGAAAAAAAAACAAGGTGAGGAAAACAGTGAGAATTCTTGTAAGCATCGCTGCTTGCAACCAGTCACGTATGGATTGCTAACTACTGCAAAATGTGGGCATGTGTCAAATGTAATATTTAACGTGCTGCTGACTACCCCTTTAAGAGGATTACTGTCGTGATCCTATTTTTTTAACAGTTTCACCCTCGTATTCAAAAACGACACTATGAGAACACGCACCCACAGTGGACGAAATCTTTTTTCATAAACATCACTTTATGTGTTGAGCGGCTTGAGCGGCACTATGGCGCACGCTACCGTGTGCCTTTAGAGCTCAACTTTGGCTAGAGGCACACGACAATGTGCCTGTAGTCACACTATGCAGTGTCGCACAACACATAAAGTGATGTTTATGAAAAAAGATTTCGTCCACTGTGGGTGCGTGTTCTCATAGTGTCGTTCTTGAATACGAGGGTAAAAGTGGAGGAGAATATTTTCTCGTAAACTGTCATTTGATGTCATCATGACAGATGACCCTGCCGTGACCGTCACGGCCGGCGCTTCGTGATTGATCTGTTAAGCCTGAACCACTATTGTCATGCTTGTGACGTATCCTCCTATTCATTTGACCCTTATTGATCTGGATACGTACAATCTATTTACAGTAAGAATGTAATGCGTAATTACTAAATACACAGAAACAGTTGAGCTATCTAAAGACCGTTGTAAATCTGGATTGATCCCACTAATACCTTTTATAGACAAGTGTAATCGTCTGCATCTTCGTTTGCTTGTCTTTTTAAAACAAACTTTAACATCCTTAATAAAGGGTGATTTTTAAGTTACAAAATTGTGAGATGTTTTAATCTAGGTCATAGTCTTTTTATACGAAAATTCATTGAAATTAGCGAGACTAAGTAACAAACGTAGTAGTGGTGAGACCAGCTTCGTGTTTAGCTTAGAAGACCGTGTTTTTAAATATGCTAACTACTGCAAAATGCTGGCTTGTGATTACCTCTTAGACATTTATAGGGTTCTGAGTCTGAGGTTCTTTTTATATTTCTAGAAAGATGTTTACAAGTGGACAAGATATTCAGCTTCTAAGAGTTGCGATGCGAAAGTGACAACGCTATACGACTCCGTAAGCAATATTGTTTCGATATTACTTTTGAGCTTGTAACGCCCCTGTTATTTTATAAAAGCTGTAGGTTATGCAACAACAACATTGTAACGTAACAAATCGAGTAGATGCTGCAATGATTGGTATATATAGAATGTTTGAATAACTTCATAATTGCCTTCTAAAACTAAGTTGTGAAAGGCGATTACACAATGTTGCGGTAGACAGGTACTTCACGACCCTGCATAGGTTCTTGAACAAACCTTTATGTGAACGTGCCCTTAGAGCCACTTACCCTCGTATTCAAGAACGACACTATGAGAACACGCACCCACAGTGGACGAAATCTTTTTTCATAAACATCACTTTATGTGTTGAGCGGTACTATGGCGCACGCTACCGTGTGCCTTTAGAGCTCAACTTTGGCTAGAGGCACACGACGATGTGCCTCTAGTCACACTATGCAGTGTCGCACAACACAAAAAGTGATTTTTATGAAAAAAGGTCCACTGTGGGTGCGTGTTCTCATAGTGTCGTTCTTGAATACGAGGGTTAGTCGCAGTAGAGTGGAGGTGTATAACACCAATCGATCGAACCACGCGTATGATACGTGCTGCTATTTTGACACGATTTTTATTCAAAATAATAATAGATATGAAATAAACGATTCAATTGGTTGGTTTTATCGCTTCTGCTTGAATGGATGATAGACTGAAGCATGCATATTAAATTGTATAAGAACAAAGTTATTGGATAATTAAAAGCAGCAGTTTTTAAAGCTGCTTAAAAATACGACTTTAAAAAAATTGTATTTGTAATTTATTTATTTAAGTAACCTAGGATTCACAGTTTTCTTATTGTAAACACTTAAACCAATTTGAATCTACATTATGTATTCCACTCGTTTTAAATTTTTACAAAGAGCGTTATAGGTATTAGAACTGTAGAATAGCCGATAAAAATAAAAGATGAAGAAAAAAATAAGAACAAAAAGTTACATAGGCAATTAGATATACTGTAGGTAAACAGGTAAAGAAAAAGAAAACGCATAAAGTTGTGTATGTATGTGTGTGTGTGTGTGTGTGTGTGAGCGTGTGTATGGATGTGTGTGTGTGAGCGTGTGTATGGATGTGTGTCTGTGTAGTGTTTAAGGAACTAGTGTGGTGTGTGAAATGTATGTAGTGTATGTAGTGTGGATAAAATGGAGCGAAAAGGGATAATTAAAAACTTCAAATTTGTCCTTACAAGCAGAAAGAAGATATAAATATAAACCACCACCAAAAATATAAAGAAGTATTGAAAACTTCTTATTGAAAAGATGAACACAGAAAACAGACAGGTGGCAGCACCTAGCAACAGGAAAAACCAGAAAAACAACCGCCCTAGACTTAGCCCTATATTTTTACGATCAACTTTGGCAAAAACTTACCACAATATTTTGAAATTATAAACACAGACACAAAATTACTTATCAGACGAGCGAGATGAAAAGTACAGACTCACGACGTGACTGGCTCTAAACAATGATAGTTACATTAAAATGCTCGTCATTTACACTGTTTGCTTCATATCTTTACGATCTTCGAGTAAATAGTGAGGACAGGGTGTCTCGGAATACGTAGCTTAGAAAGGGGTTTTTTTGTTATACGATACAAAGAGGAAATGCAGTTTTTAAGGAAAATATATGGTATAGATTCATTATTCGTATACCATAGGGATTGAATTCCGGGAATTCCTTGAAAAATTATGGGCTTTTTGACAAGATGTTGAAAACCATTGTAGATTATTCAGTAGTGACTAATGGAACCCATAAAAAAATATTATTTTCAATTCTGATAAGTATTGGCCCTAAAAATGTAAATTAAATATCGACAATTATAAAAAAAACTTTGGGTTGCTGACGATTCGGACACTTTGATGCAAATGGCGTCGCACTAGTTTCTGTGACGTTACATGCTTGTCAACAAATAAAAAAACGTCAAGTTTTTCAGACGATGATATATTGACAAGCATGTTACGTCATCGTTGATTCGACCAATCCTGACCATTTTGTGTCACGTGACTGGCGTTTAAGAATAGATAATTTTAATTATGGGTTTTTTAATAAATCATTGTTTATTTTCAAGTTATTTTACTCCATAACGCTTTATAAAGGCATATTTTACATAGATTGCTATCAACAACACTTTATTTTTCATACTGTCAAATAGCCTATTACTTTCTCCTAGTACACCCCTATACCCAACAAAAGGAATATATCCTCCAAATTACTAGTTTCTGTGACCAGTGGTTTAGGCCGTGCGTTAGTAGATCAGTAATTGAGTCAGTCAGCCAGTAACACAAGAGTTTTATATATTTAGATGGTTTATATAGCGTCAGATGGAACACTTTATTTTACGAGATGTAGTGCCGGGACAAGAAGTTTCATATTGAGTAGGATACTCCTTTACTATCCTCACAGTTTAGTTGGCAAGGAAAATAAGTTACAGGAAAAACATGAAATTAAATGAAATGAAATATAATCACGACTGTAATCCCCAGGTACGGTAGACATCCTCTCCAGGCGCTCAGATCCTAGAAGCTCTCGGGTTAGTCAGAACGCAAACATTACATTTGGCACAAACCCACATTTTGCACGTGACAGGTTGCAAACCCATCGCCGCATGAAAGGAATGACATGTTACTCGTAATACGTGAGCTAACCTAACAGTGGCGACCTTCGGATCGACAGTTTAGGTACCTTCCACTTATTTTACTGTAAGTATATTGAAATTATGAACAATTTTTTTTTGAATGACATACACAGCTTGATGCATACTTAGTAAAGGGTATTTAATCGTTATGGAGTTGCGCAACAGTGACTTCGAGTTCATGGTTAGACGGTTAACTGGTTAACTGATGAGTTGATGATGTCATTTCGTAAATCTGCCGAATAATCCTATAATATTATAAATGCGAAAATTTGTGAGTTTGTATGTATGTTTGTTCCTCAATCAGGCCTAAATGACAAAATTGGTATAGTTGAAATTTGCTGTAAATGTAGATATAATGCCCGAATAAATAATAGACTACTTTGAAAATTTAAAAACATCCCAAAAACGATAAAAAACGCAAAAGGGATGATTTCTGTATAGATGGCGCTGGTGTGCAACAAATCTGACATCACAGACTAAAAACATTCAGTCTTTTCTATTCGATTATTGAAATTTGACAGGACAACGTCTGTCACGGGTCGGCTAGTGCTTAATACCTTAGTATCTAACTAACGAAAAATGTTTTGAGTGTAATTTGTTTTATGAATTACTAATTTCTGCCAAGCACTCAATCGCAACGTCAAAAAGAAAAGGTCGTTGTGTTTCTCAAACAAAAGAAGCTACTGCACATTACATAAATTTAATCTTTTGAATTTAAATATTCAAAAAGTCATTTATGCGATTTTTTAGCGTGGTGTAACGTATTTCTGCGCAATATAAGCTGGCTTAGTGATAGTAAGTAAATATTTTTCATTTTAATACTTTGTAGTGTTCTACTTGTTTGTAATGTTAATTATACGGCTATTATATTATTTTTAACATTCCAGCGAGGTAACGCCGCCAGCCATTTGAACACACAATCTGCTATTTGACACGATTTTGAAAACCATTCTAGATTATTCAGTAGTGACTGTGGAACCCATAAAAAATATTATTTTCAATTCTGTTAAGTATTGGCCCTAAAAATGTAAATTAAATATCCCGCAAAAACGCTTCATATGAAAATGGCATCGCACTAGTTTCTGTGACGTTACATGCTTGTCAACAAATAAACAAACGTCAAGTTTTTAAAGGCAGGCGATGAATTATTGACAACATGTTACGTCATCGTCGATTCGACCAATCCTGACTGTTGTGTCACGTGACTGGCGTTTAAAAATAGATAATTTTAATTATGGGTTTTAATAAATAATTGTTTATTTTGAAGTTGTTTTACTTCATAACGCTTTATGAAGGCATAATTTACATAGATTACTATCAACAACACTTAATTTTTCATACTGTCAAATAGCCTATTATGTAAGTTCACATGACGATTGCACCTAATATTGTATTTGAGGGTACCTAAATAAAATGATTCCCATCATGATAATCTTTTCAAAATTCAAGTTTTGTTTAGATTTTTTTCTATGGGTCCATTTGGAGGTAGAACAAGCAGATTGCCATGCTGCTAAGCCCAACCATCACCTATAACAAAACACTATCTCGTTGGCACAACTAGAACGCGACCTACGATGTCCCTACTGCTTTGCTTCCCATCTGTAACACCAGTTGAAACTGGAACACAGCAATGCTTGGCTCCAGAAGAGGTAATTTGGTAGTACTATCTCGGACGAGCTCCTACACAACAAAAAGTTATCCTCTAAATAAAGTCTCTCTCTTTAAGTCGTTTACTAAAAGTATAAAAAAAGTTGCACCACGACTTCACTGCACTGTATAAATCAGAGAGCGTCAATACACACGAATTTCGCTCGTAAACAAGCCATTATCATTGTATGCAAAGGCTTTAAAGGCATTAGCGACGACAAGAACAACGACCGAGACGCATTTTGGGAATAAGTACGTTGTGTCTGCAAATTTGTTTACAGCGTGGAAAAATTATTTATCTCTACATGGGTAGGTAGTAGGTACGTTTTAAAATCGAATCTAAACTTGGGGTTCTACTCTTGAGAACGAGAGACAACCGTCACATAGTTTCAGACTATATTTTGAAAGATGGAATGAACGACATTCCACTCGACTCATCTTACATTCTACTACGACAGACGATGATTTCTAAAAGTGCGGTTTGGCCGAATATATTGGATCACTGTCACTGTCATCGATAATATCAAAATCGTTTTGCAGAGTAAGGGCCCTGAATACAAACCGAGATTAACCCGCGTGACATCTTAACGTTTGTTTCTAAGGTGCTTACGAAATTCAATTGTTTGAGGAAGTTTTAACTCGTTAGTTCGCTATGCAATTTGAGTGACCAAAGCTCATGTGAATGTGTATTGACTGGCAATTTTTTCCCACTACCTACGTCACAAGAAAAGTTGTACATTTCTGCCAGTAGGTATGCCAATAGAGGATGAAGGCACTAATGACTAAAGGGTATGAAGGTAAACAGAACGTCAACTTTGACGTTTCGTTTTGACAGTCGCTGACCAACTCCAAAGGTTTTTTTTACGAATCATCGTGTTTTCCGTAGTTTATCATTGGGTTGCGGGTTTTACAACAGACCACAGTATTGTCTGATGCATATCGTGGCGGGCGTACCTATGCTTTTTTAGGATTCCGTACCCAAAGGGTAAAAACGGGACCCTATTACTAAGACTTCGCTGTCCGTCTGTCTGTCACAGGGCTGTATCGCATGAACATTTTCTTAGATTATGTACAACATTTTCTTAGAGTATGTAACAAATACTAAAAACAAAATAAAATAAATATTTAAGGGGGGCTCCCATACAACAAACATGTTTTTTTTTTTTTGCAGTTTTTATAGATAATGGTACGGAACCCTTCGTGCGCGAGTCCGACTCGCACTTGGCCGGTTTTTATTTTGTGTTGTTTAGATTTTATGTAGGGTCATAGCTACAGAACAGAACGTCAACTTTGACGTTTCGTTTTGACTCAGAGCCGCTGACCAAGGTTTTTTACGAATCATCGTGTTTTCCGTAGTTTATCATTTACAACAGACCACAGTATTGTCTGATGCATATCGAGGCGTATGTTTTTTTTGTTGCTTATATATTATGTAGCGTCATAGCTACAGTCATAGGTATCTTTTTAACTGGTGATCAAATTTGAATGATTTTCTATTGTGTAGGGTACAGTCCCAAGTTGGTCCAATTTAAACTGTACCTATTTATGTAGGACTAATTAAATAAAAATAAAATAAATAGGATCAAGACTGTAATCTCCAAGTACGGTAGACATCCTCTCAGATCTCCAGGCGCTTAGATCTTAGGATCTAGGACTAATTAAAAGCGTAATTATCTACATAACATAATAATATATTATATATAAATATATTTTTTTATTTTGCTATGTATTAACAGGACCCATGTACTAATACTACTTACCCTATTCATAAGACCTTTACCTAGTACTTTGTATTATACATGATTCAAATAAATAAGTAAATAAATAATTCAGTGATGTGTCCACCTGTTATTGGAACTTTTTCTTTTTAAATTATGCCGTACCGTCGTCTGCCCCAAATTTTACGATAGCTATGTCATAACGTTTGCTGACGATATCTACCTACCTATGTTTTAACGTTTTTTTTTGGAAATGTCATTGCTAAAAAGTGTTGTAAAAGTTCATGCCTAACAAGGCATGAACCTAAAGTTTGATGCATTCGGGTATTCATTTTATAATAAAATAAAATATTGACATTTTTATTGTTTTCGCCTTCGCCTACAAACAAAAATCTCTTTAGGTATTCTCAGGGTCATCTTCAAAATTACGACCAAGGTGCACTTCTTTGACAATCATTTCGCGTTTAAAATTTATAAAAAAACATAAGTAGTTTTGTTGACTATAAGACCGATCAAATCAGAGTGTACCAGCGATTCGTGTTATAAATCCTAATCCTACTAACGTAATAGTTTACGAGGCGTTTAAGTAAGTATCATTTACAAATGTTCAGTAACGCAATTAAATGGTTTTTTTGAATTAACACAACTAATTTATTGAGGTAAAATTTATATTTTTGTTTGTAATGGTAATGGGTACTTTAAAAACTACTAAAACAATTTTAAAAATTCTTTTAACTATCAAAAGCTGCACAACTAGCTAATGGTATATCTATAAAAAATAAATAAAAAAAAACTGAACAATATTTATTATTGCAAGTTTACAAAAAGTTACAAAATGATTACAATTTTTTTTTGTGGACATTTCGCACAGCGCCATCTAGCCCCAAACTAAGCAAAGCTTGTACTATGGGAACCAGATAACTGATAGAATACTTATATACTTTTTTTTGTAAATACATACTTATTATACATATTTGCCCTGGGTGGGGATAGAACCCACAACCTACAGCGCAGAAGGCAGAGTTACTACCAACTGAGCTGTGCGGCCAGTCAAATTAAACACGATGTCGTACTTTGCACAACTATATGCCTACAGTGGTAACATTTAGTGTTTTCCTCACTAGGTCTAGCCTGTATCGATGGAGACCAAACTACTATAGGATAAAATAGATATCCCCACGCAATAATGTAATCTAAGGTATCAAAAAATTGCAATTGAACTAAACTGAGGGATAGATTTTGAATATAAATTTTAAGATTTTCAAAACTTTCGTGTGTTGTACTACACGTTATTACAACAACGGGAATTACTCACATTTTCATTGTCGGTGTCCTCATTGACAATTTATCATTTACGTGAGTAATTCCCGTTGCTGTAATAATGATTAGTTTTAAGAGTTTTTTCAAACATTATTACATCGGTCATCGCATCGCTTAGGGAAAATCTTCAGTCTTACCGACCTCGATTGCATACGATTGTGTACCTTGACTTCACCGCAACATAATAATATGCAATAGGTATAGGTAATTGCCACATAAGTAAGTGCCTTGGGCAATGGGCTATTTGACAAGATTTTGAAAACCATTCTAGATTATTCAGTGGTGACTGTGGAACCCATAAAAAATATTATTTTCAATTCTGTTAAGTATTGGCGATAAAAATGTAAATTATGTATTGACAATATAAATAACCCGCAGAAACGCTTCTTTATGCCAATGAATGCGCACTAGATTCTGTGACGTTACATGCTTGTCAACAAATACACAAACGTCAAGTTTTTTAAGGCAGGCGATGACATATTGACAATCATGTTACGTCATCTCGATTCGACCAATCCTGACCGTTTTGTGTCACGTGACTGGCGTTTAAAAATAGATAATTTTAATTGTGGGTTTTTAATAAATCATTGTTTTTTTTCAAGTTATTTTACTCCATAACGCTTTATGGAGGCATAATTTACATAGATTACTATCAACAACACTTTATTTTTCACATCACCTAAAAACCTTTTAATATTTTAAAGTTTGAGGAATATCTTTAAAAACAAAATTCTTAAATTTTATATAAGCACTAGCTGACCCGACAGACGTTAACCTGTCAAATTGTAATAATCCCACAGAAATAAGCACGTTTAGTTTTTCCCGAACTTTACGCCACCCTTATTACTCAGGGGTATAAAAATACACCACGACCTTATACTCAGACTTACTGAATATACACAAAAAGTGTCATAAGAATCGGTCGAGGCGTTTCGTAGGCGTTTACAAATACTGTGACACGAGAATTTTATGTATAAAAGATTTTAGATTGCAAAAAGGTGTTATATTAATTGAGATTATAAAACGTTTTCTTGGATTGGAGTATTAGCAGTGACTATCTAAAACTTAATTGTTAGTATTCAGACAAAAGAAATCATAAAAGATCTAAATTATTACAACAGTTTCTTATTTTAAACGTTTTTATGAGATGTGGTCAGTTTCTTCATGGTTTAACCCTATCATTAGGTAAAAGTATTTCATATTTTCCAGAACTTCACGCCACCCTTATATAACCCTATAACTCAGGGGTATAAAAAATATCCTACGACCAACCGAATATACACAAAAAGTTCATAAAAATAGGTCAAGCAAATCAAGCAAATGAAGTCAAATTGTAAAATTTGCCCAAAACTAAAAGTGCTTTTTTCTATGGGATTATTGTAATTTGACAGGACAACTTCTGTCGGGACAGCTAGTGCACCTTTTATAATCGTTGAACTAGTAAATAATTCATATAAAATTATGTATGTAAGGCAATTATTATGTAAGAATGTTCGTGTCTGCCGACATAATAAAATGCGGGTGATTTGAAACAACACGCAGAAAATCAAGACGCAAGGAGACGTGAGCGAGGAAAACACTGATGCGAAAACAGCGAGGAAACGAGACAAATGTTTGCACAGTACAGGGAATCCTAATATGTCAATGTGTTAAACCTTATTTATATAGCACTAGCGACCCGCCCCGGCTTCGAACGGGTAGCATGTTATTATACTTATAAACCTTCCTCCTGAATCACTCTATCTATTAAAAAAAACCGCATCAGAATCCGTTGTGTAGTTTTAAAGATATAAGCAAACATACATACATACGCGGGAAGCGGAAAGCGACTTTGCTTTATACTATGTAGTGAAGATGTGCAAGCAAGTATGATAAAGTAAAACCGGCCAAGTGCGAGTCGGACTCACGCACGAAGGGTTCCGTACTATTATCTATAAAAACGAAAAAAAAACACGATTATTATATGGGAGCCTCACTTAAATATTTATTTCATTCTGTTTTTAGTATTTGTTGTTACAGCGGCAACAGAAATACATTATCTGTTAAAATTTCAACTGTCTAGCTGTCACGGTTCATGAGAAACAGCCTCGCTCGTGACAGACAGACGGACAGCGAAGTCTTAGTAAAAGGGTCCCGTTTTTACCCTTTGAGTACAGAACCCTAAAAACAATAGATGAACCTTATGACTGTTGAGTTTTGATATTAAGCCGGCTTAAAAATCTCTATCCTACTCCCCTCCCTTGAGGTTGTACGAGCTAGCGTATATGACTACAGGAAATAATGGCATAATATGCCAACGGCCCAGATCTGCGGAAGTGTTGCCCAAATATGGTGACGAATTCTGCAGGCGTAGTGAAAGTGCCTTGTCACTGCCATCTACCGAGCATCAGTAATCTTATCACATTTCATAATGTGTTGCATCGATTGGAAACTATAGGAAGACTATCTAATAGTGACAATAATGGACATACCCCAGTTGTTGTAATTATTGTAATTGTTCTATAGACGGCGCAGAGGAGGCTTTTGTTAAATTTTATTCTTATCTTATCTTTATTGTCTGTACCTATTTTGTGGTGGAAATTAAAATTTGTTCTATTCTATTCAATCTTATTATCCTAAACCTAATAATATTATAAATGTGAAAGTTTGTGAGTTTGTATGTATGTTTGTTCCTCAAGCAGGCCAGACAAAACGGATTAAGCTAAAAAAAATCCCCAAAATTTAAAAAAAAACGTAAAAGGAATGATTTTGGTTATGATGGCGCTGGTGTGCAACAAATCTGACATCATCGACTAAAAACATTCAGTCTTCTATTCGATTATTTAAATTTGAAAGGACAACGTCCGTCTCGGGTCGGTTAGTAATAAATAAATGGGAGTGAATAATAATTAATAAAATAACCTACCTACTTATAATATTAGTGAAATACAAATAAAATAAAAATTACAAAAAAACTAGCCAAGTGCAAGTCGGACTCGCGCACGAAGGGTTCCGTACATTATCTATAAAAATCGGCAAAAAATCACGCTTGTTGTATGGGAACCAAACTTAAATATTTATTTTATTCTGTTTTTAGTATTTGTTTTTGTCTAGCTATTATGGTTCATGAGATACAGCCTTGTGACAGACGGACAGATGGACAGCGGAGTCTTAGTAATAGGGTACCGTTTTTACCCTTTGGGTACGGAACCCTAAAATGTATCATTTAAACTATTTTAGGGCATATTACAAGTTTCATCTAAGATCCGTTTCGTAGTACATCCTCACTAACTTTCAGATTTGTAATATTAGTAGGATTCATTTTTTTATGAAACGAGTACCAGTCATGGTCACGAGTCTTATGTTTATCACACAATTGCTTGTGCTGGGAATCGAACCCACAAGCTACAGCGCAGAAGGCAAAGCTATACTGAGCTGTGCAAGTTTAGTGCAAATTATAGTTCAGATTTGCGACTTCCAACAATAATAAATACAGATTTATTAATGTCCAGTCCATTCAACTCGTCAATCATCTTTTTAATAGGTGTTTATATTGAAACGGCTCTTTATTTTACTGTCTCCTTAGAAAGTAGTTATGCAAATTTACATATTTTGCACAAAACATAAAACATACCAAGCACTAGTGACTATCGCTCAGTGGGGCTATTTTGTAAAAACATGATATTCATACTTACCAATATCTATTGGGACTGAATCCAATATTTATTGATTCTGAATGCCATAACACCTACGCTTCCAATAAAATACTTACGCATAAGCGTAGGTATAGGTGCATAAACAGTGAATAGTTACTATGAAAAGTGTAAAGATTAGGTATTCTCAAACATTAGGTATTGCATTCTACATCATAACATGATAATCGTTAGTTATTAGAACAATTTGTTTTGAACTGTTGTCTGGTTATTGCGGCAAATACATTAATGGCAAATAACTATGGTTATTTCCTTTATAAAAATAAAAACTTATAAATAGTTGGACATTTCCCACACCGCTATCTGACCTTAAACTAAGCAAAACTTGTACTACCTATATCTTATTCTTGACTTCTATCTTCTAAATAGCTTTACTACTATCGAGAGTAAACCTTCAAATTAAGTTAGTATAACCATCAAGTATACATAAATAGTAATTGTATAAGTACCTACATAAAAAGATTATCTAACGACCTATAAAATTGAACAATGGAAACATTATAACAAATGATAGATTATAAGTCATGCAGTGTTTGAAAAATACATACGAGTACATACACTATCTAGTCAACCGACTCTTCAATCTATATATATAAAAATCAATTGCTGTTCGTTAGTCTCGCTAAAACTCGAGAACGGCTGAACGGATTTGTCTTATCTTGGTCTTGAAATGTTCGTGGAGGTCTAGGGAAGGTTTAAAAGGTGAGAAAAATTAGAATAATTGCCGGGAAAACCCTAAAAACAGCCCTTTTCTTTTTCCCATACAAAAGTTTTCTAACTAAAACGAAGAGTCAATTTGAGCTTTATTAGGTTTGATAATACGGTAACGGGAACGGGAACTTAAGACAACATTTGTTAATTCTAAAGCGATACGAAAGTTCGTCAGTCGTCAACTTGTAGATTATAGATACCTACATACTCGTATATAATGACTGGCCTCACAGCTCAGTTGGTAATAACTCTGCCTTCTGTGCTGTAGGTTGTGGGTTCAATTCCCACCCAGGGCAAACACTTGTGTGATGAACATAGATGTTTGTTCTGTGTCTGGGTGTTACTATGTATAATAAGTATGTATTTAAAAAAAATGTATATAATTATTCTATCAGTTATCTGGTTCCCATAGTACAAGCTTTGCTTAGTTTGGGGCTGGATGGCGTTGTGTGTAAAGTCCGCCAATATTTATTATTATTATTTTTGTTTATGATTTACATCAACTCGGCTCCAGAGAACCGGAAATTTACTGAAGAGCACGGGCCTAAGCCAAGTGCACCTCAGTGTTTTGAACATCTGTAATAGATGGAGGCATTTCAGATGGCAAATCAGTTTGCAGAAACTTCCTAACAATTCTACTATTATTATTATAATAGTTTAATTGTCGTCACAAATTATAAAATCCTAATGGGATGTCCCTACATAAAGAGGAAAACCGAATGTGTGACGGTGGAGTCAAATTATTTGTGAATTTACAGTAGAAAATATCTACCACGTCAAAATTTAAGAAGATCTGAAATGTCATGAGAAGGGAAGAAAGTTATGTAACGAGAAGAATTTTAGGATGAAGGTGGATGGATGATGAAGTGAGGTAGGCCAAAGAACAGATGGATGGACTATGTGAAATATGACAGGTCAAGTCAGAGAGGAGTGATGAGATGACGGCTGACTGGAAATGGAAGAAAAATACATATTGTGCCGACCCCATTTAAGTGGGATAAGGGTAGAAAGATGATGATGATTAATTATGAACTAAATTTACAACTAGAGGTGTCATTGTAGGAGGTAGATAAGATTTATTAATTAAAAACTATGATAGATTATTTTAAATGTCAATTGTTATGAAATTCCTACTTCGGAAGCATACAATGAATAATAATACTCGTACGTGCGATTATAGCTATCAGAGGTTAGTAATAGAAATAGTACGAGTAAGTGAAAATATAATTAGGTAAATACTCGTAAGGTCAAATGTACGAGTATCTAAATTTATATTAATATATAACGCATTCATAGCATTTTAAGGAATAGTTTAAAAATGTTTTTTTTATTTTTTTAGTTGATTGTGACGCGGACAGCTATTTATAATAGTAGGTAGATTTTTTATAAAACCTAGCCCTCAAAAAAGGTTGTGGTCACAGTCACGAATTGCTAAATCTTTATTGTGACGTCACAAGCCTATTAGGGTTGTGGGCATGCCCATAATGCCCAAAACGGTGGATCCGCGCTTGCCCGAGGATTATGATATTGTCTACGAAAGAAAGAAAGAAGAAAGAAAGAAGTTTAGAAATTACTTTTTTCATTTTTTCATCTCAATAAGTTTTCTGTTGAAAAATATTTTTCAAGGACAATCTTTTGTAAAATTATTTAAACCATCGATCACCAGCGCGCTATCACCTGTCACATCATATAACATTGCCATCGGAACTTGACAAGTATGCAAAGTTTATACTCAATGGAAGTATTTACTAAGGAGTTTCATTGTAAGTGTCTGTTGAACAGCTCCTGACTCCATCATCTGAAATTTCAGCTCAATCGGTTGGGGATAACTGCTTCAAAATTGAGTTGCAAGATTTCACCTTAACAAACATAGTTACATACATACACACATAGCAAGTTAAAGCTTGTAAAACGTATATCGCTGTTTTTAACACAAAAAAATATGTTTTTGTCTGTAAAATAAACTTTTCTTGGGACATCAAGCTAGCCGTGTTGGGTTAGTAAAAAGAATTCCAGTAAAGGATGGTACGGCAGTGTTTGCTTCGCGCTCGACTTGGCGGGGGCACTGCCGTGCCCCCAAATGTGCAACACTCATTACGAAAGTAAACACACACAGCGCGTGGGCAGGAAGCAGCGCGATGTAGAAAAACATGGGCTTCCGCTCTTGCACTGTTTGTAAATCTAATCGCATTCTTATCAGCTGTTACTAAAAAGACGTAGAAAACTACGATATTGGCGGACTTTACACACAACACCATCTAGCCCCAAACTAAGCATAGCTTGTACTATGGGAACCAGATAACTGATAGAATACTTATTTCCTTTTTTTTGTAAATACATATATAATATACATAGTAACACCCAGACACAGAACAAACATGTTCATCACACAAATGTTTGCCCTGGGTGGGGATCGAACCCACAACCTACAGTGTAGAAGGCAGAGTTACTACCAACTAAGCTGTGAGGCCAGTCTACGATATCTAAACTGTTGTATTGACCAATTGGGAATTCTACTTTCAATACGAACGTCGTGGGTATGAAATCCGGCATCAATGGATTTTTCTATTCTTAAAATATATGCGAATTAACAATTAAAACGAAAAAAAACATTGTGAGGAAAAGGCGATTGGCTAGAGTTACGTTTATCTAACTACTGCAAAATGTGTGCCGAATGTTAGGTTTGGACGTGCTTTTGACTACTCCCTATAGAAATGTTTAAAGATCTATTAGCCTGGAGGTTTGATAGCTTGTCTACCATACTTGGTAATTACAGTCGTGATCTTATTCATTTGGTATCTGAACTGAACTATAAAATGTATGGTTTCCTAAAACTACTTCTGAGTTACATAGACCCTAACGTCACGCACGGGTACAGCTACGAGTAATTATAAATATAATTATGTAGGTACCAGGAAACATAATTTTTTGTAGGTACCTACTCATTTTTTTATAGGCTTAATTAAAATTCGCAAGCCATGATTTTGATAGCCTAAAGCGAGATAATTTTAGGGTTTCGTACCCAAAGGCTAAAAATGGGACCCTGTTACTAAGAATTCGCTGTCCATCTGTCTGTCACAAGGTTGTATCTCATGAACCGTGATAGACAGTTGAAATTTTCACGGATGATGTATTTCTGTTGCCGCTATAACAACAAATACTAAAACAGAATAAAATAAATCTTTAAGTGGGGCCCATACAACCAGTTGAGCTATCTAAATACCGTGTATCTAGATTAATTAAACTGACTGTTTAAGAAATTTTGGCAAACATAAAGAAAAAGGTCTTCGACATAGCAATACTTCCATGCTTAACTAGCGACGAGGAAAAACTAGCTATATGTCATAGGAAAATGGAAAGGAGTATTTTAGGATTCAAAATATCTGATAAAATTAGTAATATAACTATAAGGAAAAAAACAAAGGTAACGGACATAAAGAAACGGATAAGACAGCTAAAATGGAAGTGGGCCGGACATATCTGTAGACTAGAAAACTATAAGTGGACAAAGCGAGTGACAGAGTGGATTCCCCTAGAAAGAAAACGAAAGTAAGGAAGGCCAAAAAGGAGATGGAGGGACATTTTTGTACAACAATGCGGACCGGAATGGATGAGGAAGGCAAGAGAAAGGGATGAATGGAGGGACTTAGGGGAGGCCTACGCCGCCGAGGCGACTATTGTGGAGGAATAGTGACTAGTTTTAAGTTAGTTAAATTATGTTTAAAAAGATTGTGATTGGCAATAGAAATAAAGGCTTTTTTATGTTTATTTATTTTATTTTAAGAAATTTTGAGGGTGAGCGTGTATTGAGTATTCTTACGGAATGACTATTCTCCATAAGGGCCATCTCGTGGGTACACATTTCCCCTAGGTAGGTATTATGTAAGCCAATTGCATAATAATTCAAGATCGAAGTGTATTTTAATACAATTTAGCAACTCGAGAATCGCCAGAAAGTGACCATTGATACGACACGCACCTAACTAACGAGAAGTCGTGCGAATTGAGGTAACGCCACACCGAATCCATGCTACGTCAAATTGCTGGTAATACTACCTACTTATTAGTTACGTTACTTCAAATACGTTCACATATTTTGCTCAACGTATGTAGTATAGTTCGCGACCTGAGACAGTATTAATAATAATAATAATGAATGTTTTTTATTTGGAACAAAAACATATAAGACATTAAAAATGAAAACAGATCATGTCTGCAGTTGTAATAAAACTGTGTCGCAGATAGCAACGCCCTCCTCCGAATTTAAATTACAAAGTTCTTTAAAACTGTAAGTTTGGATATTATTAGGCTTAGGGCCTGCTTCACCAGCGATTACCAAAATTGGATACCGCGTAATAAAACCATGGTTTAATCAAACTAAATAGAATTTCAAGATTTTTTTTTGATGTGTAGCAATTTTGGCGGCGTTGTGGCTTTACTTTTAAACTATTTCAATTGTCTATGTAATTTATAGTTTCAATATTGGACCTTGAGTTATATTCTTATAACAAAAACGCCGCATTCTTAGTCTACAGTGTAGATAAAAAAATAAGCAGTTGTGTTTAATTATGACGGAATCACGAATTAGTTATGCAAGAAAATAATATTGAACCGGCATTGTATGTAGCTCTCTGTTTAGGTAGAAGTACTTAAGACGAGTAATAAATGTTTTTGATGAATGCAGAATCGTTTTTTCTCAATAACCGCAAAACATACAATTTTATTTTTTATGACAAAGATAACTTAGGGATTTAATCTAGATAAATTAAAGACAGAAGTCAGACACGATTGGTGAAACTTTTCTCGATAGATTTATTTTCCAAAGATGGCTCTTCAAAAACGCTAATTTCGTTTTTAATCAAAACTATGAATAGCTAAATAGTTCATTTTTATATAATTCGTTTGATAAATCATAGCTCAATATAGCAACCTAAATTAAAGACAATTTTTTTTTTAATTTGTTGTTTTTCACGATAATGCAGTTTTATCACTTTTTCCGTCTTATCCGGGTACATACAAAACGTCAAAAAATTCACTTATCACCTTATACCATACCATACAATTTGATAGACGCAGGTTTTTTTGAAATAGTGGGGTAGTTTTCGTGATACTGAGAAAGTAAATGAAATTTTCAGGTCGTGCGGAAAGAAAATTAACGTGAACTGCGTTGTTCATTTTGAAAAACGGAAGTTTTCGCGTATTTATCGTAGATGAAAGTACTGTCTATGTTTTGACTCTATTGAGTCTTGGAGGAACGCAATACTTCAAAATTGTCTGTTTTTGTAAGGCCAGCCGGATACGACAAAATGTAAAAAAAACGCATTAATTAGTGTCATAACCGGTTTTGCGTATCCTACTATCCTACTAATATTATAAATGCGAAAGTTTGCGAGTGTTTGAGTGTATCTGTATCGAGTTGACTGTATCGATACAACCGCGAGACGAAGGGTTAAAAAAACGAGGGGTGCATAGACACTAACCCTCGTATTCAAGAACGACACTATGAGAACACGCACCCACAGTGGACGAAATCTTTTTTCATAAACATCACTAATTATGTGTTGAGCGACACTATGGCGCACACTACCGTGTGCCTTTAGAGCTCAACTTTGGCTAGAGGCACACGATGTGCCTCTAGTCACACTATGCAGTGTCGCTCAACACATAAAGTGATGTTTATGAAAAAAGATTTCGTCCACTGTGGGTGCGTGTTCTCACAGTGTCGATCCTGAATACGGGGGTAAGACAAATCCAGTGCATGTACCCCACCATCAGATCAATAAACATCAATTGAACTGGTTCCACTGAACCAACTTCACCGGTTTCCGACATTCCGCTAAAAAGGTTTCACTTCGTTTGCAATAAAAAGGCCGATATACATTTTACATTCAGCAATAATAATAAACTTGTAAAAATAAACCTAAATTATTTACACATTTTTACATGTTTATTTGGAGAACTTTAGGAGGCTTACGGTAAAATCTGAGGTATACATAAAGACTGTGGCTCTCGATTGACGACCTCGGTGTGATAAACGATTGCCCCGACTGATACCTTGACTTGCCTTGACTACCCGACCAGTCCTTGTAGCTGCGGGTTTGATGTTTGCATGTTTTGCAAGTATTTGTTTCGGGTCTGGACGTTGTGATATTATGGTTTGGTAGTTTCTGATATCCATAACTGAATCCTAAGATGTGGTACGGACTAAGTATGTGTGTTGTAGGATGGTGGTGGTATGGTGTAGGATCTTTATAATTCAGTAAAATCACCAGCTACTGATGAAATCAATCAGGCTTTCGATCCCAAAGCATGGTAGGTATACAATTTCTTTCAGATTTCCAAACGCTCAGATCTTGGAACATGTCTAGGGGGTAGTCAGAGACACATGAGGGGACACGTAGGGATGCAGTAGTTAGCGTTCCAAACGTGACAGGTGCAAGCCAATCTTCCTATTAAAATACTAAAGGTTTCTACACGATGTTTTCCTTTCAAATTAATGTTGTTATACTTATACACGTCATTTCATTATTATTATTGTCATTTCACTACTTCATACCTTTTCATCATAGTAGGTACGAGATTATTTAAGTTAGGTAAACTACCAAATTTGTACAAGCACCGTTCAAATTTTAGGACTACCCGCATCTTTATTCTAGTCTTTTTGTTAAGGACACCATCCCGTATTGGAAAGTTACTTAGATACTCATTATTAGGTTAATTAGGAGACGTTGTAGTAAAATCAACAGCACTCGAAAGTATTAATTTTTTAACGACCTAAATAATTAATATCTAATCAACCTACTAAGTAATCAACACATGTTAAAGAACCAGATGAAATTACTCAACATATTTCGAGCTTCGCTACCACCAGCTTCCATACAATTTAAAAAAAAGGTACCTAATGTATACTATTGTTTTTCTTGTGACAATTCTGTTGTTACAACAAACCACTAAAAAAATCTTGAAATGTTTTTCTTATTGTAGGTGACTGTACTACCTACATTTTTAATGATGAAGAAAGAAAGTGGATCAAAACAGGTAGGTATTTAAGATGTAATAAAATATAATAATCGGTTGAGGAAAAAAAAAACAAAATGTATCGATTGTATTTAGACTACCTCCGTAAACTGAAGACACTATTACACCCAACCTTACCAATGTCCCTATTAAAAACAAAATTGTTTTACTTTACCAGAAATAATAGCCGCTAAAGAACTGAATCTAAAATATATAAAAAATATCTTCATTCAGGCATCAGAGTATTGTGGAAAAAGCCCAAAATATAAATTTAAAAAATGTTCTATTTGTTTAGTTGATGATAACCGAAAAAGATGCATAACCAAAAATATCCGATACCTGTTTTCAGAGTATAATAAAAAAAAACTTATCTACCTTGTTTTTTTTTGTATAACAGTATAACAATAAATCCTTTCAAAATCAACTCCAACAATGACTAAAAACTCGTGAATTATTTTATGATGCGAGAACGTCCATACTAATCGAATTGACTGATTGAGCGACCGGCGCGTGCACAATCAGCGGAACCACTAAGCAGCGCAGAAGGTGAAGAGAACGGACGCACTGGGTCAAAGCAAGCCGCGTTTTTGTTGCTCTGTAGTTATAGACCAGATTATCCTGCTAATATTATAAAATTAAGTGGCTGTGTCGGTCAAGTGGGTGGTGCTAACAATGGTCGTGGGTTCTAATCTCGGTCGTTAAATATGTGCGCATTAACATTTTAAACAGTGAAGGAAAAGGAAATCAGTTATTCTTATAATCGGCGATGGACTCGCAACCTGTCACGTATAGAGTGCAAGTGCGTACTACGGCATAAAATAGGCAAGCGCCTAATATAATGTTGGACGTGACGTATTCTCTGAGTTTCATTTAATAACTAACGCTCTTCCGGCTGATTTTTAGGGTTCCGTACCCAGAGGGTAAATACGAAACCCTATTACTAAGACTTCACTGTCCGTCTGTCCGTCTGTCTGTCACAGGGCTGTATCTCATGAAACGTGATAGCTAGACTTTTAAATTTTTACAGATGATGTATTTCTATTGCCGCTATAACAACAAATACTAAAAACAGAATAAAATGAATATTTATGTGGGGCTCCCATACAATAAACGTGTTTTCTGTCGTTTTTTATAGATAATGTATGGAACCCTGCGTGCGCGAGTCCGACTCGCTTGGCCGGTTTTTTTCGTTAAATTACAGAGTACATACCTAGGTATCCTAATAATATTATAAATGCGAAAGTTTGTGAAAAGAAATGTATGTTTGTTCCACAATCAGGCCTAAACGACAAAACGGATTAAGATGAAACTTGCTGTAGTATGTAGATAAAAAATCAGAATAAATAATAGGGTATCTTAAAATCCGAAAAACAACCCCTAAATGATAAAAAAACGCAAAAGGGATGATTTTGGCATAGATGGCGCTGGTGTGCAACAAATATGACATCACAGACTATAAACAATCAGTCGATTATTGAAATTTGACAGGACAAAGTCTGTCACGGGTCGGCTAGTAATATATAATTATATGATTGTTATAAAATATATATATTGATATGCTACAAGTAATACCTACAGATTAAGGTCAAGAGATGTGATGCGAAGGTAAGAAAAAAACAGTTTTTTTTTATTTGATCACAAACATCTTTTTTTGCGTTATTTAAAGAAGCCGTTGTACAATAAAATATAATGACTAACATAAGTCGTTAATATCCTTTTTAGGGTTCCGTACCCAAAGGGTAAAAACGGGAATACTAAAAACAGAACAAAATAAATATTTAAGGGTATAATACAATTACTACAATTTAAGGGTATAAAACCCATACAACAAACGTGATTTTTTGGCAGTTTTTTATAGATAATGGTACGGAACCCTTCATGCGCGAGTTCGACTCGCACTTGGCCGGTTTTTTACTAATATTATAAATCGAAAGTTTGTGAGGATGTTTGTGGTTAAATCATGCTCAAACGACCAAACAGTTTTCAATTCAATGCCCTAAGCCCTTAGTAAGTCCTCGCTCAGTTATTTTTATCTGTTGAAAAAGAAACAAATTAACGTACTTAGGTAACTTTAAACGAAACGCCTCGCTATTTAAGTATAGCAATCATCAGTCCACTGCTAAACAAAGGCCTTCCCCGTGAGTTTACAGAGCGACCAAACTTGTGCCTAGCACCCAACGACTTCCATCAACTCTTTATAGGTCGTTTACATCCAGTGGAGTAGCGTCCTATGCTCATTCCCTTGTGGTCGTGGTCCTTACTCGGACTTTTGTAATATAGCAATTCCTAGTGTACATTGCTATTTAAATTGATTAGGCACTGAAATTCATAATGTTTAGCGGTTGACAATAGGCTGATGATGATTGCGCTAGCGATAACAAACTTAGGTAAGTATTTCATTTGTTAACTTTAAAGTGGTTTAATCAATTGATATCGAATCAAAGATTGTTATCAAAAACACCTAGGAATTTAGTTAATTACTCTGATGATCTGCTTTAACATGTTGTTAATCAAGTTTAGATATCTAAATGATATTTATTAAATTGACCAAAATTTGCATAATGATTGACAGATTTTATAAGGACTCAATATAAGGCCACACCGATATCACTCTGTAGATAGCATAATATAGTGCTATATTGGGATAAAGGCGCAGGAATCCCGTTCGAGGTAATAGAAACCTCTCAATAAACATAATATATTCCAATAGACAAAAAGAGGTGATAATAAGCATATTTTATACTAATCAAACGATATAGCGATATCAGATAAGCGTTTCAACATCGCACGCATTCCATCAGTAGGTAAATACATTCAGGTACTATCATCACGTCGATATAATGCGAAGACTTAAACATGATGTAGAGAAGTAGCACAAAAGCAGATTCTTGACACGCGTTCCAATTGTGGTACAACACCAAAATAGTGATAAGTGTGGTACATTTTGAGAAAAGTGTTTAGATGTGTTGAAATCTGGACATCCTACAATCATAGGAGAAACCAAGGTATTCTTTTTTTCTAGGTTAAGGCGCTCCCAGTCGACGATTGTTTTTGTTCGAAACGAAAAAATAAATACTTGTGAACAAGCCACATCTCCTATTTTATAATGTATAGTATATGTGAATAAAGATGTACCCATCTTTAATCACTTCGATAAATAATCCTACCGACCGCTGCAATGACGACAAACACACGTCGGCGTGTGGTCCGCCTTAGCTTTTCGAATAAATTAATGATATAAATTATGTATAATTACTTATAAAAAATCTATTCTAATAGAAATCTAGATCTACATATTACCTAAGTATCTTTAACAATAAATCACAAGTTGATTTTAATAGTAGGTATATAAAATATTTCGATCATAAATTCTAAAACTAAAACTTAATTAAAAACTAAAAACTTAATTAAACGTAAACTATGTAAAAAGGCTTACTATAAAATATCTGATTATTTAGACGACAAAAAAGCCTGGGACTGCTCCAACTCGCTGTATCAATAATAATTAAGATTCATTTTGTATTAAAAATAAGTACAAAGACTTAAAAAAAAATAACAAACAATGTACAAACTTAAACTAAATTAAACTCAACTAAATTTGACGATTCTAAATGATCCAAGTGATTTCAATGAATAAACGCTATTTTGATTTTGATTTTGATAAAACGTATCATTTTGAAATAATATCTTTATCGTGAAAAGTTTCTGCTATTATGTTTTCAGCTTAATAGAAATCTAGGTAGGAACCTGAAGTAATATACAAGGTGTCTCAAAAGTAAGTTCACATTTGCTTATCTTATTACGCGAAAGCAACTATTCTGAGGGGCGCGGGGGGTATGTCAGTCGGTAGTCTGGCTCTTGGGAATTTAGTCGCTATGGAGCGTTTCTCTGGTGCGGACCGTGCGTTGTGCGTACGTGAGTTTTATAAAAACGGTAATTCGGCGACTGTAGCGCGTAGAAAATTCTGCAGTATTCGACATATTCGTCACTTAAATGATGCGCCTAGCACTCGACTCATTGCAAAATGGGTTGAGAAGTTTGAAGAGACTGGGTCAACTCTGGAGAAACCAAAATCTGGGCGGCCAAGAACATCAAGAACAGCCGAAAACGTGGACAGTGTTACTCAGTCTATTCGAGATGATCCAAACCTCTCGATTCGGAAGCGTGCTGTTGCTTTAAATGTGCACAGATCTTCATTATGCCGCATTTTACACAAAGATTTAAAGCTGCACCCGTACAAAATTCAGTTGGTGCAAGAACTGAAGCCTCAAGATGCTGGTCAGAGGCTTGACTTTGTAAATCAGATGATTGAGCGCTTTCCAACGTTCACCAACATCTTGTTTTCCGATGAAGCCCATTTTCACCTGAATGGGCATGTAAACAAGCAAAATTGTCGTTACTGGAGTGCAACCAATCCAAAACAAAAACATCAGAAACCGCTACATTTACCCAAAGTCACCGTATGGGCAGCGATGTCGGCGCGAGGAATTATCGGCCCTTACTTTTTTGAAGATGGAAGGGGACGCACGCTCTCAGTGAATTCAGAGCGTTATGTGGAGATGTTAGACGAGTTTTTCGTGCCCCAACTGCAAAACTTTCCTGGTTACAACCAAAGAACATGGTTCCAGCAGGATGGAGCAACTTCACACACGTCCAACAGATCTCTGCCTCGAGTTCGAGAAATTTTTCCGAACAAATTAATCTCCAGGCGAGGTGACATAAATTGGCCTCCACGGAGTCCCGATTTAACACCTATGGATTTTTTCCTGTGGGTTTATGTCAAATCAAAAGTTTACGCTAATAAACCGACTTCCCTGGCACAATTAAAAGAAAATATCCGTCATGAAATGGCAGCCATCACGGAGACTACCTGCCGAGCTGTCATAGGCAATTTTAGTGCCCGACTAAATGAATGCCGAGAGCGCAACGATTTACATTTGGACGATGTTATTTTAAAAAAATAAATTCCCAAACTTAGTGTACTTCAATATATAATAAACATTTTTTCAATAAAGCTAAGACTTTTCTTTTAAAAAAAGATTTAAATGTGAACTTTCTTTTGAGACACCTTGTACTTATAAAAATAGGAGATGTGGCTTGTTCAGAAGTATTTCTTTTTTCGTTTCGAAAAAGAGCAATCAGCGACTGGGAGCCTCTTAACAGCGTCTGGTGAAACTACTTATAGGACGCTGTAAAGACATGTTTTAGATGGAGTAATCTTGCCCAGCACCATCCTCTCAGCTATTTTGACCCCATCCACAGGAAAAGAGATGGTCAGGCCAATACGGAACTGACTAAGTAGGTTAAGTGCCTTCGACAACTAGGCATTTTTTTTGTACTATAAGCGTACGTGCGGTTAGTACAATGAAATTGGCATGATACGTTTAGATACGAGCAATATACTCAAAGATTAAGATATGACGTAAGCTTTAGATAAATCTTAGTTTACTCGACTGCCTCTGCAGCGCAAAAGTTTTATTTGTAAACTGACCCCCGTATTCAGGATCGACACTGTGAGAACACGCACCCACAGTGTCGTTCCTGATTACATGTGTAAGAGAATGTGGTAAAGACTGGAATTATAAAGCGAACATGTCATTGCGACATGACAAAAATAGAGGCATCAAATATAACACTAGCATCTGGAAGACTTCACTTTTGCTCAAATTGTTGCCGTAAATTGAATCCCACCAAAAACATTCTGTAAAAAACTAGCCAAGTCTCGATGGAGCTGCTTGTTTATCCCTAAAAAGTAATGAAATCTAGACAAAGTCGTGCCAATTCTGAGGTTCCTTACTGCGATTTCTTTATTATCGCAAAATCGCAGTAAGGAACCTCAGAATTGGCACGACTTTGTCTAGATTTCATTACTTTTTAGAGATAAACAAGCAGCTCCATCGAGACTTGGCTAGTTTTATACAGAATGTTTTTGGTGGGATTTCACTTCTTTTTGTAGAAACGTGGGCTTATTGATTTATTTTATTAGATTTTCTTATTTGACACAGTTTTTTTTTCTTTTTAGGAGTAGTTTCTTTATAATAAAACTAATGGTAAGCGCGTTTAAAAATACAGTAAGCGCCATCTAGCGACGTGTGCGGGTATCACCGCCACTCTTAGTCCAATGCATTATATTTTGACCAAATTTTGAGCGAAATTAATATTTTGTGTAATTTGTGTAATGTTCGAGTAGAATAAAGTTAATCGTTCGACTATTTCTTCTTGTAAACCAGTCTAGTCTTATCCAGAGTTTTCCTTTAATTTTATTTATATACGTTTTAAAAGCAGAAGGGGAGGCATTCGCCCAGCAGTGGGACGCTATAGGCTAGATTAAATAAGAATTAAATTAGAAGATATGTCCCACAACGCTGGATTTTTGCAATGACAGTCGATTTTTTTATGTACCAATATTAGAAGGGGGCATTACCATATCTATAATACAGCTGAGACCAGCTGAGGGTTCTTCATCAGATACTTCAGACCTTCGATTTTTGTCATCAAATGAAGCGGCCCACCGAGTTGAATATTTTTTTGTAAAGGCGGTATGTCGATCTCTAATGTGTTTTCTAATCAGGGTCACCGGGTACTCCAGATCTTCGATTATCCTAGTTTTTTATGGTTTTTCCTTTATGTGGCCATTAAACCCTAATTCTGTACCAAATTTCAGCTCTCTGAGTTTATGGGAAGTACTAGTTCTATTCTGATGATCATGAGTGAGTGAGTGAGTGAGTGTCTGTCTAAAATGCAAAACTTTGCTTTCGCTTAACTTCGAAACTAAATGACCTACAGACTTGAAATTTTGGATTTTAAGTATGTGATTATAGCTTACTGGATGACGAAAATTTCTGCGTTCTGGTCTTATCCAGAGGTTCTCAAATAGGGGCCTGAAAATGCGGCGAAATGGTTCCAGTAAAGGATGGTACGGCAGTGTTTGCTTCGCGCTCGACTTGGCGGGGACACTGCCGTGCCCCCAAACTCTATTGTTAAAGGTTTAGAGTTGATTTTAGGCTTTAGTGAATCAAAAGGTTAATAACTATAGGATAAGGCAAATTCTTTAAGCGCGGTGGTTTATGGGTGGTAATCGTAAGGATTATCGTATTTACTATAACAGTGAATATATATATATCAATAATAGTGATTGATAGTCTGTTTTATTACATCCACGTACCAACGTATCAATAATTAATGAGTTAACAAAATATTCAGTGAGCTGAAAGGATTCAGGGGTACCTATACCTTTCACAGGATTCGGAAAATACAAAGGACATGTAATTTTGGTGATACACCATAGGAAAGTCTTAAATCCCTTGATCTCTAACGATATTTGCTACCACAAACTATCTCACGACTATTTCCACCACTCTGTTTCTCGGTTAAACAAGTGAAAAGATCTTCCGATTACTTTTTTATCTAATCGGGCACCTCAATGTTATCTATGTTTAGTTACTCAGCAGCAGCCGCGGAGTCAAGTACCCGTTTATTCATTGTTTTCTGAAAATGGTTATGTGATAAATTACTTTGATTAAAATATCCGGAAAGGGTGATATACCAACTCGGTACGGTGAGTTTATATTTATCAAAGGAACTCTCTGGTTCTGGTTGATTATCTAGTCAGGAAGGTAGATATGGTTAGTCACATGGTTGTGTTGAGTCAACATAGGCTTTCTTTGTTTTTATAGGAGAGGTTTGTTCAGGAAATGCCTGTGGAATGCTAAAGGTGTGACCAGACATTGCGTGGCAATCAAGCGCGGCAATAATGCTGTACGAAAGAACAATGATACCGTTTGAGCGCGGCAGGTAGCCCGCGGCTGCTGCATTAAGATGTGACCAATGTTTGGTCACATCTTAATGATTTTAAGGATTAGGGGTTTGCTTAAAGTTTGATATTTGGACTAATGATGCATTATATAAGAAAGCGCCGCTTAAGAAAGTGCCCTGACTTTTTGTTTCTTGTGTTTTTTTAAAATAATATGTGTTAGTCTGTAAGTTATTTATAAAGGTGGGCCTCAGTATTTGTATTTTACATTACTAGTGTTAATAGGGCATGTATGTCTGTTTAATGATACCAAGCATTTCATCATTGACTAATAACGTGAGTAATTATGATTGCTAACATGTGCGTCAAAATCTGGACTAAGTGGAGTTAAGTGACTAGTTAAGTGGTGTAATTTCACTGATCTACTCGTATATAGTATAGCTAGTTTGCTTTCTTTGACTAATGATTATCTCCTCAAAAACTATTCTTAGAAACCAGTGCAAGGGTTATTGTAACGCGATATTTTGTAATAGTTTTGGGGTTACAACTTGTTATTTTCGAGATTTTTCTGACTCTGAATAGCGAATCTAGCGGATGCATAAACAGTTGTTAAAACATGGATAACGTCGCGTTCATAAAAATACTGAATGTTTTTAAAGTTGATAGTCTGAATGTTTCTTTAGTCTTTGAGAATGATTTTAAAATAAAAGTCATTTTACTTTTTTGAGGAGTAATTCGAGTACTTTTAAGGATGCTCTACCCCTGGACTTCCGTTTGACATTATTTTTGAGACAACTTATATTATTTTCAACAATCATGGGGCGGCGCTTCACTAGTATACAATAGTTATTACTTCAGCTAAAGTTCATAAGAATGGCACCATGCGGTACCTATTGTCACATTGTGTAATGCATCGGAACGTAAGGTTAACCTAACCGGGAGATAAGACAGAGATTACTGCTAGTTGCTGAAACATTTCTTAAAGAGATAACAGAGAGATAACTACCTAACATACCTAATGTTAGGTAGTGATCAAATAAAGATACTGAAGTAAAAACTAACACGATTTCAGTTTCAATGAGAAACTGGAGCGCGATTTATGTTTTATGTGCTATTTTAATGACGGTCATTTTCTAAAACACGAACGTTAAATTATGATAGGCATAAAAAAATAGTTTTGTATTATTCCTATTTGCCAAGATCATTTTCTTATAGCGCTGAAGATTTAAAGCTTCAAATGGCTGAGGACTAGGCTAGATAAATATTGAGACAATCACACAGCGTCATCCAGCCTCAAATTAAGCAAAGCTTTATGGTAGCTATATAGATTACCTACTAATAGGTAGAAAAATAGAGATTTTGCTCACGATAGAAAGTCCAGCGTAGAACGACTTCCCAATAGATAGAATGACGACCCTTTAAGGGGCTGTATGTCGACGATTGCTCTTTTTCGAAACGAAAAAAGAAATACTTCTGAACAAGCCACATCTCCTATTTTTATAAGTATATTACTTCAGGTTCCTACCTAGATTTCTATTAAGCTGAAAACATAATAACAGAAACTTTTCACGATAAAGATATCATTTCAAAATGATACGTTTTAGAATTTATGATCGAAATATTTTGATACCTACTATTAAAATCAACTTGTGATTTATTGTTAAAGATAGGTAATATGTAGATCTAGATTTCTATTAGAATAGATTTTTGATAAGTAATTATATATAATTTATATCATTAATTTATTCGAAAAGCAAAGGCGGACCACGCGCCGACGTGTGTTTGTCGTCATTGCAGCGGTCGGTAGGATTATTTATCGAAGTGATTAAAGATGGGTACATCTTTATTCACATATACTATACGTTATCAAATAGGAGATGTGGCTTGTTCAGAAGTATTTATTTTTTCATTTCGAAAAAAAACAATCGTCGACATGGAGCGCCTTAAATACATGTAGGTTGTACTTGCAATTGGATGTAGGAAGCACAAGATGGATCGACCTGGAAATCTATGTTATCTTATCTGGCTATATTCAGGAATTGACGCCCAGTGGCTGAAATGATGTTGGGTGAAGAGAGCTATGAAGTTTAGCTTTGAAACCTCTACATTAAATGACTGCACTTAACTTGGTAAAGAATTAAACGAGTATCTGTGTTATCTCATCCAGAAACCGTACATCTTCAGGTATACCGCAAGCAGTTCCAATGCTCTCGCCCTGACAAATGGCCGGCGGGAAGTGGCGGGGGCTCCGCAAGATTGCACTTAGGACACAGAGCCTGGACCCTGGACAGGTAGAAGACACTAAATTACGAAGGTAAATAGAGAACTGTCTAAGCCCATTCGCGATCAATGCGAGTTGTTTTAAATAATTTGGGGATTGTGGAGTCATGAAATAAATTGTAATAAGATCACAACTGTAATCCTCAAGTACGGTAGACATACTCTCAGATCCTTGAAGATGTCTAAATGGGTTAGTCAGAGGCACGTCCAAACAAATCATATGAGACAAATATAAAAAAGAGAAAATACGAGTACCATCCTATACCTAACCTACTATGATATACAACACCCAAACAAATACTAGCAGATGGATGACCTCTTTGGTATAAGCCGAGCACTCACTGTAGCAAACATACCTGGATAAAACTAAAGACTTTAACACGGGTGTTTATCACGCAATTACCTTTAATTTATTTTCCCGACGTTTCGGCTATGTTATAGCCATGGTCGTGGGCATGGACCCGTGTTAAATATAGTGATGTCTACTAATCACGATAGTTTTAAAAATAATATACCTGGATAAGTTTTTCCGAAATGTTTCAGATGCCTCTCCCGCTGGGATCTGACAGCGCTGGGCGTGGGCAGCACGTTGGGAGTAGGCGTGTACGTGCTTATCGGTCAAGTGGCCCTCGGCGTGGCAGGACCTTCCATCGTGCTGTCTTTCTTGATCGCTGCCGTCGCCTCTTTGCTAGCAGGTACGAGAATAACAAGCCTCACCGTCTCAGGATCGTGTCCCTGGATGTTACCAGGGACACGATCCTGAGACATCATCATGATGGATATTACCTTTATGTTACGTCAGTGGCCAGATTTCACACATGACCATTGTTGCTTGCACTGCACAGTGACCATCACTACATAGTATAAAGCAAAGTCGCTTTCCGCTTCCCGCGTCTGTATGTCTGTATGTATGTTTGCTTATATCTTTAAAACTACACAACGGATTTTGATGCGGTTTTTTTTAATAGATAGAGTGATTCAGGAGGAAGGTTTATATGTATAATAACATGCTACCCGTGCGAAGCCGGGGCGGGTCGCTAGTGGTTAATAAAGTGGAAGCATGGAATAAAGGTGATGACTGGTATCGATGATAGGTCACTCCGTGTGTTCAGCACGGGTGTTCTGATCGGTCGACAGAGCCCAAAACAGTAGGTACACAACGAACGTAATGCTTAGGTACGAGGTAATTCTGTTCTACATGGCCTGTGTGTTGCTTAGACATTTTGAATCATGGCTTGGATACGATTGAGGCAGCGTGATAACGTAAACGGTGTGAAATGTTTCGTTCTAGTTCTTTGAAGTGTCAATCGTTATCATTCAGCTGTTGAGTCATCAATTTGTTTTACAAGCACATTATATTATTTGTTTACAACGAAACAGAAATTATGTTTAGTACAAAGTAGACTTCTGATTTGATCTTTCCAGGTTTATGCTTTGCGGAATTCAGTGCGAGGATACCGAAAGCCGGAGCAGCCTACGACTATACTTATGTGGCGCTCGGCGAAATTGTAGCGTTTCTCATCGGATGGTGCAATATCCTCGAATGTGTATTTGGTACGTAACGGTTCACAAACCGAAATCTGAATCTGCATGTCATGACTTCGGTTATTCAAGTCACACGTTTGTATGAAAAGATAATACATAGCCGCCGAATTCAGAAAAAAAAAATATTGTATCTCGACTAATCCCCTAGTAAGACATCCTCTTAGATCCTTTGAAGATGTCTAGTGGGGGTAGTCAGAGGCACGTCCAAACATTATATTTGGACGCACGCAATCCATACGTGACAGGTTGCAAGCCCATCGCCGTTTGTAAGAACACTAACTGGTTTCCTCACGACGTTTTCCTTCACCGTTGTAAGCACGTGTTTTTGATGCGCATATACATTTTCGAACAGAAAAATCCATTAATGCACGCCGGGATTCGAAACCACGACCTTCAGATTGAAAGACGAGGTACCCCCACTCCCACTCCCACTCGGCCAACACGTCTAATTTAGTAAAACGTACGGTTACTGTTTTTAGGTGATATAAAAGCGTCTTCTTTCCTGATCGCATGAAAAATATAGAAATCAAGTGCGAAAAGAGCATTGTTATTCAAAAGAGTCAGTTGAATAGCCTGGCATGTTCTTTAGGATAGAAGGTTAGTTGAAACGAAAGTTCATGATTCCAGGATCGGCCAGCGTGGCCAGAGGCTTGAGTATGCACTTGGATGATATCTTCAACAGCAGCATGACGGAGTGGTTCGCAACCATTGCTCCCATCACTGTGCCATTCATGTCGACATATTTCGACATCTTCGCGTTCCTCGTCGTCCTTGTCATGGGAGGTAAGTTTTCATTATCTTAAAATCTATAAGTACTCGTCGAAGTACAGTATATTTTATTGCAATCCAGGGGAGAGTAGTCCCCTCATGCGGGAATTGCTGTAAAATGCTATTACTAGTATCTTTATCTAATTCACTTTCCTCATACTCAAAACTAGAAATTAATTGAGGTTTCATTAAAATATTTATTTTTTTGAAAAACCTTACAAAGTAATCATCTTGTACACCCCTACTAACTAAAATGTATTCTTTGGGATAATCATTTGTAATCTTACTAGTAGGTATGAGAGAGAGTAGTATTTATTCTCTGTAAGTAAACACTGTTATTTAAAAACTCCTACTTATATTATAAATTCGAAAACTTGTGAGGATATTTGTATGTTTGTTGAAACATAGAATATACATACGAGTAGCTTATGCATAATAGGCTATTTGACAGTATGAAAAATAAAGTGTTGTTGATAGTATTCTATATAAATTATGCCTTCATAAAGCGTTATGGGGTAAAATAAGTTGAAAATAAAAATGATTTATTAAAAAACCTATAATTTAAATAATCTATTTTTGAACGCCAGTCCCGTGACACAAAACGGTCAGGATTGGTCGAATCGCCGATGACGTAACATGCTTGTCAATATGTCATCGCCTGCCTTAAAAAACTTGACGTTTGTTTATTTGATGACAAGCATCTAACGTCACAGAAACTAGTGCGACGCCATTTGCATAAAGAAGCGTTTTTGCGGGTTATTTAAATTGTCAATATTTAATTTACATTTTTAGGGCCAATACTTAACAGAATTGAAAATAATATTTTTTTATGGGTTCCACAGTCACTATTGAATAATCTAGAATGGTTTTCAAAATCTTGTCAAATAGCCCATTATATGCTACTTTTCACCAGGTGTCTTATTAGTCTCTGAGTCTATGAATTAGGAACTACTCGTAGGTATTCAAAAGTATAGAGACTAGATTATGTTTTAGGTAACCTATTCAAACGAATAGTTTTTAAACATGTGCTTGTTTATATCAACCTATTGTTTTACAGCGGTGTTATCGTTCGGGGTGCGCGAAGTGTCGTTAGTAAACAATCTGTTTTCCGCAGTCAACATGGCAGTAATTGTGTTCATTGTCGCAGTGGGAGCCTTTGCAGGTCAGTCAATGCTGTTTATTATTCAAATCCTATTAAATTTTGATTATGTGACAAATATAAACCTAAGCTTAAGGCCTGTTTCACCATCTTCAAGTAAAGTCCTAAGTAAGCTACTCGGCGATTACGAAAAACGAACGTACCATTTGACATTTGATAGTTTTGACACTTTCATACATTAAATTAGCGCTAACTGAAAAGTAACTAATCAACACTTTACTTGAAGATGATGAAACAGGACCTTAACCTAAGATGAGGCGAGGGACTGCGTAAATCCTAATAATATTATAAATGTGAAAGTTTGTGAGTGTGTATGTATGTTTGTGCCACAATCAGGCCTAAACGACATAACTAATTAAGTTGAAATTTGCTGTAGATTTAGATACGAGTATAATGTCCGAATAAAACAGACTTTAAAATATGAAAATGGAAATGATAAAAAAAGCAAAAGGGATGATTTTGGTATAGATGGCGCTGGTGTGCAACAAATCTGACATCAAAAACATTCAGTCTTTTCTATTCGATTATTGAAATTTGACAGGACAACGTCTGTCACGGGTCGGCTAGTGTATACTATAGTGAAACTGATAAGCGCTTTGCTGATGTTTGTCTCGTTTAAGTAGCTCCTTTGGATCTTAGGTCCTAACACAAGATACCATCGGTCAGTCTTCATGATCAGAAACAATTAATTTTATACATTTTTGTAGCTGATTCCAGCAACTGGAGTATACCATTAGGGGAAGTGCCAGTGGACCATGGGATGGGGGGTTTCTTTCCATTCGGAATCTGGGGGACACTTAGAGGGGCCGCCATCTGTTTCTACGGCTTCGTGGGCTTTGACAGCATCTGTGCTGCTGGTGAGGAGGTGAGCTGATCCTTTGCTAGTTTTTAATGAAAGGCTTAAATGATTGTATCACTGACACGCAAGAAGAAGAATGAAAGGCTGTGGACTGCAATAACCTGTGAGGTAGATTATTCACGTAGATAAGGCCGCCTACCTTCGGATATTGACATTTACAATGTCGTGGGTAGGCAGGCACTCACTATAAGTGATGTAGGTAGACATTGACTACAAGACTACAAGTGGATTGAATAAACAAACCTGTTATATAATTTTTTATTTTAGATTGGTTTATTTCTGTCGAATGACCAATTTTTCGAACTTTTTTTGATTTTGCTTGTTTTACGTACCTATTGGAATGTGATTTGTGGGCATGTGCCAAATGTTATGTTTGGACTTGCCTAAGCGCCTTGAGATCTGAGAGGATACTGTACTTGGAGATTGCAAGCGCAATTAATTTTTTTTATTTATCATGGTTTTCAGGCGCGAGATCCGAGGCGAGTGATTTCTATGACCATCGTGTTGGTAATTTTGGTGACTGCGGTGTGCTACATCAGCGTTTCTGTGGTGGTCACTATGATGGTGCCATACTATTTTCTACAAGTAAGTAAAAATATTTTAAGAGTTATATTTTGGAATTGCTTCTGTCCTTCCCTAATATCGTATACTGTATGGAGGACTAAGGCTACCCGTGACAGACGTTGTACTGTCAAATTTTAATACTTATTTTTTTTTCCTCCAACCTTGTACTGATAAAATAAATTATGAATTTTGGTAGAACGCGTATCATTAATTTTAGTAAAAACTGCGTTGCTATGACGACTATATGTTTTTAGTCTGTGATGTCAGATTTGTTGCACACCAGCGCCATCTATAACAAAATCATCTTTTTTGCGTTTTTTTATCATTTAGGGGTTGTTTTTTGGATTATAAGATCCCCCTTTATTTATTCTGATTTTTTATCTACATACAACAAATTAAATCATTCCGTTTTGTCGTTTATTTTTGGTTAGGGAACAAACATAGCAGCCTTATAACAAACTTTCGCATATATAAAATTATTAGGATTAGGATATTAGGATACGAAGACAAATGTAACCTTTTGGTTATGGTTACAGGGCCCTTACGCTGCTATATCAGACGCTTTTCTATACGTGGGTTGGAGTTGGGCACGGTGGATGGTCTGCATTGGATCTCTCTTCGGATTGTATGCCAGGTAATAAGCACCGTATTAAATACAAACATTGAAACAACCGCAAAACTGTTTAAACAAGCAATTATTACAATACTAGCTGCCCCCCTCGGCTTCGGGTGGTACCGGAATAAAGTAGCCTATGTGTTATTCTCATGTATAAGCTAAGCTATATTACTGTAAAGTTTCATTTTATTCCGTTCAGTAGTTTTTACGTGAAAGAGTAACAAACACACTCACACAAACACACACACCAACTCACAAACTTTCGCATTTATAATTTTAGTAGGACTTAGCTTTCGCACGCTTGGTACCAGGTACCAGGTATAAAAGTAGCCAATTTGCTATTCCATAGGCTATCCTCACAGCTCATATGGTAGTAACTCTACCTTCTGCGCTGTAGGTTGTGGGTTCGATCCCACCCAGGACAATCATTTGTGTGATGAACACAGTTTGGGGCTAGATAGCGTTGTGTGTAAAATCCACCAATATTTATTTATTTATGTATATTCCAAGTTTCATTCAAGTCCGTTTGGGCAAACATTCTTAAAAACTTTCGGATTTATAATATTAGTGGGAAGAAGGATTTAATTCATCATATTTATTTCACCATACATACTTTGTTACGAGTAAATATCTAACATGCTTTTGTTTTAGTCTGTTCGGGGCCATGTTTCCGCTGCCTCGTCTCCTGTACTCCATGTCGTCTGATGGTTTCTTCATCAAGTACTTCAGCAAAGTCACAGAAATTCGCCAGTCGCCTATGATAGCTACCATAGTTCCTACAATTTTTATTGGTATGTGGTATTCCTAACTTTGCCCGACTACCGTCTTAAGACATCTTCAAGGAACTAAGTGACAGGAAATCATCTCAGAGGATGTCTGTCTACCGTGTTTAGAGATTAAAGTCGTGTTTTTTTTACTATATCACTGGATTTCAGCGATCCTAGCCGGCTTGTTCGATGTGTCGACGTTAGTGGCGACGATGTGCACCGGCACCCTATTCTCGTACACCGCAGTTGCAGCTGGAGTTATTGTTATGAGGTTAGTGTAATAATTATGATCATTGGCCACAAATGATGTTGGCCGAAAGAAGAACGACTAAAGCGTCTATCTCTAGTTAAACGAAAGTAAGTCTTTCCACTGCAGCTCTTAGGACGCTTAGGTATTATTTATTTGTATGCATTTACAAAGTAGCGCGACTACACGCATTAGACTATATAGCGGCAATGTGGCAGTGCTAAAAATGTAGGTATATAAGTGGTCGGGGTATCTAATTCATATTTAATTTAATTTTTATCATTTATAACGCTTGTTAAAATTATTTTTATGAAGCCACCAGCTTTTTAAAATCTTAAGACAGTACTCGAGATAAATCCAACAAACCGACGGGGTTATGTTATACTTTAAGGTCAAGTTAAATGAATGCTTGTAAAAAAGGTTCTTTGCATTCAGTGTAGATAATAGACTCTCGTAATATGTTATATACTCGTAATTCTACTAGGCATAGTCACAATGAGCAAGCGTCAATTCACCTTTCATAAATAATTTCAGGTATCAATCTGACTATACTCCGGGAAAAGCAAAATACTTCCGACAAGTTTTCGGCATTGGAAGATCACCGACCATGACGTCAACGAGGATCATCTACGTGTCTCTGGTCACATTTAGTAAGTACCTACCTAACCCACCACATTTACGTACTCGTTTAATAAGACTAGAGTTTTTGAGTAACCTTAGTTTTCTAGTTATTTATCTTCGTTTTTGTAATCTTACGAGTAATACATTATAATGTATTATAATTCCAAACGTTTGTGAGGATGTTTGTGTGTTTAAAATAGCATATAGCGTATACGAAACTGCAGGCGGTAACTACTATATTATAGAAAACTAGCTTCCACCTGCAATATACTTTAGGATATCAGTGAAGATATTCGAATGACAGCTCATTTCGCGATGAATACCTATCCTGCATCTAATGGTAGTAAACGAGATGCTACGGTTTTAAGCTCACTGACAGAGGGAGATAGTAATACATTTTAGGATGACACTCGTCTCGCACTCCATGCCCGTATTTTACAAGTTCATTGTCATAAATCACTAAGGTAACCCAAAAATTGTCTGTTCCAGTTTGTATCGGCATAGCAGCGGCCCTAGTACTGACTCAAGCGCAGAATCCTTTGATTCCCTGTTCAGTACTACACGCCTTGGCACTGACACTCATTCTCATCATGGCTGTGCAACCGCAGATCAAGGAGAAATTATCTTTCAAGGTACACCTTGCTTTCTAATAAACTATTTATTTATATTTTGATATTTGATGGGATAATTTGGGGAATGTATATGTGTGTTTCAGACTCCTCTAGTCCCACTCATGCCGTGCCTGAGTATTTACTTTAACATCCATCTTATGACAATCATCAGCGGAGATACCTGGATACGAGCTGGAGTTTGGATTGCTTTAGGTATGTTATTACACCTAGCCATGGTTAATGGTCATGGTCGGTATTTTTTTTATAAACAATATCTTTTTTCAGGAATAATAATTTATTTAATGACACTATGCTTCTGTAAACGAGAAGAAAGTCATTTAAAAGAAAACATGACAATCATTCACGTGAGTGAGAACTGTAAAGCCCCAGTACAGATCATAGTCGAATCACCCACACCTCCTGATACTATCGCCCGAACTAGTAACTATGGAGGAAATGCCATGCAAGAAGAAGACGAAATACAAGAGGATATACAAGAAAGTGTCGTCAGAAATATTGTACCAATTAAAACAGAAGTGATTGTGCTACACCAAGCTTACATCGAAGACAACGAAGAAAAAGAAGCAAAGATCATAGATCTTCTAGATCAAGTGTTGCAAGCTGAAGAGGATACGTACGGGGAAGTCACAAGTATCAAGGAATTGAAAGAAGACGTAGTTTCAACTTCGCAAGAAACTGAGGTGCATCGAAAATCGTTGAGCGAATTATCTGACGCCGGATCAGACGCATCATTGGGTAGCCCAGGGTTATCTAAATATGATGTTGTAGTGCAAGTTCATAGAGAAGATTTACCGAAACTGAATGAGGAAGAAGAGAAGAGTGACAGAGAAGAAGATGAAAGGAGTGAGAGAGAAGATATTATGGATGACCAAAATGATTACGATGAACAAGTGACAGCGTTCAATGATAGCGATTCTCGAACAGACGAATCTGGGTATTCTGATACACTTGATAGAAACGCATTGTCTGAATCGTTGGAAGAATCAAGGGAAGACATACCTTATATACCAGTGCCACCACCAATACCAGATTTACTATATTTAAATCCAAATTTTAAAAAGCCTTATACCATCACATCTGAACACTCGAAACCCCCGTTGCTATTGCCATCTGAAGATGATGAAGAAAGAACTCCTCGATATTCTGATACACTCGATAAAAACGCATTGTGTGAAACGTTAGAAGAATCTAGGGAAGACATTCCTTATATACCAGTGCCACCACCAATACCAGATTTATTTTATTTAAATCCAAATTCTAAAAAGTCTTTTACCATTGCATCAAAACACTCAAAGCCCCCGTTGCTAGTTCCACCTGAAGATGATGATGATGAAGAAAAAACACCTCGAGAAAGCATCAAATCAAATAGTACTACAGGCGAAGATAATATGACTTTTGGAAGCAATAGGCAAATGCATTTTATGTCGAAGCTAAACAATATATTTCAAACCAAAATCACAGGTAGCGATGACGAAGAACCTACACAACGATCGCATTCTACGGGTAACGCAGTAGAAAACACTGACTTTCCACCAAGACCAGTAATGTTTATGGCGTTGCAAAATGAGATTAATTCTAAAGATGCCGCACAAAATTTGCGTCAAGTGAACGCATCGGAGAAACCAGAAGAGCCGGAGGAAATAGAAGAAGATTTAAGTATGGCTAGACAAGATTTGAAATCTAAATTGGAGGGTATTTTTGCTGCAGGTGGTGCACAGCTGGTCAAACCGAGACTCATTAAGTCTAACCCACCTGCGCCGGAAGAACAAACCAATACATCTAGTACCGAAAGCATAACGAAATTACCTAAAATGGAAAAGAATGATACATTAAAAAGACATAAGGACAAGTTTAGTGCAGTGCTAAATTCGTTTAGACTAAGTTTTAAAGACGACGACGACGTGTAAAACTTAAAAGAAACAGACAGTACGTGAATGTGTTTCTGGTGTCTTAACCTAGTCGTATGTCTAAGTGCCTTATTTATATTATGTATGAGCGTTTTGTACCTCTACAATTGTGTATGTACGGGTAAGATAATCATATTTTAGTGTTTGTTCGTATTATTTAGATATTAAAAAAACAGTATCACATAGTATTACCAAAAAGACTATATCGATTAGAGCCATTTTCAGATCGGTCGGTTATTGTTCTTACATGTTAGCCTTGTTAATGTTGAGCAAAATATCATGTTTTTTCAACAAAAGTTTTGACTGAAATCAAAAAGTTAATACAAAATCAATAGTATTATTCAAATAACCCTCTACCTCATCTGTTAACACTTAAAAACTAGAGGCTTCTTTATCCAGTGCAGAAAGGAGAAGATAGTGAGAAAAATTTAAACTTTGTTTATAATCCAATAATAAATTTATTAAAAATACACACAAATAAAAATCACTTTGTCTCACAATTGTAAAGTTCTTGTATAACATCCTTTATCTGCATATCCTTTGCACATCCCATGAGCAATTCATCAATTATCTTCTCCGATACGCTAAAATAAAGAAGAACTTTCGTAAGATTCTCAATTTCTCAGATGTTGGAAAAGTTCGTTACGTTTGACAGGTTAAACTTCACAGAACAAAGAATCATGATTCAGTAGGAAGCAATAGCAGATATTACGTCTAGTCTTATAAACTAACTCACCTGCCAATCATCTCCCAAGGCTTTCCGACAGCACTGTTGGCGTACATAGAGCTCGCCAGCATATGCTGAACAAACTTGGTCCTGTACTGGAACAGGCTTTCGGCAGTCTTGTCCGGGATATTGAACGTCATCCGGAACCGGTCGGGATCTTTGGCCGTTGATTTCGGATACATCGGCTTGGGAGTTTTCTTCTGGATGGTTTCTTCGAGTATCTGTTGAATTTAGGAATATAAAACTGCCACTTGAATATAGCTTTAAAATTGGTCAATATTCCTCAATCGTTACAAAACAAGCTAAATGCATGGGGAAAGAACCAGGGCACTAAAACAGTATCAATAAAGATGAAACTTGTACTATTATTGAATTTAAATAACAGAAGACAGGATATGATCAAGAAGAATGTCATTATTCATACTTACTCGCAACAATTGAGGTGTGCTCGGCTGTCGTGGACTTCCGCCGCTGACGCAGAGCAGCTGAGCGTTTTTAGCTCCAGAAACCCTTTCGTTCCTACTCCTAATCATAAAAAAACATCAAATTAATAAAGTAGATTTATTAGTAACTAGCTGACCCGTGCCCGCTTCGCTGTGCGTAAGACATTTCTAATACCATCGTGGACTTTTTTGTAGACGTTTTTAAGGTATACAATACTGTAGTACATTATTTTGATATATCTCGTGGGGTTCAGCCAGCATTTGCAATGTAAGCGCAAAAAAATGTGTTTATTTACGACATCACATTAGAAACCTCTAAAATTATCAGTGTTTCTCTACTGTATTATACATATAAACCTTCCTCCTGAATCACTCTTAAAAAAACCGCATCAAAATCCGTTGTGTAGTTTTAAAGATATAAGCAAGCAAACATACATACATACATACGCGGGAAGCGGAAAGCGACTTTGCTTTATACTATGTAGTGATAGTGAAGACAGCCGTGTTGGCCGAGTGGAGGGTACCTCGAATTTCAATCTGAAGGTCGTGGGTTCGAGTCCCGGCGTGCATCAATGTATTTTTCAGTTCGATAAATTAATATACGCAACAAAACACGGTGAAGGAAAACATCGTGAGGAAACCATTTAGTATTCTTATAAGTATTCTAATGTGGGCATGTAAATATGCAAGTACCCCCACTAGACATTTTCAAAGGATCTATAAAGCGTCTGAAGATCTGAGAGGATGTCTACCGTACTTGGGGATTACACTCGTAATCCATTTTTGTAGGTACTTACCGCAATAAGAATCGATCGAATTTTGTAAGTTATAAATAGGGAAATCCTGCGTGAAATATAAATTACTAGCTTCCGCTTTCGGTTTCCCTCGCGTGGTACCTAGATAAAAAGTATCCTATATGCTATTCAAGGAAATAAGCTATATACCCAAGTTCGACCGGATTCGTCATGTGGTTTCGGCTTTCGGATTAATAATAACTAGCGACCCGCCCCGGCTTCGCACGGGTAGCATGTTATTATACATATAAACATTCCTCCTGAATCACTCTATCTATTAAAAAAAACCGCAACAAAATCCGTTGTGTAGTTTTAAATATATAAGCAAACATACATACATACATACGCGGGAAGCGGAAAGCGACTTTGCTTTATACTATGTAGTGATAGTGATAATAATATAGGATCACGACTGTAATCCCCTAGTACGGTAGACATCCTCTCAGATCTCCAGACGCTTAGATCCTTTGAAAATGTCTAGTGGGGGTAGTCAGAGGCACGTCCAAACATTATATTTGGCACATGCCCACATTTTGCAGTAGTTAGCATTCCATACGTGACAGGTTGCAAGCCCATCGCCGCTTATAAGAACACTAACTGGTTCCCTCACGATGTTTTCCTTCACCGTTGTAAGCACGTGTTTTTAATGCGCATATAAATTTTTCGAACAGAAAAATCCATTGATGCACGCCGGGATTCGAACCCACGACCTTCAGATTGAAAGTCGAGGTACATCCCACTCGGCCAACACGGCTTTTTAAGATATTCTACGATCCTAGGTTCTACGTCAAACAAACCCAACAAATTAATCAATTAAGGATGACAGTAAAACTAACAAACAATATAGGAATATGTGACATCAGATGGACATTAAAGGGAGAGTCCGACCCTCAGGCGCGACGTCTAGACGCAGCGTGACATAATTGTCATTTTTCATACGCAAACGGTAAACAAACATGAGTAACATACCATGTTTTTATTTTAAACGAGTACATAGAAATTTAATAAAGGAATACTCATTTTATACGCCATGATCCATCTGTTATACTAATCATACTAATTAAAATCCTAATCCGATTCCGAAAAAAATATTGTTTTGTATGTTTATTTATATATTTATGTATAGTTCAATCGCGCTAAAAAGGCTTATGAAGTTTTGAAAAGAATAGTTCATATAAATTAAAGATAATTACGTGATAAAGACCCGTGTCAAAATCTATAGTTAAGAATAGTTCATGACCTGGCAAAATATACTAGGCTACTTTTTATTCAGGCGCATATACGCAGTGAGATCGCAGACTAAAAAAATGCTGAAAATCACTATCACTACATAGTATAAAGCAAAGTCGCTTTCCGCTTCCCGCGTCTGTATGTCTGTATGTATGTTTGCTTATATCTTTAAAACTACACAACGGATTTTGATGCGTTTTTTTTTAATAGATAGTGATTCAGGAGGAAGGTTTATATGTATAATAACATGCTACCCGTGCGAAGCCGGGGCGGGTCGCTAGTGACAGAATAAATGCAAGTTTGATTGAGTTGACCTCGCGTTGAGCGACGTTGATGTCACTGCAATAGAAACAGTTTAGACAATCGTCTTTATGAAGCTGTTTATTAGACAGATTAGATGTGTTGAGATAAATCCGAAAGGTCGGGTCAAATGCAAGGTTCGTTTTGTTTGCTAGGTACAGGTAGGACCACTGCAGTTGTAAAGATGTTTTCTATAAATTAAAAGTAAAATATGAATAAGATCATTCGCGCCGTGGCGAAGATGAAGTAGCACGACTGTAATCTAAAAGTAAGATAGACCTCAGATCAGATCAGATCCTTGAAGATATTTAAATGGAGCCAGAGGTACGTCCAAACATTACATTTGACACATTTTGCAATAGTTAGCATTCTACATGTAAAAGGTTGCAAGCCCATCGCCGTTCAAAAGAGTATTATAACTGTTTTCCTCACTATATTTTTCTTCATCGTTTTGAGCACGTTTTAATGTGCAAAAATTGTTTTAAACAGATAACAGGAAATAAGGACACTTAAATGTATGTATTTAAGTCACGGAAGACATAAATAGAAGTGACGGTAACAGCATTGAATCGATCCCCTAATCTAACCCTGACCCTGGCACACGTAGGGGAGCGACTTTGCTTAGGGTCTTGGGACGGCATGGTACTGCTGTCATGTCGCCATGCTTTTGTTATTCAATAAAACAGCAGAAACATATTTGCCATGTTGTAAACTGGTTGAAGACAGACAGCACGCACATATAATGTCTTTGAAATTTTAGAGCTTTACGATGATTTGATTCATCGTTGGGATTAAGTAGTGCAGGCACCGGTAATCTGGGGGCACGGTAGTGCCCCCGCCAAGTCAAGCAAAAAAGCGGCACCGCCGTACCATCCTTTTCTTGAAGCAGTTCAGGCCATTTTCGACGGGAGAAGAACTGAGTTGTGTTGCGAGACTTGGCTTTTTTACAAGTTATGTTTTTGAAGGCATGGATATTTTCACGGCCAAGAAACGCTCTGAACATATGGTCAATTCAAGCGTCTTTGTCTCATTGTGGAATTAAGGAGTCTTTACTTGCTAATTTTACCTAACACAATGTAAACCAGTATATTTTCAAATGCAACAGATTTGAGAATTGAATTATGATCGTTGCTGAGTATTGCTATACTTTATAGAAAAGGCAACCTCTAGAAACCGGAAAATCTCATACGAGAATTAAAAAAATCTTTGAAGGGTGTGTTTATTTCATTCAACTAATGGAAAACCGAAGAAAGCTGTTTTTAGTAGTAATGAGGTTGGTAGGTTATAAATAAAAACGGCTGCATTCGACAAATTCATGGAGCCACTAGTGTCGGATCTGCACGCCATGGTGACTTCAGGGAAATGAAGTACGGATATTTATGTAGCAGCATCATGAACCTTTTTACAAATTACTAACCGACTGCACATTGTACAAATATTTTCAAGAATTGTGAGTATGCCAATGCCGCAGAACTAAAAACCTTGTTTTCATTGAGTGTTTTTACATTTAGAGTACACCGAACCTGTCCCTGGTTGATGGATCCTTAGCTCTGATGACTAGTGCCTACATTTATAGAAGTATACGGTATATATTTTATACGGAAGTATATTTTAACGAAGTAATCCTGAAAACTAAATACAAAATCACAGCTACCACTACCAATGCCCTAAGTAGAAACAAAATTGCTATATCATAAAAAAACCGCCCATGTGCGAGTCTGCTTCGCGCACGAAAGGTTCCGTACCATTATCTATAAAAAAACCGGCCAAGTGCGAGTCGGACTCACGCACGAAGGGTTCCGTACTATTATTATCAAAACGGCAAAAAAAAACACGTGATTTTTTTCCACTTAAATATTTATTTTATGCTGTTTTTAGAGAAATACATCATCTGTGAAAATTTCAACTGTCTAGCTATCACGGTTCACAAAATACAGCCTGGTGACAGACAGACGGACAGCGGTGTCTTAGTAGTCCCCTTTTTTGCCCTTTAGGTACGGAACCCTAAAAACATAAAAAATAATTCATAATATCTCGTAACCTACCTATTTACCTAACTACGTAGTTAGCATTCCAAACGTGACAGGTTGCAAGCCCGTCGCCGCTTTCAAGAATACTAACGGGTTTCCTCACGATGTTTTCCTTCGCCGTTATATACACGTGTAACGAGCGTTTACATTTTTCAAAAATAAATATGCATTGATGCATGGCCAGGATTCGAACTCGAAATTAATTTGAAATTAATAATATCTACCTAGGTACCTATTTACCTAACTACATGAATTCAATAATGCAATTTCAAACTTTTTAGTCGATCATGTGAAGTACCTACCACATATTTACCGACTTACTTTACCGATAGTGGTACAATAGCGCTACCTGCCAGCGGAATTGCAAACATCTTTCATCTTACCTCTCAAACTCCGAGCTGTCGCATGAGACCGCGAAAAGTACCTATAATAACGTAGTAACATCAAATTAAACTAGATGGCGCTAGAATGCGAAAATCACCTTTGTTGTATGCAAGCCCCCCTTAAATATTTATTTTATTCTGTTTTTAGTATTTGTTGTTTGAGCAGCGATAGAAATACATAATCTGTGAAAATTTCAACTGTCTAGCTATCATGGTTCATGAGATACAGCCCTGTGACAGACAGACGGACAGCGAAGTCTTAGTAATAGGGTTCCGTTTTTACCCTTTGGGTACGGAACCCTAAAAAACTACAAAAAAACACGTTTGTTGTATGGGAGCCCCACTTAAATATTTATTTTATTCAGATTTTAGTATTTGTTGTTATTGCGGCAACAGAAATACATCATCCGTGAAAATTTCAACTGTCTAGCTATCACGGTTCATGAGACGTCCCTGTGACGGCAGACGGACGGACGGACAGACAGACAGACAGATGGACAGCGAAGTCTTAGTAATAGGGACCCGTTTTTACCTATTGGGTATGGAACCCTAAAAATGGTCAACTTGTGACATCATGTTTTTATCGATCCAAAACGAAGATTGTTGAAGTGATTTATTATAAACCCATATCATCACCATATGAAATTCTAACTAACATTAGCAAATTACGTATATGACATCCTCTCCGTAACACTAATTGCTTGAGAGGGAGTATGTGCATGTGCATGTCAAGTATTATTTATTTATCACTGGTATTATCTGGATCACTCTGCTTAGATCTGGTTTTATTGAATATGACGTGTCATCACTACATAGTATAAAGCAAAGTCGCTTCCCGCTTCCCGCATCTGTATGTATGCTTATATCTTTAAAACTACATAACGGATTTTGATGCGGTTTTTTTTAATAGATAGAGTGAATTCAGGAGGAAGGTTTATATGTATAATAGCATGTTTAATATATTAGAGAACCACTGATAGCTTTGCACCCGTGCGAAGCCGAGGCGGGACGCTAGTACTCGTATATAGTTATCTTGTACGGTCCGATGCTCTCACATCTATATCAATAATGTAATTTATGAATTCAGTGGACGCTGCACGAAACAATGGATGCACATAACCCTGCTCCCAGCATGGCAGTGATACCGTAATACTACGTGTGCGACGATCCTTTGATCTATATCGAGACAGAAGAAGGTAGGTATTTACCTTGACCAGTATGGACAAGAGAATGGGATATATGGTCAGTGAAGCTGACGAAACTATTTTTTTTTTTTTAAATAATACTAGCTGACCCGTGCCCGCTTCGCTGTGCGTAAGACATTTCTAATACCATCGTTGACTTTTTTGTAGACGTTTTTAAGGTGTACAATACTGTGGTACATTATTTTGATATAATCTCGTGGGGTTCAGCCAGCATTTGCAATGTAAGCGCAAAAAAATGTGTTTATTTACGACATCACATTAGAAACCTCTAAAATTATCAGTGTTTCTCTACAATATTATGCATGTATTATACATATAAACCTTCCTCTTGAATCACTCTATTTATTTAAAAAAACCGCATCAAAATCCGTTGGGTAGTTTTAAAGATATAAGCAAACATACATACATACATACATACATACATATTACATACAGACGCGGGAAGCGGAAAGCGACTTTGCTTTATACTATGTAGTGATGTTGTAAATTTGATTTGCATGCCTTCATAGGCAGAGTACATTGGTATTAAATTAATAAATTAACATCTTCTGCACATGTATTTCAAGCAATAAAGAAACTTTCAACTTTGACTTTATAAGTGTCGCGTTTAATACATTTTCCGCTTTATAGCACACGGTATTGTTTGCAGCGTTTTAGGGCTACGTTCTTTAAAAGAAAAAACAGAACGCTTATGTGATCACTTTTACGTCTGTCTGTTTGTTTGTCAAGGCCTTTCTCATCTTTACTGATGAGCAGTCGCAAAGATTAGACTTAAAGGGAGAACTCATAAAAGCCAAATTCTACGCTGAAGCTACCAATGTTAATCGCGTTAAGAGCCCACTCGAGACTTTAGTCGAATTCTTAATCAGTATGAAGATGTAGGTATACAACTGCGCATATTATAACGATTCAGTGTCGGCCGATAAATAAGAATGAAGGGCTGCACGATTTCCTTCAAACTAAAATGTTTAAAACATTTTACCAAAGTGTTCTAGAGCAATCGGTCGCTGGCTGGTCTGTGCGCTCACTACCAGGATTAGTTGAGCCGGTTGGTAGCACCCCTGATAAAGCTATCTTATAGAAAGTCTGAAGTCTGTTGAGGCCCTAAGGGTGATAAGATAATCCAACACAATGTGGTAATAAACAAATATTTAATCGAACTGGGCTGATCAAATAATTCCAAGTACCTGACTACATTATGAGGCTGATAAATAGATTGATATGGCTTTGAGTAGCCTACTAGAGCTGTGAACTTGCGCAATTGTCATATCAAGTAGGACACGATATAACATATTGCTATTGCAATATAATCGAATTCATATCATCATGACAGTCTTATACTTTTTTTAAAAGCTTTTGTTTAACTTGCAATGTATTTATGTGTATGTTTGTTAAGACGAGTAATAAATGTTTTTGATAAATGCAGAATCGTTTTTTCACAATAACCGCAAAACATACAGTTTTGTTTTTTATGACAAAAATAACTTAAGGATTTAATCTGGATAAATTACAGACAGAAACACGATTGGTGAAACTTTTCTCGATAGATTTATTTTCCAAAGTTGGCTCTTCAAAAACATTAGTTTCGTTTTTAATCAAAACTATGAATAGCTAGACAGTTAATTTTTATATAATTCGTTAGATAATCATAGCTAAGTAAATTACAAACAGTTTCTTTTTAAGTTTGATGGTTTTCAAGATAATGCAGTTTTATCACTTTTTCCGTCTTATCCGGGCAGACTCAGCCCATACAAAAAGTCAAAAATTTCACACATCACTCTGTGTCTGAGTGTGACAATGGTGGAGTCTTGCAACTCAATTTTGAACCAAAAAAAAATTTTTTATCTTAATTTTGAATCTTCAACCAAATGAGCTGAAATTTGGCATACTTATGTGACAATGCAATAATATGACAGCGAGCTGATCTGATGATGGAGTCAGGAGCTGTTCAGGAGCCTATCAATCTCCAATAACAATATAAAATTATGGTACTAGCGAGCTGGTTTGATGATGGAGCTCGAATGTAGCCATAGGAACTGCCTAACTACACAACATAACCAGTAACCACGTCGTGTTTGGGTTTGTTGGATTTATCTTGACGAGTACTAGAGCCCTAGAATTTATAAAAGCTTGTTTTTAAAAATATATTTAAAAAAAAACTTATTGCGTATACCTTTGACTGTTTGAATCGGGTTCCAATTCCAAATAGGGTCGTTCGATTTTATTTAGATTTGGAATGCAAATAAAACAAGTTGTGTGTATGATATCCAAATTTTTTTGTTTTAATTGAAAGAATATTTTGTCATTTAGTACGGAATATAACGTCGTTTAAACGTCCTCTCCGGCTTTGCTTGGTGGCACGGATTCTGGTGGACCAATTTTTAATTTAGATAGAAAATACAATAGATAAAACCATCATGTGAATAATATATCTACTGCTTTGACTATCCATGGACTGAAACACTGTTCTAAACATGGTTACTTCACAAATCTTCGATCTATTAATTATTACTTTGATTATTAGTCATATTGTTAGTTTAAGTACTATCACAAAGCATTAGTTATCATATCGGAAGAGTCATATTTTCCTGGTTTTTTTTTTCATAACTATTATAAACTGATATCATAAACCGATATCAGATAAAGGGTTTAGCTTCATAAAATAATAATATGTATTTAGGAAGCCGTGTTGGCAGAATGGGATGTACCTCGACTTTCAATCTGAAGGACGTGGGTCGAATTCAGGCGTGCATCAATGGATTTTTCTGTTCGAAAATTTATATGCGAAACAAAAACACGTGCTTACAACGGTGAAGGAAAACATCGTGAGGAAACCAGTTAGTGTTCTTATAAGCGGCGATGGGCTTGCAACCTGTCACGTATCGAACGCTAAATGTGGGTATTTGTCAAATATAATGTTTGAAAATCTGAGAGGATGTCTACCGTAAGTACTTGAGGATTACAGTCGAGATCCTATATTTTTAGGTTTTCTACTTCCGCTTAGCGAGAAGGTTTATGCTTGCCTTAACCCTAAAGTCTATGTCAACTGTAACGTCAGACTCTCAATATAATCACGAATCCAAAGCAGGCTGGCCTTACCAAGGACCAGTGGCATCCAGGAATTAAACCAGTCATGCTTCATCCGATCGTAAACCAAACCAAGACTCGACAGTTCGATTAGAACAACTGTTAAGTATTCCTTGACGACTTGAACAATTACTAAGAAACATCCTTAGTAAGGAAAAGCAACTAACAAACAAAAATAAAAACCAGTCAAGTGCGAGTCAGACTCGCGCACGAAGGGTTCCGTACCATTATCTATAAAAACGTCAAAAAAAACATGTTTGTTGTATGGGAGCCCCTTAAGGTGATAAGTGAAATTTTTGACGTTTTGTATGGGCTGAGTCTAACCGGATAAGACGGAAAAAGTGATAAAACTGCATTATCTCGAAAACCATCAAATTTAAAAAGAAACTGTCTGTAATTTACTTAGCTAGTAAGATTATCTAACGAATTATATAAAAATGAACTGTTTGATTAAAAACTAAACTAGTGTTTTTGAAGAGCCAACTTTGGAAAATAAATTTATCGAGAAAAGTTTGACCAATCGTGATTCTGTCTGTAATTTATTAAGATTATATCCTTAAGTTATCTTTGTCATGAAAAACAAAACTGTATGTTTTGTGGTTATTGAGAAAAAACGATTCTGCATTCATCAAAAACATTTATTACTCGCCTTAAATATTAATTTTATTCTGTTTTTAGTATTTGTTGTTAGAGCAGCAACAGAAATACATATTCTGTGAAAATTTTAACTGTCTAGCTATCATGGTTCATGAGATACAGCCCTGTGACAGACAGATGGACAGACAGACGGACAGCGAAGTCTTAGTAATAGGGTCCCGTTTTTACCCTTTGGGTACGAAACCCTAAAAATTGGTATTCGTGACTAAGCACCATGTTTTTCAACCATAACTATATGACTAATTGATGGTGCCCAATCACCAAATAAGTGTAGGTACGTACTAGCACCTACAGTAAAGAATTTGCTTCCGAAACAAACACCAAATCGAGTAGTCATCCATTGGTGCCTATACGTGATACCTTATTAGCATTCGACTTCTGTAAGCATCGTGAATTGTGTCGCTGTCTGTCATTAACTTAATGTGTGTAGCAGCTGCTGTTGTCCTACTCAATGCGGCGCCACTGAAAACCAGTACTCCAGCAACCTTGCCCTGCTGTAGCCTGAGGGGTAGCCTTATTTCTATTACATGTATATCTTATCTTATCCTATTATTACAACTCAAGAACGGCTGAACCGATTTGGCTGTAAATTGGTGGGGAAGTAGGTTAGAACCAGGAGACGGACATAGGACTTTTTAACGGGAACGGGAACAGGATACAACATTTGTTAATTCTAAAGCGATACGAAGTTCGCCGGGTTAGCTTGCTAATGTATAAAACAGAGTTTAGTATGAGATAATTAGAAGTACATAGGCGATAGGCTTGCAATCAGTCACGTATGGAATACTAACTACTGCAAAATATGGGCATGTGCCAAATATAATTTTAAAATGTGCCACTGATTGAAAGAGAGTACTTTAAACATCTTCCAGGATCTAAGTAACTGGAGATCTGAGAGGGTGCTACCGTAGGTACCAACTTCGGGATTGCGTTCGTGATCCTTTTGTTTCTTTTTAATAGGTTATAAGCTAGTGGTTTGATTTTTAATGACCCGAGTCCATAGGCTGTCTAAAGATGACCGAAATTGTCAGACGACTGATACAGACGACGGTATTAAAGTAAAACGTCTTCAAGTTCGTTTTTTTTATACAATGCTTTGCTAGGGTCCTGTTTCACCATCTTCAAGTAAAGTCCTAAGTAAGCAACTCGGCGATTACCAATAACGAACGTACCATTTGACATTTGATAGTATTGACACTTTCATACATTAATTTAGCGCTAACTGGAAAGTAACTAATCAACACTTTACTTGAAGATGATAAAACAGGCCCTAGCTCTCATAAAATAAAGTAACTAACCGAGTAAAAAATTTCCGAAACAAACAACCTAATATCGTCACCGGTGCCTCCTAACGGTTAGTAATGAGTTCAAGTGTAATTAGTCACAGCGCCTTGTTAGGCGCGCACGTGGGATGAGTGTGGCTTATCTCTTCCTAAATAACGTGCAAATGACTTGCAAACTGCTTCATTCACCTCTCCATTATCTAAGGCAAAGCCACACTTGATTCATCAAAATATACTAGCTGTCCCGACAAACGTTGTCCTGTCACATATCAAGAATCCCAAAGAAAAAAGCACTTTCAGTTTTTTCCGAACTTTACGCCACTCTTATCATTTAGGGGTATTTAGGGGTACTGGTTCTGAAAACTTGAAATTTCAAGGGTGTATTCCATTTGGCGTGTAGGGGTGCACTAAGAAAGAAATTCCCAAAATTAAACCCCTAACCCCTGCAACGCGGGTTGAAGTCTGTTTGAAAAAAACTTCACGTGAACAAAGTCACTAGTACTATCAATAAGCTTGTTGTGAATGAAACAACCAACAGTAAGTATAACTGATGAGTAGGACTGTCTGTAGGGATCAGGAGTTGCTAGAATCAAACACACAATGCTTGCAGCCAAGTTAAAGATCACGCAAAATATTGTCTCGCAGTAAGAATCGAACCCGGAACGCTAAAACCGCGTGTAAAAGTTAGCTGTTAGAGATCGCTGATCAGCGCTAAAACCGCCAATAAAAATTGTACAGCATAGATATTTGTTGTTTTAATGCATAATCTTTTCTGTGATGAATACTTAGACCAACTCCATTGTGCGGATTTATCGATCGGATAACGAATATCGAACGATTTCGATATAATACGAGTCAAAACTAATCTAATTCCAAGGATATTATTTTTCCTACACATTCAAAATTCCCAACCACAATTATAATAAACCGTTTTAATCGTGCGATGAAAGTTCCATTAAATCGCACCTCATCAGATCAGGTGCAATTAGTCATAGAACCAAATACGATTCACGTGGGAGGGACACGTCGAAACATCAACCTGCATCCGTCTCTTTCTTTTCCCTATTTTTGGAACGAGAGGAGGCGAGTTTGCGCCCGGTACTGGGAACATGGGCCCGTATAAAGTTATAAGATTTGTATGATTGTGGATTAGTAAGGGATATGATGATTGTGTTGGTGGAATATACATAATTTGAATGTGTCATACCAATAATGGGACAATGAACGGCAATTAGGTACATGTAATTTGAAATAGTATAATGTACTTTCTACCACAGTTGGTGCCTATACCTACCCATGTTCCGTATGGCGCATTTTCCCATACAAAACACATGCGTTGTCATTTGATTCTACTAACATAACTCAGGTTTGAACATAGCAAATTCCGTGAAAGCATTAACAAATCAGACGTTTTTGGCATATTCCCTGCGACCCATAAACAGAAAGGGACATTTGGAAGCAATGCCAAAAAGTCTTCAAGATTCCTATCTATGGTTTTTAGGGTTCCGTACCCAAAAGGTAAGAACGGGACCCTATTACTACGACTTAGCTGTCCGTCTGTCTGTCACATGGTTGTATCTCATGAACCGTGATAGCTAGACAGTTGAAATTTTCACAAATAATGTATTTCTGTGGCCGCTATAACAACAAATACCAAAAACATAATAAAATAAATATTTAAGTTAGGGCACCCATACAGCGAACGTGTTTTTTTGACGTTTTTATAGATAATGGTACGGAACCCTTCGTGCGCGAGTCACACACTTGTTTTTATTTACATGTATGCAAAAACTATATTGCATCAGCTTTTTCATAGAACAGAATAGTCGTCTTTGAGGTTCGATGTATTTATACATTTACAGCGACGGAATCTAAAATGGCCCTGCCAAGCAGAGTCATAAAAAAAGTTTGCAAAAACAAATAGGTTGCTATTGCCGGTTCCATTGGCAAAAGTTATATATTTCAAACATAGGGACCACTTTTAAAAGTTTTAGGAACTAAAGTTCGGCCGTTCAGAGAATGCGTTCCTGACACCTATCAGTTAGTCACGTTATAGTGACTATAATGTTGTAATAATGTTGTTTTAATGCTCATCAATTGTTAAAACGGTAAACAACCAGCAATAATATTTTTATCGTAACTGCAACGCCATTACAAAGTTACGTCGTCATACAATCGCGACGTGTCAGGAACGCATTCTCAGAACAGCCGAACTATAGGTGAACTACGCCTGTTCTTCGCGACGAAACCTAGAAGAATCAAGCAATAAAAATGGCGGCTTGGTGCCTATCATATTTTTCGATGATTCTTTTTTGCACATGCTCAATACGGAGAAGGAAAACATGATGAGGAAACCAGTGAGTATTCTTATAAGCGGCGATGGGCTTGCAACCTGTCACGTATGGAATGCTAACTACTGCAAAATGTGGGCATCTGCCAAATACAATGTTTGGACGTGTCTCTGACTACCCCCACTAGACATCTTCAAAGGATCTAAGCGTCTGGAGATCTGAGAGGATGTCTACCGTACTTGGGGATTACAGTCGTGATCCCATTTTTTTTTGTCTTTCCTTTGTAGATCTCCAGTGTGGCGCCAAACAGACATCCTATAATTTCAAATGTATTTATATAGTGGTGGCACACAAAAGATTAAGTAGGTAAAATCTACCAGCACCAGCAAAATATCATAAAAAAATATATAAATTTGACTGGCCTCACAGCTTAGTTGGTAGTAACTCTGCCTTCTACGCTGTAGGTTGTGGGTTCGATCCCCACCCAGGGCAAACATATGTGTGATGAACATAGATGTTTGTTCTGTGTCTGGGTGTTACTATGTATATTATGTATGTATTTACAAAAACAAAAAAAAGTAAATAAATTCTATCAGTTATCTGGTTCCGATAGTACTTCAAGCTTTGCTTAGTTTTGGGCTGGATGGTGTTGTGTGTAAAGTCCGCCAATATTTATATTTATATTTATATCTATAACTTACCCTGATGCATCCCCACTGCACAACTGTTTGAGGAGCCTGGTGACTTCACAGCGAGCTGGAGCCATATTTGAAGCCTGGAACAAGTAACACGTCTTTATTTATGCTTTTACTACCAAACATAATGTCTGGGCGTGCCTCTGACTAACCCCCTTTAGACGTCTTCAAGGATCTAAGCGGCTTGAGACCGGAGAGTATGTCTACCGTACTTGGGTAGTACTTACCTAAAAGATAAAAACGGGACGCTATTACTAAGACTCCGCTGTCCGTCTATCTGTCCGTGTGTCTATCACAGGGCTGTATGGATTACGGATAATGTATTTCTGTTGCCGCTATAACAACAAATTCTAAAAACAAAACAAATATTTAAGTGGGGCTCCCATACAACAAACGTGTTAATTTGCCGTTTTTTAAGGTTTCGTACTCAAAGGGAAAAAAACAGGACCCTATTACTAAGACTTCGCTGTCCGTCCATAATAATAATAACAGAAACTTAAACTAGAGCAAACACTGTACAATGGGCGGTCTTATCGCTAAAAAGCGATCTCTTCCAGACAACCAGAAATCTATAATATAAAAATAAGTCGGGTTTTCCTTCCTGACGCTATAACTCCAGAACGCACGAACCGATTTCCACGGTTTTGCATTCGTTGGAAAGGTCTCGGGCTCCGTGAGGTTTATAGCAAAGAAAATTCAGGAAAAACTTCAAGAGAAAAGCAGGAAAACAGGAACGGGAACGGGAGCGGGACGGGAACGGGAACGGGAACGGGAACTTAACACAACATTTGTTAATTCTAAAGCGATACGAAGTTCGCCGGGTCAGCTTGTTTATTTATGTAAACAAGACTAACTTCTCTCAATTCTAATTGTTGAAACAATATGAAACTTGGCAATTGTATGAATATTGGTAAACGAGTGCAAATCTGAACTCCCTACTAAAAAAATATATATCTTATAGGCTAAGTATATTCTAAGTTTCATCCAATTCTGTTTGGTCGTGGTTGAGCCACAAACATACTAGGTAAATATCCTCACAACCTTTGAATTTATAATATTAGTATGATTTTTGTTCTCCAAAACACGATCAGGATAATTAAAGTGAATGCAGCGATTGCGTCACTACCGATAACAGACCCCTTCGCATTGACTCGCCTCACTAAATAGTCAGCAATGGACATGTCATAATAACTGCATGATCACCTGTGGCAATGCTATAGAAACTCTTAGCTAAACTGCAGTGATAATGTAACATCTATGTGCACTGTGGAGGCACAATGGAAATTACAATGTATTCTGGGCCCGGATGAACAGCCTTACTAACTCTTCAGCTATCTGTGCTAATTCCTCACCAACTGCTAGAGAATCTGCGACGATACCTTACAAGCTATTTAGTACACTGTGGTGATATGATATTATAGAAGTTACAAGGCTGGAGGCGACCACAACCAGTCCGCGTTTTGCCTCACACGAGAGAGCACGTTTCAATTGTTCGCTTGAACTTGCAAAGGAGCGAGAGTATTATGGTGAGTGTTTGTAAACTTGCTACTCGTAGATCAGGGTGTTGCGAATGGGAGGAATGTCTTTCAAAGTTACTAGTAACTAGGTAGACTTATGCTGTTTACATCAGCAAATGGTTAGAAAAAACATTTTATATTCGGTTTATGATTTTTTTGCGGCGACTGGCTACTGTACTACTGTAAAACATAATTTGGACGTATACTACCCCTTAGACATCTTTAAAAAACGTGTGTCATGTTGCCAAGGTATGGGGAATAAAGGCGTCAGGCTATTTTTTTTTTATAATATTCCGTGAAATATATCAGTTAAGCTGACTAGACTTTTTGCAACGATCTTTAGATAGCTCAACTTCTTGTATATTTTGTAAATATTCTGTGATATATTAGTACTAATTAGATGTTATTTATTTCTCGGAATAAAAAAATCTAAAATAACACTCGATTGTCATATAATCTACCTACTACCTACTTTATGTAGTGGCTAAACATACATTTATTTATATAACTTAGGTACCTGTTTCAGTGAATACCTAGAGTCAATAATTTCATAGTTTTCCATAATATAAGGATAACTAAATCATACAAAAAACAAAATCGTTTAAAACTGTTAGCTATTTTTTTTTTCTTTTGATTTAACAGGAATAATAATATCATTATTTTAACCCACTAGTACTCGTACATATAAACTCGTTTTTATTCAAATTGTAGCTTCTCTAACTTTTAAAGAAAAAAAGCATTCCTTTTAAATTTTTGGTCAAAAAGCCACTGTTTAAAAAATTTAAACCGCACGTTACCAATTATTACCTGGTCGTGATTATCAAACACTAAAAGAGATCGGGTCTATTACCCAGCGAATCCTGTGACCTCAAAACCTGTCGCTTCTCGTTCTGATAATTTCACATTAGTCCAATGACTCCACAAGCGCGCTAAAATACTTCCATATTCTACCAGTCACGTGGCCCTGATCATCCACAAAGTTGACGTCCCAGACTTATCATCTCCTTGAGAACCTGAGTAGGTTCTCAAGGTTTTTAAAATGAATAGAGTAGATAGAGTTATCTACTCTATTCATTTAAAAAGCCCGTCTCAAAACAATAAAAAATTCGCTATCGGTATAAAAACAGAATGTAATGAAGATTTATTTCAGCGGACTTGTAGTTTGTCTAGCTAGATTTACGAGTGATTCAAGATATCTAATCTAGATTTTACTGCACAGCGACCAGCATCTGTTTCGGTTCACGATCATTACATTATTGCACAGGCATGATGAAGTACACAAGATATGTACACACACGCTTGTCAAGGACAGACTAACGTTTGGCATCGCGACGCGGTGCGTTTGCAAACGGTGAAAGAAAACACCGATCCTCTTTAGCGTCTTAGAATAAAAAAGTGCAAATTACAAGCGTCCTTTTTCAAGAAATAATAAAGGAAAAATCCAATATGATAAGCGAGTAACCATTTTGTTTAATGATAAAGCTTTGCCGATTATCATGTCCGAGCATTAACTGATAAAACAAATTTTGAAAACAAAGATTGATAACATTGCTGTCTTTGACATTGGGAATAACAAAACTTACGACCGTGATATACTTACGAAATCAGTATTCAAAGGATGATATACATTAATTATAAGTGTGAATTTCAAAGAGGTAGAGACTGATAAGATGTATTGTTGGGTCTCGCCATGCATAGGGATGTAGAGCCAGTCAAACATCAAACACAATGCAACCTTTCACATAATAAAGACTAAAGTGAAGAAGAGACTAATTAAGTTTAGCGAGTGTCAGCTCAGTTCCCGAAGGTTAGACCATAAATTCTAAAACCATACAAATAATGAGCATGAAAATAGAGAACGAATGCGTAAATAACTCATTGTTTACGAGTAGTCGCAAATACTCACAAATCGTCGAGTTAGCAAACATCTGCCGCGATTCTGTATACATTATTATATAGATTTCAGAAAATATTTGCGAGTCTATTTTTATGCAATAAAAATGTAACAATGTTTACATTGAGACTATTTTGAAATTGATTACAAAAATAGTAACTATTTTAAATAGTAACTTTTTTAAATGTATTATGAAATTTTATTATTAAGTCAATGTCAAAAAAAAATCCATATCTCTTTTTAGCCCTGCCATTTCGCGGACTTTTTGAACTTCCCTCATATATCAAGATTTAGTTTTTAGGGTTTCGTACCCAAAGGGTAAAAACGGGACCCTATTACTAAGACTTCGCTGTCCGTCTGTCTGTCTGTCTGTCATAGGGCTGTATCTCATGAACCGTAATAGCAAGGCAGTTGATATTTTCACAGATGATGTATTTCTGTTGTAGCTATAACAACAAATACTAAAAACAGAATAAAATAAATATTTAAGTAGGGCTCCCATACAACAAACGTGTTTTGAAGCCGTTTTTTATAGATAATGGTACGTAACCCTTCGTGCGCGATCCCAACTCGCACTTGGCCGGTTTTTTACTTACATTTTCGATAATTTCGACCCCTAAACTTCATTAAATTGGCATAATATAGTGAATTAATCCAAAAGCTAAAGCAGAACAACAACGTAGATAATTAAATATGCCATGTGAATATTTTTTGGTCAAAACTACTTATACTTTTTTTTTAATTCTTTGTGTATACAATGTAACACTTTTTATGCGCTCTACAATTCAATACAATAGCTTTTAGTGGTTTCGAGGAATTTCATGTTTCAGATATCGTTAATAATGTGTTTTTTCACGTGGAAAGTGGCAGGAGACGAATAAAAACTAGGTTGATGACGTTGACAGCTGCTCGAATAATATAGTTATTTTAGATGAAGTCTGGATTGGAGACCACAAATGAAATCTAGGACAGATGTTAAAACTGGAATTCAAAACATGGATATGAACATTGTTTTAGTTTGTAGACATTAATGATTGAATTCTAGAGCATTAAGAAGTCTATTTTAAGAACAGCTTTTTATGTTATTGATCACGGTTAGACCGGAGACTTTTACAACAAATTCTAAAAATATATGAATAAACAATAACTGTCGGTCTACCTACTCAGTCTTTTTCTGCGCTATTTATCCATCCACGAGATATGCTATCAAAACAAATTCTTTTGTATTTTTACCTCCTACAAGATTATCTATATAGTTTCCGAGAGATTCTACAGTTGAATAGTTGCGTCTTCTATTTATATAAGAGGGAATCATTGAGTAATATTTATTGAGCAGTTGAGAACTCGCGGCTAATTCGTTCAATTGATTTGAATCGAAGATACTATCTTCATTGAGTGTGTAGCACCCGCCTAAGTGGTGTTTTTAACTATTCAATGATTTGATTTTGATTTGTTTACGACGGTATTTTATTATTAGACCGTGTTTTATTTATTACTAGTTGACCCGTGCCCGCTTCGCTGGGCGACAAATAGTTTCACATCTGGTATTTCATAATAAATTATAGCCTATATATTGCCGAGGACTAATAGCTATATAACAAAAACAGTTTCATCAAAATCCGTTTAGTAGTTTTTGCGTGAAAGCCGGACAACAGACAGACATTATTTTTCAAACTATCGTGATTAGTAGATTAATAGATGGCTATTGTAACATAGGCGAAATGTCGGGAAAATAAATGAAAGGTAATTACGTGATAAACACCCGTGTTAAAATCTATAGTTAAACAGACAGACAGACAAAAATTTCAAAATGTTTTTTATTTGGCTTGTTTTACTTTTATAAAGGCCCATAGGAGTATTTTTTTTAGTTTTTATTCAATGTACAGAATTTAACTCTTCTACAGTTTTATTATAGGTATAGATATTCTTAAATAAATCAAATAAATAATAATTTAAGGCGCTACCCGTACTACCATCATGATTGGGAGACTTTTTTGTCTTTGAAGAGTTGTAATTTTTTTTGGAAAAAAATATTTTCCTTTTGTTCTTGCAGTTGTGATAAGTATAATTATTGTGGTGAAGCGCACACCAATTTCATATTAATTCAACAAATTCAAATTCAAATTCAAAAATCATTTATTTCAATAAAATCACAAGGATCACTTTGAAACGTCTTAGGAACTAGGTGAAGCTACGCCGATTCCACGCGACCAAGCCTAGAAGAATCAGGCAACAAACACGGCTTGGGGTCTACCTTTTTTTTTATGATCCTTTCCTTAATGCTATGTAGAGCTCCAGTGTGGTGCCAATCGAACAAGGTGAAGGCTCAAACAAGAATTTCACAACAGAGTTTCGATTCGAATATCTCATCTCTTGGCGTAAAACAAAACGACCTCAGTGTTTTTTGAACCATGCAAGCAGTTGCATTAGCATACATAATATTCTCGTGTCTTATTTTTTACGACAGTGTCACCTTATTTAATTAACTTACTTTATATTCAGCTAAGTGAAGGTCTCCCCCAAATCCTTTCAACTATCTATATATCTTTTGATCTTCCACCAATCTTTGTCAAAGGCGTCGAGACCGTCCCTCCAATAATGCTTTTATGACCGACCACGACCTGTGCTTCCATTAAGCTGCCAAGATGTTGCGGCATTCGTCATTCATAGTCCTGATCAAAACCGGAACAAATACCTACATATTTAAATATCATGCAAACATTTTAACGCTGCCGTGTCGCTCTTGTGACTCTCACGCGACGCCACCGAGATTATTCTGGCACGTTATAATTTAACATTTTTTGACATATTTTAAAGAGATAATCAATATTACTACTGCCTGTTTTACAAGCTTTTCAATTTAGTTCCAGACTCTGCCTATTTACAATACTAGACGTAATAAATTGCCGCTCTAGTGCCAACTTTACGCATGACTTTGACTTTACATTGTGTATTTTTCGGAGCTTTTCGAAGTGCGTCTATAATTGTTTCTGTTTTGTCCGTAGTGCCGTGTGTAAGAGAAACTATGTCCACTGAAGCATGAAGATTATGTATTTTATCCTGTGTTACCTCATCGTAGTCTAGGACCGCCTTTGTGACAGGCTAAAACCAACTCTAAAATTTCACTATTAGAATTCAAATTATGATTGCAATCAGGGAAATAGTGAATCATGAAAGGTCATCCTATTCGGTCAACTTTGTTGCATTAGGTTGAGATTTTGTTTGTGTCGATTTCATTGCTAGAATAATTATTATGCTTTTGTTGGCAACGTTCGACATAACTTCGCATTTAATGAATTACTCTTGCGCAGATCACGAGAACCAGTGAGCACTTAATTACATTCCTATGTATCATTTTAGATTTTTTCAATAACCAGTGTGTGCGGTAATGAACAGTATTATACGTTGAACAGATTTCAGTTTAAAATTTTCCTTCTAGCTGTTTTGATTAAAGTTAGTGTCGTTTTTATTATTTTTGAAATTATTGAACAAATTCAGCTGTCAATAGGTTGAATCACGGTGAAATCCTCACGTGTTGTATAGTTAAATTATGATTTGCGAGATGCAACACCGTCAACTGTTTAACCTCTGCGTTTTTAAAGAAGTGCTTCGCATAAGAGTAACAAAGCCCCTGTCATTACCAGAAAACTCATAAATAGTTAATAATAAAAACGTTAAGACAGCCAACCTTCAGATGGGTTACTGTTCCTGGCAATGAACTGAGCTTTGGAAGGATAGGCTGTCGGCCTCGGTAATAACAGCTATCAAGCCATGACAGAGGCATAGTTCATAAGAACTTACAGAATAAAAATAGGTACCAAAGACCAAATAATATAATTATGGGTAGGTACTTTAAGGTGTTCTGATGAAGTCATCATAACTCTGCTTATCGGAGTTCAGAGAATGTTATATGACAAAGTGATATCCATCAGCTAATTTACGAGTAATAGTGAGTACAAGTGACTATGAAATGAGACACTTCATAATGAGTAGACATAATATAGTTTGATTGCAGCTTCATAATACCATAAATAGTTGTGAACTACATCGAGAAATAATCAATGTGTACGTGCGATGAGCATGTATTGTTAGGAGCATGTTTTTGAGGATAATTATTAAAAGGAACTGTAATATTTTAGATTTTTCCTCAATTTATTTAAGAATTTCGATCACCTACACAGATGTGGTAAAAGTTGCGAATTAATTTTAAAATAGTGAATGTTTTTCTGTCATCACAATGAGAATCGCCAACATTAAGATATAAATACCTCAAGAATAGAGATGAGACAAATGTAAAGAATAAAAAGTCATTGATTTCTTATGAACTTTGCAAATAAATAGAGATCTCGTGGTCTCAGTGTCTACTAAATAACACTTTTCACTGAATGAGGCGAACGGATAAACTCAGACTGACAGAAAGTTCTAAAAGAAAGACAAATCAGGAGAGGATAGCACAATTCAAGCAGAATACAAGTCCTTTGTTATAGGTGAGATCTTTTCGACTTAAATTCGTTTCAGTGCAAAATGATGACCTCCACAAGCTAAAATGAGCAGCCAAGTAAAATAAAAAGAAAGACGGGCTCACGACTGCAATCCCCAAGCATGTCCGAGTAAAGATAATGATCTTATTGCAAACAAAGCGGATCAGACTAAGGGCCGTAATGATGACCCAGGAGTTTAGATTAATACTAGCAGACCCGCGACAGACGTCCTGTTCAAATATCAATAATCGCATAGAGAAATGCACTTTTAGTTATTCCGAATTTTACAATTTGTGAGGCCACTTCAAATTTTTCCCTATAAACCTTGTCCTCATTAAATAAATTACAAATACCGACCTCTTTAGTAGGTTGAACATTTTAATGCGTTTCTATGACGATTTAATGATTTCAGTCTGAGATGACAGATTTTTTGCACACCAGCGCCATCTATACCCAAAACGTCCCTTTAGGATTTATCAATCTTATTACTCTGGAGACCCATCACTAGCGTTGTTCGTAATTCTGGAGTGCGAGGTCGGTGTTACAATGGCGCCCACGCGCGTACTATTTCAGTTTTTGGGGTTATCGCGACCGACGACGCAATCTCCAATATTGCAAGACTGCAAATATTCATTGTGTGGAGTCGTTTTATGACGAATTGATGCTTTCAAAGTATAATAACAGAATTTTACGGTTTTCGCTTGCAATATTCAACGGGGCGGTTTTTGCTCTCTGACATGCGATGATTGTAAGTGCTCGATTGCTCATGATTGTACTCAAATCGACTTTTATAATCTCCTTCTGAGAATCACATCTCCAAAGCGCAGAAATATCTCCATCTAAACACGGTTTTAAGTATAGCGTAGGAGGAGAGAGGATTAATAACCATAAATTAAACCCTACTCTAACGCTTCTTGAGATAATTCTCTGTATCGAGCAATATTTATTATTTGCTAATGTACGTTGATCTTTATGTATTACTAGCTGTCCCAACAGACGTTGTCTTGTCAAATTTCAATAATCCCACAAGAAAAACACTTTATGCCACCCTTATCACTTAGGGGTATAAAAAAAACCGGCCAAGTGCGAGTCGGACTCGCGCAGGAAGGGTTCCGTACCATTATCTATAAAAACGGCAAAAAAATCATGTTTGTTGTATGGGAGCCCCCCTTAAATATTTATTTTATTCTGTTTTTAGTATTTGTTGTTAGAGCAGCCACAGAAATACATAATCTGTGAAAATTTCAACTGTCTAGCTATCACGGTTCATGAGATACAGCCCTGTGACAGACAGACAGACGGACAGCGAAGTCTTAGTAATAGGGTTCCGTTTTTACCCTTTGGGTACGGAACCCTAAAAATACCCTACGACCTATACCTACCAAATAAACACAAAAAAACATAAAAATCGGTCAAGCCGTTTCGGAGGAGTGTCGTTACAAATACATTTTAAATACAAGAGATTTCTTCATCTCTTTAAATTAGCAAATTTTACGAGACAACTAACGTGTCGGTGAATGTCGTCATGAAAATTCAACTCATTATCAGCAGTTTGACCTGCAGACTTGCAATTGGTTCGGTCACGCTCACTCCGGAAACCGAACGTAAAGTTCAAGACAACTAAAGCTTGTTTTTCCTTGACTTCGTCACTGTAACACTATCAGAAAAATTACTTACAGATAAAGCTGTACTAGTCATTAATCAGGTAACCAATAACACTAATACCGCCACCTCGCACCATATCTCTAATTGGCCAATAAGAACCATTACTACAATCAAGACCTTTTTAGGGTTTTGTTGGCGGACAAAAAACCCTGACGTCTATACGTCTGTAGTCAGTGCCGTTTTATAAAACTACTATTACCAAGCTATGAAGTGGTTATTTTTATTATTTAATATATTAAACGAGTATTGATTGTTATAGCTCAGCCGAAAATTAAAGATAAATAAAAAAAAACGCGATAAATACATAGCCGTTTGAAAAATTACTTAATATTGTTCTTATCACAAACATGTTTTTTTTACCCGCGTTTTTGCAGTACCTAAAAAATGTATAAATAAATAGTAGTAGGTATATAAAATGAAACTTATCATCATCTACTTTCTTTACTAGTTTAAACAAACAAATTTTTAAAGCAGATAATACTAAAGCTGTTTCGATTTCGGAATCCTTCACTTTATGGGTTTCGATATGGCGTGTCTATCTGTTTGTTGCATCGTAGGTACTTTTACGATTAGAAGGCTGTTTTATAATTAAAACTGGAAATTACCTTCTTTCTGCGTGTCAAAACAGGTAGGTATATCCTTGGAATTTGTTACACGGCACACCCACTTCAAGATCTAACGTTTTGATAAAAGCTACTTATATAAAAACAAGCATTATCTAAGCACCTAACCGAATAAGTGGCTAATTGGTGATAACGGATAATTTACAAACTGCCTGTTACAGACACTCAGCTTCTAGCTGATTCAGAATTCTGACATCTAAACATAATATAAAGCTCTTGGCCATCTGACTGACTGATCTATCAACGCACAGCCTAAACCACTGGTTCTGTATAGAAAAATGTCATTTAGAAGTTGTATTCCTTTTGGTGTGTAAGGGTGCACTAAGAAAGGAATTCCAAAAGTCAACTCCAAAGGTGATGCAGCGAGGTTTTCACTAGTCATTCAAAAACCCTTTAGAAACTCTATTCATCAACTTCTGATGTGGATTGTACGTAATGTACGTGTGTGATCTTGATCATGTATGTTTCGTAAGAACACAGTTCTATTATAAAATGTAGGTGTGGATTTATTTTAAGAAGCTCTACATTGAAGATTTCTGAATAACGTGTCAGATGATTCGTGAAATTATATATTTTCGCTTCTCTCTTCGAGTAGTGCCAAGACGTAATTTTTCACAGTTCAAACAAGATTTTTGGTTCTATAACTGTTCAGTGTTATGCATTTTTTTAGTCGCAGCTTAACAATATCTCAAGCAAGTTTTGCTATAATATTTTTAGACCACAAAGTGTTATAAACAGATACAAGCTACAAAATCTATGGCCCATATTTGAGATACAAACCCACTTCTATAAACAATGCAAACCTTAAATATTAAAACAAACAGACAGGTTTACGAATCAAATAAATTGTCGTAAACGTTACGACTGGTACCTTCAGTTCGTAGTCAGTTTATAGGTAGTGATTAGCCTTAATACCTATTTATAAACTTTATATAACACAGGTGTAAATATTTAAACAAATACAGTGGACATGAATAGATACAAGGAAAACTGTCATTTGCGTGAATCAGCTAGCGATAAACATACAAAAATACATGAGTAGAGTTCTCACGAACGCCATATGGTATTGGTCACCCTCGTGACCAGTTTCAGGCACAATGACCATGTAAATAGCCTTTTCACTGGTGTAAAGCTGGTAAAAGGATATAACGAGCAAAGAGCATCTTTGCATTACAATCGTCAGCATTCTTAATTCTAAACTATTCAATAAACTTCCGCCTCAAAGATAGATAAATAAATACTTGTAAATGCTTAATGTCTGCATTAATTACTGAAAAACTCAACAATTCTCTACGAATTCAGCAAATCTAAAAATAATGTTATGACAGAATCATCCCGCTCTTATCCCACTTAGGTAGGGTCGGCAAAATATCTATTCTTCTTCCATTTCACTCTATTAGCCGTCATCTCAACACTCGATTCTTTCCTGCCCTTGTCATCTTTTACACAATCCATTCAAAGGATGAATTTTTCCTACCTCTACTCCACATTCATACCTAACATTCTCCTTTTCACATAAAATTCTCCTATGTTTGTTTTTACTCTATTATACAAAAATATTTATAGATACCATTGTACTCATAAACGTAAACTAATACACTTATTTGGCACACCCTTAGCTAGTCATAATTCTATACGTGAAAGGTTAAAAGTCTAATGTCACTCATCGGAATAAACCATCGATCACAGAGCCTAATGGCGAACCCATTACGCATATACTGCTGATATAAGACATCGAGCGCGATTCACGACGCTGTGACATTGAACCGGTCAATCAGAAAGCATTTTTATCGCTTTCCTCGACCCGCAAACCTCAAAGGTTTGACATAATTGTTTGTTTGAAAAAATGAAGCCATTAGGCGTCTATTGGGCTATGTGGTCGATGGAATAAACCGTGTCTGTAAGCACAAACACAGCTTCTCTCTCCAAAATTTTCTAGTTGTAGCACGTTGTAGTAGTAAGTTCAAGCATGCTCAAGTAGCCTTGGCCTTGCGAGCGACGCCCTACATCTGATGCAGTCGCAAGTTGAAGACGCTTAGCGAAAATATATGTCCACATGGTCAAGCGATTCTTCATTACGATAAAACTTTCGAGTTTGTATCAACCACTATCGATTGAGGAAGACCAGTGACACGATGATCTAACAAGACAAGATGTACTTGGTCTATAGCTAAAAGATATAAAACAGATACCTATATTTACGAAAAATGTTTCGACCAAGCGAGAAATCAAAAGTTAGATTAAAAATTAGATTTTTGAAGGAACTTTGAACTATATTTTGTTCACTAGGTTAAAAGATAGGAGTTAAGAACCTACTCTTTTGCGTCGGTTGAAAATCGAGGTTGGTATTCGAAATTGTTTTTATTTGTTAGTTTGTATTTCGAAATTCTAAAATAGTAGTTTATGCAACTCCATATAAGGAAGGGTATTAAAACACGAGTGTGAGTTTATGAAACGAGCGCAGCGAGTTTCATAATAGTAACGAGTGTTTTAATACTCGTGTTATATGCAGTTGCATACACTACTTTATCTTCACTAACGTCGCTATCCATTTTTAACTTTTAATTTGTATTTTAAAAACAAAACACATTGCGAAACATTAAATTCACGCGTACGTGTATTGTCACAGTGAACTTGCCGCCATTAAAATCTAACCAATAAGAAGAGCGCAGCTGCGCGCGCAGGGCCAATCAGGAGCGAGCGCGCGCTGTTTTTATTTTATTTAATTGGCACAAGATCTTACCAAAGAGTTTTGTGTATGTAAGTTTAGTAGTCACGTATAACCCAACTGTTTTCAAAAGCCAGCCTAATATAAAATTTTATACAACTTGTATGAGGATTTTGACATAAGGCTCGCCAGGTTAATTGGTCGCGTTTTATTGATGTTATAATGAGATTTTACGATATCGATGTGGATATTATACCATCATGTGAAATTGCTTAAATTGAGTGTTTTGTTGTCTGCGCTATAACAGTAGTAATTATAAGTCAAGTATTGGAAACATAAGTAGAATGTTACAACATTAGTGTAGATAAAAGTTTTTATGGAATGGAAACAACTGGAACAGAATCGCATGGAGGTCTCGTAGGCATATATTATATGTATATATGAGTCATGGCACGGGCCAGACTGTAAACATCTTATATTATGCAGACGATAACGATCTTACGAGATACACACGCAACATATATAAAATACAAACGTAACAGGAGAGACCAATCATGCAAGAAAACCTGCAATAACGTTTCTTTGAGTATACTTGCATTTATTTTCATTTAGCATGTTGCTTTCTCTTATTTTCTAATTGACCTTCTTACTTAGACCTATTGGACACCTTCCAAAATACATAGCCTTCAAGATTTCCAAAATAAGACAAAGGTAGATAGGTATCTACTAAACATCGACCACCCGCTTGGCACGCACAGAGTAATTGTTCTCAACACCTTGTGTAGTACACAAGGTACTTCTGTAGGTACAGACTTCCGAATAAGATGGTGACACGGTTGCTTGACATTGTATCACCATTTACAACCATCCAGGGTTAAGAGGTCAATCTATATTTAACTTTTTCGCAAATTAATCTTTCTTTTTCAAATTCCAATAATATGTTAATGGTAATTCAATGGTACTCTTAAAAATAATATACGAGTAGGTACTAAGACTGATGCTCTAGCTAGCCTAATGCCATCAATTTACTTCTAGTTACAAATAGAAAACTTTTGTCAGTGCTTTGGCAATGTTTATCCAATAGCCAATTAGGCTAAGGCGTCAGCTCACAGTGCTCTGTGTGAGCACCAAAAAAAAAAAAAAAAATTTGCTTTCGCGTTTATTACCTACATTGTTTTTTATCCGTGAGGACCAGTAATTGGCTTATCCGTTACCTACTTTAAGTTAACTTAGTTTATTTCTAATTTAAGCTGTTGGTCTTCCCTAAAATAAATAAATAAATAAATAAATAACTGTCAAAAGACAATGGTATTTTGACAGTTGAAACCGATTACGATTCAGTTAGTTTAGACAACGCTGGCCCCACTACAGTGGCGGGACGGGTGCAGCATGGCTACTATGGACAAACCTTGACTCTCATCGCGAAACGGCCACCATGCCAGTAAAGGCATGGCGGTAAAGGTATGGCACGTCAAATATTTGTTTTCAATAATGCTGTGGGTATTTGCAGAAATGTCATGGGTGGAAGTAAGTATTCTGTTTGCTAACATAACAGTGGGCTAAATTGAAGTGTATCAACACAATTTTAATCAATTATTACTTGTACGGTTATAAAAAAAAATAGGATCACGACTGTAATCCCCAAGTACGGTAGACATTCTCTCAGATCTCCAGACGCTTAGATCCTTTGAAGATGTCTAGTGGGGGTAGTCAGAGGCACATCCAAACATTATTTGGCACAAACCCACATTTTGCAGTACGAGACAGGTTGCAAGCCCATCGCAGCTTATTCTAAAGGGGTTAGTCAGATACATTCATGTACGTATTTATAGTGTAGTAACCGCAGTTGCCTCACTAGAGTTCGTCTAGAATAAAGTGATATAGTAATTATTCACTTAAACTGGTAGCAATGAATCAGGCTGAGTCTCATGCATAAAGATAAAGGTCAGCCAAGATCTGACAGAGGTTTTGTTTAATTAACTTTTTTCATACCTACCATGGCCACCTTATACGGCACGACAGTTTTATAAAGACTATAATGGAAGGGAAGATTGAAGGGAAGAGAGGAAGAGGAAGGCCACGAATAAGCTACATGAGCCAGATAAAGGAGAAAATAGCTGTCGTGTCGTATAAGGAAGTTAAGGAGACGGCGCTGGAGAGAAATAGATGGAGAGAGCTGCATCAATTACACCGACAAGAGCACAGCTCTTAAGTTAGAAGAAGAAGAAGAAGACCATAATACTCGTACATATTCGGATGTTTTTACATTAATGTTTTTAAAAACTTAATAACTATGAGTTCCCAAACACAAATACGCATTTACATTCGTGACGCTCAAAACCGAGAATATGAACTCTTGATTTGAGACTTCCTCTAGTAACAAAGTCAAAGTCAATAGGTATTTATTTCAATAAAATCACAAGGATCACTTTGAAACGTCTTAGAAGCTAGGCAAAGTTACACCTGTTCCTCGCAACTAAGCCTAGAAGACAATAACCAAATAACTCCAGTTTAAAAGACAAGAGATCATTATTAATATCTACCTTGCACTTTGTTCAAGTACATTCAAATTAGTTCAAGTGCAATACTATATTTAATTGTAACAAAACTGTGAATATTACCGAAATAAATAAATAAATATAACCTGCCAAGGTCAAAAGTCCCGGCTAAGAAATGTAGATTCTTTGCGACAATGAATCAGGACATCTATAAAGTGATAAAGATCTTGGAAGCGAGATCTCGCGAGATTTTTACGACCTATTTAGCGTATAAATGTTTAAACAAGCTAAACAATATGTTGGCAAATGAAAATGTAGTAGTAGTTATAATTCTCGGTCAAGGTTAAAGGATTAATTTGGCAAAGAATAAATATAAAGCATAAGATAAGGAAAACAAAGAGGAGTAAAATAAAATATACTTGAATTAGGAGAGATAATTTCAAAATATTTTTTGGGTTTTTACCACGACTGTAATTCCCAAACACGGTAGACATCTTCTTATATCATTGAAGCTGTATGTCTAGGGGGTTGGTAGTGTAATGTAAATAAAGTTCGAGAATAACTATAACTGTATGGACATACGCTAAAAGTAAATCATGTATAGAGGGTACAATTACATGGAGCAGCGCCTTATTACGTTCTATTAATTATCAAAGGCACCAATCAAATATAATACTAAGTACCATTAGATACTAAGACTTGGCGCAAACGGACCACCGACAACAGCCACTGGTCGCCACGTACGTGTAGCCAGTGGTGGCCACTCGCTACGACTTCAAAAGTGTTGAAAAGTGGCTGTGGTCGATGGCCCGTCTGCGCCGAGCCTTAGCGATAACTTCTCACATTGCAAATCAACTTTAATTCCTGTACGAATCTGCGAGCGGAGCCTAGTATGAAACAAACCAGGGCCTACTGATAATCTCAACACACTGTCAGAACAGGTGGCACTCTTAAGTACTTAATATCTCCGTAGGTAGTTTATTCTTTTACTTTTCAAGTGGCCAACCCACACACGTGCAGTGGCTTATACAATGTGTCAGATTACAGACACACATCCACAGTGTACGTAGGCGAGAACATCCCAATTTTGGTATGAAGTAAATTAATAAAACTGACTTCGGAGAACTTAATAAGTACCTAATTGAGGGCTTGTTAACAATAAAATTGTAGTCTTTAGAGGATAAGTGTACTCGACAACATGACATCATACAGAAGCTTTTAATTGGAACTATCAAATTATAGGGACTAGCTTCCGCCCGTGTGGTACCAGGTAAAAAGTAAACTATATGCTATTCCAGGACATAAATATGCATATTCCAATTTCATCTAAATCCCTTTGGTGATTGTGACACACTTTCGGATTTATAAATTAGTAGAAAATATAATATAGGTAGGGCTGCCATCTCTAAAATTTGGCAACCAGGACAAGACACGTGAAAACCCCGATTTTAGAGCCCAGAACCCGGACATGTTAACAGGTTTTTTTTAATTTTAAGTCCTGTATTTTTTCACGCTTTCAATAGTTTAGCGTTGGGGGGGGGGGGGGACACACTCGACTCAAAAAAAATTGGCAATTTAAAGCTTAATATTTCACAAACACACACACACACACACAATTTTAAACCCGGACTACAAATGAAACCCCGCCCGGACGCCCTCTAAACTAGGACAAATCCGGGGAAACCCGGACGGATGGCAGCCCTAAATATAGGTAAGTTTGTTTCTCAATTTGGACGTAGAAGGAGCTAATGATCCGATTCTAAAAACCCTTATCACTAATGGAAAGCTACATAATCCCTTACATAAGCTACATAATATGTAATTTTATAACTTTTCAATAATAAAGTTTCAAAATATTTCGATAATAAGTAATTTTCGTGGGTGTTACCGCTAGACGCAGCTAGTAATTTATACTAACGGAATAGGATGTCTAGTGTTGGGACAGACGAGACAGGTAGAATTGATTGCATCCTGATAAAAAAAAGTCTCAATAGTTAGACACAGGAAACAATTTGCATGTACGCAATAACTATATACAAGTAATACATTCGAACGCACATCGCCTTATAGGGACGCGAATGAGACGAACCACAGCATATCCAAGTTAGAGCTAGTTAAACAATCACAAATATTGATGAAAATTTCGCACAAGCTTGAATATGGGACAGATAACTGATACTCAATAGTTTTTTTTTGTAAATACATACGTACCGAGTATTACATTATAACTGGTTGTTATAGAATAATGAACAAACTTAATATTGTCATCACACAAAATATTTGTCTTTATTTATTTAACCACTTAGAAATAGGGACCGTAAAACTATGCACTGGGTGGGAATCGAATTCACAATCTACAGTTCATAAAATACTGATTTTGTATAGATAGTTAGCGAGTTCTACGAGTAATACTTGGGTATTACAATCATGACCCAAATTTTATTTGTTTTCTATAAAAAAAATTCTGAATACTTACTTTAAATTTCATCAATCAAAATATACACCGATCGTTATTCACGGAGAGTATTTTAGGTTCCATAAAGCTTAGTTTCGCGCTGTTTAATTTAAACAAGCCGTACACTCATCAGCTGTGAACACCGAATGGAGGATGACATCATAACGTAATCGCAAATATGATGGCAATCGCTATCAACCCGCGTGCATTGAAGGTGAATTACAGATTAGATTAGAACTTATGAATTTTGTCATAATGTATTGGGAAATTGCGATATACTCGTAGGTTATTGATTCTCGTGATAGTTGATTGTGAGGTTTCGTTATCTGTTTGTAAATTTTCATTAATATTCAATGTTAATTCAAATGTAAAATGTCTTCCTCCACTTCATATAACTTTACGGTAGGTCGCTAGTTTCTAGCTAAGAGATGGTATTGTTTTTCTTAAGTCAAAATCGTTATTAGTAGGTATACATAACTAATTATTTGGACGCGGGTCTTTATCATGTACTAGCAGTCCGCTCCGGCGTCGCACGGGTGTAATATTGATTTTATGGGTAATTTTATATACCTTGGGTTACATTATCAAAGTTTTCATACGGATCCCTAATAGTTAGACATATAATATTACATACTTTTTTGTAGATATTGAATTTCCGCAGCAAACGCGTTATAAGGATTTTTATTGGATTTTTTCACACGTCGGGTTACATTATCGAAGTTATAAATACATAACGTTTTTAAAAATATTCTATAACCTACTAGCGACCCGCCCCGGCTTCGCACGGGTAGCATGTTATTATACATATAAACCTTCCTCCTGAATCACTCTATCTATTAAAAAAAACCGCATCAAAATCCGTTGTGTAGTTTTAAAGATATAAGCAAACATACATACATACGCGGGAAGCGGAAAGCGACTTTGCTTTATACTATGTAGTGATATTCATCAAAGATAATGTAGGATTCAAGTGGTAAAATAATTTTTCGAGAAAGAATTTTTAAATCGGTCCAATAGTCTCGGAGCCTATTCGATGCAAACAAACAAACAATCAAATATTCCTCTTTATAATATTAGTATATATTGTTAATTGACAAATAAAATTGTTATAAGTAGTCGAAACGTCGGAAATATAAATTAAAGGTACATGATAGGTCTCAAAATCAATGACCAATATCGATAGCCGACAAGTACCTATGCATGAGGAATGTGATGAAAGTAAAAGTGGTAGGTATTTCAGAGTAGCCGAATATGAAACAGGCTTGATTTTATGTATGTAAAATCTTATTTTATTTATGTTGAGTTTCATTGTTACAGTCTACCAAGGAAGAAGCCCCCGCTGTCTGCAACAGTTGCAACCAAGTCATCTCCGGAAAAGTGAGTAAAAATATATTCCAACTCTTTTATTGTAGTAATTCTAATACGGTCCATTCTATCTTATTATAATACTTGGAACCCGACTGACAAATAGTTATGGGTCTAAGTACATTTTTTAATGTAAACACCGATTAAGTAATAGAAAAAGATTCTTACTTCGAAAATTACCAAAGTAAACTAAATAAACAAGCAAAATATAATAATAAGCAAAATGCTAAGATACTAGACTATAAGACACGTTGATGGATAATACAACAAAAATAACCGAACAAAGTTATATATATTTGTTGCTATATCCTAATAATATTATAAATACGAAAGTTTGTGAGTTTGTAATATATGTTTGTACCCTAATCAAACCTAAACAACCAAATAGATTAAGGTAAAGAGGGAACTTATAATCCGCAAAACAGCCCCTAAATTATAAAAAAAATGCAAAAAGGTTGATTTTGACTGACTAAAAATATTTTGTCGTCATAGCAACGCCTGTTTGACTAATGAATGATACGCATTCTATCAAAATTCGTAATTTATTTTATCAGTACGAGGTTTGCAGGGAAATATTTGTTTAAATTGCGTTTTCCTATGCGATTATTAAAATTTGTCAGGACAGCGTCTGTCACGGATCGGCTATTATAATATAATAGCAAATTCCGTTGATATATGTATAGTAGAATATATCTTTGTCCGTTTAGTATTTAGAAATGGATTTTAAATCAAAAAGAAAACTAAGTATAGCTCTAATAAAATATTTGTAAAATGTATACAAAATACACAAGAAACAGTTGATTTGATTGCGTAGTACCTACGACCTCAATGCAATAATGTGCAGTATTAAACTCAAAATAGAAACTGATACAGTGATTTAGTTGTATTTCTATTTCAAAGCAAATTGTTTCCAAGCATTCATCGTACCTACACATTATCGATATCTCTGATAAATAAGGTACCTACAACGAAACCGAGCAATCAGTTGTCAATTAGTGTCGGGTGCAATTAACGTATACATAGACTAGCTACTCATAAGTAGCATGACATATTCCGTTGACTGAACCAAAAAACGACATATTTATAACATTTTCCTGGCATTCTTCTTGTAAAAACTCAACCGGGTCATTGATCTCCAGCGTGACCATGAATTAACTAGTGATACGATAAGCTAAATGACATTTTCCATCAATGAATTTTTGAATTGTTGTATCTATACGGTAAGAATACTACAAAATATAAAATTAATGTGAATTATGGAATACTTTGTTTATGGGAAAACCTTCAATAAATAAAAAAAAACTCTGTTTCTGTTAGATGCTTTTAAGAGCCAATTGAAAGATACACTTTAAAACGGAAATCCAAGTCAAACCTGACTCAAACTGACACATCATTATGCCTCAATTAATTACGATGAAATAAGCGCAAATTAGATAATCTTCAGCATCATGCCGAGTAACAGGAACTGAAAATTACTGAAAATTCAGTCAAGCATCTACATACTCGTGCGTTTCATCACAATAAAAGTTTTATTCAACGATGATCACGAAATGACCGGTAAAACAAAAGATGAAAAAAATATACCTAGGAATTAGGATAAACAGTGATAATGTAAGAAACGCTTTATCACACTTTCAACCCATTAGATTCCAAAATGAGGGAGCTCAAATTCAAACAAAAGCACGTCAGATCTATTTGCAGCAATGAGGCGGGAATAACAGTAGCGATGACGAAACCCCTCAGAATACCAGTTTCCCGAATGTCTGTTGTCACATCGCTAATATTCTGTAGAACTTGCCAGCTTACGTTATCCAGCGCACGGAAGCTACGGCACGAATTAGCGGAAAAAATAATAAAACAAAACAAATATATGATAGAATAATAGAAAACCTCGCGACTGAGTTCACGTGAAGTTATTTTCAAACAGACTTCAAACCTTGCTGCACCCGCTTAGAGACTGAATTCCATTTTTAAGTGCACGAGAATTCCTTTTTTAAGTGCACTCCTACACACCAAAAGGCATATATTCCTTCCTCATGTTTATAGGACCTATGGCTGTGAGTTTTTTTATATATTCTGATGGAAACACAGTGACAAGGAAATCTTGCTGACCTTTCATCTTCTTCTTCTTTTATGCAAATTATATAAAAGTATTACATAGATGCTATGCGAGCTCAGTATGGGTCCACTAGACCTATTTACAAAGTCACGTGCAAAGTGAGTCGTATCTTCAGCTCTAGTTCTATTTTCCTGCTAATGGTGTTGATGACCTTGACCGCGGCTTGACCGGAACCTGGACCGGCGGTTTCATTTCAACGTCTTGCGCTTAACTTTTTAATTGACTTTGATGGTTCACTGTTCAGACTTGTTCTGCGTTTTGTGCATTTAAAATGGGTAATGGGTCAGTTAGTGTGAACTCATCTTTCATTCCTTCGGGAGCTCCTCTCAATGGACACAAAGGTCTCTAAAGCTATATGCAATGACTTACACCGTAAGGTAAGCTTAGACATAAGTATTTTCAGTATGACTCATACTTAACTGTATCACCGTCTTTATTTGTATGTCTTCATCAGTGTGTGATTTTTCGCACTGTATGAAAGGTCATTAATTATCACAGATGATAATAATTTTTTCAGATTCTATTTTTTTTTGTTAAACATTATGATTCTCCGCAGATCGTGACAGCACTAAACAAGAAGTGGCACCCGGAACACTTTACTTGCAACACGTGCCGTAAGCCGATAGATGGAGCCAAGTTCCACCAGCACGAAGGCGGAGTGCACTGCGTACCGTGCTTCGCGCAGCATCACAGCCCGCGCTGCCACGGCTGCGGAGACCCCATCACTGACGTGAGTACCACCACTTTAGTGATATAAATCCCATGTGTCACATATAGACCGTATCAGTGCCGTGATCAGAAACTTTTTCTGCCCCAGGTTTATTTGTTAGTTGGTAACAATGCAATATTTTAGATTAGACTGTGCTAAACTTTGTCTTATACATCAAACTATAAATTATATAAAAGAGAACTATGTAAATTATTAAGAGACTAGAGGCGATAAGATTGAGAAAAGCAATGATTACAAGATCCATTTATAAAGACATCAGACGTGATCAGATGAGATCACGTGAACCGTTACTAACCATTAGTAAAATCCATTGTAATCTATTAAGCCCATTTATAGAACTAGATAACGTGATAAGGCAAAAAAACAATATGTGTACTGGTGCTGAAAGAAGTTGTTAGCTTCTATTATAAATAGGTATTTTCACGGGGTTTTTCTAAAAACACTGCTACGAAGTAGACGCAGCTTAATCAAATAGAACTTGAAGCTTTGATGTGTTGACAGACAACGCATGTAGACGAAAGCTTTCAAAGTATCAATAGTATATGCCAAGAGAAGAATTCATAGGACAATAACTTCTGTAGATAACTGTACAGTCTATGATACAAATACTAAGTTATCCAAGACCTTGGACTTAGGACTGATAAAGTAAAATACCCACAGAGGGTAGGTAGCATGAATCAGATATACAAGTGAGTATTAGAATACCTACTATCGTTGTTCACCATTATAGATCTTAACGATCGGACAATGTATTTTGAATTGGTCTTATGTACATAAAGTTAGCCCAATCAACATTTTAGACTTATTTGCATTTTTATAACAAGAAAATTATAAATTACTATGATTAATTCTCAGTCATCCTTCGTTTTGGAAGAATTGTTTCTAAAAAATGATGTAAAACTTCCTCAAAACGCCAAGCTCAATCTCTGAGAGGATTCAAGACAGAAAAGCACGCTGACAAACTAGAAGTAAAGTTTCCCAAACAGCTTTTTCATTTTGACAGACGAACTCTGTGGCGTGGTAGACAAAAACGGATAAGGGGGTTTATCCTCGCGGCGGGACAAATGGTTTTTCCTGATCTGTGTATTGTGGTAATCGTGGTTACGATTTGAGTGATAAGGAAAACTAGCTACAGGATTATGAATGAGACTATGTCCGACGGTCGCCTAACGTTTAAAAGTAAGTTCACCTAGCTGGGACCTTACATTATGTTATGCAACATAACATCCTAGTAAATCCTAATAATATTATATATGTGAAAGTTTGTGAGTTTGTATGTATGTTTGTTCCTCAATCAGGCTTAAACGACAAAACGGATTAAGTTGAAATTTGCTGTAGATGTAGATATAATGCACGAATAAATAATAGACTACTTTAAAATATGAAAAACATCCTAAAAACGATAAAAAAACGCAAAAGGGATGATTTCTGTATAGGTGGCGCTGGCGTGCAACAAATCTGACATCATAGACTAAAAACATTCAGTCTTTTCTATTTGATTATTGAAATTTGACAGGACAACGTCTGTCACGGGTCGGCTAGTAAATCCATTAGTTAGTGAGGATGTTTGTGGCTCAATCACGCCCAAACGACCAAACGGATTTGGATGAAACTTGGAATATACATACATAGCCTATGCCCTGGTCTATGTAGGCTTTTATACAGATACCACACGAGCGAAGCCGCTGGCAAGAGCTAACATCATATTTTCCACAACTCAAGTCCTCGTCGGTGCCGTAGGTATAACTACTTGGCATCAAATGACAATAAATTGACGCTAATAACACGTTTGCCGCTAAGTTATTGCAACTCCCGTCCATATCCATTTACTAAGATGAATGTGATCAAGGTTCGTCAACAATTATGATAAACATATTACCTATGCAAACTAAGCTTACATGATGTCTGTGATACGCCAGCAAACAAGATTTCTGGTCATTTTCTTAGCATTTACATAATTAACTTGTCTTCCTGGCGATTACGGTCTGTAAATCTATAATTAAACTAATTTCCGCCCCTGGCTTCGCTCGCAGGGTAACTAGAGAATATAGCCTATCTATATGCTATTCCAGGGTATAGGCTATGCATATTTTAAGTTTCATCCAAATCCGTTTGGTTGGTGTTTGAGATACAAATACCCTAACATCAACATCTTTAAGGATATGTATGCCTGGAGATCTGATTTGTCTTGTTGCATTGTATTCAGTCATTATAGAAGTTGCAGAATCAATTATATTCGTCGGAAATTAAAGCATTCGAATAAAAAACCGACCAAGTGCGAGTCGGACTCGCGCTCAAAGGCAAAAAAATATAAAAAAACGTTTGTTTTATGGGAGCCCCACTTAGATATTTATTTTATTCAGTTTTTAGTACCTAAGTATTTGTTGTTATAGCGGCAACAGAAATACATAATCTGTGAAAATTTCAACTGTCTAGCTATCACGGTTTATGAGATACAGCCCTATGACAGACAGACAGCGAAGTCTCAGTAATAGGGTCCCGTTTTTACCCTTTGGGTACGTAATCCTAAAAATACTATGTTTATCAAATACAAATATAACACAGCCACACATACAAATTAGCACAATAACAATGAAGTTGTTTTCCTTTAACTAAACTCGCTCGCCTGTGTTTACTCGTCAATTAGTGACTCACGCTTTACGCGGTAGGATTCTTAGTGTTGTATTTATCAAGTTAATTTACATTTATGCTACGAGTAAATAAAAACCGGCCAAGTGCGAGTCGGACTCGCGCACGAAGGGTTCCGTACTATTATCAAAACGGCAAAAAAATCACGTTTGTTGTACGGGAGTCTCACTTAAATATTTATTTTATGCTGATTTTAGAGAAATACATCATCTGTGAAAATTTCAACTGTCTAGCTATCACGGTTCACGAGATACAGCCTGGTAACAGACAGACGGACAGCGGTGTCTTAGTAGTCCCGTTTTTTACCCTTTAGATACGGAACCCTAGAAACATAAAAAATAATTCATAATATCTCGTAACCTACCTATTTACCTAACTACGTAGTTAGCATTCCACACGTGACAGGTTGCAATCCCGTCGCCGCTTTCAAGAATACTAACAGGTTTCCTCACGATGTTTTCCTTCACTGTTATAAACACGTGTAACGCGCATATAGGTACATTTTTCGAACAGAAATATCCATTGATGCACGGCCAGGATTCGAACTCGAAATTAATTGGAAATTAATAATATCTACCTAGGTACCTATTTACCTAACTACATGAATTCAATAATTCAATTTCAAACTTTTTATTCGATCATGTGAAGTACCACCTATTTACCGACTTACTTTACCGATAGTGGTAAAATAGCGCCACCTGCCAGCGGAATCGCAAACCTGAAAGAGGTTCCTCTCAAACCCCGAGCGGTCGCATGAAAACCGCGAAAAGTACCTATAATACGTAGTAACATCAAATGAAACTAGATGGCGCTGGAATGCAAAAATCAAGTTTGTTGTATGGGAGCCCCCCTTAAATATTTATTTTATTCTGTTTTTAGTATTTGTTGTTCGAGCAGCAATAGAAATACATAATCTGTGAAAATTTCAACTGTCTAGCTATCATGGTTCATGAGATACAGCCCTGTGACAGACAGACGGACAGACGGACAGACGGACAGCGAAGTCTTAGTAATAGGGTTCCGATTTTACCCTTTGGGTACGGAACCCTAAAAAAGAAAAAAAGAAAAATGTGTGCTGGGAAACATAGTAGAAGTGAAACCCTCTCACCACGCGATATACATATATCGTCTACCCCCTCCAACGCTCGTAACACTTTTTCGCGACAGAAAAAATCCTAACAAAACCCCGTCTATAAAGAAGTTTCACTTCAAAAATTAAGTGTAAGTAATAGAATCACGTCAATCATATTTAATTATACATTTGAACACAGCTATAAATTGAATTTAAGTAACTGCTAACTGGTCAAACTGAACATAAAGAAGTCTTTGTTTTTAATGAGGATATTTCTCATTTATTGTGTAACCTTTAGGGTAGATTTATATTAGACCGGGCCGTGCCCAGGGCGTGCCGTGTACGTGACCCGGACGGCCACGGATTTGAAACATTACATACATTTTGTATGAAGCAATTTATATTATAAAGTGCCTGATCCGTGTCCAACCCTTATAGTAAAATTTGGATGACGCGTTTAAAAACTACAGCAATTGTAGTTGGACATGGCGCTAAGTAGATAGTTACTGCTTATGCTTACCCTATTTTAAGAGATATCGTGTCAGTCATAAGTGAGTCAGTCGACCTTACCCTAACATGGAGTGTGTCACTGCGAATTCTTTAACGGGCCTAAAGTGGAGCTTTTGTAAGATTAAGATGTTTTCATGGTCACGGTCGGAACTTCACATTCATATTCATTTGTAAACACAGGTGTAGAAAAGACAACTTCCTATGGTAGGTAGGTGCTTCGGGTTTAAATTAAATAAAAAACATTCGTATCCCGTGATAATTAAAGCAAATTTATTCATAAACTAAGACGAAAGAAACCTTCGAAAACGCGTTCTAAAAATTTTGCATTTTTTGCAGCGACATCTAGTTCTGATTTCGGTAAACTTATTACAAATGGACACAAGTATAATAATAATAATATTATAATTTCAAATTATACAATAGCTATCAAAACACTAATTTCTTTGTGTTTGTTGGTTTGTCCTTCTTTTACGTATCAACGGTGCAACAGATGGACGTTGGCTACATTTTATCAAGTGCGCGTACGAAGTCACAGGCAGAAGCTAGCAGTCTTATCAACTTCCGATAGCTTAAACGGCCGATAAATCTGTAACCATCATTTTTCTTTGACGTGAAAGTGACAACGATGAAACCTTGATAAATTGACGCGAGGATTATCAACAATGCCTTCAACATTTTCTTCTCGTTTTCCACTTAATGCACAACATGTTCTGAATAGGGTTTGGCTTATGTTTCTGCCTGCTTGCCGGTTATTAATAATGCCATTATAAGTCTAGCCAAAGACAAAACTGACCAATCCGGCCACCTTCGCTGCACCTACGGCCGTAACCATTAAGACAATGGGATCCTATGATACCATTGTCAGAGGTGACATCATGGTTGAACGACGGAGAAAAAAACAAACGAATCATCGCTGTTTACGATCTAAGGCCGATCGGTATTTGTATGGAACTGCCAGACATGTCATATTATGCTAGGTAATAGTTCAAGCATTAAATTTCTTCCTATAGTATGAGACGCGAGACATACAACCAACAAATAACCAGAGACTTAGTTTTGCGTGAACCATTTCGGCTATTTGAAAGCAAATTTGAAGGTGAATTAGATAAAGACAACGAAGATATTGATGTGAAAGAATTGAAAGTGTGAATGTGATTATCTTATCAGACAACACGAATATAGGTCCCGCGATTCTTATGCATGCTATGCCCACATTTTGCAATAGTTACTATTCATAACTAGTTTACGACTCGAATTCGAACCCACAATCGCTGGGTTTATATTGCATGGGGCGCCATTTCTTAACATTACATCGGAAATATCAAGGGCCTGAGTGCCCGGAGTTCTATAAGGATGTCTGCCGTACTTGGTGATCCTATTTATTTATTTTTTACATCGGAAATTGATGATTTTTTTTTCTTTTTCAGCGCGTGATCCAAGCCTTGGGTGTGGCATGGCATGCGAACCACTTCGTCTGCGGCGGGTGCAAGAAGGAGCTCGGAGGCGGAGGCTTCATGGAACAGGTAATTTTTCTTCCACATCAGCAGAGTTCAAACGGGTTAAAAAAATCTCATTGTCATTGTCAAAATGTTGTCTATTCACGCACAGGAGAAACTCCTGTGTCTGGGTGTTATAATGTATAATACAAAACGAAAAAGCATATCAGTTATCTAGTTTTCGTAGTACAAGCCTTAGCACAAACATACATACAAACTCACAAACTTTCACATTTATAATATTATTAGGATATTGACTTGATTTGTTTTATGATAATTTCAGGCTGGCCGCCCTTACTGCTCAGGGTGCTACGCTGACAAGTTCGCCGCGCGCTGTGCTGGTTGCTCTAAACCCATCGTCGACAAAGCCATCATTGCGCTAGACGCCAAGTGGCATCGCGATTGCTTCATTTGCACGGTACGTAGACATTTTTACTGTATCTCGTTGTCTGTCTTGTACTCATAACTATTGTTTTTTACACGGGTCTTTATCACGTATTACCTAAAAGATAAAGACGTCTGTAATAATAATAAAATCAATTGTCATGTGTGCTAATCACAAAATTTGTATGTTTGTGTTTCAATCACGCCAAAAAGCCGAAACTGATTATCTTTTTGTAAAGCTTGATGTGTACTGTAATTACTAGGTAGGTATAACTTGTTTTAACCATTTAAAAAAATAAATAGGATCACGACTGTAATCCCCAAGTACGGTAGATATCCTCTCAGATCTCCAGACGCTTATATCCTTTGAGGATGTCTAGTGGGGGTGGTCAGAGGTGCGCCCAAACATTATATTAGAAACATGCCCACATATTGCAGTAGTTATAAATTCCATACGTGACAGGTTGCAAGCCCATCGCCGCTATCCATTTTATAAATAACCTTATTTTTTTTTCAGAAATGCACCAACCCAGTAACCGACTCGACATTCTCTGTAATGGATAACAAACCACTGTGCGGCAAATGCGCCTAAACACACACACAAACGCACATCTATTTATTTAGGTATACAGTCTACCCAACGAGTAGATTTACTTGGTATAAAAGGTTCATTTAAAAAACACATCACGAATTCTAGCTAGTTATTGCAAAGTCACAAAAACTTAGTTTTATATACACCAAATGGTATAACGGATTCATATTTCTGATGTCACTGTTAGAAATTATGAGTCCCGGAATCTTTTGGTAATTCGCGCCACTCGTTCTTTCTCCAGCATAGTTACAAACAAGGTTATTGGCAAAATGTAAAAATATTACCATATACCATAAATAAGAAATGACTGATCGATATGGAATGTATTAAAATCAATAGTTTTGAAGCTAAAGTTGATCGCGGTACAGGAAGTAATTCGGACAATGACCCTGTATTACTTATCGCACAAATATATTGCCGTCGCGTTCGCACAGGCGGCGCACACCGCCTCTGTGAGAGTGATAGAGATAGGTAATTACGGGTCATCGTACGTAATTCTTCCTACTCCGCGACCGCGACTTTACATAAACATAGACTAAGTCTTAAAAGGTATAATACCTCTTATTTTAGTCGAGTTTGAAGCCGAGAACGTTGTTATAAATAAAACCAGTGTGGAGAAAGGATTAGGAAAGCTTCATGATTATAATATATAGAAAAAAAATTGTTTGTGATAAAAGCAATTAGTAGACCTCACCAAAGTGTGCTTAATCATTTATTTCTAAGTTAGAAGCATGAATATGACATTATATTCTAAGTCAGAACGTATGTCCTATGCTGTTCTAAGCTACAGTTATTTTATTTATAGCTACTATATTTCAATAAGAACCTATAGACACTACGGGTTGGATTGGCCCAAGAGAGTTAATATGAGTCTATTTCTGACTCAGAGAAATGACACAGGGTCATTTCTATTCTGTATCTCTGTTTCACAAAGCACCAACATGTATGACACTATAAAAAACTTTATTTTGACTCGTTGTAAATAATTGTGTTTAACTTGTAAGCTGTGATGCATTTGAGATTTTGGTTATAAACAATTAACTTTAAAATTTGCTAGTTATTTTGTATGCTTACACGAAATATAAATAAATTATTCTTTTTTTGTTTTTTGATGAGCGCGTTTTATTCTAACCTATTTCCACATTATCTAAGCTCGTTAGGGACTAACGAAACGTCATTTCATTCTCTCAAAGGCATAAAGTACCTAAAGCTGAATACAGCAAATGAATAATTACATTAGATTCAATACAATAACAATAGTTAAACTCACCTTATTCCTCTCTCTGTCGCTCCTACTGCCATCTCTTTCTTCCCTCCAGCTGTTTCTCGACTCCTCAACTCTTCCACAAACTTCCTTGCTCTCCTTGCTACTGGTAGTAGTCTCTTTACCGCTGTCAAACTCCTTACGATTGTCAAAGTCCTTGCCGCTCTCAAAGTCCTGGAAGCTGTCAAAATCCTTGACGCTGCTCAAGCCTTTGCTGTCAAAGTTGCCGACGCTGTCAAAGTCTTTGGAGCTGTCGTGGTTGCTAGCTTTGTCTTTGTGTTTGTCGATCTTGTAAAGGTTTTTGTCGGTTTTGGGTATCTTGTCGAAGTTTTTGCCGACATTCATGTCCTTCTTGGCGCATTGTATTTTGGATACCGGTGTGATTTGAACGTGACTACTTTCAGTATCCTGTGGATCGCTTTTGATGCTACTTAGGGCTTTCATTATTTGGCTATGTTCGGGACTGCTTCGGCGGATCTTGGCCTTTGGGCTAAGGGGGCGGAGCTTCTGTCGCGGGGTACTTGCTGTAGACTTTCTGCAAGGGTTATTTACTTTAAGTACATATAATGAAATAGGATCACGACTTTAATCCCCAAGCACGGTAGATGTACTCTCATATCTCAAGGCATTTAAATCCCTTTAGATGTCTAAAGGGTTACCCCCTAATATTATTATTATTAATATTATTATTATGTTTGACACAATGTCCATATTTTTTCAGTTTATTATCATATAGCAATCCATCGCCGCTTATTTATTAGTTTTGGATTAAATTACAGCAAACAAACACACAGGCAAATTCTTCCAATCATCATCATCGAATTTATAAATGAGTGTAGATAAATTTTTATTTTATTAGGCATTTACACAATTGCATAGATGTGAATTATATGCAAACTAAGATTGTACCTTGGGGTGTTAGCAGCGCTAATCCTGGCGGTCCTTGGAGTGTTGTTGACTGTTCTTCTAGTGATGCGAGGAGAAGGACGTGGGCTTGGCTCACGACTCATGTGGCTGGAGGTGCACTGGGAATATTTAAACAAAATTACATAAACAAATTTAAGTATTCTATCAGATATCTGGTTCCCATAATGCAAGCTTTGCTTGGTTCGAGGCTAAATAGCGATGTGAGCAATGTCGACCATTTTTTTTTTAATTGTGATCTGCGTTTGATGTGTCCGTCTGTGGCATCAGAAATAGCTCCTAAACGAATAGATCGGCTATATAAATATTAGTGGACATTATCACACAGCGCCATCTAGTCTCATTCTAAGCAAACTTGTATTATGGGAACTAGATAACTGATAGAACTGATTACATACTTTTTTTTGTAAATACATAATGATACATTATAACACACAGAACCAACGTCTATGTTCATCACACGAATATTTGTTCTTCTGGGTTGTAATGTATTAGTACCGTTTCTACCGCTTCCACCATGGTAGTGATCTCAGCATCGTTGGGTAGTTTGGTGCGATTCCTTCGAGCCGGAGAGTTGCCCGCTCGCATTAACGGACGACGATTGCTGTCGACATCACAGAAACATTTAACATACATTTACATTACTGTTTTAATTAAGTAAAAATTTGTATTTTTTACAATGGATAAACCAGAAAACTTCTAGACCAATTTAAAAAAAATCTTTCATATATCAAAAGCTACATTATCAGAGAGTAACAAAGGTCATACTTCATTTTCAAAAAATCAAGAACCCCACGTAAATTTCAATAATGTAAACTAAGCTATCTAAAATTTGCCCTTTAATATTCATTAGTGCGAAACAGGGGCGGACCGCTAGTTACGCCCTCCTAAAGTATGCAGAAACAGTAGGTATTGAACCCGAACTTCTCTTCTCTGAACAAGCTTGTTCGAAATAGGCTATTTGACAGTATGAAAAATAAAGTGTTGTTGATAGTAATTTATGTAAATTATGCCTTCATAAAGCGTTATGGAGTAAAATAACTTGAAAATAAACAATGATTTATTAAAAAACTCATAATTAAAATTTTTAAACGCGAGTCAAGTGACAAAAAACTGTCAGGATTGGTCGAATCGACGATGACGTAACATGCTTGTCAATATGTCATCGCCTGCCTTGAAAAACTTGACGTTTGTGTATTTGTTGACAAGCATGTAACGTCATAGAAAATAGTGCGACGCCATTTGCTAAAGAAGCGTTTTTGCGAGTTATTTAAATTGTCAATATTTAATTTAAATTTTTAGGGCCAATACTTAACTGAATTGACAATAATATTTTTTATGGGTTCCACAGTCGCTACTGAATAATCTAGAATGGTTTTCAAAATCTTGTCAAATAGCCCATTAACATATACAGTCGTGGTCAACTAATTAGGGACACTCTTTGGTTAAACCGAATTGTGAATTTATTTTTTATTTTCCAACGAGTCTAAACCTTATTCCATATCTCTTACATGTAAGTATAATTAGTCATTTATGTGCCCGATTATACAAACAATAACAACTTCTTAAACATTAAACCTCTTTACAGAATAGCTGATAGATTATCGTAGTGCTATTTGTTCAAATAATGCTGGCTGGCCATTTAATTAGGGACACTGAGATATTGCGTTCTATTTTCAAAATTTGAATCTCAATACTTTTTTACTTCTTCTCTTATTGTTTCGTGGTAGTTTTGGCGGCAATCCCGATATTTATTTTAAGTTTTGAAAAATATTTTGAAGAAAAATGGGTAAAAATAAAAGTTGCGATCCAACACTACGAAAAATTATCATGAAGTTTGTTGTCGAGCATGGTTGGCCATACCGAAGGATAGCAGAACATTTAAATTGTTCAAAAACTATGGTATACAATGCAGTGCAACATGTCAGACGCAATAACACAGATTTAAATGTGCCCAGAACAAAAAGATCGAGAAAAACAACTCCGCAAGAAGATAGAATGATAACCAGGTTAGCTAAGAAAGATCCGTTTCTAGGCTCTATTTTAATTAAACACGAAGTGTTTGGGACAGACGAAAGAGCTGGTGTCTCAGCGAGGACCGTTCGACGACGTCTGGTAGAAGCAGGGTTGTTCGGAAGAGTGGCTCGCAAAGTACCGTTGTTGAAGAAAGAACATAGAAATGCTCGTTTGGCGTTTGCACGTAAATATGGACATTGGACCTACGCCCAATGGCAACATGTATTATTCTCTGACGAGACCAAGGTTAATTTGATTTCTTCAGATGGAAGGCAATACGTACGGCGTCCAGTAAAAGCGGAAATGAATCCAAGATTCACAAAAAAGCAGGTGAAACATGGCGGTGGAAACATTAAAATGTGGGGTTCATTTTCTGGACGTGGAGTGGGACCTGTGAGGAAAGTTCAGGGTAACTTAGACCAACATCAATACAAGGCAATATTGGAGGAAACGATGCTTCCCTATGCTGAGGAGCATCTCCCTATTATATGGACGTTTCAGCATGATAACGACCCGAAACATACCGCCCGTTCAGTCAAGTCGTTTCTTACCAGTCAGTCAGTATCGGTGCTAGATTGGCCAGCAAATAGCCCGGACCTTAACCCAATCAAGCACCTTTGGCACGAAATCAAGAAAAAAGTAGCCACTTATCGAACCACAACTTTAGATGAACTTAATGAAGCTTTTTGTGAGGCATGGGCAAACATTCCTGTCGAAACATGCCAGAAACTGATAATGTCTATGCCACATCGGTGTCAAGCGGTAATTACTAACAAAGGTTTTGCTACTGGGTACTGATTTTACACGTAATAAAATGGAGCTGTTAAAGATATTATAATACTGCAGATTATTAGTTTTGTTTAACTCTATTTTTCATTATAGTTTACTGTCCTTAATTAAATGTCCAGCTACAGAATTATACCTTAAAATTGAATACATGTTCAACCTTTGATATTAAATACTTTTTTCTATTTATTTATTCTTTTATTTACAGCCATTTAAAGCATAATAATCGGACCAAATTATGCAAATAATAGTTACTGAGAAATCAATAGGGTTTTATATTTGTATGTACATAACCGGTTATTGTTCTTCACTATCTTGCATGTCCCTAATTAGTTGACCACGACTGTATATGAAATCTTACCGTGGAGATCTCTTCGGACTCTTGGGCTGTGCTTCGTTCTTCTGCGGCTTGCTTCCGATGCTGCTCAGGGGCCCACGAAGTTTAGAAGTGCCACTGTAACAAAGTTTGTGAGGATGTTTGGATGTTTGTGTCTCAGTCATGTCATGTCAGCCATGTGTATCATAATGCTCAATCCGGTAAAGGAAAACATCGTGAGAAAACCAGTTAGTATTCTCTATTTCTCTAAGCACCTTGCAACCTGTCATGGAAATTCTAACCACTACAAAATATGGGTGTAATATAATGTTTGGACGTGCCTCTGACTACCCCCTTAGGCATTTTCAGCAATCTGAGAAGATATCTAGCAAATTTGAGGATTAAATCCTATTTAATTTTAATTTCATTTCGCCACGTAGGCAGGCCGTGGGCGGAGTTAATGTTAACTAACTATAAATTATCATAAACAAGCTAACGCGGCGAACTCCGTATCGCTTTAGAATTAACAAATAAATATAAATAAATAAATAAATATTGGCGGACTTTACACACAACACTATCTAGCCCCAAACTAAGCAAAGCTTGTACTATGGGAACCAGATAACTGATAGAATACTTATATACTTTTTTTTTTTTTTTTTTTTTTTTTTGTAAATACATACTTATTATACATAGTAACACCCAGACACAGGACAAACATCTATGTTCATCACACAAATGTTTGCCCTGGGTGGGGATCGAACCCACAACCTACAGCGTAGAAGGCAGAGTTACTACCAACTAAGCTGTGAACCGATCTGATCCCGTTCCCGTTAATAAGTATCCTATGTCCGTCTCCTGGTTCTAAGCTACTTCCCCACCAATTTTCAGCCAAATCGGTTCAGCCGTTCTTGAGTTGTAAATAGTGTAACTAACGACTTTCTTTTATATACATATACATATATAGATAATGATATAAGTAGTATTGTAAAAAGTAATACTGTGACACTACCATGAATCCTTTGAAGACTTAGGATTGAGGTTGAGGCGTAGTGTGTCCAACGAATACATGGACAGGCGCGCTTCTGTGTCTGTAACTAAACACATAATAAAACTAAGTAAATAAATGTTAGTGAACATATCACACAGCGCCATCTAGTGCCAAACTAAGCAAATCATCCTTACAAACTTTCGGATTTATAATATTAGTAGAGTAGGGTAGCAGTTGGATGTTATTATTTTTTAGGGTTCCGTACCCAAAGGGTAAAATCAGAACCCTATTACTAAGACTTCGCTGTCAGTCTGTCTGTCTGTCCGTCCGTCTGTCTGTCACAGGGCTGTATCTCATGAACCGTGATAGCTAGACAGTTGAAATTTTCACAGATTATGTATTTCGGTTGCTGCTATAACAACAAAATACTAAAAACAGAATAAAATAAATATTTAAGGGGGGCTCCCATACAACAAACGTGATTTTTTTACCGTTTTTATAGATAATGGTACGGAACCCTTCGTACGCGTGTGACTCGCACTTGGCCGGTTTTTTATTCTTTACCTACCGGACTTTGTAGACTTTGTCAGAGGTCCACGCATTCGCCTCTTCGTCTTTCCTTTGGACTTCCTCGAAACCGAACGACTCTGTAACACGCACAATTTCAATAAACTATAAATGTTATTTTAATTATGTCACATATGGAATGGTAACTTCTGCAGATCGTAGGCATGTGTCAAATGTAATGTTTGGACATGCCTCTGCCTACATTTTTAGGGTTCTGTACCCAAAGGGTGGAAACGGGATTCTATTACTAAGACTTCGCTGTCCGCGTCTGTCCGTCTGTACCTCATGAACCGTAATAGCTAGATAGTTTAATGTTTCACAGATTATGTATTTCTATTGCCGCTGTAACAATAAAAATAAATTAATTAATTAATTAAAACTCGCACTTGGCCAGTTTTTAGGAATATTCAAGGATCTGAGCGTCTGGAGTGAATGTCTACTTGAAGATTACAGTCGTGAGCTAACTTTTATTAATATTTTATTTTATTTTCTGTACATCAAAAATTATTGGTTGAACTGTAGTTAGGTTCAATAGTTTAAGTAGGTACTTACGGTATTATCGGTAGTGCTTAAGAAATCCGACACTCGTAGTGAATGCTCGCATACTGCCTCGTCTAGTTTGTCGCAGGACGCCAACATTTCCTGAAACAAAGGAAAATGTTACCTGATGAATGATGATACTAAAATTTGTAAAAGATAATAAAAATAGAATTTGACTGCCATTAAAATTGTTTGTTACTCAATCACGTCTAGGCTGAAGTTCATTTAGAGTTATGGCAATACTCACATCCTGGTACATCCCCTCCGCCGCCTGGAGCCCCTTCGGAGCCCTAACCTGAGCGCTTAAGGAGGAGGCCTCTCGAGAGAGAAGGGACATCGCATGGAGGAGGGCGGCACTGTCGCGGAGACAGGCAGTCTGAGACAGAGACTTGTGGAACACCTGCAAAGCACCGATCGGTTCTCTGATGATAGGTTTGGTATAACATGGTATGGAATAACACCTACTGCAAAATGGAGACATGCATTAAATGTTATGTTTGGACGTGCCTCTAAATACCCTCTTGAAACGTCTTCAAGGACCTAGCGCCGTGAGATCTGAGAGGATGTCTACCGTACTAGGGGATAAATGATGTGTTACAAAACAAAATTATTAAGTAAATATTATGTACATCAGAGAATAGGATCACGACTGTAATCCCCAAGTACGGTAGACATACTCTTAAATCTCCAGGCGCTTAGATCCTTGAAGATGTCTGAAGTGGGTAATCAGAGGCTCGTCCAAACATTAGGTTTGGGATTTATTTATTCCGTATATTCTCATATATATTTCTAAATAAATGCAGTTGAATCTTTAAGCGATCATTGCAACATATTCCTCAAACCACCACAACTCTTCCACAGATACTCTACACCAGCTACTGACCTGGAACGCCTGCAGTATGTTCTGATGAAGAGAAGCAACTCGCACCATTTGCGCGTGGAAATGTGTGTGTTTCGCGAACGGGAGTGAATGGAGTATGTTGCGTTTCACGTCTTGCATCTGAAACAACAAAACAATTACTCATCAGTTATCTAGTTTCTATAGTACAAGCTTCGCTTAGATTGGGGCTAGATGGCGCTCTGTGATATGTCCACCAATATTTATTTACTTTTTTAAGACAGTTCAGTTGGTAGTAACTCCCCACCCAGGACAAAAAATTGTGGGATGAACATAGGATGTTTATCTGGATGTTACAAATGTTACAATTTATCATATTCTTGTCCTTATCTTCATGTGGGTCGACACACATAGAAAAACATGTTGCAAAAGAATTTGACTTTGTTTAATTATGTTTTACATGTGTAAATAAAGAGGAGACTTCTCTAATACAGGTTATTGCAACTTAACAAAGTAGATCCCAACCCATGTAACCGACAATTTTGTAAGCAAAATAAAGATTTTTAATTATATTTTAAATGTATTTACAAAAAAAATTAAATACATAATTTGAAGCATCTAGTTCGTATGGTAAAAGCTCGACTTAGTTTGAGGCTAGATGGCGCACATCCATCAATATTTATAACCAAAGGTACCTGTCTCTGTAGCTGGTACATATAGATCCTATTGAATCTAGTACTGAATTCGGCAGATCGACGACACATTCGTGATACTTCCTCCCGCTCTATAGTCATCACGTCTTGGCGATCCAACGAGGACCTGGAACAGGTGGTAAAAAACAAACTGATTCAAATTAAGTAAAATCGATCGATCTTTATTATTTTATTTTAAGGTGATACTTGAAATGTTTGACTTTTTGTATGTGCTGAATCTACCCGGATATGACGAAAAAAGTGATAAAACTGCATTATCTTGAAAACCATCAAATTTAAAAAAAAAACCGTCTGTAATTTAGGTAGCTAGTATGATTATCTAACGAATTATATAAAAATGAACTGTTTAGCTATTCATAGTTTTGATTAAAAACGAAACTAGTGTTTTTGAAGAGCCAACTTTGGAAAATAAATCTATCGAGAAAAGTTTCACCAATCGTGATTCTGTCTGTAATTTATCTAGATTAAATCCGTAAGTTATCTTTGTCATAAAAAACAAAACTGTATGTTTTCGGTTATAGAGAAAAAACGATTCTGCATTCTTCAAAAACATTTATTACTCCTCTTAATGGTGACAAGCTGATCTGATAATGGAGTAAGCAGCTGTTCAATGGAAATCCTCAATAAATAATCGGATTGAGTTAAAAATTCGAGACACTCATTAGGATGACAAAAATATATGGTTACATTGAAATGGTCTGATGATGTAGCTTGAAGGTAAATAGGAACTTCTCAACCACAAAACATTACTCTATCGTCTTCGTTGGATTTGTCTTGACGAGTAGCCTTTGATTTTATTAAGGCTTGTTTTTAAAAATATATTTCGAATAAAACATTTTTGAAAAAAGTTATACTTACATGACTGCTAAGATCTCGTCATGTATCTTCAGTCGGAGGTCCTTGACCTTAGCGCAATAAATACTGCTTTCTATCACATTCGAAACATTTTCTGAAGATTTGTCTGCAAAATAAACTTACTTACATAAAAATTTAAAAACAGTAATTTAAAAAAAAAACCTACTTTTAATTTTTTTGCAAAAACATGTTAATGGGCCGCACCACAAGCTCAAAAGTAATATCGTATAGCGTTGTCACTTTCGCAACTCGAGTTGTTTTGAGATTACTTTAGGAGCTTGTGGTACGGCCCTTGAACATGTTTTGTTTCATGTATGGCCCCATTGGCACACATCAACATTTTGCAGTAATAAGCCTCGCATACGTGATAGGTTTCAAGCCCAGTTGTGTTATAATGTACATAAAGTATGCATTTACAAAAGAAAGTTTGTATGTAATCTATCAGGCTTCTAGTTCCCATAGTAAAAGCTTTATTTTATTTAGTTGTGAACTCATTTGCATTTAAGACTTCATCTCCATCCAACTAACTATCCTTCAATTTGAATTTACTCACTATCTCCCTTCTCATGCATACGTAGTGGCGAATTATTGTCGCTGTCTCTTTCGCGCACCGTGCAAGGACTGCCCATAGAATCGTTAACGATTTCATCTTCCGGCCCTGGAAATAAACAGAAAGCGATGTAAACCTAAACAAATTATTTATTGTCTAGACCAGGCGTTGCGGCGCCTACACAGTATTCCAAAATTAGCGTTGTGAAAGTGAATCATGATCTAATCCAGTGATACCCAAAGTGGTCTATATTGACCCCAACGACAAGCTAGGGGAACATGAGGGGTCTATGAGATATGTTTAATTACATTAAAAAAACCAAAACAAAAACCGACGAAAATGTACCGACTAATCGAAAAGTCAAGGGACAATATTAGTTTTTTAAGTTTCATGAAGTAACTATTAGTTCTACATGAATATAATTTAAATGGGATCAATTTGGGACTATTCTCTACACTACACAATAGAAAAAAAACATCGAAATCGGATCACCAGGTACCAAGAGATTGTACATAAAAAATATTTATACATGTAGAATTGATAACCTCCTCTTTTTGCGTCGTTTAAAAAGGGGGATCAATGACCTATTGAAAATCAAAAAACATGACAGGTGGTCTACCAGACAAAACAGTTTGGAGACCTCAGATCTAACCTGAAGGTCCTGAAGGATCATCTTTATCATCATCAAAGATATGGAACATGTCGCAGTCATCCCTTTCCTCATCAGCAAAAGTCACCGTATGCTGAACCTCGTCTCTTTGATGGAAGTCACCTTCGCCTTTGTTTTGTTGCTCCTGTCAAAATACAACTATTTAATTACATGTACCTAATTCTACACTATTATTATAAAGAGAAATGTACTTTTTAATTATTTTTTTAGTGGCTATGAGCTTGAAACCTGTCACATATAAAATACCAACTACTGCACAATGTAGATGTGCCAAATATAATGTTTGGATGTGGCTTTGACTACCCTTTAGACATCATCAAGGATCTGAGCTCCTGGTCATCTGAAAGGATGTCTACCATAGGTACTTGAGATTACAGTTGTGATCATATTTTATTTTTTTATTTTCTTTTTGTATGTTTGTTTGTCAACATTATTATATTGGGGTAAAATTTGTTCTTCAATCACTACATAGTATAAAGCAAAGTCGCTTTCCGCTTCCCGCGTATGTATGTATGTTTGCTTATATCTTTAAAACTACACAACGGATTTTGATGCGGTTTTTTTTAATAGATAGAGTGATTCAGGAGGAAGGTTTATATGTATAATACATGCATAATATAGTAGAGAAACACTGATAATTTTTAGAGGTTTCTAATGTGATGTCGTAAATAAACACATTTTTTTGGGCTTACATTGCAAATGCTGGCTGAACCCCACGAGATATATCAAAATAATGTACTACAGTATTGTACACCTTAAAAACGTCTACAAAAAAGTCCACGATGGTATTAGAAATGTCTTACGCACAGCGAAGCGGGCACGGTCAGCTAGTATTCAATAACTATATTAAATTCAAGCTACTTTTTAAAGCTGAGTAGAGTATGTACATTATGATGATTGTGGACTCACAACGTTTATTTCTTGTTCAACCTCTTTTCTAGCTTTTTGAAGTTCAGCTTCCATGAGCTCTTTCAGACATGATTCTGGTATCTGATGCAGGAATTGGTAAGGGTCATCTGAAATATTAAAATAATAACATACAAGGATTAACAATGTTGCAAATTCCTTGGACCCCGAAACCATACGAGAAATAAGACCAGCCTTTATCTTACCGATATCACAGTATAATGACATAATAGAGAAATATTAAAAGTGCATAGTTTCATGAAGATGTAAGCAAGTTTGTTTATTTTATTAATTTGAATTTAAAAATAAATTGAATTTGTTTTTACTCAATTTCATCACATCCTCTGAACAATTTGACAAATCCTGTGGGGCTATTTTGTAATAACATGATATTATCATGTTATGATATTCATACCAATATTTATTGGTACTGAATGCCATAATACCTACGCTTCCAATACAATAACTGCACAGAAGTATAGGTATAGGTGCGTAAACAGTGAATAGTTACTATGAAAAGTGTAAAAATTAGGTATTCTCTAACATTAAGTATTGCATTCAACATCATAACATGATATTCATGTTTTTACAAAATAGCCCTGCTGGATTAGTATTAGGCTACTTTTTATGTGGGTTTCATCCAATCATAATGTGAGTGAAGCTGCAGGCAGCAGTAAGTTAAATACAGGCATGTTTAAAAACTTACTATAAGATAATCAATTAATTTAGAGGGTGTTCCCTTCAAATAAAAATAAAAATTATGTAGGTATCACATGAATAGCAACATTATCATCATCTTCCCTCATCCCACTTATGTGGGGTCGGCACAACATGTGTGTACTTCTTCCATTTCCCTCTATCAGCCGTCATCACTCCTTTCTTACCATTGTCATCTTTCACACAGTCCATCCATCTTTTCTTTGGCCTACCTCTACATCTACATCCATCCAGAAGAATAGCAAAAATTCCATCAAATTAAAAGTACCTTTGCTAATAACCTTGACAACATCTTGTTCCTTCACAAACTCCTCCCAAACCTTCTGCTCTTGCTCCTTGAGCCGTTGTCTTCGGCTAGTTTTCCATGTGCGCTCCAGTTCACCGCTTTCAATGAACTAGAAACATTAGATTAGACATGCTATAGGCTTAAGCTAAGATATATTCTTAATTCAATCAATCAGAATAGGTAAGTAATTAGGTAGGTACATGTCACTGGACAAAAATGACCTCTTTGCACTCATAAATGCTATTACATAATAAATAATATGTATGTCTAATACTTAGTTCTAACATAAAAACCGTAGGTAACCGTTTCAAACTACATTAGGACTATGATAGGATGTGTATAACTACCTTCGGTGTTAAGTTAAGAAGGTACATTTAAAGACTTACTTGAAGATCTACAACTTCGACTTTAGTTTCCGGCATAAACGAGAATCCTCTGACACAAGACTCCATTTGATAATTCAGAAGACAACTTTCAACTTTGTAAAGTTTGTAATGCTGTAATAAAGATCAATTCTAAAACAGAAGACCGAATCCATATACATTACAAAACATTAAAAATTTTGAAAGGTGATTGATTGACTGTTTGTATTTGATTGACGTCTCGCTCGCCGAGTCGCCGTATTGACTAAAATAAACTGAAACAAATAAAACGATCATGCATCTTTCTTTTTTCGTAACATTTCGTATAAAAAAAGGAATGCTTTACTAAGAATGAGAAAATTTAAATAATAAAAATACATAATGTACCAATTTAAATATAATACCTTAGCATAGAAACAAATCCATGGTAATCATTATTAATTTATTTAAATGGTAAGGTCGTTGATCGAATTACCAGTCGAATTGAGTAAACGTCGTTACGTTGCTTAGCAACCTCTGAAAAACAATAACAAAAGGAGTGCGAGTAGAGAGGCATGTCAATTAAGTTTATGTATTATTCGTTAATAAGTAATTGCTTTATACGCTAATGTATTGTACACCTACGGTTATTATTCCGGTAAATATCAGGCACATTACCTACCTATTTTATTCAAGGTAGGTACCTACCTCAGTAATTTCAAAATAAAAAGTAGTGTTTTGTATTTAGCCTGAATGCCCAGCCCATACGCCCATACGCTAATTACAGGTGCAGCTGTCGGGCAGGACATGCCACATATCGTTAATAATAATAGGTCTGCTATCTCTAAACCTACGATCTATTGGGTGGCGTGCAAGCTATAATGCTATTCAGCGCCCGACCGTCACTTCAAATGGGCGCGCCACCACTACCAGCGGTGCCGGTGCAGCCAGCTCGGCACTTCCCCCAATGGAGTCGAACTGCGATCCTGACACTTTCAGGCGTGGATGATGACGGCAACCAAGAGGTTTGTAGAAATCATCATATCATATGGCTATAGATATTACATATCTATAGCCCCTATAAGTACCTACATAATATAATACCTAAGTTTCTTTATAAACAGATTATAAGTAGGTAGGTACATATCAATGAAAATACTTGATCAGTTTCAAAGCAGATACCTGAGTAAACTTTCAAAAACCACGCTATTCATAATTCTTGTTTTTGGACGACCTTGGTGGCATGGTGGCCTGATTAAGATGCAAGAGGGTTTGATCCCTGCGGCGGGATAAATGTTTGCATAATCTGCCAAAGATTGTTTAGAGTCTGGATGTTGTGGTAAACTGGCTGGCAGGAAATCACAACACTTCAGCTAGGGAAATCAGAGAAATACAAAATAAAAATGGCAGAGTAAAAACATTTACATTTACTGAATAACAAAATACAGCCAGCAGCAGCCTCGACCGACGATGATGTGATGAATGTATGTTGACTGTGTAGGAGAGAGATTAAAGACTGACTAATAGGCAAAGTCAGGTCTTAACACCCCTCCGTAACAGCTGACATTTTTAAGATCTTGATTCTTGAGTGTCTTCAGAATGTATCTTCCATACAGCATTATAGTCTTATTTTAAACCTTGTAATTTGTGTAGAAACATACATAAGTATAATGGTAGCACAAGTCTTAAATTACGATGTTCACCTTCCACCGACCTCAGAATTATCATACGACTATAGGTACTATAACATCTTCATCGTGTTTGTTACGAAGCTACACTATACATGAATAATTTGCAAAGCAATTGCCTAAGCGAATACCAACAATTTATGTAGAGGGATTGTTATACAAAAATATTCTTCTTGTAAATACAATTTTGTCAAATGACGGGGTAACTTCATAAAACGCTTCTCAGCAATTAGCATAATAATCAATGCGTCACCAATCACATCACGTAAATTAGGACACACCCCAATTTCAGCAACGATTGTTTTGTAAAACCTAAACTTATTTATCTAGTAAATGTACACCCAGTCGTATCAGTTTTAGGAAATTAATCAGAGATTTGAAAAAAATTCGGACACCATTTTAACTCCACTTTCTATTTAATCAATAGGTAACGTTGCTTATCAAAATTTCACTTTATATCTGTCCCGTAATGTGGGCGTTTAGATAATGTCAAAGCACTAATGCAGGTAGGTAGGTAATTGATTAAGCTCAGTCTATGAATAATATAAATAGTAAACCTACCTACCGTAGCGGAAAAGTTCACTGTTTCAGAAATTTCCACGAGATTTCCTTCAAGTCACGTGCTTGTCTGTTAATCGATAGACGTTCTTCACCTCGTATGCTAATGTATGGGTCACGATAAAAGTAGAGCAAAAAGACATTCATCTTTTGAAATTATTAAGCTATTATCAGATACTCCGATGACACGCCATTAAACCATCGGAGGATTTGGCACCGAGCCATCGCTGGATAGTGACAGAGACGCCGTGAGTCAGCGGTACGCGGAACCTGTGTGCGGCGGCGCGATCGATAGACACTGCACCCCTCTTGCCCTCCTCTTCCTCCACTTCGCTCGCTCTGCACCTGCCCCACAAAACGAGTCCGGGCTCGTCGCCCGACATAACGCAAAAAAAAAAGAAAATCCCTGAAATTCAATCAGTAAATTCGTAATAGTGCTTACTCAGTCAATTCCTTAGATATTTATCTACGAGTTCATTAGTTCAAGGTCGTTGGGTCATCGAACTTAACTATAAGAAAACATCTACCTCGTTTAGTGCCTATTTAAATACGGCGTTTATTTTACATTACAGCCGCGTATTTTTAATTATTACGTGTAACAAGGTCGTATTTTGTTGAGTTCGCCGTGCAAATGCTGGATCTCTATCATTGGTCGGTCGCGCGTTCTCCGAGGCGGTACACAACAAAGAAGATTGCGCTAATCGTGATATTATCCTTTACTTTGTTGCTTTGATTTGGGACGAAAATAAAGTGCAGTTATGGCATCGAAAGTGCTCGTGCCTGCGGCTCCACCGCCGTTCACAAAGCTACAAGTGAGTAAATATAGACGAGGCATAAATCATGATTAAATGAATATACTGCTCAGACATTCTTAGTCCATAGCAATTCCAAATGTTTTAACGAGATTACATACTTTATTATAAAATACCTACACGTAGTAGGTATTTCATTATTAAGTACCTAGGTATCTGGTCCTTTAAAAAACCTGTATCGCCGTCGTCGTTGTCCAGTAACACAATGGGATTGCCAAAACACAAAGGAAACGTTAACCGGTCATTGACTAGGAAAAGTATCCAATCAGTAGGACTTTCCCACCGCTCTTCCCACCGCTCTCAACTTTTTCAAACGAAATTTTTAAACAATTCTTTGCAAATTAGCATTCGATATTATAGTTTTGCGATATGCGCATTAGACTTTTAGCAAAAGATCATTGCTCTACGCAGGTATCTTACCTCTGTAAGTATGAACCTACTCCCTGTAGTTAGGTACTTGTAAAGTGATTTTGCAAAGGAAAGAGCAAAGAACATTTTCAATAAATTATTAACTTTACAAGATGGACTTGATAAATATAAAATTTATAGGATAGAATAGGATAGCTTTCAACAAGCTATCCTATAAATTATGGAGACGTGTTGGCCTAATAGGGAGGTGTTTTGACTTTAGATCCAAATCCGGATCGCTCTCCCATTGATTTTTCTTTTTGTAACATTTATATCCGCATTACCGCGTGCTCAAAACGGTGAAGGAAACCATTCCGGGAACACCAATTAGTATTCTTATAATTAGCGATGAGCCCATATGAGAATGTGCCGAATGTCAGATGCATGTCCAAACATCTTTAACCACCAAATCATTTAGGATGTCTAAGGAATTAAAAGGTTTATGACGACTGGGATTCTGAGGGTTTGTCAACCAGGAAATTTGTCAGTATTTAAAGAACACAATTTCAGATAATTTCGTGCAATTCCTTTACCTTTTAAAATTATTTAGGTAAAGAAATCTCCACCGGAGCCAGCTGGAAGTGGCTTTATAATCAGTGGGGATCCTGCCGCGAGGGTTGCGCATTTGGAGCACAGCGTGCGCTTTTTGCAAGAGCAGCATCGCTTGATGCTGAATGGCCTCCACGCTGAGATAGAGGCTTTGAGAGAGAGGAACCGAGGTAATAAGTGACGACTGATCTAATGTTTCAATTGTCAGTGGTTTTGACAAGAATAATTTAAATTAAGAATTAACCAGTTACTCGCCAGAGCTAGCCAGTAATAATAATAATAATAATAATAATAATTATTATTATTATTATTATTACTGGCTAGCCAGTAATAATGATAAATAATAAAAATAAGACATAATTACTTATACATAGTTTCAATTGTTTAAAGAAATGCCGTGAGCATGTTTAGTCTTAAACTTGCGTAATACCTACGTGAGTCACTTGCACATGAACAGGCAACAAAACACAAATAACAAAAACATGCGACATTTCACGTTTTTTTACATTTGAACCATTTACGGCTTCACCTTTATCCTGTTAATACAATTTTATAACTTTATTGATACGAAATTGCGATTATTTCAGACTTGCAGTTCCAATTGATCTTCAACAAGGAATCGAAGGAATCGTCTCCAAAGCCAACTTCGCCGCCTAATGAAGAGAATCTCGAAAACAATGAGGTACCTAATGTAGTTTATGGAATTAATATTATGAATAGTTTTAGAAAATGTGTTACTGAATTATGTACGCATCAAGCAGAGCTGTGTTGTAAATCAATTAAAATTCCTTACAGTTTATCCACAGGCATTTAAATTGGCTTATTTACTAACAGGCCAAGAAAATTTGGCATGCTTTTGAATTATAAAAGATATACTTTTATAATTAAATATGCCAAATTTGCCAACTAGTGTTAATGACATCAATAATTTCCCATTAGATACAAGTTTTTAAATATTTAAGGAAATCAAATTATTGAAGAGCGAAGTTAGTCGTTTGGAGAATGAAGCTGCATCGTTTAAAATCGAAGCACAAACTGCCGAATCCCATGTTGCTCAGCTTCAGGGACTAGTCGAGATGCAAGCTGAGTAAGTATCTTCAATAAAACTATAGATAACTTACCACCTACTATAAGAAGATCGATAAGAAGTCTGAACCTACACGATTTATATAATGCTAATTATTTTTATAAAGATTATTATGACAAGGTGTTTGATTCAAAACAACATCGGGTAACTTTCAGAAAAATACGCGAACTAAAAATCATACCGAAGTGCGCAACTTGCGAGGAGAACGTGGCTGGTGCCACCGCTTCGGCCGGAGAAGACAACGCCGAGTCTCGTGCTGAGCTGCGTGCTCGATTGGCCGATGCTGAGAAACTCGTGCGCCGTCTGAGAGCTGAGGCCGAGCGCAGACGTAGAGAGGTACCTAACATAAACGGTACAAAACTAGAGCTTTGACCAAACTTCACTAATATTCAGTTTATAGCTGACATGATGCTTAGGATGAACATTATTTTGAACCACGTGTAAGACTCCGTAACATAATTATATTTTCAACACATTAGGCAATCCCGTGTGTCACTTCCCCTGTTTGTTGTCCAAAAAAACCTGCATACACAATTATTTAATCTTACATAAAGAGGGTTCAAAATAAAACAAGTCGGCAATAATCACCAACACAACTGAACTCAAAGTAAAAATGATTTAGGATCAGCAGGAAGATCAGGCAAACCTTTCTGTATGATCCAGTGATTCTCTAATCTTCATGCAGACAGGGTGGGGTAGATCAATCACGCAAATCGATCTAGGCAGCAATTTTAAGGCTAAATTTTGTCCCTGGCACTCACTGTGTATTCCTGTGGAGGTGCTGGCGTGCGCGGCGGTGGCTGGCAGCGCGGGCGGCGCGGTCACTAACCTCTTGTTTGACGGCGCAGCCGCACGACACGCACACGTACGTCCCGCACCGCGACGCTTAATGGCTGCTGATGTGGCCTCTCTGTTATCTACAGAAGCTCTGCTCTATTCGAGAAATTGAGTTTGCAGTTTCCCTGACACAATATTATCTGAAATAAAAGAGGAATTGTAACATCAAGGACTGAATTAGATTTGGTGGGCTTTAAAGTTTACACCTGTGACTGAATTGGTAACTATTGGCTGATTAATAAATTAAATGCCTACCTCTACCTAGTATCTATTTATATAAAAATCAATGTGAAGCCACGTCAGTATAGCCGCAGAGCAGTCGAAGTCGTTGACGCGGACGGGACAACGCGTGACATCTTACTTTCGATTAAGCTCTGAAAATAGTCTAATGAACACTTACAATAAAATTAAAAGTAATTAGAATAACAACCGATGCATGGTTTAGTTTTGATTTCAGTTCTGTCCCGTCTTCGTATAACTGCGTTTTAATTTACACTGCCTCTTGTTTGCTTGGTAGTAATAGCAATCGTTTTTCATATTGAAACATCAAGTACCTACCTAGTAAGTGGTGTCGATTCTGTCTGTTGGCACCGAGCTAAGCCTAAAAATTTCCTAAAATAAAATTAAATCAATTTCGCTCATATTCCTTTACGTTAAAGTCTAAATTAGAGTAGGTGGCGATTATGTTGTGTCCATTTTACAATTTGACAATAAGAGGATCGTGTTTTAACACGATCCTCTTAATTACGTTAAAGTCTTAATTCGCGTAACCTCAGGATGACAGTTTTAAAACGTAGCCTAGTTTTAGGTAATTTAACGGTTTTTTATGTAAATTTAGTCAGCATATAAAAAGGTGCTGACTAAAGTGAAATTTTGACTTTCTTATTTTTTTAAGCACTACCGAAATATACGAAAAAAAACGTAATTTTAAAAATATACTAAATTAAGAATTCGTCCATTTATAGGTTACTCTAATTTAGACTTTAAAAAGGAATAAGAGCGAAATTGTTTTAATTTAATTTTAGGAAATTTTAGGCTTAGCTCGGTGCCAACAGAATCGACACCATTATATACCTATGTAGTTTGCCCTGGTGCACCTATAGAGCGTTTTTCATAATTAACTTCACAAACTAGTATGAATACATTTAATTTGCAAGTTACATTTATAATTTTAATTCGTGGTTTTTTATTTGAATTTTTATCTGAATTAATATCAATAATCTGAATTATAATCAGTCAATAATGAAACACCCTCTATAGAGTGAGAGGTCAATTTTAGCCATAATAATTATTATACCTACCTACCCTGGTAACAGCTATTATTTTTTCGTCAAATTCAATTCTATTTCATAAACATTAATCACAGAATTAAACCAAAGCTTTAATTTTACAATGATCAATTTTTGTTAGTAGCTTTGTAATGCAAGTTTATTCTTTTTCCTAAATTACTAACATGCATCGATTTTCAAATACTTATAAATGCTTAAGCGAGTCATACCTATAGAAAAACCCCAAAGTTGCATACTAACATGCATCGATTTTGAATAAAATGTGACTTGTTGCACCTAGTTGCAGTGTATGAAGAACTCTCTGCACGCGAGTTTGCGCGCTACCGGAATCGACGCGTACGGATTTCAAAACAACTACCACTTCCCGCCCGTGCATCATACGCCTGACTTTTGGCGGGAGCCGATTAGAGAGTAAGTAAAAATAAAAATAAATAAATAGGATCACGACTGTAATCCCCAAGTACGGTAGACATTCTCTCAGATCTCCAGACTCTTAGATCCTTTAAAGATGTCTAGTGGGGGTAGTCAGAGGCACGTCCAAACATTATATTTGGCACATGCCCACATTTTGCAGTAGTTAACATTCCATACGTGACAGGTTGCAAGCTCATCGCCGCTTATAAGAACACTAACTGGTTTCCTCACGATGTTTTCCTTCACCGTTTTGAGCACGTGTTTTTTTTTTTGATGCGCATATAAATTTTTCGAACAGAAAAATCTATTGATGCACGCCGGTATTCGAACCCACGACCTTCAGATTGAAAGTCGAGGAACATCCCACTCTGTTGTAAAAAAAATTGAAATATGACTATGATATTTTAGCATTCGACCAATTTTACCTACTTATAGGTATAGTAGTTACTTAGCTTGTTACTTACCATGAAAGGTAAGGTAGGCGTAGGACTGATTTTCACTAACTACCTTTATCGATTCGAGATCTTTTTTGTAAACAAAGTAATGTCAAGAAAAGTCAATGTCAAAGTGTAATTGCAGTGATCTCAAACATTCCAATTCAAAAATTGAAGCGGAACACGGAAAAACAAGTGTGCATTACCCCAGCATAGGGATGTAATATTGATTGAAAAAATCGATTAATTAATAATCGATTTTTTGTCCCTACAAATAAATCGATTTTCAAAAAAATCGATTTATATGGAAATAATAATCGATTTTTCGGGAAAAATCGATTTTTTTTCCTGCGATTTAAAAAATTTTTTTCGTACGCGTGGTAAGTAACTGCCTACCTTAACAAATAGGAGCCTATATATTACTACCCACGTACCTACGTACTCATCATTTCTACTTCGCTTATTTACCTACCTAAATTAGATCATTCATTTAAATAAACGATTTTCACAGTTTTGCCAAATGTAGATGATGATGTAAAAGCCATTTTTATAAAAAGTAAGAAACCACTGTGAAATGTGAATATTTCCAATGATTGAAACTGGGAGAAAACTGTTGAAATTTTAAAAGAAATTCAGGTAAACACAATTGTAAAGGTAAAGCAAGCAAAGCCTCAAAGTCAAAGCACAATCAAAACAAACAATTCGCGCCAATTGGACTACAAGTTTGAAAATTTAGCTTTTGACAAGTGACATTGACAGCTGTTGATTACTACCATAGACATGGGATTTATGAAATAGTTAATCAATTCATTTATTATTAAATGATTGAATATCTGTAAGATATCAAATTTAATTTATGTCTATTTTACCATGTTATAGTAAGTAGGATTTCATGTAAAAATTTAATTTAGTATTTTTAATAAGTGCCTAAATTAGTTTTGTAGTACCAGTGCCGCAATGCTAGAGATCGGTTTGCGTTCGGGGAGACAGACGGACCGATAGGTCGGTCGGTTCGCGTTCGGCAGTTCACGTTCGGGAAAACGATCAACGGTTCGGATCGCTTTCGGAGACGATCGATGGGTCGGTTCCCGTTTGTGAAGCGACTATTGGTCGGATCACGTTCAGAAAAACGATCAATGGTTCGGTTTGCGTTCGGAGACAAGACCGATGGGTCGGTTTCCGTTTGGGAGGCGACTATATGTAGGTTCACGTCCGGGAAAATGGCCAACGAACGATTCGGTTCGCGTTCGGAAAACTTAGTTTACAAAAAACGATTTATATGTGTAATTTACATAATCAATTTTTTGAAATCCAAAAATCGATTATAAAAAATAGATTTTTATCAAAAAATAATCGATTAATTTAATAATCGATTTTTTTTTTACATCCCTACTTCCCCAGCAAAATGTTGGCTTTAATCAGGATTTGATGTATGGTATGTATGCAGTTGCAGTAATTTAGACCATGGTTTCGTGTGATTGTGAAGGAAATTTAGAATTCGAGTGTCCACAGGCAAAAACATATTAATTAAATACACATTCTGCTGGGGTAACGTTACCGCAGCAAAATGTTATCGAAATAATGGATGTAGCCAAAAACTAATTAGTAGGTAACTATTTTCTCACCTTTTAAACCTACCTTCCCTAGACCTGCACGAACATTTCAAGACCTAGATAAGATAAATCCGTTCAGCCGTTCTCGAGTTTTAGCGAGACTAACGAACAGCAATTGATTTTTATTTATATAGATAAGGAAAACAAAGATCATTATAATACGGATTGCACAATTTTATATTGAATTTTTGCACTGATCATCTCCTTTTACAAAAAAGATCTCTGATTATGGATCGTACAAGTTAACAAGTACCTACCTACCAATGATTTGAAAACCTTAGTAAGAGCTTTGGCTTGGCCTGCCAGCTTTTTTCGTAGGTATTTCTATAATGTATATTCAATTCCTGATAACTAGGTAGGTACAAAAGTCTTGGTTTAAGTAGGTAAAGGTAAGTACCTATCTCAATAAAAGTTGTATACATCTCAGAGACTTCAACGCCTCCCGCGGCCGCTGCTCGCGACGGACGGTGGTAACATTGCCTGAGCTGTCCGGCCAGCAGGTCCATCGCTCCACCGTCTTTGCCAATAGTAAGTTCCTTAGTAGGTACCTATTTAAAGCTTCAATATTTAAGGGCGATACACACGGCTAAGATATTAAAATATTTTATCTCATGATACATTATCGCTCGCCATACAATTCAATGGACCATTACACACGAAGATAATATTTATTTCATATTTTCGTATCGTAAGATAGAATTGTATGGCGAGCGATATTGTATTGTATCTTATAATTTGTATCAAAAAGCAGGGTACGACTCGACTGCGACAAGAATCGTTATATTTGCAATTCTGTTGTGTTAGGTAGGTACTAGCTAAAATTTCTTACACACGAAGATAATATTTATTTCATATTTTCGTATCGTAAGATAGAATTGTATAGCGAGCGATATTGTATATATTGTATCTTATGAATTGTATCAAAAAGCAGGGTACGACTCGACTGCGACAAGAATCGTTATATTTGCAATTCTGTTGTGTTAGGTAGGTACTAGCTAAAATTTCATAAAATAGGATCGCTCTCTATTCCTTTTAAGTTAGTCTAAATTAGCGTAACACAAGACTTGCCACCAATGTTTATGATTATAATCGTCATCCAAAAACGGACTTCATAATGATCTGTGATGTTAATTTCCAGATCACACAACACGACCGCGAGCAAATGGTTTCGACAATAAAAACAAAAAGCCATCGAACGAAGTCACCAACGGGAAGAGTCCGGAGCAGGAACAACCAGGTATGAACCAAAACCCTGAAACAGATGTCAGGGTCTTATTTAACGCTACGAGTAACAAATTGGATATCGAAATAGATACTGCGTAGTTTATTGAAGTTGTGAGATACTTAAGTACTTACCAAGGCCAGGTAGGTACCTTTTATGGAAAATAATCTTTTGAACTACGACTGACCTAGGTACCTACTTACTTACACAAGTTAGATATTACCACAGAAGGTAAGTATAAAAAACACAATATAGACTGCCCTTACCTAGTTTTGGTTCTACATTATAAGAGATCTTACCAAGCTAAAAACGAATTTATTAATAGATAAGAACCTACTTAGGCACTAGCCTTCAATCCTTCATGATGTAATACATTTTGGGAGTAAAGGCAAACGTCCACCAAACCGCAACGGACGCCGCAGCAAGCAAAGTTTACATCTATCCGGTTTACTTCACAAAAAAATAATTAAAAAAAAAAACTTCAGCTCGCTTGAACTATCTAGTTATTAACGGCCGAGCTGACGATTGAATCGTATTTGTGTAAGAGTTTTATTTTACGTTTCTTTTATGTTTTTTTGTTATGATTTACAGAAAGACGTCTAAGCCTGAATTATACGAACTTATTACCGAACATAAACATGTGTAATGTGAACCCTAACGTCACGTTCCCAGAATTGAAAATAGTTGTAACTAAAATGATACCACACGGGAACGGTGAGGCTCAATTTTGTTATTATTTTTTAATTTTAGTTTACTTACTTACTAATTTTAAAATTGTGACTACCTACCAAATTTTTCTCACCTGTCTAATTATTTAAATGATTAATTAACTAACACAGCGCTAAACATCAAATAAATTATCCGAAACTTTAACCCTTAGCCGCCTATAGTTTTTTAATAATTACATGCATGCCACCTGGGTATTTATTTATTTATGATAGGATAGATCCTATGAGATCTAATTAGGAATAGTCAATTACAAACTATCAAATTTTACTTTTTTTTAATTATTAAAAACAATAATTGAAGAAATACAACCAGTGACGAATTAATATTTGGCGACAGACACACATTTTTTGTCAACATTTAACGCAAATTGGGTTCTCAGTATTCATTCTTCGTTTTATTCATTTTCTGTATCTGTGGCTGGCTCCTCTAACCATTTTGATTATAATTACAGTTTAATGACAAATAAATATACAAAAACCAAAAAATAAAATGCTCCTAACATTGTTCGGTCACCGTGACCGCAGGCAACATATCGGAGTGTTTTTTTACTCTTATCAGAATTTTGCATCTTATATAAGCTCTAGATGTTGTACCTACTGGTTTTTGTGTTATAATTGTAACATGTAACATCCCTCAACACTTCAAAGATATTTTTTTGACATGGCCTTCCTTTATACTTAATATAGTACCTATTTAACTTACTAAAACTGCAACTTTTCATTGTTTTGATTCGAAGTTTTAATCTTTTTACTTTTTTTAATTGAGTTAAAAACTTGAGTTGAGTATTTCTCAAGGCTTTTTGTTTTGTTGGTTTAATAGATGTATATTATTTCTAATAATTCATTAAAAAAATATATTTATTTCTTTATTTAAACATAGTTATTTGTTACAGTCAGCACCAGTACTGTCCAGCCGACAGACGCCGCGAGTCGCGCGCGTCAGCGGCGTCCGCACAGGAAGCACGCTGCGGACCACACTTAATCGCTCTCACAACTCTAGCTATTCAATGAACCTAGTACATACCTAGTGGTACATAACTTGAAAATGTAGTACATGCTAGAAATGTAGAATTGTTATAATGACAATCACGGCAACCGACTGGTTTTTTACTTTCTCAGGGCCCCCTGTTACTAATGCGGTATAGTGACTGAAGCTATGTAATGAGGGAGCCTCGGAAAGTAGGATTATTTGGGTTGGGTGCCTCCATTGGTGGTGATTCGCCTTTGTCTCACGTAGTTTCGGTCGTGTAAATTATGGCAGAAATTACACGGTAATTAAAAGACGCCACCGCATGTGATTGACGATAAAATCTCATCTGGTCAAAGTTAAAAGGTACAAATATTTCAATAAAATCACAAGTATCACTTTGAAACGTCTTAGGAGCTAGGTGAATGATCCTTACCTTTGATGCTATGGTCGAATAATAATAGAAAATACTTCACATATTCGAGGAGAAGTTCTCCCAACTCGTACTGCTTCATTGATAAAATGCCAACTTCAATCAATTTAGGTTCTAAATAAAATAAAAGTTTGCTGACTAGAACCTTTATTAAATCAGTACCACTACTTATGATATACAAATAATTAAAACTAACAAAATACTTAAACGTATTTTATCGTCGAAACATGCAGATAATCGGATGTACAAAACTAGGCCTTACGCCAAAGCAATAAAGATCTTAGAGGAATAAGTAGATATTTTTTTCCAATTTTATGCCATATCTTGTAGGCACGCCTTTTACATAGATTCGTCTCATTCTTTTCTTATTCCATTTTAAAAGAGACTCGCGATGATAACTTAGATTTTTATTACATTTTTGATTTAATAGTGCCACCATTTTGATTCAAAGTTCTACGTAGATTAGCTTTTCTCTATACCCTTGTAAGAGTAAAGTGAAATTTTCGATTCCAATAAATTACTGCCAATATTATATTAGCATTTTTTTTATTAATTATTATAGTAAAAGGTCGGTTTATTTGCGGTACGATAAACAGTACGTGCCACGTTATTTAAGTATTACTATACAGTGTCCCAAAACTAACCGATAACCTGGTATCGGGCGAGAGGCCAAGTTATACCAGTTAAGGAAAAAAAAAATCCAAGGAATTTTGCATGACTGGTGAAAGGGAAAAAATATAAAGTATTTATGACAAAAAATAGAGACAAGTGACATGGATTTTTTTTCTTTTAATTCCAGAACTAGTATAACTTGGCTCCTCGCCCGATACCACGTTATCGTTTTGGGACACCTTGTTTAGATAGTATTAATCACTTTCTTATTCTAGCGCGTATAGCAAAAGGTGCGTGTGACGTGGCGTATACTGTAGTACAATCATTCTGCTGATAGCGATAACTTGAAATACTTAAAACGTATAGCAATAATGTAGTTTTAATTCCCATTTTTATTCACTTACAAATCTAATGAGACTGAACGGTTTGCTGTTTCAAATCGTCCATGTAGAGTAGGTGATATTTAGGTAGGAGTTATTGTTATAAATTTGAAATAGCAAATCAGAATAAACCCGTAAATAAAATCGAAGATGAAGCGGGTTGGATCGTACCGCTTTAGTGAACGACCGACCTTTACGCTAAATTTGTGAGAGTGAAAAGTATTAAAGTTATTAAAATGCTATATTCGTAGCCTTATCCAATATTAATCTTAAATTATTATCTATTATTGAATATTATAACGATTATTGATATAATAAAATATTTATTGCAAAACAAATTTGGTTTTATTGTTACAAAACTTTTAAGCTATGATAAAACTATATAGAGATATAATTTTATGTTAAACCTAAAATCTAGATATTTCATAGTTACAACACAACAGATCTAAAAGATTTACATAAGGTTACACACTGAGTAGCAGGTAGCAGGTATTTGACAAATATTTTTTGCCTAAGTTCATCTAAGTTTATCAAGTTATCAGAAGCAATTTAACGTATGGTTAATGTGATAAGCTCTGGTCGTCAGCTGATGAGAACATCCACGTAATAGACGCGTTGCTTTATACATCTTCACTACATAGTATTAAAGCAAAGTCGCTTTCCGCTTCCCGCGTCTGTATGTAATATGTATGTATGTATGTATGTATGTATGTATGTTTGCTTATATCTTTAAAACTACACAACGGATTTTGATGCGGTTTTTTTTAATAAATAGAGTGATTCAAGAGGAAGGTTTATATGTATAATACAAGCATAATATAGTAGAGAAACACTGATAATTTTAGAGGTTTCTAATGTGATGTCGTAAATAAACACATTTTTTGCGCTTACATTGCAAATGCTGGCTGAACCCCACGAGATATATCAAAATAATGTACTACAGTATTGTACACCTTAAAAACGTCTACAAAAAAGTCATCGATGGTTTTAGAAATGTCTTACGCACAGCGAAGCGGGCACGGGTCAGCTAGTTATTTTATAAAACCTTCCATATTAACCCTAAACTATTACTTTCATACTTTCACTTTATTTACAACACATAAACGATTCATGTAAAGGCAAAACCGGCAAAATCCACTTATTTACGAAATTATTTTTTAGGGTTCCGTACCCAAAGGGTAAAAACGGGACCCTATTACTAAGACTTGGCTGTCCGTCTGTCTGTCACAGGGCTGTATCTCATGTCTAGCTATCACGGTCCATGCCGCTATAACAACAAATACTAAAAACAGAATAAAATAAATATTTAAGTGGGGCTTCCATACAACAAACCGTTTTTTATAGATAATGGTACGAACCCTTCGTGCGCAGGTCCAACTCACACTTGGCCGGTTTTTTATGCCGTTGTATTACCTATCAAATTCTCTGCAACATTTTAAAAACAAACAGCTTAAAAACCAGCAATATGGTATAGTAAAACCGCTACCAATAACAAGAATTTCATATCTGTATTCAACTGTAAAAAGTAAATTTCGTGATTCGTGCAAAAATACTACTTAATTTGTTTAAACTGACAGCTAGTAGTTAAATACATTACATTTGGCACAAGCCTACTTTTTCTTAGATCAGTGGGTAGATAGATACTTAAATAAACAACAACATCAAACTCAAAAGAAGATATCCCATCACTCCTCATCCTCGGACATCTCCGCTAGCGTGGGTTCCTCCTCCGCGAACTCCTCGAAGCCAATCTCTCCGAGGTCATTCACCTCCTCCTCATCACCATCATCAGGGATCTGCGGATTTTGGTCGTTGAAATGGTGCTTCTGCTTGCAGGTCATGTTGCCGTACAGCCATAACATGCTGACCTTCAGTCTTGGGTCCTGTCAAACAATGACGTTTTAAAAACAAAATAATATTGACATGCCTCGCAACTCAGTTGGTAGTAAGTACTGCTTCCCAGTACTTCTCACCCAGGACAAACATTTGTGTAATGAAAGTGGATGTTTGTTCTGTGTCTGTTAAAATGTATTAAAAAAATTAGTATATTAGTAAAAAATTAAATAAAATAAATAGGATCACGACTGTAATCCCCTAGTACGGTAGACATACTCTCAGACCTCCAGCCGCTTAGATCCTTTGAAGATGTCTAGTGGGGGTGTAGTCAGAGGCACGTCCAAACATTATATTTGGCACATGCCTACATTTTGCAGTAGTTAGCCATATTATTCCATACGTGACGTAGGTTCCAAGCCCATCGCCGCTTATAAGAACACTAACTGGTTTCCTCACGATGTTTTCCTTCACCGTTGTAAGCACGTGTTTTTGATGCGCATATAAATTCTCAAACAGAAAAATCCATTGATGCACGCCGGGATTGGAACCCACGACCTTCAGATTGAAAGTCGAGGTACATCCCACTCGATCAACACGGCTAAGTATTCTGTCTGCAATCTAGTTCCTAATACAAGCTTAGTTTGGGAACGCTAGATGGCGCTGTATTTCAATGTTTACCAATGTTTACCTTGTCAAGGTCCCGAAAGTCCCGCTTCCTTTCCTGTGGCTCATTGATGTTTTTAAGGAAGTTGCAATAAGTAGTATACTCCATGTTGGCCAAAGTGCGAATGCCGTACAACACGTCGCAACATGACGAAACCACGCACGAGCTGAGGACAAAGTATATCTGTCACTAACTAGCATAGGGTGAGAGCGCTGGTTGTGGCCATTTTAACATCATTTTAATTTTCAAATAAACGGTTTATATTGAACAAATGATTAAAACGTCGATTTTTAAACAACATAGAATAGAGTATTTATCCATATCTTAGGTTAAGCAACGGTTTTGTAACAGGCGATTTTTATTTATAAATTTTCATATTTAAATAGACATTTAGTTGTGGTCAATCAAATCTAGAGGTATAACGCATATCACTAATCAAAACGGACCATAGACAAAGAATTGTTTTAACTATCGATTTTAAACACGTATGTTTGCTATGCTTAGTTATTGACTGGCAAAACTGAAAATGACCAAAACCAGGGTAGGCACCACAACCGGACTATTACAACAACACAACGTTTGGACTATACGATAGTGATTCTTGCTAGCTCCCCTCCCTCCTCCCTGTAGCTCTACTATGAGATTTCCAAACTACGGTCGCTATCGAGTATCGTTAGCTATAATGTCTAGGAGATTTTAGTTCAGTGTAGTTACCGCTAGAGACGCTGTGCTGGATTGCATACAAATAAATAGCTGACGATACTCGATAGCTACTGTTGTCTGTAAATCTTGTACCTAATAGGGCAGGGCTTGGTAGCCCTATTAGGTCTTAGTAGTAGACAATTTTTGTAAACAAAGATGTTTTTTTTTAAAACTAAGATTATCTAATATTAAATAATTTTTACTTTTACAAAAATTATCCAAGATTCTGAAACGAGGTACCGGCGTGCTGCAGGCCTCAGTATTCTCTGACACCATAGGATTTAGTACTAGCTCACCTAGCTCATTAAGTAACTCACTTGTGGTGCTGCTTCATCATGTCCGGAAAGCGAGAGATGAGCTGAGATTCGATGAGTGCTTGCGGATCTGAGTATTCTTTGTGACATGAGAGGATGTAGTATAATCGGAAGGCGGTGTTGCAAGATGAACTGGCTACTGACTTCACCATCAGATCTAGGTGCTCCTTGCTGAAAAGAAAATATATTTTATTAAAAAAAAAACTCCAATTACGATAGACATCCTATCAGATCTTTGAAGATGTCAGGGGCACGTCCAAACATTATATTTAGCACATGCCCACATTTTGTAGTAGTTAGAATTCCACACGCGACAGATTGCAAGCCCGTCGCCGCTTACAAGAATACTAACTGTTATTATTAAAAACTATTAGTTAAAAAGAAGATTTTGAGTTTATCTAGCTTATTATGGACTACCTATGCCCCACGGTTTCAACCGCGTTAGCGTAATGCTAGATAGTCATCAACGTGCAATTTTTTTAAAGAAATATTTAATGAGGCCTTTGACATCCAATAATTTTGTCTTCACGATTATTAAGAAAGTAGGGTGTATTAGTATAGATAGCTTCAACAGTATGCAACAGACAAGAGAATTGCTGGTAAAATTTAACTGTGGGTACCTCAGCTCGTCGCCCATAACGTGTGCAAACTGCGTAAGCGCATAAACAGCTGCGTCCATTCTCTCGTTAACCCCCTTCATCTGCGCACAAAGTTTGGCAATGGCGCCTGTTGTGGTCATTAGCTTGCTGGCTTGCACTCCCGCGCCGCAAAGATTTCCAAGGGTCCAGGCGCAAGTTATCTGGAATTGAAAATTAAATAGGACCACAACTGTAATCTACATAGCATTAGGAAAGGTTCATTAAAAAAAAGGTAGACCCTGTTGCATGATTCTTCTAGGCTTGGTCGCGTGGAATCAGCGTAGCTTCACCTAGTTCCTAAGACGTTTCAAAGTGATCCTTGTGATTTTATTGAAATAAATGATTTAAAAAAAAAAACTCCCAAGTGCGGTACATACTCTCAGATCCTTGAAGAAGTTAAAAGGGGTTCGTCAAAAACACATTTGGCACATGCCCACATTTCGCACTAGCATTCCACACGTGACAGGTTGCAAGCCCGTCGCCGCTTACAAGAATACTGGAATACTAACATAATTGTGGGAGTGACTAAAGATTATATATTTTATCGCTTCCCTCCTCAAAAAAGGAGGGTATACCAATTTTTTTTAATTAATTATTTCAGAGCAATCGAGTTTTTTATGTTTTTATAATAATTTGTTTTATCTTTTTTCAGTAAGGTCTCGCAAACTAGATAGTCAATGTGATTAGAACCTGGTTTTTGGAATTACTTTGTTTACTCACAGCCAATTCCATATTGTGCGAGTCCAATGCAGCAACGAGGTAGGCCGCAGCTACCCTGATTATAGTAAGGCACCCCCGCACGTCTGCTAGAGCGAGGTTACACAGACAACCAGCACCTTCGACTTGTCGGTTCACATCGGTCCCTGGAAGACATTTACAATACTGTTAGTGTATGTGCCAGGTAAAAAACTCCATCTTCACAAACCTATTCTAATATAAAGCTAAAAAGTTTGTATGTTTAAATGCACCAAACTCTGGAACGAATAGTCAGTTTTGAAAATTTATTTTTGTATATGATAGCCATATTCTCGAGGAAGGCTATATATCTATCATCACACTAAAGTTCATGGTTAGCCTTAAATATTCATATTTGTAAAGTAAGTCGGAAAAAAAGCGCTATCGAACTGCTTTATCCGCGTGCGTTGGGGTGATGGCTACTTATACATTTTTTTTTTCATAAAAAATAAATAATTTTGTTAATTTCATCAAGATTAAATTTGCCCTTTACAGCATGTTATTTGGTAATATAGTTTAGGGAATGATGGTGGCAATTCTGTTGTTTCTACAAATTGATTAAGTAGATTTAAGTTAGATTTCGAAAAAATATGATCTCTCTAATTCTTTTAAGTTAAAATCTATGGGTATAGTCAACAGTACATCCGTTGTTATCAATTTCTGAAAAAGAAATGCCTCTTTCTGCTTCGAGCCCGAAATATATATATAAAAAAAACTAAGCAGAGGATGCGCCTAGACAAATTATGGCGTTGAAAATACTGTGTTTTACAAAATATTTAGGAGTAAGTTTGTGACTTTTGATAGTAAATGTTTCCTAGTTCCTTACCTGGACATCCTAGTATCTTTGTCTTGAACCACCTTACAGGCTTTTTAAGGGTAGCCTGAGGTCCAATATTGACTTTAAAAGGACCGGGGAAAACCCGAGACATAGCAAAACAATAATTTATGGTCCACTCACCCTGAAGAAGATTCTCTAGATGAATCGAAACATTGCCGGTGTCCTCATTGACAATTTATCATTTACGTGAGTAATTTCCCGTTGTTGTAATAATGTGGACAATAGTCAATAATTCTTACAATTCAAAATGCAATTACTTAATGTTTTTATGGTTATACATGCAAAATTAAAGTACCTAAATACTACTGTTCATATTGTTATACATACTAGTTTAAGTCTATCCTATTACTCTGAACAGGATTGTAAATAGGTACCCCTTTTCTCACAATACAACCAATAGGTATTTAACCAACAAGTAGTTATTATTATTATGAATTAACAAGCTGCTTGTCCCAGTTTTGCACGGGTCGTACCTGGATAAAAAGTAGCATAGTGTGTTATTCTGATGTCTATGCTATATTACTGTAAAGTTTCATTATAATCCGTTCAGTAGTTTTTGCGTGAAAGAGTAACAAACACACACACACACACTTACTCACAAACTTTTGCATTTATAATATTAGTAGGATAGTAGGAAGTAGGATGTTTGGATTTTTTTATTATTTTAATGTATTATGGAAATGAATTTATGTATAATAATCATTATAAGTGACCTATAGTTATGTTATTAATAATAAAACTATGAACAATATAGTTTTTTTTTGTGTAGGTATCTCATTTGTGTAATTATTTTACAGTAGTATTTCATAACTTGGTTTGATGTTGTATTGTGTAATTAGTGTAATTACCCGGCTAATTATGTAAAAATAAATACATAATGTAAACAGATACCTGAGATCTCCCTCACAAGTCCCCGCAAAGCTCCTTGCGTGTTAAGCACCAGTGTAATATTCTTTTCATCCCGAATCAGTAAGTTCTTCAACAGTCGTAGGTCTTTTGCATTGACTTCCGACTTTGTCTTCAGCTTGTTGGCGAGTGCTAATAGATCTACATCTTCCAGCCTACAATGTTGAATATAATTATGTCTTTGATCACAGACTTTTATAAAGAATCGGTAAATAAAGACATACTAGCTGACAGTAAATGCATTGCAGTAAGATAAAATATATTATGATCTCTTGACTATCTACTTCTAAGCAAGAGTTATTAAATGTCTTCTAGTTCGATCAATCGTACCTAAGCTTCTAAGAATCGAGATTATGAAACATAACTTCAATTCTATTAATTTTTTTCTGCCAAAACTTTGTAGAGCTTTACCAACCAACCTACGTAAAATTGACTAACGACGAACACTTGAACACTTCTCAGTCCATTAAAGTCCAGTGTAGTAGGTATAATATTATATTTACCGTATATCAGCTAACGATCGGCGCAAATCATTTTCTTCATGTTTCAACCTTTTCCGATTTATGGTCATATTATAGCGGTGCGATTGTCGAATTGCCTCCAGCGGTCTATCAGCCATGGTCTGTAGGAGCTAGGAGCAAATCAAAACACACAGAAACTAGCACAGTGTAATCACGGTAATAAACGCAAAATAGGTAGATGTAAAGGTAATTGCGTTTCGGAGAAAAATCTAGCCGGCAACGCAAACAAAACAAACGTTAAAATCGGTCCGGTCGATTGACTTCTAACTTGACAGTGAGTGACACTTTATAAGCTCTTTGGACTTGACTTGAATATCTTGTGTGTTGCCAACTGCTGAGACCTGAACCAGCCACTCCTTCCTGTCGAAATGATTAATTTAATGCAACGAGAGCTCCGATAATAAATATTGTTGATGGAAGAATGAGAGCTAACATTATTTCAGAGTCTGGTTGAAGTAAGTGATCCGAAAGCTGGCTCATGTTTTGGTAAAACGGATCAGCATTGCCATTCAGCGCGTGGTAATGCAAGGGTCTTGGAACGAATTTTAGATTCAGTTCGGTCGGCTTAGTAAGCAAGGTTTGTTTGTTTTTTAAATAAGAAATCAGAAAGCTATGTAAGCAAAAAGCTAATAATGTAAAGCTAATATAAGCAATTATAACTTGGACCTAACAAGATCCAACGAATCAGTTACTCAAGAGTATTTTTTAATTGCTTTACAATCGTTTGCAAAATCCGCTAGATCTAGCATTAATTTGAGTTAGATGGCAACCTTTACAAGATTCTCTTTTGACATTTAGCTATTTTGACGTATGTTTTTTCTTTATGGATTGCCTAATGTCGTTTAGCCAGACTACGTATTCTTTCAATTTCGTTAATTTAAGCTTTTATTCAATTTGCCTTCTTATTTATTTAGTGCGCGCGGGTCGTTTCTTGCAATTGAACATTAAAATAGTTTCGTCCGTCCGTCCGCAGCTTATCTCACGAGAGTTTTAGTGCTAGAAAGCTGTAATTTGGCATGTATTGTATAAATATTATTAGTAATGTTAACAATGTCGTAATGTAAAATCTAGAAAAACATTTTTTAGGGTACCTACCTCCCCTACACCTAAAGTGGGGATGCAATTTTTTTTTCTCGCATACCCTATGGTGTGTTGTGTCGTTGGATAGGTCTTTAATAACCATTAAGGGTTTATGAGTGTGTGAAGACAACTTTTCGATTATGGGATCTGTTTGTGAAATATTAAGCAATATTTTGTCATACCCCGTTTACACTCGCGTACGAGTGGCGAGACGAGGCGCGAGACGAGCCACGAAGCCTTGAGTGTGAACAGACGCTAGCGGCTCGCCTCGCGCCTCGTCTCGCCACTCGCGGCGCTCGCGTCCGGATGGAGCGGTTTTTGGGCACGAGTCTAAAGGACCTCGCGGCAGACGCGAGCGCGGTGTTTACACTCGCGTTCAGCGACGAGACACGAGGCGCGAGTGTAAACGGGGTATCAGAGTCAAGTGTCCCCCCCACCCCTACAAGCTAAACGATCGGTTTTGGAGGTGTGAAAAAAATCACGGTAGTCGTACTTATAACGAATTTAAAAGGAAAACTATCACGGCTGAGTAGGCTTTACAAGTTTACGAGTAATCATCGACCAACTAAGAACAGTCTCCGAGTTCGTACGAGTTGTTTCTCTCCATTAAGTATTCCCAGGAGGCATCATGCCCTACAATGTATTTTCTATGTTACTCAACGATTACTCGTATCATTGAAAATTACCTAAATAACGTTGTTAGCTGTCTAAACTAAGAAACCGTACATTGCGCATGGCTCGTCACGCACTTGGCCAGTTTTTAAAGTTGATTTTCAATTGTTACTTAGTACCTAGGTACTAGTACTACATTAGTCGCTTCGCCGCCACCATCACTGATCTTTTTTGCCATAGACCACAGTGTGGTGGGATAGTACAATAAAGGGATGCTTGGCCAGTGGCCTTGTTATAATGAAAATAATTGGTCAACATCAAAACTTTTATTTCGTATTTCCCTAGAATTAGTTAGCTAATTACAGTAGCTAGGCAAGTACCTGCCTAGGTAGGTACTTACCTACACTAGTACCCATATTTTACATAGGTGGGTAAAATTGTATTTATTTATAATGTAGGTAGGTATTTAGGTACCTTCTTATATCATTAATGGATACATAACTATGTAGGTAAGTAGGTAATTTTAATATTTTTAACATGTTTTGTAATATACACAGAGAGAGCAAGACAGTACAGACCAGATATTAGTGACTATAGTTACCTACTTACTTATAATTACTATATCACTTATATATCAAAGTATATATATACGTAGGTATCATCATTACATAGTTACCAACTCATTAATATCAAGTAGGTAGGTAGGTACCTACCGAAAATAAATACTAGCTGTAAATAGTAGGTATTTGAATTACCTACCTATTAGCAATAATTATAGCCTATCAGGGTATAATCATGTGATGGTATTTACTTATAAACAATCAAGGTATTTACCTACCTACATAAGACCTTATCTACCTGTTTATGAGGAGTTGGAAACCACCATACAGGTTTATATAATGTATTGAAACAGTAAGAACTAGGTTAGTTAGTAAGGTAAAATACATCTATGTCAATACCTACCTACCCTCCTACCGTGAAAATTATTTTTTATTATTTACCTAGGTATTCTAGGCATACAAAGTAGGTACCTACTTAGGTACCCTATCAAACAGTATCACAATAATGGCTCTCTTATATTATTACATACTTAAGCATATAAGTATGATAAATACTTAAGTGTTGTCTGTACTGTCCTGGCTCAAAGCTCTCACTGCGTATATTTGTTTATTTTAATATTATTTGTATCTTAAATAAGTTATAACAATTTTATTAACTACATTATTTAATAAAGTATCAAACGTAAAACGTCAAAACTTGCCTTCATTACGCATAATTACATACGAGTAGTTCGAAGGTACCTACATCAAAGCTGATATAACTTTATTAATAAATAAAAATTGCTGCTCGTTAAATAATATATACGCTTACTGCGTATATATTACGTATATTATATTCGCAATAATCCGTATAAAGTTTTAGAACAAGAAAAGATGGAAAAGTTGCCCGGAAAATTGAAAAATTCGGGAAAAACTGAAAGTGCCTTTGCTTGTGGGATTATTGAAGTTTGGACGTTTGGCGAGTCAACTATAATAATATAAATAATAAAACATGTAGGTGGACATAAAACAGTGCCATCTAGCCCCAAACTAAGCAAAGCTTGTTCTATGGGAACCGAATAACTGATAAAATACTTACATAAAAAAGCTCATACCTATGAGCTTTTTTTTGTAAACACACGATTTAAATACATTATTTATAACACCCAGACACAGAACAGGCATCTATGTTCATCACACAAATGTTTGTGCTGGGTGGGAATCAAACCCACAACCTACTGCGCAGAGCTACTACTGAGCTGTATATCTAGTTCAGGCTAGTAGTTACATCTATGTACAACAATCACTTTTATGTCTTGATTTCTTGTATTTACAATTTGTATAACATCGACTTATATACAGAGATTTGGAAAAAAATGTTATCATATAACAACGTTTTATACATTTTGACTAGATTTGAGATATTCGAGTAAAGATATGTACATTATCAAGCAATCTACTTTTTATATAAATATACCTTAATATTAATGATAAAATGACGTCACACGTCAAAAACAGCCTTAAAAAAAGTGTTCAAAGTTTGCCATAAATTCATTGACACAACGATCTAAGCTTTATCTCACACGACAACTGGCTTTCGCTCCCGAACCCTGCACGAGCAGCTCTTCTTCTTGACACTTCTATTATTCTTAGGTGTGAAAACTTCGTTCAAAGATTTCGAGGAAAATCTATGCTATAAGGTGTCCGCTCTGTCATACGGCACAGGAACACTCGACTTCTCATGGTTATTCGAAGCTTCCTTGTTTAATATCATAGCTGCATCTTTCTTTAGACCTTTGAGTCCATTCTCCTCTGGTTTTTTATCGTTGGGTCTTTTGTCTTCTGGTATCTTATCGTTGGTATTTTTATCTTCTAGTTTATTGCTGTTTTTTTCCAGCGGTGGGATGGTCTGACCGTTGACGAGTATGAAGTCGGTCGGGTCCGTTTGTGTCTCTTTGTCTATGCACGGAGATTCTGCAAGACAAAATTAACAAACATTAGTCATTGTTCTAGTGATGTTCTTAGATATAGGGAAAGGGAAAGGCAGAAAATAGATATCATAAAATACTATTTCGATGTGGAACTGATTCAAGGCCATCAAACTCTGTGACGACGATAAAAAGAGCCAATTTATTGATAAGTAAGTTTCATGATGACGAAAGAAAATGAAAATTCCCAAAGGTGTTGTCAGGCATGCGGCCGGTTGTAAGCCTAAGCCAAATCTTTTTGCAACATGTTATGCCGATCCCACATATAGTGGAATAAGGACAAGAAGATGTAAGAGTGTGAAGAATAAATAATAAATAAATAAATATTGGCGGACTTTACACACAGCGCCATCTAGCCCCAAACTAAGCAAAGCTTGTACTATGGGAACCAGATAACTGATAGAATACTTATATACTTTTTTTTTTTTTGTAAATACATACTTATTATACATAGTAACACCCAGACACAGAACAAACATCTATGTTCATCACACAAATATTTGCCCTGGGTGGGGATCGAACCCACAACCTACAGCGCAGAAGGCAGAGTTACTACCAACTGAGCTGTGAGGCTGTGAAGAAAGGAGACTTACTCTTGGTAACAGGGTATGTGACGGTGTTCTGCGAGGGAGGCGGCTTGCGGCTGTACCTCACTGGCATGATGCTTTGACGGACGTTCCTCTCAGGACGCACCAAAATTATGTAAAGCTGAAACATGAGCCGGTAATTAGTTGATTTAGTTTAGGCAGGACACCATGACAGACGTACGTCTACCTAAACAAAGTCAAAAGGAAGGTAGAGTCCTTGCCTCGGAAGAAAATCCGTAAAAAAAATCGGAATAAAGTAAGCGTTCGTTTCTCATGAAAATAATTAGTTATGCTCTTGTTATTTTCCATGATGTGCCAAATAAGATTCCATATCAAGCGGAGAACCCAGTTTTTGTCGGCAGTTTTTATTTTTTGCTATAATTTGGGCGGTATAACAGTTACATACCTACATCCTCCTCAGGAAGACTATAAGGAGAATGGATGTAGATAGCCAAAGAAAAGATGAACAAGATGAAGATGACATGATAAGAAAAGAGTGATGAGATGACGGCTAAAAGAGGGAAATCGAAGAAAAATACTTGTTGTGCCGAGCCTACTTTAGTGGATAGATGATGATGACTCAGGAAGACTTAGACTCAAACCCATTTTATTGAGTTAAACCACAAGGATAATGTATTATCTGTGAGAAGATCTGACAATGTTTCTGTAAGATTGGAACACTTACCTTGGGCGAGAAGAGGCAAACGAGAGTGACGCTGGCGCTTAGCGAGATCGTGACAGCCATGCTGGTGACTCGCAGCGGCACGTGACTCGCGGTGCCGAAGTACAGAGGCACGAACGCGAGCCAGATTACGCACGTCGTGTACATCGTGAAGCCTGTGGAGGAAATGCAATAAGCTTTTTAATACAGAGCTGTTTTCCATTGTGATGTCAGGAGGATACAGAATAAGAACAAGATGTGGAAGGCTAGTGGCCATAATATTATTACTACCGGCCTATTTTTGGGTTTGTCTCTCAAAGACTCTAGTCTAGAACTTGATCTAGACTATCTCTCCTTGCGAATAACGATGAATTAAAATCTGTGGCTGTAAATTTTTTCCGCGAATGTGTAGGGAAATATTAGAATATTAAGTAGGAGAGCCTAAGAGGGGATTTCGGGATTTACTAAAGCGCGGCAGATTAACATACAGGGAGATACCTTGTATCCGGTACTAAGGATGTTTCCTATCAAAACAAATATTTACAAACAATAAGTAACATCTTCATACTGCAGCAGGATGACGCACCTTTTTTGTCTCTCTCGGCTATACAGGGTGAAATCGTAAACACACGTCAAATTGATATGGGTGGTTCAGTATACGTAATAGTTTGGTTTCATGAAAAAATAATACACATTTAAAAAAAAAACAACAACTGATGTAATCAATTTAAACGATGCAGACAAAGTCAATGTATTCAGATAAGTTCATAATATCAGTGTTTTTTTTTGTTAAAATATTTAAAAAATAATATTCGGATAAAAAACATTTAAAGTATCAAGTTAATTTAGTTGAACTAAGTACACAAAACTTTGCGAGTGTAATAAGATGCCTTTGCAGTTGTTGTTTTTTTTTTTAATGTGTATTATTTTTTCATGAAACCAAACTATAACGTATACTGAACCACCCATATCAATTTGACGTGTGTTTACGATTTCACCCTGTATAGGAGGTTGCTATCCAATGACATGTTATAATTAGCTATAGGTTACATCTCAGCTACGTAAGTGATTACCACTTCTGTTCTGACTATAATTATTTTGTAGATAACACCAGTTCGCATGACTGCAAATAAATAGGATGAATTGCGGGAATCAGTTTTAATCCTGGCAGGCAATGATTGATGTAGGTACCTCTCCCCCTAAGCCACTGTTCACGTGCGGTATCACTAGGGTTTCTGATTTCTCGAATTATTTTCGTTCTCGAGGCACGGGAATTCTCGACGCCAAATTCTCAAGTCTTCTCGAGTCTCGAGGCATTCAAAGAAAACTTATAATAGGTGCTAAAATTTGAAGAAAAACTCAAAATAATGACGAAACGAACGTATTGTTATTGCCCCCACTGCACTTACTTAAAATAAACTAAACTTAAAAATCTTCTAATAATCAAATTTTAATACGTTTACTTTATAAGAATTAGGAACACATACACGAGTATTTAACAATATTAAGACGAGTAATAAATGTTTTTGATGAATGCAGAATCGTTTTTACTCAATAACCGCAAAACATACAGTTTTGTTTTTTTTATGACAAAGATAACTTATGGATATAATCTAGATAAATTACAGACAGAAACACGATTGGTGAAACTTTTCTCGATAGATTTGTTTTCCAAAGTTGATTCTTCAAAAACACTAGTTTCCTTTATAATCAAAACTATGAATAGCTAAACAGTTGATTTTTATATATTTTGTTAGATAATCATACTAGCTAAGTAAATTACAGACAGTTTATTTTTAAATTTGATGGTTTTCAAGATAATGCAGTTTTATCACTTTTTCGGCTTTATTCGGGTAGACTCAGCCCATACAAAAAGTCAAAAATTTCACTTATCACCTTAACATCAGTCGTTCAAAATCAAAAAAATTAAAAACCGGTCTAGTGCGAGTCGGACTCACTCACGAAGGGTTCCGTACCATTAACTATAAATAGGGTCCCGTTTTTACCCTTTAGGTACGGAACCCAAAAAACGGCAAACAAAAACGTTTGTTGTATGGAAGCCCCCCTTAAATATTTATTTTATTCTGTTTTTAGTATTTGTTGTTATAGCGGCATCAGTAATACATCATCTGTGAAAATGTCAACTGTCTAGCTATCACGGTTCATCGTGAGATAGAGCCTTGTGACAGACAGACGAACAGACGGACAAACAGACGGACAGCGAAGTCTTAGTAATAGGGTCCCCGTAAAACCCGGATTTTTTTTCTCGTCTCGAACCAAGGCTGATTTCTCGAGTTTTCTCGAGTTCGAGAATTCTCGAGCAGAAACCCTAGGTATCACTTCATAAATCTACATACGGAAGTACCAATGGTACTTATTTATTATATTATACCTGAGGATTTACATAGTAAATCACACAAAACATACAAACATACAAAATTACAAAGTAAAGAAGGAAGTAGGTAGGTAGGTACTAGCAGAGACTAGTTCTAGGTACTTCTTCGAATCTATTTCGCAACGCCTGGTAAAATACAAAATACATGACAACAAGAATAAAGTTGTCAGTTGTTTTTGTGCAACGAATTGGTTGACGGCCTCACAGCTCAGTTTCAGTTTGAATTTAATCAACCACTATCGATCATATTTCGAGCACAGCCTACGCATTCTGTAAACATTTTTCGAACTTACCATACCTACCTATGTTTATAAAATACCTCTACTCATCTCCTTGATTAAATTCCTACACCATCCATCCAAAGAGAAAAACTCACTGCTCACATTCTGTGTAGTAATAATAACGGCAAGCTAAGTAGGTACCAACTCTTAGCTACTTATAAATACAAAGTAATCGAAACTGTGTGCTTTTGGTAAACGTCCGAAGTTTATAGGATAACCTGAATACCTCAATTCCCTTCCATTACTTCACTAAGTACCTAGGTTAGATGACAGATAACTGCATTAGATAAGTAAACGGCCGCTAAGTACCCTTCCAAAGTTTATTGCTAAACTAAGTTTAATTGGTTTCCAACTCGGCAAGTTTCATGTTTGGTGTCAAATTGAAGTTGTGTGATGATGAGATGAATAAGTTTATGTCTCGTCTAAACTATGCTTTAGTCTGTCGATGGAAATTGAAATCGAAATCGAAATATCGGCGGACGTTCCACAGAGCCCCAAACTTAGCAAAGCTTGTAGGTACTTACTTTAAAAACCAGGTAACTAATTATTATAGCAGTACTTTTTTTTTATTGAGCCTTCACCTTTTTTGATCGCCACCATACTAAAGCTCTACATAGCATTTATAATCTGATCAATTGACCTGACTTTTTAACTATTTCAAATTTCGTTCACTCAAAGCCCACAGATCAAAGCTCAAAATATCAGTAGTAATCAATAATATAAGTGAGTTCTACAAAGTCAAAGCTTCATCCAATTTTACAAGGATTACTTTGTATCGGATGTGTTTATAAAGTGAATTGACGACATCAAAGTGGCGAAATTGAACCCCTATGGCGCGACTACGTCCATCCGTCCGTCCTGTCATGGCTTATTAATTTTAACTTGTATGTATGTAAAGAACTATGTTTGTTAAGGTGGAATCTTGCAACTCAATTTTGAAGCAGTTATTTCCAACCGATTGAGCTGAAATTTTGCATACTTATGTAACCTTGTACGTACAACAATAACAAAGTTGTGAGTGTCTGTTGAACAGCTCCTGACGACATTATCAGATCAGCTAGCTGTCATATTATTGCATTGTCACCGAGGTTACATAAGTATGCAAAATTTCAGCTCAATCGGTTGGAAATAACTGCTTCAAAATTGAGTTGCAAGATTCCACCTTAACATATAACAATAATAATTAAAAGTACCTACTGGTACTTTTAATTATTATTCTTGTTTGAGCCTTCACCTTGTTCGATTGGCACCACACAGGAGCTCTACATAGCATTAAGGAAAGGATCAAAAAAAAGGTAGATCCCAAGCCTGATTCTTCTAGGCTTGGTCGCGTGGAATCGGCGTAGCTTCACCTAGTTCCTAAGACGTTTCAAAGTGATCCTTGTGATTTTAATAAAATAAATGATTTTTGAATTTTAATTTGAACGGTACTCCTTAGTAGATAAATACTCTAATTGAGTAAAAACTTTGCATTAATTTCAATTTCCAATGACAATGTTATATTATGTGACAGGTGCTTTATGGTTTAAATGATTTTCAAAAGCTTGTAATTGAAAAATATTTTTCAACAGAAAACTTATTTTGTTTAATTTATAAATAAAATGTAGATATTTATCAGATTCAAAACGCATTGTGCTGAATAAATGCAAGAGAGCAGAGCGATTTAATCAATCGTCCGTTAAAGTCCTCGAAAGAGCTGGACGATTTAATCAACCACTATTGATCATATTCCGATCGCTGATATCCCTGATTGAATTCCTATCCCATCCAGCCACCCTAACTTAAATTAGATTCATCAGAACATTCCTATTTAACAATCATAGTTTTAGCTACTGAGCTACCTTCTCTATAGGTTTATAGAGCCGTTTTTTTGACGTCAGGCAGGCAGATTGTAAAACACCCCAAACCAAATCTTTTTACACCATATTTTTACGAAAGACGTGAGTGAAAAAGAAAAACATGTGTCGACTCCACATGAAGCGGGATGAGGGCAAGAAGATGATGATTATAAACCCCAATTAAATAGCAGTGACCTAAATAAACAAGAGCCTTTTCCACCTAGAGAAAAGCTGCGTTTCCGGTCAGTTCAGTTTGTAATTCTGTTGATTCTGTGATATTATTCGGTGTTCTCTGTTTTTGTTACAAACTCAAATGCTATCTTTCGTTCGGAGAGTCTCGTTCGGAGAGTCCTGCTCATGCAAAAAGTTTCTTTGAACCAACTTCTATTAATTATTATTATACCAAACAGCAGTATCATAGTATATTATGCAACTAGTGAATAAAGGACGGATTTAAAGCGAGGGCCGTAGATGAGTCACGAGCAAGTGAAGGATTCTAATGATTCAACTGTTAGAATCCTGAACGACGCGAGTGATTCATGGCCCTCGATATAAATTCGTACTTTATTCAGGAGTTGCATACTATACTTTATACCATGACTACGAGAATATTTATTTAATCTAATGCCAAACTCCTTGTCGCAAATATCGACCAATCAAATCTCGAGAATTTATTTGCACCAAAGAGTTTTGAATTTCGAATCTCAGAGCAAGGAGTTTGTGTAAGCATTGAAATAGAGACCGGATATATTTTGTGTTCCAAATTCAAACACCAAAATAGTGAATAAAAACAAAACAGTGAATAAAAGGCCTTTTTATTCACTGTTTTGCGTGAATAAAATAAGCTTTTTAAAGTAGGTATGGTATAAAATGTATTTGTTAGAAATTAGAAGTGCTTGATTGTTAACAAAATGTAGAGCTTAGCATAATACCTGCTCAGTATTTCATACACGTGCCGTGTTTATTCATTGTTTTACATAACACTCGTGCTGTAATAACTGTAACAAAATCTTCCACATCCCTGCTCTTTGCATATTTCGTCAGACACAAAACAAAAACTCACGTACGACATACCTATCTGTACGTGTTCATATTTTACAGGCCTATTTTTGTGTCTACTTTTGGAGGCTAGGCTTTTATATCAACACAATAGGTGGCTGCGTGGACTGTTTTGCATTATCTGAGCTTAGCAGCTTCGTCTAAGTGTACCTTGAGGAGTGCTTGTGGGAAAAATCCGATACTGTGATGATGCTTGTTTTGTACATAGAAATTGAATTTTAATATTCAAAGCTTGGGACTAGTTGAATATTTTTTCCATCCCACGATCTCGGAAAGAGTATTTTTGCTCTTCAATATCTGAGTGCAAAAGCCGTTTTTATTCTCTAGAGGATAAAGTAAATTGAATTAAGAACATCGTGTGCACTAAGTTTGTGAATTAAAAAAATCATTAAACCTATTTACTGCTACCTCTATGGTGCCGAATATATCATACAACTTTTTTTTAATTTGTTAAAAACTCAGACTCGGAACCTTCTTGGTGTTCTTTTTTCAATTTGCTTTGTACGCGGTTCTTTACGCGGCATTTTTTCACGTCATTACTAAGATTATTCTGTAATAGTTACCTGTCATAGTGTAGTAGATAATACCTAAACTGAAATAAAAGTACCTATCTTGTGATTGTAAACGTTTTTTTTTGCATTTAGTCATTTCCTCGCTGAGGTGGAATGAAAAGTTACGTGTTGCACTCGAGTGCAAAGATTTTTCACCTCGTGCTCTTTTGATTCCCTCGCTTACGCTCAGGATTCTAATTTTGAATCACTCGCTGCGCTCATGATTCAATTTTAGAATCCTTTGCTTGCTCGGTCATCAAAATTGAACACGCGGTTAAAAAGCAACTTTGCACTCTTGTATAACAAATAACTATTATCTCTTGTGGGTGTTATCTCTTTGAACGGTAATTGTAAATAGTGTTTCTGTATAAGTTTTTCACAAGAATATTTTTTTACCTAGCAGCTAAGCAGGTCTATGTTAGTCGTAACAAGTATTTGTGTTTATGGATGTAAGGGTTAGTAGATCTGAAACGATGTCTATCATATCTATTTTAATTTTTATATTATTTATGGAATCGTTATATCTTTATTGGTTGAAGTGTAAGCGAATGCTGTGTAGGTAAACTTTAAGTTCATGCTTTGCTCCCTTGTATTACTCAACACAATTTCTTTCTCCAGAATCGAATTATTTAAGTATCTATGTAAATCAGCGAAGAAGGGGCTCTATAGCACAAGTATCTTAAGCGAACTAAAGTTCAAGATGTCAGCAAGCGAATATTGAGGCTTAAGTGGAGTTGGGCAGGATAGGTGGCAAAGCGCGGCGATGACAGGTGGATGAGGGTGCTTACCGAATGGTGGCCCAGAGACGGAACAAGGAGCTTAGATCGTCCACCAGCAAGATGGGTCGACGATATCGTAAAAACCACAGGTCGTACATCAGAATGACGCAAAATAAAGGCGAATGGCACAAGCGAAGAGAGGTTTATGCTCAGCAGTAGGATGATAATGGCTGAATAAAATTATGATTTTATAAAAATTTCTATCGCAAAAAATGTTTTTTTTTTTTTATATTTAACGTATCTGTCTGTTTTTGTCTGTGGTATTGTAGCTCCTAAACAAATTGGCCGATATGATGCGGTTTTTTTGTTGAAATGATTTTGTTTTTGTTTAACGAGCTATTATTTTTGAAGAGATGTTGAAGTCACTTCTGCTGGTCTGATCGATTCAAAATGTAATATTCTGTGATTTTAGAGAGTTAGAGGCATGTGTTTTTTATTTAAATTCAACCATTAGGTACTTGTTTGGATTAAAATAAATCATTTAATAGGAAAAATAAATTTAGAAATAAATGATAATGGAGACGATATACATGATTTTGTTTTCATACCGATGTGTTTGCTCTCGTTGAAAGCTTCGGGTATCTTCCTGGTAAGCACGGCGTACACGGTGCACGTGAGGATGAGCACGATCGGGTAGAAGAAAGCGATCATATAGGACGCGTCCACATACGAATCGCACACCAACATGTTGTCCTCCCGCGTCGGGTAGTGAAACATGGCCTTAGCGGGAGCAACTATCATCCACACCACCACTATAAGAACCTATAATCAAACAATTGGATTTTTATATAGAAATACGGCTAATTACCACGTTTTTTCTTGTATTGCTGACGTTTCAGAGACAATTCAGATGCTCTTCATCATGAGCAGCGAATACACTTTAATTCTACAAACGATTGGAGTTGATTTTGATAGACAAATTAAAATAAATTCGTGTGAGTGTTATTATTGATGAAATGGGGAAGGAAAATTAAGTATTTTTCAATTTTCTGTTATCATTCTGGTACGTAACAGTCAGACATGTACGATAAAAATATATTTGTCTAATATCAAAGTAGATTGAATAAAAAAGAATGAAAGTGACAGGCACAGCTCAATCAGGCTTGTCTGAAACCTTATTTCCATGTTTTATTCTAATTCAACGATTCCAAGCTCGTCAACGAGCGTCGATCGTTATTTACTGTCTGTAAAAAAATACGTGCTGAAAATATACTCAGTGTAAGAACGGCTAAATATGGCAAATGTAAAATATGAAATGAAATAGGATCACGACGATCTCCCCAAGTACGGTAGACGTCCTCCAGGCGCTCAAATCCTTGAACATGCCTAAAGGGGGTAGTCAGAGGTCTTTGAATTAAAAGTCCAGGAACCTCCCACTCGGCCAACACGGCCATGTAAAATATGATAAAGTAAAATGGTATAGTAATCAAATTCAATGTTATTTTGCATAATATGCTTTTTGGATGAACAGTTAATTAAACATATTTGTTTCATGTTAAAAAGCTTTCCAATCAACAAAAAATGAACACAACACTAATCGAAGTTGCCATGCACAATAATTCAATATCCATTTGCTTTTCACTTCGTTTAAAAACTGTTCAAATAAATATTTAATAACTTCGACCTACGAGTTTGTTGAAATTGAGATTTTAACAAAATATAACTAAATAGGATCACGACTATAATCCCCAAGTACGGTAGACATCCTCTCAGATCTCCAGACGCTTAGATCCTTTGAAGATTTCTAGTGGGGTCTAGTGTAGTCAGTGGCACGTCCAAACATTATATTTGGCACATTTTGCAGTAGTTAGCATTCCATACGTGACAGGTTGCAAGTCCATCGCCGCTTATAAGAATACTAACTGGTTTCCTCGCGAAGTTTTCCTTCACCGTTTGGAGCACGTGTTTATGATGCGCATATAAATTTATCGAACAGTAAAATCCGGGCCACGAGCCATTGGAGCCCACGACCTTCAGATTAAAAGTCGAGGTACCTCCCACTCGGCCAACACGGCCTTTTAAACAAAATATAACGGTAGTAGGTATTCGTGAATACATGTTCCAATAAACAACTTTTGCTCAATTTTCTATCCTTTGTGTGGAAGATTATTATGTATTAGCTTACCCGAACAAAGGTATTGGATACAAATTATGTTCGGTGTCAAGCGACAATATTGTTACAATATTATTCCTGTATCTGAAAGTAAATTGAAGTAGGGTGTGAGCGCTGGTTGTGGGCCTTTTAACAACATTTTAATTTTCAAATAAACGGTTTATATTAAAACAAAAATATTAAAATGTCGATTTTAAACAACATAGAATAGAGTATTTATCTATCTCTTGGGTTAAGCAAAGGTTTTGTGACAGGCGATATTTATTTATGATTATTCATATTTAAATAGACAAAACGGGAAATCATTAGTTGTGGTCAAGCATATCTAGAAGTATAACGCATCACAACTGTCATTTCACTAATCAAAACAGACCATAGACAAAGAATTGTATCAACTATAGGTTTTGAACAAGTTTGTTTGCTATGCTTAGTTATTGACTGCCAAAATTTAAAATGCCCAAAGTCGGGGTTGGCACCAAAACCGGGTCTATGACCTATTATACCGTTATATATTGAGTATAACGTTTTTTAACTTTTTAAGTACGCTATAGTTATAGATCAAACTAAAAAAAAACTCAACTAGATCTTAAGGGTGTCCTTAAATTTTATCCGATTCTTCTAAGCTTAGTCGCGAGGAACAGTTTCGTCGTTTTTTACGAAATTTTAAGTTTAGCACAACAGAATCTCCACCAATGTTAGTATATAGTGTACGAGCTATATACCTAATGATCGGATCTGAGACATTAGGTAACTCACTGAACAGCTGATCGTAATGAGTTCATATGTTATATTTATTTTATGTGTACCTAACTATCGAAACCATATTTATGTAAATAATTATAAAATGATGTAAAGAACAAACCAAACGTTATTTCAGCTAGGTTTAAAAAACATTATTTCGTATAAAAACACGTTATATTTTTAAATAGATCGATAACTTAAATGCAAACAATTGATACTAATACAACAATAAAATAATATCATAGTAGGTACATAGAGTGCAGTTAACAGAAATTGATAGATATGACTAGGGTAGGTAAAAAAATAAAAATAAAACCGACGAAGTGCGAGTTGGACTCGCTCACGAAGGGTTCCGTACTATTATCTATAAAAAACGGCAAAAAAACATGTTTGTTGTATGGGAGCCCCACTTAAATATAAAATTTATTCTATTTTTAGTATTTGTTGTTATAGCGACAACAGAAATACATCGTCTGTGAAAATTTCAATCGTCTAGCTATTACGGTTAATGAGATACAGCCCTGTGACAGACAGACGGACAGACGGACAGCGAAGTCTTAGTAATAGGGTCCCGTTTTTACCCTTTGGGTACGGAACCCTAAAAAATAGTTAAATTACTATCATTCAAAAGAAATGTTTGAGTTAAGTTTTCAACTAATCTTTAATCCTACACTATCAAATAGTACCTAATATAAGTAAAACCAAAGAGATTATCGTATTGTCTCTAAAATACTAACTACTTTCTTTTTGTTTGGTGCCTTTTATCAAAATAATAAGTTTTTTGTTTTGCCCTTAATCTGATTTTAACCCTTTCTCGTAGATTGCCTTGACCTTAGATGTATAGTTATTTTCCCAAATAATTTCTTATCTTCAGCTTATTAGAGATTATTTAGCAATATTGTTAGGCCTTCGAAGTGTCTGAATTCCTAAGGGATTTGTCAGTAATAATGGAGAAGCTAAATAAAAAGTAAACGTGAAAATACATTTTTTCCATTATAATAATTGCTGAATACATCTATCAACAATCACTGTCCTTCTGCAAAAGGTAGGCATGTGCCAAATGTAGGTACCCAATGTTTAGACGTGCCATTGTCTACTGGCTTTAGCTGTCAGTGCCTGGACACTCGACAGGATATCCACAAAACTATCAATCTTTACACTGGTCTATATCACCTTCACTTTATTGTCTCGACGTTGAAACCCGTGACTTATAGATGGTAAATATATATAAGTATATATAAGTAGACACTTATCATGATAGTTTCAATATAAACCGGCCAAGTGCGAGTTGAACTCGCGCACGAAGGGTTCCGTACCATTATCTATAAAAAACGACAAAGAGCCCCACTTAAATATTTATTTCATTCTGTTTTTAGTATTTGTTGTTAAAGCAGCAACAGAAATACATCATCTGTGAAAATTTCAACTCTCTAGCAATGAGATACAGCCCTATGACAGACAGACGGACAGACAGACGGACAGCGAAGTCTTAGTAATAGAGTCCCGTTTTTACCCGTTTTTTTTTGGGTAAGGAATCCTAAAAATGGTATCTACAAAGCTTTGGAGCGGTATCTTACCTGTATGGAAATAAGAGCAGCACAGATAGCAAGTTGGGAGCTTGGAGAGATGAGGATGGGGCGCTTGGCGGAGTGCTTGCTCGCGTTGAAGATCCGGGAGATCCGATTCGTCTTCGTGAGGAGTGCTGCGTACACCACGGTGAAGCAGAAACCGGTGCCGAACCTGAGGATCAAAAAAGTACTGTAAGCGAACGATAAATATTTATTTTTAAATAGAAATACGGCTAACTAGGTACGTTTTTCTTGTGTTGCTGACGTTTCGAGACAATTCAGATGCTCTTCATTATGAGCATCGTCCGCGTTCGCGATCAACGGCAGATCGACTACTACTCAAATGATTAACAACCACGATAGTTTTAAATTTATAATATTTATTTTGTTGCGTAAAAAAATACACAATTATTTGGCTATTAAAGGCTATATCTATGAGTATACTCCGTTTTAATCATCTCTCCTTTCTTACCCATGTCATCTTTCACACAGTCCATCCATCTTTTTATCATAGTGACCTTATTCAAGTTTATTACCGAGCTTGATTGTCTGACCATAAAGATCGATAATAGTAAAAACTATAATATGTATCCAGAATCCAGGTCATAGTCTCTAAAAATCTCTTACATAATACCTACGTGTAGAAATCGAGTGTCAAAAGTATTTGGAAACCTAGTGAAGAAACCCTTCTTGTTATGTGTCCTTAAGTACCACTGTAATACCTAGAACCGAAACAAATATTTACAGACCAAGCAAAAAGAACCGCGGGCATCAATCGACAATCCAACCCTTTCTCTTGTAGCTACGAGTCTGAGATAATTTAGGAGTGCATAGCCAAATACCCGGATAGTCTCGTCCTTTTGTTAGGTGAGTAACCCGGACATGCGCCTATCTAACTGCCCTCACTGAAGATTCATACATGCAGTACAATGGACATCATCTTTGACTTCAGAGATTTATTATCACGAGTTACATAGAACGTGATTTTAGTATCGGCCTTTACAACTACGATGGTTTATTGGAGACTTGACAAGGATTTAGAGTTTGGTATTGTTGTGACAAGACGGAAAGATTTATTTAGAGCCAAGATGAATGTTAGATTTGAGAATAAATAACCTCCCTGCTTCGCTGTATTCGGGTAATAATTCTTATTAGACGTTTCTAGACGTAATCCGCCTCAGCTTTATGATGAACGTACGTTTTACTCGACCAAGTAAATAATGATAAACGGGTGAAGCCCAGGATGTAATTTTCAACTACCTACTAAATAAGAAAATAAATAAATAGGATCACGACTGTAATTCCCAAGTACGGTAGACATCCTCTCAGATCTCCAGACGCTTAGATCCTTTGAAGATGTCTAGTGGGGGTAGTCAGAGGCACGTTCAAATATTATGTTTGGCATTATGCCCACATTTTGTAGTAGTTAGCAATTAGCATTCCATATAGCTTATCGCGGGTTGGTTATATATCATAGCCATACTAACTGGTTTCTTTACAATGCGCATATATATTTTTTGAACAGAAAAATCACGCCGGGATTCGAAGCAACGACCTTCGAAATGAAAGTCGAGTTACTCCCACTCCGCCAACAAGGCTATTAAAACAGCCGACAGATTCTCTGTTTTTCTGCTTCACGTACCAGCACCGGTAATGGCATAACTGCGATTTATTTGATCCCGTGTACGTGACTCGAGCTGAACACCTGTGTGATTTTTATTCGGGTCAATGCTGGAACGACAATGATATCGCTATTTGTTTCATTATTTTTACCGACTTCAAATAGTTGTTGCGTGATCTTCTCTTTGACTCTTTGTCATTATTTCTCCGTGTTGAGATGATTTTGATAGAGAGATTTTCTAGTCTCGTAAATTAATTCTCAAAAGGAGATGTGAATAAACGTTGAATCGTGTTGTAGCATGCATGTTGAAGAACGGAAATTGCCTCGCATTTTAATATTGAAATGCTCATTAAAACACATGCATAAGACGTGGCGAAGGAAAACATCGTGAGGAAACCATACTTCATCATTGGATCAAAACTGTAAACTAATTTAGTCTGTTAATTTTAAAATAAATAAAAATAAATAGGATCACGACTGTAATCCCCAAGTACGGTAGACATTCTCTCAGATCTCCAGACTCTTAGATCCTTTGAAGATGTCTAGTGGGGGTAGTCAGAGGTACGGCCAAACATTATATTTGGCACATGCCCACATTTTGCAATAGTTAGCTTCCATACGTGACATGTTGTAAGACAGGTTTTTGATGCGCATATAAATTTTTTAAACAGAAAAATCCATTAATTCACGCCGGGATTCGAATCCACGACCTTCAGATTGAAAGTCATTTAATATATCTAATATACCTACATCATACATCTGCCAAAACCGCCTTAATAACCGGCTAGAAATTCTTGCTTAGGTTGTTCATAATGCTAGGGTTATTCTTGTTTCATAACAAACTCAGATTGCAAGAAAACTTACAGATTGCAAGGACCCTACGGAGAACTTACAAAGAACGTGCTTCGTTTAAAATAACAAAGCAAAATGGATTCTTTAGAGTACCTACTATTCTGAGATGCTTTGAAATAACGATAACTTTGCCTTCTACAGGCGGTACTTTCGATATTGTATTTCGATACAGACAAGAGTTATAATGAGCAAGCCATATACTTAAAGCGTGTTGTAAATCTAATCCCTGTCTTCACCAAACTTTAAGTTCACACTCATCGCTCTATAACAGACTTAGCAATATCAATTGTTGTACAAAAATGTCAACGTGCAAGTATCGACTTGAAGTTTATAGACAACTAGCCGACCTGTGATAGACTATTCCTGTCAAATTTTAATAATCGCATAGGAAAAACCAATTTCAGGCATATTCAATTTTTTTCCCTACAAACCTTGTACTTATAAAATAAATTACGAATTTTGGTAGACTGCGTATCATTCATTAGTCAAAACTGCGTTGCTATGACGACTAAATGTTTCTAGTATGTGATGTCCGATCTGTTGCACACCAACGCCATCTATACCAAAATCATACTTTTTGCGTTTTTTTATCATTTAGGGGTTGTTTTTCGGATTAAATGTTCCCCCTTTATTAATTCTGATTTTTTATCTACATAGGTACTACAGCAAATTTCATTTTAATCCGTTTTGTCGTTTATTTTTGATTACGGAACAAACATAGCAGCCTTATCACAAGCTTTCGCATTTATAATATTATTAGGATTGAATATTCACTTAGGGCCGATTTTTCAATCATCAGATAAGTGTTAACTGTGGAATAAAATTGCAATTTTCCATACGATATGTCAAATTTATTCAACAGTTGGCCCTTATCTGATGATTGAAAAATCGGCCCTTAATCAAATTGCCACTGTGATGAAAACAATGTCAATTTGATGTCAGTATGAGTTTAGGAGAAGATGAGTAATGATTACCCCACTGTCATTTTGAATAAAGTCATATCGTGTTATATGCCTGCTCATAGGTAGATGTTGCGTTCACTGGAGTTTGCATTATTTCCGGGAAAATCCTTCTTTATTAAAATAACGAAAAGGTACTTTGGAATTATGGCAGCTCAGTACCCGGAACACCAAGGGATATACAAAAAGTACGAGTTATAAGGGTTTAGTTAGCAGTGTTATTACAGGACGATTTTTTTAGCTTTTTTTTTGCTGACTGGGAGGTACCCAGACTTTCACTATCAATAGATTTTTCTGTTCGAAAAATTTATATGCGCATCAAAAACATTTGCTCAAAACGGTGAAGGAAAACATCGTGAGGAAGTTAGTATTCTTATAAGTGGCGATAGTCTTGCAACTTGTCACGTATGGAATGCTAACTACTGCAAAATGTGGACATGTGCCAAATATAATGTTTGGACGTGCCTCTGACTACCCCCACTAGACATCTTTAAAGGATCTAAACATCTGGAGATCTGAGCGGATGTCTACCGTACTTGGGGATTACAGTTGTGATCCTATTTATTTTTAATTCGACAACTTATTCTAGTAAAATTAGTTCATGTTCATACGTGCTGAGTTGATCTTTGATCGTTATTGCTCTGATCTTTGATACACGTTGAATAAGTTCTAGGTGAGTGCTCTTTCACGCGAACGGCATGTTGGCAATGACAAAGGCAACTGCAGCCGTTGAAACATATCGGCAATAGTCGACGCGTCTCGACGGCTGCTTCACGTCGACAGCATATCACTACATAATATAAAGCAAAGTCGCTTTCCGCTTCCCGCGTCTGCTTATATCTTTAAAACTACACAACGGATTTTGATGCAGTTTTTTTTAATAGATAGAGTGATTCAGGAGGAAGGTTTATATGTATAATAACATGCTACCCGTGCGAAGCCGGGGCGGGTCGCTAGTACTCGTATATAGGGATACTATCGAGCAAGAAAAATTAAATTAATAAAATAAATAGGATCACGACTGTGATCCCCAAGTATGATGGACATCCTCTCAGATCTCCAGGCGCTTAAATCCTTAAAGGTGTCTAAAGGGTGTAGTCAGAGGCGTAGTCCAAACATTATATTTTGCACAATACTACTGCAAAATGTGGGCAACATTTTGCAGTAGTTATTATTCCATACGGGAAAGGTTGCAAACCCATCGCCGCTTGAAAAATGAAATGAAAAAACATTAATTTAACGTAATGTGAAGCAGAAGGTTGCCTCAGTCGTTTGTATTGTGCCGTTTTTAGGGTTTCGTACCCAAAGGGTAAAAACGGGACCCTATTACTAAGACTTCGCTGTCCGTCTGTCCGTCTGTCTGTCACAGGGCTGTATCTCATGGACGGACCATGATAGCTAGACAGTTGAAATTTTCACAGATTATGTATTCCTGTTGCTGCTCTAACAACAACATGATTTTTTTTGTCGTTTTAATGGTACGGAACCCTTCGTGCGCGAGTCCGACTCGCACTTTGCCGGTTTTATTTAGTAAGAGCAAGAGCTCTAATAGAGATGGTAGTTAGCGAGCGGTTGAACCATACGATTTGAACTTTTTGCTATAGTGATCTTAAGCTACTTTAGTAGTCTTTAGGGAGTTACAAGGAAAAAAGAGCTTAAGTATTTAAAAAAAGCTCTTTATTCGTAGAAGTGCCTCTTCGAGTTCTATACAAAGTCCGAATGGTTCCAAAATGCTTGAGCATAAATTAGGTATAATTACAAATGGCATTGAGCCAAATATAATGTTTGGACATGCTTCTAACTACGCCCTTTAGTCATCTTCAAGTATGTTTACCTTTATGTGCTTGGGGATCACAGTCCTAATACCTAACTACTGCGAAAATATCAAACACTAGCCGACCCGTGACAGACGTTGTCCTGTCAAATTTCAATAATTGAATTGAACTGAAACTGAATTTCAAATTGAATAGAAAAGACTGAATGTTTTTAGTCTGCGATGTCAGATTTGTTCCACGCCAGCGCCATCTATACAGAAATCATCCCTTTTGAGTTTTTTATCGTTTTGGGGATGTTTTTCATTTTTTAAAGTAGTCTATTATTTATTCGGGAATTATATCTACATCTACAGCAAATTTCAACTTAATCCGTTTTGTCGTTTAGGCCTGATTGAGGCACAAACTTACATAATATGTATGCGAAAGTTTGTGAGTTTATATTATAAACTCACAAACTTTCGCATTTTTAATATTATTAGGATTAGGATTTTCGATTTAGAAACGTCCACATGAAATTCTAGTACCGCTGTCGGTAATTAATGATAAATAATGGCTTGGACGACCAAAATGTTGGAAAAGCGCCATTTTAGAAACAAATCCATAGTATACTGAAGCAAAACTAATGGATCAACCTAGGTTAGGTTGCTTAATCAGAATGAAATTTTATGATATCACGCACTGGCCGCCATTTTGTTTATTAAGTTCTTTTTAAAAGTCCCATCTTTCCCGACACATAAATTACGTTTGTTTGCTGTTCAACAAACACTCACAATCACAACGAAACTCCTTAGAAAATTGTTTGATTTAAAACTTTGTTTAGTACCTGTCAAGTTCCAATGACAATGTGATATTATGTGACAGGTGATAGCTCGCTACACTCTCAAAGAAATTTACAAAAGTTTGTCTTGATATAATATATTTTTCAGCAGAAAATGTATTTTTCAGTTAATCTTCGTCCGCGGAAATTAGGCCAATATAAATTTTATTTATGGTGGTCCTATTTAAATTGTATTTATGGCTACCAAATAGTTTCTTTATAAAACTAATAAAACTAAATCTCTTGACTTTTCGATTGTTCATAAATAATATGTTGTTTTTTTGGTCATTAAAACGTAAACTAATTATACTTACCTACTTTAAGGATATAATGTTTCTCTGCTCAAAACGGCGAAGGAATACATCGTGAAAAAACCAGTTAGTATTCTTATAAGCGGCGATGGGCTTGCAACCTGTCACGTATGGAATGCTAACTACTGCAAAATGTGGGCATGTGCAAAATGTAATGTTTGGACGTGCCTCTGACTACCCCCACTTGACATCTTCAAAGGATCTAAGCGTCTGGAGATTTGAAAGGATGTTTACCGTACTTGGGGATTACAGTCATGAACCCATTTTTTTTTTAAAGATTTTTATTGGCTGAAGAAATAAAAGCTTTTTTATTTCTATTTCATAAAGATAAATTGAAATGTTAACCCGTCCATGAACTGCGAGTGGCTTGTAATCATAGTAAATTACCTTTGCGAGTCAGATATATAAACGACAATGTTTTTAATAAAATGTTTCCTTATTTCTAGCGTTTGTTTCAATAAAATGGCAACCCACGTCACTAGCATTACTATCCGGGATTCATACATTGTATTTTATAAACCACTAGCGACCCGCCCCGGCTTCGCACGGGTAGCATGTTATTATACATATAAACCTTCCTCCTGAATCACTCTATCTATTAAAAAAAACCGCATACATACATACATACAGACGCGGGAAGCGGAAAGCGACTTTGCTTTATACTATGTAGTGATGGCGATGGCCTGCAACCTGTCACGTATAGAATGCTTACAACTGCAAAATGTATGCATGTACCATATATAATGTTTCGACGTGTCTCTGACTACCCCCTCTAGACATCTTCAAGGATCTAAGCGCCTGGAGATCTGTGAGGATGTCAACCGTACTTGGGGATTACAGTTGTGATCCTATATGTTTTTTTTTGGTTTTAGTAAGCCCAATCCGCAATTTTATCTCGTCTCTTTACCCAGCTGGGCAGATTTCAGTTATGCGGCTCGACTATTTTAAAAATCTGTCAACGGTTAGAGGTTTGTATGTTTTTTAAGTGGAATGCCAATCAGCGGTTTTTGACACGCTGTTTCAATAAATGGAAATGAACGGAATAAGAGGAGTAATAAATGTTTTTGAAGAATGCAGAATCGTTTTTTCTCAATAACCGCAAAATATACAGTTTTGTTTTTTACGACAAAGATAACTTAAGGATTTAATCTAGATAAATTACAGACAGAAACACGATTGGTGAAACTTTTCTCGATTGATTTATTTTCCAAAGTTGGCTTTTCAAAAACACTAGTTACGTTTTTAATCAAAACTATGAATAGCTAAACAGTTCATTTTTTTATAATTCGTTAGATTATAATAAGGATAAGTAAAATTACAGACGGATTCTTTTTAAATTTGATGGTTTTCAAGATAATGCAGTTTTATCACTTTTTCCGTTTATTCGGGTAGACTCTAGAGCCCATACAAAAAGTCAAAAATTTCACATATTAATGTAAAATATCTCTGTTGAGTATTTTCACTGTGAGCTTGAGAAACATTTTAGGGTTAAAGATTCGGTTGTAGTGCTTATTCCGGTTTTAGTTATTTTCATTTTTGACAGTCAATAACTAAGCATAGCAAAAAAACTTGTTTAAAATCTGTAGTTGATACAATTCTTTGTCTATGGTCCGTTTTGATTAGTGACAGTTGTGATGCGTTATACCTCTATATTTGATTGAACCAAATTAAATATTTCCCGTTTAGTCTATTTAAATAATTATGAATAATTAATAAATAAATATCACCTGTTACAAAACCTTTCTTAATCTAAGAGATATATAAATACTTTATTCTGTCTTATTAAAAAAAATGTCGTTTTACATTTTTTCAATATATTCCGTTTATTTGAAAACTAAAATGTTGTTAAAATGCCCACAACCAGAGCTACTAATGAAAAACCTTTTAAAAAGGTCAGGGGAATATTTTTTACTAAGTAAATAGCTTTGCTAACAAATTAGGTATCTTACGTACCAGCTAGGAATAATAATAAAGGTCCCTTGTTACAAGTTCAGCCTGTCTCGTCTCTACTAATAGTATAAAGAGGAAATATTTGATTGTTTGTTTGTTGCATTGAATAGGCTTCGAAACAACTGTACCGATTTGAAAAAATATTTTACCATTAGAATCCTACATTATCTCTGATGAACTGGCTATATTAATTATTAGAAAAAATTAGGGATCCCTATTAAAACTTTAATTATGTAAGCCAAGGTGTAAAAAAATAGCCATAAAATCATTATAGGACACTCGTGCGACGCCGGGGCGGACTGCTAGTCAATAATAAAGTATGTCAGAACATGGATTTTCAATTTGTATGTGACTTCAAAGCTCTGTTCCGATTTTTGACTCTTAGATCGCTCAAATGGGTTATATACGGGAAAATATGATTGGATTCGTTGAACTCATTACAGCTAACATACCTAAAGCAATTATAATTAACCTACCCGAAGCATAATTAGAAACAGATTTCGATACATATTTTTAAAATATTATGTTTTTTGACCTTTTATATTGGAACAATTTTTTAACCCATTTACAGCGACCGATCGTTATAAAGATCAAAAAAATGCATTAAATGTTTTTTTATGTTTACTATATGTATGTATGTATTTCTATGTACTTCTCCAAGATTGAAAAAATGAACATTTTTAAATTAGAGCATACTATAGAATTGGCATTCTAGTAATAAAAGATTAAATTAACTAATCTAAACTTCTTAAAATTAATCGAATTCTTCTTAAAATTCTATTTTATTTCGCGTGTTTTAGTGTTAACACTTTCTAAATAACATTACGAAAATCGTAAATCTTATCAAAACAATTTCAATTGTCTGACTGTCATTCTAAAGTTTAATCTATTTTAGACTTTAAAGCGAACAAAACAAGGACATTCGCATGTTAAATATTTTACTCAGTTTGTCGAGATAATATAATTTGGAGGCTTTGCTCGCGTGCCACTTAAATAAAAAACCGGCCAAGTGCGTGTCGGATCCCTTCGCGCACGAAGGGTAAAATTATTTATAAAAAACAGCAAAAAAACTTGAGAGGTGTCAAGGGACACCCGGATGGAACGAAGTTCTTTTCGATTAATTAGTGAAGGAATTGTAATAAAATTTTATTTCTTTTAAGTTAAAATAATATGTTTTTTATTATTATCAAATATAATGTAATATAAACTTAATCAGTAGGCTCAATTTTTGTCAATCTAGCTAGTTAGATGAGAAACAAACGCAAAGCAAATAAATAGGTAAGTACCTACCTTCCTAAGTAGATACCACCTACCAACTAATGATGTTTTGGTAATCTCCTACTTGCACAATAAGTCGTTTATTAGTTTACAGTTATGTTGTACTGAACACAAAATAACGTGGGACAAGGAAAGGGGAATCAACTTTGACCTCGACCTCGACCTCGACCTCGACCTCGACCTCGACCTCGACCTCGACCTCGACCCGACCTCGACCCGACCTCGACCCGACCTCGACCCGACCTCGACCCGACCTCGACCCGACCTCGACCCGACCTCGACCCGACCTCGACCCGACCTCGACCCGACCTCGACCCGACCTCGACCCCACCTCGACCCCACCTCGACCCCACCTTGACCCCACCTCGACCCCACCTCGACCCCACCTCGACCCCACCTCGACCCCACCTCGACCCCACCTCGACCCCACCTCGACCCTTTCACAACGCGCGATAAGGAACTTCGTTCCAAAAAGTATTTAAGTATTCTATCAGTTATCTAGTTCCCATAGTACAAGCTTTGCTTAGTTTGGGGCTAGATGGCAATGTGTAAAATGTCCACCAATATTTATTATTTATTATTTATTATTATTATTATTATTTATATATTAATAGATATACTATAGCAAAAAAGTGTCGTGACAACTTTTCGTGACAACTTTTCGTGACAACTTTTTGTGACAACTTTTCGTGACAACTTTTCGTAAGAATTTTTTCCGTCTAGCCCCCTTTCACAACGCGCGATAAGGAACTTCGTTCCAAAAAAACAGATTTGTTGTATGGGAGCCCCACTTAAATATCTATTTTATTCTGTTTTTAGTTCAAGTTCAAGTTTTTTATCTTATTTTTTAAATTTCGAATAATTCCCAATAGAAACAAAGGCCCTGTATCTTTACAACCAAAGTAGGCAGGCTCGAATAGTGACTATGAACCAAGATGCGCTGCATGATGGCCTCCACTGGCCTCCACGAACCGACGACATTATGGCGATAGTTGAATCGATAAATCCATTGATGCACGAACATGATACCCGCGTCCTTCGGAATGAAAGCCGAGTTGACTCCTAGGCTCCAAAAGCTCCTCAAGCAGTTTGGTTTGCTAATAAATACTAGTAGCAGCTTTGAATGTTGAGTTGACACATTCCACAACCACAAGACACAAGGGTTAATTGCTATGTGCACACTGCGAGACGAAGCGGCATAATGGTGTTTTGATTGAACCGCTTGAGTGATTGATGGAGTCGCTTCACTGGTATTAGCTCTAAGTATAGCTATATTAGGCTCTGAGTAACACAAGTATCTCTAACTAGCATCAACTAATATTACATTTTTTTCTGTTTTTTTTTGCCGTACGGCAAAAGAAATAGAGGCAGACAAGCTAAAAGATGGATGGACGACATTAAGAAAATTGGTGGGATTACTTGGTCTAGGAAGGCCAAAAACAGAGTCGAATGGAAGGAGCTGGAAGAGGCCTATGTGTCACAAGACACGCTGAGAACTAAACCGGGAAATCCGATGAATACATTTTTAAGAATTATGTATGTTATAAAGTAAAAATGTTTAGTAAAAGCAATATTCAAATCTATAACGATTACCTATATAAATAAAACTCTTGCGTTACAGACTCTTGATCTATCGAAGCACAACCTAAACCACTTGTCCTAAATATTTGAAGATTGTATTCCTTTTGATGTTTAGGAGTGTATGGTGAAGGTTGTATTCCTTTTGATGTGTAGGAATTCCTGAAATTTGACCCCTAAAGAGGTGCAGCGGGCGTTAAAGTATGTCTGTCTGACTGTCTTTAACATTATATCAGCGACTATTGTTTTTCTTTTTTGATCAGTGTTGGCCTAGTGTGATCTGAAGGTCGTGGCTTTAAATCCCGGTTATAAGTACATCAATGATTTTTTTTAAGTTATATGCGATTTCACACGAGCTTTTTTATTGTTCAGCTTTCCTTTATCAGGGAACCAACGTAAATATTGAGCTTATTGGAAACCCAAACCTCATCAAACAGAAATATTTACTCGTAGTTGGTTATCGTTGTATTGTTTCTGCTAAATACCCTATGAAAGATTTACACAAAGATCTTAGAGACCAAGCTACGATCTGTCTTACCTCTGAATAGAGCATAAGATGTCTGTGGGCCTGAACACCAGCGCGAAGGTGACGAGATAGCACATGAGGATGCCAGCGAGCAGGACATACGATAGCTCCCTCCCGCTCGCACGAACGACCGGCGTCGAACTATGCCGAAACCACACGCCGCACACGAACCTGATGGAAAGAGAGGTTAGAAGATAGCTAAGAAGAGATTTGTTGACTCCTAAACTCGCACTGCATAAGTACCTCTTAGGTAGGTTGGATGAATAGGGCACTAAATCGTGATCATCCAAATAGATTTCGGCAAAGATAACAGTTATTACTTTATAATGACTTTGGGTTGGTTCTACTATAATTTGCGAGGAATTGATACCTACCTAAGGTGGTGAATTTATTAGAATATAATTCAAAGAAACAACAGTCTTCATTGGGTAAAATGGTTCTTAAATTTTCGTAGAAACCCAGAGTAAAACGTATATATCTCTCGACTACATAAACCGATGACATCGTGGCAGCTACAGACAGCCGGATAGCGACCTTTTCTTATGGATTTTTTTTGGGAATCGTGTATCCTACTGATCACGTTAAGTCAAAGTCAAAATCAAAAGGTAATTATTTCAATAAAATCATAAGGATCACTTTTGAAACGTCTTAAGAGCTAGGTGAAGCTACGCCTGTTCCTGTTAAAAGAAACAGGCAACAAACACTGCGTGGGCCTGACATTTTTTGTTCCTTAAAATAACTTACGCAGTGAGCAGTATCCCGACCGATGAGAAGGACATAGCTCCGATGGCCCATGCGGAGTCGAAGCGTAGATACGCTTCGGGAATGGCGTGGCAGTGTGTGCGTGAGCTGGCCGGCAGCGTGCCACGGGGACACACTATGCAAGCCGTCTCCACGTACGGCGATCGAATCTATACACACATAGGTATATTAACTTATATTAAAATTCACCCGCGTGGTACCTGGATAAAAAGTAGCCTATTTTCCCACTTTATGTGGGGTTGGCACAACATGTTGCGAAAGGATTTGGCTTATGTTTTACAACCGGCCGTCAGCCTGACGTCAACCCTCTTTGGTAATTAAAAATACCTATGCAGCCTATTTCCATCCGGAATAATGTTCCTTTCAAATAGTGAAATAATTTTTCAACGATTTTGGAGACAACTCTTCGCGTACATGCAAACTCACAGAATTCACAAGTGTGATTAGTTAAATCTATATTATGAGTCAGATTTTTCTTCCTTACATACATTGCATAGTCTTCCCTACACTAATATTGACGTGCCGAGGACGTGTTAGATATCTTTAAAGTTGTAAAAAATCACTTGTCCGTCGGCTTAGAGTCAAAGCAAAGTCAATGAGCCCACCTCATACTGCGTGCAGTTAAAGCAATGCCAGCAACAACTCTCGCCTTCCACATACTGCTTCGCTTGTCCGAGTTCGCACTCCGCACTGCACACCGACTCCGGCGGCCGCGGCGACTCCCATTTGAATTGAATCTCTGCGGGTAAAGGAATATATGTAGATGATATTTGAATGTTCGTTCCGTTCGTGCTATAGCGTGCAGTTTTCAACAGATCGTCGCTCAACATAAGCCGGCTTTTGTAATAAAAAAGTAATAAGCAATGACAGAGAGCTTTGAAAAACTCCGTTATCATCGTTGGCCACTAAGCTCGTACGAACTTACTTGCCTATGTTCCCTCTAGGTTTGCATTTCGCGGCTGACTGTCTACCTGTACAGCCGTTACTTTGAGCCTATCGGGAATGATTCAGGCGATTAAAGAATAGACAGACTTAGTATTTTATCGATGTTTAGAAATAGAGAGTAGCGTTCAGTAAGTATACAAATAACATGTTTCATAGTCATAAAAAATAAAGATTCGACTCGATTTTTTAAAGTTTTTTTGAAGTACTACGTACGTACATTAAGGCCCGGCTCACAGTTACACACGTATTTCAATGATTTTCAGGTACCGATTTAAAAACCAGGAATCACAATTGTGAGGATATAATGATACAAAATTACTAATAATATATTCATCTTTAATAGTAGATAATAAAAACTGGCCAGTTCTATACAATATTTTCAAAAAAATACGTTTTTACCGTCGCAAGAACCGCTGAAAATGTCGAAAAATGGGGTCTGGTTAGTTACCAATATCTTTAGACCCACAGCATATTTTTATTTGAAAATAATACGAAATTGTAGATTTTATATTTCTCTATACCGCGTGGCATTATCTTGTTTTCAAATAATTTACTTTTTCATTTATGAACAATATAAAATGCAATAAAACTTCTCCATACATTTTTTCCATACAAAACTCACATTCACCTCAAGTCGGCACGTCAGTTAGCGCTCAGACGCGCTCGGGGAAGCACGTCCACGTCACATTTTTCTTCGAATTTAGAGGAGGTCTTACATAATGGAATACCGGGGTAAAGTACTGGACATGCAAAACTAATGATAACATTTGTATAATATATTGCCTTGAAGAATTTAGTGCAAGCCACACAGATGAAGGTTAGGTACAATGCATGATTTGTTGAAAGAGTTGGATGGTTTTTTTTTGTAGAAGATGCGTTTCATCGAGTTTGGTTTCGAAACAATATGATAATAGTATACGGTTTTACCTTTTTGCATACGTCGCGTCGGAGCAAAATCGAAATAAGCCGATGTTTCGTATTTGATTGTTATTTTAATAAAAATATTAAATTTCAGGAAAATGTGAACCTGGTTGTGTCCCTAATTAATAATAAATAATAAAAGCTTTTATTTCCTTGCACAATATAAAATTAACTTAAATATGTATCCATGCATAGGTATATAAAATTATGTGTAAGGACCGCTTTCAGCGGTAAAAGCCTCCTCCAGCTCTATCCTTTTTTCCCGATCTCTAGCGGCTCTGCTCCATGTCATCATTCCATCGCATAGCAGGCCTTCCTCTTCTTCGTTTTTTATGTATTGGGTCCCAATTCATAATTGTTTTAGATCACCTCTCATTTTGTAATCTTTGGATGAGCCCGGCCTATTTCCATTTTAGTGATAATACTTTCTGGACGTCTTTCTAACGTCTTTTGCTGTGGTTTTTGAAGTGTCCCTAATTAGTCCTATTAAATAAATCTAAATGTTGATTTGATACATTTCTGTTTTGAAATGAAAGATCTAAGGTACCATGATCCTTACCTGCATCGTTTAGACCCGATCTACCCTATATTACCAAGCGTGTTTTTTTATACATGGATGGAAAAAAATGATACTTTATCTATAATTGGATTTAGAAAAATTACATAAATTTCAGATTATGAATATAATTTATAATTATTATTTATCTACCTTTAATATTATAAATCTAAAAGTTTGTGCGGATGTTAAGTATGTTTGGATGTTTGTACCTCAATCAGACCTAAACGACTTAACGGATGAAATTGAAATTTGCTGTCGATGTAAATATACCTCTAGCTTATAAATAGGCTATTTTTAATTAAAAAACATCCTCAAAACTATAAAAAGACTCCGAGTGCTGGTGTGCAACAAATCTAGCATTAATCAATTTTGACGACTGATGAATGACTGACGAATGATACGATACGCATTGAACCAAAAATGTTGAACCTTCTAAAAAGGTCAGTATTTGTTATTATCAAAGCAAGGTTTATCTGGGGGCACGGTAGTGCCCCCGCCAAGTCAAGCAAAAAAGCGGCACAGTCGTACCATCCTTTTCTCGAAGCAGTTCAGGCCATTTTTTAGACAGACAGACAGACATTGAAATCTCACAACTTTTTACGATAGAAGAACTGATGGGTTTTTGGTTAAATTATACACGATCTGGGTGATATATATGGATTCTTTATTGTAGAGATATAGAACACGACCAGCCGTAACAAGCGAACAGGGAAGAGAGACTGACATCGACAGATTATCTCTGGTCATCTTAGGCTACTTATACAATATCTCACAAGTTAAGTTTACTACACACGAGCATAGTTCCAACAAAAAAAAGACAAAAAAAGAAACTGAGCTGCGTTGCGAGAATTGGCTTTTTATTTTTATTTTTACAAGTTGTTTTGATGGCATATACTTAAGTTTAAGTACATGGTGCAAATAATTAAATATTTAAAAAAAAATAAAGTGTCCTGAAAAATTTTATAATTCTAAATACTGAAAGTGCTCTTTAGTGTTTCGTAGTTTACAAAAAACCCTTATAGTTTTGCCATTTTCGTCCATTCGTCCGCAGCTTAGCTCAGATACTCTTAGTACTAGAAAGCTGTAATTTGGCATGCATATACATTAGTCACGCCGACAATGTGGTAGAAATAAATACATATTTTCAGATGTTTTTTTTTCTCGCATACTCTCCATGTCTTTGGATAGGTCTTAAAAAGTATTGCAGGTTTGTGATGTCATTTAGTACAAATACAATGGAAAATATGAATTTTTAAAAAGAGCTGGTCATCTCTTTTTACAAATTCATATTTGATTTTTCTGGAAAGAAAATATTATGGAGGGTTATTTAGTAAAGTTTTACAATAACTGTTTAATTCCAGAACTTGTTGACCCTCGCTACGCGCGGTCTATGGATCTTCGAGATCATAGCTCGCACACAATATTCAAAAGCATACCTACATATTTTATCAGTATTTCACTTTCAAAACTTTCTGTGAGTGGTACTCGAAACGTTGACGGTGCCGTCATCGATTTTAGATGACAATAAGTTTTTTTATTAAAAATATATTTTTTAAATCAAGCTTTTGTAATGTCTAGTGCTCTAGTTCTCGTCAAGATAAAAATAACGAGCCCAAACGCGACGTGGTTATGTTGTGTAGTTGAGGAGTTCCGATGGCTACATCCGACCTCCATCATCAGACCAGCTTGCTAGTACCATAATTTTACATTGTCATTGAGATTGATAGGTATGCAAAGTTTTGCCTCAATTCGACTATTTAGTGAAGGGTTCCGTTGAACAGCTCCTGACTCCATCATCAGATCAACTCGCTGTCACCATATTATGTATGCAAAATTTCAGCTCAATCGATTGGGGATAACTGCTTAAAATTAAGTTGCAAGATTCCATCTTATCAAACATACATACATAAATATGTACATAAACTGCAAGTTAAATAAGAGCTTGTAAAAAAACGATACTTACCGTTTTGTCATAATGTATTTTATTAGTAGGTACCTAACAAATATTTTTTGCACAGTCAAATATTAGTAACTGTGTAGTAGCACTTTACGATTTGTAACCTGTCTTATAATATATATTAATTTTTTCTATATTTATTTTCTTTTTGTCAAGTGCAACCTATAAAATTATTAAGTACATACCTACCTATACAAATATGACATACCTATTGCACCAAATATTTTCAAGTATCAAGACTAGTTATTTAGTCTTGGTAAATGAAGTGTGAAGTAGCTTCAATGTGTGCGTTTGCACTATTCTTAGTGTGCGGCCACAGAATACGACCGAGTACAAAAAATGCGAGCTGTCATAAATTTAACAGCCGCCTTAAGCTCAATGTTCTTTATTAATATTATTCAAAGTTTTGCGAACCCTTATAAAACGGTTGTTCTGCCATAAATATTATCTCAAAAAACCATTAGTAAACGTTTGTTTTTTTGGTTTTCTTTCATATTAGTCACGGTCTCCAATCATTTAAAATTTCCCAAAGGGTTCAGCTAAATCAATTATATAAAAACCTTACTTTCTAAACTGAGCTGGAGTTCACCATCCAGGTACTGCCCCACGTTAATCCAGTCGTATGTTCCTTTGGACACCTGCTTGAAGTGTAGAATGTTGTATCGCGCAGGGCCATCGCCGTTATTGTCGAAGTGAAACCCATCTCCACTGAGACCTGGGAGAATAAATTGTATTTTTAAAATGATGAAAACATCTTGTTATCATGATTTATTTCATAGAATCGATCTATCGTATAGAATGCGTATATTCGGAACTACGAATATGTAAATAGTAGGTAGTTATCACTGATTCAACTCGCAAGATGTTCTGAAATCAAACGTATATATGCCGGATGGAATTGTATATCTTATAACGGCTACTTTAAGATTTTTTTAGAGTCTGTATCCTCGAAAAAGTGTGTGACGGTACGAGTAGGTATAATGACTATACCTGTCTTATTACTAAGCACTTAGACGTCCAATATCAGAACCTGATAGTATATTCATATTCAGCAAGGGTATTACAGATTTGAGCTAATTTATGATTTCAGTGAACTCACTTGAGAAATCGAAACTTTTCTCAGAAAGAAGCTCAATTTACCAATAAAAACTCTCCCTACTTGCTTAATGTCCGTTTCATAAACAACATTTCATCCATGCCTAACTTTGGACAGCTCTCTGTGGTAGGAAAGATTTGAGCATAGTAATTTATTAACTCTTTAAAGTTTCCATAACGTAGTTCATTTAACATCTGGGACCCTTCCGAGACCCTTGTGATTGCTTCATAAATCTTTCTTACGAGTATGCGACGCAACCTTCACGAGCTTGCCAAACACCAATGTGTCAATGGCGTGAGTGATAGACAACAATATTATGGGACGACTGTAATACTTGCGACTTAGTTCTTATAGTGTAGGTATTTTCTTAAAAACTTAAACCTACGCAGGTGTTATAAAGCCGAGGTATAGAACGATAATAATAAAAAAAGGCTTCGTTTATAAGCTTTTTGCAAAGTCAGCGGGGCTTTGAAACTATAATATTATAAGTTCGCAGCAATTTTAAGAGCAATGAAATCTTATTTTTATTTTATGTAAATTTTTTATGATATTCATGATGACTTGTAAAAATTCTAGCTGACATCACTTACCAGTGAAGTTGACCTTCCGAAGGTACCTCAATAAGTCAGCCCCACTAGCTGGCCGCATGGCGTTGCACAAGCCAGTCCGGCCACCGCAGACCGCTGCGTGCATATCTCTGAGGACAATAAAATTAACATCAAGCATTGGAAATACGGTTAGCTAGACATCTTATCTTCGGGGCTTACATTATTTAGCTGAAAGTTGTAACGAGCGTATTATTTATCTTGCTAAAAGATTCATGCCAATATTATTTGGGTTTGCATTTGAATGACAATAAATCCCTCCTTCAGTTGGCCTCCCGGATGCATATAAACGAGTAAGAGTTATTTGAGGCGATTTGTAAAGGACCCTTTCGATTGGTTGATTTACGCAATACTGCGATATGCGTCACTCCGCTCATTTTCAGTGAACACGGCTTTATTTCTATCAAACAAACCGAGAGGGAGGTACCTCGACTTTCAATCTGAAGATCGTGGGTTCAAATCCCGGCGTGTATCAATGGATTTTTCTGTTCGAAAAAAATATATGCGCATGAAAAACATGCTCAAAACTGTGAAAGAAAACATCGTGAGGAAACCAGTTAGTATTCTTATAAGCGGCTATGCAACCTGTCAGGTATGGAATGCTAAACTATTGCAAATTGTGGGCATGTGCCAAATATAATGTTTGGACCTGCCTCTGACTACCCCCACTGGACATCTACAAAGGATCTAAGCGTCTGGAGATCTGAGAGGATGTCTACCGTACTTGGGGATTACAGTCGTGATTCTTTTTATTTTATAACAAATCTCTAGCACAAAATAATTAAAAAGGCATTTCGTAGGTAGATTGAAACCCTAAAAGTTCCTAAATAATGATTTAATAGATTATTCGACTTCATAGAGGTTTTAATTCGAACTTCGTATTTCTATTTTGATCTTTTTTCTACGTCATCGTCGAGTAGCGGTGATCGGCGAAAACGTTTTGCTATTACGAGCAGTAATAGGATTTTGCAGAAACTTAATTTGGAACTTTAGACATCAACTCAATGGCATCGATCCTGTGAGCCTTTGAATTTTGGTCGCCACTCTAGAATTCCCCGAGGTCGTCAAGCTTTGCCAGCTAATGGCTAACCTCCAAGTCACTAAACCTAAGAGCTAAAGATGTCAATAAAACTTAGCAAATCTCTAGCGTACGGTATTGTCGCCGAATTCTAAGATAACACCTATGTTTGGCGAAGGGGCTGGAGTTGAAAGCCACGAATGGACGCCCATTGAAAGCCACCAGGCAACGAGGTCGTGTTAAAAAAGCAGGCTTTCGAGGGGTTAACGGAGAGCCACGGTTTGCATGCCTTTTTAAGGCGGCTGTTTCAAATATGACAGCTCGCATTTTTTGTACTTTTCCGTATTCTGTGGCCGCACACTACGAATAGTGCAAACGCACACATTGAAGCTACTTCACACTTCATTTACCAAGACTAAATAACTAGTCTTGATACTTGAAAATATTTGGTGCAATAGGTATGTCATATTTGTATAGGTAGGTATGTACTCAATAATTTTATAGGTTGCACTTGACAAAAAGAAAATAAATATAGAAAAAATTAATTTATATTATAAGACAGGTTACAAATCGTAAAGTGCTACTACACAGTTACTAATATTTGACTGTGCAAAAAATATTTGTTAGGTACCTACTAATAAAATACATTATGACAAAACGGTAAGTATCGTTTTTTTATAAGCTCTTATTTAACTTGCAGTTTATGTACATATTTATGTATCTATGTTTGATAAGGTGTAATCTTGCAACTTAATTTTAAGCAGTTATCCCCAATCGATTGAGCTGAAATTTTGCATACATAATATGGTGACAGCGAGCTGATCTGATGATGGAGTCAGGAGCTGTTCAACGGAACTCTTCACTAAATAGTCGAATTGAGGCAAAACTTTGCATACCTATCAATCTCAATGACAATGTAAAATTATGGTACTAGCGAGCTGCTCTGATGATGGAGGTCGGATGTAGCCATCGGAACTCCTCAACTACACAACATAACCACGTCGCGTTTGGGCTCGTTATTTTTATCTTGACGAGAACTAGAGCACTAGAATTTACAAAAGCTTGATTTAAAAAATATATTTTTAATAAAAAAACTTATTGTCATCTAAAATCGATGACGGCACCGTCAACGTTTCGAGTACCACTCACAGAAAGTTTTGAAAGTGAAATACTGATAAAATATGTAGGTATGCTTTTGAATATTGTGTGCGAGCTATGATCTCGAAGATCCATAGACCGCGCGTAGCGAGGGTCAACAAGTTCTGGAATTAAACAGTTATTGTAAAATTTTACTAAATAATCTTCTATAATATTTTCTTTCCAGAAAAAGAGATGACCAGCTCTTTTTACAAATTCATATTTTCCATTGTATTTATACTAAATGACATCACAAACCCGCAATACTTTTTAAGACCTATCCAAAGACATGGAGAGAGTATGCGAGAAAAAAAAAACATCTGAAAATATTATATTCATTTCTACCACATTGTCGGCGTGACTAGTATTCATGCCAAATTACAGCTTTCTAGTATTAAGAGTATCTGAGCTAAGCTGCGGACGAATGGACGGAAATGGCAAAACTATAAGGGTTTTTTGTAAACTACGAAACACTAAAGAGCACTTTCAGTATTTCGAATTAAACAATTTTTCAGGACACTTTATTATTTTTTTAATATTTAATTATTTGCATCATGTACAACTTAAGTATATGCCATCAAAAACAACTTGTAAAAATTAAAATAAAAAGCCAATTCTCGCAACCCAACTCAGTTCTTCTATCGTAAAAAGTTGTGAGATTTCAATGTCTGTCTGTCTGTCCAAAAAATGACCTGAACTGTTTCGAGAAAAGCATGGTACGACTGTGCCGCTTTTTTGCTTAACTTGGCGGGGGCACTACCGTGCCCCCAGATAAACCTTGCCTTGATAATAACAAATACCGACCTTTTTAGAAGGTTCAACATTTTTGGTTCAATGCGTATCGTATCATTCGTCAGTCATTCATCAGTCGTCAAAATTGATTAATGCTAGATTTGTTGCACACCAGCACTCGGAGTCTTTTTATAGTTTTGGGGATGTTTTTAAATTAAAAATAGCATATTTATAAGCTAGGGTATATTTACATCGACAGCAAATTTCAATTTCATCCGTTTAGTCGTTTAAGTCTGATTGAGGTACAAACATCCAAACATACCTAACATCCGCACAAACAAATCAGATTTATAATATTAAATGTAGATAGATAATAAATATAAATTATATTCGTAATCGAAAATTCAGGTAATTTTTCTAAATCCAATGATGATAATAAGTATGGAGATACTTTCTCGCATTTTGTTCAGATAAAGTATCAATTTTTTCCATCCATGTATAAAAAAACACGCTTGGTAATATAGAGGAGGCCGGGTTTAAACCGTACTAAGGGTCATGGTACCTTTTTAGAACTTTCATTTCAAAACAGAAATGTATCAAATCATTATTTATATTTATTTAGTAGGACTAATTAGGGACACAAACAGGTTCACATTTTTCTGAAATTTAATATTTTTATTAAAATAACAATCAAATACGAAACATCTGCTTATTTCGATTTTGCTCCAACGCGACGTATGCAAAAAGGTAAAACCGTAAACTATTATCATACTGTTTCGAAACGTAACTCGATGTAACGCATCTTCTACAAAAAAATCATCCAACTCTTTCATAGTCTGTACAGTGTACATGAGCCCAGCCCTTACAACTCATGCATTGTACCTAACCTTCATCTGTGTGGCTTGCACCAAATTCGTCAAGGCAATATATTATATAAATGTTATCATTAGTTTTGCATGTCCACTATTTTACCCCAGTATCCGGTTATGTCAGACTTCCCCTAAATTCGAAGAAAAATGTGACGTGGACGTGCTTCCCCGAGCGCGTCTGAGCGCTGACTGACGTGCCGACTTGAGGTGAATGTGAGTTTTGTATGGAAAAAATGTATGGAGAAGTTTTATTGCATTTTATATTGTTCATAAATGAAAAAGTAAATTATTTGAAAACAAGATAATGCCACGCGGTATAGAGAAATATAAAATCTACAATTTCGTATTATTTTCAAATAAAAATATGCTGTGGGTCTAAAGATATTGGTACCTAACCAGACCCCATTTTTCGACATTTTCAGCGGTTCTTGCGACGGTAAAAACGTATTTTTTTGAAAATGTTGTATAGAACTGGCCAGTTTTTATTATCTACTATTAAAGATGAATATATTATCAGTAATTTTGTATTATTATATCCTCACAATTGTGATTCCTGGTTTTTAAATCGGTACCTGAAAATCATTGAAATACGTGTGTGAGTGTGAGCCGGGCCTTAATGAGCTAATTTCTTTGCAATGCATTTTTGTTTTTTGTTAATAAATAAGTAGCCTAAATAAATAAGGTTGGAAATAAAATCGGATGCTAAGAAATGCGCCGTAAAATTCTTAAGAACTCATTAAGATAAAGGCGTGCGTGCTTTCATTTGATCCCTTTTTCATTTAAAACTATCGTCTAATCTCGTATTTTTAATGACAATTTCATAGGCTTAGGCCATACTAAAGTCTGGATTCCATTACAAGTAATCATTAGGAATAGACACGTTTTTTACGTGTCCTGTCCAGGTTCGACTTTATTTCTATACAAAACATACTCTTTTTGGAATGAGTGCCGATGTTGTATCAAGCGCCAAAGTTTATTATTCAGTGGTAAGGGTCAGGAAACCAAAGGGTTGATTTGCCCTATAATAGGTATTTTGTTATCTTGTTTTCTAGCGGGTAAAATAGCTAATCTATATATATAAAAGAAAGTCGTGTTAGTTACTCCACTTATAACTCAAGAACGGCTGAACCGATTTAGCTGAAAATTGGCAGGGAGGTAGCTTAGAGCCAGGAGATGGACATAGGATACTTTTTATCCCGGAACGGGAACGGGAACGGGAACGGGAACGGGAACGGGAACGGGAACGGGAACGGGAACGGGAACGGGAACGGGAACGGGAACGGGAACGGGAACGGGAACGGGAACGGGAACGGGAACGGGAACGGGAACGGGAACGGGAACGGGAACGGGAACGGGAACGGGAACGGGAATTAAAATTTGACAGGACAACGTCTGTCACGGGTCGGCTAGTTAAAAATAAAAGGGTCCTATATCAATTGCGGCTTAAGTATATGAATTATGTAGGCCCATCTCAATCTGATAGGTAAGCAGGATTAGGTTTTGGAGCTTAAAGTTTAATTAATTTAAAATGGTTTTGCTTCTGGCTATGTCGTACAATAAGGCTTGAACAATAACACAACGATAAAGCTTTTGTAAGAACTTTCTATCGAAACATTATAATTAAGGTTTTATCGGACATCATGATGGATCACGTAGAACCGAATGTGAAATCAAGTTTTGATAGAAAACGTATTAGTTTCACGCGAGCATTAGTCAAGTATAATAGTTTTCAGGGTTCCGCACCCAAAGGGTAAAAACGGGACCCTATTACTGAGACTTCGCTGTCCGTCTGTCCGTCTGTCTGTCACAGGGCTGTATCTCATGAACCGCGATAGCTAGGCAGTTGAATTTTTATTTCCATTGTGAACACAACTAACATTACTTTACATTGTACAACGTGCCTGTGCACATCGCCTTTTTTAAACGCGCCGTCGACGCTCTTTTAGAAGTCTTAGTAATAGGGTCCCGTTTTCACCCTTTGGGTACGGAACCCTAAAAACGCGATATGCACAGGCACTAACGGTTGCAGCCTCTGAGCTAACTAAAAACTATTATCTTCATGAACTATTTTATTGGAATCGCTCGAGTATATCTATTATTCAATAAATGATCTTTGCCTGAAATTAATGTATACAATATGTTTAATTTATTTACTAGCTGCCTCAGCTTCGCACTAATGATGATTACAGGCATATTTTTGTTACCTTAGGTTACAATATTACAACTTTCATAGGATTATTTAATTTATATTTTATAAAAGCCGTGTTGGCCGAATGGGAGGTACCTTGATTTTAATTTCGAAGTTCGTGGGTTCGTATCCCGGCGTGCATCAAAGGATATTTTCTGTTTGAAAAATTCAGTTTATAGATTACAGTCTTGATACTATGGCACATGATATTCGCTGATAATGTAACTTGTGAAAGGTGAAAGAACTTTTAAAATTGGTCTAGTTGTTATTTAGTTATCCTTTACAAACATACAAGAATAGTAAATGCTGTCCTCCATTACACTTGTGATCAATACCTAACAAAACAACCAACGACTAAAGCTATTATTTGTTATTCTTACAAACATTCACGTTTTCATTTCAAAGGCGATACTTTATGATGCGGGATATCTTTTCGATATATTTTGATTATTATCTTTTGTGTCTGCGAGTAACAGTAGAATAACATAGCGTCTTTGAATTACAGAATAATCTTTATTGTGAGTTGAATTGACGTTTGTCGTTCACATATATACGACGTATACGATGTCGGCTTTCATGTACCAAATAATATATTTTCCTTAGATGCGACATAACTCTCTATTTTTGTATAGAAACTATTCACAAAAAGTTGTATGTAACACCTGTGTGATTACAGTAGGATGTCATTTGTGATGTTCTATGAACGTAAGCAATTTTTGTTTATTTTTTACCAACGAAAAGTGGAGGTTTTCAATTCAACGTGTAAATTTCTGAATGTGTACCTACGTGATAAGTGAAAGTTTTGACTTTTTGTATGGGCTGAGTCTACCCGTATAAGACGGAAAAAGTGATGAAACTGTGATGAAACCATCACATTTAAAAATAAACTGTCTGTAATTTACTTAGCTAGTATGATTATCTAACGAATTATATAAAAAAGAAACTGTTTAGCTATTCATAGTTTTGATTAAAAACGAAACCAGTGTTTTTGAAGAGCCAACTTTGAAAGATAAATCTATCGAGAAAAGTTTCACCAATCGTGTTTTTGTCTGTAATTTATCTAGATTATATCCTTAAGTTATATTTGTCATAAAAAAACAAAACTGTATGTTTTGCGGTTATTCAGAAAAAAAGATTCTGCATTCATCAAAAACAAAAAACAATTATTACTCGTCTTAAAAACGACTAATGTAAAACTTTCTAGAACAAATTAGCTAACGAGTTTTCTACAAAACATAAGTTTTCAGACATGTTTATTTTAATTTGAATTTAATTTTAGCAACTTAATATGTAAGTTAATCTAAGTAGTCCTAACGAGATTAAGGCGCTCCCAGTCGACGATTGTTTTTGTTCGAAACGAAAAAATAAATACTTGTGAACAAGCCACATCTTCTATTTTATAATGTATAGTATATGTGAATAAAGATGTATCCATCTTTAATCACTTCGATAAATAATCCTACCGACCGCTGCAATGACGACAAACACACGTCGGCGCGTGGTCCGCCTTAGCTTTTCGAATAAATTAATGATATAAATTATGTATAATTACTTATCAAAAATCTATTCTAATAGAAATCTAGATCTACATATTACCTATCTTTAACAATAAATCGCAAGTTGATTTTAATAGTAGGTATATAAAATATTTCGATCATAAATTCTAAAACGTATCATTTTGAAATAATATCTTTATCGTGAAAAGTTTCTGCTATTATGTTTTCAGCTTAAGGCGCTCCCAGTCGACGATTGTTTTTGTTCGAAACGAAAAAAGAAATACTTCTGAACAAGCCAGATCAAAGCACAGATTTAATATAATTTGCACAAGTTAACTTAAGTACTATATACTTTTACCTACTCGTATACAACTCAACAATGAATAAAGCTTACGAGTTTTTAAGAAAACCTGTTAGCACTTAACCTCAATCAATTATTACACAGAAAAAAATATTCCGCCTATAAATACAAAATAATATTCCAAGCGTCAGAATACATAAATTATCGTATCCATTACTTATTAACTACTGCAAAATGAAGGCAAAATAAATAGGATCACGACTGTAATCCCCAAGTACGGTAGACATCCTTTAAGATCTCCAGACGCTTGGATCCTTTGAAAATTTCTAGTGGGGGTAGTCAGAGGCACGTCCAAACATTATATTTGACACATGCCCACATTTTGCAGTAGGTAGCATTCCATACGTGACATATTTGTTCTTTGAAAGTGGGCGAGGTGAAACTTGCTACTCGTACATAATGTACAAATGGCTTGACCTTATCGAGCGGTCTTCCTTGTAACTTCAAGTTATGGAGTTAATCGTCGCTCTCAATGGAGGCTCAATGGACAGAAAAAGGTATAGACTATAAAGTATGTAAGAAAATCCACAGAACTGTGCGAGAGCTTTGTATCTTATCCTCGATTGAGCTCAAGCGGTTTGGGATTGAGATGAATGCTGAAAGTGTCAGGCATGTAAATAAAGATTAATGGTTGGTGGAAAACAGTTTTTTTTTATTAATCCAACTCCTGCCTTTATTCTGTGCAAAAAAGCCGTGTTAGCCAAGTGGGAGGTACAGAAATACATCATCTGTGAAAATTTCAACTGTCTAGCTATCACGGTTCATGAGATACAGCCCCGTGACAGACAGACGGACAGCGAAATCTTAGTAATAGGGTCCCGTTTTTACCCTATGGGTACGGAACCCTAAAAATCAGAAACACGTATTTCTATACAGTCTTATTTGGACGTTGATTGCCATTTGAAGCCGTCATAGAACACCTATCTCACAACGAAAACAAAACTCAAAATGCTTTTTTCATAATCAAAATGCGATTTTCGTGCGGAACTTGAAATCAACACAACACTTTCGCTTTCAAAACATCCAACCATTCGTAACCCTGCAATCAGTGAAATGTACAAGCCATTCGAGATCGCGGCGAGAGTACAGTGACCATTGAAACCTGCAATGATTGCTACGTCGAGCGCATGCCGGCAAAAGGCTATTGAGCCCACTCCATTGAAATCGAGGGGCTTGCGGAAAAAATGGTTCTTCGTGTTGCATTTCAAGTTTCACGAATCAGATGTAGCTTGGTCAACAACCCGTCGATATCTTTTGTTTTCTGACCCTTTTATAAGTAGCAATTACGTCTACAAACTTACAGTTGTTGATTCTACTTTTAGCTTAGGATTTTTTTAGGAAAAATGATATGAAATAAAATCAGGACTGTAATCTCCAGGGAGACGTACTCTTAGATGTTTCAAGCAGATAGTCAGAGGCACGTCCAAACATTATAATTGACTCATGCGTATTTTTTGGTTGTTCGCCGACAAGAATACAACGAATAATTTTCTCACGATTTACAAATCAGAATATTTTTTTTTTAATAAAATCTCTTTGAAATGTCTTGGAAGCTACATAAAGCTACGCCTCTTTTGATACCAAGCCAAGAAGAGTCATATCACTTATACGTTATTTTTAATAATAACGAAACCACTGGGTCACGAAATTGCAATTTTCAACACATTTGAGCAAACATCCACAACGTTAAAATGCTTATAAGCACTCCTGAAACCGAAGCAGGAAGTGAGCTCATTCCACTTCCAAAGTCTTTGCGACACACGTCTTTTGTGGCACAAACCGCAACTACACTTTCAACTCTATAACATTAACAACACGGCATAATTTCGCAAAGCAACGAGTAAATTGCCTTGCAAGCTTCCGGCTGAACCATTTCGTGGTTTCTGGAAAATTATAATATGACATTTAATTTTATTTGTGGGAAGTGAATAGCTTCATATCATTTACGAGTACTTACCCGTAAGTATCTACAAGGTTTTAATTAAAATTGATGAACTGGGAACTTGGTACCTGAGATGCATCTAAATAATAGTAGTGGATGTGATATCGCACATATTGACTTGTATGCTTTTTTTCTCTTAACTTTTTGACACACATTTTTATGGAACACTAGCCGACCCGCGACAGATATTGTCCTGTCCAAATTTCGATAATCGCATAGAGTGACGCATGTTGCTATGACGACTGATGGCAATACGGATTTCATATATTTTGCACACCAGCGCCATCTATACAGAAATCATCCCTTTTGAGTTCTTTGATCGTTTCTGGGATGTTTTTAATTTTTTAAAGTAGTCTATTATTTATTCGGGCGTTATATTTACATTTTAATCCGTTTTGTCGTTTAGGCTTGATTAAGACACAAACATATATACAAACTCACAAACTTACGCATTTATAATATTACTAGCGACCCGCCCCGGCTTCGCACGGGTGCAAAGCTGATACCAAAATATATTACAGAATGTCTTTGTATACTCGTTAACAAAATTTAAAATTAAAAAAAAAGTCGCGCTGATTTGAAATCTTAAAATGATCAGTGGTTCTCTAATATATTAAGCATGTTATTATATATATAAACCTTCTTTAAACGGATTTTGATGCGGTTTTTTTTAATAGATAGAGTGATTCAGGAGGAATGTTTATATGTATAATAACATGCTACCCGTGCGAAGCCGGGGCGGGTCGCTAGTTAAAGATATAAGCAAACATACGTACAGACATACATACAGACGCGGGAAGCGGAAAGCGACTTTGCTTTATACTATGTAGTGATTAGGATAGACTAGACAGAAAGTTCCTTATTTTAAACGTACTATCTATACATATAATAAAACTGTAGAAGAGTTCAATTCTGTACATTGAATGAAAACTAAAAAAAATACTCCTAGAGGCCTTTATACAAGTAACACATCCAAAAAAAAATTTTGAAATTTTTGTCTGTCTGTCTGTCTGTTGTCTGGCTTTCACGCAAAAACTACTGGAGGGATTTTAATGAAACTTTTTTTGTTATATACTTATTAGTCCTCGGCAACATATAGGCTACAATTTATTTTGAAGAGTGGATTACCAGATGTGAAACTATCTGTCGACCAGCGAAGCGGGCACGGGTAAGCTAGTTAAAAATAAATGTAACCATATTCTACCTCATTAAACATTTTATAAAGGTTGATATAGTAGTTTGTGATATAGAGCGTCGCTAGCAATACTTTACGGTTTATTCCTACCCACTTTCTCTGAAAGTAAACATCAAAATAAATTACAGTAATCCCTTACTTTTAAAACGGTTTTTAAGAACTGTATTGATCGAGTGGGAGTTACCTCGACTTTAAATCCTAAGGTCTTGGTTTCAAATCCCAGCCTCAATAGATTCTTCTGTTCGAAAAGTCTATTTATGACTTCAGGCTTTCACATGCAAGCAGTTATTGAATAAAGAAAGTTATTTACCCTCGTATTCAAGAACGACACTATGAGAACACGCCCCCACAGTGGACGAAATCTTTTTTCGTAAACATCATTTTATGTGTTGAGCGGCACTATGGCACACGCTACCGTGTGCCTTTAGAGCTCAACTTTGGCTAGAGGCACACGACAATGTGCCTCTAGTCACACTATGCAGTGTCGCACAACACGTAAAGTGATTTTTATGAAAAAAGATATCGTCCACTGTGGGTGCGTGTTCTCATAGTGTTGTTCTTGAATACGAGGGTAAGTGAATAATATTACTGAGTCGTATTTTCTTTATTGTGATATTGAGGTCACAGACGAACTATAATAATAACTATAGTAATGTGAGATGTTTTTATTTATCAAGACTCTTGTGGTGGCCTAGTGGAAAGACACCTAGACTTTCTATCTAATTGTCATGAGTGCGAATGCCGTGCAATAATATAATTTTTTATTTGAAATTTAAATAACTAGCTGTCCCGACAGACGTAATCCTGTCAAATTACACTTTTCCCATTTAAAATTTTCTTTTTTAAGAACCTTCTCCTGACACTAACGATTACAAAAAAAAAGTATTAGCAAAATCGGTCCAGCCGTTTCCACGTGATTCTATGACCAAGGAAATAGGGATTCATTTTTATATACATATAAGACTAGCCGACCCGTGACAGACGTTGTCCTGTCAAATTTCAGTAAACGAATTGAAAAGACTTTATGTATTTAGTCTGTGATATCAGATTTGTTGCACACCAGCGCCATCTATACAGAAATCATACCTTTTACGTTTTATTTATCGTATTTGGGAGGTTTTTCATATTTCAAAGTAGTCTATTATTTATAGAATTAAAACTATCGTGGTTGTTAATCATTTTAAATAGAAATACGGCTAATTAGAAATACGGCTATGAACCGCAGTATTCGCCGATCTGCCGTTGATCGCGGTCGCGGGCGTTGCTCATGATGAAGGGCATCTGAATTGTCTCGAAACGTCAGCAATACAAGTAAAAACGTGGTAATTAGCCGTATTTCTATTTAAAATGATTAACAACCACGATAGTTTTAATTCTATAATTGCAAACCGCTACGGCGCGGAATGTTTAAAGAAAGTGAAGTCGTTTGTGCAACTAAGAACTAAACGTAAGACACTCGAGTGTGGTTTGGAATACGTAGTGAAGTGCCGTGATAGTGAGTTAATTCCTACTTTTGCACGTATCAAGCCATTGGATTGTTTTCGAGATTACGAAAAGTTCTTTCGGGAAACAAATTTGAAGCTTCTACGACGAGTTATCACAGACTACCGTCGCAAACTGGCGAATGTGAATAAAATGCTATATGATCTACATCTACAGTTGTCGATGCTGATTCAAAGGGATTTATGGGAGGTACTGGATACAATGTCGAATAGTAGATCGTACTCTGTTGGGCTGAAAATAAAGGAGGTGCACGATAATAAATTTATTAACTTAAGGAACAAACAGCTTGGAATGAACCGGAATGTAAACAACATAAAGCCGAGTACAGACTTGAGTAATATCAATGTAATAAATTTATCATCGCACCAAATTAGTGATCATGCTGTAAGTGCTCTTGCCCGTGGGTTAAACTTTGCGCCTGCTCCAAAAAGAATAAACAACGAGAGTATCATCGCTAGTGTTGAGGATTCTATTATGAGAAATCGCATTCCAAATCAGGACGCCGAGTGTATGAGGCAGGACATTTCATCTATGCTAAGAAAAGCTAAGCCGCCCCAGAGTAATATCTCCAGAGTTGAATTAGCAGCACTAAGGGACATCAGAACAAATGATGAAATCTTGGTGTTGCCGGCAGATAAGGGTAATGCTACAGTAATTGTTGACACTGGTGAATATGAAGATAAGATCTCGCAGTTGGTGAGTGACCAGACTACTTATAAAAAGGTCAACTATAATCCAACTTCAAGAGTAACCGCCAAGGTGATAAAGTTACTTAATAACTCTGGAGATAAAGAATTGTTAATGCGTCTACGTCCCCAAAATCCGACATCACCAAAAATTTATGGTTTACCGAAAATCCATAAACCGAACTGGCCACTGAGACCCATAGTAAGCCAAATCGATGCACCCACATACAAACTTTCACAATATTTAGCCTCAACACTACAGCCTTTGACAGGGAATTCAACCAGCTATGTGAAGGATTCTAGACATTTCGTACAGCTGATCTCGGACGTAATAATAAAACCAACGGAAGTTATGGTCAGTTTCGACGTGTCTTCCTTATTTACTAACGTGCCTGTGGAGGACGCGATGTCTATCATTGCCAATCTCATAGAAGCAGCGGATTTTCCTGGACATTATGTTGAGTGGATAGATTTCTGTTTAAGGAGTGGCTATTTTGTATGGAGGGGGGAATATTTTAAACAGATTGATGGTGTGGCTATGGGTTCTCCAATTGCTCCAGTCGTGGCTAATATTTTTATGGAATGGTTTGAGGAGGAAGCCATTTATACTGCAACCATAAAGCCACGATTGTGGTGGCGGTATGTTGATGACGTGTTTGCCATCATTACTGAGGATGGGTTAGTGAAGTTTTTGGATCACTTGAACTCTATCCATCCAAAAATACAATTCACTACGGAAAGGGAAACAAATGGAACCTTGCCCTTCTTAGATGTGCGTGTGATGCGTGATGAGTGTGGTGGTTTATCACACTCCGTCTACAGGAAGCCAACACACACAGATCAATATTTACACGCGAACTCTCATCACCATCCCATGCATCTCCTCTCCGTGCCCAGAACACTGATCAATCGGGCCCTCACTTTGTGTGATCATCATCATGTGGAGTCTGAGTTGGAGCACGTAAGAACGGTGTTAGAGAGAAATGGATATGGGTGGCGGGAGTATTCTCAAGTGATGAAGGCGAATGAGCGTAGACGTCCATCTGTCGTGGAGCGTTCTCCGGTCTACCTTCCTTTTATAAAGGGGGTAACAGACAAGATAGGGCATTACTTACGGCAAAAATATGGCATCAAACCGATTTTTCGGCCTCCAAGTCAGCTAAGACAATTGTTGCGCTCACCCAAAGACAAGGATCCTCTAAATGTACCTGGGGTTTACAGCATACCATGTGACTGTGGCAAAAGTTACATAGGAGAAACCAAGCGCAATATCTCGGCAAGATTAACCGAACACATCAGGAGTGTGAGAAACCTGGATGTGGAAAAGTCAGCGGTTGCGGAACATGCTTTGATCTCAAACTCGTCGCATTATCTACGTTTTGATAAGACTTTGGTCCTAGCGAGAGAGAAGTTCTTCGTCCCACGAAAGATACGAGAAGCGATTGAGATCAATAAGCATCCTAATTTTAACCGAGACCGCGGATGGGGCATTTCACCATCATGGAAACCCTTACTGAATTCCACCACCCCTTCTGAAAGTTTTGTGTCTTGTCCGGAGAGTGATACTGTGAGTGCAGTGTGTATGCGGCCTTATGTTCACGACTCGAGTAGAAATGCGGGTAGCGTGTCAGAAGTTTCGAGTGATTCCGATGACGCACAGGATACGACTCGATCACCGGCGCTGCTTTCGGCTCGGGCGGAGCGGGCTATGAACCGCAGTATTCGCCGATCTGCCGTTGATCGCGGTCGCGGGCGTTGCTCATGATGAAGGGCATCTGAATTGTCTCGAAACGTCAGCAATACAAGTAAAAACGTGGTAATTAGCCGTATTTCTATTTAAAAAGTCTATTATTTATTTGGGCATTATATCTACATCTACAGCAAATTTCAACATTTTGTCGTTAAGGCCTGATTGAGGAACAAACAGGCATACAAACTCACAAATTTTCGCATTTGTAATATTATTAGGATTTAGAAAGATCTAAAAAATGCCTTACTATTCAAATGTCAAGGGTATAGAAATGTGAAATATTCAGACTATTAGCCCAAGTAATGTAATGACCCTTCAAACCCTCTCTACATTTGATCTAAAGTCGTCACTTTACAATACAAAGACTGATCTCAAACTCGGCTGTTAATCTTCTGTAAGTAGGGTCGATGATCTCATCCGGTTTAAACATAGCACGTGTTCTCTGTTCACGTACCCCAAGGGTCTTACAAAACACACGTCGGTTGTCAACTCGTCATCAATCATTCTGTCGAAGTATCAACCCTAAGCTTCAAGGTTTTTTGGCAAGGGACGTGTGGAGTTGTTGGCTAGGGTTGTGCGAGGTTTGTGGGTAGTCGCTAGTTTTGTAGAGGTATAAAATGGTTTGTAAACAAAAATAGGGTAAAAGTAAAAGATTGCGGAAAGTTGTAACACAAGCGCAATGTGTTTCACTGTTTATTTTTATTTTCTCGAGAGGATATTGTATTCTGAAATGTAGAAGCAAATAGATAGATTATCTTTCAATCTCATATTGTACACAAAGAAAATATAATGAGAATCAACAAATATATAGTACGATTGGCAACCTAATCCCTTGTAGACTTCCTTTGGATAACAGGATAAACAAAATCAAAATGACTTAAAAAAAAATAAAACTACACAATTTCTAGTTGGCTTGGTGTTCGAAACAGAAATTTCTTATACCTTTCTTACCTAAGATACAAACTCATATCGTCCCAATAATCAAATCCCATGTAAATTAAGTGGCTGGGCCATTTCAATTAGTAGGTCTACGGTCCAAGGGTATAAAGTGGACACAGAGAAAAAAATACAAGTGATTCAATCACTATAGAATTGAAAATCACGCTCGAACAGCCAAACGGATTTGAATGATACTTGAGATATACATAACCTATGCTATATGTGTAATGTTTGGTATTTTTATATTTTCTACTTTTTCCGTCATTTTCTAGACTCATCCGTCTACACGGAAATGACGGAAAAAGTGATTAAACTGCATTATCTTGAAAACCATCAAACTTAAAAAGAAACTGTCTATACTCTACTTAGCCATTATTTATGATTATCTAACGAATCATATAAAAAAACCGGCCAAGTGCGAGTCGGACTCGCGCACGAAGGGTTCCGTACCATTATCTATAAAAACGGCAAAAAAATCACGTTTGTTGTATGAGAGCCCCCCTTAAATATTTATTTTATTCTATTTATAGTATTTGTTGTTATAGCAGCAACCGAAATACATAATCTTTGAAAATTTCAACTGTCTAGCTATCACGGTTCATGAGATACAGCCCTGTGACAGACAGACGGACGGACAGACAGACAGACGGACAGCGAAGTCTTTGTAATAGGGTTCCGATTTTACCCTTTGGGTATGGAACCCTAAAAATGAACTGTTTAGCTAATTATAGTTTTGATTAAAAACAAAACTAGAGTTTTTGATGAGATAGATAACTATCAAGAAAAGTTTCACCAATCGTGTTTCTGTCTATAATTTATCTAGATTAAATCCTTAAGTTTTATCTTTGTAATAAAAAACAAAACTTTATGTTTTGCGGTTATTGAGAAAAAATGTTTCTGCATTCATCAAAAACATTTATTACTCGTCTTAAGGCGCTCCCAGTCGACGATTGTTTTTGTTCGAAACGAAAAAATAAATACTTGTGAACAAGCCACATCTCCTATTTTATAATGTATAGTATATGTGAATAAAGATATACCCATCTTTAATCACTTCGATAAATAATCCTACCGACCGCTGCAATGACGACAAACACACGTCGGCGCGTGGTCCGCCTTAGCTTTTCGAATAAATTGATGATATAAATTATGTATAATTACTTATCAAAAATCTATTCTAATAGAAATCTAGATCTACATATTACCTATCTTTAACAATAAATCACAAGTTGATTTTAATAGTAGGTATATAAAATATTTCGATCATAAATTCTAAAACGTATCATTTTGAAATAATATCTTTATCGTGAAAAGTTTCTGCTATTATGTTTTCAGCTTAATAGAAATCTAGGTAGGAACCTGAAGTAATATACTTATAAAAATAGGAGATGTGGCTTGTTCAGAAGTATTTCTTTTTTCGTTTCGAAAAAGAGCAATCAGCGACTGGGAGCCCCTTAAAGACTGTTTATCTAGGTATCATGAGTGCGACACCACGGGTGGAGGCAATTATTGTATTGCAAACCATAGACAGTAGAAGACCGGAGGTCGGAAGGTCGGTGGTATATGTAGCTCTTTGATTACACATTCATCAAGTCATCCCTAGTCATCATTGTAACGCTTAGGCCAGTAATCCATAAGCAAGGTAATATATTATATTATTATCCTAATAATATTACAAATGTGAGTTTGTGAGTTTGTATGTAATGTATGTTTGTGCCTCAATCAGGCCTCAACGACAAAACGGATTAAGTTGAAATTTGCTGTAAATGTAGAGATATAATGCCAAAATATAAACATACTTTAAAATATTATAAACATCCCCAAAATGATAACATAATGCAAAAGAGATGACTTTGGTATGGATGGCGCTGGTGTGCAACAAATCTGACATCACAGACTAAAAACATTGTCTTTTCTATTCGATTATTGCAATTTGACAGGACGTCGTCTGTCGGCTAGTAGGTATATAATATATTAGCATGTAAGAAACTGTGAGCCGCTTTGACCTAGTACAGGTACCTTGACTTTGTGCATAAACTCTTTAACACTATGAATACGCTTATTCCACCCAAATATTTCCCATGTACTATCAATTATCAGGAAAAAAAATAAAAAGACTAACTACTGCAAAGTTTGGGCATGTGCCAAATATGAGGTGCCTCTGATTACTCCCTCTAGACATCTTCAAAGGATTTAAGCGCCTGGAGATCTGAGAGGATGTCTACCGTACTTTGGGATTACAGTCGTGATCCTATTTATTTTTTATAATAGCTAAAGTGATGAAGACCCATGTAAAAATATATAGTGGCCATACTGTTAAAACAGCTTTTGTCAAATTTGACGTAAATAGTTCAATAATGATTTACCATAGGTTTGAACAATGTGTGCGTATCTGAGCATCTGAAGATCTTACTGAAGATTACAATTAGTTACTTAGATTACGATTTAGTTTTATTGACATAGCTACTTATAGACCGAGAAAGAACTAGATTTAGTTCAATATTGAACCTCTGGTTTGTAGGCATACTGTGGCCAACCTCCGGGTCCTGAGGCGCGAAGTATAGAATTAATTTAATTGTATTGTCCCAAGTTATAATCCGCCGCCGGTCGTAAATTCTGTAACGTGCTATTAGTTGTAAATCGGATTATTGTGATCGTTGTGAAAGTAAATTATTAATTTGAATCGCCTACCTTGATTAGAATTTAGATGAGTCGTGTGAACTTGGATGCCCTTAAAGGTGTTACGGACATTTTAATACTATTAAATAGCCCAATTTTGGCAAGTAACCTTTATACACAACACACTTACTTGTAAATATAATGTGCGTGGGCTGCCTTATCGACTTGTCGGTAAAAGTCCATTTATTTTTGCAGACAATATTCATAAGTTTTTTGTTAGAGATATGCTTACATTATTGTACCTAGTTGCCGTGTTGTTGTCTCATTCTTGTCTCTGACAAAGTTTAGCATAAGCTTAATATTTCACAAACGGATCCCTTAATCCAAAAGTTGTCTATACAAACCCATAATGTTTTTTAAAGCTTTATCCAACGACAGCCCACACCATGCGATTAAAAATGCACCACGTATGCAAGAAAAAAAAGTTTTTCAAGATTTTATTGTACCACTTTGTTGACACCATTATGTATATTAAGGCGCTCCGAGCCCCTAAATCCGCGGCAGAAACGACTAAGAGAGTTAAAAACGGTAAGCTCTAGATGGCGTATGCGTATCGTAATGCCAAATTACAGCTTTCTAGCACTTAGACACTTCTCTGAGCTAAGTTGCGGACGGACGGACATGCCGAAACTATAAGGATTTTTTGTATACTACGAAACCCTAAAAAGGTTTCTTAACCTTGCTTTTCCATCAGCGGTTAGGGATAACTGTCTGTCACAATCATAATATTTTATTGACGTATAAACTTCAACTCAACAGGATAACTTGAACTGGGCCGAAATCGATTTGCAAGATTTATACCGTACAGTACGGTAGGCGGATCTAGGCAAATGTGGAGGTAGCCGTTTGACTGCGCGGCAGACAATGTTCGACCTTCTGCAGTTACACAAAACCAATATTGCGGTCACACAGCTAACTTCACGTTTGCCTAGATTCGCCGACAGTATTGTACATACATTATTCATATTGAACAAGGCAGGAGAGAGTGGTGCTGAGAACCTAGCCTACTTATCTACAAGCAATTTATTATTGTACATATAACATTTATTGAATTATGAATGGATTCTGATTTGCTTAAATTATTTTGTTTACGAAGGCAATAAAAATAAAGATATTTCACAGAAAGCATTGGGCTCTGTCTGGTTTACTCAAATTATATAAATAATACATTGATATGTTTCTATGAAATGGTTGTTATTTGTGTTACTTTCATTTTATTTTCAAAATTAATGCCCAAAGGTTAAAATCGGGACCCCATTACTAAGACTTCGCTGTTCGTCTGTCCGTCTGTCAGTCTGACACAAGACTGTATCTCTTTGATAGACAGTTGTAATTTTCACAGATGATGTATTTCTGTCACCGTTATAACAACAAATACTAAAAACAGAATAAAAATTTTGTATGGAAGCTTTGTTTATGGATTATTGCTAAGCGTTTGTTGTATGGAAGCCCCACTTAAATATTTATTAAATAAATATTTAAGTGGGGCTTCCATACAACAAACGTGAGTTCTTTGCCGTTTATTATAGACAAGCTGACCCGGCGAACTTCGTATCGCAATTGACAAATGTTGTTTGTAGTTCCCGTTCGCGTTCTTAGGAACACACCTACATTGCTTAGACAACATTGATCTTTATACAATAGCAATAAAGCTCAAAATGACTCTACGTTTTAGTTAGAAAACTTTTGAATGGGAAAAAGAAAAGGGCTGTTTTTAGGGTTTTTCCGGCAATTATTCACATTTATCTCACTTTTTAAACCTTCCCTAGACCTCCACGAACATTTCAAGACCAAGATAAGATGAATCCGTTAAGAGTTTAGCCGTTCTCGAGTTTTAGCGAGACTAACGAAGAGCAATTGATTTTTATATATATAGATTTATTACTTTTTCAAAATAAAAAATAGCCTATGTTACTCAGGGATAATGTAGCTTGGTAACGGTGAAAGAATTTTTTAAATCGGTTCAGTAGTTTTTGAGTTTATCCATTACAAACATACAAAAAATCAAAACTTTTCTCTTTATAATATTAGTATATATAGTATAAGTATAAGTTTAGATAATGGTACAAAACCCTTAGTGCGCTTCGAGGACAACACGCACTTGGCCGGTTTTTTTTAAATATGAACTTTTTCCCGATTATGATATATCCAAACTACAGTTGCTATCGAGTACCGTTAGCTATTTGTATGGAATCCAGCACGCCTCTAGCGGTAACTACACTGAACTACTCGATAGCGAATATAATATAAGAGGGCTATTGATAGTCAGAAAACGCAGTTGCTGCAAGTTCCACTTAAAGCTGGCATATCATACCTATCCGTTAACCGTGTACCCGCTTGGTCCCCAAGGTTTTATAGGCGGATTGCAGATACCCAAAATCACTATCACTACATAGTATAAAGCAAAGTCGCTTTCCGCTTCCCGCGTCTGTATGTCTGTATGTATGTTTGCTTATATCTTTAAAACTACACAACGGATTTTGATGCGGTTTTTTTTAATAGATAGAGTGATTCAGGAGGAAGGTTTATATGTATCACTACATAGTATAAAGCAAAGTCGCTTTCCGCTTCCCGTGTCTGTATGTCTGTATGTATGTTTGCTTATATCTTTAAAACTACACAACGGATTTTGATGCGGTTTTTTTTAATAGATAGAGTGATTCAGGAGGAAGGTTTATATGTATAATAACATGCTACCCGTGCGAAGCCGGGGCGGGTCGCTAGTATACAATAAAAGTGGTTATGCAGGACCCAAGTTTGTCACATTATTCCGTGATTTATGCACACAGATAAATAGATAAGTGAGTGCGTAGCGGATAAATAGATAAGTTTTCTTTTAACAAGCTTTTATTTAAGACGAGTAATAAATGTTTTTGATGAATACAGAATCGTTTTTAGGGTTCCGTACCCAAAGGGTAAAAACGGGACCCTATTACTAAGACTTCGCTGTCCGTCTGTCTGTCTGTCCGTCTATCTGTCCGTCTGTCTGTCACAGGGCTGTATCTCATGAACCATGATAGCTAGACAGTTGAAATTGTCACAGATTATGTATTTCTATTGCTGCTCTAACAACAAATACTAAAAACAGAATAAAATAAATATCTAAGGGAGCTCCCATACAACAAACGTGATTTTCGCATTCTAGCGCCATCTAGTTTCATTTGATGTTACTACGTTATTATAGGTACTTCCTATACGGTCTCATGCGTCCGCTCGGGGTTTGAGCGGTAAAATGAAAGAGGTTTGCAATTCCGCTGGCAGGTGGCGCTATTATACCACTATCGGTATAGTAAGTCGGTAAATAGGTGGTACCTACTTCACATGATCGACTAAAAAGTTTGAAATTGAATTATTGAATTCATGTAGTTAGGTAAATAGGTACCTAGGTAGATATTATTAATATCTAATTAATTTGTAGTTTGAATCCTGGCCGTGCATCAATGGATATTTCTGTTCGAAAAAATTTATATGCGCGTTACACGTGTTTATAACGGTGAAGAAAAACATCGTGAGGAAACCAGTTAGTATTCTTGAAAGCGGCGACGGGCTTGCAACCTGTCACGTGTGGAATGCTAACTACGTAGTTAGGTAAATATGTAGGATACGAGATATTATTAATTATTTTTTACGTTTTTAGGGTTTCGTACCTAAAGGGTAAAAAACGGGACTACTAACTAAGACACCGCTGTCCGTCTGTCACCAGGCTGTATCTCGTGAACCGTGATAGCTAGACAGTTGAAATTTTCACAGATGATGTATTTCTCTAAAAACAGCATAAAATAAATATTTAAGTGGGAGTCCCGTACAACAAACGTTATTTTTTTGCCGTTTTGATAATAGTACGGAACCCTTCGTGCGCGAGTCCGACTCGCACTTGGCCGGTTTATTTCTCAATAACCGCAAAACATACAGTTTTGTTTTTTAAGGATTTAATCTAGATAAGTTAAAGACAGAAACACGATTGGTGAAACTTTTCTCGATAGATTTATTTTCCAAAGTTAGCTCTTCAAAAACACTAGTTTCGTTTTTAATCAAAACTATGAATAGCTAAATAGTTTATTTTTATATAATTCGTTAGATAATCATACTAGCTACTTAAATTAAAGACAACTTTTTTTTAATTTGATGCTTTTCAAGATAATGCATTTTTATCACTTTTTCCGTCTTATCCGGGTAGACTCAGCCCATACATACTCGTATTTTCATAATTAATGGAGACCTCAAACACTTTTATATTTACTGTGATTAAGAAACAAATAAGGCAATATTATATTTTGGTAGGTATGAGAATAGATCGTGGGGTATTTTTTGTACCTATAAGTGATAAGTGTGGCGTAAAGTTCGGGAAAATTTTAAAGTGCTATCTTCGGTAGGATTATTGAAATTTGACGGGACAGCTAGAGTAAGATAAATACGTTAAATTTAATTCGGCACTAAAAATATTTTGTCTTTTCTGATTGAACGGAGCGCTAGCCATGACCTTCCCGCGACTTTGGCCGTAATTGCTAATCCTACAAGGATCAACTTCGCTTAGGCCCGGGTAGGATCAACTTCCTCAAACAAATCCTGACTTGTAATGGAAGTAATGGCCGGTCCCAGTGGCCCTAGAGCGCCATCCTAGCAAATCAGTTTGTTACGAGTTTTCATAAATCTAGATACCTACTTACTTACACTTTTGCTTATATTTTTATATTTCTTAGTCACTTAAATAGCCGTGTTGTCCGAGTGGGAGGTACCTCGACTTTCAATCTGAAGGTCGTGGTGCATCAATGGATTTTTCTGTTCGAAAAATTTATATGCGCATCAAAAACACGTGCTCAAAACTGCGAAGGAAAACATCGTGAGGAAACCAGTTAGTATTCTTGTAAGCGGCGATGGACTTGCAACCTGTCACGTATGGAATGCTAACAACTGCAAAATGTGGGCATGTGCCAAATATAATGTTTGGACGTGCCTCTGACTACCCCCACTAGACATCTTCAAAGGATCTAAGCGCCTAATACTTGGGGATGACAGTTTCGTGGTCCTATTTTTTTTATTTTGTTTTATTTTACACATCTTGCTATATTGACCATAAGAATAAGTCATGAGAGTGAAGTTATCTTGGATTTTTTATAAAGCAATCCCGTCATAATCAACAACGATCCAAACTTGTCATATCTTTGGCTTTTTGCCATTAAGTTTCAGTAGTCAACAAACATGATAGAGCACCTAGGTATAAAGTTACAGGAGCACATTTAGCACTAAAGCTGAACTAGATTTGAACAAGTTTGAACCGCCTCAGACACCCGTAAACAGCTGTACTCGTTTTTTGTTACTCGCTGATAATGCACCTGTTAGGTGAAAGAATTTTCAAAATTGGTCCTCTAGTTTTTAGTTTATCCGGTACAAACAAATAAACAATTCTTACCACCATATTCCGAACCTTGTATTGCGTACAACCAATGCTGATCCGATATTGAATCTAGAGATGTTACAACATTTCCTGAGCTCGTTAGTGATTGAGGCGCGGGACGACCGGACATATTGCATATTCTTACTAATTTGGAAACACGAAAACTACCGTATTTTATTACAAGCTTTTATTTCACTTGCAATGTTAAGTTTTTTCGGGAAAAATCTTGCAATTAAATTTAAACCAGTTCTCCCCTACTAATTAAGCTGTATTGCAATAAAATAATATCTGTGTAACTTTGGTGATAATACAATAATGGTGACAGCGAGCTGATATGATAACTTAGAGCAACACGGGCTTAGAGCAACACGGGCTTCCTACGGAATGGAGTAGTCTTAGCAATAGATTACTATTATAATAGTTCTGGCCTTTGTTGCAGGGGGAAATGTGCATACAAGTGCAGTTCCGCACACTTACATGCGAAAACAAAACTGCTAGCTGACTTGTAATGATGACGTTAACACATAAACAATCCAACAATACACTAATAATTCGTGTATAGATGACACGTTTTATAAAATGTGTATGCCCACTTGGGCTTGTACTTTGACAGAGGGGACCGCGGCGAATAGCTACTCCCTTCCGTAGGAAACTCGTGTAGCTCTAAGTATGATAAAGAAGTCAGGGTTGTTCAACGGAACTTCTTAGTAAATAGTTCTATTGACATAAAACTTCGCATAACTGTCAAGTTTCAATGATATGACAGGTGACAGCGTGCTGGTCTGTTATCTGGCTCCAAGGAGGATTTTACAAAAGCCCAACTGAAAACTTATTATGATGGATTCACAGAAAGATGTCGAGTGCGGAAACTGAGTGGTTCATCCTTTATTCGACGATTCCCTTTTGTGTACGGATATCAGCGAGCTCCCAGATTTCTCCTCTTTCAAGATTAACTGATCTTAAGAAATACGTGAAAAAGAATTAGAAATCTTGACAAACCAAAACCATGTTGAATGCACAGATTTGTTGTACCAAGTCCTTATGAAATCCCACACATTAATTAAAAAATAACAATTTTTATTTTATATTTTGAAAGCTCTATTAAAATTGATGCATGGTAGTAATTATTATGTTTGTGTGCACTCGCACTGATGGACAGACGGACTTGTTCCTCGGATGTCTTCAGAACCCTAAAAAACTATCAAATTTTTTTACAAATAAATTTCTGCGAAATTAACACAAAAAAACTTATGTGACACACAGTCGTATAAACAATAGTATATTATGCAACTAGTGAATAAAGGACGGATTTAAAGCGAGGGCCGTAGATGAGTCACGAGCAAGCGAAGGATTCTAATGATTGAATCACGAGCGCAGCGAGTGATTCAACTGTTAGAATCCTGAACGACGCGAGTGATTCATGGCCCTCGATATAAATTCGTACTTTATTCAGGAGTTGCATACTATACTTTATACCATGACTACGAGAATATTTATTTAATCTAATGCCAAACTCCTTGTCGCAAATATCGACCAATCAAATCTCGAGAATTTATTTGCACCAAAGAGTTTTGAATTTCGAATCTCAGCGCAAGGAGTTTGTGTAAGCATTGAAATAGAGACCGGATATATTTTGTGTTCCAAATTCAAACACCAAAATAGTGAATAAAAACAAAACAGTGAATAAAAGGCCTTTTTATTCACAGTTTTGCGTGAATAAAATAAGCTTTTTAAAGTAGGTATGGTATAAATGATGTTATTATTACTATCATCTTTTGGTAGATATACACATTCTTCCACTATCCGGGTCATCTGAAGTCCGGTAAAGCCCGTGTGATCTATCACAAGTAACAATGGAGGCAAAGTAAGGGCTTCTTAAAAAGCGGTGTCCGTTGTATAACGTATTTAAACTACACCCACGAGTATGTACTTTCTACATGTGAGTATTATTCAGTTTTTATATAATTATAAGCATTATTCACTCTATATAAATGATAAAATATTTTTTATTCTATAGATACAATTACCGGTACCGAGTACCGAGTTTAGCAGCAGAATGGTTCTTTTATAGTCACTCTACGATACTAATTTATCTATAAGGTTAGGTTAGTTCAGAAATACTCAAGTATAAATTGTTACCTAAAATTAGATTATGAATCCGTAATGTTAATCTAATATTCTCTAAAGGGCTTCACACACAGCAGCTATAATGAAAAGATGTGAAATTATAGCACGCACAATACATCTCATTACATCTTTCTATAGAAATCGTCAGGAGACGTCAGCTATAATATACATTTTTACATCTTCGTATCGAGCGATATAATTTTTTTTTTCGGTACACCTTAATACATCTCAATACATTTCCGTATAATGGAATGAAGGGAAAGATACATCACATTACCTGTTGTGTGTGTGATACGTTAAGATAATTTGAAGCTTTTTGTGTGTGTGAAGTCCTTAATATTTAAGGTCTGGTGCTAATAATGAAAACTGGTAGAAAATAATAGACATCGATTTTTGACGGTTATAAAAACGAGCGGCGTTATATTAAGAAATGCTGGTTGTGGCCCGGCTGTGTCCACAAACTGTCTTGACGTATCGCGGTGCCGTCGCGAGATAGACTCAAAGCAAACAGCACTAAAAGGAATAGCTTAGTTGAACCCGGTTGAATGGTTGGACAGCTACTATTCACACTGGAATTTGGAACACAATGTTATCAAACTAAGCTCGGTGTCTTAATTTACTAGTGTTCTTGTGTTATTTATAACATTGACGGGGTTTTATGCCTTAAATAGTGTTTCATTGCCCCCAGTGCAATTGTAACGATAGTTTCACAGGTATGCGATATTATAAAAGTTACTATATGCTAATATAAAAAACCGGCCAAGTGCGAGTCGGATTCGCGCACAAAGGGTTCCGTACCATTATCTATAAAGCCGTAGGCCTTAAATATTTATTTTATTCTGTTTTTAGTATTTGTTGTTAGAGCAGCAACAGAAATACATAATCTGTGAAAATTTCAACTGTCTAGCTATCACGGTTCATGAAATACAGCCCTGTGACAGACAGACGGACAGCGAAGTCTTAGTAATAGGGTCCCGTTTTTACCCTTTGGGTACGGAACCCTAAAAAGGCTGTGACGGCTATTAATTTTTTATTCGTGAATTTTAATCAATTTAAAAACGTACTCATGGAATTTTATGTACGTAGCAGGACTAGAATATTCTGGCAGTCGTAGAAAGCATAGATAAGTCGGTGTATACTGAAAACCGAATGTTCGAGAATAATAAGGAAGAAACCAACGTGTCAAACTTAATTATTGTATTCAACTAATGAAATAGTTACCTTGTCTTCCGCTGATAATAATAAAATCCCACCAAAAACGTAAATGTAAAAGAAAGCCATGACCCGTAAGTACCTACTGAGATAACAGAATCCCTAATAAAATAATCTATTAAGTACTAATGTCTATACATCAGAGCCTATTTTATTATCATCAGTGAGAGACAGTGAGATATCTTACATTATCTTACTTTAGCTATCTTTAAGCTATCTTACCTTATGGAATAAGCGAAGGCCATGACAGCATCGCTTACAAACTGCAGTTGCCGCTCAAACTCTGTATTGTTCACGCTTAACTCCTCAAAACCAGAGCAGTATTTGTCATAATTCCCGTTGTACGGCGTCCGGGGACTTCCCTGGTATCGGCATTGGAAGTGGTCTTCCCAGAATTCTGGAGAAAAAACAGACAGATAATATTTGTCTCATAAGAAAACTGCTAAATGTAATATTTGCCTCTGCCTCTGACTACCGTAGGTCTACTACCGTAGACCCGAAGCCGTGTTTGTTGCCTGATTCTTCTAGGCTTGGTCGCGTGGAATCGGCGTAGCTTCACCTAGTTCCTAAGATGTTTCAAAGTGATTCTTGTGATTTTATTGCAATAAATGATTTTTGAATATGAATTGAACTTGCACCCTAAATCTGCACCCTAAATCATCTTTAAGGGTTTAGGTGCCGAGAGATCTGAGAGAATGTCTACTTATATGGGGATTACATTTGTTTATTTGGAGATTACATAATGTAAGCTTATTTATTTTTTACTACATAGTAACCCGATAAAAAGTCAGTAATCGTTTGTCTATACATACAAATTTGTGATCGAGTAACAAAAATCCAAACTTTCGTATTTTAAAATCTGTGATGTTGAACATCTCATCATTAAATTTACTCCAACATCAAATGGTAAAAAATCGGACACGTCTTTATGTGAATTACGGCGCATTTATTTTTTTATAATACAGTACTGCTACTGCTCGTTAAAATTACGTAAAAAGGGAATATTGCAAATGCCAATTATTATTTTTATATTGCAATAAAAAGTGGGTCGTCGGCAGAGCGGAACTGGACTCTGAGGCATCCATTTGTACGTGATCTAAGCGATCTTCGGATACCGAGGTACTTCACACTAGACGAGTGACTTACTGACAAGCAGCCTGAGAAAGTTATTTGCAGTTCAATGGATTTTTATACAAATGGGAGAAACATTGTATAAAAATGTAAAAAAAAAAATAGGATCACGACTGTAATCCCCAAGTACGGTAGACATCCTCTCAGATCTCCGGACGCTTAGATCCTTTGAAGATGTCTAGTGACATTATATTTGGCACATGCCCACATTTTGCATTCCATACGTAACAGGTTGCAAGTTGCAAGCCCATCGCCGCTTATAAGAATACTAACTGGTTTCCTCACGATGTTTTCTTTCACCGTTCTGAGCACGTATTTTTGATGCGCATATAAATTTTTCGAACAGAAAAATATATTGATGCACACCGGGATTCGAACCCACGACCTTCAGATTAAAAGTCGAGGTACCTCCCACTAAATATACGAATAAATATACTATTGTTAAAAATATTTTATTTTATTTGACAATGCACATGGCGTTTTTCAAAGAATTATTTTAAAATCCAGTGCATTGTTTTAATGAAAATGTACGAACAGTGGCTATACTCGTATCTACGAGTACGAATAAAATAAATATATTACATACAGTGATGGATAGAACATAAACAATAATTTTTTTTCTAATTAATCAGTCAAAAATGTTTTTTTTAATTATCATAAAGAGAAAAAGGCATAAAGATAAAGTTTAGTGCTTTAAAAGTCTGTTTTAAAAAGTAAAAATGTTAATGATTGCAACACTAGCACGATGTGAACAAGGCTTGTTAAACACGTGCGCTTCTAAAATTAACAACCTCCGTTTTTATTAAAGCTGACAATGAGAGAGAATTTTAGCTTTTTATTTGAATCTACAGGTTGTAGTGTCGGGACCGAAAAGTAAAGGTGATGCTTGAAATTTTTGTTTTTATGTATGGGTTGAGTCTTGATAAAACCGCATTATCTTGAAAACCATATAACTTAAAAATAAACTGTCTTTCATTTATGTAGCCAGTATGATTATCTAACGAATTAAATAAAAATAAACTGTTTAGCTATTCATAGTTTTAATTAAAAAAGAATCTAGTGTTTTTGAAGACTCAACTTTGGAAATAAAATCTATCGAGAAAAGTTTCACCAATCGTGTTTCTGTCTTTAATTTATCTAGATTAAATCCTTAAGTTATCTTTGTCATAAAAAACAAAACTGTACGTATCACTGAAAACTATTACTATATTTATCTACTATATATTATCACTAAGTATATATTATGATTTTTGCAATTATACTTTAGACACTGGATTCAACCCAGCGAGTCGAAAAAAATGCCATTTTAGTTTTAATTTTTTTGACAATAATCGATCAAGTTGGTCTTATAATTCAGTTTCAGTTTTCAGTAACCTAAACACAACCTGTATACCTATATTATTTCATCCACTAATTGAATCCTCTAGCTCGTTAAATTCTAGCAAGTGTATATATATTTGTCTATTTGAAGATTCTGTTTGATTGTCAGAATTGGATAGACAATTTATTTTGCAGAAACTAACTCGAAACTTGTATTACGTGTAATTGTTTCAATTTTCGTAAAAGCGAACTGGTGTGCCTAAAATTAATAAGTCACTTGATTAAATCTAGGACGAAAGTAGTAATTTTAGAGCTTGCTCTACAACTTATATTAGAAGTGTTTTGTTTCAAAATTAATTGTTGGAAAGCGTAAAATGTTGTTAGTAAATCTTACGCAACTGGAACTAGATTTGAAGTTAGATTGTGTTCATAGTTTTACTAATACGATAAATATTTATTAAAATAAATCCAAAGTTGGCGCTCCCACTCGACGATTGTTTTTGTTCGAAACGAAAAAATAAATACTTGTGAACAAGCCACATCTCCTATTTTATAATGTATAGTATATGTGAATAAAGATGTACCCATCTTTAATCACTTCGATAAATAATCCTACCGACCGCTGCAATGACGACAAACACACGTCGGCGCGTGGTCCGTCTTAGCTTTTCGAATAAATTATGTATAATTACTTATCAAAAATCTATTCTAATAGAAATCTAGATCTACATATTACCTATCTTTAATAATAAATCACAAGTTGATTTTAATAGTAGGTATATAAAATATTTCGATCATAAATTCTAAAACGTATCATTTTGAAATAATATCTTTATCGTGAAAAGTATCTGCTATTATGTTTTCAGCTTAATAGAAATCTAGGTAGGAACCTGAAGTAATATACATTATAAAATAGGAGATGTGGCTTGTTCAGAAGTATTTCTTTTTTCGTTTCGAAAAAGAGCAATCAGCGACTGGGAGCCTCTTAAAAGAAAATGTTGTTCCGCGAAGATATCAGATTTTTAGGCTATAATTAAAAACAAAATGTTTCGACCAATCAAAAGTCAAAAGACGATATTAGTATTTTTAAGTTTTATGAGGGAAATATTAGTCATACATTAATATAATTTAAATGGGATCAACTTGAGACTATTCTCTACACTACACAATAGAAAAAAATAATCGAAATCAGATCACTAGATAAAAAGATATGCTCCATCATACGAGTACATACTTATACTACACTAGCTGTCCCGACAGACGTTGTCCTGTCAAATGTCAATAATCCCACAGAAAAAACCACTTTCTGTTTTTCCCGATCTTTACGCCATCATTATCCTAAGTGATAGTGGGTTTGAAAAATAGATAGTAGCCGATTCTCAGACCTACTGAATATGCATATACAATTTGGTAAAAATCGGTAAAGCCGTTTCGGAGGAGTAAGGTAACTAACATTGTGACACGAAAATTTAATATATAAGATAATATATAAAAAAACTAGTAAAAAAATATACCCGTTGAATAGAGAACCTCCTCTTTTTTGTTGGTTAAAAAGTATTGAAAACACTTACCAACAAACCAAGGGTTCCTCTTATTATTCTTCACGTTCAACCCCAGAAAGTAGTCCTGGAAGCCTTCCACATCATTGGCCTGAGGTTGAACGCTGATGGTGCCTTCCACAGCGCGTTCGTTGCCCTCAGAGACTAAAGACCTGGCGCTCCATCCGTCGGAACCGACCCAGTTAAAGATGGAGGTGGCATTACCTCGTTCTACTGCTCGCATCACACCGGCCACTTCTTGGTCGGAGGCAAAGATGATTGCTCCTATAAATAAAAAAACAACATGAAACAGGATAACGACTGTAATCCCCAAGTTCGGTAAACGTGCTCAGATACTTGAAGTTGTCTGAAGGAGGTAGTCAGAGGTATGCCAAACACAACAAACACAACATAATTTACCTTTGTCATGTTAAAAAGGTTTTGTATATTTGCAAAATTCTTTTAAAAGTTTCAAACTAGATAATTAAGTAGTTACACAATATTTTTTTTATTTTCTCGCGACCTCATAGTGTGGGGTGTCATTGGATAGGTCTTTAAAAAATATTGTGGGTTTGTAAAAACAACTTTTTGATTAAGGGATCTGTTTGTGAAATATGAGTGCCTATAACGTGCCAAATTTTGTAAAGAGTCGAGTCTCGCCCTCCCTGAAAGCTAAACTATTGGGTTTGGAGGTGTGAAAAAAATCACTTTTTATCCTAATAATATTATAAATCCGAAAGTTTGTGATAAGGCTATGTTTGTTCCCTAATCAAAAATAAACGACAAAACGGATTAAGATGAAATTTGCTGTAGTATGTAGAAAAAATCAGAAGAAATAAAGGGGGAACTTATAATCCAAAAAACAACCCATAAATGATAAAAAAACGCAAAAAGGATGATTTTGGTATAGATGACGTTGGTATGCAACAAATATGACATCACAGACTAAAAACATTTAGTCGTCATAGCAATGCAGGTTTGACTAACGAATGATACGTATTCTACCAAAATTCGTAATTTATTTTATCAGTACAAGGTTTGCAGGGAAAAATTGGAAGCTGCCTGAAATAGCTTTTTCCTATGTGATTATTACAAAAAAAATTACAGAACAACGTTAGTCACGGGTCGGCTAGTATGCACATAAAATAATGAAGTTAAAAGCAAAACTATCACAGCTAAGAAGGCGTTACAAGTTTACGAGTAATATACGACATATAGTTGGTATATAGACGACCAACTCTTACATATGCTATTGAAGTAAAGAACGATTCAAAGAGTCACTGATACGACTGAACCGTAACAAACCCTCGTATTTAAGAACGACACTATGAGAACACGCACCAACAGTGGACGAAATCTTTTTTCATAAAAATCACTTTGTGTGTGATTGTGTGATGGGTGCGTGTTCTCACAGTGTCGTTCTTGAATACGAGGGTAAGTAGTACCTCCCAAAAATAAATCCAACAAATTCCAATGACTTACAAAAGCAGAGAAAAGGGAATCCATTGATGCTGTCACTTCCTTCAGATAAAGCTAAGCGGATTACAGCTGATAAGCCGTCCAATCTCCAAGATTACACGTAAATTAGAAATGTTTGTTTATTTTGCGCGCCATTTTTTTTCGCGTGCGTAATTGTGTATACAATTTTGACAAAAAAAATCTCACAAGATTACACGTACACGTGTTTTTGGTCTATACATACGCGAGTATGTAAAATCACCTGCCTTTATTTACTCATTATGAATTTATTGTCGGCGTTAAAGAGCATTCTGTGCGAGTTCTATTGGAAAAAATACAGAAAACATTTAGTAATATTATTTAAGTAAATAAAAAATAAATAGGATCACGACTGAAATCCCCAAGTACGGTAGACATCCTCTCAGATCTCCAGATGCTTAGATCCTTTGAAGATGTCTAGTGGGGGTAGTCAGAGACACGTCCAAACATTATATTTGGCACATGCCCACATTTTGCAGTAGTTAGCATTCCATACGTGACAGGTTGCAAGCCCACGCTATTTTTATAAGCGGCAATGGTGCCGCTTATAAAAATACTATCTGGTTTCCTCACGATGTTTTACTTCACCGTTTTGAGCACGTATTTTTGATGCGCATATAATTTTTTTGAACAGAAAAATACATTGATGCACGCTGAGATTCGAACCCACGACCTTCAGATTGACAATTGAGGTACCTCCCACTCGGTCAACTCGTCTTATTTAAGTAAAGTTAAGTAAATTAGTATTTAAGTAAGTTCTTTACTTAGATAAAGAGATTACAGGAAAACCTATAAGAAATTTATGGTAAGTATTAAAATAACATGGTAAATTGTACGCACATTGGATACTAACTTACATTTGCAGTTGGAATATATGGGAGAACATGTTTTTATTCTTTCATCGTACGAAACCCTTTCCACGCGAGTTCAACTCGCACCGGTTTTTTTAAAGCTAAACCCATCGCCCACATATCAACAACTTTACTACTAAAATATGTGACATATTTTATTTAAATTTGTATTTGATATTAATTTAAACTTGAAACCTCTACTCGTTTCTGAGTGGCACACGGACAGCAAAAATATTTTAAAAGGGTTCAGTTTTTGAATAAGACTAATAATAAAAAAAAATATGCAAATTAAAAATGTAAAAGCACCGTTTTATCTGAGAACCGAGAAGAGTCTTTACTTGCCAAGAACTCTCAAATTAAAAACCTTTCGAGTAGTGCGACAGGCAGCTAAACGAAGCACAACAATGGGCTATTTGACAAGATTTTAAAACCATTTTAGATTATTCTGTAGTGACTATGAAACCCATAAAACAATATTATATGAAATTCTGATAAGTATTGGCCCTATAAATTTAAATTAAATATCGTCAATTTATATAAACCGCAAAAACGCTTCTTTTTGCGGGTTTACGCGTCGAACTAGTTTCTGTGACGTCACATGTTTGTCAACTAGTAAATAAACGTCAAGTTTTTCAAGGCAGGCGAAGACATATTGACAAACATGTTACGTCATCTTCGATTAGACCGTTTTGTGTCACGTGACTGGCGGTTAAAAATAGATCATTATAATTATGGGTTTTTTAATAAATAATTGTTTATTTTCGAGTTATTTTACTCCATAACGCTATAAGGAGGCATAATTTACATAGATTACTATCAACAACACTTTATTTTTCATACTGTCAAATAGCCTATTATGTTTTTTTATCTCTATCTTATAACAATAGAGGCAAAGATAGTGCTCTCAAATTGAAATAAACCAGCATGTTAGAGAATAAAAATAAAACGCACGTGTCTTTTAGGCAATTACATTAATTCTTTCGCAACACAAATTCTTACTTCTTCTTTTAAAAAAATAAATAAATATATATTGGCGGACTTTACACACAACGCCATCTAGCCCCAAACTAAGCAAAGCTTGTAATATGGGAACCAGATAACTGATAGAATACATAGATACTTTTTTTTGTATATACATACTTATTATACATATTAACACCCAGACACAGAACAAACATCTATGTTCATCACACAAATATTTGCCCTGGGTGGGGATCGAACCCACAACCTACAGCGCAGAAGGCAGAGTTACTACCAACTGAGCTGTGAGGTGTTTTTGACGTTTGTGGCTAGTGTTGCTAAAATTTTACCAATCCTACTAATATGTGTGTGAGTGGGTGTGTGTGTGTGTGTGTGTGTGTGTGTGTGTGTGTGTTTGTTGTTATATATAAAGGTAATGACATAAATTTAGATTTTTGTAAAAAATATGCCATCAAAAACATAACTTGTATGTAAAAAAAGCCAAGTCTCGCAACGCAACTCAGTTCTTCTACCGTAAAAAGTTGTGAGATCCATGTAATACCAAGTCGGTTAATTTATTCAGTCCCTACTTTAAGGGTCTTTCTGTCTTAAGTTATTACGTAAAGGTTATGCCAATGTCGATAGGATTAAAAACGTATCATTTCCAAATGAACTTGAGATGAATTTTAATAAACTGCTTCGCTGTCTGTCGCGTTGCTCGGAACTCCGCCTTTATGCACAATATAGCCTTGAAGTATGGTCAGCAAAAAGCAATCTTACAAAGAGGCACCCGCGGACATGCTGACGTAAGGCTTGATTGGTTGTGCCAATGTCAATATCATTCTAGGGCTGATGCATTTTATATGAATACTAGCCGACCCGTGTTAAACGTTGTACGTGTTTTTTGTAATAATCACATAGGAAAAAGTTATTTCAGGCAATTCCAATTTTTCCCTACAAACCTTGTACTGATAAAATAAATAACGAATTTTGGTGGAATGCGTATCATTAATTAGTCAAAACTGCGTTGCTATGACGACTACAGCAAATTTCATTTTAATCCGTTTTGTCGTTTATTTTTGATTAGGGAACAAACATAGCAGCCTTATCACAAACTTTCGCATTTATAACATTGCTAGCGACCCGCCCCGGCTTCGCACGGTTTTATTACATATAAACCTTCCTCCTGAATCACTCTATCTATTAAAAAAAACCGCATCAAAATCCGTTTTGTAGTTTTAAAGATATAAGCATACATACAGACGCGGGAAGCGGAAAGCGACTTTGCTTTATACTATGTAGTGATTAGGATTAGGATTTCAATAGATTTATCTGCGTTTTAAAAAATCATAATTGTTTTTTTTTTAGTAGGTCTAGGGTATTTAATTGCTTTTATTGAGTAGCATAAAAAGGATGACTCCGACGTAGTCCTTCATAAAAATAATTATAAGATATTTTTTCATGAAACCCGTGGTTTTTGTTCAATAACGCCATAAGGCATTGACCTAGATGGTGGTACTAGATGATCAGGGGCCGTATCATAAGTTCTTAAGAGCTTGTGGTATGGAGGCTGGACCGATGTAGACATAGTTCGTGACCTGGATTAACATGGGTTATAGGCTATTATCTGGGTACGTCGTGGGGGAAGCTGTTGGCAAAAACTAGCTAAAGTAATTTTTAGGTTTGTTTAGGATTTCTTCGCCAATTGTTAACTGTTTTATGTATATTTTCAATATGGTTTACATTAAGTTTGATCCATTTAATCTCTATTTGATTATATGAGGTATTTGGTATTTGGTTATAGCAGGTAGTTTTTTAATAAACCTTAAAAACTACGCGTCAATTTTACAATTATGTCGAAACGTTTCTCGGATAATATTTGTTGTTTATTTTATATATTTGTAAAGTTGTGTATTAGAATGAATATATTTTCAGGGTAGTTTCAATTAATTTTGGTATAGTTCCGATTAGGAATTTCGGAGATGTTAATAACTAAATTCCTCCCAGAAGTAGTTTTTTATTCGTTTTAAAAGTAATTATTATTTGGCTGTATAACAATAAAGATCCCTGTCTATATTAAGCACACTTTTCCCCTACTACAATAAAACTCCAACAGGCAAAAATACCCAATTTCGGCAACCCTGAATGGTAGAGTGGCCACTATCTGCCAACTTGCTCATCGAAAGCCTTGACTTTTTCGTTATGGAAAATAAATCGGTCAAGTGCCAGTCGGACTCAGTTTTCCGTGCCACTCACTAAGAAAATTGTTGTTTTATCACATTAAAAAAAAACTTAAAAGGGGATTTGTTTTTCGGTGTTGGACGTACCATTAACATTAAAGTTTGTACGGATCGCTTGTTGCGCGAATCAGACTCGCACTTGTCCTGTTTTTTTACGTAACTTTTATGTCACAGGACCCATAACCACCGCCAGCTGACCCGTGGCCGTGTTCCATTTAGGGTAGAACGACGTAAAACGACGGGCCGCGCCGGATGACGCTCCGCCTGTGTGCGCGTCCGGCGCGTAGCGTACAAAGCGTTCCGAGCACGGGCCACCACGGATGCATCGTTCCCACGGCGCGTCCGTCCGCCTTGGCGCGGTCTGGCGCGTGAAAACGCGGGCCGTGGGACCCCGGCATAACGTTTCAAATCTGTGCCTCGTCCGGGCCACGTACACGGCCCGGTCTAATAAAAATCTATCCTTAGTGGCGCAGAGATGAAAACAAAAGTGTATCCAATCCCACTAATCAAATATCCGAAACTCCAATCTGGCCGCAGCAGGGCGGGTGTGGAGTGTGGACGCGCATTGGCGAGCTAAAGGGCAATCACCGCTACCCCGACGGATCCAATTTCTGTAACCACTTCAGCGAAAAATTGTCTTTCTCAAAGCAGCTGCGTATCGGCCGAGCCAGCCTCAATTTGTCACTGTGTCGCGAACTGATAAATAATAACCGAATTTTCCTTCCCAAAGCGCCTTGATAATGATTTTGTTGGGTTGCCTTGTCTCAGATTGTGAACATGCTATTCGGGAAGAAGGATTGGGGACTGCGAGCCCAACGACCCTCTTTAGAGAGGGATTGATATGGACCATAGATATGCATGGTTTGAACCGTATTAACATGCAATCTGTCAAGTTGTTAACAATCATAATTTAAGTTATTGTTCCTTCTCTTTTTCTTTACTGTGTTTATTTTATTTTGTTCTTTTTTATAAATACAATGTTTGGACGTGCATCTGACTACTCTTTTTAAACATCTTCAATAATCTGAACGCCTGAGATCTGAGATGTCTACCGTACTTGGGGATTACAGTCGTGATCCATTAATTTAATTTTTGTTTTTATTTTAGAGAAGTTTTATTTATCTTATTGTCGATCATAAATAACGAATCGTACACAGACAAAATATTCAAGTGGGTATTTTTAGGGTTCCGTACCCAAAGGGTAAAAACGGGACCCTATTACTAAGACTTCGCTGTCCGTCTGTCCGTCTGTCTGTCATAGGGCTGTATCTCATGAACTGTAATAGCAAGACAGTTGAAATTTTCACAGATGATGTATTGTTGTTGTAGCTATAACAAAAAATACTAAAAACAGAATAAAATAAATATTTAAGGGGGGCTCCCATACAACAAACGTGTTTTGTTGCCGTTTTTTATAGATAATGGTACGGAAACCTTCGTGCGCGAGTGAAACTCGCAGTTGGCAGGTTTTTTGAGACAGGTTTGTTGTGAATTTGTTGAGGCCGGCTGTCTCCCTCACGTGCCATTATGTAGAGCGATTGAATGACGACGATCGCTTAAATCTCTTTTACGAGGCCCTTAACTGCTATCAAGACAATAAACCCGAGCGAGTCCTATTAAAATTGATGGACGAGGTTACAGCGAGGAGGCATTTTTAAAGCTAAGAAATTGAAAGGTGGATGATTTAGCTGAACTGAATTTTCCAGTCGTTAATCAGGTTATTCTATTAGTTTATATTGATGGAAGCTGTTATGCTTTGACAACACTTGAACCACGTTGAATTTTAAGTAACAGCATATAAGTAATTCTATGAGATATTTACTTATTTGTTTACCTAAACCATGTTGGCCGAGTGTACCTTGACTTTCAATCCGAAGGTTGAGGGTTCGAAAACCAGCATCAATGGATTTTTATATTCGAGAAAAATATGGTCGTTTTAACATGCTAATTCGTGATAGATTAAATACCCTATATATACGGAACTATTGTATAAATAGGATATGTGAATTGTGAGTGTAGGTAGTGGTAGGTACATCAATGTATATGTCGTAGCCGAAACTGGCCAGAAATACCTAATTATTATCATATTAGGATCATCACATCATCATAGCATCATACGGTGTTATTGAAAATCAGCGCTGCATAAACACACGTTGCAGCATATAGCTGAGGTAACCAATTTTGCTGACAATATTATTAGCTTTAAGTGAAGGGATATGTTGACACAAAATAAATGTATTTTTTTCTTGCTTTATTTATCAGTAAATATTCTCACCTCTGGCCCTTGGCTTCGTCAGTAACTTCTGAACAATGTCATCGTATGCCCTCGCGTCTGCGACACCTGAATCTTTCACCAGCTTTTCCTTCACGGCAATGCAGATGCCATTCTTCGCCAAGAGTGCTTCCAGTTCTTCAAAAGCCTGCGAATACAAAAGCTTATTCAAATTCAAAATGTATCAAATCCCCAAGTAGGTACCAACGGTAGATTTATTCTCAAATCTCCAGACGCTCAGATTTTTAAAGATAGTCAAATATCGATCACAGTTAGATGTAGTCAAAGAATGTCAGAGGCCCGTCCAAACATTACATTTGGCACATGCCTACATTTTGCAGTCTATACATGACAAGTTCAAAGCCCGTCATCGCGGCGTTTGTTATGCTAGATTTACACTCTCGCCTCGTACCTCACCTCGTGCTTCGTCTCGTGTCTCGGCCCGCACCTTACGTGATCGATAGTAAAGGAGAGAGGTGCGAGGCGAGCCTCATCTTGTGGCGAGTGTAAATCTAGTATAAGAATACTAACTGGTTTTCCTTCACCATTGTAAGTACGTGTTAATGCGCATATACCTACATAGAAATTATTATTCCAAAATATATTTTAGTTGCTTGTGCACATCTTACAATAGACCAGGGCCCGTACTACAATCTCTAAAGTAAGACTAAAGCGGTATAACTCGCGGTGCGAAAGTGACAACGCCATCTGTGTTCGTATAGCGTAGTCACTATCGCTCTTGAAGTAATACTGATTTAGTTTTATTTTAGGGATTGTAGTACGGCTCCTGTGTCTATAAGGGATCAGTTTTTTTTTCTTTTGGCATACGATACTATAATAACTTTGTCCTAAACAAGAATAAAGTTTACTTTATGTGTTTGAGCAATTAATGTAAAGAAGAAACTCCCCTTTACAAAACTGTTCCTAAATTATAACAGCTTCGTAAATAACTTAAGTAAAATTAAATTTAGTCCTGATCTTGAAGGGTCTTCTAAGAAATTAGAGTGCTCAATGAGTTAGCGGAAAGTTTAAGTAAAAAATTGCAAGTTTTTTATGAATACATAGGTAGTAAGTGTTATTGGCTAAAATGCTTTACAATCAAGAGTCGTTTTAATAAAGTTATTGTTTGATGATCGTCATAATCAATACCCTCATCTAGCCTTAAACTAAGCAAAAGAACTATGGGAACCTATAACTATAACTGATATAATACTTACGTTTACTTTGTTTTTGGAAATACCATATTTATTTAATGATCATAGACAGGTTGCAAGCCCATTACCACTTATCAGAATACTTACTTTTCTCACGATGTTTTCCAATTTTTTAGGATTCCGTACCCAAAGGGTAAAAACTGGACCCTATTACTAAGACTTCGCTGTCCGTCTGTCCGTCTGTCTGTCACAGGGCTGTCGTCATCTCAGGAACCGTGATAGCTAGACAGTTAAAATTTTCACAGATGATGTATAACTGTTGTCGCTATAATAACAACAAATAATTACTAAAAACAGAATAGAATAAATATTTAAGTGAGGCATACAAAAAATGTATTTTTTGGCCGTTTTTATAGATAATGGTACGGAACCTTTCGTGCGCGAGTCCGACTCGCACTCGCTACATAAACATGATCAACATTTTAATCAACTTTTAATTACTTACCTACTTTGCCATGATTATATGTATTACAATGAATACACAATAGAAACGTTCATATCACTGTAATTAAAATGAAACATTGCAAATGAGGAATCAACGGTAATATTATTGGCCTATTATTTGACCACAATGACTCTATAGTCATTGTGGTCAAATAATAGTAGATGCAGAGCTATCTCTGCATCTACTTTATGTTTACCTACCAAAACACACACAAAAAAATGTAGTGTGAAATAAGCAAGGCAAGCTTACAAAAAGAGTAACAAATAAGTTTTCTGTTATAAATATTTTTCAATGCTCTTATAAAATCATTGAACCAATCATTAAACCACCGAGTAACAGCGCGCTATCACCCGTCACAAAATATAACATTGTCATCGGAACTTGACAAGAATGCAAAGTTTTTACTCAATCGAAGTATTTACTAAGGAATTCCGTTGTGAATGACTGTTGAGCTCCTGACTTAATAAACAGATCAGCTCGCTGTCACCATATTATTGTATTTTCACTGAACTTCAAAATTGAGTTGCAAGATTCCACCTTAACAAACATAGTTACATACATACATTGCAAGTTAAATTAAAGCTTGTAAAAAACTGATGATATGACAGGGTATGACAGCTCCCCACAAAAACTGGATGCTCGTCATGATCATGCATCTTGATCGATTATCACCGAAACACACAAAAACAAAAGTAGTTGTGTAAAATTTCAACTTCAGAATTTGGCTCTTTTCCATTAACCAAATTGAAGATAATAAGTTTTCACTTTGGATTTAGTTCATTAACGGCCATTATACCTCCCCCACTGCCTTTATTATACTCGTAGCTATTATGATAGGATTTATTAATAACGATTTTCGTCTTATCACATCAGTTGCATTCAGCTTTCGGGTCTCGTCTTAAATACAACCCGATAATTATTATTGGCTATTAGCCATGTTGGCAGTGTACAGATAACTCGCGTTTCACTTCATAGATTGTGAGTTTGAATCACGCAAAATCCATTGGTGCATTCAGTGATTTTTTCTATTAAAAAATATCGGCGCAATCAGGATCTGAGAGATAAGATCTGAGTAAACTTAGAAATTAGAGTCATAAGCTTATTATTTTTACATGTATATATATATGTATTTATGTATATATGTAACTATATTTGTTCGGGTATAATCTTGCAACTCAATTTTAAAGCAGTTATCCCCAACTGATTAAGCTGAAATTTTGCATACACCTTAAGTTCAGGTGGCAATACAGTAACATGGTAATAGCGAGCTGATCTGATGATGGAGTCAGGAGCTGTTCAACAGACACTAACAATGGAACTCCTTAGTAAATACTTTGATTGAGTAACAACTTTGCATTCTTGTCAAGTTCCGATGACAAATTAATATGATGTGACAGGTGAGCGCGCTGGTGCTCAATGGTTTATATGATTTTACAAAAGCTTGTAATTGAAAAATATTTTTCAATAGAAAACGTATTCCTATTTAATTCTTGCATCGGTTGAATAGGTTCGGACAGCTGCTCTGTGGAAATTGTGCATTTATTTATTTTCGAATTGGATTTGACAACTGCGTATTGTTTGATCGGCCCATGCGGTCGGATTAGAGGCTTAGCACACCAGTGATTTGCGAATCTGGTTCAGCTAGGCAATTTGTAAGCGTGCCAGCTATGAGAGATGTCACCTCAATATTGCGGAGTCCATGAAACAAAACGATCTATGGCGATTCTCGGAACAAAATATGATTCACGATGACAGCACTGCGTCCGGAAAGTTTAAGTTCTACTTATAATTCCAGTGGTCGACTTCCCATCGATTCAACTCTAGCATGCACATGTTTTCTATTTGCAGAGAAGCATAATTTTCAGTGTTCCGTACCCAAAGGGTAAAAACAGGACCCTATTACTAAGACTTCGCTGCCCGTCTGTCTGTCCGTCTGTCTGTCACAAGGCTGTATCTCATGAACCGTGATAGCTAGACAGTTGAAATTTTCACAGATGATGTATTTTTGTTGCCACTATAACAACAAATACTACAGAATAAAATAAATGTTAAGTAGGGCTCCCATACAACAAACGTGATTTTTGTGCCGTTTTTTATAAATAACTAGCGACCCGCCCCGGCTTCGCACGGGTAGCATGTTATTATACGTATAAACCTTCCTCCTGAATCACTCTATCTTTTAAAAAAACCGCATCAAAATCCGTTGCGTAGTTTTAAAGATATAAGCAAACATACATACAGACATACAGACGCGGGAAGCGGAAAGCGACTTTGCTTTATACTATGTAGTGATGGTACGGAACAATTGGTGTGCGAGTCCGACTCGCACTTAGTCGATTTTTTATTTAATTCAGTCCACAAACTTTTGCATTAATAATCTTATTAGGATTTTCATAAATATTGTTCAACTAATCAGCGATGGGCTTGCAACTTGTCACATGGAATGCTAACTACTGTAAAATGTGGGCATGTGCTAAATGGAATTTTTGAATATGCCTCTTACTGCTTCCATTACTTTAGGAAGCTGAATGTCTAGAGTTCTGAAAATATGAGTCAAGAATAGATCTCTCGTAAACCAGTGTTGCAGCTTTCTTTTACGTGAGGCCAACTCAACATGTTTCCTTTTCCCACTCAATAATACATCTCCTACCTACATCTCTTCTTTCATATATGTCTCTTTTCTTGTCCAACACTTGGACCCACACAGACGACCGCGCATTTTTACAATTTTTGAACATTTTTATCTAGTAATAAAACCAAAAAACTGTATCCACAACAAAATACATTTTAACCACTCCAAACCGATCACCATAAGTTACGCTCGTCACACACATCAAGCACGTTCACAAATCAACTAGCCAGAATCGCGTTTGCAATCCCTAGTGTGTGATAAATCTGTAGAGCTGTAACGGAAATTTTTGTTTAAATGTTTCTAGCTAAATCCGTATAGTTTTGAAACGTTGTGTTCAGTGGACACGTACGTACATTTGGTTCCGATAAATAGTGCCAAAGTGATCTTCCTTATATTAGTTGACTAGCTGACCGACTTGGCTTCGCACGGGTGTACGAAGATTAAACGCAAACGTTTAATACCTTAAATTACAGAATCAAATCTATCGTGGTGGTAAATCATTTTAAATAGACGGCTAAGTACCACGTAACTAATAGTAATGTAAAAATACTAGTATTGGGGTGATTAAAGACAAATTCTGCTGGTTTTTTCAAGCAAACGTTGCAGTCTATAGCCCTCTATAGCCCCAAGCCGTGCTTGTTGCCTGATTCTTCTAGGCTTAGTCGCGAGAAACGGACGTAGCTTCACCTTGATTTCATTGAAATTAATACCTTTGACTTTATCTCTCACCAGCACCCACCTTGATCCCATAACTGGACTCCTCGTAGATAATGGAAACATATCGCCAGCCGAGCTGCTTGACGATCTCGACCATAGCTCGCACCTGATGCAGGTCAGAGGGGATAGTGCGCGTGAAATACTCAAAGCGTGCTTTGTTTGACAGCTCCGGGGAGGTTGAGAAGAATGACACCTGGGGATTAAAAAAACAGGGCATATAACAAAATAAATAAAATATTGGTGGGCATTTCACGAGCGTCATCTAGCCTCGAAACTAAACAGAGCTTGTACTAAGGAAACCAGATTACTGATAGATGCATTTTTTTGTAAATGCATACATTACATATAATACATTTTAATACCCAGACACAGAACAAATATCTATGTTCATCACAGAAATGTTTGAACTAGGTAGGGATCGAACCCACAAACTACAGCGCAGAAGGCAGAGTTACTACCAACTAAGCTGTGCGGCCAGTAAACTTGGTGACTATAATGTCTGATGACGTGGTGGTATACATAACAATGACTAGCAAGTATCTATTGAGTAATGATGAGGGAATTTGAGTGCAACTCACCTGTGGTATCCTAAAAAGTCTGAGCAGATTGGCGACCTGCACAGAAGTGACAGAGGAGGCAGCTCCGACCACACCAGATATGACCTTGCGCAGCGCGCGTGCTGATGCGTTGCACAGGTACTCTGCGTCGTCGATGTTACTGATAGAACCTGCGCAGAGAAACCTGATTAGGGCAGATCCGACATTCACTGAAGTAGTTATATCCTCATTTGTCCGAGTCCTACATTCAAAAGTGTAGACTAAAAGCACCAACTTCATCACCATACTTCGAAATCATCGACCACAAGCCTACAGACTCCTCATGCAATGTGAACAATTTGAAACAACACTGGCTTATACTGCTGATATAAGACACCGAGCGCCATAAGGCGTCTATTGGGCTATGTGGTCGATGTTTAAAATTTACTAAGTTCATTTGTTGCCAGTATTGCTTTCTAAATTTGAATTTCTGATAAAAACTATTTTTCATAACATGTCGTAAGGAGGTTCTCCTTTAGGGTGAAGTAACAATAGGTAGAGGTAAAGTTGTATTTAATACACCCTTTTGAAAGCTATTTAGGTAGGGACCATGCAAGCCAAGTCACGGGTCTAAGGTAATGTCAAATAAAAAGCGGCCAAAATAATTTTAAGCTAATAACTGTCGCTACTACAAAAGTTATTGTTCCATAAAATGTCGAAATAGAAAATATCTCATTTTCCAACACAAGAGATAATTTTATAAAAACGCTTAAATCTCGATTCAGTTTAGAAAGTTGCTAGGCTTGCTACTTATTTTAGTTTGAAACGATTTTAATCTAAACTTTTTCCATCACATTGCAACTTATTTTTAATGTTATTACTACACGCTATTCGCTTTTATTTAAATAATTAACTGTGTCTCGCAGTTTCGCACGCGAAAAATACTTTTTATCAGAATCCAATATACAGCACTTAAACATAATTTATATATCCATAAAAAAAACAATTTTCTGGATCGGACCAGTTTTGAGGATTACATTCTACATCCAAACTCACAATATACAAAAACTAAATTAAACTTTTTTAAATAAAAATGTTAATTAAAGCCTAATTCAATTTTAAGAATATAAAATTATTGTCGACTTCCCCAACAAAAAAATTGAGATCTATAATATGGGTGCCAAGTTCTATTTAGAAAATTCATGAACGATGACGAAAACATGTCATGTAATTTAAGCTGTCATTTGGGGGCACGGCAGTGCCCCCGCCAAGTCGAGCGCGAAGCAAACAAACACTGCCGTACCATCCTTTACAGGAACCATTTCGCCGCATTTTCAGGTCCCTATTTGAGAACCTCTGGATAATACCAGAACGCAGAAATTTTCGTCATCCAGTAAGCTATAATCACATACTAAAAATCCAAAATTTCAAGTCTGTAGGTCATTTAGTTCCGAAGTTGAGCGAAGGCAAAGTTTCGCATTTTAGACACTCACTCACTCATGATCATCAGAATACAACTAGTACTTCCCATAAACTCAGAGAGCTGAAATTTGGTACAGAGTTAGGGTTTAATTGCCACATTATGGGAAAACCATAAAAACCGGCCAAGTGCGAGTCGGACCATTATCTATAAAAACGGCAAATAAATCACGTTTGTTGTATGGGAGCCCCCCTTAAATATTTATTTTATTCTGTTTTTAGTATTTGTTGTTATAGCAGCAACCGAAATACATAATCTGTGAAAATTTCAACTGTCTAGCTATCACGGTTCATGAGATACAGCCCTGTGACAGACAGACTGACGGACGGACGGACGGACAGACATACAAACAGACGGACAGCGAAGTCTTAGTAATAGGGTTCCGATTTTACCCCTTGGGTACGGAACCCTAAAAACTAGGATAATCGAAGATCTGGAGTACCTGGTGACCCTGATTAGAAAACACAAGAGCTTAACCAAACTATTAGAGATCGACATACCGCCTTTACAAAAAAATATTCACAAAAAATATTATGGGCCGCTTCATTTGATGTCAAAAGTCGAAGGTCTGAAGTATCTGATGAAGAACCCTCAGCTGGTCTCAGCTGTATTAGAGATATTGTAATGCCCCCTTCTACTATTGGTACATAAAAATATCGACTGTCATTGCAAAAAACTATGTCAAAAAACTGTGTCAAATAAGAAATCTATTAAAATAATAAACCCACGTTTCTACAAAAAGAAGTGAAATCCCACCAAAAACATTTTGTAAAAAACTAGCCAAGTCTCGATGGAGGTGCTTGTTTATCTCTAAAAAGTAATGAAATCTAGACAAAGTTGTACCAAGTCTGAGGTTCCTTACTACGATTTCTTTATTATTATAGTCACACATTAACTAAAATCTAATTAATGTGTGACTATAATAATAAAGAAATCGTAGTAAGGAACCTCAGACTTGGTACAACTTTGTCTAGATTTCATTACTTTTTAGAGATAAACAAGCACCTCCATCGAGACTTGGCTAGTTTTTTACAAAATGTTTTTGGTGGGATTTAAGTTTTCCCGTACAGGCTTGAACGGAAACTTGTCAACAGAATACAAAGTAGAACATACCTTTGATAAAATCGACTGCCATTTCCAATCCATACGTATCCTTATCACAGTCGTCTAATATATGAGCTCCTATAATAACCCCTGGTATCAGGTTTTGTCTATTTATGTAATCTAGCGTGTAAAGCATGGTCTCCAAAGCCTGGACTCCACCCTGCGGCATCACCGGCCCACACGTCATATTATCCGATCTTTCATGAACCATCATAAGGCCGCCCAACACTAGATCACCTTCAATAACTGCTTCTCGTTTGATCGGCCAATGTGTAAGCTTCTTATCTTTAAGCTCCCCCACTTGGTCGTTCGCCATCCAGTCGTCTTTCGTATGCTTGACTGGTGGAAGGTCAAAGCTGTCAATGAAATGTTGAGGTAACAGTTCAGGTGGTCTATCAGCAAAAAGTTCGTAAGACGCATCTATATCGAGGTCTTTGTGTTTGTGCCGGTGGTGGTGTCTGGGTCTTCTGACGTCGGGGAAGTTGGAGAAGTAGAAGTCTCCAGGGTGTCTCATCTCGGTCTGCTGGGCGATGATGATGAGCACGAAGGCGGACCACCAGCACTCCGCACGCATGGTAGAGGAGGGTTCATGCCATCGCCTGATGCTTCCATGGCAACTTCACGGACATTTTAATCTGGAACAAGAAGGCATCATTAAAAACATTTTAAAAAATATTTCTGCATTTATTAGATTTTTTGATTTTTGCAATTATTTGCGATGTAATGTGGACATGTCTTAAATGTAATATTTAGAAGTGCATGTGACTAACCACATGGGGATTAACGTCAAATACTATTTCATTTATTTTCTGTAGTTACCTTTTTATTTTATAAAATATTTTAAATGTACTAACACAGATAAATCCAGGACACACAACGCATAAATCAATGCTTCTAGCGTTGCAGATCAATAGTCGATAATCCCTCACAATCAGACGGGCCGTATGTACTTATGCCTACAAATGGGATTAAAAACGGCACAGTGCGAGTTGGAATCGCGCACGAAGGGTTCCGTACCATGATCCATATAAAAACCTTTATTTGTTGTTATAACGGCAGCAGACATACATAATCTGTGAGTATTTCACGGTTCAGAATCACGGTTCATGAGATACAGAGCCTTGTGACAGACAGAAAGACAGATGGACAGCGAAGTCTTAGTAATAGGGTCCAGTTTTTACCCTTTGGGTACGGAACCCTAAAAACAGTCCAAACTACAATTTTATCGTCTCAACCGTAGTACGTACTAAAAAAGTTCTATAAATGAATTAAACCGAATATTTTTCCCAATAAGATACAACTCTAGTGAGTAAATAACAATTTCCACATTTATAGCTTGTCATCTTGTGACAGTTTCTCATTACCCGCACCTTCGGCCAACTAGTAGGTTTAATAACCACTAACTCGATATGACAGTGTCTTATAGAATCGACCTTATCACCTTTTACCAGGGTTCGAGCTAACAAGCACCTATCAAGTTAGATTAGGGTTGCTCAGATAACCCGAATAATAGGTCATCTGATAGCCAACCTTTATTATTTGTATTAAGCTAAACTGGCTATATTTTTGTCCTACTAATATTATACTGACCTCACAGCTCAGTTGGTAGTAAGTCTGCCTTCTGCGCTGTAGGTTGTAGGTTTGATCCCCACCCAGGGAAAATATTTGTGTGATAAATATAGAATATGAATATGTTTGTGTTGTGTCTGGGTGTTAATATGTAAAATAAGTATGTATTTACAAAAAAAAGGTATTTAAGTATTCTATCAGTTATCTGGATCCCATAGTATAATCTTTGCTTAGTTTGGGGCTAGATGGCACTGTGTGTAAAGTCCGCCAATATTTGTCAATGTTTTTTAATATTTTAAGTGATTTTTATGACTTTATTGAACTTTTCACAAATATCCTAACTTAAGTTAATTTAAATTATATTTTAAACGCCTGATCTATAACATAATATAATCTCGATATGGAAGAGCGAGGTCTTCTTACACAAGTATTTATTACTTAAAAAAAGGCTCCAATCTAGTGTTAGATTTAAGTAATTATGGATACAGAAATAAATTGAATTAAATTTGAATTAAAAATGCAAATTTTTGATGATTGAGCTGCTGAAAGTAAAATTAAAAAGGTCTTTTAAGGCGAGTAATTAATGTGTTTGATGAATGCAGAATCGTTTTTTCTAAATAACCGTAAAACATAGAGTTTTATTTTTTATGACAAAGATAACTTAAGGATATAATCTAGATAAATTACAGACAGAATCACGATTGGTAAAACTTATCTCGGTAGATTTTGTTTCCAAAGTTGGCTCTTCAAAAACACTAGTTTCGTTTTTAATCAAAACAATGAATAGCTAAACAGTAAATTTTTATATAATTCGTTAGATAATCATACTAGCTAAATAAATTACAGACAGTTTCTTTTTAAATTTGATGGTTTTCGAGATAATGCAGTTTTATCACTTTTTCCGTCTTATCCGAGTAGACTCAGCCCATACAAAATGTCAAAAATTTCACTTATCACCTTAATCAGTTACCATTGACACTGGTGATTAGTTGTTTAAATTATTATTTGCTTAAATAAATACGTTTATTTATTTCTGTATTTGCTTGAATTTGAAGCCAATTAGGGACAACCCGATCAACGTTTTGTTTACGCTTCGTTTTGATCGCTTTAATACGATAATTGAAAATAAAATGTACAAATTTTTCATAGAAACTGTAATTAAGCTCCGGTTACTCTAGTGAAGGTGACTTGAGGCATCACTATGGTATCGTCAAAACGTCAAAACTGACACTTATTGTATTGTAAGTGTCGGTTTTGACGTTTTGTCGATGTTCGAGTTTTTCGGGAAGATAAATGTGTCGACGTACAATGAAAATGGTTCAATGTTGTGGCTACGTTATCACACACACTATTGTGCTTTGTAACAAGTTCCAAAAAAAAGCGATTGATAATATAATTTACTTAAAATCTTATTCTTATGCTGTATTAGTGGTGCCAACAACTGATAAAAGGCATTTTTAAATAAAAAAATACTTGCAATCCGCCTTGACTAGGCAAATGTTTGATACTTTAGGGGGTCATTGCAATTATTATTAGTTTTTTTTAAATAAAATATGACCTATTTTTCTCGCTGATAGGATTTTTTTTATTAATTGGTCCAATAGTTTAAAAAAAAAATAAAAAAAAAAATAGAATCACGACTGTAATCCCCAAGTACGGTAGACATCCTCTCAGATCTCCAGACGCGTAGATCCTTTGAAGGTGTCTAGAGGGGGTAGTCAGAGGCACGTCTAAACTTTATATTTGGCACATACCCACATTTTGCAGTAGTTAGCATTCCATACGTGACGGGTTGCAAGCCCATCGCCGCTTATAAAAACATATTTTAAATATATAATCATAAATTTTAACTTAATAGTAGTGTAGATTTATTATACAAAATTTGTAATTGCTAATAGTAGCTAGAATGTCATAGTATTGTAATATAATAATGGTAGTCCATACCTACACGACGCAAGCAATCATAAACGCGTTAGTAACTAATCAGGCGCCCAACGAGCTTGTTTCAAAAAATGAATTAGCAAAAAACGAGGCTGTTTTTCAGCAAATTACGTATATGACTCAGCAATACCAATATATATGTAGGGTCATAGACCCGGTTGTGGTGCCTACCCCGGTTTTGGTTATATTCAATTTTGGCAGTCAATAACTAAACATAGCTAACAAACTTGTTTAAAATCTATTGTTAATATTTTTTTTTGTCAATGGTCCGTTTTGATTAGTGACAATTGTGATGCGTTATACCTCTAGACTTTATTGAACATTGTCTATTTAAATATTAATATTTATTAAATAAATATCGCCTGTTACAAAACCTTTACATATCCTAAGAGACAGATAAATACTATAATAATAATAATAATAATAATTTATTTATTTGAGCACAAATAATTAAAAACACTGAATTGATACATTATTAAAACTAATAATCATGCACTGATTTTAAAATGTAAAATAATTATTACAATTAATGTATTACAGCCTCAGGTGCCTAAACTAGACTGAGATAGCCTGTACGATAGGCACCTGCGCTCCCCCTATTTGAATTCACAAGAAAATTACATTTATTTTAATTCATGATTATTGAATATTAATTGGATATAATATTAGTATAAAAGACATTGAAAAATAATAATAATAGTAGTAATACGGAGTGACATAAATTAGGAGGACATTAGGGTATATGAATTAATTTTCTGACGTTTAATTTCCCTGTATGTATGAGTATATGCAAGCAAGGGTAATTATATATACATATGTGTGTGTGTGTATGTGTATAAATGCTAAAATTGTAATAAGTTAATAATAGGTACTACGTTACTTATATAATTTACGTTATTATAAATACTCTATTCTATGTTGTTTAAAAATCGTCGTTTTAATCATTGTTTCAATATAAACCGTTTATTTGAAAATTAAAATGTTGATAATACCCACAACCAGCGCTCTCACTTTTTAAATGTAAATATTGGCGGACCTTACACACAACGCCATCTAGCCCCAAACTAAGCAAAGCTTGTACTATGGGAACCAGATAACTGATAGAATGCTTATATACTTTTTTTTTAAATACATACGTATTATACATAGTAACACCCAGACACAGAACAAACATCTATGTTCATCACACAAATGTTTGCCCTGGGTGGGGATCGAACCCACAACCTACAGCGTAAAAGGCAGAGTTACTGTCAACTAAGCTGTGAGGTCAGTCTACTCTAACTCTAGTTACCACTTGTCCGCTGTGTTGCGCCGTAGACGACGAAGGTAATCCGACGTAGAACATTGGGAAGCACTAGAGATGGGTAGTACCAAGTCTCACAAATACCACCTTCACCTTTTCAAGTATACTTTAAAGTATTAACGCCTAACCTGGTTTTGAAACCTGGTCGAGCAAGCACAATGCTACCAGCACGTGTGGGCTTATCTCTTCGTTCTCACTTGTTACTTGAAAACAATAGCAGTATATTAATTTTATATGAACAATGACATGACTTTATCAATGGGAGAACAAAGGCATTAAAAACAGTGATTTATTAATGCACGAGTATGTTTCAATCTATACAATTCAGATATACGAAATTGTTTTTATTATAGGTATCAACATCTACACTATTTTTATAATGAGAAAAATATTTATGTTTGTAATGGGTAAACTAAAAACTATGTCATCAATTTAAAAAAATGTTTTACCTATCAAAAGCTATACTGTCACAGAGTAAAATGGTGATTATTTTAATTTCAAAAAATATAGAGATACCCACGGATACTGCAATAATGAACCTAAGGTATCAAAAACTTGCCTACAATCTTCATTAGTATACTCATGCGATACAGTAGTTGACAGCTAGTACCTACTATGACTATAGATTTTGAGAAGGGTATGTAATTGTATCACGTAATTACCTTTATTTTATTTTCCCGATGTTTTGACTATCTTACAATAGCCATGGTCGCGGGTAGACTAGAGTACTCGGAGCTACCCAGTGACGAAGACCCGTGTCAAAATCTATTAGTTATGTCTACTAATCTCGATAGTTGAAAAAGTACCTACTATTTTTATTTGTTAATATGGAATGAATTATTATGTAAGTAAGGCACTCTATTTATGATAGTTTATTATATGAAATACTAGCGACCCGCCCCGGCTTCGCACGGGTAGCATGTTATTATACATATAAACCTTCCTCCTGAATCACTCTATCTATAAAAAAAAACCGCATCAAAATCCGTTGTGTAGTTTTAAAGATATAAGCAAACATACATACATACATACAGACGCGGGAAGCGGAAAGCGACTTTGCTTTATACTATGTAGTGATTATATTACTCAATTTGGTAACGAGCGTGTTTTATATCTCGTTTTTCGTCCTCTAATGATATAACCCACACATACCACTAAAGTAAGCCCAGACAAATATACACACTTTTTATAGTTCTGTACCCAAAGGGTAAAAACGGGACCCTATTACTAAGACTCCGCTATCCGTATGTCTGTCTGTCAAAAGGCTGTATCTCATGAACTGTGACAGCTAAACTGTTGAAATTTTCACAATTAATGTATTTCTCTGGCCGCTATTATAATAAATACTAAAAAAAACATTTAAATGGGGGTCTCATACAACAAACGTGATTTTTTTTCCGTTATTTATAGTTAATGTTATGGAAGCCTTGTGCGCGAGTTTGACTCACACTTGGCCAGTTTTTATAAAACATTGCCAATAAAAAAGTTAAGTGTATTACAAGGTACCTATCCTTGCCACTCGTCTTATGTATGCAAAAGTGTGTTTATCGGTTTGTTGGTTTATTCTTTAACTAATGGAGCAATAGATTGACATGTTTTTTTAAATAGTTATATCAGACAAGCTGACCCGCGAACTTCGTATCGCTTTAGAATTAACAAATGTTGTCTTCCGTTCCCGTTCCCATTACAATTCCCGTTCAATAGTTTTTGTAGCGCACACGAAGAAAGCAAAATTTTTAGCAATTTTTTACACCTTGCTTCAAACTATCGTCATTCTTATAAAGAATTTATTACTTTTTCAAAATAAAAAATAGCCTATATGTTACTCATTGATAATATAGCTTGGTAATGGTGAAAGAATTTTTGAAATCGGTTCAGTAGTTGGAACGAAGTTCCTTATCGCGCGTTGTGAAAGGGGGCTAGACGGAAAAAATTCTTACGAAAAGTTGTCACGACACTTTTTTGCTATAGTATATCTATTAATATATATATCTATTAATTGTGTCGAGGTCGAGGTCGAGGTCGAGGTCGAAGTTGATTCCCCTTCCCTTGTCCCACGTTATTTTGTGAGAACTTCGTTCCATCCGGGTGTCCCTTGACACCTCTCAAGTTTTTTTTGAGTTTATCCATTACAAACATACAAAAAATCAAAACTTTTCTCTTTATAATATTAGTATAGAAGTATAGACTAGCAGTCCGCCCCGGTGTCGCACGGGTGTAATAATGATTATATGACAAAAAATTGTATACCTTGGGTTACATTATCGAAGTTTTCATACGGATCCTTAACGTTTTTGAAAATAATCTATAGCCTATGTTCATCAGGGATAATGTAGGATTCTAATGGTATAATAATTTTTGAAATCGGTCTAGTAGTTTCGGAGCCTATTCGATGCAAACAAACAAACAAATCTTTCCTCTTTATAATATTAGTACAGATAGGTTGCTCATGGGCTGGACAGTGATATTACATTATATTCGGGTACATACTAGAAATAACTTCACGTAAGTAAGGTTTTAGTAGAACAAAATCATTATTTTACAAATAATTTTACTAATATGCTAAAATAGTTTAGGCAGTTTGGAAACAGAATGTTTTTGAACTAACTATGAAACCCACCGATTTACGAACAGATTAGAACTTTGAGATCCTTCATTAGGGAATCACTAGACCGAGCAGCATGGGTCTAACATTAGTTAGACTTACTTCATCTAGTTTCTAAGACATTTCAAAGTGATCTTTGTGATTTTTAACCGACGAAAAACGGAGGAGGTTCTCAAGAGACTGGCCTCACAGCTCAGTTGGTAGTAGCTCTGCCTTCTGAGCGTGGGGGTTGTGGGTTCGATCTCCACTCAGGACAAGTATTTGTTCTGTGTCTGGGTGTTATCACTACATAGTATAAAGCAAAGTCGCTTCCCGCTTCCCGCGTCTGTATGTATGCTTATATCTTTAAAACTACACAACGGATTTTGATGCGGGTTTTTTTAATAGATAGAGTAATTCAGGAGGAAGGTTTATATATATAATAACATCCTTAATATATTAGAGAACCACTGATAATTTTAAGATTTCTAATATGAAATCGTAAAACTATCTGTCCCCCAGCGAAGCGGGCACGGGTCAGCTAGTTCTGTACATAAATGTATGTATTTACAAAAAAAAAGTATATAAGTATTCTATCAGTTATCGTATCTCATAGTACAAGCTTTGCTTAGTTTGGGGCTAGATAACGCTGTGTTACCAATATTTATTTATTTAAGTCGACGCGTATATATTTTTTATGTATGACCACACATATCTTTTTACTTGGTAATCCGATTTGAATGGTTTTTTTTCTATTGTGTAGAGAATAGTGCCAAGTTGGTCCCATTAAAACTATATTAATGTAGGACTAATAGTTACTTCATAAAACTTTAAAACTAATATTGTCCCTTGACTTATCGATTTGTCGAAACATTTTCGTCGGTTTTTTTTTGTTTTATGTAACGTAATTATATTGAAAAAGGTAAAAAAGATATTCACCTTTTTAGTTTGACATTTGAAAATATTGATAAGAAGTTTGACGTCAGGCAGGCAGCCGGTTAAAACGCTAAGCCAATACCTTATGTAACGTGTTTTTCTACATCTTGAGTCGTGCCGACCCCACGTGAAGTGGGATGCGAACAAGTGATAATATTTTAATATATCAGTCACATACACAAAAAATATATATTAGGTATATATATAACTAAAGCTAGTTGTTGATTACAAACACTACAACTTCCAAATACTGTGACCTGAGCACGATATACCTGAAGTGTCGTCCAAATGCCAAAACTGACACTTTTACCATATAAAAAGTGTCAGTTTTGACATTTGGACGATACGTTGTCGATACAATAGTGGTTCATATTAACCCACTTGTGCTATGAATCATTAAGTTATCAAATTCATTAAGTTGCACTATTTAGTGTTATATTTAGTGCCATTTTAGAGTAAGTAGCCAAAGTAGGCTGAACGAATAAAAAACGTATTTCGAAACCAAATTGAAAAGTTGTTCACCAATATTTGTTGATAAATAACGGAAGTACTTGTAGAAAAAAATGACGGAAGATAATTAATCCAAGTTTTGTTACATAGCAGTGGCGGTATATGACGGACGTTATATACGTGCCGAAGTCTCATGTTTGTCGCAATACTGCTTTTACATGGGTTTTTTTTGTCACCCTATAAAGGTGTGATGTAATTTACTGTAACCTATCTAAAAATATGCACCAATCAAATCAAAACCCATCACTGAAAACCGCATTAAAATCGGACCAGTGGTTTTAATGGTAACATTAGTTTGCACACACAAACGCACAAACATCCTCTCACCCGAAACGCATATATAGTCTCCGTTCCGTCGTGGGTAAAAAGTATATTATATGTTATTTCAGGACATAAGATGTATATTCAGCATGTATATTCCAAGTTTCATCCAAATAGGTTTGGTTGTTTAGGCGTGATTGAGGCACTGACACTCGCTGTGCTGACAGACCATGGACTCGTTCAAGCACTGCTCTCGAGTATTTTTTGCCTTCGCCATATATAATATTTATTTATTTGATTTGTTTTATTATTTAATCTATGTATGTTATTATAAAATATTATCTTTTTAAATGTAATTAACATATTGTGTTAATTATTATTTTTTTGTATTGTATTTATTTTTTATTATAGTATGTTGCTTTTGTTTAAATATTTGTGATACTGAGGTCACTTGCTACCAGTGGTCAGTCTGAAATTCATTAAGTTTGCATTTTGCATCATTAAAAAACTTCATACTGCGTGCGCAATTAAAGACAAACCAAATTTAATAATCACTGACCCAACACAACATGACAAACAAGACAACAGAACTCTTCAAAGGTTCTAAACAATAAAGGTCCAAGACAAAAGGCATTGTCTTATTAAAAGCGGCGGCCGTCTTTTGACTTTCATAAATAAATAAATAAATAAAAAGTAGTATGGAATGCTAACTTCTGCAAAATGTGGGCATGTGCCAAATACTATGTTTGGACGTGCCTCTGACTACCCCCACTTCGAGATCTGAGAGGATGGCTACCGTACTTGGGGATTACAGCTGTGATTCTATTTATTTTTATGTTTTATTATAAGAAGTAGTTTTCTTACAAGGAACTACTGGAAGAAATTAGTATTTATAAAATTATATAATGATTGGACGAGCCCCTGACAACTCCTTTAGATATTATGATACGATAAGTGGCTATGCTTTTGCACTGTAGGTTTTGATTTTGATTCCCACCAAGACTAAAATTAGTAAAATGAACATGGATGTTTGTACCGAGTTTAAATTTACAAAAAAAAAACAATTACAGTCGTGAATCAAAATCAATCGAACTCTTGCATTCGTATTTGCTTTCAAATGTAATTAAAGAGCCCCAAACACTCTTTAATAGAGATACGAATGTAAAAATCATGAAACCGCTACAGCGCGGTAGCAATTTCTTAGAAAATCCGAGTTATAGAAAGTAGATATGGACTAGTTAGTTAATTAAGCTAAATGAAGGTTGGAGGGTTTCGGATTCGGTTAATCAGTTTTGGGAGACAGAGTTTGTTGAGTTGAGAAAGTGATACAGAAGACTAGAGGTTTTGTGTGGATAACTTTAAGGGTGAGTTTCGTCCTACGTGGAACTGTACGGAGCTGACCAATGACAGCGCTCAAATATTCGTGTTTTATAATGTCGAGCGCAGTCATTGGTCTGCTCCCCAGAGCTCCGCGTAGATGGAAACTCATCCTAAGCCCAGGTTACAAAAAAATGGTGATCTCATCTCTCATGGTTTCTAATGAGAAACTTTGCAACGAGGTTGATTAATGCTACTTATAAGTATATTATTTATAGAATGAATTACACTAAATATTATATATGCACATAGATTTGCTGTCTCGAATATTCACTAATTATAAAATATGCTGAAAGACGATGACGACATTATGTTTGACATTGGTGACAATCGCTCAAATAAGAAGCAAGGCATTTTGCGATGATACTGTTCTGCGATGCGATGATGGTACTTATATGTAGGTCCAGTGTGGTGCAGATCGAACAAAGTATATCGTAAAAAAAATATAATATCAGAGTAAACAAAAATAATAAAATTAAATCAATAGCAAAAGTTCTAAAGGCAGCACAAAATTCACGCTACACCTATACGCTCCCTTTATTAGGGAATCATATCTGAGCTTATTCGGCCTTATAAACAGGAAAGACATGGTCTACGTGCTGACTAAGGCGCAGTATTCCCGCATATTTTCCTTTACCGTGTTGAGCACGTGTTACATACCAAATTTTTCTAATAAAAAATCTATACGGTCGGGTTTCTTACGCACAAACTTCGGATCGAAAGCCAATTTCCCACAAAATCAACGCCTTTGGTATGTTCTTTAGGTAAATCGACTACGTTTAGCTGTCCATTGGATGGTTTTGTATTTGAGATTATGATGCAATTTGTTTAATCAGAAAAACATACTCAGTTTTTAAATAAGACCGGGCACTGCTGTACTTTTTAATAGGATTATTAGGACAGATGCGTATAAAGCAAGCCGTTAGAAAGTCTTAAAGAGGGCAGTTGAAGGAACGACCAAATATTAGGTTAGTACGTACCAACATTTTGCAGTAGTTGACATTCCATACGTGACATACTTTTCAGAATAATATCTGGTTTTTCTCACGTTATGCTTCTTCGTCGTTTTTTCGATGCACAGCGGGTATTCGAACTCACAACTTTTAGAAAGTCGAAGTTCCACTCATTTTTTATATTTGATACTAAATCACAAAGCCAAACCTTACATAGTGCGAATATTCGTTTGTATAATTAGTAGTTTTAGTTTTGAATTCGTGGACTAACCTTTATAAATAGTTTAATTCAATAGTGGCGAACTATTTGTGTGCAAGCCTCGACTCGATCAACCTTGGACAAATAATAATAATAAATAAATATAGCATATATAAACTAAGCAAATGTACTATGGAATAAATAGAAATACTTATTTTTTTTTGTAAATACACATATAATACATTATAACTTCCAGACATAGAACATAAATCTATGTTCATCACACAAAACGTTTGTCTCGAATGGGAATCGAACCCACAGTGGGTTCGATTGTGGGTTCATCACAAGCGAACCGTCGCTTGACATAAATCACTTTTATCTTCGTCGGAATAAAACAAAAAGACGATAAATTAGAATCTATCTTAAAAACTGGGATAATAAATTCCTCAAACAAGAACAGTTCTTAATCTTAAATTAACATTATTTAGCTGCTTCTGATTATTTTATAAAAGCGTTTTATTTAAGTAATTAATTTTCATCACACTGGCTTCACAGCTCAGGGGTCTGAGCATGAACTATCGTATCGACAACGTATCGTCCAAATGCCAAAACTGACACATTTACTATACACATTTTTGACATTTGGACGATACGATAGTGGCTCATGCTAACCCCCCAGTTGGCAGTAACTTTTTTTCTGCGCTTTGGATTTTAGGTTCGATCCACACTAGGGCAAACATTTGTGTGTGTGTGTGATGAACATATTCGTAGAATATTTTTATTTATAAAAATATTTATTTTATATTATAACTTAAATAACCACTTAAATATTTATTTTATTCTATATTTAGTATTTGAAAGAGAAATACATCATTTGTGAAAATTTCAATTGTCTAGCTATCACGGTTCATGAGATACAGCCTTGTGATAGACAGACGGACCGTCAGCGGAGTTTTAGTAATAGGGTCCCATTTTTACCCTTCAGATACGAGGCCCTTAATTACTTTTATAATTTTTGCCGTCAGACTTGACAGCCGTTACAAAATATTAAAGTAATCATAATAATGTAATGAATACAGATTGCCCATTTATACTTACGATCAATCCTAGTAGACGTCTTAAGTAATTAGGGTTAATTAAATAGTAATTTAATAATTACGATTTCAGTACTAGTAACTAAATATTAATTGAACGGATTATGTCAGAACTGCGGGTTTCCGGCAAAGCCTATTTATTACAAGCTATTATTTAACTTGCAATGTACGTATGTAACTATGTTTGTTAAGGTGGAATCTTGCAACTCAATTTTGAAGCAGTTATCCCCAACGGATTGAGCTGAAATTTCGCATACTTATATAACTTCGGTGACAATGCAATAATATGGTGACAGTGAGCTGATCTGATGATGGAGTCAGGAGCTGTTCAACAGACACAATGGAACTCCTTAGTAAATACTTCGATTGAGTAAAAACTTTGCATACTTGTCAAGTTCCAATGACAATGTTATATTATGTGACAGGTGCTTTATGGTTTAAATGAGTTGTAAAAATATTGTTCTACAGTAAACTTATTTTATAATAATAATATGTAGATCACTACATAGTATAAAGCAAAGTCGCTTTCCGCTTCCCGCGTCTGTATGTATGTATGTATGTTTGCTTATATCTTTAAAACTACACAACGGATTTTGATGCGGTTTTTTTTAATAGATAGAGTGATTCAGGAGGAAGGTTTATAAGTATAATAACATGCTACCCGTGCGAAGCCGGGGCGGGTCGCTAGTTTTAAATAAAATGAAACTTTAACTAGAGCATTTATGAGCGTGTGTCTGTTGTGTGTTTGTGTGAGTGGTGTGTGTGCATTGGTGCATTTATGTGTATATTATTTTTTGATTTGTATGAGGTCTTCAGTTTTTTTTAACATTCTTTTTACATTTACATTGAATAAAACCAATATTCCATAATGTTTCGTTCCCATTGCTTTTTTGATGAAAATGAACATAATACTCGCAAAAATATGTACTAGTAGACAGTTCTGATTGAAATACCTATTCAGAATTTAAACTTTAGCTTTGTTGTATTAGAATCCAAAAGTAGATCTCTCCATCCAGACGCATACTGATTTAAAATTTTGTATTTGTTATACCTATATTTAGAATATTGCATGCGTGACGCGTGACGCTGATATTATGGCTGTACTATTCTACTTAACTGTATTATTCATTTTATTATCTGTTATAAAAAAGGATCACGGCTTTAATCCCCGAGTACGGTAGGTATCCTCTCAGATCTCCAGACGCTTAGATCCATTGAAGATGGACCAAACATAATATTACTAAAAACTTAATATAAACCCGCCTCTATTAACTGTTACATCTTAAGCGTGTCACCAGACGTTTGAAGCGATAACATAGAATCGTTTAGACCCAGAGTACATACCCTAAAACCCAAGGGTTTCCCAAATTATTTTCACCCTTGCTAAACATAATGTGTTGCTGAAGTGTTATTATGAGATAATTAAGGATACTAACCTAAATGCGAATATTATCAATTGTCGAAAAAAATGCATGAATCTCAAAAATAATACAGGAAATAACATAGTAGTTCTAGTATTTATTCATTGAACTAAACTTAAAAGTCTGTCTTTATATCGCTTATAAGACTCTATTTAGAATCTCCTTCAATATAAAACTCTCTACTTTTCCATCCTACGCTATAATTTTTTTTTCATCCCACCATCTCGGAAAGAGTATTTTTGCTCTTCAATATCTGAGTGCAAAAGCCGTTTTTATTCTCTAGAGGATAAAGTAAATTGAATTTAGAACATCGTGTGCACTAAGTTTGTGAATTAAAAAAATCATTAAACCTATTTACCTCTATGGTGCCGAATATATCATACAACTTTTTTTAATTTGTTAAAAACTCAGACTCGGAACCTTCTTGGTGTTCTTTTTTCAATTTGCTTTGTACGCGGTTCTTTACGCGGCATTTTTTCACGTCATTATTAAGATTATTCTGTAATACTTACCTGTCATAATGTAGTAGTTAATACCTTAAGGTGACTGTTAAATTTATGACAGCTCGCATTTTTTGTACTCGGTCGTATTCTGTGGCCGCACACTAAGAATAGTGCAAACGCACACATTGAAGCTACTTCACACTTCATTTACCAAGACTAAATAACTAGTCTTGATACTTGAAAATATTTGGTGCAATAGGTATGTCATATTTGTATAGGTAGGTATGTACTTAATAATTTTATAGGTTGCACTTGACAAAAAGAAAATAAATATAGAAAAAATTAATATATATTATAAGACAGGTTACAAATCGTAAAGTGCTACTACACAGTTACTAATATTTGACTGTGCAAAAAATATTTGTTAGGTACCTACTAATAAAATACATTATGACAAAACGGTAAGTATCGTTTTTTTACAAGCTCTTATTTAACTTGCAGTTTATGTACATATTTATGTATGTATGTTTGATAAGGTGGAATCTTGCAACTTAATTTTAAGCAGTTATCCCCAATCGATTGAGCTTAAATTTTGCATACATAATATGGTGACAGCGAGTTGATCTGATGATGGAGTCAGGAGCTGTTCAACGGAACCCTTCACTAAATAGTCGAATTGAGGCAAAACTTTGCATACCTATCAATCTCAATGACAATGTAAAATTATGGTACTAGCGAGCTGGTCTGATGATGGAGGTCGGATGTAGCCATCGGAACTCCTCAACTACACAACATAAACACGTCGCGTTTGGGCTCGTTATATTTATCTTGACGAGAACTAGAGCACTAGACATTACAAAAGCTTGATTTAAAAAATATATTTTTAATAAAAAAACTTATTGTCATCTAAAATCGATGACGGCACCGTCAACGTTTTGAGTACCACTCACAGAAAGTTTTGAAAGTGAAATACTGATAAAATATGTAGGTATGCTTTTGAATATTGTGTGCGAGCTATGATCTCGAAGATCCATAGACCGCGCGTAGCGAGGGTCAACAAGTTCTGGAATTAAACAGTTATTGTAAAACTTTACTAAATAACCCTTTTTTTAATTTGTAAAAAGAGATGACCAGCTCTTTTTAAAAATTCATATTTTCCATTGTATTTGTACTAAATGACATCACAAACCTGCAATACTTTTTAAGACCTATCCAAAGACATGGAGAGTATGCGAGAAAAAAAAAACATCTGAAAATATGTATTTATTTCTACCACATTGTCGGCGTGACTAATGTATATTCATGCCAAATTACAGCTTTCTAGTACTAAGAGTATCTGAGCTAAGCTGCGGACGAATGGACGAAAATGGCAAAACTATAAGGGTTTTTTGTAAACTACGAAACACTAAAGAGCACTTTCAGTATTTCGAATTAAACAATTTTTCAGAACACTTTATTATTTTTTTAAATATTTAATTATTTGCATCATGTACTTAAACTTAAGTATATGCCATCAAAAACAACTTGTAAAAATAAAAATAAAAGGCCAATTCTCGCAACGCAACTCAGTTTCTTTTTTTGTCTTTTTTTTGTTGGAACTATGTTCGTTTGTGTAAACTTAACTTGTGAGATATTGTATAAGTAGCCTAAGATGACCAGAGATGATCTGTCGATGTCAGTCTCTCTTCCCTGTTCGCTTGTTACGGCTGGTCGTGTTCTATATCTCTACAATAAAGAATCCATATATATCACCCAGATCGTGTATAATTTAACCAAAACCCATCAGTTCTTCTATCGTAAAAAGTTGTGAGATTTCAATGTCTGTCTGTCTGTCTAAAAAATGGCCTGAACTGCTTCGAGAAAAGGATGGTACGACTGTGCCGCTTTTTTGCTTGACTTGGCGGGGGCACTACCGTGCCCCCAGATAAACCTTGCTTTGATAATAACAAATACCGACCTTTTTAGAAGGTTCAACATTTTTGGTTCAATGCGTATCGTATCATTCGTCAGTCATTCATCAGTCATCAAAATTGATTAATGCTAGATTTGTTGCACACCAGCACTCGGAGTCTTTTTATAGTTTTGAGGATGTTTTTTAATTAAAAATAGCCTATTTATAAGCTAGAGGTATATTTACATCGACAGCAAATTTCAATTTCATCCGTTTAGTCGTTTAGGTCTGATTGAGGTACAAACATCCAAACATACTTAACATCCGCACAAACTTTTAGATTTATAATATTAAAGGTAGATAAATAATAATTATAAATTATGTTCATAATCTGAAATTTATGTAATTTTTCTAAATCCAATTATAGATAAAGTATCATTTTTTTCCATCCATGTATAAAAAAACACGCTTGGTAATATAGGGTAGATCGGGTCTAAATGATACAGGTAAGGATCATGGTACCTTAGATCTTTCATTTCAAAACAGAAATGTATCAAATCAACATTTATATTTATTTAATAGGACTAATTAGGGACACTTCAAAAACCACAGCAAAAGACGTTGTCCAGAAAGTATTATCACTAAAATGGAAATAGGCCGGGCTCATCCAAAGATTACAAAATGAGAGGTGATCTAAAACAATTATGAATTGGGACCCAATACATAAAAAACGAAGAAGAGGAAGGCCTGCTATGCGATGGGATGATGACATCGTGAAAGTAGCAGGCAAAACATGGAGCAGAGCCGCTAGAGATCGGGAAAAATGGATAGAGCTGGAGGAGGCTTTTACCGCTGAAAGCGGTCCTTACACATAATTTTATATACCTATGCATAGATACATATTTAAGTTAATTTTATATTGTGCAAGGAAATAAAAGCTTTTATTATTTATTATTAATTAGGGACACAACCAGGTTAACATTTTCCTGAAATTTAATATTTTTATTAAAATAACAATCAAATACGAAACATCGGCTTATTTCGATTTTGCTCCGACGCGACGTATGCAAAAAGGTAAAACCGTATACTATTATCATATTGTTTCGAAACCAAACTCGATGAAACGCATCTTCTACAAAAAAAAAACCATCCAGCTCTTTCAACAAATCATGCATTGTACCTAACCTTCATCTGTGTGGCTTGCACTAAATTCTTCAAGGCAATATATTATACAAATGTTATCATTAGTTTTGCATGTCCAGTATTTTACCCCGGTATTCCATTATGTAAGACCTCCTCTAAATTCGAAGAAAAATGTGACGTGGACGTGCTTCCCCGAGCGCGTCTGAGCGCTAACTGACGTGCCGACTTGAGGTGAATGTGAGTTTTGTATGGAAAAAATGTATGGAGAAGTTTTATTGCATTTTATATTGTTCATAAATGAAAAAGTAAATTATTTGAAAACAAGATAATGCCACGCGGTATAGAGAAATATAAAATCTACAATTTCGTATTATTTTCAAATAAAAATATGCTGTGGGTCTAAAGATATTGGTACCTAACCAGACCCCATTTTTCGACATTTTCAGCGGTTCTTGCGACGGTAAAAACGTATTTTTTTGAAAATATTGTATAGAACTGGCCAGTTTTTATTATCTACTATTAAAGATGAATATATTATCAGTAATTTTGTATCATTATGTCCTCACAATTGTGATTCCTGGTTTTTAAATCGGTACCTGAAAATCATTGAAATACGTGTGTAAGTGTGAGCCGGGCCTTAACTGAAATAAAAGTACCTATCTTGTGATTGTAAAGGTTTTTTTTTTTTGCATTTAGTCATTTCCTCGCTAAGGTGGAATGAAAAGTTACGTGTTGCACTCGAGTGCAAAGATTTTTCACCTCGTGCTCTTTTGATTCCCTCGCTAACGCTCAGGATTCTAATTTTGAATCTAGAATCCTTCGCTTGCTCGGTCATTAAAATTAAACACGCGGTTAAAAAGCAACTTTGCACTCTTGTATAACAAATAACTATTTTTCTAAATTGAAAATTTTGTATTTTAGTGCACTTGGAGTCATAAACTGTAATTCAACAGAGTTATTTAGGAATTCTATAATAAATTTAAATAGCACGTGTTCTGTTGCTTATTTGGCCGTAGTCAAAGTCTTAAATAAACGCTCATTCATCTTCTTCAGAAACCGCAAACTAAGGTTTACCTCTGAGCCTTCTAGCGAGGCGGTTTTGATGAGTGACGATACATTTAATTTAGAAATGTTAAGGAAACTTTATTTCGTAGACAATGTAAGATAAATACTACTAGACAATGATTTCTATCTTTGGTTCGGACTTGAGTAATCTATTATTTATTCTAGGTAAACGTAAGAAAAAAGTCTTTGTGGTTTGTGACCCGATTTCAAAGAATTTACTAAAACATACTCTACAAATATATCTACACTACAAACTTTAGGTACACGTATATCCTTAATAAATGCTTTTAGATATAATCTATATATATAAAAGAAAGTCGTATTAGTTACACTATTCACTCAAGGACGACATTTGTTAATTCTAAAGCGATACGAAGTTCGCAGGGTTAGCTTGTACAATATAATCATGGTTATATAGTTTACTAGCGACCCGCCCCGGCTTCGCACGGTTAGCATGTTATTATACATATAAACATTTCTCCTGAATCACTCTATCTATTAAAAAAAACCGCATCAAAATCCGTTGTGTAGTTTTAAAGATATAAGCAAACATACATACATACAGACGCGGGAAGCGGAAAGTGACTTTGCTTTATACTATGTAGTGATTATATCATATAATATCATGGTTCATACATCTAAATGCATAAAACTCTTACTGACTTTCTGACTGTCAACTGACTGACTGACTGATCTATCAACGCACAGCCTAAACCACTGTTCCTAGAAAGTTGAAATTTGAAGTATCCTTTTGAAGTGTATTCTTTTTTGCACTAAGAAAAAAAAATCCCTAATAGGATGCAATGAGGGTTGCAGTCTGTTTCAAAATAACTTCACGTAAAATATGTATAAAAAAAAAAAAAAAAAAAAAATTATTACCAAAGTTTGCCGCAGACGAGAATTCGACCCTTAGAATCAGATTCATAATAATTACGTTTAAAAATAACAAGTAAAAAGAATACCGAATAAAATTTTTCGACTTATCGAAAAGTCAAGGGACGATATTAGTTTCATCTATCCGTCTGGCTGTCTGTCACAAGGCTGTATCTCGTGATAGCTAGACAGTTCACATTTTCACAGATGATGTATTTCTGTTGCCGCTATAAGAACAAATACTAAAAACAGAATAAAATAAACATACAACATACGATTGTTTCCGTTTTTTATAGATAATGGATACGGAACACTTCGTGCGCGAGTCCGCTTTATTTTCTAAGTAGGAACTATTTATTAGTCCTAAAAAATTATCGAAATCGGATCACCAGGTAAAAAGGTATGCACATATAAAAAATTTAATGTCGAATTGAGAATTTCCACTATTTTTGGTTAAAAATACGTTGGTGCATGCCATGAATTTGAATCCGCTGTTTTCAAATTAAAAGTTGAATTATCTCGCTCGACGGCACGTCCGCTATTAACCACATCAAACCTCGTAGTCATTATAGCTTGTCCTAACTTTACCGAGGCTTACTTGTAGATTTAGACTAATGGTTTCAGATACATTAAAACTTGGTAGAAACCAACGATGTTATACATTATGGTAGACAATGGACGTAAGTGAAAGAAACAATGTGATAACAGGTATAAATTACGTCACGTAAAGAATCATTAAAAGCTTTTATTTAACTTCCAATGTATGTGTGTAACTATGTAACTATGTTTGTTAAGGTGGAATCTTGAAACTTAATTTAGAAGTTATCTTCAACAGATTGAGCTAAAATGTGGCATACTTAAGTAACTTCGGTGACAATGCAATAATATGGTGACAGCGAGCTGATCTGATGGAGTCAGGAGCTGTTCAATGGAAATCCTCAGTAAATAGTCTGATTGAGATAAAACTTTGCATACCTATCAATCTCCAATGATAATATAAAATTATGGTACTATCGAGCTGGTGTGATGATGGAGCTCGAATGTAGCCATAGGAACTGCCTAACTATACAACATAACCACGTCGTGTTTGGGTTTGTTGGATTTATCTCGACGAGTACTAGAGCCCTAGAATTTATAAAAGATTGATTTAAAAAATGTATATGAAAATAAATTGTGTGTGTCAGCTCCGACGCACGACTGGAGTTTACCAGATCGTGCGTAGAGCGTACCCCCACTATAAGATGTTTTGCCATTAGTAAGAGTGAGAGAAAGCATTATAAAGTATAGGCAAAGTAAGGGTACACACTACCCACGATCTAGCTGCACTGCTCACACCAAATTAGAAAGTTGCGCACCAAAAACGTAACGAGGTCATGCGTTCAGTAGATTTTACTACTCACATTTTTTTCATACCGGGCACCTTATATCAAAAACCGATTCTTAAGGAGTAAACTCCAAAAAAAACCTTATTTCGTGGTTAAAAACTTATGGTATTTGATTATTTACTAATCTATTTGTAAACTAGCTGCTCGCCCCGGCTTCGCACCTGGATAAAAAGTCTACCGATTTTGCGTAAACTTCACATAAACCATCTACTAAATAGTCCGAACAAAGCCTAAACATTTGGTTTGGATAGGTGAGCCCGTTCTTGAGTTATATAATTACAACGAAAAGTGGCATTGATTTTTATCACTACATAGTATAAAGCAAAGTCGCTTTCCTATACAACTCTATGTATGTTTGCTTATATCTTTAAAACTACACAACGGATTTTGATGCGGTTTTTTTTAATAGATAGAATGATTCAGGAGGAAGGTTTATACGTATAATAACTGATATTTTTAAGATTTCAAATCAGCGCGACTTTTTTTTTAATTTTAAATGCTGTTAACGAGTATACAAAGACATTCTGTAATATATTTTGGTATCAGCTTTGCGGGCGGGTCGCTAGTTTAAATAAGAAAGACCCCATGCATTGGAGATGCTAAAAAATGTTAATAAATAAAAAAAAATACACAAAGTTTGTCGAGACACTTCTCCTTGATACTAGTAAGTTTATTGGTCTTTTACAAGTAATGGACAAGTGTCTGTGGTTTTAAATGAGATGCAACTAAACCTTAATTTCTTAATTCGAAAGCATTGTACTTGATTTGTTTTCGTTTTGCGACCCGTCTCCGCTCCCGCCTCCACTTATCACAGTGCCCACGCCCTAATAGATACCTGTGAAGAAATCTTCTAAGTTGTTTATTTGTTGGGATGTTTGAGGGTCGCCAGTAAGTAAACAAGTGTGTTTAGAAACACATTTGTGGGTCAGTAAGTTTGTGGGGATTTAATACTTTGTCTCATTTGGTTTAGTTTGTTATACAACTTTTATGTCATTAGTACTTTTACTTACTACTTACTGGTCGTAATTCGATTGGTAATGACGCACTCTTATTAAGTTTACGCTAAACTCGAATGTAGCGTGTACATAATTATATTCAGTTTAATCAGATAGTCAGATCTGGAACATATCACATGTCCATCCAAATTTATAACAAGCTTCTTTCAAAATTTGAAAAATTTGAATTTTTTGAAAAATCTTAATACTTTTTTAGTGTCTAAATATTTTTAGAATATGAATGGTAAATACTTATTATACAAAAATGTATATTATATTTATATATTTTTTTTAGATTATTCTAAGTAGGTTTATAGATAATACTATACCATACCATACCATACCATAAGACCATTGAAACCAACTGGAGCTATAAATGAATTAATATGAATGTGAATAATAATTTATTTAGGTATTTACAAACGAACCTAACTAAAAATATAACCTATCCTATGGAATAAAATGTCTATAATATATAAATACGTAGTTGGCACTTTTACCATAAAATACTAGTTAAACAAGCAACTGCTTTACTCGCAGGATGAGCTGCTACTCCACAACTTTATCTGGCTTCACGCTGTGGTAATAAGAGCGATTTCACAAAGTTTTAGTAAGTTTGTTGTGCTAAGCAAATTGCCAATATCGTATTTTTAGAAGCGTTTGTTGCGTAAATAGATAGGTAATATTTAAGGGGCTCCCAGTCGCTGATTGCTCTTTTTCGAAACGAAAAAAGAAATACTTCTGAACAAGCCCATCTCCTATTTTTATAAGTATATTACTTCAGGTTCCTACCTAGATTTCTATTAAGCTGAAAACATAATAGCAGAAACTTTTCACGATAAAGATATTATTTCAAAATGATACTTTTTAGAATTTATGATCGAAATATTTTATATACCTACTATTAAAATCAACTTGTGATTTATTGTTAAAGATAGGTAATATGTAGATCTAGATTTCTATTAGAATAGATTTTTGATAAGTAATTATACATAATTTATATCATCAATTTATTCGAAAAGCTAAGGCGGACCACGCGCCGACGTGTGTTTGTCGTCATTGCAGCGGTCGGTAGGATTATTTATCGAAGTGATTAAAGATGGGTATATCTTTATTCACATATACTATACATTATAAAATAGGAGATGTGGCTTGTTCACAAGTATTTATTTTTTCGTTTCGAACAAAAACAATCGTCGACTGGGAGCGCCTTAAGGTATGCAAGCTTGAGTGGCCATTACGTTTGTGACAGCTATAAATATAGGGCTATTGAGGCATTGGTAGGGGAAGGTGTTCTTGTGCTTACAGGTATAGTTTTTTTTCAGTCTTAATTATAATACTATATACTAGTGACATTAATCGAGTGCATGGCATAATCGATGGCACGTAACGGAGGCTCAAAAACTTCTTGATCGGTCAATATCTCGAATAAAATAACATTATTTACTGTTTATTTGGTCCGTACGTTAACAAGATGGCTATATAAGTGATAATAATAATGTATAAGAAGTATGTGTTTACAAAAAAAGTATTTATAAGTATTTATCAGTTATCTGGTTCCCATAGTACAAGCTTTGCTTAGTTTGGGGCTAGATGGCGTTGTGTGTAAGGTCCACCAATATTTATGATTTATTTATCTAAGTATATCATTGATGGATGAACAAAAAAGTCAATGCCGAGCAAATTTTTAAATTTATTAATAAAAATAAAATAAAAATAAACTTTTTTTTTTAATTTATTTATACTTCTTTAGGTATGTGGGTGTGGTGGGTATTGTACCAAACGCCATTTTTAAACGTGCCTCAGAATACCTAATAGACATGCCTAATAGACATCTTCAAGGATCTAAGCGCCTTGAGAGCTGATAGTACTACCGTACTGAAGTCGTGATCCTATTTATTTTTTATTACGATTTGGTTTCGACCAGTGTCACAAATGTCATGTCTGTGGTGTCCATTTGTTGTACAAATCCCGCTTTCCCCATATAAGCCGATTTAAGAGCGGCCCAAAATTAAGCAGGCTCTAATGCTTGTACATTTTTGGCCTAGTATTACAAGCCGTGGGTTGAAATTACCATAAATTCCGGTAACCGTGATTTAATTTACCGCTTACAAGGCCCTAAAGTTTTAGAGTTCCGTTCCCAGTCGTGATAAAGTTAACGACACTTTTCAAAGTAAGCTCGTAAGGTTTCCACTGAATTTTAAATGGTGAAGGAGATAATAATTATTATACTTATGCGTGCTCAAAAAGAACTAGCCTCACAGCTCAGTTCGTAGTAGCTCTGCCTTCTGCGCTGTAGGTTGTGGGTTCAATATCCGAGACAAACAATTGTGTGACGATGCTATTTGTTCTGTGTCTGGGTGTAATATTAATGTATCATAACGTATTTACAAAAAAAAAAGAAATAGGATCACGACTGTAATCCCCTAGTACGGTAGACATCCTCTCAGATCTCCAGACGCTTAGATCCTTTGAAGATATCTAGTGAGGGTACTCAGAGGCACGTCCAAACATTAATTTGGCACATGCCCACATTTCGCAGTACTTAGTATTCCACTTTCTTGCATACAATAAAGAAACTTAGGCACAAACATGGTGTAAATGGGCCTTAAGTATTCAGTCATCGCGATTTAGTGATGATCAAATTCGACTTCGATATGAAATATGACAGATGTGAATAAGTTCGACCGAATAAACGGTAGTATAAATACCAAGAAAAACATAAAGCCCCCGATCTTAGCAAATGGAAAACTCCACGCAATTCGCAGAAACTTCTCGAAGTTCTATTTACAAGTGACTGCTTCCGCGTGAACGATATTACAATTGTTAGGGAAATTGGAGGCTCGAGTTCTGGCTTTATGAAATAAGCAAGCACGAGTACCTACGGACGGACAACTGCTTTGGAAAACTGTTTGAATTGAACGAGTTCTTTTCGTATTCCGAGCGCAACTGCCTAATGTATAAGTATTAAGTACACTTTTGCTACAGGCGGGCGTCATATTAAAGAAAATTTATTTAGGTTCCTGAATGTTTGTCTGTGATGTCAGATTTGTTGCACACCAGCGCCATCTATACAGAAATCATCCCTTTTGCATTTTTTTTATCATTTTGGAGATGTTTTTCATATTTCAAAGTAGACTAGTCTACATCTACAGAAGATGTTAACTTAATCCGTTTTGTCGTTTAGCCCTGATTGAGGCACAAACATACACACAAACTCACAAACTATTACATTTAAAATATTATTAGGATTAGGATTATTTTGAACTAGCTGACCCGTGCCCGCTTCGCTGTGCGTAAGACATTTCTAATACCATCGTGGACTTTTTTGTAGACGTTTTTAAGGTATATACAATACTGTAGTTCATTATTTTGATATATCTCGTGGGGTTCAGCCAGCATTTGCAATGTAAGCGCAAAAAAATGTGTTTATTTACGACATCACATTAGAAACCTCTAAAATTATCAGTGTTTCTCTACTATATTATGCATGTAGTATACATATAAACATTCATCCTGAATCACTCTATTTATTAAAAAAAACCGCATCAAAATCCGTTGTGTAGTTTTAAAGATATAAGCATACATACATACATACATACGCGGGAAGCGGAAAGCGACTTTGCTTTATACTATGTAGTGATTATCCAAGTATGATTTTTACAAGGTTTTTTCATAGTTTGACCTACAACTAAAAAAATAGATAATCACGATCTAAAAACTGTCAGGTACGGTTAGGGCATTTGCTTTATTTATAGAAATTAATTCTTCTGCTCAAGTTACTAATGTGGAAAATTGAAACCCAAATACGTGGGTTTGGGATACAAAGAGCAACGCCCACACAATCATTATTATTTATACCTGCTGGTCTCAACGCGACTGAAATATGATGTCTCATAATGGAGGGATATTTTGGCGACGCAGATCAAAGTGGAATTGTGCTGGTGAAATTACTAAGGAATAAATCTTAGGAATTACTTGGGCAGCTTGAAGGGCGCTACGTGAATAACGGGTGGTCTTATTGCTAACTGCGTAGGTACCTACAAAGGTTGACGTTTAACAAGGTGATGGTATAATGTACTGCGAGTATAAAACCGGACTTCTGAGGGTCGCGCTAGTTGTGGTACCTCAGTCATTAAATATGTATAGGAGAATGGGCGAAAATATATGGAATATGGTTCAAAAAGGGTTGACACATATATGTATAATCACTTATTCATAGAAAAGGCTTAAAACCCTATCATTGTACCCGTACAGAAAAAACGAACCTACATAAATTTATTCGAAATATAAATAAAATATATCGTATATAGATTTAAATTTAAGCCTTTTGAGGTCGAGGCCCTGAGTCTGTGGGAAAGCGGGCCCTCCGGGTTTTGGTAAGCTACGCGTGATCCGAGTGCTGGCTCTTATTTGACACAACGGATCAGCATTGCTATCCAGCGAGGTCATGCCGCCTTGGGAACGCTTCCGACTAGTAGTAATCTGGATCAGTTTAGATAGAAACCGGCTAGAGACTGCAGCGGAGCTTTCTTGTATATTTGTAATAATTTAGATAAACATACATTCAGTAAACGAAGATTGTACCTGTATCATGATTAAAACGCTACTTTAATTCAATAAAATATGTCAGTAATTGTAATAAAAATAATGGCAGTTTGGTTGTATTATTCCGTACGGAAAGGCTTGCAAGTCCATCATCACTTTTAAGCAAACTACCTGGTAATACAAGAGAAGGGACGAGAAAACAGGGACGTCCCAAAACAAGATGAGAAGATGATATCCGTCTTACCTTGGGACCATACTAGACTAGAGTTCCAGAGGACAAAGCTCAATGGAGAGAGTTGGAGGAGGCCTATGCCAAAAGGCACGCCGAACTGCGGGACATCATATGAACTTTGTTGAACATTTCCAGTTACCATTCATTGTACTCAAAGTTTGGAAATAAACGGCTTGTTGTTAGCCGAGTGGAATGTACCTCGACTTTCAATCTGAAGGTCGTGGGTTCGAATCCCGGCGTGCATCAATGGATTTTTCTGTTCGAAAAAATTATATGCGCATTAAAAACACGTGCTTACAACGGTGAAGGAAAACATCGTGAGGAAACCAGCTAGTGTTCTTATAAGCGGCGATGGGCTTGCATCCTGTCTCATATGGAATGCTAACTACTGCAAAATGTGGGCATTTGCCAAATATAATGTTTGGACGTGCCTCTGACTACCCCCACTAGACATTTTCAAAGGATCTGAGCGTCTGGAGATCTGAGAGGATGTCTACCGTACTAGGGGATTACAGTCGTGATCCTATATTTTAAATATATAGATAACAACCTGGTTATATAATTTTTCTTCACCGCTTTAAGCATATGAACCCACAAACTTCATAATAAAAGACGAGGTATCTACCACTGGGCCAACACACACATAAGTAAAACAATTCCACGCTAATACATTATCATTACAATACAATAGGATTGCTAATGGCTAAAGCTCATGGTAACTATGACCAATTCTGTGCCTCGAAGGTTAACAACGGATAACAGTGACTGAAAGGTTTACGCCCATCGTATATCATCACCTAATGACAGGGGATTGTGACTCTCAAACTTTAGAGCTTGACCCTCCTGGCCCTTTTAATCCCATGCGGAATAAAATTTCTTGACATTTGTGACTATTCGCTTTTCGGTCAATGAACACAACATAAATGAAACAGAATCACAGAAGCGTACGGAAAAGAAATGAGGTCGCATTCAGTTTGCAGTGGGACATTAAAAATACAAAGTTTTAAACGTAGGTTAGGTTTGATTGTTAACTTAACCTACTGCGGTCCCAAGGTGAAGTGTAGTTATAAAAAAACAAAATGAAAGGACCACGTATGTTATACTCAAGTACGGTATTTCAGGTGCCCAGATACTTGAATATAACTAACTAAAGTGGTAGTCAGAGACACGTTCAACCATTACATAATCGCTTTTTTTTCTACGGAAAAGTCGATTTTGAACTAATAATACAAAAAGATGCGCTTTTGAAAAATCCTCCATCGAGCTAGAAATTAAAACAGCGCGCTATCACCTGTCACACAATATTACATTGTCATTGGAACTTGACAGGTGTGAGAAGTTTTTACTCAATCGAACTACCTATTTACTAAAAAGTTCTGTTGTGAATTTCCGTTAAACAGTTCCTGACTCCATTATCAGATCAGCTCGCTGTCATCATTATTATTGTATTATCACGACAACTAAAAGTTTATGCAAAATTTCAGCTCAATCGGATACCAACAATTAGTCGAAAATTTGTATGCAAATTTTGACGGACAACTTACAAACATACGAACAGTGCAAATTAAATAAAAGTCTATAAAAAAGCTCTTGCGACAAAGTCATAAAAAATGTGCACTGGATAGCTAGAAAATTGTAGTTGAGTTTATTATAGTAAGCTATCCAAGAAGAAGTTAAAAGCACCCCTACGTCGTCGCGAGTCGACTTCAAGCTCTTTAAGCAGTTTATCGAGCAAGTATGTGTTATTCGTCTTAAACTCTAGCAAATGTAGCAAATCTTTGGCACCATTTTTCAATTATTATTAATCAATTATTATCAATTATTAATATGAGTTCTGACGAAGAGAACTACAACCTACAGACAGAGGAACTGATACTACAATAAAAGAAACTAAAAACATTATACACAGTAGAACTTACACTACAACAGAAAAACCTGAAGTCATTAGAACGACAAATAAAAACAAGAACCCGAAAGAAAGAAAGAAGAGTACCAATATTTGCAGAAAACTGAAAGAAAAACATTGCAAAACTGTAAGAAATATCAATTAATCTTTATTATTTTTACTTTTAAATATTATAATATATTAATTATATGAGGCTGATTGTTTGAAGCAAGAAAAAGTGAGACTTTTACGTAAGCTTTTGTTATAAGCACTGTAACTATAATAAAAACTATTGCAACAATAACGTGTTTTAATTACAAGGCATGGTGCATTTTCACAAAAAAACGTACGCATCTAATCAAATTTATAACATCTGTAATGTGTCAGTTCAGTTTATAGCACACAAATTTTGATTTTTATCAGAAAAAACGTAACATCTTGTTTTTTTTATTAGTTGATCATTGAAAACCGTTTAATATTAAATACCTATTTGTGAAAATTAATGTGCGGAGAATCTAGTTTATTGAATAGAATAGAGATATTTTGTTTTAATTTGATTTTATAAAATTCCTTACTGTGTTTGGCTAGATATTTTAATCCCGAAATTAATGTTTTGTAGGTTGTCTTAAATATGGAGGAGAACAGTGTTTTTATGTAAGCGGTGACGAGATTGCTACCTGTTATGTGTGGAATGCTCACTACTGTAAAATGTGGGCATGTGCCAAATGTAATGTTTGAACGTTCCTCTGACTGGGTTAGTCAGAGGCATCTCTTCTTTAGACATCTTGAAGGATTTGAGTGCCTGAAGATCTGAGAGGATGTTTACCGTACTTGGGGATTACAGTCGTGATCCTATATATTAATATTTTTATTAACAAATTCAAATTCAAATTCAAAAATCATTTATTTCAATAAAATCACAAGGATCACTTTGAAACGTCTTAGGAATTAGGTGAAGCTACGCCGATTTCACGCGACCAAGTCTACCTTTTTTTTAATGATCCTTTTCTTAATGCTATGTAAAGCTCCAGTGTGGTAAAACGATATTTAGAGACACCCCTTAGTTTGAGAGCCGCTGGCAGCTACAGCTATTACTCATAGCCGCTACAGTTTGTCGGATCATTTATTAGTTTCTAAGTTTAAAACGTTAAACGATGGCTATTTGTTTAATTTTACTCTTTAACAGGCTAATTGAACGAATAGGTGTTATTTGTAGCATAAGTTACTTTTATTTGAAGAAAATAATGATCTATATATGGTTATTATTTCCTAATACGTTAGAAATTCTTTCAGGCCTGATGGCGCTTAGATCTTTTAAGATACCTAAAGAGGCAGTCAGCACGTCTGAACAATAAATCGCTACACGTATGCGGCAATCCAATCACCGCTTTAAAGTAAAATACAACTAATTTTAATTAAACGTTGCAGCTGTCTTTGCTAAACTTTTGACTTGATGAACAATGACACCGAACAAATGACAATAATTAAGGAAAATTTGGTTAATTCCAAACATTGTCCCGCTCCCTAGAAAAATGTTCAGAAACTCTGAGTTTGTAATGAATGAATTAAAAAGTTTAGTTTATTTGAGTTGTAAAATATAAATAAATAAATACGGAGGTACCTCGACTTTCAATCTGAAGGTCGTGGGTTCGAAAGCCGGCGTGCATCAATGGATTTTTCTGTTCGAAAAATGTATATGCGCATTTAAAACACGTGCTCAAAACGGTAAAGGAAAACATCGTGAGGAAACCAGTTAGTATTCTTATAAGCGGCGATGGGCTTGCAACCTGTCACGTACGGAATGCTAACTACTGTAAAATGTGGTCATGTGTCAAATATAATTTTTGGACGTGCACTGGACATCTTCAAAGGATCTAAGCGTCTGGAGATCTGAGAGGATGTCTACTACGGTAGACATCCACGGTAGACATCCAACTATAATCCCCAAGTACGCTTGGGGATTATAGTCGTGATCCTATTTATTTTATGAAATAATAATTGCGTTTATCAAATAAAATTAGTCAAAAAAGGTTTTACGACACTAATGAAATTAATGAGTCCAATGAGTCCACGTCCAAGCATTGATGATTATGAGTGCGGTAGTCATTTTTAATTAAGAGCATAATCAATCACCATAAACTTCGGACATAAAATCTATTTTTAACCTTCAGCTTTATAAGATTACAGTAAGGAGCAATTTCTTCAGAAGCTATTAAGTTAAGGTCCCTCAAAGCCTCCAAAAAAGGCTATAAAAAGATCTCATCAATGACAAAGGAACGTCATTACCTACCTCGGCTTATATTATGTGCTCAAAATACTGAATAGGGGTGAATTTAACCCTTACTTGTGTCTGCGGGAAGAGCAACTAGCTCGGTGGTATCTCACTCAGGTGATTCCTTCTTTCCTTCTTAGTAATGTAATGTTTGGACGTGCATCTGACTACTCCTTTAGATATCTTCGATAATCTGAGAGCCTGGAGAGCTGAGAGGAAATCTACCGTACTTAGAGATTACAGTCGTGATCCTTAATGTGTTGTGTATGTCTAAATATAGAAGTGCAGTTATTTAGTGTCTAAATGAGAATATTATGCAAATTAAAATTTGGGTATGAAATCGGTTTCTTACCAGGCTAGAAGATATTCAATATTTATCTCTAGTTATACGTACAAATATTAAGACCGTAAACTCATCAGGATGTTATGATTTTGTATAATTGTAGCAAGATCCAATAAACGGTATTTTAACCTAATTGTTATAACCTTAGCACCCCTTTCTTACCCCATAATCACATAACAATCTTAAACCTACACGAGTTAATAAGACACATAACATATAATGCAACCTTCTTATGGTTAAAGAACTTTATTCTCAAAAGAAATTATACATTTCACTTAATGAGAAATTACAAATTTAAATTAAAGTAGATTATTATATAGACAGTGAGCATGCAGTATGAGTCTATAAGTAAATGACCTTAATATTACGAAAAGAAGTTTTGTATTATTTAGTAAAGTGGGTACTTCATAAAAAAGTTCGCATACGTTTGACGAGCGGTATTGGTCAGGAATGCAGCTACATACAGGGTCGGATTTAGAATGTAGTAATAATGTGATTTTTAAGTTTTGATTTGAAAATGTTTAGACTGTTTGAATTTTTAATAATTTTTGGAAGGGAATTGTATAATTTGGCACCCTCAAAGCATATACTCTTTTTACCATAATTAGTACGGACTTTGGATATTTGAATATTATCTGCATTACGAAGCATTCTCTTTCCTTTTTGCCTGTTAGTTTTAAATGTTGTCTCGGTATGTGTTTTATTTTGTAGTATTTTTTTGATTAAAATACATGTTTTAAAATAGTATGTTTGGTATATGTTCATAATTTTCGTTTGACTGTATATTTGTTTTGATGGTGTCAGAAAGTCGTAGTTGAAGAGGAGTTTTATTATTTTATTTTGTTTTATCTGTAAATTTTGTAATGTATTTTTAGCTGCACTACCCCAAATTTCGACAAGATAATCTAGGTGTGGCTTTACTAGACTTCTTACTACTACGGAATACGGTGTCAAGAGAATTTGTTCATATTTATCTTCATAGAAATATATATATTCATTTGTAAACACAGGTATAATAACAATAATATTAGATGGTGAATAAATAAAAAACAGTCTCTGTTTTGCCTAGTGGCGTACAAACATTTTATTTGAAGGTATATTAGTACATCTACTTAAAAATTCTCGTATCACAGTGTTTGTAACCAAACTCCTCCGAAACGGCTGAACCGATTGTTATGAAACTTTTTGTGTATATTAGGTAGGTCAGAGAATAGGTCTTAGGGTATTTTTGATACCTATAAGTACCCAAATGAGACGCCAGAAGGAATTAAATTTTTCAGTGTGAGTGTTTTTTCATGATTAAAAAAAACGTCTTGTCTGGGTATACATACTTATATTACACTAGCAGTTTGCTCCAGCAACGCACGGGTGTACTAATGATTTTATGGCGTATTTTTTTAGTAGGTCCTTTTTTTTCTAGTAATAAATATAGCCTATGTTACTCAGAGATAATATAGCATTCTAGCTATATGTAGCTAATGGTGAAAGATTTTTTTTAAAGTTAGTTTTAGAGAAAAAAGATTTATAATTTGTTAAAAAAAAAAAAAAAAAAAAATAGGATCACGACTGTAATCCCCAAGTACAGTAGACATCCTCTCAGATCTCCAGCCGTTTAGATCCTTTGAAGATGTCTAGTGGGGGTAGTCAGAGGCATGTCCAAACATTATATTTGACACATGCCCACATTTTGCAGTAGTTAGCGTTCCATACGTGACAGGTTGCAAGTCCATCGCCGCTTATAAGAACACTAACTGGTTTCCTCACAATGTTTTACTTCACCGTTGTAAGCAAGTGTTTTTGATGCGCATATAAATTTTTCGAACAGAAAAATCCATTGATGCACGCCGGGATTCAAACCCACGACCCTTAGATTGAAAGTCGAGTTACATCCCACTCGGCCAAAACGGCTTTTTTTATTTGTTACAAACATACAAATATACAAATATTTCCTATCTACCTATTTCCTCTTTATAATATTAGTATAGATAAACACCCAGACACAAAAAAAACACTTACGAGTATGTTCATGACACAAATGTTTGTTCTGGTTGGGAAATGGAACCTATAAGGCAGAGCTACTACCAACTGAGATGTGAGGACAGTCTTAATTGAAAACAATTATTCTAGTTACAACCGACATTAGGATGATGGTTGGATACAATTGAATCAGCTAAAGTTAGATTGTTCTACCCAAGTTAAATCATTTTTGGGTATATATATATACAGGAAATTAAATATTATGGAGGTATTAAGATAAGACCACTCCCGAATACTAAAGTTTAGCACTAAATACTAAAACACTTAATACTAAAGTTTAGTTAAAGTTAAGATTTTTGCCGAAAAAAAACCAAAACAAATATAACAAGTATGTATCTGTATTTTTTTTTAAATTTTGTGTTTTCTCAATTCAAACACGTGCTCACAACGGTGAAGGAAAACATCGTGAGGAAACCAGTTAGTGTTCTTATAAGCGGCGATGGGCTTGCAACCTGTCACGTATGGAATGTAACTACTGCAAAATGTGCCAAATTTAATGTTTCACTTTTAAAACTTTCGTGAGTTGTACGAATTGATGAATCGAAACATTGTCGGTGTCCTCATTGACAATTTATCATTTACGTGAGTAATTTCCCGTTGTTGTAATAATGTGAAATATAATGTTCTTAGTAATGTAATGTTTGGATGTGCATCTGACTACCCCCACTAGACATCTTCAAAGGATCTAAGCGTCTGGAGATCTGAAAAATTGTCTACATACTTGGTGATTACAGTCGTGATCCTATTTATTTTATTTTATTTTTTAAATTTAGATTGCCTGTATAATATAGTGATTTTTGTTTCTAGCTCTCTCTACTTTGGGTTCAGTTCATTAGCGGTCATTATTGCCTGTAGCTTTACTATTATCATAGGATTTCTGATAAAATATTTGATACATTATTACAGTTGAACATCCTTCAGGGTGGTTTTTACTAGGGGCATTGGTGTAGGGGAAAGTGTGGCTTAGTCTTCGAAAGTCGTTTTATACACCTTTCAGTTCTAGTAAACTAAAGTCAGATATTCGAAACTAGAGCTTGTTCTTTAGGTACCGTGATAATCGCACGTCAAGCCTGGCTATGAACTCCAGCCTTGTAATTAAGCCTCAAAAGTTTTTTCACCAAAATCACAAAGGAAACAGGTTATCAGAGTTTTGTATAACAAAAAGGGTTGCCTGGCAGACCGGTTGTAAAACATAAGCCTCTTCGCAATATGTTTGTCAAAAAAATCAAGTGTAGCGAGTGCTGCTTTTAGAATTTGTGCTGATGCTCATTATTTTATTTTTTATTGTTGTAATTACTTGGTTAGTACTTTTAATTATTATTCTTGTTTGAGCCTTCATCTTGTTCGGCACCACACTGGAGCTCTACATAGCATAAGGAAAGGATAATTGAAAAAAATGATAGATATCAAGCCGTGTTTGTTGCCTGATTCTTCTAGGCTTGGTCGCGAGGAACAGGCGTAGCTTCACCTAGCTCCTAAGACGTTTAAAAGTGATCCTTGTGATTTTATTGAAATAATTGATTTTTGAATTTGAAACACACTAAGCGGAAAAAGGAGAACAAAATGATGATGGTGTGATTACTAGCAAGTACCTCTTCTCATATTGCACCTCACACGAAGTGGATTTTTTAGCGTATCACCGCGCGGTGGTTAGTTTCCAAGACTGTAGGAGTGAATGTGATGGGAACTCCTCGGAATCTCAGCGGATAACACACATATTGCAAAGTAAGACCCGATTTTTCGCTAAAGGATAGCGTCAATACCAATAGGAGGAGAAAGGAAAATACATTTATTTTGAAGCACACATGCTAAGCAGCACTACTAAAAAATGTATTCCTTAGAAACCAGTAACGTATAAAAACTAATTTTTCTTTTCCGTAACCGGTTACGAATATTCAGTTTCGTACACGCGGTAAGGGTTACTTACAGTACAGTGTAATTAAACGATTGTAGGGACAAAGACCCGGTTGTGGTGCCTACCCCGGTTTTGGTAATTTTCAATTTTTGCAGTCAATAACTAAGCATAGCAAAGAAACTTGTTTTAAATCTATAGGTAATACATTTCTTTGGTCCGTTTTGATTAGTGACAGTTGTGCTGCATTATACCTCTAGACTTGATTGACCACAACTTAATAATTCCCGTTTTATCGATTTAAATATGAATAATTAATAAATAAATATCACCTGTTACAAAACTTTGGCTTTAGCTAAGAGATAGGTAAATACTCTGTTCTATGATGTTTAGAAATCGTCGTTTTAATCATTTTTTCAATATAAACCGTTTATTTGAAAATTCTAATGTTGTTAAACCGTGCTAGCCGAGTGGGAGGTACCTCGACTTTCAATCTGAAGGTCGTAGGTTAGAATCCTGGCGTGCATCAATGGATTCTTCGGTTCAAAAATTTATATGCGCATCAAAAACACGTGCTCAAAACGGTGAAGGAAAACATCGTGAGGAAATAAGTTAGTATTCTTATAAGCGGCGATGGGCTTGCAACCTGTCACGTATGGAATGCTAACTACAGAAAAATGTGGGCATGTGCCAAATATAATGTTTGGACGTGCCTCTGACTACCCCCACTGGACGTGCCTCTGACTACCCCCACTAGACATCTTTAAATGATCTAAGCGTCTGGAGATCTGAGAGGATATCTACCGTACTTGGGGATTACAGTCCTGATCTTATTTATTTATTTTCATTTTAAAATGTTGTTAAAATGGTCACAACCAGCGCTCCTTCCTTCTGTCGCATTCGGGTAAAAAGGTTTCCATTTCAGTGTGAATACCACTTTATCCGGTGCTGAATTCCAAATGGAGCCGTTTAATTTCAGGCAACCACACCCAATGTTGGTGTCACCAATGTGATAAGCGCCTTTTGCATTTGATGATACAGCATGCGAAACGTAATGCTTGCGATTATTTCACGCCGAATCGACAAATGACTCTGAGGACAAGTGTAATAAATGTTTTTGATGAATGCAGCAGAATCGGTTTTTAAATAACCGCAAAACATACAGTAAACTAGTAGGATTATCTAATAAATCTATCGAGAAAAGTTTCACCAATCGTGATCTTATCCGGGTAGACTCACCCGGACAAGACGGAAAAAGTGATAAAACTGAATTATATTGAAAACCATCAATTTAAAAAAAAAACTGTCTGTAATTTACTTAGCTAGTATGATTATCTAACGAATTATATAAAAATGAACTGTTTAGCTATTCATAGTTTTAATTAAAAAAGAGCCAACTTTGGAAAATAAATCTATCGAGAAAAGTTTCACCAATCGTGTTTCTCGTAATCGTTCTCGTGTGTCTATAATTTATCTAGATTATATCTTTATGTTATATTTGTCATAAAAAACAAAACTGTATGTTTTGCGGTTATTGAGAAAAACGATTTTGCATTCATCAAAAACATTTATTACTTGTCTTAATATAATTTTCGAAAAGAAAAATCTATCGATTCAGTCGGGATTCGAATCTATGATCTTCTATTGAATGTGAAGTACCTAGTGGGCCAACACGGCAACTGGTAGTTCTATTAATTGTCACTGCTTTTATCTTTAGTCATGAATAAACAATGCTGTTCAATTAACCTTGGCTTCGAGTGGAAGATTACATCATAGTTTGTTACTATAAGCACGGTCTATTTTTGTACGCGCGATGTATTAACTGGCCTCACAGCTCAGTTGGTAGTAGCTCTGCCTTCTGCGCTGCACGCTGTGGGTTCGATCCCCACCCAGGACGAATATTTGTGTGATGAACATTTTTGTTCTGTGTCTGGATGTTATAATGTTTCAACATCATCTCTATCAAATGTTATTTAAAAAAAAGGATTACGACTGTAAGTAATCTCCAAGTACGGTAGACATTCTCTCAGATCTCCTGACACTTAGATCCTTTAAAGATGTCTAGTGGGGTTAGTCAGAACACTCCAAACATTATATTTGGCAAATGCCCACATTTTGCAGTACTTAGCATTCCATACGTGACAGGTTGCAAGCCCATCGCCGCTTATAAGATTACTAACTGCTTTCCTCGCGATGTTTTCCTTCACCGTTTTGAGCACGTGTTTTTGATGCCCATATTTTTTTTTCGAACATAAACATCTATTGATGCACGCCGGCATTCAAACCCAAACCCACGTCCGTCAGATTGAAAGTCGAGGTACCTTCCATTCGGCCGACACGTATGTAAATCTTATCTTATGTTATTGTCTGTATTAGACGACAGTTTTTTTTTTTTTTGTATTTTGTTTGGACTATAGAGCGTGCACAAGAAATGGACATACTCGTACATCCATACGTGCTAAGTAAAAAAAAAGTTTCTGCTTTCGATATAATGGTGCAATGCCGAGGAAAGTTCAATTACATAAAATATCACGTTTTAATGTAGGTGTTAAATGCAAATTGGACCTTTTAGCATGCTGATTGCCTAATCGGACCCTGGCTGTTTAAATTTAATGTTATATCGTGCCAATGTCTAATAGCTACACTCAATTTAATTGAGGGAATTAAAAAGATTGACGGTTTTCAGCAGGTTACATGCACAACAGCATAATATTGAATCAGTTTCTAAAAACATTTACATGTTATGTTTGGAAGTGTCTCTGACTACCCCCTTTAGACATGTTCAAGGATCTAAGCGCCTAATGGTCCGAGAGAATGTCTACCGTACTTGGGAATTACAGTCATGATCTTATTTATTTTTTACTAAACCCGCCGAATTTACTATATTAATTGAACTCTCAAGTCAAAGTCACAATGTATTTATTACAATAAAATCATAATGATCACTTTGAAACTTGTTAGAAGCTAGGTGACTATGCCTGTTCCTTGCGACCAAGCATCAGGCAGAATAATCAGGCAATTGTCTATTCGTTAGTCAGTCAGGACTTTAAATATAATACTTGAATATGTATAAAAAAACTGGCCAAGCACGAAGCACGAAGGTTTCCGTACCATTACTATAAAAAACGTCAAAAATTTACGTTTGTTGTATTCCCATACCCCACTAAAACATTTATTTTATTTTGTTTTTAGTATTTTTTGTTATAGCGGCAACAGAAATACATCATCTGTAAAAAATTTAACTGTCTAGCTATCACGGTTCATGAGATACAGCCCTGTGACACACAGACGGACAGACGGACAGACGGACAGCGAAGTCTCAGTAATAGGGTCCCGTTTGTACCCTTTGGGTACGAAATCCTAAAAATGAGTTACACTTTAGTATCTTGGAATTCTTGTATATTCTGATTTGAATTAGGTAATTCAGATGAAACGACCCTCAAAATAAACCAGTAGAAAGTAAAACGGTGGCAATCTAAATTACTAAACTAAAGACTGTGTACAGTGCAACACAAATCAAAGGTAACCAAACCAACATAATATATCTAACCCACAAAACACTCCAGACGTTGTTATATTTATTTCGATTCCAGATATTCTCAGAATGCGAAAGGTTAAAGGTTAATACTATTGAAGTATTTATAGAGCCATTATATATACAGTTTAGTAGGTTATTTCAACAATGTATATTTCAAAATAACATAAAATACGTAACACCCTTACTAGACATCTTCAAAGAATCTAAGCGCCTGGAAATCTGAAGGGAATTACAGTCGTGAACCTATTTCTTTTTTTTATATTTTACCCTTTCTTGAGATCTCCTTCAAAAGCTTTGATTTCTTTAAAAGCGGTTACTGTTATGTAATACGTGAGCTGCAAAAAGTGACGAGATAAGACGTGATGCAACGTAACACGTGACGTGACTACACGCGAGACGTGTGTTCTGTCTGACTGACGTGATGTTGATCCCTCATTTATATTGTAGCCATTCTGTTATTGTGTGTCACGTGTGGAACGATAACTACTGCAAAATTTGGATCTGTGAAATATGTAATATTTGGAAGTGCCTCTGACTAACCTCTCTAGACATCTTCAAGGATCTGAGCACCTGGAGATCTGAAAGGATGTCTAGTCTACCGTACTTGGGGATTATCGTTATCAGTCGTGATCCTATTTAATGTATTTTATTCTATTCATTTGTTGTTCCTTTTTTTGCATAAAATCTTCGAAGTTTTAAAGTTTGCAATATTTTTAGTAGTGATTATATAAACACTTTTTAATTATCTCCAAACTTTCATAAAATATATAATAACTTTCATATAATATAAAAAAAAACACAAAAAATACATTTGTCGCAATTGCGTACATTTCGTCGCATACATTCATTCTAAAATGTCCCCCTCCCGTCCCTAAATCCAATTTTGTTTAACATTAAATCATTGTGGTGTTTTTTTAGGACAGAATGCTCTTTCGTGTGTAACACTGTAACCACTTCCTTTGTCCTTTAAACTTGTCCCGTTGTCCAAAACAATTAGGCAAATGTTTATTCAGAGTCCAATTTAAACAAAAAAAAAACAAAATGTTTTCTGGAGTAATTTTTGGGACTTGTAACTTTGCATCAGTGTTACAAGGGTTGCTACAATTAGATGGAACTAGATATGGGGTAGTTTTTTAAGGATTATTACTGACTAGCTGCTCGCCTCGGCTTTGCACGGGTGGTACCTAACAAAAGTAGCCTATGTATTATTTTGATGTAAGCTATATTACTGTAAAGTTTCATTTTAATCCGTTCTGTAGTTTTTGCGTGAAAGAGTAACAAACACACACAGACACACACATCACTCACAAACTTTCGCATTTATAATATTAGTAGGATGTTGTGCTTGTTAATAAGGCTTCGTTACTCATAAACAGATTTTTATTTATTTGCATCATGTACAATAACATAGTAGGTATAGGTCCTATGAATAGGGTAAGTAGTATTAGTACAAGGGTTCTGTTAGGACATAGCAAAATAAATGTAAATAATTATAATCGTATCGTTAAATTATTATATCATTATCGTACGATAACCGTAGATAATACTAAACAACTGTAATTCCAAAGCATGGGATACTCTTTCCAGCTTTGTAATGAATTGTTTTAGGGATAGTCAGAGGTATGTATTTGGTACATGATGACATTTTACTTTGAATGTGACAGGTCGCAAGCTCATAGCCAGTTATATATATGACTAGCCGACTGGTTACCGAGGCATATTGATATGTAGGCCAAAATATACAGATTCTCCTAACCCATTCTTATTTTAAGTTTTGGTAAATCGCACAATGCACTTACAGTTTTTTCTTAAAAAAATATTAATCTTCGACCTGACCGTTAGAAGACCCGTATTTTCCTCCTACTTTCCACTACACCAATGTTCACAGATATTTTTTGTGAATCTGTAATAAAACAGACGCCGATTTATGACGGTCAAGATTTAAAAGCAGATTTAAGCAGAAACCTTATAGGATTTAGGTATTTAGGATCGTGAGATATTTGAGATTTAGAAAGCAGTAAATTCGCCGCTCAGACCTAATCTATACATATAATAAAACTGTAGAAGAGTTGAATTCTGTCCATTAAATAAAAACTAAAAATAATACTCCTAGGGGCCATTATACAAGTAACACAAGCCTAAAAAAAAACATTTTGAAATTTTTGTCTATCTGTCTGTTGTCCGGCTTTCACGCAAAAACTAATGGACGGATTTTGATGAAACTTTTTTTGTTATGTAGCTATTAGTCCTCGGCAACATATAGGTTATAATTTATTTTGAAGATTGGAATACCAGATGTGAAATTATTTGTCGCCCAGCTAAGCGGGCACGGGTCAGCTAGTGTTAGAATAGTTTAAGAGCATTTGGAACGGTTTTAGGACTAGCAGATCTTTTTTGAGCATAGAATGCAAAGTTTTAAGACATCCCAAGCCTGAACCTTTTTACAACATGCTATGCCGATTTCAAATGAAGGATAAGGGCAAGAAGAAGAAATGCAAAGTACGAGTGTAAGTATAAAGGTCGAAAATGGCCTGAACTGCTTCGAGAAAAGGTGGCCTTGCCGCTTTTTTGCTCGACTTGGCGGAGGCTCGACTTTGCCCCCAGATCTATTAGTAATCTGATTCCTATACTATAAGTTTTACTAGATGGGCTAGATGGCACTGTGTGAAAAATCACCGACATTAAAATTTAAGAATAAGAACAGAGAAAAAATCTACGTGTAAGTTTACATTAACATTTTTTTATTATGACATGAGTTTCTCAAAGAATTGCATCTAGAGATCTAAGATCTGTAATGTAGTATGCCCCAAACAAAGCAAAGCTTGTCCTATGGGAACCAGATTACTGATAGAATACTTATACTGTTTTTTATAAATACATACTTATTATACATATTAACACACAGACACAGAAAAAAAACATCTATGTTGATCACACCTACAGCGCAGAAGGCAGAGTTAGTACCAACTGAGCTGTGAGGCCAGTCAAAATTAGTAGAGATGCACTAAGAACCAACCCATAGAGTGCAGCGAGGTTAAAGTTCCCAGAACTTCTTGTGATATAAACCTAATGGACGGGCGGTTAGAGAATCGACCTTAAATAAATAATGTAGCAAGGCAGGCGAGCCGAATTTCCCAAAGGAGACTTTATCTGATACAGAACGTTCAAAGTATTAGCTAAATGGTGTAAGATTTAAACATAAACACGCGACAAACAAACAAACGTGGACAAATTGGTTCTAATGGAGTTTTCCGTACAAAATACTTATAGGTTTTCCTTTAATCTATAGGTACATTTCTTTCGTCGATAAGGGCCACCCTACCGTATTTATAATATTGGAGGGACAGACGGACAGACACACAAGTGTACCTTTGAGGTTTCGTTCCATTTTTTTAGTTTTGTGGTACGGAACTCTAAAAACGTCTCTGAATTTTAGGCTAAACGAGAGATATTAGCTAACTAAGCGTTATCGCTGTGACTGTAGCTTGCCGCTACGCCGTAACTTACCGCTAGGTCCTAACTTGCCGCTACGCCGTAACCTGTCTCTACGCCGTAGCACCAGCTCTACGATGTGGCATCTATGTAGCACGTCGTGTTTCATTACTTATTGGCATCACGCACAAGCTCTATCTAAGCCACGTAAATAGATAATGAGTTGGCATACTTGTATCGAGTGAAAGCTTTTATCTAAAAGTTCGTACCTACGAAGTTCGACAGCCATTGATTATACAAGAGTTAGTAGGGCTAATTAAAGCCTTCGTGAGCCGCATTAAATCTTTTGGACACAGTTCTTTTACCATCCTATTAACTTGATGTACTTATGCTAAATTACCAAGAAGGAACTATTGACATTAAGAACGAATAAAGTAGAGTCTGCATCATAGTTGAAATAGATGTTTTTGACAGATTTTTTTTAATCATTCAAATCAACTTGAATAGGAGTGAGTGGTGAGATGACGGCTGATAAAGAGAAATGGAAGAAGTACATGTGCCGACCCCACTTAACTGGGATAAGGGCAGGTAAATGATGATGATTCTAATCAACCTTTATTTAGCTTGAAGCAATTAAATATAATTATAACACTGCAAAATGTGGGCAAAATAGGATCACGAATTGTAATTCCCCCTCTCAGATCTCCAAGCGCTTAGATCCTTTGAAGATATCTAGTGGGGGTAGTCAGAGGCACGTCCAAACATAATATTTGGCACATGCCTACATTTTGCAGTAGTTAGCATTCCATACGTGACAGATTGCAAGCCCATCGCCGCATATAAGAACACTAACTGGTTTCCTCACGATGTTTTCCTTCACCTATTGTAAGTGAGACAATTAATAATGTTACAATTTCCTTTGTGCTTCACCTTTGTACCAGTGTTATTTTTTTCTGTCCTAATAAACTTTTATTTTACTTTTCTTTTACTTTTTACCGTTTTGAGCTCGTATTTTTGATGCGCGTATAAATTTTTCGAACAGAAAAATCCATTGATGGGTTCGAACCCACGACCTTCAGATTAAAAGTCAAGATACATCCCACTCGGCCAACAAAGTAGTAGTATAAGATAAAGGTAGGTACGTACATGTATCGAGTTTGTGCCAATTTTACGACGTGTACTGTATTGTGTAGCACGTCTGAAAAACGTTATCTGAATTCAACTATTTTATAGGCTACAGACTAGTTTGAGGTTATCTTTGATCCCTTGCGGCTATTATCTACGTGTCGTAAAGTACGACCTCTACGTTTGCGATACTTAGACCACTAGATACATAGACGTAAACCACGTTTACACGATCCTACTTTATTCGTAAATTAGCATAATTTGGTAAGTGGCTTGCAATCGATTCATAAAAAATGTATTTAACTTTATGACCATACTAGCAGTCCGCCCCGGCGTCGCACGGGTGTAATAATGATTGTATGGGTAATTTTTTTACACCTTGGGTTACATTATCGAAGTTTTCATACGGATCCCTAATAGTTAGACATATGGTATTAAAACTTTTTGTAGATATTGATGTTATCTATAAAACTGTAGTACATTACTTTGATCTATTGTCAATAATTTCCGCAGCGTAAGCGATATAAGGATTTTTTTTGTTTTTTTTTCACGCGTTGGGTTACATTTTCGAAGTATTCATACGGATCCCTAATATTTTTGAAAATATTCTATAGCCTATGTTCATCAGGGATAATGTAGAATTCTAATGGTGAAAGAATTTTTCAAATCGGTTCAGTAGTTTCGGAGACTATTCGATGCAAACAAACAAACAAACAATTAAATCTTTCCTCTTTATAATATTAGTATAGATTGGGAGGTACCTCGTTAATACATTACAGAATTTACTTACTCGAAATATGTAAATTAATATGCACATCAGCATGTGTATTCAAACGGCGAAGAAAAACATCGTAAGGAAATCAGTATTCAAAAAGCGGCGATGGGATTGCAACTTGTCATGTGTGGTATGCTACTGCAACAAAATAGGCATGTACTAAATTAAACTAATAATTGGATGTGCATCTGACTACTTTCGTTAGATATCTTCAAGGATCTGGGCGAATAGAGACCTGTGTTTTTTTTTAAATATACCTACGTCAAGTGGTGTGAGAAGCCATCGAATCTATTGCTCACGAAATCGAATTTGGGAATGAAATAATATAGCTTCTTAACGTGTTGAAAAAAGGCCAAGTTAAGATTACTTTAAACCGACAAGTATGTATGTAAGTATATCAGGATCGTAGCCATTGGAAAGCCAAGGTCTCTGCTTACGCCTGTGGGAAACAGGGGTGACTTTATGTATGTATGCAAGTGTATAAAAAACATTATTTTGCTTACAAATTGTGGGTGGTATATATACTCATGTAGGGTTAGGATCTCCTCTGTTAAGTTGCGATAACCTGTATTAGAAAAGTCCTTACTTTATTTACGGTGGTCTATATAACATTGTCTACAAATAAGCTTTATTCCATCTAGAACTCCATCTGGAATAAAGCTAGCCTATTAAATAAAGAAAGAGAGAATGAGAAGAAGAAAGAGGATAAAAAGAGATAAATATATACCTACATAAATATATATAGATATATAAATGTATGTCATTTATTTATTTATATATTTACTTTAATTAACACGGTGTGACACCAATTATTAAATTAATTAAAGAATAATTTGTACATGTTCTTTGTAATGTCATGATTGTTTATGTTTTCTGTTTACAATAAAGTATTTGAAAGTATCACTACATATAGTATGTATAAAGCAAAGTCGCTTTCCACTTCCCGCGTCTGTATGTATGTATGTATGTTTGCTTATATCTTTAAAACTACACAACGGATTTTGAGGCGGTTTTTTTTAATAGATAGAGTGATTCAGGAGGAAGGTTTATATGTATAATAACATGCTACCCGTGCGAAGCCGGGGCGGGTCGCTAGTTTGAAATATAATAATGTACGTGTACAGTTATCCTTAACCAATAATTCGCCATGAAACAGGGTTAGTCAAAATGAAATGAATAATAGCCCTGCATTAAATCTCCATCTGTACATTCCCGTACATATTCCACGATATAAATTTCTAATTAGTTTTACCAAATCTTATCTCTTGGAACTCAGAACAAAAGTGACCTGATTTGATAAATGCCGGCGTACACTGAAGCAACTCAAACGTTTCTGGTTATTTTAAATAAAAACTGGCTAAGTGCGAGTCAGACACGCGCACGAAGGGTTCCGTACGATTATCTATAAAAATACGGCAGAAAACATGTTTGTTGTATATGATAACCTTTACTAACCCTTTAATATTTATTTTATTCTGTTTTTAGTAATTATTGTTATAGCAGCAACAGAAACACATAATCTGTGAAAATTTCAACTGTCTAGCTATCATGGTCCATAAGATACAGCTCTGTGACAGACAGACGGACGGACGGACAGTTAAACAGACGAGCGAAGTCTTAGTAATAGGGTCCCGTTTTTACCCTCTGGGTACGGAACCCTAAAAATGGCTTGAATATTGTCAAAGTCTAATTCAAAAGTCCTCACAGCTCAGTTGGTAGTAACTCTGCCTTCTGCGCTGTAGGTTGTGGGTTCGATCCCCACCCAGGGCAAATATTTGTGTGATGAACATATATGTTTGTTCTGTGTCTGGGTGTTACTATGTATAATAAGTATGTATTTACAAAAAAAAAGTATATAAGTATTCTATCAGTTATCTGGTTCCCACAGTACAAGCTTTGCTTAGTTTGGGGCTAGATGGCGCTGTATGTAAAGTCACTTTGAAATGTCTTAGGAGCTAAGTGAAGCTGTATTGTACACTTGTACAGTCTAGTTATAAAGTATAATTATATTAATAACTAATTAATAGTTTTCTCGCTTCAAACTCAAACTATTATGGTAAATTTATATATGTTTTAAATAAAATTAAAATAATAATAGAATAGATGTTTTCGATGTTTTCCTTCACCGTTTTGAGCACGTGTTTTTGATGCGCATATAAATTTTTGGAATAGAAAAATCCATTGATGCACACCAAGATTCGAACTTACGACCTTCAGATTGAAAGTCGAGGTACATCCCACTCGGCCAACACGGCTTTCATATGCTATATGATTTCTTATAAAGTCAACTCTTGAATTCATCGCATCTTCACCCTCTAAGTGACTTTTAACTTATAATAATAGAAACACATATTTTGATCCTAAAACGCTTACTGTTGAATGTAACTGTAAAAGGGGGGCTGATAAATAATAAACGAAGGACCAAATATTTTGACGGTACCAATAAGTAGTAAATTTGACAATGGATCTTTGCTCGTAATAAGGCAGATAATTAAGTCCGTCACCTACCTTACAAATCCACACGTACGTTTCTTCACGAGGGTCAGCACGGCGATCCACGTGTTGAGTCTGGAGTCGAGCAAGAACAGTGATTGTCCCAAAACACCATCTAAATTGGCACAGCACCGCGAGAACGTCTCACGTAATTGATACTGCACGGCAGTGTTCGAAATAGAGTTGAATTGTCCATTAAATTAGGTTTCCCAAAATTATGAGAACGCGAACGTGTTGAGTTGAGTAGTCGCGCAAGCCAACTGGCCGCGATGCGCACGCGCAGAAAAGCACCGGCACCGGCCATCTTTCCAAAACGACGGTAGACGTCGCAAAGCAGATGGCAAACATAAATATCTACCCTCTAAAAGTGAGCAAAGATCCAACATACCCCCCACCGAAATTATCATGATAATTTCAGTCAAATAAAAATAAAAACGCTATTGCAAAAGGCAGTAGGGACGTTGCCCATATAAAGCAAATATTAAAAAAGATTAAACATAAGAACTTCGAAGTAGTAAGGTACTTAGGTTAATAAATATCTAAGAAGTTTTTTTTTTTTTTTTTTTAATTATAATATGGAAAAGGGCAGACCTTATTAACAGGTCTTTTAACTATTCCTTTTTGCGTCCTCAGAGTAACAACGCGAATGATCTTATCTGGGCCTTCATGGAGACGCTCCACCCTGGCCCGGACCCAGTTAAGCGGACGAGTTAGGTCAGATTTGATGAGAACTAAATCATCGATTTTAATATTAGGAGGCGAGGTAAACCACTTTGCTCTTTGCTGTAAGGTATGTAGGTAATCATCAGACCATTTTTTCCAAAACGTTTGGGATATTTTTTGCATACACTGCCAACGTGACAGTCTGTTCATAGCTACTTCTTCTAAACTGTACTCGGGTACAGCAACTAAGCTTTGACCTATCAAGAAATGCCCAGGCGATAACGTTTCAAATTCATCAGGATTATTAGATAACGGGCATAAAGGACGCGAGTTCATTACGGCTTCGATTTTACAAAAGACAGTGGTGAGCTCTTCAAACGTGAGTGCCTTGTCGCCTACTGCTCGAAGGAGATGGTGCTTAGCTGACTTAATACCAGCCTCCCATAGTCCGCCCATCGAAGCTGCTGTAGCAGGAATATTTTTCCATTCAATAGAACGTGACGCGCAGCCATTAGTAATCGTAACGTCATTTTCATTAAAGAAATTGCAAACGTCCTTCAAATGTTTCGCGGCGGCGACAAAGTTTGTCCCGTTATCGGAGTGCAGACACGAGCACAGACCGCGTCGAGCTACGAACCGATCAAGAGTCGCGAGAAAACAATCAGCTGATAAGTCGCTAAGAACCTCAATATGTACAGCCTTTGTAGAAAAACAAACAAAAAGGCACATGTAGCATTTTTGTATTTTTGCGTTACGATTTAAGCTTGCCTTTATGTAAAACGGCCCACCTAGATCGCAACCGACATGATCGAAAACCTTGTTAGGTTTTAATCTTTCAGCGGGTAACGTACCCATATATGGTTGTATAGAAATAGGATTGCATTTGAAGCACGTGATGCATTTCGACAAAACACTCCGAATCACACTGCGAGCGGATACGATCCAATATCGTTTGCACAAAATTCCTTGTAAACAACGAGGTCCCACATGTAGGTACACTTTATGAACGTGTTCTATTAATAATGTTGTTATATGACATCTTTTAGGTAACAACAAGGGATGTTTGTTGTTGTAGGGTAAGTCTGCTTGGGAAATTCTACCCCCCACCCTGAGAAAACCATGGGTGTCTACGAAGGGTGATAGTTTTCGTAACGAGGAAACAAATTTACAATTTTGCACCCGAGCGATTTCATCAGAAAAGTAGGTATTTTGTGTTATTTTAATTATGGCGTCATGGGACGCATTCAACTCGTGAGTTGAAATTGGACCAACAGAACGTTCATTTTTAGATGATTTACAATTCTTTGCAAATCGAAAACACCATGCGACAATACGCTGCAATTTATTGAATGACGAGTAATTTTCAAAAAACGTTTTTGAAAAATCGTTTTGTTTGTTTTGAGATGGACAGGAAAAAGTATCTACCTTTGTCTTTAGTTCTAAAATGTCTGTTTTTTCACTAACGTAAAAAATACTGATTGGCCATTGATGAACGTCATCAGATAGCCAAGCCGGACCATGCAGCCATAGCTCATAATCAGCTGCTAGCTGAGTGGGCATGGTGCCGCGCGAACAGACGTCAGCAGCATTGTTTTCGCTTCGCACATGATACCAGCTATTAGACGAAACTACCTCCACTACTTGAGCGACACGACTCGATACAAAAGTTTTAAGTTTATAGGGAGGGGTTTGCAACCATGCAAGTACGACACTGGAATCTGTTAAAGCAGTTACCTGAAAGTTTAGGTTTTTAATGTTTTTTTGAACGAACAAGATTAGTTTTGATAACAATACGGTAGCCATAAGCTCGAGTCTCGGAATCGAAAACGGCTTGATTGGCGCGACTTTACTTTTACTGATAAGCAATCTAGTCTTCACACCATTGTTTGGGTCGACACTGCGTACATAAATGCATGCCGCATAACCACGGGCTGATGCATCACAAAATGCAATTAAATGTACTCCACAAAATTGAGGTATAAGCATGTGCCGCTCAATTTTGATTGTCGACAGGCTTGATAATGATGTGATAAAAATAGTCCATTTTTCACGTAAATCATTTGGAAGAGGATCGTCCCAACCGAGATTAAGCTTCCACAAATCCTGCATTATGCATTTAGCTAGAAATGTACATGGAGATAAGAATCCAACGGGATCAAAAATGCTTGCAAGCAATTTTAGTACTGACCGTTTAGTGTAGGTGCTATCCGACATGTTATAATCGAATGAAAAACAATCGTCGCCTGGCAGCCACTTTAAACCTAAAACCTTTAGGGATGGGCACACGGTGTCATCACTGAAGTTTATAGCGACTGCTTGGTCGGCGCCAATTCTAGAGAGTAACTCAGGAGAGTTGCTCGCCCATTTACGGAGATCAAAGCCGCCTAGTTTTAACAGAGAAACCAGCTCGTCCTGTAAAGTACATGCCTCTGTGAGGTTTTGTGTAGACCATAACAGATCATCAACGAAAAATCCTTGCATGAGGATATCAGCAGCTTGAGGATATAGCATGCCTTCATCGCTCGCTAGCTGTTGCAACGTGCGAACAGCGACAAAACCTGAAGATCGTAACCCGTAGGTATTTGTAAGTAGTTCGTAGGTCTTTATTTCATCAGAAGGAGATTCCCTCCAAAGAATGTGTTGATAACAACGTTCTGTAGGATGAATGAAAACCATTCTATAGAATTTGGCTATGTCAGCAGTAAAACATATATCATACAACCGAAAATTAAATATTATTTTCAAAATGTCATGGTGAAGCTTCCTTCCAATAAGCAATGTATCATTAAGTGACACACCATTCGAAGTAGCCGCTGAGCCATCAAATACCACTCGCATGGGCGTGGTGGTACTGGAGGTTTTAACCACACAATGGTGTGGGATGATATACTTACTTGGTTCTGTACCTACATATTGTTGCATATGACCTAAACGCTCATACTCACGCATGAAGTCTACATAGGGCGCGTGTAACTCGGGAGAACGTGCAAAACGTCGCTCCAAGTGGTGTAACCTACGCACGGCGTGGTTATAAGACTCGCCGAGGGAGGCGCAGTTCGGGTTCATTAGGATAGGTGATACATACCTACCGCAATCGTCCCTGTAATGACGCTCGGAATAGATCTCCTCGGCAAGCTTATCAGCTGGGCTTATAGGGTTGTCACACGGTGACTCTTCTATTTCCCAAAATGATTTTAATCGTGAGTCGATGGTGTCACTATCGCTGGTGTACGACACCAAATTGCAAGACGTTGCAATGTTAGTGACATCATCAGAAGTACACGGTACTTCGATTTTCCCACACAATACGAACCCGAAGACGCTACTAAGTGCAGTGGGTAGTGTAGGGCTAACAATAATTTTATTACCGTCGAAAATTTCAGGGAATATGTCACCTGCAAGTATAATGTCTACAGGGGATTTTTTGTAAAAGTACGGATCTGCTAGCAAAAGGTTTTTATAATGTATGGAAACATCTTTGGAAATTTCCACCGTAGGTAAATCAGAAGTCATTCGTTGCAAAACAATAGCATCAATTTTAAACGTGGGATTATTAGAATGTCTCGGTTTAATAGTGCATGAAGTCATACCAAAAGTTTTGACACTATTTCCGGCTAAACCAAAAATATTAAACGGACATTTTTGACGCGACAACCCTAGCCGTTCTAAACAATTCAAAGTTATGAAGTTCGATTGAGCGCCTGAGTCGATAAGAACACGGCAAGCTTGCAAATTACCAAACGAGTCTAAAACATTAACCATAGCCGTACCTAACAGGACCATACAGTTCTTCATGTTGTTTACGCTAGACGAGTGCGAAGTTTTAGCATGCAATGTTTGAGTACCTATAGCTTCCGGATCTACACTGGCATTATGCGCGGGAATGGCACGCGTAGCAGAGTTGCCTTTATAATCTAGATGCAATAATGCATGGTGACGCAGATTACACGTAAAACATTTGAATTCACTTTGACAATCGGCAGACGAGTGGTTTTGCTTGAGACAGTTGTGGCACAATTTTAAATAGTCAGCACGGCTGACCCGTTGCGCAGGAGATAATTCACGGAATTGCTCACAACGAAAAATCATATGATTTTGACCACAATGTGCGCAATCAAAACTTCTCGGCTTATTATTAGCTTGTGTCTGTGATGAAAATGTCTTTCTATTCAAAGTTTCACTCGATTTTTTGTTGAATGTGTTTGGTGTAGGGTTCCTACTTTGTGGAATGACAGAACCAGAATGAGATTGTGAATGTTCTAGAATTTTTATCTGATTATGTACGTGGGACATTAACTGATCGTAGGTAGGTATGGTCTTCTGATCGATACTTTGTTCAAATGTTTTCCTAGTATTAGGGTCTAATCCTTTCAATGCTATATGACACAGTACATAGCTAGATAAGTGCTCGATATTTAAAGCATTTATGGCGCGATATGAATGATCGAAAATCTCAATAAAATTATTTAAACTAGCTGGAGATTCCAATTTGAGCGCGGGAAAGTTTAGCATCTTATCTAGGTATTTACCCACGAGCATCCTATTGTCTTGATATTTATCAAGCAAGGACTGCCACACCACATCATAATTACTCGAAGTAATAGGCACGCTCTTTACAATACTGAGTGCGGCTCCTTTTGTGCATGACAATAAGTAATGAAACTTATCTATACTTGAAATACCCGTTTGATGGTGCACCAATGAGCAAAATGTTTCATAAAACGTTGTGAAATTCTCAATATTCCCATCAAATGTGAACAATTCGAGCTTAGGTAAACGTGGTCGAATGTCGACTTTTTTATCTTTCGTGTCTACGTGACCGCATGGTGGAATGTCCGCCATTTTGGGAGCATGCTTTGAAGCGCATAACTTCACGTGGAAAAATAGGTCATCGAAGCTTATCAAGTCGCTATCTGAGAATTGCGTTTCGGGATCCAAAGTTAATTGCATTTCAAAAATCTCTAAACAAATACTTTCGAACGATTCACGTAGTGAGGTTATCTCTGAGGCACGCAATAGGAAAACGTCCTTGAGGGAAGGATAACTTTCGATTTTATTAGAAATATCAAACACTTGTTGCAATCGAGAATAAAGGCGTTGCTTTTTAGCGATATTTTTATTTATATTACGCGTTATATCCAATTCCTTTTTGGTTGGAATGGGTGTAGTAACTTCTGATTGAGGCATTTTTGTTATACCTAATATATTTCTAGAAATTAAATTTTATAATTATATCCGGCTCGAAGGCCAAAATGTTGAATGTAACTGTAAAAGGGGGGCTGATAAATAATAAACGAAGGACCAAATATTTTGACGGTACCAATAAGTAGTAAATTTGACAATGGATCTTTGCTCGTAATAAGGCAGATAATTAAGTCCGTCACCTACCTTACAAATCCACACGTACGTTTCTTCACGAGGGTCAGCACGGCGATCCACGTGTTGAGTCTGGAGTCGAGCAAGAACAGTGATTGTCCCAAAACACCATCTAAATTGGCACAGCACCGCGAGAACGTCTCACGTAATTGATACTGCACGGCAGTGTTCGAAATAGAGTTGAATTGTCCATTAAATTAGGTTTCCCAAAATTATGAGAACGCGAACGTGTTGAGTTGAGTAGTCGCGCAAGCCAACTGGCCGCGATGCGCACGCGCAGAAAAGCACCGGCACCGGCCATCTTTCCAAAACGACGGTAGACGTCGCAAAGCAGATGGCAAACATAAATATCTACCCTCTAAAAGTGAGCAAAGATCCAACACTTACCACCACTTTGTTTTAACTGTGGGTAAATATTTAGCTTTCTACGCAGTTATAGAATCTTGTACCTTCCGCTTGAGTGGATGGCTGGCTCAAGGATGAGGATAAAAGGACGTTAATCTTCAAAAACTGAACAACTCCTAAGTAATACCGAAGTTTCGGTGGTATTTTAATCGCGGCGAGAATTCGTTAACGAATTCACAAACTTTTGGGGATTTAATCGGGCGTGTTGGCACAATTTGGTTGCCTTGTATTTTAGATAGTTCAATAGTAATTACTAATAATCTATCTTACCATCAAAAATATTAAGGCTATGAAATTAATAAAATAAATAAATAAGATCACAACTATTAATAATCTCTAAGTAGACATCCTCTCAGCTCTCCAGGCGCTCAGATCCTTGAAGATGTCTAAAGGGTTAGTCAGAAACACGTCTAAACATTATATTTGGCACATGTGCAGGCTATGTTATTAATTTAATATAATAATACAAAATATATTTAACTAGCGACCCGCCCCGGCTTCGCACGGGTAGCATGTTATTATACATATAAACTTTCCTCCTGAATTACTCTATCTATTAAAAAAAACCGCATCAAAATCCGTTGTGTAGTTTTAAAGATATAAGCAAACATACATACATACAGACGCGGGAAGCGGAAAGCGACTTTGCTTTATACTATGTAGTGATTCCAAATATATAAATAAAATTTGAATTTGAATTTAAATAAGAGCTGTGCCAATCTCAATAAATGGCTAAGTGCGAGTAGGTCCATGTTTATTTTTGAAATCCATTTAATTATGATTATGATAATAGATACAAATGGTTCGGTCTATTTGCCAACACAACCTTCTGTAGTTAGTACTGTGCTATGATACGAGCAATACATAACTCTCAATAAGCGTAAGCTTCTTTATATGTCATTTTGGAAAATGTCTTTTAAACTTAATGGTACTTTTGTATTAAATTTATAATCAAAATGGTGGTTATCATTGCTAGCGGTCAGCGTGTATGTAAACTAGTGTTTTTGAAGAGCCAACTTTAAAAATTAAACCTATCGAAAAAAGTTTCACCAATCGTGTTTCTGTCTATAATTTATCTAGATAAATGCATGTATTGCGGTTATTGTGAATAAACGATTCTGCATTCATCAAATAATAATAATATAATAATAAAAATATTTATTTTTCAAAAGGCTTTCACAGAAGGTTTACACTTAATGAATTGCTTAAATACTAGGTAAGGTAGGTTCTACATAATATCATCAACAATACAATGTGCAATAATTATTAGGGTAATACAATAGCAACACCTTAATTACCTACCTCGGTAAAAACCTTGTGTTTTGAATGGCATAGATACTCTACTTTGCATCAAACCTTATAGTGTCAATAACATTGACTCCTCGCTCTAACTAAGTTTACACTTGTATATAGACGCGAGGGAAACATTACATTACATTACAATACATTTATTACTCGTACACAAAAACTTATTCGTTTTTATCTTAGTCAAGTGACGAGCGTTTGAATAACTCAAATCATTGATATTGACATGATGTGGGTCAGATCAAAGCGTTCTTGGGGGCAATGTAAAAGGAAATTCAAATATATTCAGGAATTATGCGGCCGTCTTGCCATCCTGCCTGTCAGATGCAGGAAACACGCTTTATTATTTTTGAGGCGTTCTTAGGGGCTAGCCAGACAGGAGAGACGTAAGACGGGGACGCGTCGTGAACGCAACGCCTCTTAGAAGTACTTTCATAAATTGCGTCGCACGGGTGTAATAATGATTTTATGGGTAATTTTTTTACACCTTGGGTTACATTATCGAATGGTATGGTATTATGTTTTTTTTTGTAGATATTGATGTTATCTATAAAACTGTAGTACATTACTTTGCTCTATTAACAATAATTTCCGCAGCGTAATCGATATAAGGATTTTTTTTGTTTTTTTTTTCGCACATTGGGTTACATTATCGAAGTTTTCATACGGATCTCTAATATTTTTGAAAATATTCTATAACCTATATTCATCAGGGATAATGTAGGACTCTAATGGTGAAAGAATTTTTCAAATCAGTCCAGTAGTTTCGGAGCCTATTCATTACAAACAAACAAACAATCAAATCTTTCCTCTTTATAATATTAGTATAGATATAGAAAAACAAAACCGACTTCATGTTTGTAGAGGTGTGTTAGTGATAAATTAAATGTATTAATGTTTATCTATATTATTACTAGCTGTCCGGACGCACGTGTACTGTCAAATTTCAATAATAAAAAAAAAGCACTTTCAGTTTTTCCCGAACTTTATGCCACCCTTATCACTTAGGGGCATAAAAAATACCATTTCTCAGAACTACTGAATATACACAAAAAAATTGATAAACATCGGTCAAGCCGTTTTGGAGGAGTTTCGTAACAAGCACTGTGACATGAGAATTTTATATATGTATTTACTCTTCTCAAATTTACGTAGGACTAAACATTAGTATCAAATCCGTCCACCAATATTTATTATTATTGCTAAAATACAAGTGTATTGAAAACCTCCTCCTTGAAAGAGGTATTTGTTGTAGTCGGTTAAAAAAGTTAAGAACCGTTGTGATGCAAAACATACAAAAGAGACGGAGCGCGTCTTTTACGTCTCTTTTATTTGGCTCTGTGCGGGCAAATGCAAATGGGAGGTGGGACTTTAAATCCGATGGTTGTGGTATCAAATATCGGCCGAGCATCAATGATTTTTTCTGACTATCAATTTACGGCTGGGATTCGAACCCACGTCTTTTAGATTGAAAGTAGAGGCACTTCGCACTTGGTTAATACGGTACAATCTGGGGGCACGGTAGTGCCCCCGCCAAGTTAAGCAATAAAGCGGCACGGCTGTATACCATCCTTTTCTCGAAGCAGTTCAGGCCATTTTCGACCCCCTATAACTTCGTTGTGGATAAAACTAGAAGCCTGAATTTTCAGAAACCAAACAGTCACTATATAAACACGGTATATTTCAAATTTCATTCAATTTGAACCAGTAGTTTAAGAATTATAACTAGTCAAAGTTTCCTATTTTGTCACTCCACTCACTCACTGACTGACTGACTGACAAACCGATCATCAAAAGTTTAAGGCACTTCTAGCAGACATAGAAGCTTCAAATTTGAAACACAATTAGTGTTTAGTGTAAAAATCCTAAAAAAAACCCTCCAAGTGCGAGTCGGACTCGCGCACGTCGAGTTCCGTACCATTATCTATAAATCATGTTTGTTGTATGGGAGCCCCACTTAAATATTTATTTTATTTTGTTTTTAGTATTTGTTGTTATAGCGGCAACAGAAATACATCATCTGTGAAAATTTCAACTGTCTAGCTGTCATGGTTCATGAGATACAGCCCTGTGATAGACAGACGGATAGACAGACCGACAGACAGACAGACGGACAGACGGACAGACGTGCAGATGGACAGACGGACGGACGGACAGTGGAGTATTAGTATCAGGGTTCCGTTTTTACTCTTTAGGTACGGAACCCTAAAAAGTAGGGCTATATACAAAAATAAATGAGATGCCATCAAAAACATAACTTGTAAAAAAAGCCAAGTCTCGCAACGCAACTCAGTTCTTCTACCGTAAAAAGTAGTGAGATCCATGTAATACCAAGTCGGTTAATTTATTCAGTCCCTACTTTAAGGCGCTCCCAGTCGACGATTGTTTTTGTTCGAAACGAAAAAATAAATACTTGTGAACAAGCCACATCTCCTATTTTATAATGTATAGTATATGTGAATAAAGATGTACCCATCTTTAATCACTTCGATAAATAATCCTACCGACCGCTGCAATGACGACAAACACACGTCGGCGCGTGGTCCGCCTTAGCTTTTCGAATAAATTAATGATATAAATTATGTATAATTACTTATCAAAAATCTATTCTAATAGAAATCTAGATCTACATATTACCTATCTTTAACAATAAATCACAAGTTGATTTTAATAGTAGGTATATAAAATATTTCGATCATAAATTCTAAAACGTATCATTTTGAAATAATATATTTATCGTGAAAAGTTTCTGCTATTATGTTTTCAGCTTAATTGAAATCTAGGTAGGAACCTGAAGTAATATACTTTTAAAAATAGGAGATGTGGCTTGTTCAGAAGTATTTCTTTTTTTTGTTTCGAAAAAGAGCAATCAGCGACTGGGAGCCCCTTAAGGTTCCTTCTGTCTTAAGTTATTACGTAAAGGTTAGCTAATTAAAAACTTTATAGCATATTCATTTAATTTAGTCTTATAAATGTTAGCGAAATTGAGAACATTTTTCTTAAAGTCGGTTGAAATTAGGACGAGAGTCCTCAGCGATATCTTCACTAGATTGAATGTTGCAAGCGATACAATATACAGGATGTTCCAAAAATAGACCCAAGCGGAAGTACAGAGGTAGACCAAGTTTTTTTCTAAATTGGCTGAATAATTGTACCTAGCGGATGCACAAACACACTAAAGATTAGGGTTAAAATATATTAAATTATAGAATTACAATACAAATAAAATAAATAATATTTTTTTTAATCCTAATCAATGTTTCTTAAATCTTTGATTGTGATTTTCAAATAAAAGAGAGAGAGAGAGAGATTTTAGACGACAGACGATTTAGAGGTGTGAGGTGTGCTTTTATAGAGTGCCGACAAGCTATGATTTATTTGGGATAGCGGTGATTAGAGGGTGTTGGAGACTACCCCTCTGTGCCACTTCCCCGAAAGAAAATGTATAGTTTTCGAGAAAATAAATTCAGAAGTTAACAATCCTAATCTCAAAATTATCTCAAATCTAATTTTTATGTGTTTTTTGTAACACGGGTCGCAACGGCTCAGTCGCTGCGGGAAGTGCTTCATTACCATATCCATTGCCAATTTGGGCACCTCTAGACTTCACACAATCTTATTGGAACAACCTGTACATACCTTGCGGTAATGTATCATTCCGCACCGTTCCCTTGGGCAGCGTCTGTTGATTTATCGACATTTTCGCGCAAATTTCTTTTTGCCTGTCAGCTCAGCTAATGAGATTCGACGTTACCTTTTTGTTGTGTTTATCCCATCGATATTCATTGCTGTTGGCACCGGAAAACCATGCAATCCAATATTATGGGTATTATCCAGGTATACCCATATAATATAGCTAAGTCTTATAATAAGCGGCGATGGGCTTGCAACCTGTCACGTATGGAAAGCTATATACTGCAAAATGTGGGCATGTGCCAAATATATTGTTTGGACGTGCCGTGCAGACTAGACTACTAGACATCTTCAAAGGATCTAAGCGAATGTAGATCTGAGAGGATGTCTACCGTACTTGGGGATTACAGTCGTGACCCTATTTATTTATTTATATAACTAGAGTTTGATTGTTTGTTTGAACGCGCTAATCTCTGGCACGACAAGTCGGATTTAAAAAGTTTTGTATATGATAGCCATATTCATAAGGAAGGCTATAGCTATAGCATCACGCTAGAGTTCTTGGTTAGCCCTAAATATTGATATTTGTAAAGTCAGAAGAAAATGCGCTATAAAACTGTTATAACTGCGTGCGCTGGGGTATTGGCTAACTATAAGTAAATAGCATTTACTACAAAGACATTGGTTTTTAGTAGATCTAAATTTAAGTTATGCACTAGTGAAACAGCGGGGCACAGCTAGTATTGAGATAAACATATTAGTACCTACCGCACAAATATAAAAACCCTTGTTGTATCAATGTAGGCCAATCAAATGTTTGAACGTAGTCTTTTGTAACGTAGTTACGTCAGTGGGTATTACTCGTATTTTTAGTGCTATCATGATAGCGAGCACTGATAAAAATATATGTGACATGCTAATAAATCTGTGTGTCATTTACTCCCGCCAAAATATTTTGGTAATATTTTTGTACCGCACTAGCTGTCCCGACAGACGTACTGTCAAATTTGAATAATCCCATAGATAAAAGCATTTTCAGTTTTCCCCGAATTTTTCAATTTTCCGCCATTTTTTTTTTTGTAATTTTTTGTTCATAGATAAACCCATCTCCTAAAAATAACAACAAAAAAAGAATTAGCAAAATCGTTCAAGCAGCTCACGCGTGATGCGTACATACTTATATAGAAAAGTGTCATACATACATGTTTTGCTATTGTGGAATTCAAATTCAAATTCAAAATGCATTTATTTCAATAAAATCACAAGGATCACTTTAAAACGTCATAGGAACTAGGTGAAGCTACGCCTGTTCCCCGCGACCAAGCCTAGAAGACTCAGGCAACAAACATCGCTTGAGGTCTATAGTTTTTGTCAATGATCCTTACCTTAATGATATGTAGAGCTCCAGTGTGGTGCCGATCGAACAAGGTGAAGGCTCAAACAAGAATAATAATTAAAAGTACTAACTTTCTCAACTTAATTCATTTTTTCCATCTTTTTAATCGCCAGTAAAAAGAAAACAGTAAAACGTGATGATTATACTGATGGATACAAATGGATAAGGATTTCAACGAATACAATTATTCTGACTTTGATTTATTGTGTGAAAAATAGGGCCTTAATCAGCCAATTTTCAGCAAATGTGTTCTGTTATCTCATGAATGATGCAAGATAAATTTAAATTAGTTTTCTACCTAGTAATATATAGTATTAGTGCATAAAATATTTTATTTAATCAGCTATCCATATTATTAAGAATAACTAGCAGTCCGCCACGGCGTCGCACGGGTGTAATAATGATTTTATGGCAAATTTTTAATGATTTTATGGTTACATTATCGAAGTTTTCATACAGATCCCTATTAGTTAGACTTATAGTATTACGGATTTTTTTTGTAGATATTGATGTTCTATATAAAACTATAGTACAGCACTTTGCTATATTGTCAATAATTTCCACAGCAAACGCAATATAATGATTTTATTTGGATTTTTTTTCACACTTTGGGTTACAATATCGAAGTTTTCATACGGATCCCAAACGTTTTTGAAAATAATCTATAGCCTATGTTCATCAGGGATAATGTAGGATTCTAATTGTAAAAGAATTTTTGAAATCGGTCCAGTAGTTTTGGAGCCTATTCGATGCAAACAAATAAACAAACAATCAAATCTTTCCTCTTTATAATATTAGTATAGATGAATGTGTGGATGGATGTAGACGTAGAGATGGATAGACTGTGTGAAAGATGGAAGAAAGGAGTGAGTGATGAGATGACGGCTGATAGAGGGAAATGGAGAATGTACACATGCAGGAAGATGAAGATGATGATTATTACAGTTATTTCTAACCGACTTCTATGTATGTATGAATGTATGTCACTATGTTTGTTAAAAAGTGGAATCTTGCAACTCAATTTTGAATCAGTTATCCCCAACTGAATTAAGCTGAAATTTGTATAGTTATGTAACTTCGGTTACAATGCAATCATATGGTGACAGTGAGCTGATTTGATGGAGTTAGTAGCTGTTCAACAGACACTTACAATGGAACTCCTTAGTAAGTATTTCGATAGAGTAAAAACTTTGCATTCTTGTCAAGTTCCGATGACAATGTTATATGATGTGACAGGTGATAGCGTGCTAGTGAATGAATTTATCTATACATATCTACTCTATACATATAAAACTGTAGAAGAGTTCAACTCTGTACATTGAATAAAAACTAAAAAAAATACTCCTAGGGTCCTTTATATAAAAAAGACAATTTGACTCACAAGAGAAAAAAAAAACAATTTTTGTCTGTCTGTCCGGCTTTCACGCAAAAACTACTGGACGGATTTTGATGAAACTTTTTTTGTTATGTAGCTATTAGTCCTTGGCAACATATAGGCTTTAATTTATTTTGAAGATTGGAATGCCAAATGTGAAACTATCTGTCCCCCAGCGAAGCGATCACGGGTCAGCTAGTATTATATATAATGTGGTTTAAATGATTTTACAAAACCATGTCATTGAAAAGTATTCCTTAACAGAAAACTTACTGTAAGAAGAAGAAGGTTATACGATACTTCCTGTTTGTCCCATTTAAAGTTAAAAAAATCATCCACCTCTGAGGGTAAACTGAAATTTTGTATTGCACTTATAGCAAGATGAAAAATAATTTTGTTTTTAGTTTAAAAAAAATAATTAATTAAAAATAAATAGGATCACGACTATAATCCCCAAGTACGGTAGACATCCTCTCAGATCTTTAGACGCTTAGATCCTTTGAAGATGTCTAGTGGGGGTAGTCAGAGACACGTCCAAACATTATATTTGGCACATGCCCACATTTTGCAGTAGTTAGCTTTCCATACGTGACAGGTTGCAAGCCCATCGCCGCTTATTATAAGACTTAGCTATATTGTATGGTACGCACAACGCACGGTCCGCACCAGAGAAACGCTCCATAGCGACTAAATTCCCAAGAGCCAGACTACCGACTGACATACCTCCCGCGCCCCTCAGAATAGTTGCTTTCGCGTAATAAGATAAGCAAATGTGAACTTTCTTTTGAGACACCTTGTATTTGGCACATGCCCACATTTTGCAGTAGCCTTCTATACGTGACAGGTTGCAAGCCCATCGCCGCTTATAAGAATACTAACTGGTTTCCTCACGATGTTTTCCTTCACTGTTTTGAGAAAGTGTTTTTGATGCGCATATTAAATTTTTTCGAACAGTAAAATCTATTGATGCACGCCGGTATTCGAACTCTCAACCTTCAGACTGGAAGTCGAGGTACCTCCCACTCGGCCAACACTGCATTTAAAACGTGAGTGAAATTATATTCAACAAAAAAAATTACTTGTACTACTTTATTTGTTTACTTAATTTTTTTAAGGGTAACATGTACTTATTACTTTTTATTGGTTTGGGCAAAAAATTACCATTACAAGTAATGCTTTTGTTTTAAATGTAAGCACTCAAAATATTTGCTTTGTCAAGTGTTTGGATTGGACATCCCTCAGTAATTGGACTCAAAATGCCTACAAACAGTTCCCAAAGCTTTTCTCAAGAGGGGTAGAGATAGGAATAATTAGAAGGGGAATATTTACTGGTTTCAGTTCGCTCGGTTGTACTGAAAAAGTCCTTATCATACGAATTTTATAAGCTTCTCTGCCCCGGCTTCGCACGGGTTTAATACATATAAACCTTCCTCCTGAATCACTCTATCTATTAAAAAAAACCGCATCAAAATCCGTTGTGTAAATTTAAGGATATAAGCATACATACAGACGCGGGAAGCGGGAAGCGACTTTGCTTTATACTATGTAGTGAAGATATTATAATAATCTGTTGTTGACTTCAGAACATTTGCTAAAGCATATTTAATTTCCGACTGTATGACTTAGCTTCACAGCTTAATAGGAGCACTGCCTATTGCGTTGTTGATTGTGGGTTCGACTCTCACCCAGGATTAATACGAGTATTAAGTTCGCCGATATTTATTTCATTCGCTTTTTCATAATTTTCAAACGAAAGGGAAATAATTACATATTATTATGTAACTTAACTGTATTAATCTTAAAAAGTAAAAAAAAAAATATGATCACGTCTGTCCCCAAGTACGGTAGACATCCTCTCAGATCTCCAGGCGCTTACATCCTTGAAGATGTATAAAGGGGGTAGTCAGAGGCACGTTCAAACATTACATTTGGCACATGCCCACATTTTGCAGTAGTTAGCATTCCGTACGTGATAGGTTGCAAGCCCATCGCCGCTTATAAGAATACTAACTGGTTTCCTTACGATGTTTTCCTTCACCGTTTCGAGCACGTGTTTTTATGCACGTATAAATTGTAAAATCCATTGATGCACGCCGCGATTCAAACCCACGATCTTGAAAGTCGAGGTACCTCCCAAACGGCCATTATAGCAAGTTACACTTTTAAAATCCTATAAAAAGTAAATATAGTTTATCACTTACTGAATGTGAACAAGGTTGGATACTTACTATAAATTACATTAATTATAATCTAGGAACACGTAAAAATTAATGGCTGAATAATAAAAGGTCTTGTCGGACTTCGGAACCCTAGAAAAATCTTTGTCAGCAATTAGGTAATTGCTTTGAAAACAAGGTCTGTTTGCAAGTAAAATAATTACGTTAAAAAAAATAAAAAGAAAACTGAGGAAAATATTTCGACCAATCGAAAAGATAAGGGACAATATTGGTTTAATAAGTTTTTATGTTCGTGTTGCCGAGTGGGAGGTACCTCGACTTTCAATCTGAAGGTCGTGGGTTCGAATCCTGGCGTGCATCAATGGATTTTTCTGTTCGAAAAATTTATATGCGCATTAAAAACATGTGCTCAAAACGGTGAAGGAAAACATCGTGAGGAAACCAGTTTATAAGCGGCGATGGGCTTGCAACCTGTCCCGTATATATATATATATATATATATATATATATATATATATATATATAATATATATATATATATATTATATATATATATATATTATATATATTATTATATATATATATATATATATATAAATATATATATATATATATTGGTGGACATTTCACACAGCGCCATCTAGCCCCAAACTAAGCAAAGCTTGTACTATGGGAACCAGATAACTGATAGAATACTTATATACTTTTTTTTTTTTTTTTTTGTAAATACATACTTATTATACATATTAACACCCAGACACAGAACAAACATCTATGTTTATCACACAAATATTTGCCCTGGGTGGGGATCGAACCCACAACCTACAGCGCAGAAGGCAGAGTTACTACCAACTGAGCTGACTGCAAAATGTGGGCATGTGCCAAATATAATGTTTGGACGTGCCCCTGACTACCCCCACTAGACATCTTCAAAGGATCTAAGCGCCTGGAGATCTGAGAAGATGTCTACCGTACTTGGGGATTACAGTCGTGATCCTATTTTTTTTTTTTTTTTTTTTTTTTTTTTTATATAAGAACTATTTATTCGTCCTACATGAATATAATTGACGCGACCAACTTGGTATTATTCTATACACAACAGAAAAAAATCATCGAAATCGGATCACCAGGTAGAAAAAGATATGGATAAAAAAGGTCTAATTGATAACCTCTGTTTTCGTCGGTTAAAAATTCAATCGGCGTTTATTAGTATGTTGCTTAGGAGAAACACGGGCTTCCTACGGAAGGGGTGGCATACACATTATATAAAACGTGTCAATGTGTGAGTCATCTGTACACGTATTAGTAGTGTATTGTTGTATTGTTTATGTGTTAACGTCACCATTACAGTCAGTTGGCAGTTTTGTTTTTGCATGTGTGCGGAACTGCACTTGTGTTCACATTTCCCCCCGCAACAAAAAACTCCAGATCTATTTTAATAGTAATCTATCGCTAAGACTACTCCCATCCGTAGAAAGCCCGTGTTGCTCTAAGGCATGTTGGTACAAAAAAAAAACGAATTTATGAAATTGATGTGGGTCAGACACAAACTGTCAAAGTCAAGCCTCAACGAACCTCCAAATCAAATAGCTATATCTCAAAAAAGTCGACCAGTGGACCAGTGTTAAGAGACATTTTGTTATGCCCTGGGGAAACTCAACCTCGGACTTTACCCTGTTTATGTCATCTGGTAACTAAGCTATTGCCCTTTTAATATTGAATCCATTACTGTTGCGGAAGATTTCAAGTTAGTCAAGTTATTACTGGTTGTAGTCACACATATGTGTTTCTGATGTGTTTTTATCGATTATGTTATATGGCTGCGTATGCGTAATCGAAAATATCTCAATATAAAATAAACCGGCCAAGTGCGGGTCTGACTCGCGCAAGAAGGGTTCCGTACGATTATCTATAAATAACGGCAAAAAACGCGTTTGTTGTAAGGGAGCTCATCTTAAATATCTATTTTATTTTGTTTTTAGTATTTGTTGTTATAGCGGCAACAGAAATATACATATGTGAAAATTTCAACGCTATCACGGCTCATGCGATATAGCCCTGTGACAGCAAGACAGACGGACAGCGAAATCTTAGTAACAGAGTCCCGTTTTTACCCTTTGGGTACGGAACATATTATGAGAAATTATGTTCCTTAAATTTGATCCGGCCGGTTATATATTTGATTAGAGTGATGATGTCGTTCTGTAAGTTTTGCGACAAAACTAGGTAAAATTATTGTGGGAATTTAGACTCTGAAGTTAATAACATTTATATCGGACCTCAGCCTTTGTACCTGTGTACATCTGTACATACATACAATTAAATTTCATAAATGCTAAATTGTAAATCTTCGTTTTTTTAAGTTTATTAAAAACAGTTTTTGCTATGATTTAATCAGCTTCAAATTGATCATTAAAATAGGATGCCCCTTTTTAGGATTTCGAAGTCTGACAAGGAACCTTTATTGGCATGAATAAAATTGCTCTTATTATCCTGATTGTTTCTTTGTTTGAGAAAACCTTTGAATTAAGGGGACCAAAAGAAAATACCTTAAGTATATATTGCAAGTTAGCATAAGGTAAAAATACTCGTTGTTATGAGTACATACATGCGGCGATGGGCTTGCAACCTGTCACGTATGGAATGCTGCTTCTGCAAAATGTGGGCATGAGCTAAATGTAATGTTTGGACGTGCCTCTGACTACCCCTACTAGACATCCTCAAAGGACCTAAACGTCTGGAGATCTGAGAGGATGTCTACCGTACTTGGGGATTACAGTCGTGATTCTATTTATTTTTATTTGTATTTTATTTTCACACGGTGTCATCTAGCCCTAAACTAAACCAAGCTTGTACAGTGAGAACAAGAATGATTATAGAATCATCTATGTGTTTATACATGTCAGGTTGCAAGCCCATCGCCGCTTATAACAATACTAACTGGTTTCCTAACGATGTTTTCCTTCACCGTTTTGAGCACGTGGAAAAATCCATTAAAACACGCCGGGATTCGAACCCTCAACCTTCAGACTGAAAGTCGAGGTACCTCTCAATCGCCAAACACGGCTAAAATGTCCACCAATATTTATTTGTATTTTAGCTCTAGCGTCACAGCAAGATAATCGCTTGCCACAAAAATAAGGTCACCAGAAAGCAACTATTAAAACAAATTGGTTATTAACAGTTTTAGAACGGCTGTTTATGTATTGGTGTACTCCAAGCTGAACATTAAAATCTATTGACCAAAGCCTGCGCTAGAAAATTATTAGACATTTTCAATTAACTCACTTTGAATAGTAATTCTGGCGATAAACAGATTTAATCAGCGATACCGCTCAGGTAATTTACACTTTTCAATTTTCACTGCCTTTACAATTTTCCCCGATTAGTTGGCTGTCCTGCAGGGCTATTTTGTAAAACCATAATGATCATCAGATGATGTTGAATGCAATACCTAATGTTAGAGAATACCTAATCTGTACACTTTTCATAGTAACTATTCACTGTTTATGCACCTATACCTACGCTTCTGCGTAGGTATTGTATTGGAAGCGTACCGTGTTTAAACAGCATAAAAAGCGTAGGTAATTTGGTATTCAGTACCAAAAAATATTGGTTTATATATCAAAACATGATAATCATGGTTTTTTTAAAATAAACATACTGCACGCTATAGTTATAGTTTCTCTAAACGGTTTGGCCGTGATAATACAGACATAGAACCAAAGACCCGGTTGTGGTGCCTACCCCGGTTTTGGTCATTTTCGATTTTTGCAGCCAATAACTAAGCATAACAAAAATCTATAGGTATACTATTCTTTGTTTATGGTTCGTTTTGATTAGTGACAGTTGTGATGCGTTATACCTCAGACTTGATTGACCACTACTAAATATTTCCCGTTTTGTCTATTTAAATATGAATAATTCATAAAAAAAATATTGCCTGTTACAAAACCTTTGCCTAACCTAAGAGATAGATAAATACTCTATTCTATGTTGTTTAAAAATCATCGTCTTAAGCATTTTTTCAATATAAATTGTTTATTTGAAAATTAAAATGTTGTTAAAATGCCCACAACCATCGCTCTCATCCTAATACATATCTATGGTAGGTTTACTATTAAGCTCATGTGTATTCAAAAAAACTAATACTACACGTATACTAATATAGACCTACAATAAGCATCCTTTTTTTACCCTAACGTAATGAAACTTCTAGGTCTCGCCTAAGTAGGAATTTACCACAAATAAAAAGGCTTACGAGGCCACTTACCTTCGTGTCTATCGTGATAAGATTTACAGTTCAGAAAAAAATAGGTTCACGACTGTAATCCCCAAGTACGGTAGACATCTTCTCAGATCTCCAGGCACTTAGAGCCTTCGAAGATGTCCAGTGGGGGTAGTCAGAGGAACGTCCAAACATTATATTTGGCACTTGCCCACATTTTGCAGTAGTAAGACATTCCATATGTGACAGGTTGCAAGCCCATCGCCGCTTATAAGAATACTAACTGGTTTCCTTACGATATTTTCCTTCACAGTTTTAAGCACGTGTTTTTGATGGGCATATAAATTTTTCGAACAGAAAAATCCATTGATGCACGCCAGGATTCGAACCCACGACCTTTAGATTGAAAGTTGAGGTACCTCCCACTCGGTCAACACGGCTTTCCTCTTTATAACATTAGTATACCAACTAAAATAACCCATAATGGTTCCGCAAGCGAACACAAATATAAATAATGTTCATGAACCGTGATAGCTAGATAGTTAAAAATTTCACAGATTATGTATTTCTGTTGCCGCTATAACAACAAATACTAAAAACAGAGAATAAAATAAATATTTAGTAGGGCTCCCATACAACAAACGTGTTTTTTGCCGTTTTTTATGGATAATGGCACGGAACCCTTCGTGCGCGAGTGTGACTCACACTTGGCCCGTTTTATTTTATTCCTTTTCTTTTGAATGTCGATAGCATGTTGACCAACTTTGCCTAAAGCAGTATATTAATATCTCATATAGATTACTCAGACCCAGACCGCTATAGTTCCACATCTGGTATCCCGATCTTACAAAATTATAGCATTTAAGTTGCCGAGGACTAATAGCTACATAACTAAAAAAGTTTCATCAAAATCCGTCCAGTAGTTTTTGCGTGAAAGCCGGACAACGGACAGACAGACAGACAGACAAAAATTTCAAAATGTTTTTTTTGGCTTGTGTTACTTGTATGAAGTCCCCTAGGAGGATTTTTTTTTGTTTTTATTCAATGTACAGAATTGAACTCTTCTACAGTTTTATTATATGTATAGATAAATTTATAGAAGATATATATAGAATAGATTTAGGACAAGTTTGTACTTCGGAAATGTTTAGCCTTTTTACTTTATATTATTATTTTATACGTTAGTCGGAAGATATTACAAAATGAATACAAGATAAAACTGGTCAAGTGCGAGTCAGACTCGCGCACAAAGAGTTCCGTACCATTATCTATTAAAAACACCAAAAAAATGGCGTTTGTAATATGGTAGCTCCACTTAAATATTTATTTTATTCTGTTTTCTGTATTTGTTGTTATAGCGGCAACAGAAATACATCACTTGTGAAAATTTAAACTGTCTAACTATCACGGCTCATGAGATACAGCTCTGAGACAAACAGACGGACAGACAGACAGCGAAGTCTTAGTAATAGCGTCCCGTTTTTACTCTTTGAGTACGGAACTCCAAAAAACCTAATAACATTAAATAAGGTATTCCTACTAAAAATGTTAGTAGCAATATTTCAAGAGCACTGGCTTTGAGTAGGTACTTATTTACATAATTAGCTAAAAAGGTACTTAGACGAGTAATAAATGTTTTTGATAATTGCAGAATCGTTTTTTCTTAATATCCGCAAAATATACAGTTTTGTTTTTTAATACAAAGATAACTTAAGAATATAATCTAGATAAATTACAGATAGAAATACGATTGGTGAAACTTTTCTCGATAGATTTATTTTCTCGATAGATTTAAGTTGGCTCTTCAAAAACACTAGTTTCGATTTTAATCACAACTATAAGTAGCTAAACAATGGATCAATGGATTTTACGGTTCGAAAAATGTATATGTGCTTAAAACGGTGAAGGAAAACATCGTGAGGAAACTAGTGAGTATTCTTGTGAGCGGCGATGGGCTTGCAACCTATCACGTATGGAATGCTAACTACTGCAAAAGGTGGGCATGTGCTAAATATAATATTTGGACGTATCACTACCACTAGACAAAGGATTTAAGCGCCTGGAGATCTGAGAGGATGTCTGCCGTACTTGGGGATTCGTGATCCTATTTATTTTTATTTAGTTAAAGGTTACAGGCTCTCGTGACTATTAAAAAGATTATTTTAATCGGATATTGAACCGGAATAAAGCTACACGCAAAACTCAGCAATATGAAATTCCCGTTAACATTTTAAAATCTTTTAACATGCGAAAAACGTGTTGAATAAGAAATATTACTTTTACAAACTTTCACAAACCTCTGCGTTCATACAAAATGGCGACCGTCTTTTAATAAACGCAATATGAAAAAAAAATAGGATCACGACTGTAATCCGTAGATATTTAAGTACGGTAGACATTCTCTCAAATCTTCAGGCGCTTAGATCCTTGAAATCACCTTTGGAATGAAAGTCAAGATACCTCCCACTCAGGCAACACTTAATAAAACTACCCCTATATGACGGACCTATACCCTATTTAAATATAATGTTTGAACGTGCCTCTGACTACCCACTCTATACATCTTCAAGGATCTAAGCTCCTGAAGATCTTAGAGGTGTCTACCGTACCTTGGGGATTATAGTCATGATAATAAATAATAAATAAATATTGGCAGACATTATCATCCATCCATCTAGCCCCAAACTAAGCAAAACTTATACCATGGGAACCAGGTAACTGATAGAATACTAATACACTTTTTTTTTGTAAATACATACTTATTATACTTATAACACCCAGACACAGAACAAACATCTATGTTCATGACATAAATGTTTGCCCTGGGTGAGGATCAAACCCACAACCTACAGCGCAGAAGGCTGAGTTACTACCGACTGAGATGTGAGGCCAGTGATCCCGATCCTATTTATTTAATTTATTTTTTATATGACGGCGACCGTTTTATGGAACATTGTGAATCTCATGCTGTAAACACGAGTTAGGAAGTTCAAGAAAAATACAGGAATCCTGAATTGAATAAAGCTGAAAACAGAGTTTACAGAGTTTTCAGGAGTTTCTTCTAGGGTACTTCAATTGTGCGAACTTTGCTCTGACCACATCGGCGGAAGCATATACCTACATAATATGTTATGTAAGTCTTGTATGAAACTTTTACGTTATTAAAGCTTTTGCAAATATTATACTGGGCCTCGTTCACATTTTTTTATTGTAAATAGTATAATAAATCATGTTAAATACTAGCTTTCACCCGCGGATTAGTTCGCGTGCTGGATAAAAGTAGCCTATTTATTGATCTAACATAGGCTATTAATATTCCAAATTTTATCCAAATCCGTTCGGTCGTTTCAGCGTGATTGAGGCACAAATGTCCTCACGATAAAAGGTATGTTTTGTGACTTTTCACATTTAATAATATTATTTTTAATTCAAGTTTCGTACCCAAAGGGATAAAACTTAGGCTGTAGACCGTGCCAAAGAAGTGGACCTACAAACATACATACTAAAAAATATAGTTAAAAACTAAAAAACACGCTATATATTTTTTTTTGTATTGTCATCGATCCCTAATAAGTTTGCAAAGTTTTAAATTAATCCGACGTTGTGAAGTAAGTCAAAATCACGTTCAAAGATTCCGTTACATACATACAACCCACGCTTATAAAAGCGTGTTAAATCCTAATTCCTAATAATATTTTATATGCGAAAGTTTGTGACTATGTTTGTTCCCTAATCAAAAATAAACAACAAAATGGAATAAGATAAAATTTGCTGTAGTATATAGATTAAATATCAGAATAAATAAAGGTGAACTTATAATCCGAAAAACAACCCCTAAATGATAAAAAAACGCAAAAAGATGATTATGGTATAGATGGCGTTGGCGTGCAACAAAACTGACATCACAGACTAAAAACATATAGTCGTCATAGCAACGCAGTTTTGACTAATAATTGATACGCATTCTACCAAAATTCGTAATTTATTTTATCAGTACAAGGTTTGTAGGGAAAAAATTGGAAGCTGCCTGAGATTGCTTTTTCCTATGTGATTATTACAAAAAAAAAATTGACAGAACAACGTTTGTCACGGGTCGGCTAGTACATACGCTCGATAAACATTACCAGCGGAGCTATTTTGTAAAAACATGATTGTCATGTTATGGTACTGAATGCCATAATACCTACGCTTTTTATGCTGTTAAGGCACCTATACCTACGCTTCCAATACAATACCTACGCCGAAGCGTAGGTATAGGTGCATAAACTGTGAATAGTTACTATGAAAAGTGTACAGATTAGGCATTCTCTAACATTAGGTTGCATTCAACATCATAACATGATATTCATGTTTTTTACAAAATAGCTCTGCAGGTTAGGTAAAAAATCTCTTATTATCATACGAGTAATATTAATGCAAACGGTTACTTGTACGCTAAAGTATTCGGGTGATGTTGAAACACACTTGATGCGTCGCACCACGCTGATAGACAGCTGAGAGCTCTTAAGTCTTGTGGAAACTTCGTCGCAACCACTTCGACGGTATACGAGTTGAGAGGGCTTTGAGAGCCAATTACACTCTGTTTATTTATATTCACGTCGTGTAGTGGGTTTGCGAACTGTCACGTATGGAATGCTTACATTGCTAACAAAAATGCAATATTGGACATGTCTTTGACGAAAAATTTTAGTCATCTGAATCACTATCTGGAGGCCATTATACAGGTTTAACCTAGGTTTAACTTATGTTATTCCTGTCATTTACGGTCAACGTTTTTAGAGGTTAAGGGTTAAGGTCACTCAAGATGGGCTTGCAACCTGTCACGTATGGAAAACTAACTACTGCAAAATGTGGGCATGTGTCAAATGTAATGTTTGGACGTGTCTGTGACTACCCCCTCTAGAAATATTCAAAGGATCTAAGCGCCTGGAGATCTGAGAGGATGTCTACCATATCTACTTGGGGATTACAGTCGTAATCCTATTTTTTATTATATTTTAAAAAATCAGAGGCAAAACAAATCTAGTTTGTTGTATGGGAGCCCCACTTACATGATGCACAAACGGGATTCGAACTCATGACCTTCGGATTCAAATTAGTACCTACCACTTAGCTAACACGGCTATAATATATGTCAAATATTATCTGTCATATAAAAATAATATAAATTGTTATGAAAACATGCAGAGTCGTGACCCATCCCGTGCTCTGAATAATATACATATTATGCACTGTCTACATTGTTTTATTTCAGCATCGGTATGTATTTCTATTTATACCCCGAAATATTTGTATACGCATTGACACGTGCCTAAAACGGTGAAGGAAAACATCGCGAGAAAACCTATAAGTGTTACCTTGCAACCTGTTACGTATGGAATGCTAAAATGTGGGCGTATGCCAAATGTTATGTTTGGACGTGCCTCTGACTACATATTAGACTACTTAATACAAGATGTTTACCGTATTTTGCGTACCTCAAAACTTCGCATTCAAATATAATTCCTACTAATATAATACGGAAAGTATGCGAAGATGTTTGTATGGTCGATAAATAATAATCGTGGTTCAATTACACCCAAACAAACGGATTTGAACTTGTAATAATAATATACTTACTAGCAGACCGCGACAGACGTTGTCCTGTCCAAATTTAAATAATTGCATAGAGCAATGCACGTTGCTATGATGACTGATGTCATCGCAGATGTCAGATTTTTTGCACACCAGCACCGTCTATACCAAAATCATTCAATCTTTTGCGTTTTTAATAATTTTGGGGATTTTTTTTTTTTTCCATTTTTATCTGCAATCAGTTCTCCAGAACTATGAGCAGGTGTGTTGTGAGCGCTTGATATTTTCGGATGAGTGGTCCATTGACCACTTCGTCCTCTCATTATGACCCGAGTTCGAGTATGTGGTTCCTCTTTAGCCTCTTGGGGTATTTGATGGTGTTTAATTCAGTTGCAAGAGGATTTGGATGCCTCTCAAGTCTCAGCTTGTAGGCAGTTGCGAGCTGTTTTGTCTCCTCTGCAACTGTTCTAATTTGTAGGTGTTCATGCAGTTCACTACTTCTGAGGAACCACGGAGCGTTTGTTGCATTTCTTAGGATACCGTTTTGGGCCCTCTGTATGATTGCAATATTGGATTTGCATGCTGACCCCCACAACTGTATGCCATAGGTCCAAATGGGTTTTAGAACAACCTTGTAGATAAGGAGTTTGTTGTCTGTGCTAAGCACCGAGTTTCTTCCAAGCAACCAGTGTAAGTCCCGGTATCGCAGGTTGAGTTCCTCTCTTTTTTTTTGCAGATGTTTTTTCCATGTAAGCCTTCTGTCCAGGTGCATACCCAGGTACTTGGCTGATTCATTATGTGGCAGGGTGGAGTCGCCTAGGCGTACAGATGGGCAGTCGCCAGCCCGGAGGGCGAAAGTAACGTGGGTGGATTTTGAGGCACTGGCCTTTATTCTCCACTTTTTCAGCCATTGCTCGATTTTATCTAGCCCGTATTGGAGGGACTCTGAGGCTTTAATTCGATCCTTGTTACTTGCGAGGATGGCAGTATCGTCTGCAAATGTGGCAGTGATAACATTTGGTGTTTCAGGCAGGTCGCACGTAAATATGGTGTACAGAACTGGGCCTAGTACGGACCCCTGGGGTACACCCGCATTTATATCATAGAACTTGGAAGTGAATTCACCATCTTTGACCTGAAATATTCGATCGGATATGTATGATTTGATCAATCCAAAGAATGGGTGTGGCAGAAGTAATTTAATTTTACAAAGGATTCCCTTGTGCTAGACTTTGTCAAAGGCCTGTTGAATATCTAGGAAGGCTGCCGAGCAGTATTCTTTGTTTTCTAGTGAATTTCTAATTTGGTCGACAACTCTGTGTACTTGCTCAGTGGTTCCGTGTTTCTGTCGAAACCCAAATTGGTGATCTGGAATTATGGACCTTTCGTGTAGTGTCTTCAGTATACGAACCAGTAACATTTTCTCGAATAATTTGGAGAAAATTTTGGGGATGTTTTTCTTATATTAAATCTTTTGCCTTTATTTTATTCGGGCATTATTATCTACATCTACAGCAAATTCCATCTTAAGCCGTTTTGTCGTTTATGCCTGATTGAGGCACAAACATACAAACTCACAAACTTTTGCATTTATAATATTTTAAGGATGTTCTGGATTAAAATGTAGGCCACTTTAGATCCAAGTACCAAGCGAACCAGTGATGTCAGATTGGGGGGTTTCCCCCCAAATTTGGGGGACAATTGGGGGAAAATATTTTTGGGAGGATTTTTGGAGGGAAAAATCTTGGGAATTGACGGGGAATTTTTCTTGGTGCCAAAACGGTTATGTGAACAGAACGTTATGATAACTAGACTTAATACTGCCAACCAATCAATTACATTTTGCAAATGTATGTGATTCACACTTGCATAATTGTATCGTGATATAGGAATATGAGCATATCTGTGCGAAGCCGAGGCGGACTGCTAGTTAATAAATAAACATATTTTGGGGGTTTTCTCAAAAACCTGAATTTGGGGGGATTTCGGGGAGGATTAGGGGAGAATGCGAGGCGGTCATCTGGCATCACTGAAGCGAACAAAGCTTACCATGGTAACTAGTTTTATATAGCCATGTATAATCTAACTCGAACATGGTAAACTCGAAACTGGCAGGTAAATAATGTTGCATCATGTTCCAAACACTAGCGGACAGCTCTTCAATCTCGCAACTTTGTCATAACGTACCACTTTACTGGTTTGAAGAGACCTAACTTGTGAGCTATTGAGCTACTAGAGGGTAGGTAGAGTTATACACCGACTATGTTTGACTGCAACTTGAATTTAGTTCGGCTTCAAATAAACCAACTACCACGAAATAATTCAATATGTCGCAAATATCGCTTAATCGAGTAAAAATTAAAACGATCGTGATTTTTACTCATTTTAACTATAAGTTCGGCTAATTACCACGTTTTTTCTTGTATTGCTGACGTATGTCCGATCTGCCGTTGATCGCGGTCACGGGCGATGTTCATGATGAGCATCTGAATTGTCTCGAAACGTCAGCAATCAGGAAAAAATGTGTAATTTTTTAGGAGAATGCACAAATTATGCTTATTACTGCAAAATAAAGGCATGTCCACAGGCAATCCAATATTATTCTTTCTTTCTTTTTCTTTCTAGTTCAATTAATTTTTTACAAACTATTGAGTTGACCATTCATTTCTGTTCAGTTCACGTTATTCAGATTTAGTTTTCGGTATAAATACACAATTTAAATTATTTTCAAATGGACAACCATTTATTCTGAGAAAATTTGTCACATACTAAAAGAAATACCACCAAATTAATTACGAGAGAGTATCGCAAGTGTATCCCAATTAGTTCTAAAAACGAGTCTCGTTTTAATCTCCATAATAATATTACGTAGAAGTGTCGCTTCAAACATTTATTCGAGTAATTTGACTAAAACATTACCTACATTTACCTACTGTCAATCAATTTCAAGAAGGTACCAAGCCACGCTTATCTTTGTAATCAACTCAAATTCAATCATCATCTAAGAATCCTAAAAAGCCTAGCACTAAAGTTAACTGAACCCAACTAGGGTGAGAGCGCTGGTTGTGGAAATTTCATCAACATTTTAATTTAACTGGCCTCACAGCTCAGTTGGTAGTAACTCTGCCTTCTGTGCTGTAGGTTGTGCAAACATTTGTGCGATGAACATAGATGTTTGTTCTGTGTCTGGGTGTTACTAGGTATAATAAGTATGTATTTAAAAAAAGTATTTAAGTATTCTATCAGTTATCTGGTTCCCATAGTACAAGCTTTGCTTAGTTTGGGGCTAAAGTTTGGTGTGTAAAGTGCGCCAATATTTATTTTATTTATTTATATTAATTTTCATTTCAATTAAACGGTTTATATTGAAAAAAATATTAAAACGTCGATTTTTAAGCAACATAGAATAGAGTATATTTTATCTATCTCTTAGGTTAAGCAAAGGTTTTGTGGCATGCGATACTTATTAATTAACCAGCTGTCCCCTAAGAACCTTCTCCTGATAATAACGAATAAAACATAAAAAGAATTAGCAAAATCGATACAGCCGTTCACGCGTGATGCCGTGACCACGGGAAAAAGGGATTCATTTTTACATAATAGATTATTCATATATAAATAGACAGGAAATATTTAGTTGTGTGACCCCATCAAATCTCGAGGTATATCGCATCACAACTGTCACTAATAAAAACGGACCATATACAATTTAGATTTTAAACAATTTGTATGCTATGCTTAGTTATTGACTGCAAAAAATTAAAATTATCAAAAGCGGGGTAGGCACCACAACTGGGTCTTTGATCCTATACAAAATTGGTTTGGAGGTATACTAATCCGTATCAAACAACCCTTGGGCATCTCCGGCCCTGAGGGTTCCGAGAGGAAGTATTGAGATAAGTCAATCTTCGATTTATGGGACGGGTTTGTTGGAAAAAGAACAGTTTTTTAAACGAATATCACATGTTAAAGAGGGTTATAGGCTTGTGATACTAAAGTTTTGGTTTCGAAAACAAAGGGTATATTGCAAGTGCCTTCTGCATTGTAGGTTAGATCGTGGGTTCGATCCCCACCCAGGACAAATATTTGTGTAATGAAAAAATGATTATTCTGTGTCTGGGTGTATCAGTATGTATTTATATAATGTTTGTACGTGACTCTGACAAGCCCCTCTAGACATCTTCAAGAATCTAAGCGCCTGGAGATCTTCGATCTTTTTCTTTTCAGAAGATTTTTTTTTTTACTTATTATGACAATCTATTCTGTCATAACCATAATTAAAATGCGTCAAATAGTAAGTAGCTATAATTCGGGTTTACGATGACTTATCAATCTGACTGTAGCATCATTGTAACTACTTACTCCTGTAAGTAGAGATGATCATAATTATAATGTTTAGCACGTGGAAACATCACAAATTTAAACGCAAACAAAAATTTGTTGTATATTCTCCTATAATAGACGTTCGGTGTTCGGCTAGGAATGCAGGTCAAGAAAAACTGCCCAGACGATATTTTTCTATTAGAAGAAAAGCTGACCCGGCGAACTTCGTATTGCTTTAGAATTAACAAATGCTGTGTTAAGTTCCCGTTCCCGTTATAAAAAGTATTCTATGTCCTTTTCCTGGCTCAAAGCTACTTCCCCACCAATTTTCAGCCAAATCGGTTCAGCCGTTCTTGAGTTATAAATAGTGTAACAAACACGACTTATAGATTAGCCTTTTTTTCATCAATTGAATTGTCTGTTGTGGAAGAACGGCATTAAAAATGCAAACTAGGTAATTGCTACAATTTCCTCAAAATATTAACCCACGGCGGAGGAGTGAATTCAAGGAGTTCTACAGATTTTATAAACAAAAAAATACTAGTAATCGAAACACTTCGCCTGGTATCAATATTCACAGCATTAACATACAAATAGAACGTGAATAGGCTTCTGCTATCGAGCGTTGCCACAGAAGAGATGATAGTATAGCGTACTACGAAAGAAGGCACTGACTCTATGTAGAAATCTGCGGCAGGAATAAATAGAAAATGGAAAAGGCGTTCTAGAATAATTAGAAAAATACAAAAAGCCATTATTGGATTATTTATCACAATTGAATCAAACTATACTAACTTTACATTAGGTTAGACATCTCTGGCCACTAAAAAAGTACAGAAGAACGTGATAACATTTTCGAGACGTCTCAACTCGGTGGCGATCCGGCTGAGACTGAGCTTTCTAGTAGGTACAATAACTTTTAAGCAATTGCATATTGGGATATTTATTTATCCTACGACATATCCAGAGACAAATCGCCCGATACGTTGGGCGATATGTCTGCGACATTTATGGAACATAGTGTTCGATGATGACATCGCACGTAACCAGCTAGCGTGCTTACGTTTTGTTTGATCTGTTATTAGATGATACTCATAGATAGAAGTGGATCGTTACAACTAACTATTTTAGTTTGAACGCTTACCGTCGTGTTAGGAGATAGCTAAGCCGTATCTGCTAACTTCGGAACCCCTCGCTGTGCATTGTGCGATACGTGCTTGGCCTTTTGATGTTTCTTCTTAAACTAGAAGGGTTACCATTAACTATAGATTTTTACACGGATCTATCACGATTTTAAGATTTTAAGATGCTAACCCGGTTAACTTCGTATCGCTTGAATTAACAAAATGTTGTGTTAAGTTCCCGTTCCCATTCCCGTTCCATGTATCCTATGTCCGTCTCCTAGTTCTAAGCTACCTCCCCACCAATTTTTTGCCAAATCAGTTCAGCCGTTCTTGAGTTATAAATTATGTAACTAACACGACTTTCTTTTATATACCTTTAGATTTATTTTACCGACGTTTCGACGAAATAAATTAAAGGTGATATAGACCCGTGTAAAAATTTATAGTTGTGTCATTGTGTCCAATAATCACGATAGTTTGAAAAATAATATTACGCGTTGTACCTTACTGGGTCTAATTAATAAAATAAAAATAGTTTATTTCAGTAGCCAAATATTACAGATACATAAACAAGGTTGGAACATTCTTTTAAGTACAGAGTACTTGTGCCAGAGAGTTCCGATCTTCCATAGCCATGTTAATGGTTACAAAGTCGAACTATTACAATTATTATTATCATTATTTCTTTTGTTTTTTTTTATTTATATTTAAACACTAGATGTCCAAATCCCGCTTCGCTGGGGAACAGATAGTTTCACATCTGGTATTCCAATATTCAAAATAAATTATAGCCTATTATGTTGCCGAGGACTAATAGCTACATAATAAAAAAAGTTTCATCAAAATCTGTCCAGTAGTTTTTGCGTGAAAGCCGGACAACAGACAGACAGATAGACAGACAAAAATTTCAAAATGTTTTTTTTTGGCTTGTGTTACTTGTATAATGGCCCCTAGGAGTATTTTTTTTAGTTTTTATTAAATGTACAGAATTGAACTCTTCTACAGTTTTACTATATGTATAGATTTACAAATCTCTCATGTGTGTTTTAGTTATAAGATGGACGTTGTGTATTGGATCTCCAAGATACCAGACTCTAGAGTCTGGGAAAGGGGAGACGTCACGAATGTGTGATTGATATAATATGATTGCTTATTGTTTTATCTTCTTATATATAAAATTCTAGTGTCACAATGTTAGTTACCTTACTCCTCCGAAACGGCTTTACCGATTTTTACCAAATTTTATATGCATATTCAGTAGGTCTGAGAATCGGTTTTATCTATTTTTCATACCCCTAAGTGATAAGGATGGCGTAAAGATCGGGAAAAACGGAAAGTCCTTTTTTCTGTGGGATTATTGACATTTGACAGGACAACGTCTGTCAGGACAGCTAGTATATATATAATATATGTATATATATAAATTAACTTATTATATTAGAACTAGGAAAAGTGCTTCAATTTAATCGTAGCTTTTATCGATTATCCAATTATTTTGTATCTTTTTACATTCGTAACATTGTTTTGGGTAGTTATTTAGGCTTTTATTTATGACATTATATAAATGAGTTGATTTTTTTAACATATTGATTACTGCCAAAAGTAGTTTTAGTAACATAACCATTTTAACAACCTTGTCTTTTCTTCTTTTTTCAAACATTGCATGGTTGTAGGTTTATAATTAATAAGAATGAGGAGTGGCACAGCTATCGTTCTTTTGAATGTGATGTTGAGATAGATTATCGATTTATTCTTCAGAAGCGTGGGTGTTCGATATCAAACATAATTGGTTAAAACTACACTTAGAGATGAAGCTTTGGTTGCCTAATAATTACGTTTAAAAAAATAAAATAAGTGATCAAACTGCATTAGAAAACCATCAAATTTAAAAAGAAACTGTCTGTAATTTACTTAGTATATATAGTAGTACTAGTATGATTATCTAACGAATTATATAAAAAAACCGGCCAAGTGCTAGTCGGACTCGCGCACGATGGGTTCCGTATCATTATCTATAAAAACGGCAAAAAATCACGTTTGTTGTATGGGAGCCCCCCCTTAAATACTTATTTTATTCAATTTTTTGTATTTGTTGTTATAGCAGCAACCGAAATACATAATCTGTGAAAATTTCAACTGTCTAGCTATCAATGGTTCATGAGATACAGCCCTGTGACAGACCGACGGACGTACGGACGGACGGACGGACAGACAGACAGACAGACGGACAGCGAAGTCTTAGTAATAGGGTTCCGATTTTATCCTTTGGGTACGGGACCCTAAAAACGAACTGTTTAGCTATTCATAGTTTATCCTTAAGTTATCTATGTCATAAAAAACAAAACTGTATGTTTTGCGGTTATTGTGAAAAAAACGATTCTGCATTCATCAGAAACATTTATTACTCGTCTTAATCTGAAAATCATACACAAACAAGCGTCTATGTTTATCACAGAAATGTTTGTTCTGAGTAGGAATCGAACCCAAAACTTACAGAGCAGAAGGCAGCTTCTACCAACTGAGCTGTAAGGTTAATCGAAAACACACAAATTCATACCAATTAAAAACTAATATTAAATATTCTTTCATAAAATTATGAACCAATGTTTTTAATTACCAGAACAAAATACCCTGCTAAGTATTGTTTACTCTGTGGTCTGGGATAGAAAAAGTTCTGAGTGCACTTGTAAAGTGAGATCATGAGTTTGGTAAACCAGTTTGGTAGGTCGGGTAGCCACTTTACCATTAGAAGTGTACCTACGTACAGTTTGTGAAATAGATCATTGAAACACGTTCAGACGTTCAGACGTTCACACAAGAACACGTTGCCATACTAAAAAACTAAATAAAATAAATATCTAAGTGAGGCTCCTATACACCAAACGTGATTTTTTGCTGTTTTATATAGATAATAGAATAGACCCTTCGTGCGCGAGTCAGACTCGCACTTGGTCGGTTTTATTTATAGCCCTAAGTGATAAGGTGGCATAAAGTTCTGAAAAAACTAAAAGTGCTTTTTCCGTGGGATCATTGAAATTTGTCAGGACAACGTCTGTCGGGACAGCTAGGAGATCACATCATATTTTTGTTACAAAAATGCTTCTCGTGCGGAGGCAATGCTAATGCATGCGTGTTATTAGTCCGACCTTTCTGTTGCTAGATTTACACTCTCGCCTTGTGCTTCGTCTCGTGTCTCGGCCCGCACCTCGCATGATCGATCGTAAAGGAGAGAGGCGCGAGGCGAGCCACGAGCGTCTATTCACACTCTCGTCTCGTGGTTCGCCTCGCACCTCGTCTCGCAACTCGTACGCGAGTGTAAATCTAGTATGTCGATTTATTAAGTTTGTAAATATTTATCGAACCCGAGTTTAAAACGAAATCCAAGGTGGTGAATTTTTAAAAGGGTCTAGGCGCGTTTTGCTCTTTATTGATTATTTTATGAGGCGCTGTTTTTATTGCTTTTTTTGTTTGGCATTTTCGGCAACTGTTTACAAAAATGTGGATTTCTAAATTCTAATTTGTGATGTGTTTGTTGGTGTTTCTAAATTCGTTGGAAATTATGTATTTCTAGCTTTACCCTTGATTTCATACGCGTATTTATAAAATCTATTTTTGACGTTAAACATTCCTAAAAATCTAAAAAAAATGGGTAAAAAGTAGCCTATGTCCGATCCAAACAATATTTTAAACTATCTCTATATGAAATTTCATCACAATCGGCCCGTGTCCGTGATAACGTCACAGACAGACAAAGTTACTTTCGCATTTATAATATTAGTAGGTAAGTATAAAAGGTTGAATCCTATTAAGGTCGATATGAGAAATTTATTTTGAAAGTGCTTTTTTCTATGCGATTATTGAAATTTGGGCAGGACAAAGTATGTCACGGGTCGGATAGTTTATTATAAAGATAAAATGAACACATAAAATACTTTTTATCCCGAACAACAATGTGATCGAAATGTGATGTCAAAGTTTGTATGACAATTCACGCGAACCAAGTACCCAACTAATAATAATTGTTAGATTTTCTAGCATAAGAAATATATAAATAGGATCACGACTGTAATCCCCAAGTATGGTAGACATTCTCTCAGATCTCCAGACGCTTAGATCCTTTGAAGATGTCTAGTGGGGGTAGTCAAAGACACGACCAAACATTATATTTGGCACATGCCCTCATTTTGCAGTAGTTATCATTCCATACGTGACAGGTTGTAAGCTCATCGCCGCTTATAAGAATACTAACTGGTTTCCTCACGATGTTTTCCTTTACCGTTTTGAGCATGTTTCTTTGATGCGCATATAAATTTTTTGAATAGAAAAATCCATTGATTCACGCCAGGATTCGATCACACGACCTTCAGATTAAAAGTCGAGGTGTCTCCCACTCGGCCAACACGGCATTGCATTTTTCTAGCAATTTGGATAAATTAAAGTTGTCTTTGGTTTTCGGGCCAAGAGCATGACCCAAAGTTCCGAAGTTTAGTATTATGGAGATGTGATACCCGATATCGGTATTACTGGGAGGTCCAGCGAATATTAAGTGTATCCTGGGTTGTTTCAAATTAACCTACCACCAACCTTTTTCGGCTTAGTTATAAAGTTGGTCAGGGTAGGCACTATCCTAATAATATTATAAAAATGTGAAAGTTTGTGAGTTTGTATGCATTTTTCTTCCTCAATCAGGCCTTAAGAGCTGTATGTCGACGATTGCTCTTTTTCGAAACGAAGAAAGAAATACTTCTGAACAAGCCACATCTCCTATTTTTATAAATATATTACTTCAGGTTCCTACCTATGTTTCTATTAAGCTGAAAACGTAATAGCAGAAACTTTTCATGATAAAAATATTATTTCAAAATGATACGTTTTAGAATTTATGATCGAAATATTTTGATACCTACTATTAAGATCAACTTGTGATTTATTGTTAAAGATAGGTAATATGTAGATCTAGATTTCTATAAGAATAGGTTTTTGATAAGTAATTATACATAATTTATATCATTAATTTATTCGAAAAGCAAAGGCGGACCATGCGCCGCCCATGGATCAGTACCACGTGCAGCGGTCGGTAGGATTATGTATCGAAGTGATTAAAGATGGGTAACAACTCTAAAAAAATATTGAACAAGAGAAAATGGTTATGAGGGGTGGGTAAAGCTACCCCTATTACTTGCCTACGTATGTACCAGCAACGCGATCTCATAAAAACTGTCTATAATATTTACGATACGCATACGCCATCTAGAGCTTGCCGTTGTTAACTGTCTTAGTCGTTTCTGCCGCGGTTTTAGGAACTATAGTACTCGTAGATTTTAATGTTAGTTTCATGTATTAAGTAAATTATTCCTACTTTAAGGGTCCTTCTGTCTTAACCTTTACGTAATAACTTAAGACAGAAGGACCCTTAAAGTAGGGACTGATTAAATTAACCGACTTGGTATTACATGGATCTCACAACTTTTTACGGTAGAAGAACTGAGTTGCGTTGCGAGACTTGGCTTTTTTACAAGTTATGTTTTTGATAGCATCTCATTTATTTTTGTAGATAGTCCTAGTTTTTAGAGTTCCGTACCCAAAGGTTAAAAACGGGACCCTGTTACTAAGACTCCGCTGTCCGTCTGTCTGTCCGTCTATCTGTCACAGGGCTGAATGAACCATGATAGTTAGACAGTAATTTTTTTTACAGTAGATGTATTTCTGTTGCTGCTATAACAACAAATACTAAAAACAGAATAAAATAAATATTTAAGTGGGGCTCTCATACAACAAACGTGATTAATTTGCCGTTTTTTATAAATAATACGGAACCCTTCGTGCGCGAGTCCGACTCGCACTTGGCCGGTTTTTTTTCCTTTCCGGTACCTTCTACTATCATTCCGTTGACCATTTTACAAGTTACCTTTGAACATAATCATAACTAGGTGCCTAACTGCAAATGTAACTTTGTAATCCTATATATTTATATGGGGTTACAAAGTTATTTATGCAGTCGGTATATCTAGAAAACTGGATCGAAATTGCTAATATTTAGGTTTTTCCTTGATTTATACACAAACCACTAATTGTATTCAAAATTTGAAGCTTCTATGTCTGCTAGTAGTGCCTTAAACTTTTAATGATCGGTCAGTCAGTGAGTGAGTGAGTGAGTGAGTGAGTGAGTACGTGAGTGACAAAATAGGAAACTTTGACTAGTTATAATTCATAAACTACTGGTTCAAATTGAATGAAATTTGAAATATACCGAGTTTATACTATGCCTGCTTGGTTACTGAAAATTCAGGCTTCTAGTTTTATCCACAACGAAGTTATAGGGGGTCGAAAATGGCCTGAACTGCTTCGAGAAAAGGATGGTACGGCCGTGCCGCTTTTTGCTAGACTTGGCGGGGGGCACTGCCGTGCCCCCAGATAGACCAGCATCGGCTCGCAGCTTCGCTATTTCCAATAAACTAAGTTTTAATTGAAACAATGTACATCACATTATTCAGCTTGTTATAGTGTTCCGTAGTTTGAAAAAACTGAACATTCTCGTATTTTAAGTCGAGAATCGTTATAAGAACGTGTAAAAGCGCTTATCAATATAACGTTCAGTACCTCTACTGCAAAATGTGGGCATGTGCCAAATGTTATGTTTGGACGTGCTTCTGACTACTGCCACTAGATATCTTCAAAGGATCTAAGAGTCTGGAGATCTGAGAGAATGTCGTACTTGGGGATTACAGCCGTGATTCTATTTATTTTCTATTAATATATTTCGCCGTTTTGAGCACGTGTCTTTGATGCGCATATAAATTTTTTGAACAGAAAAATCCATTGCTGTACGCCGGGATTCGAACCCACGACCTTCAGATTGAAAGTCGAGGTACCTCCCACTCGACCAAGTTAGTACTAGTAATAAAATAAAAATAAATATATTTTTTTATCACTACATAGTATAAAGCAAAGTCGCTTTCCGCTTCCCGCGTCTGTATGTAATATGTATGTATGTATGTTTGCTTATATCTTTAAAACTACACAACGGATTTTGATGCGGTTTTTTTTAATAGATAGAGTGATTCAGGAGGAAGGTTTATATGTATAATAACATGCTACCCGTACGAAGCCGGGGCGGGTCGCTAGTTTTACTAATAGAAAACTCATTGATGAACATGAATTAGAACACACACTTTTTGACAGCTACATACTGACAATACGGCAGTTGAAACTGATAATGATAACCAATGAGCTTAGACAATAAGGCTGGCAACTGGGCCAATTTATTTTTGCTATTACATCAAAAAGTTAGGCAACTATTCTGTAAACGAATTACCTCATTATCTCGTAAAAGCATTATTCTAACTTTGTAAGTACATTCTGACAGATACCGGGTATATGGTGCAGTAATTACATTAGTTAACCTTGTACGGTTACAAAAAGTCTAATAATTTAATTAATTTCAATTCCTTCCACGTATTTGTCATACATTAATAGTGAATTTAAATTGTATATGTCAGTTTTTAGGTATCATGTTTGTTGTATGGGAGCCCACTTAAATATTTATTTTATTCTGTTTTTATTATTGGTTGTTATAGCAGCAACAGAAATACATCATCTGTTAAAATTTCAACTGTCTTACTATCACGGTTCATGAGATACAGCTCCCTGACAGACAGACGAACAGACTGTTAGATAGATGGACAGCGAAGTCTTAGTAATAGGGTCCCGTTTTTACCCTTTGGGTACGGAACACCGGAGTTTTGGTCCAGGAAAATACGCTGAGGTCTTCTCTTCCAACGTTCCTCCCATTCACACTCGCCTTATATTTATACCTGTTTTATAAATACTCTCTTAAAAAATAGGATCACGATTGTAATCCTCAATTACAGACATACAGGTAGACATACTCTATTTTCTCCCGGCGATCAGATCCTTAAAGATGTCTTTGTGGGTAGTCAGAAGCAAGTTAAAACAATACGTTTGGCACTTTTTGATACTAGTGGCGATTCTGTTGGGTCCACGATAAAAATAAAATTCCTAAATTAGACCTTAACGTAAAGGAATAAGAGCGATCGTCTTTAGGAAGTTTAGGTTTAGTGTGGACACAACAGAATCGTGACCACTAACTAATTTTCGATGTTTAGTAAAGTCCATTGTTGTACGAATGGGAGTCGAACCCACGACGACACGGAAGTTTGTGAGTATGTCTAATGTTCGTTGCTCAATCACGCCCAAACGACCAAACTGATTTGGATAAAACTTTGAATATACATGGAATAGCTTATATGATAATTTTTATCTAAGTACCAAGCGAGTGAAGCCGTTGGCGGAAGCTAGTATAAACACACCTTCGGGGCTCTTAAGGTGATGAGTGAAATTTTTGACGTTTTGTATGGGCTGAGAGATAAAACTGCTTTATCTCGAAAACCATCAAATTTAAAAAGAAACTGTGTGTAATTTATTTAGCTAGTATGATTATCTTACAAATTATATAAAAATAAACTGTTTAGCTATTCATAGCTTTGATTAAAAACGAAACTCGTGTTTTAAAAGAGCCAACTTTGGAAAATAAATCTATCGAGAAAAGTTTCACCAATCGTGTTTCTGTCTGTAATTTATCTAGATTATATCCTTAAGTTATCTTTGTCATGAAAAACAATACTGTATGTTTTGCGGTTATTGAGAAAAAACGATTATGCATTCATCAAAAACATTTATTACTCGCCTTAAATTAAATCCAACCGCATTAAATGAATATAAGGATAATTAATTCGTACGGTACTGCGCCTGCTTACAAATGAGTAGGTAATGCTCATTGCAAACTTGCAGCAGTGGAGTTTCAGGAGGAACTTTCACATACAGGGTGTATTACACTCCTGAAAACTTAAACTGGATGTTCAGACTATGCATGCATGTTGAATTCATGATCGATATTCGCCGAAAAAAGAAATAATATATACTCGTATAGCAAATTTTTTAACTTCATAATTTGAAAAATGAAATGAATCCACGACTGTAATCCCCAAGTACGGTAGACATCTTCTCAGATCTTCAGGCGTTTCGATCTTCGTCTAAAGGGGGTGGTCAGAGGCATGTCAAAACATTATGTTTGAACAATGCCCACACATTAGAATTGTTAGCATTCCATAAGTGACAGGATGCAAGCCTATCACCACTAATTTGTTTTTTTTTTCGCATCTGACACTATTCAAAAATCAGGTCGCTTGAATGAAGTTGACAGACGTCTGGTCGGCGAGCTCCTGTTTTTCCTACATAGCTATCTTAATTCACGTACTACAATTTTTTGGATGACGACATCTAATTACTACTATTAGCTACTAAATTTACGGCTTTGTTAGACTTGAATCCAAGAGATGAGCTCTCCGACGACACGTGAATGAAAATAGTAATTTTTCACTTTGAATTCAGTTCTTTAGCGGCAACGCCGTAGAAGACTACATCACTGCCTTCTGCGCTGTAGGTTGTGGGTTCGATCCCCACCCAGGACAAATATTTGTGTGATGAACATAGATGTTTGTTCTGTGTCTGGGTGTTATTATGTTTCATGTGTATGTATTTACAAAAATAAGTATATAAGTATTCTATCAGTTATCTAGTTATCATAGTACAAGCTTTGCTTAGTTTGGGGCTAGATGACGCTGTGTGATAATGTCCTCCAATATTTATTTTATTTATTTATTTAATGCTATTTTTCTAAAAAAAAAAAAAAAATTAGTATCTTTCGATACAAAATTGAAGACAACATCAGTCACATCCTGTATAGTACCTACCAACCTACCTAGCGGATGCCGTGCCGAGATGAATAATGTAATGTGTAAAGACACGTTCCAACAGTCGCGAATGGGCGACTGCGAAGCTAATGACGACCGACATGGGAGTAATAAAAGCTCTAAAACTGTTCCGTTTCGCTAGACAATTTGAGAGTTTAAAGCACATATAACTCATTATGGCTTAAGCTAAACCTTCTTTACGTGCCATTGGTGAAGACTAATTACAGATGAAATGCTTACGTCAACAGAGCAAGCATTTTTCAATACCATACGAACTCCTCGAACAAACTATAATAGCTTTATCTTATTTGGGCTTGTTAGATTTGTCTTTATGAGTAGGTACTATTAGCCTGGGATTTTATAAAAATACTAGAAAAATACCAAATTTGTGCAAATTTCACATAAACCATCTAATAAATAGTCCGAACAAATCCTAAACATTTGGTTTGGATAGGTGAGCCTGTTCTTGAGTTATAAAATTACAAGGAAATGTGGCATTGATTTATATACATATATACTAGCGACCCGCCCCGGCTTCGCACGGGTAGCATGTTATTATACATATAATCCTTCCTCCTGAATCACTCTATCTATTAAAAAAAACCGCATCAAAATCCGTTGTGTAGTTTTAAAGATATAAGCAAACATACATACAGACATACAGACGCGGGAAGCGGAAAGCGACTTTGCTTTATACTATGTAGTGATATATAGATGTATTTCGACATAAAACTTATTTTATTATAATAATAAATGTTTTTTTTTTGGCCTAACTATGGACACATCAATATAAAAAAATAACGAATTTTAAACGGCATAAAACCTCTTTGTTGTTACAAAAAAAAACTGCATTACCAGGTTAAATTAAAAATGTTCTGTTTACTCGCATACAATTTGAAGTTAGGTACTAACTTAACTTTGTAGGGATAATTCTAATAAGCACTAGTGTGTAATATTATCACGCGTGTGTTATAGCTCGGTTTGTGGCCCTAAGAACGATGTAATAAGGTTCACTATATAGTGAAATTTTTCTTTGAATTTTCAGGAATTTAAAGTCATCAAAAATCTATTTCCAGAATCTACGCAGACAAAGTTTCGGATAAAAGCTAGTAATATATATTCCAGATACTGCTTCTAGTAAGTATGTCTATTATCTATGTAGATGCAAAGGTGAAGCTCACTATCTAATTAAAAACTTTATTTAACTTTGAACCGGAATATGAACTTAAATACAGTTACGGCGAAGAGCAAATTAGTTAAACGGTTAAGTTGATTTACAAAAGAAACTTCGCTATGGAAATGTGAATAGACGGTGAAGCCATATTTGCACTAGAGGTACAAATACCACTCACAGCTCAATTGGTAATAGTTCTGCCTTCTGCGCTGTAGGTTGTGGGTTCGATCCCCATCCGGGATAAACATTTGTGTGATGAACATAGATGTTTGTCCTGTGTTTGGGTGTTATGTGTAATAAGTATGTATTTACAGCAAAACAAAACATATACATATATGTATTCTATCAGTTATCTGGTTTCCATAGTACAAGCTTTGCTTAGTTTGGGGCTAGATGGCGCTGTGTGAAATGTCTACCAATATTTATTATTATTATTATTATTATTAACTGTCTCATAAGTCTCTACGACATGTCTTTAATGTCTCTACGACAGTAAAGACATGTCGTAGAGACATGTCGCTCGATGTGTAAGGCCATGTCTTGTGCGATTGTTGAGGGTACCTTTATGTACTGTTTGTGGACATCATACATATCAGGCGATGTCCCGCGCAGTTAGTATTCTTATAAGCGGCGATGGGCCTGCAACCTGTCAGGTATGGAATGTTAACTACTGCAAAATGTGGGCATGTGTCAAATATAATGTTTGGACGTGCCTCTAACTACCCCCACTAGACATCTTCAAAGGATCTAAGTGTCTGGAGATCTGAGAGGATGTCTACCGTACTTGGGGATTACAGTCGTGACCTATTTATATTTATTTTATTTTATTTTGATTTCATCAGAACTACGCACATTGTAACACCCAGACAATAAAACAACTATGTTCATTACACAAATATTTGTCCTGAGCGCAGAAGGTAGAGCTAGCTTTAAGCAAAAGGATTATTGAAAAAAAATTATAGGCATGCCAAGCCCAACCCGTGTTTGTTGCCTGATTCTTCTAGGCTTGGTCGCGAGGAACAGGCTTAGCTTCACCCAGCTCCTAAGACGTTTCAAAGTTTCAAATTCAAAATTAAAAGGAATTTATTTTGAATTTGAATTTGGCTACTAACTGAGCTGTGAGTTAGTTTGTGAAATGTATCCTACTGATATTATAAATGCGGGAAAGTTTGTGAGTATGTGTGTAAGCTTGTTATTCTGTCACGAAAAAAATTACTGAACAGATTTAGATGAAACTTTACAGTAATATAGCCTACAAATCAGAATAACACATAGGGTACCTTTTATCCAAGTACCACGCGGGTACAGCCGCTGGCGGAAGCTAGTAGCTACCAAAAGCGTGTTATAAAGTTACGCAGCTAAAACCATCTTTAAGACAACGCTACAAAGTCGCAGCCATAACTTTTTCTATCAATATTGACTACCGATCATCCGCGAATTTAATTAATCAAAAGGTTCCCCTTAATCCTTTTGAGCTAACAAAATTTTCATAGCTACCAATCAATGAATACTCTAATCTTCACTTTCGAATTGAATCAGATTCGGCCAACCCATATTGATTCGATTTAAAATAAGTTTGGGATTTGTTTACCTAACTCTCCTTTTACCTCTGTAAATTTGAGACACAGTTTATTAAGTTAAATGGCTGGTTTACTCAGCTCAAACAATAACAAATTGAAAAAATACGGCCAATGTAAATATTAAGCTCTAAATTCACAAGTGGCAGAGCGAAGTACATAATTAAGTTTTAACCAACCGAAAAGTCTAGACGATATTATTTTTTTAAGGTTTATGAAGGAAATTTTAGTACCTATATAAATACAATTTTAATGGTTCCATGGAATTTAGACTATGCTTTACAAAAAAAAAAAAATACTTACGCGTCGATAGAGAACCTCATTTTTAAATAAAATAGACGAATTTTATCAAATAAGAAAGGTTACTGTTTTCATGTTATCAAAATCATTTTTTGAGGCAAATTTCCTTTGTTGATTATATAAATCGTAAAGACTTGACATTTTTATCTGTGAAGTGGTCAAATTGTCGGTCAAAGTAAATACGGCTAATTATCACGTTTTAACTTAAATTGCATACAATAAAATTATAAAATGGTAAAATTTTATTATATTATTTATTTAAAATATTGTAATCTAACTTCAATATCTGCATTAAATTCCTGCACCAAATTCCTAGCAAAAGATCTCTCAATAAATAAAAGTCATTGCTCTTTGTGGCAACAGGTAAAGTTTAAACTATAACGCAATGGAATGAGCTAGCCATAACAATATAAGCTCGATTGACTAAATTGACACAACGAAAACGTGTACGGAATTAAAAAACTGTTTTTAACAATCGCCCCTTATTAAAATGAGTTTCAAATTTTAGGTAAAGATTTGTTAAAATTTGCACATTTCTTAGATTTATTTTCATTTTTCAAGTTTCAGGCATACCTTGGATTTCTCACGAAATAATTAAGGTTTGAAGATGTTTTTCTTTTATAGTTGAACGATTTGACTTGACTAAGCTTTTGTAGTTCCGGAGAAGTTAAAATTTCCTCACGAAGTCAAAGTCAAAAGTTATTTATAACTATTGATTTTGACACGGTTCTTCATCACGTAATTAACTTTCCCGCAACCATGGCTATTGTAACATAATCGAAATGTCGGGAAAATAAATTAAAGGTAATGACGTGACAGACCGGTGTCAAAATGTATAGTTATGTCTACTAATCACGATAGTTTGAAAAATAAAAGGTATTTCAATAAAATCACAAGAAATTATAACGTCTAAGGAGCCAGTTGTCGCTACGCTTGTTCTTCGCGACCAAGCCTATAAAGAGTCAAGCATAAAACACGGCTTATGTAAAGTGAAAGTTTGTATGAGCTAGTGACTAACTCTGCTGATCGTCCACGTGAAGTTATTTTCAACAAGCTGACCCCGCGAACTTCGTATCCGTTCCCGTTCCCGTTCCCGTTTCCGTTAGCGCACACGAAGAAAGCAAAATTTTTGGCAATTTTTTACACCTTCCTTCAAACTATCGTCATTCTTATAAGGAATTTATTACTTTTTCAATATAAAAAATAGCCTATGTTACTCAGGGATAATGTAGCTTAGTAATGGTGAAAGAATTTTTGAAATCGTTTCAGTAGTTTTTGATTTTATCCATTACAAACATACAAAAAAACAAAAAAACTAAACTTTTCTCTTTATAATATTAGTATAGATAGACATCAACTCCCGCTGCACCTTCTAAGGTGTGGAATTTCAGAAATTCCTTTCCCTCCAGTGCTTTACTAAACTCCAAAAGAAAAACACCCTCCAAATTTCAAGTGTTGGGCCATGATGGCCATGGGTCAGGGTTGAACCGTTATCTATATATATAAAAATCAATTGCTGTTCGTTAGTCTCGCTAAAACTCGAGAACGGCTGAACGGATTTATCTTATCTTGGTCTTGAAATGTTTGTGGAGGTCTAGGGAAGGTTTAAAAGGTGAGAAAAATTCGAATAATTGCCGGAAAATCCCTTAAAATAGCCCTTTTCTTTTTCCCATACAAAAGTTTTCTAACTAAAACGAAGAGTCAATTTGAGCTTTATTAGGTTTGATAATACGGTAACGGGAACGGGAACGGGGACGGGGACGGGAACTTAAGACAACATTTGTTAATTCTAAAACGATACGAAGTCAGCTTGTAATAAATAAATATTGGTGGATATTTCACACATCGCAAACTATCAACTATTTATCCCCAAACTAAGCAAAGCTTGTACCAGATAACTGATAAAATACTTATATATTTATTTTGTTGTAAATACTTACTTATGATTCATTATAACACCCAGACACAGAACAAACATCTATTTCACCACACAAATGTTTGTCCTGGGTGACCAACTGAGCTGTGAGCCAGTCATCGTTGGTATCTTAGTTGTGTAGAAGGGAACTAAAAGTACACAACCACTTGAGTGTACTTGTCCCGTGGTGCGTTAGAAAAATGTTAGAATGTGGTTGACTAAGTAAATCATCACAAAGTTGGCTTCAAAGAGTAAGCCTGCTTTTAAGAAAAGTGACGCGAAAAGCAATTGCAAATTTTTAAAGCGCTCCGTTTGACTGCACTTCGTCGCTCATGCTTCTGCGGCGCGCTTGACTAAGCGTACAGGTACTGTCGCCTGCAATATTTAAGCACGTCGTACGTTTACAATATTTTCAAAATATTACAGTAATTTCAAGTGGTACTAAAAATCAGCAATATAAGTTAAACTAGCAGTCCGCCCCGGCTTCGGTCGAACACCCGACTAATGAAGATTATAGACAATTTTGTTGATAATTTAGGTTAAATTATTGCCATTTTCGTGGAGAACTAAATTTTTAATACAAATAAAATAAGATACTCGCTGATAATGTAGCTTTTGATAAGTGAAATAATTTTTAAAATTGGTCCAGTAGTTTTTTAGTAACAAATTTACAAATACGGACCATTATGGCGTGTGTATCTCGATGTCCGTTTCCGTTCACAGATTATATAACTTAGGACTAAGCTTACAGACTAAACATAAGCAAGCATAGTCTAATAAACGTTAACGTCAAGGTGTGACCAGACATAGCGCGGCATTCGCAGGATACAAGTTTTCCGTGCGAACGAACAATAACACCGTTTGAGCGCAGCAGGTAGCGCGCGGCTGTCTTCCAAACAAAGCGCGGCCTGCCGCCCGCGGCTGCCGCGGTCACACCTAATTACCGAGAACAATTACTGGGGTACTCCCAATACAAAAATCATACAATAAGGATTTTGTGGAACATAATTTTACCAACGAAGAATAATATTAACTTAGAGATTAAATCTGCGCGCCCTTTCACCGCATTTTGCATTCATACAATTAATTATTCATAACAAAATTAGGTTTGGAAGATCTCTGCCTTTGATTAAGGTCTTAGTCTTAAATTACACTCACATACATTCAAAATATAAGTGGTATATTATAATGTATATTGTGTATCTATTTATAAAAACGTATATAAGTATTCTATCAGTTATCTAGTTCCCATGGTATAAGCTTTGTTTCGTTTGGGGCTAGATGGCGTTGTGTGTTGATGTCCACCAATATATTTTTATTTTTATTTTATGTTTTTTGAGATTTAAAAAATAAGAGCATAGTACTTAGCTAAATTCTTTGATTTAAAAACATTCGTTTGTAGTAAAAAATCCCGCATTTTCAGAAATCTTTCTCTTTTTACAAAAGGGCTCACAAAGACTTATTTTCAAATCATTTACAGCAATATAAATACAATTCGCGAGTTCCAATGTGAATTTTTCAATTCAACGGGCGATTCCAATTCGTTTCGGAAGCCATAATTTCCTGTTATAAGAAATTCATTCTGTTCCTGCTTATAATTTATTCACTATCGTAATAAGTGGATGTAGGTACATGTACATTTGATATTTTTTATCGTTTTTAGGGTTCCGTACCCAAAGGGTAAAAACGGGACCCTATTACTAAGACTTCGCTTTCCGTCTGTCTGTCACAGGGCTGTACCTTATGAACCGTGATAGCTAGACAGTTAAAATTTTCACAGATTATGTATTTCTGTTGCTGCTATAACAACAAATACTAAAAACAGAATAAAATATATATTTAAAGGGGGCTCCCATAACAAACGTGATTTTTTGGCGTTTTTATAGATAATGGTACGGGGTACCGTGCGCGATTCCAACTCGCACTTGGCCGGTTTTTATTTAATAATTTATTACACTGATTGTTTTTGGGTGGAACAATTGATCAATCAGTTTTAATGGCAATGTTTAAATGCAAAATGCGGGCATGTGCCAAATGTAATGTTTATGTGTCTCTGACTAACCCTTAGACAGCTCCAATCCGAGCTCCTGGAGATCTGAGAAAATATCCACAGATTTGTCCTAGGTTATCTAACCCACAACCCACAGCGCAGAAGGCAGAGCTACTACCAATTGAGGTGGGGCCTGTCATATACATATTTATTACTAGCTGACCCGTGCCTGCTTCGCTAGTCGACAGATAGTTTCACATCTGGTATTCCAATCTTCAAAATAAATTATAGCCTATATGTTGCCGAGGATTAATAGCTACATAACAAAAAAAGTTTCATAAAAATCCGTCTAGTAGTTTTTGCGTGAAAGCCAGACAACAGACAGACAGACAAAAATTTCAAAATGTTTTTTTTTGGCTTGTGTTACTTGTATGAAGACCCCTAGCAGTATTTTTTTAGTTTTTATTCAATGTACAGAATTGAACTCTTTTACGGCGCTATTAATAAAAATTTACTTATCCAAAGATCATTTGAGGTTACACCAAGACTTGTTAATACCAGCTTAATGTACGCAACTCCATTTCTAATCCTTGTTTATTAATATTGAATTCGACTAGTCCAAACGTAAGCGTTGGACTAAATTTAATCCTGCGCTAGTCTACGTTTATTAATAAGACGGTTACAGTTTTATTATCACTTCACTACATATAAAGCAAAGTCGCTTCCCGCTTCCCGCGTCTGTATGTATGCTTATATCTTTAAAACTACACAACGGATTATGATGCGGTTTTTTTTAATAGATGGAGTGATTCAGGAGGAAGGTTTATATGTATTAAACACGTGCGAAGCCGGGGCGGGTCGCTAGTTTTATTATATGTATAAATTATTTCGTAGCTTGGCTTTTGCGTCGCGATTACTTAGAAGATTGCGCCGCTCGTCGTGTTGGCATCGCAATCAGTGACTGTCGATCTCGCCACTATTTGTGTTCAAAACCCAAGTTTAAGTTATAAATGCTATTGTCCAAGTAGACACAAAACTTAGCTAACAATTAATGATGCAAGTGGGGTATATTTATCCTTAGCCCTTTTATGAGATTTCCAAACTACAGTCGCTATCGAGTAACGTTAGATATTTGTATGGAATCCAGCGCAGCGCCTCTAGCGGTAACTACGCTGAACTAAAATCATCCATACATTGCTAACGATACTCGATAGCGACTATAGTTTGTAAATCTCATAATAGGGCTACTGTATGCGTAAATAAAGATGTGCTATGCTATGTCTAGTCATAGCGTGGCATTTGGGCGCGGCATCCGCGCGCGACTTCAGCCACGCTATGATTGGACGATAATATTGCTACGCCGTGTTACAAAATTGATTGAATAATAATGTACCAACGATTCACGTTCACATCAAAGTTACGTTAATTATATTGTATGTTATTATCCCAATTAATTATGATTAATTAATTATCCTAACTTCGATGTTGTATTTTGGTGTAAGTAAACAATAACAGGAAATAAGATAACCACTGTAAGTTACAGTGGCTATCTTATTTCCTGTTGCTTGATTCCTTCCTGATCCTTGAGTATGCTTAAAGAGGGTAGTCAAGGGCACGTCCAAACATTACATTTTGTACACACACATCTCGTACATTTGGCTTACATTTTGCATCAGTTAGAAAACAAAGCCAATAAAGCCGTGTTGGCCGAGTGGGAGGTATCTCGACTTTCAATCTGAAGGTCGTTGGTTCGAATCCTGGCGTGCTTCAATGGATTTTTCTGTTCGATAAATTTATATGCGCATCAAAAACACATGCTCAAAACGGTGAAGGAAAACATCGTGAGGAAACCAGTTAGTTTCTTATAAGCGGCGATGGGCTTGTAAACTGTCACGTATGCGTATGGAATGCTAATGTTTGGACGTGCCTCTGACTACCCCCGCTAGACATCTTCAAAGGATCTAAGCGTCTGGAGATTTGAGAGGATGTCTACCGTACTTGGGGATTACAGTCGTGATACTATTTTTTTTTTTTTTTATATATATTTTATTATGGAAAACAAGAGATTTATATAATTGGAATTATTATTATGCGTGGAAGAAATCACAGTACCCTAAATGTCATTCAATTCAGAAAAAATCATACCATCTGCCTTCTTTGTAAGCGCTATCTAAACGGTTTTAAAATAAGCGAATAAATTGTATGTCTGAGATATTGGCCTATATTTATATTAGCTTTACAAAAAGGTTAGCGACACTTGTAATTTTAATATTTCAGCTAGTAACGGTTTTTAAGGCGATACTTGAAATATTTGACTTTTTGTATGGGCTGAATTTACCCGGATAAGACGGAAAAAGTGCTAAAACTGCAATATCTTGAAAACCATCAAATTTAAAAAGAAACCGTCTGTAATTTATTTAGCTAGTGGGATTATCTAACGAATTATATAAAAATGAACTGTTTAGCTATTCATAGTTTTTAATAAAAACGAAACTAGGGTTTTTGATGAGCCAACTTTGGAAAATAAATCTATCGAGAAAAGTTTCACCAATCGTGTTTCTGTCTGTAATTTATCTAGATTATATCCTTAAGTTATCTTTGTCATAAAAAACAAAACTGTATGTTTTGCGGTTATTGAGAAAAAACGATATTGCATTCTTCAAAAACATTTATTACTCCTCTTAAGTTAAAATTTTATTTAAATAAATATTACAAGTTAAAGTTTAGATAATATAATTTTCAAGTGTACTCTTTGAATTCTCATAAAAACAAATAGTTTAACCGTTATGGAAATTTCATGAAAATAAATTTTGACTTAAATAGCATTGTTATATTTAATGTATAATGGAAACTTTGTATTGTATTGCGAAGATACAAAAAGGTGCAGACGGCGGGGGGATGAGATAAGGCGGGGGTGGGGGTTTGAGGGGTGAAGGGCAAGGCGTGCATCTACGAGATAGGAATCTAATATATAGGCCAGGCGATGCTTCAGAAAAATATCACGAAATATTTGAAACTTAGCATACTTAAAAAGTCATGTAACGAAAATAATGTTAGGAATGAATGTAGATGGATGTAGACGTAGAGGTAGGCCAAAGAAAAGATGGATGGACTGTGTGAAAGATGATATGGGTAAGAAAGGAGAAAGTGATGAGATGACGGCTGATAGAGGGAAATGGAAGTACACATGTTGTGCCCACCCCACTTAAGTGGGATAAGGGCAGGAAGATGATGATGATGATGATGATTTGAAACTTAGCACACATATTTTAAGATGTTTAATATTGTAGTAGGCGCTTGCTAACGGACGTAATAAAGACCCATGTAAAAATCTATAGTTATGGCTACTATAACCCATATATTCGAAAACCTATCAAGCGTAGTACTCGTAGCATAATTGTCATGGATAACGTAACGAGGTCTTAGCGGTATCCAAAACGTTCATAATATCGAAATATAATATCTGTGGCCTGAGCACGAAACAATATCGTATCAACAACGTATGAAAATCGTCCAAATGTCAAAACTGTCATTTTTTGTATTGCGTAAGTGTCAGTTTTGACATTTGGACGATACGTTGTCGATACGATAGTGGTTCATGCTAACCCCACTGAAATTATTAAAATGATTCCCACAGAAGCGTTATGCATGGCCAATACGCTTAAGTAATTGGCTGCCTAATGCGATGAAGTTATGCGAAGCAAGATCGCAAGTATTATCTCGCTCCAATCAACAACAATATGCCACTGTGCTTGAATGTCAAAGTGTTCTTATTGGCAATGTGAACTATTATAATAATTACGTTTAAGACGCTGCCAGTCGACGATTATTTTTGTTCGAAACAAAAAAAAGAAATACTTGTGAACAAGCCACATCTCCTATTTTATAATGTATAGTTTATGTGAATAAAGATGTACCCATCTTTAATCACTTCGATAAATAATCCTACCGACCGCTGAAATGATGACAAACACACGTCCGCGCGTGGTCCGCCTTAGATTTTCGAATAAATTAATGATATAAATTATGTATAATTACTTATCAAAAATCTATCCTAATAGAAATCTAGATCTACATATTACCTATCTTTAACAATAAATCACAAGTTGATTTTAATAGTAGGTATATAAAATATTTCGATCATAAATTCTAAAACGTATCATTTTGAAATAATATTTTTATCGTGAAAAGTTTCTGCTATTATGTTTTCAGCTTAATAGAAATCTAGGTAGGAACCTGAAGTAATATACTTATAAAAATAGAAGATGTGGCTTGTTCAGAAGTATTTCTTTTTTCGTTTCGAAAAAGAGCAATCAGCGACTGGCAGCCTCTTAAATAAATTTTATAACTGAATTTGGAGAGAATTGTATAGTATATACTAAACCTATCCTAATCCTACTATAATATTATAAATGCGAAAGTTTGTGAGTGGTGTGTGTTTGTTACTCTTTCATGCAAAAACTACTGAACGGATTAAAATGAAACTTTACAGTATTATAGCTTATACATCATTGACAAGTTGCAAGCCCGTCTCAATACTTTGGGATTATTTGGAATCTTAATCCTATTTTGTTAATGACTGCCAACTTTATACTATGTTGTACTCAAATATCAATTAAGGGAGCATAAGACAAATTAGCTATTATGTGCCTAAATTAATTAATCCTAATTTTGCAAGCATTACGTAAATCGTATCAAATCCGGAGTGCCTATTCTAATCATGTACAGGAAGATTAATGATTGTAATCTAATCCAATGCCTCATGTAATTTTCTTATTTGCCATCTCCATCCAACGGTTGTCTGGTAGAAATCGCTAATCAGCGATAAATTCGCCGTTTATGATCACTGCTAGGTTAGTACTGATTTAAAATGATCGTTGTAACATTTTCATGTGATTTTCCTAGAAAATCACACCGTAAGACCTCCACTGCAGAAAATAGATCGCGTATAGATTTTCATATAATCTTGAGTGAGCGAATCCTGTATCCATCTGTGGCCTGAGCACGACTCACTATCATATCGACAACGTATCGTCCAAATGCCAAAACTGATACTTTTACTACACTTAAAAAAGTGGCAGTTTTGACATTTGGATGATACGTTGTCGATACGATAGTAGTTCATGCTAACCCCCTTAATCCCAACATTAAGAAGATCGTCTTTCTGGTCGCCTTTAGCTGCGTATGTGCGTGGTTAAGTCAAAACACAGTTATTTTTTCCTATTTGGGGAAGAGATTATTTGATAATACACAAGGATCACTTTGAAACGTCTTACGAGCTAGATAAAGCTACGTCTGTTTGCGACGAAGCCTAGAAAAATCAGACAAAGTGTGGCGCCTATCCGTAAATTCTATAAAGAACTCCAGTTCTCTAAGGTCACATTGTTGTCTGTATAAGATACCTTATCGAAGGTATGCTACAATTAGGTTATTGGATTTCGTTTTATTTGTTCCTTTCATTCTAACACACTGTAGTGTAGGTATAGTTTGTTTATCGCAACATAATTTTATATAGCAAAGAATATTGTCGGGCATCGGAGCCAAGTCATGTCGAATCGAATTACGTATTCTTTGCGTGTTTCGCACAATATCTTCTTTTAGCTTGGGTGGATGACAGGCTTTATTGCAAAACCTTTTTGGTCATAGCTGATCTTTTTGAAGTCATAGTTATATCATACCATCATTATGTCGTTAAGCCATGACGAAGGCTTTTGAGCGGACTAAAAACTCCGTCGTCAGATGGACTAGCTCAATACGAACTTACTTCATTATCCTTATAACCCCTAAAAATTGGACTATCACTTCTTTATAAAGCTTCACAGCTCAGTTGGTAGTAACTCTTTCAGCTCTGTAGGTTGTGGCTTCGATCCACACCCAGGCCAAATATTTGTGTGATAAAAAAATGTTTGTTCTGTGTTTGGGTGTTATTATGTATCCTATGTATGTATTTACAATAAAAAGTATTAAGTATTCTATCAATTATCTAATTCCCATAGTAGATTTGCTTAGTTTGAGGCTAGATGGCAATGTATAAAAACGTTCACCAATTTTTATTTATTTAATTATATTATTTAAAAAAGAATTCAATAGACTGATTTTAGTAAGGGTCTCTAATAACATTTTAAACATATAATTAACTAGCGACCCGCCCCGGCTTAGCACGGGTAGCATGTTTTTATACATATAAACCTTCCTCCTGAATCACTCTATCTATAAAAATAAACCGCATCAAAATCCGTTGTGTAGTTTTAAAGATATAAGCAAACATACATACAGACGCGGGAAGCGGAAAGCTACTTTGCTTTATACTATGTAGTGAAAATGCACGGTATTATATAATTTGTGTCATTATTAAACGTATGTAACCTTTGATTAGTGTAATTATTATTAATCTAGGCCGTACTAGTTATTTATAAATAAATAAATACAGTAAGATAAAACCTCATTTTACCGTAGATTTAATTACTCTATGATTATACTCGTAGGTACACCGTACGAGTTGACGGCTAAATAATCTTATATGTATATAAAACTAGCGACCCGCCCCGGCTTCGCACGGGTAGCATGTTATTATACACATAAACCTTCCTCCTGAATCACTCTATCTATTAAAAAAAACCGCATCAAAATCCGTTGTGTAGTTTTTAAGATATAAGCAAACATACATACAGACATACAGACGCGGGAAGCGGAAAGCGACTTTGCTTTATACTATGTAGTGATAGTGATTCTCGTGTAATCACTCACAGTGTTTGTAATCGCTCCTCCGAAACGGCTTGACCGATTTTTATGTTTTTTTTTGTGTATATTCGGTAGGTATGAGAATAGGTCGTAGGGTGCTTTAAAAATATATAAAAAAACCCCTAAGTGATAACGGTGAAGTAAAGTTAGAAAAAACGAAAAGTGCTTTTTTCTGTGGAATTATTGAAATTTAACAGGTAAACGTCTATTGGGACAGCTAGTACTATTAAATAATAATTACACTGTGAAGCAATAAAGCTGGTAAATGGATCTTCTTCTAACTTAAGAGCTGTGCTCTTGTCGGTGTAATTGATGCAGCTCTCTCCATCTATTTCTCTCCAGTGCCGTCTCTTTAACTTCCTTATACGACACGACAGCTATTTTCTCCTTTATCTATTTTCTCCTCAATATTTATTCGTATTTAGGTTATCGTATTTTATGAGATCTATATTAAGATTTATATGGGTTGCCATATTAGATACGAGTACTATAGCAAGTATAAGTACACTCATAAATATTTCAGGCTCTCTCTAGGGCAGTGTTTACAGTCTCGGCACGATTAGAACATTCTAATAGAATACGTTCAGTCCTACTTATTAGTAAACATATTTGTAAGAAATACAAAACGTAATACAACGACAGTAGGTATATTTTGAAAACAATTACGCGACCGTAAGGTACATATCTATATTTTTGATAAAATAATATTTCCTTCTGCGCTGTATGTTCGATTAATTTGATGAGAATATATATTTGTCCCGTGTCTGTGCAATAAGTTTTTTCATAAAATTAGTTTTCATTGTTATATGCTAACTACTTCAAAATGTGGGCATGTGCCAAATATAATGTTTGGACGTGCCTCTGACTACCCCCACTATACATCTTCAAAGGATCTAAGCGCCTGGAGATATCTACCGTACTTGGGGATTACAGTCGTGACCCTATTTATTGATATATATATTTTTGGACATTTTTACACAATGCCATCTAAGCAAAGTATGTTCGTAAATACACAGAGAAAACATCTATGTTTGTTCTTGGTGGGAATCGAACGTAAAGTGCAGAAAGCAGAGTTACTGCCAACTAAGTTGTGAGACCAATCAAAATTGTAAATAAAAGCTTTATTTATTTTGGGGCTAGGTGCTGCTGTGTTAAATGTCAGACAGATATTAGCATCGGTCACAAGGTTGTGGTAGCATTCCTGGACCCAGCCACTGACCTATTATTATAAACTACTAGCAACCCGCCCCGGCTTCGCACGGGTGCAAAGCTGATGCCTATAAACCTTCCTCCTGAATCAATCTATTAAAAAAACCGCATCAAAATCCGTTGTGTAGTTTTAGAGATATAAGCATACATACAGACGCGGGAAGCGGGAAGCGACTTTACTTTATACTATGTAGTGATGAACTAACTAACTAACAAGTCAGATAAAGTTTCAAGGAAACCAATAAATGCTTGGCCCTAAATAGAAATTTGCTTAAGGGGCTCCCAGTCACGATTGCTCTTTTTCGAAACGAAAAAAGAAATACTTCTGAACAAGCCACATATCCTATTTTTATAAGTATATTACTTCAGGTTCCTACCTAGATTTCTATTAAGCTGAAAACATAATAGCAGAAACTTTTCACGATAAAGATATTATTTCAAAATGATACGTTTTAGAATTTATGATCGAAATATTTTATATACCTACTATTAAAATCAACTCGTGATTTATTGTTAAAGATAGGTAATATGTAGATCTAGATTTCTATTAGAATAGATTTTTGATAAGTAATTATACATAATTTATATCATTAATTTATTCGAAAAGCTAAGGCGGACCACGCGCCGACGTGTGTTTGTCGTCATTGCAGCGGTCGGTAGGATTATTTATCGAAGTGATTAAAGATGGGTACATCTTTATTCACATATACTATACATTATAAAATAGGAGATATGGCTTGTTCACAAGTATTTCTTTTTTCGTTTCGAACAAAAACAATCGTCGACTGGGAGCGCCTTAAGCAGCAAAGTTTATCAGCACCTCAGCGCGTGTAATTTAAAATTTGTGTTATAACTCTGTTGAAATAAGGGTGGAATTAGCTCGCACTATGTAGCGTTTAATAATTCACAAAATAACTCACTTCGGAAAAAACACTTAAGTATGAAGTTGTTTTGAAAGTTGAAACAATATTTTGAATTATCGGACTTTCTTGAGATATGTTTGACATTTTTTTCAAAAACATATGAAAAAAATCTGGGTTTTAAAGTATAGAAAAGCAAAGCAAAAATGGAATGTCATGTTAGTCGTTTTTATAATAATTTTAATACATAGTAAGTATACGTGTGTCTGGTCGGAGAGATCTTCTCTTGGATTCGAGTCTAACAAAGCTGTAAATTTAGTTGCTAATTGTATAGTAATTATATGTCGTCATCCAAAACATTGTAGCGCGTGAATTAAAATAGCTATGTAGGAAAAACAGAAGCTCTCCGACCAGACGTCTAAAAAAAAAAATCTTGATATGTGGAATCTACTAATGTTCTCTTGGAATCTACTTATGTTCAAGTTTTGTACTTTTTATAAATACTTTTAGTAAAAAATTTAGTTAGAAATATAAATAAAATATGCGAATAGAGACAGAATCAAAGTAAGTAAAATAAATATGATACATTATTTAAAAAGCTATACATGTATACAAAGATAAAATAATACCTATGTGTTTTCGTAAACATTCCAAATAATTAAATATTTTTATTATTCGAAGAAATAAAGGAAGCTAAGGATGTTAGAAACAATAATATTGGCAGAAAGAGGTATGTAAGTAACATCCTTTGATCATTACCTTAGCTTCCTTTATTTCTTCGAATAATATAAATATTTAATTATTTGGAATGTTTGAGTTAAAAATAACATAATCTTTGTTGAAAAACCTCTTTTGATGTTAATATTTTTTATTATTAAAAGGTAAAACTGGGCAGAGTCCAATTAATCTGTGAGGACAGTCACTTGATTGAAATGGTTCGCTTCCAAGAAGAAAATACCACTTTGTCATTCTTGTAATATTGTAGTACCTATAGACCCTTTCGTACCCCACGACCACTGAGCAATGATAGTGACTAGGCAACAACATTTTCAGTTGAATCAGATCAGGCGTGAGTTGAATTTTTCATAAAAAGGACAAACCCTTCGAAATTACTTTCTCAAAAAGGTTGAGGACAGCTTGTTCGTGGAATAAAACCATTTGAAAAGATTGTACCACCTTTTCATTTCCACCTTTCCAAAATTAACACCTTGTGATACTTGAAAATCTATCGATATAATGTATTTCTCTATTGGTGTCTCTCGCATCGACCGGTACGATATACGTTCACGGGGCTTACCACAAACTCTTTAAGAAATAATAAAACAGTATCTACTACTCGCGGTGCGAAAGTGACGAACGAGTAGTGTGTACTGATTTAAAATTACTTTAGGAGTTTGTGGTAAGGGTTATTTAGATATTCCAGCGTGTTATGTTTACCAAAATAGATGTCGAGAGAAACGTGTCGGGTGACGTCGCGCGGGACATCATCTGACACGTAGGGCAATATGTCTCTGCGACATGTCCCCTAGTGCAAATGTTTTGTTATATGTCACCATCGATCACATAGCCCAATAGACGCCTAATGGCTTCACTTCTTCAAATAAACAATTCTGTCAAACCGTTGAGATGTGCGGTACAGGGGGAGCGGTAAAAAATGCATTCTGATTGGTCAGTTCAATGTCACAGTCTACCGCGGAGCGCGTCGACGCGCTCGTTGTATACCAGCAATATAAGCCTAATGTTTTAAGAGAAAGTGTCTCCTTGCATGAAGAGTCTATAGGCTGTGTGGTGGATGTATATCACATGCCACAAAGGTCAATTTAACAGTGGGTAGAAACCTTCATTATTGCTCCAGAATGACTCCTAAGGCGCTCCCAGTCGACGATTGTTTTTGTTCGAAACGAAAAAATAAATACTTGTGAACAAGCCACATCTCCTATTTTATAATGTATAGTATATGTGAATAAAGATGTACCCATCTTTAATCACTTCGATAAATAATCCTACCGACCGCCGCAATGACGACAAACACACGTCGGAGCGTGGTCCGCCTTAGCTTTACGAATAAATTAATGATATAAATTATGTATAATTACTTATCAAAAATCTATTCTAATAGAAATCTAGATCTACATATTACCTATCTTTAACAATAAATCACAAGTTGATTTTAATAGTAGGTATATAAAATATTTCGATCATAAATTCTAAAACGTATCATTTTGAAATAATATCTTTATCGTGAAAAGTTTCTGCTATTATGTTTTCAGCCTAATAGAAATCTAAGTAGGAACTTGAAGTAATATATTTATAAAAATTGGAGATGTGGCTTGTTCAGAAGTATTTCTTTTTTCGTTTCGAAAAAGAGCAATCAGCGACTGGAAGCCTCTTAATAGAGGAAAATTGCGAGATATTATAAGGCATGTCACATTGCAGCCCATGACAAACGTATTTTGTGACTACCACGACTAATCAGAGCAACGAAAAGATGGTTACTAATATATCTTAATCATTGTTACTAATATCTTAATCATTGCCGTGTTGGCGAGTGGGATGTACCTCGACTTTCAATCTGAAGGTCGTGGATTCGAATCCCGGCGTGCATCAATGGATTTTTCTGTTCGAATATTTATATGCGCATCAAAAACACGTGCTTACAGCGGTGAAGGAAAACATCGTGAGGTAACCAGTTAGTGTTCTTATAAGCGGCGATGGGCTTGCAACCTGTCATGTATGGAATGCTAACTACTGCAAAATGTGGGCATGTGCCAAATATAATGTTCGGACGTGCCTCTGACTACCCCCACTAGACATCTTCAAAGGATTTAAGCGTCTGGAGATCTGAGAGGATATCTACCATACTTACAGTCGTGATCCTATTTATTTTATTTTATTTATTTATTTAGTTGTAAAACCTATTTATCCAAATGGTTACTTTTAATTAGTTAAGACAATACTGGAGAACTTCGGGAAGTTATTACATAACAATTATGTACAAAAATAACTTTTACTGAAATATATAACATCATCAATCACACTTATTCAAACACTCCCTCACACCTACAGACACACACAAACACGCACCTACATACATACACTCATACACATTCTTACACACACACTTAATATGCACACTTTTATCTAAATTGTTTCTACCTTCCTTTTCAATGTTTTATTAGTTCTACTATCCCACAAATAACTCTAATAAAAATAGATCTAAGCAAGAGCGAACTCTCCTATGACAAGTATTTTTTACTTAAAAGGAGATCTCATCATTGTTAATAATATTATACTTTTGGAAACGCAATAAAAACATTTATTATTATATCTTTAAAGTTGATAGCTCAAAAGTAATAATAAAAGTATGACTGGCCTCACAGCTTAGTTGGTAGTAACTCTGCCTTCTACGCTGTAGGTTGTGGGTTCGATCCCCACCCAGGGCAAACAATTGTGTGATGAACATAGATGTTTGTTCTGTGTCTGGGTGTTACTATGTATATTAGGTATGTATTTATAAAAAAAAAGTAAATAGGTATTCTATCAGTTATCTGGTTCCCATAGTACAAGCTTTCCTTAGTTTGGGGCTAGATGGTGTTGTGTGTAAAGTCCGCCAATATTTATTTATTTAAAACAAAAACTCTCGGTGCGAAAGTGACAACGAAAAAATACGAACTCGTATAGCAATTTACTTTCGCACTCCGAGTAATATTGTTTTGATATTACTTTAGGAGCTTGTGGTATGGCCCTAGCTTCTCTATTTCGTAAGTTTTGTTGCAATAAGTAAATATGGCGGCGGCTCTAATGGTTGATAACAATGTTTGAACTAACTCACTCACATGAAACACACACAAACCTCCACACGAAGTCGGTTAAATTTTTAGTTTTTTAAAAGTTATTATTTTCATAATTTTGATTATACTGAAGAACTTTGCTTTTCTTTATGTCTTATTTTGTAATTTAAGGTGGTATGTGAAATGTTTGGTTTTTTGTATGAGCTAGTTTCCAAATAAGACGGAAAAAGTGCTAAAACTGCATTATCTTGAAAACCATCAAATTTAAAAAGAAACTGTCTACAATTTACTTAGTATGATTATTATCTAACGAATTATATAAAAATGAACTGTTTAGCTATCATGGTTTTAATTAAAAACAAAACTAGTGTTTTTTGAAGACCCAACTTTGGAAAATAAATATGCCTAGAAAAGTTTCACCAATCGTGTTTCTGTGTGTAATTTATTTAGATTATATCCGTAAGTTATAAATGTCATAAAAAACAAAACTGCATGTATTGCGGTTATTGGAAATAAACGATTCTGCATTTATCAAAAACATTTATTACTCGTCTTAAAATTCTGCTGAACTTTTTTAGGAATATATGTATATGATATGTTAGTATATTGCACTAATAATAACAAACAAATATTTGGACATTTTAAATAGAAATACGGCTAATCACCACGTTTATTACGTTAATTCTATAAATATTTGGACGTTTGTTTGCTTTTAGTTAATTAATCTCGTTGTAACGGCTTCAATGAAATTTATAAAAACATGAACCGAATTCAAATATAGGTTATTTTTTTATACATTACAAAAACCAAAAAAGGCTTATATATTTATTTGTAAAAACATGCTGGATTCATCTATTGGCTATTTTTTACACAGGTATAACAGGTACATACATTACTAACAAAAAAGATTAGGTCTGGTATGGTATGCGCTAGATAAAATATAAAAAAAAAACGTTTTTTTGAATGAAACTGTAATGCTACTGGCGATTTGCTTGCAACCTGTCATGTAATGAATTCTAACTACTGCAAAATGTGGGCATGTGCCAAATATAATGTTTGGACGTGTCTCTGACTACCCCCACTAGACATCTTCAAAGGATCTAACCTCCGTATTCAGGAACGACATTATGAGAACACGCACCCACAGTGGACGAAATCTTTTTTCATAAACATCACTTTATGTGTTGTGCGACACTATGGCGCACGCTACCGTGTGCCTTTAGAGCTCAACTTTGGCTAGAGGCACACGACAATGTGCCTCTAGTCACACTATGCAGTGTCGCACAACACATAAAGTGATGTTTATGAAAAATGATTTCGTCCACTGTGGGTGCAAGTTCTCACAGTGTCGTTCCTGAATACGGCGGTAAGCGTCTGGAGATCTGAAAGTATGTCTAACGTACTTGGGGATTACAGTCGTGATCCTGTTTTTTTATATATGCTACTGCTACATCTGCGTTAGCGTTAACGTTAATGGCAATGGCCAACTACACGTTAATTAAGGCATTAAAGATGCGCGTTGGCTACATTTAGGTCAAAATAGGTTAAGCTCTAAAACCCTTTGATGTGTCCAAAAAACCGACACTCGAGCTACCGCTCGTAATTCAACACATTAAAACGTTAGATACATCTACGTAACGCCTAAATTAACGTGCTAATTTGCGCGCTAAGACGCAGGTGGAGCAGTAGTCTATGAAAATAGTCTTAAGGTAAAAAAAACTTGAGAGGTGTCAAGGGACACCCGGATGGAACGAAGTTCTCACAAAATAACGTGGGACAAGGGAAGGGGAATCAACTTTGACTTCGACTTCGACTTCGACTTCGACCTCGACCTCGACCTCGACCTCGACCTCGACCTCGACCTCGACTTCGACCTCGACCTCGACCTCGACCTCGACCTCGACCTCGACCTCGACCTCGACCTCGACCTCGACCTCGACCTCGACCTCGACCTCGACCTCGACCTCGACCTCGACCTCGACCTCGACCTCGACCTCCACCTCCATCTCGACCTCCAACTCCATCTCGACCTCGACCTCGACACAATTAATAGATATATATATTAATAGATATACTATAGCAAAAAAGTGTCGTGACAACTTTTCGTGACAACTTTTCGTAAGAATTTTTTCCGTCTAGCCCCCTTTCACAACGCGCGATAAGGAACTTCGTTCCAAAAACAACCCTGGGGCTACCAGGAAGTGTTCTCCGGGGAATAGTGAATGTCTCCCTGAGCGTTATTTTTTATTTATAAAAAAATCTAGGGCAACCCAGCTACACGACAACACGGATATAGTCAGAAGGCTCGAAACATGTTTGAAAGAACGAATCCTTTTTAGTGGACAATGTACAGTACCTAACCTACTTATGGACCCTTTCCACTACGAAGAGCGTAAACACATTTTGGCCAAATTGAGTTATGAATGCAGTCCTACTTATTATCAGTGTAATGTAGCGTAAGTGCGAATCAGAACATAAGGATTATACAGTTGTTATCCTAATTATATCCTACATAAATTATACATTTGTGAGTGAGTGTGTGTGTGTGTGTGTGTGTGTTTGTTACTATTTCAAGCAAAAACTACTGAACGGATTAAAATAAAACTTTACAGTAATATAGCTTATACTCGTACATAAGAATAACAGCTAGGGGCGAGCAGCTATACTAGTTTTTGTATATATTTACATTACATTATTTCTATCTAGCTACGCTATTAAATAAAAATATATAAAATAATAGAAGATTAATTGACCTCGTAAGTCAGTTAGTGCTAAGTTTTGCGCTGTAGGTTACGGGTTCAATTCCCAACCAGGACAAACAGTTTTAGTAAACATTTTTACAATTACAGTTTCTTGCCTTAGGTTAAGCAGGTCGTCTGGAAGAAATCGATGAATCGATAAGACCGCCTATTGTAACATACATATTTGTAATTGCTTACATTGTGTTACAATAAAGAACATTTCATTTCATTTGTGGGTTGACCATGAATCATTGTTCTGTATCTAGGTGTTATAGTGTATGCTCGACTTAGCGGGGGCAGTGCCGTGCCCCCAGAAATATATGTAGAAATAGAATTAAAATAGTACCTAGAATTATGAGTATCAGTTAAGTAGAAGTTTTGCTTAATTCGGGGCTAGATGGCACTGTGTGAAATGTCGACGAAAAGTAGCACTAGGTAACTACTTAAATAACTCATACTATAATAGTGTACCTAATTAATTAGTATTACCTACTTTAGTAACTTGGCTTGTAGACACTTACTGCATAAACAACATAAAAATAAACTTTTTTAATTACATCAGCAGCAACTAGTTGTATTACGACTTTAAACTTTACCATTAAAATTATTGGTAGCGGGAAAATGTACAACTTTTGTTAAAATTAATTAATAATTCGGAGTTCAGTTTTGGAGAGCACGTGTAACATGTTATAAGTAAATAATTACTCAAGCTCTTTATTGTGTCTAATAAATTCCAACATCAGTTTGGTATTTTAATAACTCGTAGGGGAAGAGGGGGCAAAACGGGGTCGCGGGTAAAATATGGCCCATTTACGAATAACTGGAGAATATAGCTATGCCATATTCGCTTTATATTCAATGCCGAAATGACCGGAGGTGAAAGTAAATTTTATCGAAAAAACGTAACCATTTGTTAGGGGTTCCGTACCGAAAGTATAAAAACGGGACCGCAACTTCCACAACTAGTCAGCATTTCATATGTTTCATGTGGCAAGCCCATCACCTCTTATAAGAATACTTACGTTTTCCTTCACAGTTTGTACATATTGTGTAATACTCTCTATTTCGTTCGAATATAAAAGTTCTTTGTGTAAAATCGCCTTTTAAAGAGTCCAAAAAAGAGTGAGTTGTGACACTCGGACTATTTTATTAAAAAGTCGTATAGACCTACTATACAACTTTTTAATAAAATAGGTAGTAAAGTTATGTCAGGCAAAGGTGTTGAAAAATGAGCCTTCGGCCATATTCCGGTTTCGTTCTCCGTCACTGAAAGCGCGTTGGAGAAGTTCGAAAGTGCCTACAGGCTAGTGCAAAATACCCTGTTATTGTGTTTATTTTAAAGTTGCGAAATAAATGGCAGCTTTAAAAAAAAAATAGCGATACGACTTCATTATGTACTAGCCCGGCGAACGTCGTACCGTTTTAGAATTAATACATATTGTGTTAAGTTATTAGCTGTATTTTATAACATCCAATGGTACTATGGTACCATAACATCACCTTCACCATCACCCTGCCTCCATTACCGTCACCCTCAGCGTCACCGTCACCGGTACCCTTACCGTTAGATACCGTTGCCGTTGTATGAAACTGAACTGATTATAAAAACAGTATGAAATCGAATGTTTTAATAGTTATAAATGCCGTTCTTGAGTTATAAATGGTGTAACTAAAGCTGTGACCGCACATAGCGCGGCATTTGAGCGCGGCAGCCGTGCGCTGCTAGCCACGCTATGATTGGACAACAGCCGCGCTTACATTTACCTTCATGCTTAAACTAGTCATGCGGCAAACTCATCTTAACACGACTTTGTTTATACTATATTAAAGATAAAGATAGATATACGCCTCAATATACAATAATACACTGTAATGTTTGAATATGCCTCTAGCTAATGGATTGGAGGTTACCTAAAATTCTTGGGGATTATTAGTCGTGGGCCGAAAAGGTCGATCTTCCAAATCTCATAAACCTCTCGACTTGTATTGTTTTTACCCAAAACCTCTTTTGTTCGAGTGTCATTTGGTAATAATAATCAACTTCAACTGACAAAATCTTATTGTGTTTTGGTAGTTACGCAATAGGACTTTCGTAAAAAGTATTTTTAAGATTATCGGTAGACTTACCCAATAAGGCCGAAATAAGGGTAGGCTTTTATTTTGTACAAAAAAAACACGATGTTCATATTTCGCTACCGGTTAGAAATCAACTGCTATCAACTGTAATCCCCAAATATGGTATACTTCCACTCAATCACCAAGCACTCGGTCTTGAAGATGTCCTAAGGTGATAAGTAAAATGTTTGCTTTTTTGTATGGGCTAAGTCTACCCGGATAGGACGGAAAAAGTGATAAAACTGCATTATCTTGAAAACCATCAAACTTAAAAAGAAACTGTCTATAATTTACTTAGCTAGTATTATTATCTAACGAATTATATAAAAATGAACTTCTTCTACTTCATAATTTTGATTAAAAACGAAACTAGTGTTTTTGAGGAGCCTACTTTGGATAATAAATCTACCGAGAAAAGATTCACCAATCGTGTTGCTGTCTGTAATTTATCTAGATTATATCCTTAAGGCGCTCCCAGTCGACGATTGTTTTTGTTCGAAACGAAAAAATAAATACTTGTGAACAAGCCACATCTCCTATTTTATAATGTATAGTATATGTGAATAAAGATGTACCCATCTTTAATCACTTCGATAAATAATCCTACCGACCGCTGCAATGACGACAAACACACGTCAGCGCGTGGTCCGCCTTAGCTTTTCGAATAAATGAATGATATAAATTATGTATAATTACTTATCAAAAATCTATTCTAATAGAAATCTAGATCTACATATTACCTATCTTTAACAATAAATCACAAGTTGATTTTAATAGTAGGTATATAAAATATTTCGATCATAAATTCTAAAACGTATCATTTTGAAATAATATCTTTATCGTGAAAAGTTTCTGCTATTATGTTTTCAGCTTAATAGAAGTCTAGGTAGGAACCTGAAGTAATATACTTATAAAAATAGGAGATGTGGCTTGTTCAGAAGTATTTCTTTTTTCGTTTCGAAAAAGAGCAATCAGCGACTGGGAGGCCCCTTAAGTTATGTTTGTCATAAAAAACAAAACTGTATGTGTTGCGGTCGTTGATACGATTCTGCATTCATCAAAAACATTTATTACTCGTCATAAGGGGAGAGTGAGATAAACATGTCCACATGGTTAAACTTTTTAAATAATTTGGCCTAAAACGGCCAATGCAAACCCCCTATTAGTAAAATAAAAATAAATAAATAGGATCACGACTGTATCGTCGTCTGTATGTATACGATCCCACAGTACGGTAGACCTCCTCTCAGATCTTCAGACGCTTAGATCTTTAGAAGATGTCTAGTGGGGGTAGTAAGAGGCACGTCCAAACATTATATTTGGCACATGCCCACATTTTGCAGTAGTTAGCATTCCATACGTGACAGGTTGTCAGAAAAATCATTGATGCACGCCGGGATTCGAACCCACGACCTTCAGATTGAAAGTCGAGGTATATCCCACTCGGTCAACACGGCTTATATATATATCTTTTTAAATAATTTGGCCTAAAGCGGCCATTGCAAAACCCTATTAGTGGAGTGTACAAAATATGAATTCCTATTCTGCTTGTACGTTTCAATCAGATTCGATCGGGGAGCGGCATTAAGTAGGCCACGGGTGCGCCTGTTTACTTATAAGCACTGTTTGCCGTACACGGTTTAAATTTTATATTTTTTTGGGATTTTACCTACTTTACAGAGTTATTTTTGGCGAAAATAAAAGTTTGTACAGGATGGGGTTTTCATGGTAAGGGTGAGAGGAAAATAATGGTTGTTTTTCAAAGAGATCAAAAAAATAAATTCAAACTACTTAGAGATGCCATTTATTATTATTGAACAACAATATCTATCAACTGACAAAATCTTATTATGTTTTGTTAGTTACGCAATAGGAATATCGTAAGTCTTGTTAGGATTCCGTATCCAAAGGGTAAAAACGGGACGCTATTACTAAGACTTCGCTGTACGTCTGTCTATCCCAAGGCTGTATCTTATAAACCGTGATAGCTAGACAGTTGACATTTTTACACAAATTAGATTTAAACTACTTATTATTATTAAACAACAACAAAAATATTAACACTACTCATAAAATAAAATAAAAAGATAAATAAAATAAATAAATAAATATTGGCGGTCTTTACACACAGCGCCATCTAGGCCCAAACAAAGCAAAGCTTGTACTATGTGCGGTAGACATCCTCTCAGATCTTCAAGCACTCAGATCGTTGAGTATGCCTGACAGGGTAGTCGGAGTTTACATATATACATACATACATACATACATACATACATACGTACAGACGCCACTGAGCCCGGTCTTCGGCTCTTCTTATTCATCCATTGCATCCTATTATTGTTATTGTATTTATTTTATGCCCACATTTGATTAACTGGCTTCACAGCGCAGTTGATAGTAGCTCTGCCTTCTGCGCTGTAGGTTGTGGGTTCGATTCCCACCCAAGATCAACATTTGTGTGCTAAACATATATGTTTGTTCTGTGTCTGGGTGCTAATATGTATATTATGTATGTATTTACAAAAAAAAAGTATGTAAGTACTCGCATAGTACAAGCTTTGCTTAGTTTTGGGCTAGATAGCAATGTGTGAAATGTCCACCAATATTTATTTATAATTAATTGAGTTGTGCTTGTGAAGAAAATAATATAATTTTATTTCTTTCTAATCATAAATATGAATTTCGATTTGCAGCGCCGCGCCCGGAAGGCACTTGACCAATAATAATTTACATCTGAGGAAACAATATCAATTTGCAAAACCAATTCAATTGAATTGCAGAGTTTATTAACAAAGTTGCTGTATATTGAATTAATAAATAAATAAATAGGATCAGGACTGTAATCCCCAAGTACGGTAAACATATTCTCAGATCTCCAGGCGCTTAGATCCTTTATAGATGTCTAGAGGGGGTAGTCAAAGGCACGTCCAAATATTACATTTGGCACATGCCCACATTTTGCAGAATTTAGCATTTAATACGTGACCGGCTGCAATCCTATCGCCTCTTTTAAACTAACTGGTTATTTTTAACCGACTTCAAACAGGAGGAGGTGCTCAATTCGCCTGTATGTTGTGTTTTACGCGATTACTCCGGCGTTTGTGGACGGATTTACAAAATTTTTTTTTTTATTTGAAAGCCTATACTTTCGAGGTGGTCCCATTACCACCAAGTCAGCATGTGGTGATAGGATCCTAGGGAAATCGAGAGAAACCTTCAGAATTTATGGGCATTGATAGTGGTTTTCAACTATAGACCTTGCCCTTCTTTTATTGGCATACACCGAGTGTAGGGCTAGCCAGAGTAGGAGCCCCTAGATCTCGCGGAGAGGGGAGCCTCTCCACCCCCCCCCCCCGCATACGTTCGAAATAGAAATCATGAACACCTCGAGTTGACGTCACGAATTTGAACCACCTATAAGGCACAGATAACAGGGCCCCTGGGTTTTTCATTACGTAATTTAAAGCACTACAATTTTTAACATGAAGTCGGTTTTGTTTTTAGTTTTTTAAACGTAATTATTGCTCACGATATTTTCCTTCACCGTTTTGAGCACGTGTTTTGATGCGCGTATAATTTAGATAAATCAATAATGCACGCCGGGATTCGTACCCACGACCTTCGAAATGAAAGTTGTCAAGATACCACTCGGCTGACACGGCTTTTTTATTTAGTGAAACCGAGAGAATATTAGAGAATCAAGTTCTTGTTCAAACGAGTTTTGAACGAAATTGTTTTGATAAGGAAACAACTTTTTTGTTGGCTCTACGATTCTTCTAGTCTATTAGCTTTGCCTACTGAGCTAGGTTTTGGGTTTAATTTCCACCCTGTGCAAACATTTTTTGTGATGACAGATGTTTGTCCTGTGTCTGGATTTTACAATGTACTAGCAGTCCGGCTTGACTTTGTACGGGTGTAACGAAGAAAATTTGCGTCTAAAAAGCAAATTTGTAATGACTTAAGTTAAAAAAATATATATGTGTTATGTTCTGCGCTAAAAATAAAGATTTTAAGGTGAAATATTTTTTTAAATTGGTCCATTCGTTTTAAGGGTTTTGTACCCAAAGGGTAAACACGGGACTCTATTACTAAGACTTCGCTGTCCGTCTGTCTGTCAGTCCGTTTGTCCGCCTGCCCGTCTGTCTGTCACAGGGCTGTATCTCATGAACGGTGATAGCTAGACATTTGACATTTTCACAAATTATGTATTTCTGTTGCCGCTATAACAACAAATACTAAAAACAAAACAAAATAAATATTTAAGTGGGGCTCCCACACAACAAACGTATTTTTTTGGCTTATTTACAGATAAAGATACGGAACCCTTCGTTCGCGGGTCCTACTCGCACTTAGCCGGTTTTTTATTTAGTTTATTCATTACAAACTAAAATACAGAAACAATAAAATAATAATAAATTATAAAATACTTTGATCACAAGAAGGAACATACCTTTTATTTACAAAAAAGTCAGTTATTTAGTTCTCATAGTAAAAACTATGCTTATTTTGGCTCTAAATGTCGCTGAATAAAATGTCCACCAATATTAATATCTTTTAATATTTACAGCAATCCAATATTCTAGCGGAGCATTTTTGATTGGAAATGTTCAAAACACAACCTTTTAGGACATTATCCTTATTGAAATTACCCACTACGGCCCACGGCGCATCTATACCCCTAAGACCCAATTGGCGGACATATCAGCCTGATAATATAATCACAGACGCAGTCACTAACTGGCTCACTAAAAAAATGTAATCCCCAAGTAAGGTAGACATCCTCTCAGATCTCCAGGCGCTTAGAAATCCTTATAGATATATCCTTGAAGATGTCTAGAGAGGGTTGTCAGAGGCACGTCCAAACATTATATTTGACACAAATCCACATATTGCAGTAGTTAGCATTCCATACATGACAATTTGCAAGCCCATCGCCGCTTATAAGATTACTCACTGGTTTCCTCACGATGTTTTCATTCACCGTTTTGAGCACGTGTTTTGATGCCCATATAATTTTTTCTAACAGAAAAATCCTTTGGTGCACGCCGAGATTCGTACCCACGACCTTCGAAATGAAAGTCGAGGTACCTTTCACTCGGGGAACACGGTAGTCAGGCAACACTGGCTCACTATTTATTGGTTAGACTACTTATACAGGCGTAATAAAGTTTCCAAGTGAGCTAGCTGTTTGGATCGAGGTGTGTACCGGATGCGAATGAATTGGACGTGTAGTTCAAGATAATAGGATTCCATCGTCGATTACTCGAGTGGTTAAAGAATTTTCGTTTAAATTGATAGATAGGGTCACTACCGGGTCTATACATAGACGTACTGATCGACGGAGGTACCTTGTGTTTCAATCCGAAGATCAGATTTTCTTCGTTCACATTTTTAAGTTCATTACAATCGCATTACAGTATATACATTTTTTTACTATGGCGGAAACGTCGGGAAAATAAATTAAAGGATATAAAATTACGTAATAAATATCTGTAGTTATGTCTACTAATCACGATAGTTTGAAAAATCACATTACAGTAGTAACATTTATTAGTCAAGTTGTACTAACTGATTTCTTCAAAATCGATAATGAGCACAATTCCGTAATAATGGCTGTAATTCGAACCCATTCCATTTAGAATATTGTAGTTAAGAGGCTCCCAGTCGCTGATTGCTCTTTTTCGAAACGAAAAAAGAAATACTTCTGAACAAGCCACATCTCCTATTTTTATAAGTATATTACTTCAGGTTCCTACCTAGATTTCTATTAAGCTGAAAACATAATAGCAGAAACTTTTCACGATAAAGATATTATTTCAAAATGATACGTTTTAGAATTTATGATCGAAATATTTTATATACCTACTATTAAAATCAACTTGTGATTTATTGTTAAAGATAGGTAATATGTAGATCTACAATTCTATTAGAATAGATTTTTGATAAGTAATTATACATAATTTATATCATTAATTTATTCGAAAAGCTAAGGCGGACCGACATGTGTTTGTCGTCATTGCAGCGGTCGGTAGGATTATTTATTGAAGTGATTAAAGATGGGTACATCTTTATTCACATATACTATACATTATAAAATAGGAGATGTGGCTTGTTCACAAGTATTTATTTTTTCGTTTTGAACAAAAACAATCGTCGACTGGGAGCGCCTTAAGGTACTTGATAAACACAGTCTATAATAGACTCGCTAAGAATAGGTTTAATATCCTGGCGTCAGGAGGCCCTTTTCATGTTTCTTACAATCTAACTAATGTCGTAAAGGGTGCGTGCGAATTTCGTAAGTTTGTATGTTAGGGGTTAACTTTTGAACTAATTTGAAAAATTGTTTTTCTTTTCGATAGTTACATTATTCCGGACTGCACCGGTGCCCAATTACGATTGCAAGGTGATAGGTTAGTGGGTCTAATGTACCTAGAACAAAAACCTTTTTCTTTATAATTTGATTACTAAATAATGTAGAAAAATTAAATATACCTCCGGTTAATCCTGGAACCCTAAGCTACCAGATGATACATTTCATTCATGAAAATTGGTTTAGTAGTTTTTGCTAAAACCCGGTGAAACTAACCGGTCTTCAATTCAAAAAATTTTTTTTTTTATTTTTTTTTTATTTTTTTTTTTTCGAGTTTTTCATTATTCCAGATGGATATAAGCTATTTTTTATCTGGCTCTTTTAGCAAACGAAGTCGCACAAATAAGCTAGCTCAGCAATAATTCCCGAATCACAAAGACAAGCAGATAAAGTAAATATTGAATCGCGACAAGACGATCGAAGCGGTGGCACTGTGTGCTAAGACGTCTGCTCACATCGGAATTTAATCTACAGTATTTACACAGGACGACCGGAAACCAGAAATTAAATTAAAACTGCCGGGAATGGTGAATATCTGCGGATATTTCTGAAATGCTTTTAGCAGCTATTTATTTAATATTGGCAAATCTGTTGTGTCCACATACTAGCTAAAATTTTGTAAAATACAATCGCTTTTATCGTTAAAGTCTAAATTATTAATAGTTCTAAAATTTAGAGTATTTTCACAAAGTTTACGATTTTTTACGAAAACTTAGTTGCATGTTAAAAGGTGTTGACTAAAAATGCGAATAAAAAAATAAAAGATATTCAAACTTTAAGAACTTCAGAATTGATTGTAAGTCCGAGATTCAAACTAACATCAGAACAACACGACTGTTCAAAATGAGTGACCAGTAATAAAACGTTTTGGCATGAAATTATTCAAAAATATAACTTTACCCAATTCCGAGTTCCGTAATAAATCATATAATGAACTTTTTCTTTGATACTTGTAAAGCAGGAAAGTTGTTCGTTCTTTGAAAGTAGTCCTTATTAAATTAGGTAACAAGTGTTTCGTTTTTGGTAAAACTTGGGATTAAACTTGATTAGGACCAAACTAGTAAAGCTTTTTAGAGAAAGTTTGAAAGCGTGTATAATGTATATTTAGAATTTACAAAGGATGTGGGTTCGAGTCCTGGACGTGGATAAAATACTAGCAGCCCAACCCGGCTCCGCAAGGGTGTATTGTATATACTAAAGAGAGTTGTATCGCGATTTTAGTAGAAATCCCTATTTTTTTTTTAAATAAAATACAGTCTATGTTTCTCGCTGATAATGTATCTTTTATAAAAATAATATTTTTTAAATTGGAGTAGCAGTTTTTATTTTTATCCCATACAAACAAAAATACAATATATCAATTTTACTTTTTTAAAATAGTAATATATATACATTTGCCACATGCTCACGTTTTGCAGTAGTTAGCATTCCATACGTGACAGGTTGCAAGTCCATTGGTGCTTATAGGAATATTAACCGATTTCCTTACAATAACATCTGTACATTAAATCTAAATTACTGTTTGTTGAAACGAGAGCTTAAGATATAGGTATATAAAAATACCCTATAAAATGACCATAAAATAAACCGTATAAAGGATTTGCTTAATTTGATGACTAAGCGCATTTTCCCTATTTTTCCAAGTTAACAAGCGATTCTGAACCGTAAGCCGTTGAGATAAGGATGTACTGATATGGTAATATATAAAATCTTTTTTGGGTTTACGATTGTTGTGAATATCACTCGTAGAAAGAAATCTGGGATTGTTTTGTTTTACGATTGTGTGTGAAACATTTTTTTTAGCTTCGTAGGATCGGCCAGGCAGTAAAAGATATTATATGGGATTGGTTTGGGTACGGAAGTATATTATCGAATTGAAGGCCAAATCCGTGTTGACCGAGTTCTAGGTACCTAGACATTCATTTTGAAGGTCGTGGGTTACTGTCACGTATGGAATGCTAACTGGTGCTTAATGTGGGCATGTCCCTTTAGACTTCGTCTAATATCTGAGCGTCTGAAACCTGAGAAGTGTCATCAACATATTTGCACCAGAGAACATGTAGAGACATGTCGCGGGACATGTCCCCGCGACGTTGTCCGACTCGTAAAATACGTGACGGGCGACAATGTCACGGGATAAAATTAAATATATTTTAGTGCAATGTGCTACGAGGGTGCTACGGAGCTGCTACGTAGTTGCTACGGATGAGCTACGGACATGCTTTCTTCGACTATGTGTTTTACGTGAGTAGTTTCCGTGTTTTCTCATAATGTAGATTTTTGTTTTTAACACAGCGCCATCTATCCTCAAACTAAGCAAAGGGTAAGGATCGAACACACAACCTACAGGGCAGAAGGCAGAGTTACTACCAACTGAGCTGTGAGGTTTGTTTAATTATGAGTCATAAATATTGAGATAATGAAGACAATTTTGAGTATTCCTCAAACACACACTTGAGCATATATTATTATCGCAGCCGTTAGGAAGGCTTTGAAGCCTTCCTAACAACCTTCGCAAGAATAAAAATGGCGTGTCACCACATCAAATAAAATTATGTTCTGAAAGTTATACACTCGCTGTATAGAGTCGAGACAAACACTTACTCTTTTGGTAAGTCCGACCACTATACGAGTGTATAGTGTTTTTGACAGCACACAATTTACAGAAGTGCTCACACTTTTAAGGCTTAGGCCTAGTCTTAGGCTTAGGGCACACCGTGTTTTTAAACGCGCTGTCGACGTGCTTTTCAAGCGATACGCACACAAGTCAGACGCACCGTCTACAGAATGTGTCTGACTTGCGTGCGTGTCGACGCCGACGGTGCGTTCAAAAAACGCAGTGTGCACAGGCACTTATAGCAATGCCCAAATTTACCATAAATCCATTTGATTCATAACTTCAAGCATTATTTAGACTTTGAGTAATTTATATATAGTAGGTAAATATAAAGCGTTATTGGTTATTTAGTAGCGGTATTGGTTAAGGTAGTAGTTTAATAGTTATGGTAAAGTATTGTATTTTTTTTTTAGAAATGTTTAACTTTCGTTCTAGAATATTAAGGTCTTATTTAACAGAAATAACCTCTTCCAAAATCTCCTAACAGGAATAGGTGGAAAAACCAATAACCGGTATATTAAATTCTAGTTTAGTAGTTTTGGTAAAGCTAGTTATTTTTTTTCCAGAAATGTTCAACTTTTTCTCTAGAACATTATAGTCTTATTTAACGGAAATATCTACCCCTACAACCTCTTAACAGGAATAGGTTGAATAACCAATAACCCTGTATATCCTGATAGTATTATAAATGTGAAAGTTTGTGAGTTTGTATGTATGTTTGTTCCTCAATCAGGCCTCAACGACAAAACGGATTAAGTTGAATTTTGCTGTATATGTAGATATAATGCCCGAATAAATAAAAGACCACTTTAAAATATGAAAAACATCCCCAAAACGATAAAAAACGCATTTGGGATTATTTCTGTATAGATGGCGCTGGTGTGCAACAAATCTGACATCACAGACTAAAAACATACAGTTTTTTCTATTCGTTTATTTAAATTAGACAGGACAACGTCTGTCACGGGTCGGCTAGTTCAATACATAAATCAAGACTTAAATTATATCTAAAAAGTAAAAGAGTTGAAATAATCCTTATATAGTAATTATTTATAAAAGATTATAGTGTATTTTTAGCTCGTTTCTACATCTACATTACAGTAAAAGTTGTTATTGTGCCACGCGATGACAAATTCGCAAAAACGAATTTTATAAAAAAACCGCACCATTTCTTCCGTACCATTATCTATAAAAAACGGCAAAACAATCACGTTTACCACTGAAATGTTTATTTTATTCTGTTTTTAGTATTTATTGTTGTTATAGTTGCAACAGAAATACATTGTCTGCGAAAATTGCAAGTGTCTAGCTATCACGGTTCATCAGATACAGCCTTGTGACGGAAAGACAGACAGACGGACAGACAGATGGAAGTCAGACGGACAGCGAAGTTAGTAATAGGGTCCCGTTTTTACCCTTTGGGTACGGAACCCTTAATATAAGACTCGTAGTAATTATCTAGGTTTTAAGTAGCATATTTTTTGTAAAATATGAACGTTTATACATATAATGTCCGGTTATTCAATATTAATTATTATCCTTGCAACCCTAGTAAGGGATGAAGCATTTGTCCGTCGAATGTTATACCTCTAATGTATGAACAAACAGAAACCCTTCTGCGGCTTATCGCTCGTACGGGTGACAGTTACAAAGACCATGAACGAAACAGTGAATGTAAGTTGCCCAATTTCGATAAAAGCGAGGATTTTAGCTACCAATTTCAGTGAGCACGAATAACTATGTTATCGTCACCGTATCGCCAAAACGTCAAAACTTGCCAACTGTCTGAACTGTCAAAACACTTAAACAATACAAAAAATATTAACGATTTGACGATACGATGAAGATACGATAGTGATTCGTGCCTAGTTCACGATTGTATGTAGTTTTCATTTTATCAATAATACTCCGCCTGACTGGCTTCGCAGCTCAGTTGATAGTAGCTCTGCCTTCTGCGCTACAGGTTGTGGGTTCGATTCCCACAAAGTTGATACATTTGTGTGATGAACTTAGATGTTTGTTCTGTGTTTGGGTGTTAATGTGTATAATAAGTAAAAAAGTAGGTATTTATATATTTTATTATTTATTTGGTACCCATAGTACAAGCTTTGCTTAGTGTGGGGATCTAGTCCCACACAGCGCCATCTAGACCTAAACTTATCAAAGCTATGGGAACCAGATAACTGATAGAATACACATATACGTTTTTGTTGTAAATACATTATATAATATACATTACACCCAAACTCAGAACAAACATCTATGTTCATCACACAAATGTTTATATCCCGGGTGGGGATCGAACCCACAACCTACAGCGCAGAAGGCATAGCTACTACCAACTGAGCTGTATGATTTTCTCCAAAAAAGTAATTTTGATTCCTCTTCTAAATCTCAAGACTTCGGAAACCTTTGGCTCAAGCGTTCAGATTAAGTCACAAGAACCTATTTTTACTTGAATAGTAGTTAGCTGCATAAAAATAGTTTTTTGATGAACATCACAAAGCCCGCATATTTCTGACAAGATAAATGTCCAACATAAAAGGTCTTAAATACAAACACGGTCTGGTAGTTTTAGTTTGATTATTATTTTAGGGGTGATTATAGGGGTGTCTGTATTTTGGGCCATATTTTATTGTATTTTAAGCCAAGTTGACCGAGTGGGAGGTACCTCGACTTTCATTTCGAAGGTCGTGGCTTTGAATCCCGACGTACATCAATGAATTTTTCTGTTAGGAAAATGGAGAAGGAAAACATCGTGAGAAAACCAGTTCGTATTCTTTAGGCGGCGATGGGCTTGCAACCTGTCACGTAAGGAATACAAACTACTGCATAATGTGGGCATGTGCCAAATATAATGTTTGGACGTGCCTTGGATCTTAGCGCCTGGAGATCTGAGAGGATGTCTACCGTACCTATGAGAATTACAGTCGTAAGCCTGTTTTTTTTATTTTGGTTTCACAGAGTAAATTTATATGATTCTGCCAAACATATCTACAAGGTGTAAACGCGATATGACGCATCGCCGCTCGTTTGAATAAACTCTACATGAATAAACACCAAATATTTAATTTACTTATGTCAACCGATAAGTATAACGATGGAAATGGAATAAAATACCTCAAGCAAACCTGATTTATAAAGTTATTATATCTGCCACTTTCTTTCTTATGAACACGTACAGTGTATTAGAATGAGAGGAATATATCTTCATCATGTTTGCTGTCAACTGCATATTTTGTGCAAACAAATATATGATCTGAGTTTGTTTATTTATGTTATCTTCTACTTAGTTCACGACAAAAAAAATAAAAAATAAGCCGTGTTGGCCGAGTGGGATATACCTCGACTATCAATCTGAAGTCCGTGGGTTCGAATCCCGGCGTGCATCAATGGATTTTTCTGTTCGAAAATTTATATGCGCATAAAAAACACGTGCTTACAACGGTGAAGGAAAACATCGTGAGGAAACCAGTTAGTGTTCTTATAAGCGGCGATGGGCTTGCAGGTTGCAACGTCACGTATGGAATGCTAACTACTGCAAAATGTGGGCATGTGCCAAATATAATGTTTGGACGTGCCTCTGACTACCCCCACTAGACATCTTCAAAGGATCTAAGCGTCTGAAGATCTGAGAGGATGTCTACCATACATGTGGATTACAGTCGTGATCCTATTTATTTATTTTTATTTTAGTTCACGACAAAGGAATGATAAAGATATTACAATAAACTCCCGGTATCCCAGCGTTGGGATTCTCAGTCACGATCTTGTGCAGAGAAAACAATGATGTCACAAAAAAAACAAAGAGCTTTCACATCCATTCGCTGTGAAAGCTCTCGACAGCGTTTTCTAATATCGAAGGCGCTGTTTATCATCGCAACTGAGTAAATGTTTGCGATGCCCGCTTAGTGGTAAATAAATATTAATTTTCGGACTGAAATGCTGTTGTTGAATGTTGATATTATTATTGATATGACAAACAAACTAACCTAGAATAGCATCTATGATATACCTTGTTTGGGTATGATTTCTGAACGATCGAAGGTTGTCCAAAGGAACTTATTTTATGAAATGATAATAATGCTACAATGTTTGCTAGATAATTAATTAATTAATACGATTAATATTGGTGGACATTATCATACGCCATCTAGCCCCAAACTAAGCAAAGCTTGTACTATGAGAACTAGATAGCTGATAGAATACTTTTTTTTTGTAAATACATACATTATGATACATAATAACACCCAGACACAGAACAAACATCTATGTTCATCACACAAATATTACCTTCTTTGAAGATTAAAGGAGGTAGTTAGAGACATGACCTAAAATAAATTTGTCAAATACACGTAATTTGCACTGAGATTACCATAATGTGACAGGTAGCAAGCCCATCGAAGCGTAAAAGAAAACTAACTAGTTACCTCACTATGTTTTCCTTTACCATTTTGAGTACGTTTTATTACGCATACATTATACATTTTTCGATTGAAGAAATGAGTTGAGGCATCGTCTCTTATTCGATCTACGAATTTATATTCAAAAGTCAAGTTGGGCTGAGTCTACCTGGATAAGACGAAAAAAGTGATAAAACTGCATTATCTTGAAAATCATCAAACTTAAGAGGAGTAATAAATGTTTTTGAAGAATGCAGAATCGTTTTTTCTCAATAACCGCAAAACATACAGTTTTGTTTTTTATGACAAAGATAACTTAAGGATATAATCTAGATAAATTACAGACAGAAACACGATTGGTGAAACTTTTCTCGATAGATTTATTTTCCAAAGTTGGCTCTTCAAAAACCCTAGTTTCGTTTTTATTAAAAACTATGAATAGCTAAACAGTTCATTTTTATATAATTCGTTAGATAACCATCAAATTTAAAAAGAAACCGTCTGTAATTTATTTAGCTAGTGGGAGATTATCTAACGAATTATATAATAATGAACTGTTTAGCTATTCATAGTTTTGATTAAAAATGAATCTAGTGCTTTTGAAGAGCCAACTTTGGAATGTAAATCTATTGAGAAAAGTTTCACCAATCGTGTTTCTGTCTATTATTTAACCTAGATCCTATATCCTTAAGTAATTTTTGTCATAAAAAAACAAAACTGTATGTTTTGCGGTTATTGAGAAAAAACGATTCATCATGCATTCATCAACAACTTATTACTCATCTTAAGATTTATTTTTCTTCATCTTCTAAAATAGACGGATAGCTGCCTGTTTTTGTTGCCTAAAGCCGAGGTCCCACGGCGCGTAAAACGACGGGCCGCGCCGGATGACGCTCCGCCTGTGTGCATCCGGCGCGTCGCGTACAGAGCGTTCCGAGCACGGGCCACCACGGATGCATCGTTCCCACGGCGCGTCCGTCCGCCTTGGCGCGGTCTGGCGCGTGAAAACGCGGGCCGTGGGACCCCGGCATAAAAGTGCCGACCACTGTCGTCTTTTACGAGCGCGCTGTCAGATTGGAATCGCAATCAGGGGCTGACAAGCCGGCGGCACCATTAAAAAAAAAACAAAAGCCTTAGCTCTGATAGTTGAAAATACAAAACCATTTAAATATACAAGCCTACAGTAATTTTTGGTCACGACTCACGACATACTATTAAATATGTTATTATACTCTTTGAAATATGTCACATGTCAAATATTTTATTTTATTGTCTCACAGACAATAATGAACAGATATACGCGATTCAATAAGATATCACGTAATTTTCTGCATATTTATCATGGTTAGCTCGCAGCTAACCATGTTATCGCAATTGACTCGCAGTCAATCCCGATGTTTTGCATTTCAAACTCTTGATACACACAAATTCGGTCGGTCAATGAACGTTGTATGGAACGTTTTTTATTTATTTTTTCTTCCAACTTCCTTATTTTCCGTTGATATTGCATTAATTTATCCTGGGCACAGGGTTTCAGCATTTTGCGTAAAACGTGTGAGCTCGTTGCCGTGCACAAAAAAGGAATGAGGTATGACAAGGAGATGACAAGAGTATTGATTCTAATCGAGTAAATCCTCTCTGAAATTGTGCAAAGTTGCCTGTAAACTAAAGGATACTACATTGTAATAATACTAATATATTCGAATGAAGCGATTCATATAATAGTGATCGAACTTCACTGAAGTTCATTTGATCATCTATTATACTCTTTAATATGTTTCGGAAACCTTTGACTGATCTCACAGCTCAGTTGGTAGTAACTCTGCCTTAAGCGCTGTAGGTTGTGGGTTCGATCCCCACCCAGAGCAAATATTTGTGTGATGAACAAGGATGTTTGTTTTGTGTCTGGGTGTTATAATGTATTAAGTATGTATTTACAAAAAAAAGGTTTTCTATCTGTAATCTAGTTAACATAGTACAAGCTTTGCTTAGTTTGGATCTTGATGGCGATGTGTAAAATGTTACGTCCTCGTTCGTTCCCGTAAAGTTATTTCCAAACAGACTTTAACCTCGGTAACACATTCTCAGATCTCTCCAGTACTCAAGTGAATGTGTTTTGACTTTAACTTTTTCAATTGTAATGCACCTAGATAGATAGATAGATTGTAGAGATTATACCCTTATAGAGATTGATCACCATAACAAAAATACAACCAAAAAAAGGACACAAAATCTAATAATACATAAACAAGAGTACACACACAAGAGTTGTACATAATTTAGATGGATGCCGTTCAAAAACATGATGGATATTACACACTCAATGCGCTGCCAATGGGGATAACTGGACTTTTTGTCCAGAAATGCCCATTGATGGGGATAGTCAATGGGGATTTCTGGACTAACTCATGGATTTGCAACAAAAGTTCAATCATAATCGGCGATTAGAGATTTAATGGCTGGTACTAGTCACGGTTAGACACTGTAATATAAACCAATATCAAATTTGATAAAAAAAAATTGCTTCATGTTAAAAAACCATTTGCGATTCTTCCTCTATTTTATAATTAGTTGTTTAATGAAATGAAATATGGTCACGACTGTAATCGACAAGTACGGTAGACATACCTTACTCTCAGATGTTAAGGTGCTTGGATCCTTGAAGATAATTATATAAATGGGTAGTCAAATCATTTACAAACATTACATTTGGCACATTGCCACATTTTGCAGTAGTTATCATTCTACACGTGAGCAGGTTGCAAGAATCGCAGCTTATTAGAATACTAACTGGTTTGCTTCACCGTCTGAGCACGTGTTTTTGACGCGCATTTAAATTTGACGAACAGAAAAATCCATTGATAGCCGGTATATAAACACACGACCTTGAGATTGATAGTCATGTTACCTCCCACTCGGCCAACGCGGTTTTTCATTTTATAATCTTGCGAAGGTAGTCAGAGGAACGTCCATACATTATATTTGGCGCATTCTCACATTTTGCAGTAGTTATCATTCCATACGTGACAGGTTGCAAGCCCACACCGCTTACGTGAATACTGACTGGTTTCCTCAGAATGTTTTCCTTCACCATCGGAGCACGTCTTTTGACGCGCATAATTTTTTCAAACTGAAAAATCTATTGATTGAACCTTCAGATTGAAAGTCATGGTACCTCGCACTTGGCCAACACGGTTTTTCGTTTCAAAATAGTAATATTGCGGAAAAGGTTAAAGTTTTGTGGATTGAGGTTTGGGCTAATTGCAAGGTGGCGCTGGCGACGTGCCAAATGAAAAGGTAATTAATTTTTGAATTGTTTTAAAGTGGTCGTTAAGTTCTTTTTGTCTAGGCATACTGTATTTTAAATATTATATGCTATATGCCGTTTTAAGGGTAACGTACCCAAAGTATATAAACGGGACCCTATTACTAAGTCTATCTATCTGTCTGTCTGTCACAAGGCTGTATCTCATGAACAGTGATAGCTAGACTCTCTGACATAAGTTAATTACTTCAATTCTTTGATATCTCCCCTGACAAAAAAGTTTAATTAAAACGATAAAGAACGCTTTAAATCTTAAAATTATCAGAAGTTGTAGATATTAGTGATCTCTGAACTTAGAAGGTATTTTATTAAAATATTCATTCGACGAAGCTGAGTCTACACTAATCAAATGCGGTCATAATTTAATTTCACAGCCTACTACAAAAATATTGGTTTCCAAAAACTTGTAAGTTAATTAAAATATTTTATCTAAACATGCTCCATATAAAAAATCAGACTTTTTTATATTTTGTTAGTTTTAAGGGTTGATTACCCAAAGTATTAAAACTGGACCCAATTACTAAGACTTATCTGTCCGTCTATCTGTATGTCTGTCACAAGGCTGTATATCATAAACCGTGATAGCTAGAACGTTTAAATTTTCACAGATGATGTATTTCTGTTGCCGCTATACAACAAATACTAATAACAGAATAAAATAAATGTTTAGGTGAAGCTTACATACAACAAACGTGATTTTTTTGGTAGTTTTTATAGATCATGGTACGAAACTATTCATCCGCGAATCCGACTCGCACTTGGTCGGTTTTATATATTTTCTTGCAGATCAATCCGAGATCTTTGAAGTTATCTGAGGCACGTCCAAACAATACATTTGGTACAAATCTTTGAGTAAGTTCATCGCAATTGAATTGAATTTAAATAAGTCCTTAATAAACAAAGATTGGAGCTAAGAATTGTATCTTCGAGTATTGATTTTATCACCCCTTGAAGTATCAAAGTTACGTGCACAATCTCTATTTCAAAATGCTTCAGAAATTCAAATAATAGAATTAAAACTATCGTGGTTGTTATTCATTTTAACTATAAATACGGCTAATAACCACGTTTCTTGTTGTATTGCTGACGTTTCGAGACAATTCAGATGCTCTTCATCATGAGCATCGCCCGCGACCGCGATCAACGGCAGATCGGCTAATCCTCATTAATAAATGAATTGTCTCGAAACGTCAGCAATACAACAAGACACGTGGTAATTAGCCGTATTTATAGTTAAAATTCAAATAATATTGAAATTCATAACACATTATATCTCAATGTGAGTCAAATTAGGCGGAAGGTAATCGGAGAATGCGCACACTTAAACCCTATTCGAAAAAGTTAGATGTAAGATTTCCATTTCACGTAACTGAGAATCACTAACATTTTATTGTTAATTAAAAATTAGTTTTCAATCTAACTTTCAAAAATCAGTCTACTTAAAGAGGTAACTGTTGGTTTTGATACGGGTTTTCATCGCGTATTTATTACCTTAGGAAAGATTTATATTAGACCGGGCCGTGTCCGGGCCGAGCCGGAGCCTTTAGTTAGTAGACGGGCCCGGTTAGGACACGGATCCGACTGTTTAATATAAAATGCATCATACAAAATGCAGGTAACGTTTCAAATCCGTGCCCCGTCGGAGCCACGCGCACAGCACGCCCCGGACACGGCGCGGTCTAATAAAACTTTACATTCAATTATATAACCGACGATTGATTATGCTAAAACAATGGTTCGTGACCATTATTCATCGCTTTTGTCTGGCGTGAGATAAAAACTAGTGTCAAATCAAAAATGTAGTACTTAGTCAAAATGTGAATATTGTGATTTGCGGAATGAAATATTTGGACGTTACTCTGACAACTCTCCGTAGATATTTCTAGGATCTAAACGCCAGGAGATTTGAAAATTTCTACAGTACTTGGGCATTACCTGCAGCCTATGCATTTTTATTCTTTATTAAGTGTCTGATAACTTAGTTCCCAGCGTCCAGTCGATCACTGTTCAATTTGATTTTAGCAAGAGCAAATTGAAAGTAAAAAGGTCCAATCTCACTAAATTTGAATTCTCGAGCAAAGTTCGCATTATGGTTTAAGACCGGCTTGCACAACAATCGTTTAAAGTGTTAAGTGGTTAAATTTATTTAAATTTGACGTATTTGTATAAATTGTCAACTTACTAAATGTATTAGAGTGGTAAAAACATTGAGGAATTGTTGTCCAAGCCGCCCTTAATGTGTGCTTTCAAGTCAAAGTCAAAGTCGAATGTCAAGGTATTTATTTCAGTAAAATCACAAAGATCACTTTGTAGAAACTTATGTGTTGTGTTTACTATTGTCAATAGTGCGTTTATTTATCCAGCAACAAACGTGGGAACAGCGGACAAAGGACAACTTTTCCCAAGTAATTCAATACAATCCAAGGTTTGAGGATTTCACCTCAAAAGAAAAAGAGGGCTGGGGTGAAAGGTTCCAAATAAATTACTTCAAGGTTCGAAGCTCCCGCGCTTTTTTCGCGCCAAAAATGGAGCTGAATATAAATTATCGGTTAGCTAAATAGATGAGTGTAATTTCTCACCATCCACTTGGGAATAATAATGCAAATACTTATCAGTTCTTTTTCCTTTTGCCGCTTACTATGAGATGTTTGCGACTGTTTGTCAAGAAAGAGTTATCTCGACGATATTTCTCGATTGATGTCGTAATAGTATTCATAAACTTAGATGAAAGTACGAAGAATTATAACATAAAAGATTTATTTTCTTTGTTCCTAGTCTGTTTGTACTTAATATATTACAGGATTTAAAATAGAGAGTTCAAAGAAACAAGTTCTTTAATAATTTACAGTCATAGTCGCATAATTTTATTTTTTATTTTTGCAATAATAACAAAGTATAAATAGGATCATGACTATAATTCCCAAGTACGGTAGACATACTCCTTGATCTCCAAGCACTCAGATCTTTCAAAATGTCTAAAAGGGTCTCTAGTCACTGTTTTTTTTATATTTGGTACATCCCACATTTTGCATTAATTTATCAATCCAAGCTGCAAACCGTTGCCGCCTACAAGGATACTAACTGGTTTTTTCACGATGTTTTACTTCACCGTTCTGAGCACGTCTAAAGGTACCTCTCACTTGACCAACAAATAAACAATTACTAATAAAAATATTGTTTCAGAAGTAATTTAAGTAAGCGGAAACGCTTGCCAACTTATTGCGGCCGTCTGATTGAAGGAGACCTAGAGAGATTGTATTATTTTCTACAAACTGCCAGTGCCTTCAAGATAAATTGAGTGGCGAAGATCCTCTTATCGGAATCGATCTTGAGCTCAATGAAACGAAGGTTAAAACGTTAATGGAAAAATATTGGCTACGGGCGTGTCTTCGTGTGAAGGGTTGCGAAGATCAATACGACCAAAGATAAAAAATATTAACTTACCTGGATAAAAAATAGTCTAGCTATTCGAAGGCATAGCTTATGTATATTTCAAGTGTCATACAAATAGATACAAATATCCTCACAGACTTTATCTATACTAATATTATAAGGAGGAAAGATTTGATTGTTTATTGCATCGAATAGGCTCCGAAACTACTGGACCGATTTGAAAAATTCTTTCACTATTAAAATCCTACATTATATCTGATGAACAAAGGCTATAAAATATTTTCAAAAATGTTAGGGATCCTTATGAAAGCTTCGATAATGTAACCCAAGGTGTAAAAAAATTACCCATAAAATCATTATTTCACCCGTGCGACGCCAGGGCGGACTGCTTGATGCTTGTTGTTAATAAGAATATAACAATAAAGGTAATAACGTGATAAACACCCGTGTTAAAATCTATAGTTATGTCTACTAATCACGATAGTTTGAAAAATACCGTCTTTTATATATCACACTTTTTATTACATTTTAAGTATGGGCTTAGTAATGAATAAGTTTTTATCTCCCAGTTTTTTACTATACACATACAAAATACAGCTCTGACTACGTACGGTCATGTAGATTGATAAAGTCAAAACTATTTGAAGGGTTTTTATAGGACTTCAGAACCCTAAAAATAAAATTGTAAAGAAAACTCTCCAGTAAGTGGAAAGCTAGTTATTTCAATTGTTATGTAATGTGACTTTGTCATTCCAGTACAATCAACAGCAAAAAATGTTGCAGCATTAGCAATAATAAAACAATAGTAATTATTTTTACATTTATAATAATATAATACTATTGAAGTAATTTATTTTTGATGTTGTATAAACTCGACTTATCGACTTTCGATCAGCCATGAAGAAGGCGATAAACTTGCAATCTGTCACGAATTAATTGAGAACTACTGAAAGACTGGACATGACGTTTGGAGGTTTCTATGACTACCCCATTTATACACATTTAAGAATCTGCGCGCCTGGAAATCTGAGATGTGTACCGTTCTTGAAGATTAAAGTCGTGATCTTATTTTATTATCAGTTTTAGTAGATCTAAACCCCAAATTGCCTGCCGTCAAGTATGGTAGGAACGTGCGAATATTGAACATATAAACTTGGGAATTATGTCAATCATCGGAGATCGCTTCGGCACCACACCTGTGCTAGCTCTGTGGTTTAGTAACAAAATGACCTCTATCATGCCAAGTTTTATCATCCTTTTCTCGAAGCAGTTCATGCCATTTTCGACCCCCTATAACTTCGTTGTGGATAAAACTAGAAGCCTGAATTTTCAGTAGCCAAGCAGTCACTATATAAACACGGTATATTTCAAATTTCATTCAATTTGAACCAGTATATTAAGAATTATAACTAGTCAAAGTTTCCTATTTTGTCACTCACTCACTCACTTACTGACTGACCGATCATCAAAAGTTTAAGGCACTTCTAGCAGACATAGAAGCTTCAAATTTGAAACACAATTAGTGTTTAGTGTAAAAATCCTAAAAAAACCTGCCAAGTGCGAGGTAAATTATTTGGGTAATTTTTCGTGTTGTAACCTGCTGATTCCGCTTTATATGTGTGTGATTATTAATTAGGTCTATTTTTTTTTTTCAAATTTCGTTATTTTTAACCTTTATAGTACACAATATATGTTGCAGAATATTTACAAAATATACAAGAAATAGTGGAGCTATTTAAAGACTAGTTAGTAGTTAGACTAGGTAAGTTAGTAGAGCTTTAGAAGTATGAACTCGAACCACCACAATATGTAACACAAAGTTAGGTGATTTTTATTTTTAAATCACCCATAAAGATGTCTAAACATTTAAAACAGTTAACAGTATAATATAAAAAAAAAACCCGGAAAAGTGCGAGTCGGACTCGCGCAAGAACGACAGACGGACAGCGAAATCTTTAGTAATAGGGTCCCGTTTTTACCCTTTGGGGTACCTATACCTTTTAGGGTTCTTTTTTCTTAACTTCTTCTAAACTAAAAAAACATGGATCATCATTCGTGTATCTCTAAGTGTGTACCTCTCTAGACTTCCGCTTGAACCTTATATAATTGTAATAGTTCGACTTTGTAACCATTATTATGGCTATGGAAGAGCGGAACTCTCTGGCACAAGTTTTTTTTTTATATATCATCCTGTAATATCTAATCCTTAGGGCTTTCTCATAACAGTCAGCCAGTAACATAAAAATATTATACACCAAAGAAAAATTACATCGGCAGTGTATTGAATCATTGTAAGTGGGTAACGCATTATATTCTCTCTCCGATTACGTCAATTTCATAATATCGTTTTTCAATATCAGCGTTTATTAAATAAAGTCAAATGTACTCAGATCCATTTACCATATACTTTTCCACTGCTATATACAGCAACTGTAGCATGTATCCCTCGCTGATGAAATTACGCCGTGTGCCACGTGTATAGCATGCTCAGGGCACGCGTGTATCAATAACGTAAGTACAGTGTATTGCGCTTCTGTGCACAGCAATGGACAGCGGTTTATTTGTTTAATAAAACTGTAGAAGAGTTAAATTCTGTACATTGAATAAAAACTAAAAAAAATACTCCTAGGTGCCTTTATACAAGTAACACAAGCAAAAAAAAAAACAGTTTTGTCTGTCTGTTGTCCGGCTTTCACACAAAAACTACTGGACGGATTTTGATGAAATTTTTTTTATTATATAGCTATTAGTCCTCGGTAACTTAATGGCTATAATTTATTTTGAAGATTGGGATACCAGATGTATCTGTATCCCAGCGAGGGTCAGCTAGTTATTTTAATAAATCGGTTATAAAAAAATATTATATTTTTATTTTTTGCGAAAACGCGTTTAGTATACCGCAAATAAAATAACCCAGACACCCTTATTTTGATTAAAAGACTTTGTTTATCTATATTGTGTGACCGCGATTTGTTTTAAAACATTGAAATTGAATTGTCATACGAGTTAGGACCCATAAAGTGACTTGAGGTATAACCTATATTTTTCGTCATCATCATGATGAATCAGCCGTATGAAATTCAAGAAACCAGAACAATCAGCTGCCTCCGTCAAATTCAAATTCTAAAATCATTTATTTCAATAAAATCACAAGGATCACTTTGAAACGTCTTAGGAATTAGGTGAAGCTACGCCGATTTCTCGCGACCAAGCCTAGAAGAATCAGGCAACAAACACGGCTTGGGGTCTACCTTTTTTACTTTTCAAACTATCGTGATTAGTAGACGTAACTATAGATTTTATCACGGGTCTTTGGGTTTTGACTGTGTTACAATAGCCATGGTTGAGTTTGCCCGCGGACATGGCTATTGTATCACGAAATAAAGGTAATTATTCAATAGTTATAACTTCTTACGACCTTCACAATGTCATCACTTCATTATGGCCGTCCTTAGCTTTCATTCTATTCGTGATCGCAATTAATTTCTTCGACTTATGACCTGTCTATTGTCACTTCAACTTGCTAATTCTGAGAGCTATGTCGGTGACATGGGTTCTTCTACGCATTCCCTCGTTACGGATTTTATCACGTAGTGAAACTCCAGACATAGCTCTCATAACTTGCTGAGCGATTTTGAGCTTAATATTATACCGATAGTTAACGACTACGTCTCAGTATCATATGTCATCATTGGCAACACGCTCTGATTATAAACTTTTGTCTAGAGATAACATGTATTATATTGATTTTAGGGTTTCATACCCAAAGGGTGATTAACGAAACCATAATGTCTCTTCTGTCTGTCTGTCACAGGGCTCTATATCTTGAACGGAATTGGGTAGATACTCGATAGAGAAACCTTCAAAATTTATTGTGATAGTGGTTTTCAACTATAGACCTTGCCCTTATTTCATTGGCATACACCGAGAGACCCTTATTTTATTGCTAGCCGGGGTAGGAGCCCCTAGATCTCGCGGAGGGGGGAGCCCCCCCCCCACTACAATTGTTATTTATAAACATGAAGCCAGTTTTGTTTTTATTTTTTTAAACCTAGTTATTCTGCTTTATCTTCAAATCAAATAATGAAAGCAAAACGTAGTCGTTCTACGCGAATGAGCGCAAGGGTACCAGCAGCAGCTCAACAAATCTTTATTACCAAGTGCCGAATACTCGGCAATAACAGAGTTATGTGAGTGCACCATATGGTGGCAATAATATAACATATTAAGTGCAAAAGCGTACGATTTCGTGCCAAATTACAGAAAGGGTGTTATGAAAGTTAAATAAGTATTATAAAAGAAATAATATTGTAGATATAATATTGTACCCGTGGCAGACGTTGTCCTGTCCAAACTTCAGTAACACTTTTAGGAAACTTCAAATTTTTCTCTTTAAACCTTGTCCTGATAAAATAAATTACTAATTTTGGTAGAATGCGTATCATTCAGTAGTCAAATTGTCAGATGTAAGGAAAAAATATCCAATACTTACCTTAGACAACTGAATGTTTTCGGTCTGAGATGTCTAATTTTTTGCACATTATTCCAAAATCATCATTTAATTTTATCACATGACAAGTTAATTGAGTTTAATATTTTTTAATCTCTAGAATGTCTGTGTTCAAATTAGGTTTTTGACTTTAGTACTTAGTATTGTAGTATTACTTTATCTGTGGTAAAAAACCGTGTTGGCTGAGTGGGAGGTACCTCGACTTTCAATCTGAAGGTCGTGTGTTCGAATACCGGCGTGCATCAATAGATTTTTCTGGCATCAACAACACGTGCTCAAAACGGTGAAGGAAAACATCGTGAGGAAACCAGTTAGTATTCTTATAAGCGGCGGTGGGCTTGCAACCTGTCACATATGAAATGCCTAATTACTGCAAAATGTGTGCATGTGCCAAATATAATGTTTGGACGCGTCTCTGACTACCCCCACTTCCCGTTCCCGTTATAAAGTATCCTATGTCCATCTCCGTTCTAAAATACTTCTCCACCAATTTTCGGCCAAATCGGTTTAGCCGTTCTTGAGTTGTAAATAGTGTAACTAACACGACTTTCTTTTATATATAACTAGCTGACCCGTGCTCGCTTCGCTGTGCGTAAGACATTTCTAATACCATCGTTGACTTTTTTGTAGACGTTTTTAAGGTGTACAATACTGTAGTACATTATTTTGATATATCTCGTGGGGTTCAGCCAGCATTTGCAATGCAAGCGCAAAAAAATGTGTTTAATTACGACATCACATTAGAAACCTCTAAAATTATCAGTGTTTCTCTATTATATTATGCATGTTTTATACATATAAACCTTCCTCTTGAATCACTCTATTTATTAAAAAAAACCGCATCAAAATCCGTTGTGTAGTTTTAAAGATATAAGCAAACATACATACGCGGGAAGCGGAAAGCGACTTTGCTTTATACTATGTAGTGAAGATTGAATGAATTTTCGTGAATAAAACAGGATAATCCTAAATAGATCGACATCTTCATAATGGTGATAACAAAACCAATGAATGAACTATTCAAACTGTGATTATCCTACCTTTACTCATTAAAGGTAAGATAATCACAGATTTTTTACCTAAAAGTAAAATTAAAAACAAACAATGACCCTTTTCTAGAAAGTTACAAGGAAATATAAAGTTAAATTTGTTTTTGTGTTTAAATTGTCAGCTAGTTAATTACGAGAGTTTTCAACTCAATTTCAAGTCACTTCCTAGTGAAGCCTTCTCAGAAATTGTAGCCGTTATTTGTGGGAATAGGAGGTGACAACAAAGATTGTCACCAATCACGTAAATGGTGAAACCGAATTAAAAACAAAACTAATTTTTTTTTATCACAAAATAAGGTTAGAAGTTAAAAATAATTATTTGGAAGTCTATAGTAAATAAAAAACCGGCCAAGTGCGAGTCGGACTCGCGCACGAGGGTTCCGTATCAATCTATAAAAAACGCCAATCATGGTTAAATAAAAATATATATTTTTTAAATAAATTAAATTTCATTATTTTGAGACTCAATACCCACGTACTTTACATTGGTATTAAGTACATAGTCGTACATACAATTCGTCCAATCAAATATAAAAATATCTCTCTTCGCTCGCTTGATCAATCACAATAATTTTTTTTTTTTTTTTTTTTTTTTATTTATTTACCATTTTAACATTTATTACATAATATTTGCTTATATAATAGCATCTAAAAACCACTAAGGTTTATGCAGTGCTACGCGAGATCACATCACTCAAGAAGTAAGTAAGAAAGTAGCTACAACTAAACAAGTAAACAAAAAATAAAAACAAAATAAAAATTGTTACGAATCTTGGGAGCTAGGCATTTACCTTATACCTAACCTACCTAACGTGTCTAATGTGTAAAATGAATCATGAGTTAAATCAAACTCATGAAATATCTTTTTAACTTAATTTTGATATTTTTAGGTGTCAAATTGTTACGTAAGTCGGAAGGCAACGTATTGATAAGTCGAGGGACAAGATAACTGGTTGTTCGCTCGCCATAGACATTGCCTGCGCGCGGCGTACAATACAGATTCCTAGAAATAGTCCGAGTGTATACCGGGTGTTCAATTATATTTAAAAGTGATTCGTTAAAAAATTGTTCTTTCATTAATAAATAATGAGTTTGAGTATGAACTGGCAAAATTTTACAATGCTTAAAGAGACCATTGTTGTTGTCATGAAACTGATTTTTGATTTTAGGCGAGACTAGTGTTTTAATAATTTTCAATTGTAGCTTATAAATGTCATCTAGGTAAGTTTTATAAGTTCGACCGTAACTACTGAGACCATACTGTATATAAGATTCTGCTAATGCGTTGTAAAGCATTAGTTTAACCTTGTAGGGAATGCGATTCCTGAGGATTGTTATATTCGCCAGGAATTGCCTGAGTTTATTACAGACGTGTTCAACGTGATAACTCCAGTTGAACTTTTGATCTATTATCAGACCAAGGTAAGTATGTTTTTCAACAATATCTATGGGTGGACAACTACAATTCAAATTACTAACAGCATGCAAGCAGCTATGATCGTGGGCTACTATGTTTTGTATAGGGAAATTCTTGATATACGGAGATTTGATGATTAGTAGTTTAGTTTTGCTAGAATTAAGTACAAGGCCAGCATCGTGACACCATTTATTTAGAGCATCTAGGTCCAGTTGTAAAAGATCTCTGGCCAATTGAGGATTTTTATTAGAGATGACAAGGCAAGTGTCATCTGCAAACTGGTAGCAAGTACAGTTCTTAATGCAGTTGCTCATGTCGTTTACGTATGACAAAAAATGCAAGGGACCCAAAACTGAGCCTTGCGCCGTGCCCTCTGTTACCGATATTGGATTACTGCAGATGTTATCGATTTTAACTGTAAAGGTTCTATTATTTAGATAGTTTTCACACCAGGTCAACAGGGGACCACGTATTCCGCAGTTATTTAATCTGTTCACTAGTTGACTGTGTACTAGGCTATCAAACGCTCGTGAAAAGTCAATAAAAAGAGCAAGTACATGTTTTTTTTCATTTAAGTTTTTATTGACTTCATCAGTGAACTTAGATAAAAGACCCGAGGTACTTTTGCCTGATTGGAATCCAAACTGGTACTGATTTATTACATTGTGATTCCTATAAAAAGTGTGAATTTGCTCACAAACGTATTTTTCCACTATTTTATCTATTGAAGAAAGTAATGTTATTGGACGATAATTAGAAAAATCGTTTCGTTTACCCTTTTTATAAATCGGTCTCACACATCCAACTTTCAGCTCATCAGGGTACAAACCAGTCTTAACACTGGTGTTAATTAAGTCAGCAATAGCTGACGAAACATTTTCACCTATAATTTTAATATTAGAGACTTTAATATGGTCAGGACCTGGTGCTTTACTCGAGTTAAGGTTTTTTATTATTTTATGTACACTATCACTTGTTGCCTTTTGGAAAAAAATACTGGAGTCTAAAGGTTTACATGTGAAGTCGGTGTTAGTTAGTTTTACGTTACATCTAGGTATTATATCTTTAACTGCTTTATCAAAACTAGTCGCAAAGTTATTAGCAATATCTTCTGTTTTAAATCCTTGTGCATTAAAAGCTTTGAGTATAGCCTCATCCACTGTCAATGATACTCTTCCCATCATTTGGTTAACTACTTGATATATTTTTTTTGAATTTTTGAAATTATTATTAATTTGTTTCATATAATATTGGTTGCGTTTATTTTCTAAAACTTTATGAGTTTTATTACGAATTTTATTGTATTCTAGTTTTAATTTAACATCATATGAATTATTTTTCCAATCACAAAACAACTTATCTCTTTTTTCACAAAGCTGGGTGACATTGCTATCAATCCAGGGTATATTACATTGTCTAGATTTTTTTTTCGGTAAACAGGTATTACTACTAGTTATTGCAGTTTTATTGGCATTATGAAAAGAGTCACGAATAAATGAGTGGATTTTAATTGGAGAACTCATTACTTTAGTTTTTTTCCATTCCAACTTTTTAAGCTCACCACATAAAATGTCGTAATTAACTATTTGTTTCTTAACACCCTATATACGCCCGGGCACAACAGGCGCATGAGCATTGTCAATGCAGGCTAACAAAATGCCTCGATGGTCTGCTAGTACGACATCGAGCACCGCCGAGTACGGATATAATGTGGGGAATCGCGCGAAAATGTGGTCAATACAAGATTTAGTGATAATGTTTAACTTATTTTCGATTCTGGTGTAATCTGAAATTCCACACATCAATCCGCGTTCACTGAGTGCTTCAAGATATGAATCTTTGTATGACGTAATCTTTTTCAGGTCAATATTAGTGTCACCGATGAGTAGGAAGTTATGTTTTAGTTCAAATTTGGATAAGCAATTACCTAGCTCCCTGACAAATAGGTTTTTATTGGTAGATGGAGGCCTATAAACTGCACACAAAACCACGTCGCGATTAGAATCAAGTTTTATGGTGCCCGTAAGACTTTCAAACGTTTTTGTTTTGAGTTGAACTGGTGTGAATTTGATATGATTACGTACGTAAATAACTATACCACCGCCTTTTTTATTTATGCGTAATTTTGAGTGCAGATTATAGCCGGGTAAATTGTACAAGTGTATAACATTGTCAGAGATGCCAACTTCGGTTAGAACTACTACATCTAAATGAAATACACAATTATGAATGACTTGTTGCAATTTGGTGAAATTTTTTGTAAGCGATCTTATATTAAAATGCAAACATGTTAATTTTAAATGACATTTAGGAGGAAGTTGATGAAAGAAACTATTAACAGAACTACAATTATAAATTTCTTTAACTTTTGTATCCATAATTTAGCTGGAATAATCTATTCAAAACTAAAACTATAACAATTAGCTCGAAGGTATATTTTAAAAAGGGGTGGATACTTTTGGTTGGTTTTTGAATTGAACTGAACACTGTTTTTCGATTTGATTAATATCGTACATGGAGCGGATGTAATGTATTTTACTATTGCCTGTTTTCCTAGCACAAACTTGGCCATTCTTGCACCATACATACTGGCATAATTTATTTAATAACTGCGCTTTAGCATTAAACAACAAAGTTTTCTGGTGCTTAGTTAAGGCCTCTCTAATGTAGACGCGTGAATCGGCGTTTTCCTTCGGGACGTCCGGCACGAGCAGTCCCACGGTGAGGCACATTTCCTTGCCAGCATCTATCCACTGTTGCTGGAGCACCTTCGTCTTCAGCTCAACGAGGATTGATCCGGGCTTGTCCTTGGTTCCAGGTAGGCGCTGCGACGATTGCACATCCTTGTCTTCCACCTTTAATTTAGAGGCTACAGCTTCAACTAGTTTTCCTACCTCATTTGGCGGTATTTCGGGTAGTCCAGCAATTTCCAAAGTATTTGAGAGGGACTTTTGCTCAAAACTCTTAAGGCTCTGCTCCAAGACAGTTACTCTAAGTTCAATATTCTTGTTTTTATTAAGTAGATCATAGTTTTTATTCTCTAGTTCTTTAATTTTGTTGTCCTGCCTTTTTATGGACTGCTCCATAGTAGTTAATTGATCACTTAGGTACTCGAGCGAATTTTCAAGGGTTCCAATCTCCTCGCGGAAGGTTTTTTTCACCTCTCTACTAATATCTTGCACAAGCTTCTTGGCATCAATAAGTTGGGCATTCTCGGTGGATCCAATCTCGCAGTCCGCATCGTCGTCATCATCGGGGATGATGAACGACGACCTACGAGAAATGTTTCTTAGACAGTCTTCACAACTCCATTCCATACCAGGCGAATTCCGAAGGGTATTTAACTGTTTATTGGACAGCTTCGAACACACAGGATCGGCATGAACTATTTTATCACACCTACTGCACTCTAAACCAGGAACTTTTTTGGTAATACTTTTTTTACATTTTACACATTTTTTGATAACCATAATTACGGATAAGCGGGTAGGTAAATAGTATTGACGATAGAAACGCACGTCCTTACGCTTTGAGTGATGAACGTGAACTGAATGATTTTCTGACTGATTTTCTTTTGATAGCAAGCGTTCTCAAAATTGACGGTCGCTTACTGGAATCCTAACTGACATTATTTTAATCGCAAATGATTGAGTGAGCCTCTTAAAGCTTAGGATCTTACTCAAGCTGTGACACAAGTAATAGGAAAATGGAACGGAATTGAATTAAGTGATTTTCTTATTTTACTCTAAATATAATGTCGATGTTTTGAAGGAAATCGCCACCAATTCAGAACAGATTTTTGTAAATAGCACAGAAGCTATAGATAAACAAATGGAGAAGTAGATTATTGTCTAAAAGGTGCGTCCAAACACAGCGGGCAACTACGCGCGGCATTCGCTGGATACAAGTTTGCGACGTGACTAGTTTACAGACAGAAAAGTATATGAATATGATGTTATGATGTACGCGCGGCCGCCGTCCAATCGTATCAAATGCCGCGCTATGTTTGGTCACACCTTTGTTGTTTCTGTCGAATATTCAGACACAATTCATAATCATTTGCCTGCTTTCATTTCGGTTCAACATATTTATTTCTTCCATACTGCCTTATCTCTAGTCATCGCAGTATTCACACCTTTCTTACCAATTATCATCTTTTCTTAGGCCTGCCGTTACTCCTGTATCTATTCACATACCCATCGCTCTTCTAATGAACATGAACATGGCTTTCTTTCCTCCGTATAATATGCCTATATCACTCTTACCTATTACTTCTTATAGACCTCTGAACTAATTCCTTATCTTGTCCATTCTCGTCACACCACACATCTTAATATTCCCATCTCCGAATCCAGCCAATTCATCGCTATGATCATAATACAAACAAATTAATGGGCTACGATTCAGCAATACTTACCCCAGCTTATCACGGGTCATGGGTACGAACAGATCCTATTACGTGCTTCAGTGAACGCGTAGATTAGCTAGCAATTGGTATGGTGTGCCCGCAGAAGGGCTGATTAGCAAGAGGTAACAGGAAGATTGTGGCTAGTCTGTTGCCTGAGACTGAGCACGATACGATGCGTCATTTTTGTATAGTAAAAGTGTCAGTTTTGGCATTTGGACGATACGATAGTGGTTCGTGCTAACCCTTTTGGTTGCTAGCTGGACTCAAATTCAAATCCAAATTCAAAAATCATTTATTTCAATAAAATCACAAGGATCACTTTGAAACGTCTTAGAAACTAGGTGAAGCTACGCCGATTCCACGCGACCAAGCTTAGAAGAATCAGGCAACAAACACGGCTTGGGGTCTACCTTTTTAATTATCCTTTCCTTAATGCTATGTCGAGCTCCAGTGTGGTGCCAATCGAACCAACGAAGGCTCTAACGGAGTAGTACGTAAAGAGCTCTCTATAAGATGTGTATTTGAACCATAATTTAACCTTTTTTGCTTATTATATACTCTGAACCTATGCAATAATTAAAAAAACATCTAGTTTTTTCTATTTAGTTCAGTGGGGCACGTGAGCTGCTTTTAAAAGCTTCATTACATAGTATAAAGCAAAGTCGCTTTCCGCTTCCCGCGTCTGTATGTATGTATGTTTGCTTATATCTTTAACTAGCTGACCCGTGCCCGCTTCGCTGTGCGTAAGACATTTCTAATACCATCGTTGACTTTTTTGTAGACGTTTTTAAGGTGTACAATACTGTAGTACATTATTTTGATATATCTCGTGGGGTTCAGCCAGCATTTGCAATGTAAGCGCAATAAAATGTGTTTATTTACGACATCACATTAGAAACCTCTAAAATTATCAGTGTTTCTCTACTATATTATGCATGTATTATTCATATAAACCTTTCTCTTGAATCACTCTATTTATTAAAAAAAACCGCATCAAAATCCGTTGTGTAGTTTTAAAGATATAAGCAAACATACATACAGACATACAGACGCGGGAAGCGGAAAGCGACTTTGCTTTATACTATGTAGTGAAACTACACAACGGATTTTGATGTGGTTTTTAGATAAAGTGATTCAGGAGGAAGGTTTATATGTATAATTACATGCTTAATATATTAGAGAACCACTGATAATATTAAGATTTCTAATATGAAGTCGTAATTAAACACATTTTTTTGCGCTTACATTGCAATTTAAATTTTAAATGCTGTTAACGAGTATATTAAGACATTGTGTAATATATTTTGGTATCAGCTTTGTACCCGTGCGAAGCCGGGGCGGGTCGCTAGTTTATTTATATTTTTATAAAGATTACCTTGTATGTTTGTTTGTTAGTGTGGTATGAATCTTCTATGGTCCGATATAGGTGAAAATGGTGCATACCTGTAAAAAAATACAATATTATAATATACCGAGCTGATCGAATGTCGCGCGCAATGTAGGGTTACTTAGTTTACAAAGCTAACAACGTTTTAATAAGTAATTTTAAATGGTATTTATTGTACTAAAAAAATATTATTTTAAAATTGTTTTTCAAGATTTTATTCTACGACTTTGTTGTCATTACTAATATTTATATACATGCCAAATTACAGCTTTCTAGCACTAATAGTCTCTGAGCTAAACTGCGGACAGACGGACGGACGGACATGGCGAAACTATATGGGTTTCTTGTAGACTACGAAACCCTAAAAAATATTTTTATTTTTGACTTATTTTTACACAGCGTTATCTTTCCTCAAACTACTTTGAAAATCCTAATCCTTTCTAATATAAATGTGAAAGTTTGTGAGTTTATATGTTTGTTCCTCAATCACGCCTAAACGACAAAACGGCTTAAGAGGCTCCCAGTCGCTGATTGCTCTTTTTCGAATCGAAAAAAGAAATACTTCTGAACAAGCCACATATCCTATTTTTATAAGTATATTACTTCAGGTTCCTACCTAGATTTCTATTAAGCTGAAAACATAATAGCAGAAACTTTTCACGATAAAGATATTATTTCAAAATGATACGTTTTAGAATTTATGATCGAAATATTTTATATACCTACTATTAAAATCAACTTGTGATTTATTGTTAAAGATAGGTAATATGTAGATCTAGATTTCTATTAGAATAGATTTTTGATAAGTAATTATACATAATTTATATCATTAATTTATTCGAAAAGCTAAGGCGGACCACGCGCCGACGTGTGTTTGTCGTCATTGCAGCGGTCGGTAGGATTATTTATCGAAGTGATTAAAGATGGGTACATCTTTATTCACATATACTATACATTATAAAATAGGAGATGTGGCTTGTTCACAAGTATTTCTTTTTTCGTTTCGAACAAAAACAATCGTCGACTGGGAGCGCCTTAAGTTGAAATTTGCTGTAGATGTAGATATACTGTCCGAATAGATAATAAACTACTTTAAAATATGAAAAACATCCATAAACGATAAAAAAACGCAAAAGGGATGATTTCTGTATAGATGGCGCTGGTGTGCAACAAATCTGACATCACAGACTAAAAATATTTAGTCTTTTCTATTCGATTATTGAAATTTGACAGGACAACGTCTGTCACGGGTCGGATTATAACATCTAATCACCAAACATGATAATCACGATGCAAATGATTGTCCTGGTAGGAATCGAACCCACAACCTACAGCGCAGAAGGCAAAGCTACTACCAATTGAGTTGAGAGGCCAGTCAATCATTGGCTTATTTCCTCCACACAAAATTCACCTCAAATTCTTGCCTAAAACTGATCATTAACCTTCAATAGACCCCTCAACCAACATAACTTGACACGTGAAAAACCAACAACTCATTTAATACTCGCTATGTACAGGGGTCTGGGTGTCTGGATGTTGTCGGAAGGTATTAATTTTAGGTGTTGAACACTACTCAACAGCTTTTCCAGCCTAAATGATTTATTATGAGAACAGGTAGAATGTTATTATGCGGAATTATTTGAAGCTTGGAAAGTTAGGGACGTGGGCTTTTAAGCACCTTAATATTTTTTTGGGTTCCGTCTCCAAAGGGTAAAAACGGGACCTAATTACTAAGACTTCGCTGTCCGTCTGTCCGTCTGTCTGTCACAGGTATCTCATGAACCGTGATAGCTAAACAGTTGCCTAGTCTGTTGCCGCAATAACAACTATTACTAAAAACAGAATAAAATAAATATATAAATCTCCCATACAACATACGTGTTTTTGTTGCCATTTTTTATAGATAATGATACGGAACCCTTCGTACGCGAGAGACTCGCACTTGGCCGGTTTTATTTTATATTCTACTTGTATAATTGTTATAACACCCAACAGTGATATTTGTACGTATTGTGGATATCAGGAACTGCGATAAATATATAAAGAAGTGCTACAAAAATACAGTAGTGTGTAGTAAAAGCCACGGTATCACCTAAATACCTTCCAACACTATCCAGTGACACAGACCCCTGATCTTAGTAAGTGTTAAATGGTTTGAAGGTTTTTAGCGTGCCAAGTTATGTTGGTTGAGAGCGCCATTGAAAGTTAATGAGAGTTCCTCACTATTGAATTTTTCAGAAAATCCTAGGTGCTAATCCATCTTATTAATATTAATGTAATAATTACGAAAGTTTGTTTAAGATGTTTGTTTGTCTGAGTAGCTCGCGAGCGAAGCCGCAGTAAAAAGTCATTACTTAAAACATTTTAATATTTTACAGAAGATTTCTTAGTTATTTTTATCTTCAGAAAAGTTTATGAAGATTGCTATGAATGAAGGGAGCGATTCTAACTAGGTACCTAATTACAAATCAATAGGCCCCCCAGGCTAGCTTTAAGAGTAAACACCAGAAACACTTTTATATCGAACTGTACCTTCCATTGTTTAAGGTGGAACTGAGAAATTCATGGCATACCGGCACTTTTATTTAGGTATTTTAAAATACGAGCATAGCGGGAATCGAGCATAGCTAACCCACCTAGGTACCTACGGCAAAGTGTCAATTGAGATAATGTCTCGTAAATATTACTTTTCTGGCTAGTTTTTAAAGTTTATGAAGATTGCTATGAATGAAGGGAGCGATTCTAACTAGGTACCTAGGTACCTACGGCAAAGTGTCAATTGAGGTATGTCTCGTAAATATTACTTCGATGGCTGGTTTTAGAACGAACTAAGCTTCGTTTTTACTGTCCTTACAACTCGGTTGGTAGTTGCTCTGCCAGCTGCACTGTAGTTTGTAGATTCGATCCCCACCCAGGACAAAGTTATTTATAGTTTTAATTATGTTGCACAGGTTTCGATCTAAGTAAAATTTTCCAAAAAAATATATTCTTCACATTTGAAATTACAGTTTAGATACGGTTTTTTGTAAATAAATATTGCTTATTCAGTCGATTTACCAGTAAAAACTTGGCTTAATCAATAAATTTGTAACTTAAGCTTCTCTGAAGTTAGGTGTCGGGAATCGTTAAAACTTAATAATTGACCTTTGAGGTTCGAAGTATAAATTTATTGTAATATTACTTCAGAAATCACATAAAAAACTTAGGATTAAAATTCCTAGTAAGCGTGAGGGGAATTTTGGAAATAATGAGTTCGTATGATGTCAGAGTGAGAAAAAAAAAAGTGGGAGGTACCACGACTTTCATTTCGAAGGTCATGAGTTCGAATCCTGGCTCAATGGATTTTTCTGTTCGTAAAATTTATCAGCGCATCAAAAACACGTGCTAAAAACAGTGAAGGCAAATATCGTGAGGAAACCAGTTAGTATTCTTAAAAGCGGCGATGGGCTTGCAACCAGTCACGTATGGTATGCTAACTACTGCAAAATGTGGACATGTGCCAAATATAATGTTTGGACGTGCCTCTGACTACCCCCACTAGACAACTTCAAAAGATCTAAGCGCCTAGAAATCTGAGAGAATGTCTACCGTACTTGGGTATTTTATATTGATAAAAATAAAAATAAAGATATTGGTTATGAAAAACTAATATCTCGATGAAAAATTGAGTCTTTAATATAAGTGTTCTTCGATGTTAAATTATTAATTTCCAGGAAATAATGAACAAGGAAGCTTGCTGTTTTTTCTGACACGAAAAATTCCATGTAATCTTTTTTAAGAAACTCATATTAAAAGGACTTATCAATATTCAAGATGGAGGTCGGTATTTTGTGTTTCGAAAATATTCCTTTCCCATATTTTTCATCCCTATAATTCCGTATAAGCAGCCGGGGAAACGTTTTATCAGTAACATTTACAGCAAAGTTGACAAAAAGATTTTTAAATGCCATCAAAAAACATAACTTATAATATATAACCATACCGCCGAGATCATGAAATAAAATTGTTTATAAAATAAATAAATAAATATATATTGGCGGACTTTACACACAACACCATCTAGCCCCAAACTAAGCAAAGCTTGTACTATGGGAACCAGATAACTGATAGAATACTTATTTACTTTTTGTTTTTTGTAAATACATACATAATATACATAGTAACACCCAGACACAGAACAAACATCTATGTTCATCACACAAATGTTTTCTCTGGGTGGGGATCGAACCCACAACCTACAGCGTAGAAGGCAGAGTTACTACCAACTAAGCTGTGAGGCCAGTCCAGTTATCTTTCTATATCTTTATATATATATATATATATATATATATATATATATATTTCTATTCTATCTTTATAGCGTTCCGAGCACGGGCCACCACGGATGCATCGTTCCCACGGCGCGCCTTGGCGCGGTTTGGCGCGTGCAAACGCGGGCCGTGGGACCCCGGCTTAACGCAGACTAGCAAAGCCTTAAGGGTGAGTTTTTTCAATTATCTACATCTACGCCGCGCTGTGCGGAGCGGACCAAACACAGCGCTTGACATTTTTAAACTCGAATATTTGAGCGCCGTCCTCGTGTTGGCCCGCTCCGCACAACTTTACACAGCTCCGCGTAGGTCGGAACTCGCCCTTATGCTGTGAGACTAGTGTGTATAAATGAAATGGATACAGCAATCAGTCACAATCACCGTCCACGTCGGTCAACAACGAAGAGTTATACTCATTCTAATGATTTTTCACGTGACGTCATAACCGAAGGTAATCTGTCTATTTCAGCGTCAATCGCTTTTGTTTTTACGCTAAGAAAATTCAATGTTAAAAAGTTACATCTTTTACAGTTAAAAAAGTTACACTTATAAGAGTTATATCATTATAAAAAAGTGTCCTATCCTTCCTAATCCTAATAATATTATAAATGCGAAAGTTTGTGAGTTTGTATGTATATTTGTTCTTCAATCAGGCCTAAACGACAAAAAGGATTAACTTGAAATTTGCTGTAGATGTAGATATAATGCCCGAATAAATAATAGACTACTTTAAGATATGAAAAACATCCCAAAAACGATAAAAAACGCAAAAGGGATGATTACTGTATAGATGCAGTATTTTCTATTCGATTATTTAAATTTGACAGGACAACGTCTGTCACGGGTCAGCTAGTTTATTCATATTTGTTTATTAGAAAGTGCTTCCTTAAAACTTTTGGCGGTCGGGGCGCGGGCCAAATTGCTTATCTCGCTCCGTCCACACTCACTGTGAACCGGCTTTCAGTGTAAAATGTGCTTTAGCTAACAGGCTTTAGATTCAGTTTAGTTTAAAGAATCTAATACTATTGGAAAAAAATAAAGGTTTTTCGAATCGCCTTATCTTCAGTCGGAAAAAATCTAATGGATGTCCCTTTTAAAAAACGTAGCCTGGTTTATAGGGGTCTTCGTGAGGGGCCTGCGCACATTGGCGAACGGGATAGTAGATGATTAAAATTTATCAATTGAGCTATAAATCATAATAATTAATATTTATTGAATTAAAATATACAGGTACCTTATTTCGATTAGATAACTATTAAATTCAATTGATAAATTTTAAAATCCTCTGCCATCCCGTCTGCTAATGTGACATGGCCACGGGTCTTGCAAAGTAAAACTTTTTTAATACTAGGCTTCAAGTTAGGGCCGCAGCCTATTTAAGTATCAAAAAAAAAATCTTCTAGTAAGCGGCGACGGGCTTACAACCTGTCACGTGTAGAATGCTAACTACTGCAAAATGTGGGCATGTGCCAAATGTTATTTTTGGACGTGCCACTGTCTAACCCCATCAGACATTTTCAAGGATTAGAGCACCTGGCAATCTGAGAGGATGTCCACCGTACTTGGGGATTACAGTCGTTATCCTATTTTTTTTTATTTACATCGCAATGTGCTATTTTTCTGTTCTTTATAGTGAGTTTACTTCGTGTTTGAACATCACATGTGAGAGTTTAGCTTTGTTTTATTTTAATAATACAAAAGTATTCCTGCACGAAAGTCCTTTTATATTCAACCTCTGTTAAAAAACTTTTATGTAAGGTGACACTTTGAGAGACTGAAAATTAAAATTTTGTTTAAGGCGATACTTGAAATTTTTGACTTTTTGTATGGGCTAAATTTACCCGGATAAGACGGAAAAAGTGCTAAAAGTGCAATATCTTGAAAACCATCAAATTTAAAAAGAAACCGTCTGTAATTTATTTAGCTAGTGGGATTATCTAACGAATTATATAAAAATTAACTGATTAGCTATTCATAGTTTTTAATAAAAACGAAACTAGGGTTTTTGAAGAGCCAACTTTGGAAAATAAATCTATCGAGAAAAGTTTCACCAATCGTGTTTCTGTCTGTAATTTATCTAGATTATATCCTTAAGTTATCATTGTCATAAAAAAACAAAACTGTATGTTTTGCGGTTATTGAGAAAAAACGATTCTGCATTCTTCAAAAACATTTAAGAGGAGTACCTCTTAAACATAAACACAACAATATTTTATACCATAATTTGAATTGTCATGCTATTTTATACTATGTATAAAAAACTCTTGCGTTACTACGAATGTTTCTTTTCTTGTTATAACATTGTAATGGCATTTCTATAAATTTTCGTATAGGTATCTAACAATAAAAGCAATGGAATCACGATACATTAATTTGAAAACATCTTTCGACCACATAGAAACCCACCATAACGTACTCGTAAAGTACTTAGCACATTAAGGGGCTCCCAGTCGACGATTGCTCTTTTTCGAATCGAAAAAAGAAATACTTCTGAACAAGCCACATATCCTATTTTTATAAGTATATTACTTCAGGTTCCTACCTAGATTTCTATTAAGCTGAAAACATAATAGCAGAAACTTTTCACGTTAAAGATATTATTTCAAAATGATACGTTTTAGAATTTATGATCGAAATATTTTATATACCTACTATTAAAATCAACTTGTGATTTATTGTTAAAGATAGGTAATATGTAGATCTAGATTTCTATTAGAATAGATTTTTGATAAGTTATTATACATAATTTATATCATTAATTTATTCGAAAAGCTAAGGCGGACCACGCGCCGACGTGTGTTTGTCGTCATTGCAGCGGTCGGTAGGATTATTTAACGAAGTGATTAAAGATGGGTACATCTTTATTCACATATACTATACATTATAAAATAGGAGATGTGGCTTGTTCACAAGTATTTCTTTTTTCGTTTCGAACAAAAACAATCGTCGACTGGGAGCGCCTTAAATGCAAATTCAAATTGAATGATTGCCTTCAAACTTTTGCTATTGAGTGTTATTCCAACCGTATGGATTTCATTCAGTTTTCTTCGTAGAAAATTTCCCATACGAACTCAAGAACTCCACTTATCGGCAAATTTTCATACCCGATCAATAGTATAGTTGAAGTGATATCTATCTATATTACTACTCGTATATCTTATACTTTCGATATCTATACCACCTATATCTATGCTATCTATATCTATACTATCTATACTCTATATTGAATATACCTAAATGTAAATATAAATATGCCTAACTGTAACGTGATGAAATTTCATAGGCTCTTTTTTCCATTTTTTTTTTTGATTTTCAGAAATTTTAAAGTTTTATTTAAATTCGCAAATATTGATTTCCTGAATCTACGCGGAAGAAGTCGCGGGCAAAAGTTAATAGTAATATATTTAAATATCTACACTGTGATCTGCCCAAATCACCCAGTCATCACAAGTTAATATAATTAATTTTATTTATTTATTTATACTTTAATTGCACTAATAAAATAAACACAAAAAGGCGGACTTAATGCCGAGGCATTTTCTACCAGCCAACCTAATTGGTAGTGGAAATATGTAGTTGTCTATACTTCTATACTAATATTAAAAAGAGGAAAGATTTGATTGTTTGTTTGTTTGTTTGTTTGTATCGAATAGGCTCCGAAACTTCTGGACCGATTTAAAAAATTCTTTCACTATCAGAATCCTACATTATCCCTGATGAACATAGGCTATAGAATATTTTCAAAAATATTAGGGATCCGTATGAAAACTTCGATAATACATTATCGAAGTTTTCAAATACATTATCAAATTATCATTTTCGATAATACATTATCGAAGTTTTCAAAGTGTAAAAAAAAATAAAAGAAAAACCTTATATTGCCTTTGCTGCGGAAATTATTGACAATAGAGCAAAGTGATGTATAACAGTTTTAAAGAATACATCAATACCTACAAAAAAATATGCAATATAATTTGTCTAACCATTAGGGATCCGTATGAAAACTTCGATAATGTAACCCAACGTGTGAAAAAAATCCAAAAAAATCCTTATATAGCGTTTGCTGCGAAAATTATTGACAATAGAGCAAAGTAATGTACCACAGTTTTAAAAAGGACATCAATATCTATAAAAAATATGCAATACCATTTGTCTAACTATTAGGGATCCGTATGAAAACTTCGATAATGTAACCCAACGTGTGAAATAAAGCCAAAAAAATCCTTATATAGCGTACGCTGCTGAAATTGTTGACAATAGAGCAAAGTGATGTACTACAGTTTTAAAGAGGACATCAATATCTACAAAAAAGTATGGAATACCATTTGTCTAACTATTAGGGATCCGTATGAAAACTTCGATAATATAACCCAACGTGTGAAAAAAATCCTTATATCGCGTACGCTGCTGAAATTGTTGACAATAGAGCAAAGTGATGTACTACAGTTTTAAAGAGGACATCAATATCTACAGAAAAAGTCTGCGATACTAAATGTTTTATTAGGGATTTTTATGAAAAATTCGATAATGTAACCCAAGGTGTAAAAAAATTACCTGTAATATCATTATTACGTCCGTGCGACGCCGGGGCGGACTGCTAGTATAAAATAAATGGATTAACAAGTGCAGTTACTATAAGAGTTCTTAAAGTCATGCAGGATAAGTAAAGTACTTACCAGGGTATTATAAAATGTTTAAGGAAATGTTCGCGAGTAAATTTTTTTTTTTTTTTTTTTTTTTTTTGCGGACTTTACACACAACACTATCTAGCCTCAAACTAAGCAAAGCTTGTACTATGGGAACCAGATAACTGATAGAATACTTATATACTTCTTTTTTTTTGTAAATACATACTTAATATATATAGTAACACCCAGACACAGAACAAACATCTATGTTCATCACACAAATGTTTGCCCTGGGTGGGGATCGAACCCACAACCTACAGCGTAGAAGGCAGAGTTACTACCAACTAAGCTGTGAGGCCAGTCAAAAATTTCTTAAAGCACTCTTTAGAGTTAACTTTTCTTATATCATACGGTAGTTGATTCCACAGTCTGACAGCTTCTACTGAGAAAGAGTTCCCACGGAAAGAGGTGATGTGCTCAGGGATATCTAGCACAGCGCTGTCTAGCTTCAAACTAAGCAATGCTTGTACCTACTATGGAAATTAGATAGCTGAAAGATACTAAGGGTACGGAACCCTAAAAAAAAGAGTATATTTATGTACCAAGAGTAAAAACGGGACCCTATTACTAAGACTTCGCTGTCCGTCTATTACACAGCTGTATCTCATGAACCGTGATAGCTAGACAGTTGAAATTTTCACAGATTATGTATTTCTGTTGCAGCTATAACAACAAATACTAAAAATAAAATAAATAAATATTTAAGTGGGGCTCCCATACAAAAAAAATGATTTTTTGCCGTTTTTTATAGATAATGCTACGGAACCCTACGTACATATAATGATAAATGTTAACACTCAAACACAGAACAAACATTTTCAACAAATGTTTATTCCGAATCCTGGGTGAGGATCGAACCCACAACCTGTAGCGCAGAAGGCAAAGTTACCAACTGCGCTGTGAGGCCAGTCGGTAGTTACCACAAGTTATTAGCAGAACGAGACCCTCGAGTGTTTTATTACTCCACTTCTTAATTCTTGAGAAGTTTCCGCGAGCACCGGAACTTGGAGATTGAAATAATCAAAGCCTCATCAACAGACTATTTGCGAAGTGGAGAGTTCGCTAAAGCGTTGCTTCTCAAAGCAACGGTGACTTGCATTATGACGGTTCATTAATATGGCGACGAGTTTCTTCTTAGGGTTCCGTACCCAAAGGGTAAAAACGGAACCCAATTACTAAGACTTCGCTGTGCGTCTGTCTATCACAGGGCTGTATCTCATTAACCGTGATAGCTAGACAGTTGAAATTTTCACAGATTATGTATTTCTGTAGCTGCTCTAACAACAAATACTAAAAACAGAATAAAATTAATATTTAAGGGACTTTAAGGAGGCCTCCCATACAACAAACGTGTTTTTTTGCCTTTTTTATAGATAATGGTACGGAACCCTTCGTGCGCGAGTCCGACTTGCACTTGGCCGGTTAATTTTATTATGAATCTTGCTTCGAATAAACTAGTTTTTCGTTTTACAAAGACAAGTAATAAATGTTTTTGATGAATGCAGAATCGTTTTTTTCTCAATAACCGCAAAACATAAAGTTTAGTTTTATATGACAAAGATACTTATGGATATAATCTAGATAAATTATAGACAGAAACACGATTGGTGAATCTTTTCTCGATAGATTTATTTCCCAAAGTTGGCTCTTCAAAAACAATAGTTTTGTTTTTAATCAAAATTATGAATTACTAAACAGTTAAATTTTATATAATTCGTTAGATAATTATAATAGCTAAGTAAATTATAGACAGTTTCTTTATAAGTTTGATGGTTTTCAAGATAATGCAGTTTTATCACTTTTTCCGTCCTATTCGTGTAAACTCAGCCCACAAAAAACCAAACATTTCTCATATCACCTTAATGATTTCTTCTTCTAGAACATTACATAAAAATCATTTCAAAATTTGTATGTCATATTTTTTTCGTACAAATTGTTTTGGAGATCTTAGCTCTTTTCGCTCGACTTATTATTTTCATCGCAGTTGCTGTCAAATATAATAATACCCTTATTAAAATTGCTTTTCTTTTTCCTCCACGGTAACCAAGAAAACAGGCTCTTTATTAATATAGAGGCTTTTTTGTCTTTGAATTTTAACATACATCCTAATAATATTATTAATGTGAAAGTTAAAAAAAAACGCAAAAGGGATCATTTTGGTATAGATGGCGCCAAATCTGACATCACAGACTCAAAACATTCATTCTTTTTTATTCGATTATTGAAATTTGACAGCACAACGTCTATCACGGGTCGGCTAGTCACTATCACTACAACCCGGTCACAATATCTGTGCACCTGACCTCGTGACGTCATGGTACGGGCGAGGCGGGAGAGAGAGAGAGCGGGAGAGGCGCCGCATTCCAGCGAGGTGCACATATATTCTGACCGGGTTGTACATATTATAAAGCAAAGTCGCTTCCCGCCTTCCCGCGTCTGTATGTATGTCTGTATGTATGTTTGCTTATATCTTTAAGTGTAGTTTTAACGGATTTTGATGCGGTTTTTTTTAATAGATAGAGTGATGCAGGAGGAAGATTTATATGTATAAGTACATGCTTAATATTTTAGAGAACCACTGATAATTTTAAGATTTCTAATATGAAGTCGTAAATATACACATTTTTTTGCGCTTACATTGCAAACGCTGGCTGAACTCTACGAAATAGATCAAAATAATGTACTAATTATTTGTATACCTTAAAAAGGTCTACAAAAAAGTCCGCGATGGTATATGTTTATCTCTTAGGGATAACCCACAATAATACATTTCTATCCTTTAATTTTTACCGCGACTTTTTAAAAAAAAATTAAATGCTGTTAACGAGTATACAAAGACATTCTGTAATATATTTTGGTATCAGCTTTGCACCCATGCGAAGCCGGGGCGGGTCGCTAGTACATAATATATCACTTAAATCTTTTTGTAGTAGGAAATTAATGGACTAACTTAAAAGTGTTTATACAATTTATATTGTAAATACGCTTTAACATCTCGACTAGTCTGACATCTCAGTTGGTAGTAACACTGCCTTCTGCGTTGCGGGTTGTGGGTTCGATTCCCACCAAAGACAAACATTTGTGTAATGAACATAGATGTTTGTTCTGTGTTTGGTTGTAAATTATAATAATATATTTATTTAGAAAAAAATATATAGTATTCTATCAGTTATCTAGTTTCCATAGTGCAAACTATGCTTGGTTTGGTACTAAATGGCGTTGTGTAATAATGTCTAACAATATATGATATATACAAATACTAGCCGACCCGTGACAGACGTTGTCCTGTCAAATTTTAATGATTGCACGGGAAAAAGCAGTTTCACTCAACATCCAACTTCCCTACAAACCTTGAAGTGATAAAATAAATTAAGGATTTTGGTAGAATGCGTATCATTCATTAGTAAAAACTGCGTTGCTATGACGACTAAATGTTTTTAATCTGTGATGTCAGATTTGTTGCACACCAACGCCATCTATACCAAAATCATCCTTTTAGCTTTTTTTTATCATTTAGGGGTTGTTTTTCGGATTATAATTACCCCCTTTATTTATTCTGATTTTTTCAGCAGCCTTATCACAAACTTTCGCATTTATAATATTATTAGGATATTTATTCCTTTGTATAAGAGTTCAAATTATGTATAATAACCAACATAAACCGACGCCTCGTAAAATATTTCCTCATCTAGTAAATATAGCGTGTTAAAAAATATGACGGTACTAGTAACACCTGGTGCTTCTTATAACGTGATAAGAAAACGTGATATTGGAAGATAAATTCAGTTAGCTCAGGTGCCGTACTACAATCTCTAAAGTAAGACTAAATCAGTATTACTTTAAGAGCGAAAGTGAAAACGCTATACGGACACGTATGGCGTTGTCACTTTCGCACCGCGAGTAATACTGCTTTAGTCTTACTTTAGAGATTGTAGTACGGCCTCTGCAGCACTGGTGGAGTAAATTATTTTTCCTTTCTATGCATTATATATAGCTATTTATCTAATCAGCTTCTCACGTACTTACCAAGTCTTCCCTGTGGATATGGCCGTTAAGACGAGTAAAAAATGTTTTTGATGAATGCAGAATCGTTTTTTCTCAATAACCCCAAAACATACAGTTTTGTTTTTTATTACAAAGATAACTTAAGGATTTAATCTCTATAAATTATAGACAGAAACACGACTGGTGAAACTTTTCTCGATTGATTTATTTTCCAAAGTTGGCTTTTCAAAAACACTAGTTTCGTTTTTAATTAAAACTATGAATAGCTAAATAGTTTATTTTTATATAATTCGTTAGATAATATAGCTACAAAATTAACAGTTTTTTTTAATTTGATGGTTTTCAAGATATTGCAGTTTTATCACTTTTTCCGTCTTATCCGGGTAGACTCAGCCCATACAAAACGTCAAAAATTTCACTTATCACCTTAAGGCCGAAACGATGGTAACCTTAAGGCCGAAACAAAAGGGCCGAGAAAGCCTCATCTAAAACAATTGATTGGCCTCATAGCTCAGTTGGTAGTAACTCTGCCTTCTACATTGTAAATTGTGGGTTCGATACTTACTATTAAATAGTACTGTTTTTTTTACTGCTAGTTTTATTTTTATATTTATGTTTCCATCACCTTAGTAACATTACTTACCTTACACATCAAAATTATACTATTTTTATAAGTTTATTTGAAATCATAAAATATATTCTTGTCTATTTTATGATTAAATGTCAACCAATATGTTTTTTTATTTATTTTTTACATATATTGCGCTCAGTTCATGTAATATTTTACATGTTTACCACTTTTTTGCAATAAAAAGCAACAAAAAAATTGAATGAATTACACTCGATAACCTCCATGTTTACGACCCATAAATTAATTCCTATCAGTTTGTGCAGATACGAAAGTCCCTATATTTATGAACAAAAACCTTTTTTATTATACAATTTAAAAACAAAGAAGAGTAATGTAAAAAAAAAGATTAATGTACTGGATTTAAAAATAAAATTACGAAAATCAACCCTCAAATCTACACAAAAACTATAAATGCGAAAGTAACTCTTTCTGTCTGTGACGTTATTACAGCCAAACCCTAGAGCCAATTTTGATGATATATATATATATATAGCTTAACTCTTAGGACGATCGGGCTAGTTTTTTTCGCAAATTTTTCTTTTGATTATTAAGAACTTCAATGTTTTACGATAAAATTGTCTATAATAATCGATTTCCTCAAGGCGTGGGTAAAAGTAGTATCCTTTATAATAAGTAGAATGTATGACTGGCCTTGCAGTTTAGTTGGTAGTAACTTTGCCTTTCTGTGCTGTATTATGGGTTCGATGAACATAGATATTTTGTTCTGTGTCTATGTATTAATGTGATAAGTATATTTTACAAAAAAAAGTATATAAGTTGTATTTTTTTCAGTTATCTGGTTCCCATAGTACAAGCTTTGCTTAGTTTGGGGTTGGATGGCGCTGTGTAAAAATAATGTCCACCAATATTTATTTGTTTATGTTCAGATTTAAATCGCGATGTTGTACACTTACCATAACTTATTAAGGTAAAGGAAAAAAAGTTTATTACGCCGTCGGTCGTCTGTTGCCAGTGATATTATATCTTATGTGATACCCATACATATTTATAGAAACCCATATTAAGCGTTGACTCCCTCAAGATGCAGGAGATCAGATCGCGTTTCAAACTCATACAAAGTTGTTAAATTCAGAGCAATCTTTAATGGTTATCGCTTTGAAATAAGAACATACCATGATTCATGTAGAAAAATAAAATTAAATAGGATCATGACTGTGATCTAGCTCGGGGGGTACGGACATGTAACTACCTACTAATGAAATTAAACTTCAATATGCCTACTACCTATTTAGTGATATTTTCTTAGTAGTTAAGTTATTTATAATTTGTACCACTTTATTTGAAAAATAAACTATTTCTATTTCTATCTTCGTAAAAAGTTCGGTAGACATTGTCTCAGATCTCCAGGCGCTCAGGTCCTTGGTCAAGTGTATTTACTAGCTGCTCGCCCCGGCTTCGCACGGGTGGTACCTGGATAAAAAGTAGCCTATGTGTTATTTTGATGTATAAGCTATATTGCTGTAAAGTTTCATCTAAATCCGTTCAGTAGTTTTTGCGAGAGAGAGAGAGAGAGAGAGAGAGAGTAACAAAAACACACAAACTTCCGCATTTATAATATTAGTAGGATTATTATAGTTTTCACTCTATAATAAAAACTAAATAGTAGATTATCTATTACTTTTATTATAGAGTAAGAACTATGTTAAACATGACAGTGACAGTGACAGTGACACAGACAGTAATATTGTGTGATAGTGTATAACATAGCATAATTATGCTATGTTAAACACTGTCACACAATATTGTTTTTATTACAGACTTCCTTCTGTGCTACTATACAACTACACTATCATTTAAATGTAAATCCACTGAGCGCTTGAATAAGTCAAACGTATATTTTTACACCTTTAGGAGAGAATTCGCTTTACTTAAGACACCACCAGCTCTTAGGATTTTATAAATATCTCTTTACTCTAGTGAGTGTATTTTTATCGGTGTTGTCGAAGAGTATGTTTAGTGTATTATCAACATAAATATATTTATTATTTTTCAAACTATCGTGATTTTTTGACATAACTATGAAATTTTTATGTATGACCTGACCGCGTGGTCAGTCATATCTTTTCACCTAGTGATCCGATTCCAATGTTTTTTTCTAATGTGTAGATAATAGTCCCAAGTTGATCCTATTTAGATTATATCTATGTAATTAGTTTCTTCATAAAACTTAAAAAAAACGGCCACGAACGAGTCGGACTCGCGCAGAAAGAGTTCCGAGCATCTATAAAAAGAGCCAAAAAAATAACATTTGTTGTATGGAAACCCCACTTAAATATTAATTTTATTCTGTTTTTAGTATTTGCTGTTATAGAGGCATCAGAAATACATCATCAGTGAAAATATTAACTGTCTAGCTATCACGGTTCATGAGATACGATACAGTCGGTGACAGAGAGACAGACAGACATTCGGACGGTCAGCGGAGTCTTAGTAATAGAGACCCGTTTTTACCCTATGGGTAAAGAACCCTAAAAAGAAAAATATTTTGTGTTGCCGTTACTAAATCATCGTTACGTAAACTATTTTTTTAAACAAAACTATGTCTTTCGGTTATTTAGACTATAATGTGAACTTTTAATTCAAAGTTAATTAAGATTTCAAAATGGCGTTACTTTTTATGGTGTCAATAGAATTGTCACCAATGTCAGACTGAAAGCGAAATACATTTACCCAAAAACACGAGGGTGGCAATTAGAAGTATAAGGTGGCAATGGGTAGGCCGGTATGATAGCCACTTTAAATCGAAACACACGCAATGTAGATGACCCAATGAACCGAGAATTTGAATTGATTTGAACGCAAACATACTCGACACTCGTACATAGATACTTTTAAAGTACCTATGTAAAATTACATTTTCTTTATGTACTGTAAGTTTTTAACAAATAAATAAAATATAATCTTAGTAACATTATATTTACAGTTATAGGCTTGTAATCTGTCACGTATGGAATGCTAACTACTGTAAAATGTAGGCATATGCCAAATATAATGTTTGGATGTGCCTCATGACTTCAAATAAAACTTCCCTCATTAAACATCTTCAAGTATCTTAGATTTGAGAGTATGACTACCTTAACATCATTACCTTAACAAATTGAAACTATAAAAATGTGTCTCTTTAGTACAATGTATGTTTCTAACAATATTCGTAAGTAAGTAAATGAAATTAAATATATATTGGGCTGTTTATTTAGAATTGTTTATAAAAGTTTATTAATCGAAACCAAGGATCATTTTGAACTGTACGGTAAACAACCACACGCTCGTACAAATACGAATAAAACACCTCATCTCAATATTAAAAACCCTATTGCTACATAAATTCTGATACGTTACATTATTACATTATTGCAAGAGTGCTACGAATTTCGTAGACCCTCTACGCGCCTACGAAAGCAATTCGGCTTCTAGTCTGTTTCTATTCGCTTGTAGCAACATATCGGTAATATTAAAGTGGAAACAGGAAGATTGATGGTGAAGTGACGTCACATGGGCGCGTGGCCCTGAAGCTTATTGAATCTGCTCTGCGTCATAATAGCGTGTCTGAGGCATTGAGATATGGCGTCAATTGTTGACTGATTGGAAGTTACTGCGGTGTGGGCACAACCTGGAAACTAGAGGTGGGTCGTACTTGTGTTTTCAAATACCAGGTCTTACAAATACCACCTAAAACAAATACTAGGTTAATAAACCAGGTTTTAAAGTATTCGAGATTTCAACCAACTCAGCCAGCACAAGGCGGTGAATTTTTGAAAGTATCTACGGAACTTTAGATTTTGACACGGGTTTTTATGACGTAATTACCTATAATTTATTTTTCCGACGTCTCGACTATTTATATAACAATACCCATGGTCGCGGCCTATGTTATATATCTACTACAAATGTATATACTTCCAAGTACAAAAATACTTTGAAGTACAAAATTACTTTTAGGTACAAATATATTTTAAAGTATAAATACGCAAACCGTTACGGCATACCTGGTTTTTTTTCGCCTAAACCTGGTTATGAAACCCAGACTATTTTATACGCACCACCTCTAGTCTGAACATAAAACATGAGCGAACATTTCTATAAAAAGATATAAGGAAATGGCTCTAGGGAATTGGAAGTATTACTTTTCTTATCAAAATATACTATTACCAATATTTATGGGCTCGTCCCACTAGTTTTACTTTTAGTTTTATGTTAACTGAACAAATATTGCGTAGGGCAATTATTTGACGTAAATAAATCAAAAAAATTCTGGTTGACGTGGGTTTTATGAAAATGGTCAGCGTTTTCATAAAACCCACGTCAGCCAGAATTTTTTTGATTTAAACTAAAATCTAATTACATATTTCCGAGTATAACGTGCTTGAATTTTTTATTTGACATTTTTATTATTAATTTTTGACATGTTTAATACTCGTATCACAATATTTATTTAGGTACTTTTTCTACTTTATTATTTGTTGTACATTGGTATCCTAAAATAATATGTTAACATCTTCTGTATCTGTATTTGAAACAATAAAGATACTTTGACTTTAGTCCCGGCAGGCGTCAAGTGATTTTTTCATTTGCAAATCTTGAAGGAACCACTTAGTATTCTTTTATGGGTGAGTTCCCACCTAAGTGGAACTGTACGGAGCTTTAAGGTGATATGTGAATTTTTTGACTTTTTGTATGGGTCAGCCAATAAGTCTACCCGGATAAGACGGAAAAAGTGATAAAACTGCATTATCTTGAAAACCATCAAACTTAAAAAGAAACTCTCTGTTATTTACTTAGTTAGTATGATTATCTAACGAATTATACAAAAATGAACTGTTTAGCTATTCATAGTTTTGATTAAAAACGAAACTAGTGTTTTTGAAGAGCTAACTTTGAAAAATAAATCTATCAAGAAAAGTTTCGACAATCGTATTTCTGTCTGTAATTTATCAAGATGATATCTTTAAGTTAACTTTATCATAAAAAAACAAAACTGTATGTTCTGCGGTTATTGAGAAAAAACGATCCTAAATTCATCAAAAACATTTATTACTTAATGACAGCGTTTGAAATTTTTAAACTCGAATATTTGAGCGCTGTCATTGGTCCGCTCCGCACAGCTCCGCGTAGATGAAAACTCACCCAAAGCGGCGAGGGGCTAACAATCTTTCACATAATATAGGCTAAAAATCGAAACTATTAGAAGCCTGATCGATGGATGTAGGATCTTGACGTATCTTTATTATCAAGAGACTCGAGCTCGAACTAGCTTGATTAACTTCGCGAATGTATCAATAATTTCTTGAACATGGTTCAGGAAGTTGAGAAAGATAATGTTTTATATGAATAAGCTAACAGAAAAAATGTAGATTAAAAACTTCTCTAAACTATACTTTGAAACTGTGACCTAGTGAAGATACCTTTACGATACGATAGTGATTTGTGCTCAGGCCACAGAATATTTCAAGTAGTATGCATCTTGTTGTATATTACCTGTAGTTATTGTATGTAACGTTCCATTCATGTCAATTTAATTATGCTTATATACACCTACATTATATATTGTTATTACCGTCTATTTTACTTATGTTTCAGTTATTAATAAATTATATGTGTGGAAACTTGTAATTAGCCGTCAGAAATACATGTATCTATCTTGTATAGGTATAATGTATTATTTTCTATGTGTTAAATTCATGTGTTAGCTGTAAGTTTTCCTAAAAATAAAAATAAAAACTTGAGAGGTGTCAAGGGACACCCGGATGGAACGAAGTTCTTTTCGATTAATTAGTGAAGGAATTGTAATAAAATTTTATTTCTTTTAAGTTAAAATAATATGTTTTTTATTATTATCAAATATAATGTAATATAAACTTAATCAGTAGGCTCAATTTTTGTCAATCTAGCTAGTTAGATGAGAAACAAACGCAAAGCAAATAAATAGGTAAGTACCTACCTTCCTAAGTAGATACCACCTACCAACTAATGATGTTTTGGTAATCTCCTACTTGCACAATAAGTCGTTTATTAGTTTACAGTTATGTTGTACTGAACACAAAATAACGTGGGACAAGGGAAGGGGAATCAACTTTGACCTCGACCTCGACCTCGACCCGACCTCGACCCCACCTCGACCCCACCTCGACCCCACCTCTACCCCACCTCGACCCCACCTCGACACCACCTCGACCCCACCTCGACCCCACCTCGACCCCACCTCGACCCCACCTCGACCCCACCTCGACCACACCTCGACCCCACCTCGACCCCACCTCGACCCCACCTCGACCCCACCTCGACCCCTCCTCGACCCCACCTCGACCCCACCTCGACCCTTTCACAACGCGCGATAAGGAACTTCGTTCCAAAAAGTATTTAAGTATTCTATCAGTTATCTAGTTCCCATAGTACAAGCTTTGCTTAGTTTGGGGCTAGATGGCGATGTGTAAAATGTCCACCAATATTTATTATTTATTATTATTATTATTATTTATATATTAATAGATATACTATAGCAAAAAAGTGTCGTGACAACTTTTCGTGACAACTTTTCGTGACAACTTTTTGTGACAACTTTTCGTGACAACTTTTCGTAAGAATTTTTTCCGTCTAGCCCCCTTTCACAACGCGCGATAAGGAACTTCGTTCCAAAAACTGAGATTCATCATATATTATCATTCCTTTCAGCCACTAGATGTCTACTATTGGACTAGCTTAGCTTAGCCCCTAAAGCTCGCCACAATTACCAATCCTGCGATGCCCGCATCTAGCGGTTTCCCGCGACCTTCACTAGATCGTCAATCAGATCGACATGGGAGTTGGTTTATTTTTAAGTAAATAGTTCTTTCATCTTTAGGTTTTATTTATAAATCAAGTGTAGCCGTGTGCTGTTGTACGTACTTGAGTAGTAGGTACTTTTAATTATTCTTGTTAGCCTTCACCTTGTTCGATTGGCACCACACCGGAGCTCTACATAGCATTAAGGAAAGGATCATTGAAAAAAAAGGTAGACCCCAAGCCGTATTTGTTGCCTGATTCTTCTAGGCTTAGTCGCGAGGAATCGGCGTAGCTTCGCCTAGTTCCTAAGACGTTTCAAAGTGATCCTTGTGGTTTATTGAAATATGATTTATGAATTTGAATTTGGTACTACATGGGCATCACTGCATAGTATAAAGCAAAGTCGCTTCCCGCTTCCCGCGTCTGTATGTATGCTTATATCTTTAAAACTTCACAACGGATTTTGATGCGGTTTTTTTTAATAGATAGAGTGATTCAGGAGGAATGTTTATATGTATTAAACCCGTGCAAAGCCGGGGCGGGTCGCTAGTTAGACATAATTTTCGTCTTATCGATGTCCATTCTAAGACCTACTCCTCCTGAGGCTCTACTGAGGTCACCTATACTAACGTCCTCCATGGTTTCAGCCATGACTACGATGTCATCTGCAACTATTAATGTTGATCAGGGATTCATTGTCTCTTTTACATGCGTGTTACACGGAACCAGTTGAGTCCGATTTTACGTTAATAAATATATAATAAATTAACCAGTATATAAAGTGAACGTGTGTATTATTCTACATTAAGACTGAGGAATCAGGAAATATAACAAATTAATACTCGCGCATAGTTAACTTAAAATAAGAGTATCGTTCACCAAAACATAAAAAAACCCTCCGACCTTTACCCCCTGATGAAATTTAGTACATTAATAAGTATTCATGTTAAAAACTAGTATACCTGGAGTGTAATTTAATTATTAGCGATTGTAGTTTTCTAGCGTAATCGTTTTTATAAAAATAAATAAACAAAAAAATATTGGTAAACACACAACCCAGCACCATCTAGTCCCAAACTCCCCGACACAGAACGGGTTGAAGTTGGTGGGTATGAAAACCACAACCAACCGTAGAAAGAAAAGATACTACCAACTTTTTTTTTTTTTTCCAATGGCGTACCTTACACACAGCGCCATCTAGCCCCAAACTGAGCAAAGCTTGTACTATGGGAACCAGATGACTGATAGAATACGTATATACTTATTTTTTTTATATATACATACTTATTAAACATATTAACATTCAGATACAGAACAAACATCTATGTTCATCACACAAATGTTTATCCTGGGTGGGAATTGAACCTACAACCTACAGCGCAGGAGGCAGAGTTAATACCAACTGAGCTGTTAGGTCAGTCCGAAAGCTGGCTTATTTACAAATTTTCTTTAATATCCGCGCATTTGAAATGCCGTCGAAACCAGGAATATCCTACGAATTTTAATAGCTTCTTGATGACAGCATTGAGTCAAATTCAAATTCAAATTCAAATTCAAAAATCATTTATTTCAATAAAATCACAAGGATCACTTTGAAACGTCTTAGGAACTAGGTGAAGCTACGCCGATTCCACGCGACCAAGCCTAGAAGAATCAGGCAACAAACACGGCTTGGGGTCTACCTTTTTTTTAATGATCCTTTCCTTAAAGCTATGTAGAGCTCTAGTGTGATGCCAATCAAACAAGGTGAAGGCTCAAACAAGAATAATTATTAAAAGTACTACTCAAGTACGTTTGTTGTATGTTTGTTGCTTCCCACTTGAGAGACTGCAAAAGGCTTTGTAAGGAATAAATATTGTGGGGGCGTGGAGTTACTTGTGGCTGTGTAGTAGGCGATTTCAAACATAAAATTATATACTTAACTAGCCGATCCGTGACAGACTTTGTCTTGCTCAAATTTCAGTAATCGCATAGAAAAAACACTTTCAGAAAACTTTTGATCAAATAAATTTTATTACGAATTTTGGTTGAATGCGTATCATTCGGTAGTCAAATTGATGTCAGATATTTTTGACAAAATAAATTTTGAATCGAATCTTAGTAGGATTCAACCTTTTTAGTAGAATGCGTTGCTATGACAACTCAATATTTTTGGCCTGATATGTCTAATGTTTTGCACATCAGCGACATCTAAACCAAAATCATCCTTTTTGCATTTTTTATCATTTAGGGTTGTTTTTAGGATTATAAGTTACCCCTTCTGTTTGTCTGATTTTTTATCCTATATGCTACAGCAAATTTATGTACAAACATTATGTACAAAATCACAAACTTTCGCATGTATAATATTACTAGCGACCCGCCCCGGCTTCGCACGGGTGCAAAGCTGATACCAAAATATATTACAGAATGCCTTTGTATACTCGTTCACAGCATTTAAAATTTAGAAAAAAAGTTGCGCTGATTAGAAATCTTAAAATTATCAGTGGTTCTCTAATATATTAAGCATGTTATTATACATATAAACCTTCCTCCTGAATCACTCTATCTATTAAAAAAAAACTGCATCAAAATCCGTTGTGTAGTTTTAAAGATATAAGTATACATACATACAGACATACATACAGACGCGGGAAGCGGAAAGCTACTTTGCTTTATACTATGTAGTGATGAGGATGTGTTTACCGTATTTTATGGGTTTGGTACAAGTATTTCTAACTGTGAAGTTGACAAAATAAACAAACAGGATGTTTATGAATAAAAAAACTTGAGAGGTGTCAAGGGACACCCGGATGGACCTCCACCTCGACCTCCACCTCCACCTCCACCTCCACCTCCACCTCCACCTCCACCTCCACCTCCACCTCCACCTCCACCTCCACCTCCACCTCCACCTCCACCTCCACCTCCACCTCCACCTCCACCTCCACCTCCACCTCCACCTCCAAGGAACTTCGTTCCAAAACCGTTCATGTAGCATGTTCCATGGCCCCACTTCGATTCTTCGATTTTTTCTCATATCGTCTCATCTTTCCTCGAAACTGGATAGCGAACGTTGATTCCAATAATGTATTTTGCTTATGAAATTATTTTAAAGATATTAAACATATAACATCGCTTTTTATTTGTTTTTCCTTAATGAATTTTGTACAAAGAAAAAAGTATTTTTTATTAACAACTAGCGACCCGCCCCGGCTTCGCAAGGGTGCAAAGCTGATACCAAAATATATTACAGAATGTCTTTGTATACTCGTTAACAGCATTCATTTTTTACATTTTTACTTATTTACTATGATATTATACATATAAACCTTTCTCCTGAATCACTCTATCTAATAAAAAAAACCGCATCAAAATCCGTTGTGTAGTTTTAAAGATATAAGTATACATACAGACGTGGGAAGCGGGAAGCGACTTTGCTTTATACTATGTAGTGATCACTAATTCTTTTGTATATAACATAAAATAAATAAATATAAATAAATATTGGCGGACTTTACACACAGCGCCATCTAGCCCCAAACTAAGCATAGCTTGTACTATGGGAACCAGATAACTGATAGAATACTTATATACTTTTTTTTTGTAAATACATACTTATTATACATAGTAACACCCAGACACAGAACAAACATCTATGTTCATCACACAAATATTTGCCCTGGGTGGGGATCGAACCCACAACCTATAGCGCAGAAGGCAGAGTTACTACCAACTGAGCTATGAGGCCAGTCGATGTTCAATGATTCAACAATTCTTGTTCTTTACGGACATTTACTAACATCGCTTTTTATTTTTGTTTCTCTAATGAGTTTTGTACAAAGAAAAAAATATTTTTATTAACAATCATTACATCTTTTCTACATAACATGTTCAATGATTCAACAAGTCTTGTTCAAATCATTGAACATGTGCTAATAGTTTCAAAGTTATCTCTGTGATATCATTAAATGAAATACATTTTGTCTTTGGCCTTGTTTCATGCTAACGAATTACTCGTACATAAACTAGATTCCTATTTATTTGATAAAATATAAAAACAACAGAATTGTTACGAGTTAGTGGAGATTTATCAACGTTTCAACGCAACAACATCTTCGAACCAATATTCTATACCATAGATACATGATTTCATGATTCAGGCTACATCAAAGAAGATAGCCGTGCCCGGGACGTGGCGTGTACGTGGCCCGCACGGCACACGGATGGGTACGGATTTGAAACGTTACATACATTTGGTATGAAGCAATTTATATTAAATAGTGCCTGATCCATGTCTCGTCTGGGTCTGTCTTCTAACTAAAGGCTCTGGCCCGGTCCTGTCACGGCACGGCCCGGTCTAATATAAATCTACCCTAAAACACATAAAAACAATGACCGTTGGAAGTGGAAGACCTCGGCGTATTTTCTTGGAACGTATTGGTGACGTTTTGAAAAAAGGCCAGGTTCAGAGTACTCTAAACCGATGGGCATGCATGAGGAATGTAATGAGAGTGAATGAAGCAAAAGAAGTATGTCAGGATCGTAGCAAGTGGAAAGCCGTGGTCTCTGCCTACCCTTCTGGGAAACAGGCGTGATTTTAAGTATGTATGTATGTAGAAAAACATAAAGAAAAATATAATTTCCACTTCTCGTACCATAGAAAGCTGGTAATTATCATAGTACAATTTTTGCTTAGTTTAAGGCTAACATGGCGTTGTGTTGTCCACAAATATTGCATATTTATAAAGGAATATGAAATGTAGTTATCATTATTCTGAATTTTAATCAGAGTGAACTAATGAAAAAAAGATCATAAAGATTGTCGTATAAGTGGGGTCTCTGTGAATTTACATTTGATATAAGAATAATATTTTATAACTATATCCCAGAGTGGTATGATCATACATTATTTATAGCTAGACATCTTTCAACTGGGTTTCAGCTTTTTAGGATTCCGTGCCCAAAAGGGTAAAAACAGGACCCTATTTCTAAGACTTCGCTGTCCGTCTGTCTATCTGTTTGTCACATGGCTGTATCTCATGAACTGTGATATCTAGACAGTTGAAATTTTCACAGATTACGTATTCCTGTTGCTGCTCTAACAACAAATACTAAAAACAGAATAAAATAAATATCTATGGGGGGCTCCCATACAACAAACATGTTTTTTTGGCGTTTTTATAGTACGGAACTCTTCGTGCGCGAGTCCGACTCGCACTTGGCCGGTTTTTTATTATTTATACCAAAATCTACTGTTAAAAATGTCATACTACTCTTCTTTTGCACGTTCAGTCTGTAGCCATTTTATTACTCTGAAAATTTTAGGCTTCCATTTACAAGGTTGTTCGTTTTGTCTGATGAATGAAATCTGTTTCATGTCACGGTAAATATTTTCATAGGATCCTTATTTTAGCTGTTTGTTGGAGTGTGTCAAAAAATAGCAAATATTTATCCCAATCTAAGTGCCGTTTATTTACTTTTGTAGTTTCTGACGACATCGGCTATTTTATGGCTAAAATAATAATTGTTTGTACTTAGTGAAATTAATACACACGAAAATTATACACAGAAACACGATTGGTGAAACTTTTCTCGATAGATTCTTTTTTAAAAGTTGGCTCTTCCAAAACACTAATTTCGTTTTTACTTAAAACTATGAATAGCTTAACAGTTAATTTTTTATGTAAATCGTTAGAAAATCTACATAAATGACTTCTAGCTACATACATAAATGAATAATAAGTATCTTTTTAAGTTTAATGGTTTTCAAGATAATGCAGTTTTATCACTTTTTCCGTCTTGTAAGGGTAGACTCAGCCCATACAAAAAAAAATTACAAGCATCACCTTAAGTCTCATAAGATTTATCTCACTTATATAAATGCGTAGCCGTGTTGGCCGAGTGGGAGGTACTCTCGACTTTCAATCTGAAGGTCGTGGGCTCGAATCCCGGCGTGCATCAATGGATTTTTCTGTTCGAAAATTTATATGCGCATCAAAAATACGTGCTCAAAACGGTGAAGGAAAACATCGTGAGGAAACCAGTTAGTATTCTTATAAGCGGCGATGGGCTTGCAACCTGTCACGTATAGAATGCTGACTAATGCAAAATGTGGGCATGTGCCAAACATAATGTTTGGACGTGCCTCTGACTACCCCCACTAGACATCTTCAAAGGATCTAAGCGTCTGGAGATCTGATAGGATGTCTACCGTACTTGGGGATTACAATCGTGATCCTATTTATTTATTTTATAAATGCGAAGGTATGGATGTTTGATCTTGTCATCATTTTAAAAATCTTAAAAGCTAGGTTCCAAAGTTATAATTCGATTTCGATAAAATTTGGTATATATAAATATTTTAGATAGCTGTATAAAGGCACGTGCTAAAATATTTTTAGACGTGCCTCTGACTACCCCTCTAGACATCATCAAAGGATTCTGGAGATCTGAGAGAATGCCTACCGTATTTGGGGATTACAGTCGTGATCCTATTTTTTTTTTATTATTATTTATATTAAACGCAAACGAGATAAAAGTGCTTTGTTTTATTAGTTACGATTTATTGTTTTGATCGAACTTTTTGGGTATAAAGCTAGCAAGCTTTAAGCCGGAAACATTTTCAGACAATAAAAAGTAACTCTTTTACTTTGGCAAAAACGATGTTATTTCGCACGAGCGATTTGATTCTACTCTCAACTTTGAGCGAACTGTTTAAGCAAGTATTGCGTTATTTCTTTAGGAAGTTTTACTCGTTTAACAAATGGGAGTTTTGTAGTACTGTGTTAAGCAACAATGCTTTGCTACAGACAATGTAACATATATAATACGTATAATGTAACCAGTCAAAAGCTTATCGCCGCTTATAGTCGCTTAACGTTTATACATGTTTGGACTTGTGCCAACAACAGATCATCATTATGCCATTATCCCACTTCATGTAAAGTACAACATGTTTTTCCTATCACTTCTTTCAGCTGGAAAAGACAAGAAAAAACATGTTGTACTCATCTTAGTATCCACTATTTTCTTAATAACATCAACTACGAGTAATTTTTTTTGATGAATGCAGAATAGTTTTTTCACAATAACCGCAAAACATACAGTTTTGTTTTTTATGGCAAAGATAACTTAAGGATATAATTTAGATAAACTATAGATAGAAACACGATTGGTGAAACTTTTCTCGATAGACTTATTTTCCAAAGTTGGCTCTTCCAAACACTAATTTCGTTTTTACTGATAACTATGAATAGCTAAAAATATCTATTTAATATTATTCAAATAATCATATTAGCTACACAAATAAGAGACAGTTTATTTTTAAGTTTAATGGTTTTAAAGATAATGCGATTTTATCACTTTTTCGTTCTTACTTTTTCGTCTTATCCGGGTAGACTCAGCCCATACAAAAAACCGAAAATTTTAAGCATCACTTTATCTAACAACATAATCTCTGTAATCTAGCTGATTAAATACAGTAGGTAATAATTAGGTAGTTGACTACGTAATGCTTATCTAATATTATACCCAAATAGCTTACACTGCTCACGCATTAAAGTTGATATGATGTAGCTTTGTATAAGGTATGGTTTACTTAAGTATTAAGCCATCAAGTAAGTTAGTCTTGGATCTATCTGTTTTGTTCAAAATTATCCTTCTTAATTTATTGAAATAAATACTTTAAGACTTTCACTTTGTTCCATTTATCGCCGGGTATGAGTAAAGAAAATATATTAAAGTGATTAAGTAGATACGATTGTAAAATGATTCTAGTAAACTCATTATATAAATTCATCTATTAAATCAGAATTTTGGTAATAAAAATATATCAATAGATTTTTAAGAAGAATAAATATATATATGTATATATCTATATTAGTACCTATTGGTGGATATTTCACACATTTACTATCGGAACCAGATATCTGATTTTATATTTAATTACGTACTTTTTTTTAATGCTTACTTGTTATATTTTAACACCCAGACACAGAACAAACATCAATGTTCATGTATTATCTTGTGTGGGAATCGAATCCACAACAGTAGAAGGCAGAGCTACTACCAACCGAGCTACGGAAGAGACTGAAGCGGAGACAGATAACTAGTAAACCTCTAGCATGAAGAGCTTAAAGCCGCAATTGCACTAAGGGACATTTGTCCTGCGACACAGTCCCCCGACACGTCGACACAGCTGGGTTAGTCCAGGAATCCCCATTGACTATCCCCATCAATGGGGATTTCTGGACTTTTTTTTAGAAAAAGTCCAGATATCCCCATTGGCAGCGCATTGAGTGTGTAATGGGGATAACTGGACTTTTTCTAAAAAAAAGTCCAGAAATCCCCTTTGAACCCCTACTATCTATATTTATTTCAAATTATGATCATCCTTTTGAAAATTAAATACTAGCGACTATATTTATTTCAAATTAGGATACTTTTAAAAATGAAATACAAACAACATAAATCATCACAAATCTACATGTCAGGCGAAGTAAATAATGATATAATAATGACTAAGTACTAAGTAAGTAAAAAAAAAGTGGGAGAGAAAATCCCTGCAATATGTCTCCTAGTGCAAATGCGGGATAAAAATCAGACGCGTTTAACCACAGAACTCACTACCTCACGTACAGCTGAATTTATTCACCATTTTTATTTCCATCACAAAGCGAGGGATGCAAATTCAGAATTTTCAGTTTTTCACACACATACGCTAATGAAATCCGTTGGGACTCGGACCTTGCAAGTAATTGGCGTACGTCGAAAACAAGCATAGTTTTAGGGTACCGTGTGTTAATAAATATTGTTATTCTCTTTAGGGTAACTAACTGGCGTTACGAAAGAGAAAATAAATAGGATCGCGACTGTAATCCCCAAGTACGGTAGACATCCTCTCAGATCTCCAGACGCTCAAATCCTTGTATATATCTGAAGGGGGTAGTCAGAGGCACGTTCAAACATTTAATTTGGCACATGCTTACATTTTGCAGTAGTTAGCATTCTATACGTGACAGGTTGCAAGCCCGTCAGCGCTTATAAGAATACTTACTGAAGATATACTCGTAATAACACAGGCACTAAAGATCAATGAGAGAAAAATAAATGTATACCTATCCAATGTTTTAATATAAAACTTCAACGCTGGCTCGTTGAGCAATCTTTCTATTCATATGATGAATTTGTGGATTAAGTTGTTAAATTATTCAAATTATTATGTATTTCAAATTATTAAAAATGTCAATGAACTGATTTGGCTGGAAAATGTTCTTTGGAGCAACATTTCATTCACACCCAGACGGCAGAGGCGTGTTCAAGTTCTTTGTGATGTATGTTACACGTAACTCCCGTGCAATTTAAACATGGGGAGGAAGAACAAGGTAAGGAATGCCTTTAATACATTATCCACTTTGCCTACGTTTAGATTGGCGAACTAGGGCACTAACCCTCGTATTCAAGAACAACACTATGAGAACACGCACCCACAGTGGACAAAATCTTTTTTCATAAAAATCACTTTATGTGTTGTGCGACACTGCATAGTGTGACTAGAGGCACATTGTCGTGTGCCTCTAGTCAAAGTTGAGCTTTAAATGCACACGGTAGCGTGCGCCATAGTGCCGCTCAACACATAAAGTGATGTTTAAGAAAAAAGATTTCGTCCACTGTGGGTGCGTGTTTTCATAATGTCGTTCTTGAATACGAGGGTTAGTATCAGTTACCTATCGTCAGAGGTTTCGTTATTTATTTAACACGAGTCTTTATCTTAATTACTGGCCTCACAGCTCAGTTGGTAGTAACTCTGCCTTCATTTCATTAATTAAACAAATTCATTGACGAACCTTCAGATTGAACCTTCTGCGCTATTTTATTTTGTGTAACATTTGTCTACTTTAATGATTTTTAAGCTAACAGTTCTTTCATCTTTAGGTTTTATTTCTAAATCAAGTGTAGCGTGTGCTACTTTTTGAATTTGTGCTACAGCTCTTTAGCTATTTTTTTATTGTTGTACGTACTTGGTTAGTACTTTTAATTATTATTCTTGTTTGAGCCTTCACCTTGTTCGATCGGCACCACATTGGAGCTCAGGATCATTGAAAAAAAATGGTAGACTCCAACCCGTGTTTGTTACCTGATTCTTTTAGGCTTGGTCGCGAGGAACAGGCGTCGCTTCAACTAGTTCCTAAGACGTTTCAAAGTGATCCTTGTGATATTATTTAAATAAATTATTTTTGAATTTGAATTGAAAGTCGAGGTAAATAATAATGAAACTTGAAATATAAATAGCTGATGTGCTGGAATGGCATAATATAGGCAACTTTCTATCTAAGTACAACGCAATTGGAAAAAGCTAGTTAGCTATCCAGAAAAGTAATTTATTGGTAAACCTTTACACGTCATAAAATAACAGTTTTATTACTTACATACTATGTAAGTACTTCCTACAGGTACTACATACTAATTGTAGTTACAATAAGATACTACTAATAATAATTGTAGACAAAAAAGTATATAAGTATTCTATCAGTTATCTAGTTCCTATAGTACTAGCTTTGCTTAATTTGGGGCTAGATGGCCATGTGTGAAATGACCACCATTATTCATTTATTTATTTCTACGCCACCATACCCAAAACTCGTTAATCACTTAAGGTTATCCAGTAAAACTTAAGTGATTAATTTAATAGATGAATTGAATAGACGTAATTTGGTAAATATTTGCAGCCCGATTGCGTCAAATTTAAGTTTTAATTTGTTCTCAGTTTGGCTACGACTTGTTTCGATTCAGCTGTAAGTCATTCCAAAATGACGTTTGAGTTTAAACTACACAATGGTGGCGATTCTGTTGTGTCCACGCATAAGTTAAAATTCCTAAAAACTATCGATCTTATTTCTTTTAAGTTAAAGTTTAAAATAGCGTAACCCTAAGTGACAGTTCTAAAACAGAATAGTTTTAAATACATTTACGATTTTTGTAATAGATTTAGAAAACGTCAAGCTAAATTTAAGCGACATGTAAATTGGTGTTGACTAAGATGACACTTGGTTGTGTCAAATATGCGAAATAAAATAGAGAAACGGCTTAAATATCCCAATTTTTAGGACTGTCATTTTGATGTGACTCTAATTTAGACTTTAATATAAAAGGAATAAGATCGATCGTTTTTTTACGAAATTTTAAGTTTAGCTTGGACACAACAGAATCGCCACCAATAGCGACTGTTTGCGTTTTAATTAAAATCAGATAGCTGTTCAAGTTTTTGTCAACTCATTAGCGTTATACGTAAGTGTATTGTCTTTGGCAATACGAATTGATTGAAAAGTTTTGTCACGTTTTGACAAACATTTGTGATAAACAAGTTTGTTCTGGTTTTGGGTGTTGTAATGTAATTACCTATTATAACTATGTAATATAAAACCGGCTAAGTCGGACTCGCGCACGAAGGGTTCCATACCATTATTTATAAAAAGCGGCAGAAAAATCATGTTTGTTGTATGGGAGTTTTTAGTATTTGTTGATATATATACATCATTATGTGAAAATTTCAATTGTATAGATATCACGGTTCATGAGATACAGCCTTCTGACAGACGGAAAGATGGACGGACAGCGAAGTTTTAGTAATAGGGTCCCGTTTTTACCCTTTGGGTACGGAACCCTAAATAAGTAATTAATGAAAATTCAAATTCAAAAGGCATTTATTTGAATAAAATCACAATGATCACTTTTAATCGTCTTAGGAGCTAGATGAAAATAACTTCTACCAGTTAGTCAGATCGGGGGGCACGGCAGTGCTCCCGCCAAGTCGAGCGCGAATATATGATGCATCATAACACCCAGACACAGAACAAACATCAAACTCACAACCTACAGCTAGTAGGCAGTGTCATCACCAATTGAGCTGTTAGGCCAGTCAAAAATATATAATTGTAGATTTATATTAGACCGGACCGAGCCCGGGGCGTGCCGTGTACGTGACGCACGGAGCACGGATTTGGAACGTTACATACATTTTGTATGAAGCAGTTTATATTAAACAGTGCCTTATTCGTGTCCCGTTCGGGCCCGTCTACTAACTAAAGGCTTTGGCCCGGCTCGGACACGGCCCGGTCCGTCCACGTCCCAGTCTAATATAAATCATCCAAATTCAAATTCAAATTCAAAAATCATTTCAATAAAATCACAAGGATCACTTTGAAACGTCTTAGGAACTAGGTGAAGCTACGCCGATTCCACGCGACCAAGCCTAGAAGAATCAGGCAACAAACACGGCTTGGGGTCTACCTTTTTTTTAAATCCCTTATTATTGTTATTGATAAGGTGAACTAAACTACTAAACTTGTTATCACACACCTTCACCGACGTTAATTGCAGAAACTTTTGCGAGAGTAATAATTATCAAATGGCAAGATATCATGGCGGAAAACATTATGTGGCAAAATAGAACAATTAGCGCTAAGTTACGAGGCCGCTGCCGCAGACAAAATATGAATCGCTGTCGTTAATCAACGGGAACAATACACGAAGGTTTCCGCGACAGTTTCCTTTGAAGCGAACATTAGCAGCGTGGGGGTCTACTAGCAAAACGATATGTAATAATAAATAATAATAGGATCACGACAATACGGTAGATATCTTCTCAGATCTCTAGGCACTTAGATTCTTTGAAGATGTCTAGTGGGGGTAGTCAGAGGAACGTCCAAACATTATATTTGATACATGTTGTTCTTTTGGGACTCAGGTCCCATTGGTCATTTCAGTGGTTAGGATCGTAAGTGGAAAACCGAGGTCTCTGCGTACTCCATTGGGAAACAGGCGTGAATTTATGTATATACATAAAAAGTTTTACAACAATCGGTTAAGCCGATTCGGATGAGTTTGATTACAAACTCTGTGATACGAGAATTTTATTATATTTGATTACTAGCCGACCTGTGACAGACGTTGTCCTGTCAAATTTCAATAATCGAATAGAAAAGACTGAATGTGTTTAATCTGTGATGTCATGTTTTTTGCACACCAGCGCCGTCTATACCAAAATCATCCCTTTTGCGTTTTTTCATCATTTTGGGGATGTTTTCATATTTCAAAGTAGTCTATGTTTTATTCGGGCATTATATCTACAGCAAATTTCAACTTAATCCGTTTTGTCGTCAAGTCCTGATTGAGGCACAAACATACATACAAACTCACAAACTTTCACATTTAATTTTATAATATTACTAGCTGTCCCGACAGACGTTCGTCTGTCTTTTTCCATTAAAACCTTCTCCTGATAATAACGAATACAACAAAAAAAGAATTAGCGAAATCGGTTCAGCTGCTATCGAGATTTGCGTTTAACAACACATTCAGCGATTCATTTTATATTATAGATAGATTAGGATTTTAAAAATACATAACTTCGATTTGTTTTTTATTTTTTTCTTAAAAACGACTTGGCCATCACCTTTGGCTCGGCATCGACTTTTGGGACACCCAATAGTTTCAACTCTTATCACCTTGGACGGTGTCCAAAATTGGCGGTAACTGCACCAGATGTGGGTCTTGGGCCATTACAACTGCATAAACTGTGTTTGTATTCGTATTTCGATCCGAAACCTTGCAACCTGCCACGTGTGAAATGCTAGCTACTGCTAAATGTGGGCATGTGCTGAACGTGCTGTTTGTCTAAACCCTGTAGACATCTTTGATGATTTGAGCGCCTGAACTTGACAATTGAATTGAATTTGAACTTGACAAGCATGCAAAGTTTTCACTCAATCGAAGTATTTAAAAGAGTTCTGTTGTGAGTGACTGTTGAACAGCTCCTGACTCCATCATCAGATCAGCTCGCTATCATTATATTATTGCATTATCACCGAAGTTATATAAGTATGCAAAATTTCAGTCATAGATAACTGCTTCAAAATTGAGTTGCAAGATTCCACGTTAACAAACATAGTAACATAGTTATATACATACATTGCAAGTTAAATAAAAGCTTGTCCTATAATAGGATCACGACTATAATCCCCAAGTACGATATACATACTTTAGGAACTTCGGACGCTTTAATCCTTATAGATTTTTAAAGAGTAGTCAGAGGCACAATACCCACATTTTGCAGTAGTTAGCATTCCATATGTGATAGGTTGCAAGCCCATCGCCGCTGATAGACTGATGAGACATAATTAAAATTCCAAGAAATATATTGAGACTCACAAATTATGTAAATGAAATCAATCTGTCTGTGGTTACGCCACATCCCAGCAAATTGACAATTTCTGTGTAACGAACGATCGAAGCGAGGTGTTAGATATAGGTCACAGCTGAGGATTATATCTAAAAACAGCTTGTTTACTTTGAATGTGAACATTAAAAACGCTCATTATTACAACAACGGGAAATTACTCACGTAAATGATAAATTGTCAATGAGGACACCGACAATGTTTCGATTCATCTAGAGAATCTTCTTCAGGGTGAGTGGACCATAACGCGCGCGCTACCCTGCTCGCATTGCCGTCTCGCACTGAGTAATTTCCCGTTGTTGTAATAATGTGTAGTACAACTCACGAAAGTTTTGAAAGTGATTAAAAACGCTGTTATAGTTTGAGTGTAAGTTTATTATTTATTCATAACTAGCCGACCCGTGACTGACGTTGTCCTGTCAAATTTCAATAATCAAATAGAAAAGACTGAATGTTTTTAGTCTGTGATGTCAGATTCGTTGCACACCAGAAGTATACCATTTTTAAAAATTCTTTCACCTATCAAAAGCTAATTAAATTAATTACATTGACCAAGTGACCATATCTAATTAAATAAAAAAAAGATTTTCACAAAAATTACTATAATGTAAAACATTTGCTTATAATAATCATAAGTACACTAACCGTGGGCAGCTAGTATCCTAATATCCTAATAATAATATAAATGTGAAAGTTTGTGAGTTTGTATGTATGTTTGTTCCTCAATCAGGCCTAAACGACAAAACGGATTAAGATAAAATTTGCTGTAGATGTAGATATATTGCCCGAATAAAACATAGACTACTTTAAAATATGAAAAACATCCCCAAAATGATAAAAAACGCAAAAAGGATAATTTTGGTGTAGATGGCGCTGGCTGGTGCAACAAATCTGACATCACAGACTAAAAACATTCAGTCTTTTCTATTCGATTATTGAAACTTGACAGGACAACGTCTGTCACGGGTCGGCTAGTTTTATATAAACAATCTAAGTTACACATGAACCTACCTAAGGATTGGCTGTGTCGTGTGACGCAATATCGTAGTGTCTCGCAGGCTCCCGCGTCTGTAGATGACACCCTTCGGCCAAAACTCTTAATCTATAAACCTCGCAAGTAATTGACTCTCTAACCATTAAATAATTGAAACTCATTATTGTCAGAAACCAATAAACCTCAGATTGAGCTGGGATTCCACATAGATGGCTTCGCGCTTCGCCTACTCCTTAGGTACGGTGCTGTGCTGCTCAATGCTGAGACGGGGACCTATTTGCCCCCACATGGCATAATTTGCTGTTGATTGTTTTTTTGTTCTCTTTATTCATTAATTGTTTTGTGCTTTTGGAGCAAATAAATGATTTTTCTTTCTTTCTTTCTTTCTTACATACGCCACGACTTCATCGGACTTCAATATTGAACCCGAGACACGTAGAGCTGACTCGTGCAAATCTCTGCACGTAGAAAACTCATAGTTTCAGTCGTCAATGCGGCTGTTCGATGGATTACGGTAGGTATTCTTGACGATTTTATTAGGTAGTCCCAACTATTGAAGTGTTGTATACGAGCTAGAGCTAGACCGCTAGTTTGTTACATCAAATTCAATTTTAAAAGGTACGTGTGGGTTAGTTTTGTCACATGTAAGTTTTGGATATTCTTCTTAATATATATAAATTACGCGTCACGTCGTTTGTCCGCGATGGAAGCTTGTACTATGAGAACCAGATAACTGATAGAATACTTATATAGTTTTTTTTTTGTAAATACATACTTATTATACATATTAACACCCAGACACAGAGCAAACATCTACGTTATCACACAAATATTTGCCCTGGTTGAGGATCAAACCCACAAACTATAGCGCAGAGTTACTAAAAACTGAGCTGTGAGGCCAGTGCGAAAGTGACAACACAATTATAATACGAACTCGTATAGCGTTGTCACTTTCGCACCGCAAGTAATATTGTTTTGATATCACTTTTAAAGTGATAAATGAAATTTTTGACTTTTTGTATGGGCTGAGTCTACCCGGATAAGACGGAAAAAGTGATAAAACTGCATTATCTTGAAAACCATCAAATTTAAAAAGAAACTGTTTGTAATTTATTTAGCTAGTATGATTATCTAACGAATTATATAAAAATAAACTGTTTAGCTATACATACGAGTAGTTTTGATTAAAAACGAAACTAGTGTTCTTAAAGAGCCAACTTTGGAAAAGAAATCTATCGAGAAAAGTTTCACCAATCGTGTTTCTGTCTGTAATTTATCTATATTTTATCATTATGTTATATTTGTCATAAAAAACAAAACTGTATGTTTTGCGGTTATCGAGAAAAAACGATTCTGCATTCATAAAAAACATTTATTACTCGTCTTAAGCTGGTACGGCCCCAGGTACCTGCAGAACTACCTCCGCCGTAACACAGTTAAATCTAGCACGGGGGATACGGACATGTAACTACTTACTAATAAAATTAAACTTCAATATGCATACTACCTATTTAGTGATATTTTCTTAGTAGTTAAGTTATTTATAATTTGTACCACTTTATTTGTAAAATAAACTATTTTTATTTTTATTTCTATTTATTTAAATGAAATCGTCATATAAAACATGTTAAGAGGCTCCCAGACGACGATTGCACTTTTTCGAAACAAAAAAAGAATTACTTCTGAACAAGCCACATCTCCTATTTTTATAATTATATTACTTCAGGTTCCTACCTAGATTTCTATTAAGCTGAAAACATAATAGCAGAAACTTTTCACGATAAAGATATTATTTCAAAATGTTACGTTTTAGAATTTATGATCGAAATATTTTATATACCTACCATTAAAATCAACTTGTGATTTATTGTTAAAGATAGGTATTATGTAGATCTAGATTTCTATTAGAATAGATTTTTGATAAGTAATTATACATAATTTATATCATTAAATTATTCGAAAAGCTAAGGATAACCACGCGCCGACGTGTGTTTGTCGTCATTGCAGCGGTCGGTAGGATTATTTATCGAAGTGATTAAAGATGGGTACATCTTTATTCACATATACTATACATTATAAAATAGGAGATGTGGCTTGTTCACAAGTATTTCTTTTTTCGTTTCGAACAAAAACAATCGTCGACTGGGAGCGCCTTAATATAAATAATAATAATATTAATATTATTAGTTAAACGATACTTCAGGGGCCTTGACACCATCATGCGATATGTTAATGCAAATCTTGTTGGCGTGTGAATAGTAACATATTTTAGTACAACTAAATAATAAATGCAGATCAATACATATAGGGTAAGAGCGCTGGTTGTGGCCATTTTAACAACATTTTAATTTTCAAAAATAATATATTGAAACTTTATATTGAAAAATGATTAAAACAACATAACATTAACCCAACCTTCAGATTAAAGTTCGAGGTACCTCCCACTCGGCCAACACGGCTTAAGCTTTTAAGTACCTATAAGTATTACGTTGATTAATCCTAAGGTCTTTACTGGGAAAGCTATACTTACTAAAACATGCTTGTAGCTCTTTAGGGATATCCTTTAATCAAACGCTTTTGGTCATTATATCGACTAGTGGCTTACCTATCGAGAATTGAAGACCCGAGGCTCCCCACCCCCTCTTGACCGGGTTTACCTCATTGATATTCAAGGAGGGATGGAACCTACCATCTAAATTTCGAGATCTTTTGTCCTTAGGGTAGTAAGGGTATGTACACACTGCACTGACAGACCTCGCACTTTGTATGGTAGGTAGAGAAGCAAATCTAGTATTATTAAGATACTAGCTGCTTGCCCCGGTGTCGCACGGTACCTGGATAAAATTTAGCCTATGTGTTATTCTGATGTATAAGCTATAATACTGAAAAGTCATTTTAATCCGTTCGGTAGTTTTTGCGTGAAAGATTAACAAACACACACACACACAACCACCCACCCACTCACTCACAAACTTTCGCATATTGGAACACATACTGGAACCATGCAACTTCGTCTCCTGAAATTATTTTGAAACAGACTTCATCCCTCGCTGCGCTTAGTGGTTGAATTTTAGGAAATTCTTGTGCAAAAAAGATAATATATATACATATAAATATAAATACACAGGAATCTCTTTTTTTAGTGCAAAAAAGATAATATCAAGTACGGTTGACATCTTTTCAGATCTCCAGGCGCTTAGTTCTTTGAAGATATCTAGAGGGGGTAGGCAGAGACTAGTCCAAACATTACACTTGACACATGCCCGCATTTTGCAGTAGTTAGATACTTCATTTTATTTAATTATGTTTTAGAATGATAGGTAAACTTGCACACGAAAACGAATTAAATAATTATAATACACTCAAAGTGCATGTACGCTTAAGGCCAATTAAAAAATTCCACTGATAGTTAAATATGATCACTACATAGTATAAAGCAAAGTCGCTTTCCGCTTCCCGCGTCTGTATGTAATATGTATGTATGTATGTTTGCTTATATCTTTAAAACTACACAACGGATTTTGATGCTGTTTTATTTAATAGATAGAGTAATTCAGGAGGAAGGTTTATATGTATAATACATGCATAATATAGTAGAAAAATATTGATAATTTTAGAGGTTTCTAATGTGATGTCGTAAATAAGCACATTTTTTTGCGCTTACATTGCAAATGCTGGCTGAACCCCACGAGATATATCAAAATAATGTACTACAGTATTGTACACCTTAAAAACGTCTACAAAAAAGTCCACGATGGTATTAGAAATGTCTTACGCACAGCGAAGCGGGCACGGGTCAGCTAGTTAACAATAAAACACAGCTTATGTGGACGACTGCGAAACAAATAATTACGATTAAAAAAAACCTACTTCATGTTATTACTCATATATGGATAAGTGTAAAACAATATTTATTCCTCTACTTTTAGGGTTCCGTACCCAAAGGGTAAAAACGGGAACCTATTACTCAGACTCCGCTGTCTGTCTGTCTGTCACAGGGCTGCATCTCATGAACCGTGACATCTAGACAGTTGCAATTTTCACAGGCTATGCATTTCTGTTGCCGCTTTTTCAACAAATATTAAAAATTGAATAAAATAAATATTTTAGTTGCCCTTTGGGTATGGAACCAGTTTAATGGCAATATTGATAAGAAAATTGGTCACCACTCAGCTATATGATGCAACAGCGAGAGTTGATGCAGCGCAGATTTTCAATAGAGAGATTCAGAGAAAAGAGACAGTACCTACATTCATATTTATTTTTAGCAGCCATCTTGTGTTCAGTATTTCAGGCTTAGGAGGCTTAACTCCACGAGTATTAACTTGATTAACACCTGTTAATACCAATATGACGTACATAAGGCAGTGAATTGTAAGGCGGGATTGATGTATTCGTGATTCGTATAGTGTTTAGTTATAAATATAAATCACCTTGTGATTTTATTAAAAACTATTGATTTTGACTTTGACTTTGATAGGCCGAGGTACGTCATAATACGCATGGGTATCTGCTTTCTACACTACTGTAAAAAAGAGGCAATAATATAGGTATGTTTTAATTTTAGTTTTAATGCAACATTGTATTAAAGTACGCTCTTCCATATAAATTTTTTCCTTGTCGATGGCGTATCTATTAAATTTTTAGTCGATGGTAGTCGACAAATTGAGTTATTGCTGCCTGAAAAGGCTTTTGTAAAGGCTTCGTGTTGAAGTTCTTATTATGTGGAACGCTTTGTTATGCATTAATAGCGATTTTTTGTTTTAATAAAAAAACCAATGGTATGTCTTTTTATTGAAAATTAACTGAAACAGGCTATTTTACACTATGAAAATAAAGTGTAATTGTTGATAGTAATCTACGTAAAAAAACGTTATAGAGTAAAATAACTTGATAATACTAAATAATTTATTAAAAAAATACATACAGGCGAATTGAGAACCTCCTCCTTTTTTGAAGTCGGTTAAAAAACCCAAAACTAAAATTATCTATTTTTTAACACCAGTCACGTAACATAAAATGATCAGGATGAGGGTAAGATGCTTGTCAATCCGTCTTCGCCTGCCTTGAAAAATGGTGGCTGAAATATGGTTTTTAAAATCTTGTCAAATAGCCTATTGTAATTTAATTATAGCTTCAAGAAATGAAATTGGATCACGACCGTAATTTCCAAGATAAGTAGCCATCCTCATAGATATCCATCCACTCAGATCCTTAAAGAGGTAGTCAGAGGCATGTCCAAAAGTTACAAGTTGAACGTGCCTACATATTGCAGTAGTTATAATAAACCTATTATTTATAATATATACAAGAAGCATTAAACATTAAGCAGTTACGTATATTGTTCTGACTTAACAATAAATCAAAACATATATTTTTAAGTAAAACATGTCCAATAGTATACATTTTTCTATTTAATAATATTAAAATTCTCTTCAAAAGCCCGTTTCCTCGCGTTTCTTTAAAAAACTGCATACAAAAACGAAAACTACCGAGCTCTACAATCGTAGCAGTTCTACGTAGCAAAATTACCGCTACGGATTTCAATGCTACGAATGTCAGACTTATTAATTTAGTTGTAGGACTGGGTTCCAGTCTATAGCGACCGGTATAATACAGAAATAATGTGACTTTCAGGTAATTTAACTAAATAATGGTGGCGATTCTGTTGTGTCCAAGCTAAACTTTAAATTTCGTAAAAAAACGATCGATCTTATTCCTTTTATATTTAAAGTCTAAATTAGAATCACATCAAAATGACAGTCCTAAAACTTGGGATATTTTAGCCGTTTCTCTATTTTATTTCGCATATTTGACACAACCAAGTGTCATCTTAGTCAACACCAATTTACATGTTGATTAAATTTAGCCTGACGTTACTAAATCTATTACAAAAATCTTAAATTCATTCAAAACTATTCTATGTTTTAGAACTGTCACTTTGAGGTTACGCTTTTTTAAACTTTAACTTAAAAGAAATAATAGTGTAAAATTATGTTTTTTTTGGTTTTTTAAACTTTAACTTAAAATAAATAATGGGTAAAATGATGGTTTTTAGGAATTTTAACTTAAGCGTTGACACAAAAGAATCGCCACCATTGTCTCTTAAAAAAAAACTGATGAATGTTGTGTTGTGTTCAATAATGCAAAAATGGTGACTTTAGACAATACATTTAAATCCAAGTCTTTTTTTGGATTTAAGGTGGGCAATAGGTAAAAATAATTGCCTTTATTCTTAGCTGTGAGAGGAATTTCGACAAATAATTGAAATAAACACATCAAATTCGACAGCATATATAAATTTAAATAATATCGGTAAAGGCACTGATACACTAGGGGAAATTGTAACTCAAATGATGCGCAACATTAAGTCTACCCAATCTACCCATTTTTATACGGGTCTTTATCACGTAATTACCTTTAATTTGTTTTCCCGACGTCTCGGATATGTTACAATAGCCATGGTTGCGGGCAGACTGAAGTGTTCGGGAAGCGAAGAAAATCAAAAATAGAAATGTCCATAGAATTAAAACTATCGTGGTTGTTAATCATTTTAAATAGAAATACGGCTAATTACCACGTTTTTCCTTGTATTGCTGACGTTTCGAGACAATTCAGATGCTCTTCATCATGAGCATCGCCCGCGACCGCGATCAACGGCAGATCGGCGTGGTAATTAGCCGTATTTCTATTTAGAAATGTCCATGTTCATATTACGACACAGCACTCTGACTGAATTTACGCACTGTGAGGGTCTATCGCGACGCTCATACATAGTGACCACAGTGTTCCATGAAATAATTAAATTAAAGGTAATTACTTGATAAAGACCCATGTAAAAATTTATAGTTATTAGTAGTGTAGCCTGTAAAAAGTTTCTCATCATTGTCTCCGAAACATTCACGTAGTTTTTAGGGTTCCGTACACAAAGGGTAAAAACAGGACCCTATTACTAAGACTTCGTTGTCCGTTTTGACGGACAGACGTCCGTCTGTCTGTCACAGGGCTGTACTTCATGAACCGTGATAACTAGACAATTGAAATTTTCACAGATTATGTATTTCTGCTGTCGCTATAATAAAAACTAATGGTTAAACTAATGGGTAACTAAAAAAAATGGTTTTCGGCGTTTTTTATAGATAATGGTACGGAACCCTTTGTGCGCGAGTCTGACTCGCACTTGGCCAGTTTTTAAGCGTTATGTAGCAGAACACGTTCCTCTATTTGTGTAGTGTATTCGTGGCTTAAGGATAATTGATAAAACGTAAGTCCTACCGTTCTATCCTTTTCAAAATGAGCCCGCATGGGTCTTGACAAAGACAAATAACTCTGGATGTCGGAAACCATTCGTTTAAGCACTAAGCTTCTCTGAGCGCATTTACTAACAAAATTTCAACGCTTGACGCTCGCATAAAGATTTGATATCTAAATATATTGGCCTCACAGCTCAGTTGGTAGTAACTCTGCCTTCTGCGCTGTAGGTTGTGGTTTCAATCCCCACTCAGGACAAATATTTGCGTGATGTACATTGATGTTTGTTCTGTGTCTGGGTGTTATTATATGTATCATATGTATGTATTTACATAAAAAAAAGTATATAAGTATTCTATCAGTTATCTAGTACCCATATTACAAGCTTTGCTTAGTTTGGGGCTAGATGGCGCTGTGTGATAATGTCTACCAATATTTATTTATATACAAAACTCTTGCGTTACTTGTTGATTTATTTTATTTTATATTCATTTACAAAAATCAATCTTTATTTGATTTAATATTAATCGATTTAAATAAACGGAAGCACGCCATCTTTGTTCGTGAGTTGACACTCTTGTTTACGCTCAGCTAGGTGATAGACGTATAACCTTCCTAGTGAAAAATAAATTGGCTAATAAATATAATTAGTTACTTTTGTAAAAGCCTATACATAGTTTGTATTTCATATTCCATAGCCTAATTTCCAATATTACTCACTGGCTGAATTTATATTGGCGGACTTTACACAGCGATTTGAGATGATGGAGATCTGAGAGGATGTCTACCGTAATTGGGGATTACAGTCGTGGTCTAGGCACGTCCAAACATTATATTTGGCACATGCCCATTGCAGTATTAGCATTCGATACGCAAGTCCATCGCCGCAAGCCCATTAGTGATAGTAAAACTGGTTAATATAAAACAGTTTAACCATGATTTAGAGGTATGTATTTTACGGTCCATCACTCTTCATCCGCCCCGTAAAAACCGCAATGTAACTTACACGCCGCTATTGAGCCTCAATCCAGGATAATGAATAATGAATGAGCCAGAAAATGGCAACAAACTCGTACGTGTTCGTTTTCAAAGCGCGTGTGCGAAATCCCATTAGACGGGATTTGATAAGATTATACGGTAAACTGATATTCTTGAGCTAGCGATGTGAGCTAGAGATGCGGCTGTAATAGCCTGATAGCTCAGTTGGTAGTAGCTCTGCCTTCTGTGCTGTAGGTTGTGGGTTCCATCCCCTATCTCAAACATTTGTATGATGAACATAGATGTTTGTTCTGTGCCTGGGTGTTATAATGTATTTAAATATGTTTTTACAAAAAAAGGATATAAGTATTCTATCAGTTACCTAGTTTCCATAGTACAAGTTTTGCTTAGTTTGAGGCTAGATGGCGCTGAGTTAAAGGTTCACCAATATTTTTATATTGTAGAAAATTTGTGTACAAAATTGGTTTCCTATAGTAATTTCATTACCTACGGTAGATATCAAGGTATTTAAATCTCCAGGAGCAAAGATCTTTGAAAATGACTGGGTGTTAGTTAGAGGCGCGTCCAAATATTTCATTTAAACTACGAGAAAAATTACATCAATTTAATAATCTTGACTTTACAATTTATCCAAACATTTGAAAAGATGTACTGGATTTAATTAGAATTACTAGCTGTCTCGACAGACATTACTGATTGTCCTGTCAAATTTCAACAATCCCACATAAAAAAGCACTTTCAGTTTTTCCCGAAATTTATGCCACCCTTATCACTTAGGGGTATAAAAAATACCATACGACCTATTCTCATACCTACCAAATATACACAAAAAATGTAATCAAAATCGGTCAAGCCGTTTCGGAGGAGATTTGGTTACAAACACTGTGACACGAGAATTTTATATATAAGATTAATAAAGAGTTTATCACATCACCCATTGTGTTCCCAGCCCATCATTGGTATTCAAAATGGTGTCCAGATCCAGTATACAGTATACATTACAATCGCGTGTTCATTAATTTTGCTCCAAATATCTAATAAGCATAAACACAAAGGAACCCTTGGCACTAGTTTCTAATTCATCGAATTTAGGTGTGATACTTGAATGAAGTGTGCTCTTTAGTTTATTTTTTTATTATTATACGTACTTGGTTAGTACTTTTAATTATTATTCTTGTTTGAGCCTTCACCAAGTAATTACCAAGAAGTTAGTACCAAGAAATTAAAATACAAATTCAAAAATCTTTTATTTCATCAAAAAACCGGACAAGTGCGAGTCGGACTCGCGCACGAAGGGTTCCGTACCATTATCTATGAAAAACCGGCAAAAAAACACGTTTTTTTGTATGGGAGCCCCACTTAAATATTTATTTGATTCTTATTTTAATATTTATTGTTATAGCGGCAACAGAAATACATCATCTGTGAAAATGTCAAGCTATCACGGTACATGAAATAGAGCCCTGTGACAGACAGACGGACAGACGGACAGCGTAGTCTTAGTATTAGGGTCCCGTTTTACCCTTTGGGTACGGAACCCTAATAAAACCACAATGATCACTTTGAAACGTCTTATGAGCTAGGTGAAGCTACGCCTGTTCCTCGCGACCAAGCCTAGTAGAATCAGCCAACAAACACGGCTTGGGGCCTGTCATTTTTCCTATGATTCTTTCCTTAATGCTACGTAGAGCTCCAGTGTGGTGCCGATCGAACAATGTGAAGGCTCAAACAAGAATAATAATTAAAAGTGCTAACCAAGTACGTACAACAATCAAAAAATAAACTAAAGAGCTTAAGCACACTTAATTTGATAGGCTAGATAGTGTGAAATGTCCAATAATATAACCAATGTCAATTATATTAACTTTTATTCAATAAAATTATTGACAAGAACAAAAAACATCTAATATTTATTTAAAGAGCTCATAACTAGATGAAAACTTGCAAAACCTGTCAAAATATGACAAGTTGCATTTTAAAAATGAGTAGGTTACTCGCTGATCATTCGAAAGCGTCATAAATTATTGCCCGCCTGCAAAACAGTGTCATATGTTAATAGTTGAAACATTGGGATCGCGTGTCTATAACGATAATTCCAGCTAGAGTTAGCTAAATAATATCACGACTGTAATCCCCAAGTACGGTAGACATCCTCTCAGATCTCCAGGCGCTCAGATCCTTGAAGTTGTGTAAAGGGGTTAGTTAGAGGCACGTCCAAACCTTACATTTGGTACATGCCCACAACTGCAAGCCCGTCGCTCACAAGAATACTAACTGGTTCCCTCACGATGTTTTCCTTCACAGTTATAAGCACGTGTTATTGCGCATATTCCTTCGTCCTTTTTATACCTTCGAATAGAAAGTCGAGGTATCTCTCACTCGCCCAACACGGCTTTTTTTCTAGACTTAACATTGAAACTCATTGCGGTGACAAAGTGGATCTCTGGAACGGTGCCAAAATCGAGCACTTCCGAGCTCTATCTAAAAAAATGCAGCCGCAATTTGAGCGATTGTTTCTAATTGCTCCACAATTGTTTCATACTCAGGGCCCTTACTCTGCAAAACGATTTTGACGTTTCGTGTTTTATTTAGCTATCGACGATAGCGAGTCTGCTTCAATATGTTTGGCCAAACCGCCAGTCTAAGTCACAAGGCATTTATTTCAATAAAATCACGGATCACTTTGAAACGCTTTAGGAGGTGAAACTACGCTAGTTCCTCGCGACTAAGCCTAGAAGAATCATTCAAAAAACACGGCTTGATGCCTATCATCTTTATTGAAGATTCATTCATCCTTTCCTTAATGCTATGTAGAGCTTTAGTGCGGTGCCGATCGAACAAGGTGAAAGCTCAAACAAGATTAATAATTACTCTAAAAAAATATTAATGACGCACTCTTATAAAGCGTCGTCTGTCATAGTAGAATGTATGATGTAAGTTGTCGAAATTAATATAGTCGGAAACGATGTGACGTTGTTCCCGATGACGTTGATCGTTTTCAAGAGTAGACCCATGCATTTATTTTTGTGTCGGGTGATATCGTTTTAGAGTTGGAAAAATACATGCTGTTCTGTGATTTTGTGACTCAAAAGATTTTATGAATTTCACGCTTAAGCACTAGTTTAAGCAAGATCTTAGAAACATATCAGTTTGTTGTTGTAAGTATTCAAAATGATTATCCTAGCACTGAAATTCATTGACATGGCACAATTACCATTATTTACCTTTATATAATATATACTCGTACGTCTGTATTACAAATATAAGTATGTAAATGAATATGTAGTCAATGTAAAAAAAAAACAATCATTCCCGCACTATTAACCCTATGTTTATTTAGATAGGTTGGTCACACGCGAGTCTATGATTTTTAAAACATTTAATCCATACAATTTAGAACTCACCTTTTAATTTGCCGATGGCACGCACCAGCGAAGACACAACACAACAAAAAAAAGCACTGGCACAAAACAACTAAAGCGCAAAAAACAAAACACTCCACGAAAAAAGTATTATATGCCTAAAGTTAATGCGTATGAAAGAGTTTCTATTTAAGCTTTAAATAAAGAACTCGAAACTACAAATTCGAAACTCGCAAAATTGTCTCGAAGTTTCGTATTACAAGCTCTCCGGGTAGTAAGGACGATAGGTCCGCTCGCGACGCGCGCTGACTCACTACTGAAATAGGTTATAGCCTAAAGAGATTGTAATGTTAAGTATGTAGGGATACGTTGTAATGCAATGGAACAGAAGATTTTGCCGTACTGAAGAGACTAGGAACCGAATGTCAAAAGTGTGAATGACAGAGTAGAATTGCGAGAAGAGTAGAACGTTATAGGTCGCTTTTGAGACGATCACCAATGTAACTAAAAGGTGTGGATCGACTAGTTATGTCTTGCGTAATCACGATTCAAAAGAATCTACAAATCTGGCCTCATAGCTCTGCCTTCTATACTGTAGGCATTTGTGTGATGAACATAGATGTTTGTTTTGTGTCTGGTTTTTAGTATGTATCATTATGTATGTATTTACAAAAAAAAGTATAAAAGTATTCTACCAGTTATTTAGTTCTCTTAGTAAAAGCTATGCTTAGTTTGATGATGCTGTGTGATAATGTCCACTAATATTTAAGTAATTGCCCTGCAAAATAGACAAAAATTGTTCCAGATATCCAATTGATTATAGTGATTTAGCTGTATGTATTAAACAGCCTTCCTAGTCTAACCCTCGTATTCAAGAACGACACTGTGGGTGCGTGTTCTCATAGTGTCGTTCTTGAATACGAGGGTTACTATTCTAAGTTCATAAAGATGCAGTTTAAATAGGATCACGATTGTAATCACTAAGTACAGACATCCTTTAGATCTCCAAGTACTTAGATCCTTGAAGATGTTTGATAGGGAGTAGGCAGAGGCACGCCCAAACTTTACATTTAGCACGTGCCCACATTCTGCAGTATACGTGACTGGGCTTCCAATCGCCGTTTATAAGAATACTAACTGGTTTCTACTCTCGCTCGACGAACACAGTTGGATGTGATTATTTCTATTTAACTCGTTGACAGTTGACTGGATAATTAAATGATTGTGAATCATTTTTTTATAAACTTTTTTATTATATTTTTCTAGAAAATCCTAGCTCACACGTCCATCTTAGGAAATACGGTTCAGTTGCCATTGACAAAATTAAATGCATAACATGTAATGCACGAACGTCTAAGAAAAAAATGCAACCTAATTTTAATAATATTATAAAAGTTTGAGAGTTTGTATGTATGTTTGTGCCTCAATCAGGCCTCAACGACAAAACAGAATATGTTGAAATTTGCTGTAGAAGTAGATATAATGCCCGAATAAAACGTAGATTACTTTAAAACATTTAAAACATCCCCAAAATGATAAAAAACGCAAAAGGGATGATTTTGGTATAGATGGTGTGCAACGTCTGTCACGGGTCGTCTAGTTATATATAATGCTCAAAAGGAATGTTACGAATAAAGGTGCATGGATGTAGACGTAGAGGTAGGCCAAAGAAAAGATGGATGGACTGTGTGAAGGTGACATAGGTAAGAAAGGATTGAGTGATGAGATGACGGCTGATAGAGGAAAATGGAACCAGTATGTGTTGTGCCGATCCCACTTAAGTGGGATAAGGGCAGGAAGACGTTGCACGGACAGTAAACAAAAAAAAACCGGCCAAGTACGAGTCGGACTCGTGCACGAAGGTTTCCGTACCATCTATATAAAATGGAAAAAAAAGTTTGTTGTATGGGAGCCCCACTAAAATATTTATTTATTCTGTTTTTAGTATTTGTTGCGCGGCCATAAAAATACATCAACTGTCTAGTTATCACGGTTACATGAGATACAGCCCTGTGACAGACAGACGGGCAGACGGACAGCGAAGTCTTAGTAATGAGGTCTCGTTTTAACCCTTTGGGTACGGAACCTTAAACCTTGAAAACAAAACGCTTATCTACTCAGCTTATTTCAGAGTATAATTAATCTTGAATGAGTCGGATTTTTGCAGATAATAAATTACCAGCTAAACCACAGCTTTGTGTTGTTGGTAGTTGCTTTGGTCGAAAAGTTGAAACAATAAATCAATTTGGTATTTTTTAGGGTTCCGTACCCAAAGGGTAAAATCGGAACCCTATTACTAAGACTTCGCTGTCCGTCTGTCTGTCCGTCTGTCTGTCTGTCACAGGGCTGTATCTCATGAACCGTGATAGCTAGACAGTTGAAATTTTCACAGATTATGTATTTCTGTTGCTGCTCTAACAACAAATACTAAAAACAGAATAAAATCAATATTTAAGGGGGGCTCCCATACAACAAACATGATTTTTTTGCCGTTTTTATAGATAATGGTACGGAAACCTTCGTGCGCGAGTCCGACTCGCACTTGGCCGGTTTTTTTATGGTTAAACATATTTTATAGTTTTACTACTAATAGCTTATCCTATCCTATCCTATACTAATCACTACACAGTATAAAGCAAAGTCGCTTCCCGCTTCCCGCGTCTGTATGTATGCTTATATCTTTAAAACTACACAACGGATTTTGATACGATTTTTTTTAATAGATAGAGTGATTCAAGAGGAAGGTTTATATGTATAATAACATGCTTAATATATTAGAGAACCACTGATAATTTTAAGATTTCTAATATGAAGTCGTAAAACTATCTGTCCCCCAGCGAAGCGGGCACGGGTCAGCTAGTAATATTATAAATGCGAAAATTTGTGAATTTGTATGTATGTTTGTTCCTTAATCAGGCCTAAACGACATAACGGGTTAAGTTGAAATTTGCTGTAAATGTAGACGTAATGTCCGAATAAATAATAGACTACTTTAAAAAATGAAAAACATCCCCAAAACGATATAAAAACGCAAAAGTGAGGATTTCTGTATAGATGGCGCGGTGTGCAATAAATCTGACGTCACAGATTAAAAACATTCAGTCTTTTCTATTTGATTATTGAAATTTGACACGACAACGTCTGTCGGGTCAAATGAAAAAATAAACTACTAGCGTTTATTTATATATAGTGTATATAATAGTGTAATAGTTTGTAAATGCATGTAAAAATTCAAACAAGATTTGTAATAGGATTGTTAGGAACAGATGAACTTAATTGTATTTAGCATGACACTTGCTTTGCAAAAGTAGTCTTTGAAGAAAGACTAAAAAGTACAGCAAAGTTATCTAGAAAATTATTTTCAGTTATTAAATATGAGTACAGAGAGAGAGGGTTAAAATGCTTTCGCAAAATTAAAAACATGAATAAGAATCAAATTCAAATTCAAAAATAATTTATTTCAATAAAATCACAAGGATCACTTTGATACGTCTTAGGAACTAGGTGAAGCTACGCCGATTCCTAGCGACCAAGCCTAGAAGAATCAGGCAACAAACACGGCTTGGAGTCTACCTTTTTTTTAATGATCCTTTTCTTAAAGCTATGTAGAGCTCCAGTGTGATGCCAATCGAACAAGGTGAAGGCTCAAACAAGAATAATATGACTATGACTTGAATACTATGACTTTATAAAAATCTACAAGTAAATCCATTTTTTTTTCTAAATAGCAACTAATTTTGGTCTCAAATGAGTATTTCATTATTTAATAATTGAAAACAGATTTTACAGGTAAAAATATTTCATGTTTTTTTGCGTTTTATTATGAAAATTCGAAGAAAATTTGAAATGACAAAATAGCAATTTCTCTAAGCTAATCAACCGCAGAACAGGTAAACTTTTGTCATTAATTTGCAGGAGACTTGTATGAAACTTTTTATTTTTATGTCAGTCAAATTACAAAAAATAACATTGACAGTAACTCAGATTATGACCCATAAAATGAATGCAATTAATTAAAAAAACCATATTATAATATTTATGAATTCGTTTTTTTTTATATACCCTAGTTTTGGTAAACGATATTTTAATGACGTCGTTATTCTAGAAATCACGTAGTCAGTGTCATAGTCGTAACCAGGGACCATACCAGAAGGTCTTACAGTAATATCAAAACAATATTACTCTCGGTGCGAATCTACAAAGCTAAACGAGTTCGTATTGCATCGTTACTTTCGCACCGTAAGTAATATTCTTTTGATATTACTTTTAAGCTTGTGGTACGGCCCCAGGTAAGTATAAAACTCTTTACGGCATCACGCGATCTGTTAGTCCTATCGTAAACAAGTGTAATACGAGTGACTCTTTAATAATAATAAAAGTCAAGAGTTTTTTATAAACCACCTGTACTTGTACGCGACTTTGTTTGATAATATATTTTTTAATTATTGTGTTTCTAATCTATACTTCTATACTAATAATAATATTATAAAGAGAGAAGTTTTGATTTGTTGTATGTTTGTAATAGATAAACTCAAAAACTACTGAACCGATTTCAAAAAATCTTTCACCGTTAGCAAGCTACATTATCCCTGAGTAACATAGGCTATTTTTTTATCTTGAAAAAGTAATAAATTTCTTATAAAAATGACGATAGTTTGAAGCAAGGTGTAAAAAATTGCCAAAAATTTTGCTTTCTTCGTGTGCGCTACAAAAACTATTGATAGTACATAAACAAATATGATACATATGGAATGTCCTTATCAATGCGCATAAAAAGTTTGCAAGATGGTACATATGTCTAAATATTATACATTAAGTATAATAACCGTTTTTTGTTGAAATTTGTTAATTAAAACATGGTTTGGAACAAAAAGTGATTCTATCCATATCATGATGTTAGTACATAATCGAAAAAACTAAAATTAATAAACTAAAAATTAGTAATTAAGGCTATATATTTAGGAGTGAATCACTTTTTGAATCGAAAAGTGCCAATTTTTGTCAAAAAAACTAGTGTCTACCCCCTCTAAAATAAAAAAACAATCGCAGCTAAGTAATAAGAAATAAGTATAAGAAGTAATAAGAATAAGAAATAATATTTTTTTTTTGGTACAAATACCATTGAAAATTACTTATTATAACGTTATTAGCCGTGTCAACTACGAAACCCAACAATTGCGCGTGACCCGACATGCACTTGACCGGTTTTTTACCCTTTAGGTAAGGAACCTTAGTGAGCTGTCGAGAAGGCTATGCTTGGTATTTCTCTCAAGATAAGAACTAAAGTCACTTAGCCTAGTGTATTAAGTTGAATTGACGTTGGGCGGCACACATAGCTCGGATAACTAACGGCCTTTGGGACATAAAGGCTCTTGAGTGGTGACCACGCACCGGAAAGCACAGATAGGTCGCCCACTAGATGGAAAGACGACCTGATAAAGTTTACTTACCCTCGTATTCAAGAACAACACTATGAGAACACCCACCCACAGTGGACGAAATCTTTTTTCATAAAAATCACTTTATGTGTTGTGCGACACTGCATAGTGTGACTAGAGGCACATTGTCGTGTGCCTCTAGCCAAAGTTGAGCTCTAAAGGCACACGGTAGCGTGCGCCATAGTGCCGCTCAACACATAAAGTGATGTTTATGAAAAATGATTTCGTCCACTGTGGGTGCGTGTTCTCATAGTGTCGTTCTTGAATACGAGGGTTAGAATCGCAAGTACGCTCCTACTACTACGCCGTTACTTCTCTCAAAAGCCTATTATGGCGTTGTCTATTTATGTCTCATAATAAGTGTTTTATCTGCCTCCCACGCTCGTTACTAGAACAATAACACAAAACAGGTGGCCGCGAGTTAAGGGAGCTTACTGTAGTAATAAAGGTTTACCCTAATAAAACAAACCATATAATCTTAGGCTGTAAATATATAGGCGACTACGATACGACTAAAATAAGATTCTCATAAAAATAAGAAATAGGTACCTACATAAAAAAAATATTATTTAGGTTGATAAATCAAAAATAAATGTTAGTGGAAATTCACACAGCGCCGTTTAGCTTTAAATTAAACGAAGCTTGTATTATGGGAACTGATCAAATATTATAAAGTACGTTAAATAATAAATAAACAAAGATTGACAAAACAGGAGGAAGAGGCGTAGCGTATTTAGCTCCAAAGGCGTTTCAAAGTGATCCTTGTGATTTTTATTGAAATAAATGCTTTTTCAATTTTGTTGGAAGAGAGAAGACCTCGGCGTATTTTCTTGGACCAAATTGGAAACTTTTTGAAAAAAACCGAGTGGGAGTCGGACTCGAGCACAAAGGGTTCCGTTCCATTATCTATAAAAAAAACTGGCCAAGTGCGAGTCGGACTCGCGCACGAAGGGTTCCGTACCATTATCTATAAAAACGGCAAAAAAATCATGTTTGTTGTATGAGAGCTCCCCTTAAATATTTATTTTATTCTGTTTTTAGTATTTGTTGTTAGAGCAGCCACAGAAATACATAATCTGTGAAAATTTCAACTGTCTAGCTATCACGGTTCATGAGATACAGCCTTGTGACAGACAGACGGACAGACAGACAGACAGACGGACAGCGAAGTCTTAGTAATAGGGTTCCGTTTTTACCCTTTGGGTACGGAACCCTAAAAACGGCATAAAATCACGTTTGTTGTATGGGAGCCTCACTTAAATATTTATTTTAATCTAATTTTAGTATTTGGCGTCAGAAATGCATAATTTACAAAAAAATCAACTGTCTAGCTATCACGGTACATGAGATACAACCCTGTGACAGACAGACGGACAGACGGAAAGCGAAGTCATAGTAATAGGGCACCGTTTTTACCCTTTGGGTACGGAACCCTAAAAAGGCCAGGTCAGATTACTCAAACAGACAAGCATGGATGAAAAATGTGATGATAGTGAATGAAGCAAAATAAGTATGTCAGGATCCTAGCAAGTGGAAAGCCGTGGTCTCTGCCTACCTCTCTGGAAAACAAGCGTGATTTTATGTATGTGCATTTGAAATGAAATGAAATGAAAACATTTAGCAAGATAACAAACACAGATTGTGTAAATGAAATGATGGGGAACAAATAACACTTATACTCAAAGCAAACATCTACTTGTATGTTCATCATACAAATATTTGTTCTGGAAACCTCCATCTATGGGAATTTCATGGAAAATACAACTCAAAGCTATACATTTATGATGTGTTGATAATAATGTAGTAATTAATTGATGAGAAACATTAATTAAAACGAGCGTAGCACTTTGTAATCAAATTCTAGTTCATAAACTTTATTTAAAGTGATGCTTGAAATTTTAGTTTTTTTTTTGTATGGGTTGTCTACCCGGATAAGACGGAAAAAATGATAAAACCGCATTATATCGAAAACCATCAAACTCAAAAAGAAACTGTCTTTCATTTATGTGGCTAGTAAGATTATCTAACGAATTATATTAAAATGAACTGTTTAGCTATTCATACTTCTGAGTAAAAACTAAATTAGTTTTAAAAAAATCTATCGAGAAAAGTATCGCCAATCGTGTTTCTGTCTATAATTTATCTAGATTAAATCCATAAGTAATCATTGTTCATAAAAAAAATGTTACTGGTTATTTAATTTTCGTCCAACGACAAAGTATTTAGAAAATATTCCGGGAAAATACTTCTACTAAAAATGTGACCATTATTCGAAGCTAACCGCAAAATGAAACCCATGAAACCATAAATTTACACTACTTGGAAAGAAATTTCTTAAATACCGGACGGAATTCTTGAATTAGGAGGCAAATTGCTTGCATAATAGGTGTTTTCCCTCAAATGCCTTTGAAGGTGGATTAAAATGTTTTGGCTTATTACTTTATTTTTTTACGTAATAATATTCATAATAAACAAGCTAACCCGGCGAACATCGTATCGCTTTAGAATTAACAAAGGTTGAGTTAAGTGCCCGATCCCATTCCCGTTCCCGTTCCCCTTAAAAAGTATCCTATGTCCGTCTCCTGGTTCTAAGCTACTTCCCCACCAATTTTCAGCCAAATTCAGCCGTTCTTGAGTTGTGAATAGTGTAACTAACACGTCTTTCTTTTATATACATATATAGATATGGTATTTACAAAAAAAATGTATATGAGTATTGTATCAGTTATCTGGTTCCCCAGCTTTGGTTAGTGTGGGGCTAGATGGCGCTGTGTGTCCACCAATATTTATTTATTTATTTATTTAGTGTTACGTCATACCCAACTGTGAGTTTCGACCTTGTATTGTAGCTCCACTATATACTAGCTGGTCAACTTTGCCTTCGATCGGGTAAAACTTTTTAGACATACTGACTTTGATATGAAATTAAATTAAAAAAAATTGGTTGCCTGTAAAGTCGGTTTTCGGGCGAAGATTTTACGTGACAAAATGTAAATGGTCCGGCGGGCCTCTCTCTCGTTCGGTGACTCATCATGACAGACGTGAGCGGGCGTTACACTTTTTCATGAGTGACTCCGAGCCGCAACCTAATTTAAGACGTTGTCACGTCAAAAAAAAAACATTTAACATGTAACAGCACTGATAGACAACTATAAAAATCGGATCACGACTTTAATCCCCAAGTACGGTAGACATCCTCTCAAATCTCCAGGCATTCCGATCCTTGAAGATGTCTTAAAGTGTTGGTCAGAGGAACATACACATTTTGCAGTAGTTATTATTCCACACGTGACAGGTTGCAAGCCCGTCGTCACTTACAAGAATACTAACTGGTTTCCTCACGATGTTTTCCTTCACCTTTGTTAGCACAATAAAAAAAATAAACGAACTAAGTTATTTTAGCATATTTAAGCATTGTGACTGTTACAAAATGGCCCTAACTCAGCATCACCCTGCGCTTCTTCCGATAGTCTTTTTTGTGAAAGATAAAGTGAAATTTGAAACTTGAGTGACACCTATAACTCTCTTTTAATGAACGCCTACATCTTATAAGAAACGCCTTAGTAAAATTTCAAACTGCCCCGTTATCATCTCTTATAGTGGTTTTTATAGAAACTGAATGTTGGTTTGAAATACGGCTAATTACCACGTTTCAAAATAAAATTAAAAAAGTATTGTTGGACATTTCACACAGCTCCATCTAGCCCTAATTGTAGCGAAACTTGTACCATGGGAACCAACTGATAGAATACTTTATGTACTTTTTAAGGGGCTCCCAGTCGCTGATTGCTCTTTTTCGAAACGAAAAAAGAAATACTTCTGAACAAGCCACATCTCCTCCTATTTTTATAAGTATATTACTTCAGGTTCCTACCTAGATTTCTATTAAGCTGAAAACATAATAGCAGAAACTTTTCACGATAAAGATATTATTTCAAAATTATACGTTTTAGAATTTATGATCGAAATATTTTATATACCTACTATTAAAATCAACTTGTGATTTATTGTTAAAGATAGGTAATAATGTAGATCTAGATTTCTATTAGAATAGATTTTTGATAAGTAATTAACATAATTTATATCATTAATTTATTCAAAAAGCTAAGGCGGACCACGCGCCGACGTGTGTTTGTCGTCATTGCAGCGGTCGGTAGGATTATTTATCGAAGTGATTAAAGATGGGTACATCTTTATTCACATATACTATACATTATAAAATAGGAGATGTGGCTTGTTCACAAGTATTTATTTTTTCGTTTCGAACAAAAACAATCGTCGACTGGGAGCGCCTTAATGTAAATATGTAGGTATATACATATTAAACAGTATAAACCTCAGACACAGAACAAACATCTATGTTTATACCACAAATGTTTGTCCTTTGAACTCACAACCTTCAACGCATAAGGCAGAGTTATAACCAACTGAGCTGTGAGGCCAGTAACATACCCCCGTATTCAGGAACGACACTATGAGAACACGCACCCACAGTGGACGAAATCTTTTTTCATAAACATCACTTTATGTGTTGAGCGACACTATGGCGCACACTGCCGTGTGTCTCTAGAGCTCAACTTTGGCTAGAGGTACACGACAGTATGTCTCTAGTCAGACTATACAGTGTCGCACAACACGTAAAGTGATGTTTATGCGTGTTCTCACAGTGTCGTTCCTGAATACGAGGGACGTTTTGACGTTTCAAGAATCCTCCGACTAATCTGCACTCTTAGAAATTGTCGGCTGTCGTACTAAATTGTTATTATGTCAATTTCAAAAGCAAAGTTGCTCGTTCCATCTTTCAAAGTATAGTCTGAAACGATGTAAGGTTTGCCTCGATATATCGTTGATCGTTTTCAAAAGTAAACCCCCAGGCGTAAATAGAACACTTTACGGAACCAGCGTCTTTCTCTATGGAAAAGAAAGAGTTATTAGAGAATAGATCGCTCGTTTGGTTTATAGACGTACTAAATATTTCATGCTCGAAGAAGATTGCAAGAATCTCTCGTAAAGACACAGAGTCCAGTAAATTGTTTTTGTAAGAAATCTACTGGACCGATCATGCTACTTATTTTTTTGTTGTACTTGTTCAGTAGGTTCGTAGGACTCGTGCACGAAGGGTTCCGTACTATTATCCATACAAAACGGCAATAAAAATCACGTTTGTGGTGTTCAGAAATAGAAATGTCCACACATTCTCATCCAAATGTCAAAACTGACACTTTTTAGGGTTTAGAGTCTACAAGAAACCCTTATAGTTTCGCCATGTTCGTCCGTCCGTCCGTCCGTCTGTCCGCAGCTTAGCTCAGAGACTATTAGTGCTAGACAGCTGTAATTTGGCATGTATATACAAATACATATGTATATATTAGTAATGTCAACAAAGTCGTAGAAAATGTTTACCCACCTAAAGTGGGTATGTTTATCTTTTATCTCGCGTACCCCATGTTGTGTAATACCCAAGTACTGTGAGGGCAGGGACTTGGGTATTACAGTCGTGATCCTATTTTTATTTTTTTTATGAAGTAAAGGAAAGTAACTCAAAAAGATTAAGTAGTTCTGTAAAGATTATTCTGGATTATGAGCTTCGGTCACGCATCTCGATATTTTATTGATATCTGGTATAACTAAAACTATACTTACAATATTTCATTTTATAAATTATATTACTAGTTTTTTACTTTCCGGTCACCGCACGCCCTGTCTACGTGAGTCTCATACATGAACATAGATCGAGGGCTCGATATATAAACTTCACGGTAAATAACTTACATGTTTTTCTCATATATTTCAGCTTACCTAGGACATACCAGTTTATTGGACACTACCTATTGTCGATTCGCATGTGTGTCGCAAACCGTGTTTCTTGCCTGATCCTTCTAGGCTTGGTCGCGAGGAACAGGCGTAGCTTCACCTAGCTTCTAAGACGTTTCAAAGTGATCCTTGTAATTTATTGAAATAAATGCCATTTGAATTTGAATTTGAATACCTTTGCCCAGCTGTAGGTACGGGGCTAAAAATAATTATTAAATAGGATCGTGACTGTAATACCCAAGTACCTTAAACATCCAATCAGATCTCCAGACTCTCAGATCCTTGAAGAAGTCTAAAGGGCAGAGGCAGGTTCATACATTAAATTTAGCATATTTTAAAGTTGTTAGATTTTTTTTTTAATTAGTCTTGTACTTTTTTAATTTGACCATTACAAACTTTACCTTTATAAAAGTAGTGCAGATGACATGACGATTAATTATTTAGTATGTCAACCTATTTCGCAAGTCGACCATTGAGTACGTTGTGAACGTGGGCGAGTTGACTAATGAGTCAGTAGGATAATTAGTGTATTTAGGACCTCTTTTCAAGTAAAGTAGTCTCAAATAGGCTAATTGCCGGTTAAAACCCCAAGTACTCAGCAAATTCACTGTATTTGAGTAGCACCAACTAGGAGACAAAGTAGCATGTAACTGTGACAACTGTGACAACCAAATAACATTAAATTTACGAGTAAGATTTTACAATTTTCAAGTAAATGTATAAAACCATTTTCAAAATCATTTATCTAACCAGTATCTTGAGAAAGCTTCCGACTTCACGCGTGAACGGCTCGACTGATTTTGCATTTTGTTATTGTATTTGAACAGTGTCAAGAAGAAAGAAAGAAAGACAGAATAAATTTATTTTGTGTCAACATAATCTCTTAAAACTAAACAAGAACATACATATTGGGAACATACGAAAGGTTCATACGAAAGAAAATTTTGAAAAATCTAGCGTAAAATTGTAAAATTATAAAAAAATAAAAGTGAAATTTAACAGGACAACAGTATGTCTAGCTATTCTGACAGACATTAGATATTATTTACGATATTATTTAATGATACGCAACTTAGATATGTTACGTAATGTTTACGTCCCCAGCTCTTAAGCATAACAACATCGGATAGTGTACTGAATTAGACATTATTTTCAGTTTGACGTTATATAGGACGAAATTATGTAAATGGTCTATCAATTATGCCTTTATGACCGCCTTTGAAAGGGTCGTTATTGTAAATGCTATTTCAAAAGTGATAGTAGTTTTGTGGAAGTGAATTTATGCATAAAATGATCATCTAAATGGGTCTTGTACCTCGTCTGTAAAAGAAATGGACAGACAAAAGTCTCTCCAGGTATTTTATAGGGTGTACCTACCAAAAGTTTTTTGTAAATAGTAAAAAAATATGGTAAGTACGGTAGACATCCTCTTAGATCTCCACGCGCTTAGTTCCTTAAATATGTCTAATGGACGAGCCTCTGACTACCCCCGTAGTCAGAGGCTCGTCTAAACATTAGATTTGGCACATGCCCACATTTTGCAGTAGTTAGCGTTCCATACGTGACAGATTGCAAGCCCATCGCCGCAGGATTCGAACCCACGACCTTCAGATTGAAAGTCGAGGTACCACACAATCGGACCACACGGCTTTTTAAAAATGGCATTTGTGCCATTTGTTTTTGCATGAAAATTAAGTAGCAGTTTTAGTTAACATTAGTTATTACATTACAATTTTAGTTATTTTAAACATTGTTATAAATAGGTACATAGATCTCTTAATTACTTTGTGTGACCTAAACATAAATACGTGTTAACATCGTATTTGTGTTGCAAACAAGGACTGTTTGAGAAATTTCTAACATGGGCCCCAGAGGATCGCTGCGAAAGAAATTATAATTACTGAATGAATTACTGATGAAAATGTTGTATGTTCACAAAAATATTAATTAGTTTAACCCTAGACACCTAACCTTCGCTTAAACCCCTTTAAACCTAACCATACGTCGATTCGACGAGCAATTTTTAGCACTTAATATTTTATTTTATTATAATTTTTTTTTAATTATTTCTGCTTATATACATAAACCAAGTATTGTTTTAGTAAATAAAACTATCAATTCATGTTTTTCTACAGAATTATTTATTTTATACCTTATATTATATGACACTATTTGTAAGAGTTCAAATAAGATACACGCTTAGAAAAAAATAAATAAAAAAAAACAACATAAAATAGCCTTTTCTTCTTTGGCGAACATAAATTATAACAGTCTTATCATTCAAACAAAAATATAAAAACTACTATTTGGATGCGCATTCAATGCAATAATCAACTTTGTGTTCACCACAAATTGCAGAGTTACATTTTGTGCAATATAACTTTGTCATGCACCTTTTGTATAGGAACAGAGACCGCAGACTTTTCTTTTCCTCACATTTGGGCCCTCGACTGACTGAAGGTCATTGCTGGATGATGACTGACCTTCACCTGAACCATCAACTTGACCTTCACCTTGGTCTTCATCTGTTTTTGCTCTTAATATATCTATCATTTTAATTTTTACGTGCGTAGTAGTCATAGTACGAATTGCCAGTCGGATTTTGAGCCAGGGCTCTACTAACTGTGTATACATTTTCTTCATAAAATCAAGTCGAATCATGACTTTCTGACCCATCATCGATGCATTGTGGCAGTAGATTATGTAGCTGTAAGTACACGATATATTTAGCATGCCGTAGAAGACATTGGCATACATTGGCTACTGATTAGTTTTTCTGCTGCATGTCATTACTGAGCACATTTGGTTAAACGTGTCCACTCCACCATTTGTGCTATTGTAGAACTCAATCATGCGTGGCTTTTTTGTTTCGGAGTTGACTGAGGCCTCTTCATCGCAAGAAGATAGTAAATATCTAAATATACCATTTTTGATGGTTTTGGCTTGTATGACAAAAGTGTGAGGGGGCCATCATAACAAAACATTGATGTCTGGACGTTTCGGGATCGATGGTTCTTCATTTAATCTGGGATCTCCCTTTTATTAGCTCGCAAAGTCCCTACAAGCGTCATTTTAGAGCGTAAAAAAATTACACAAACCCTAACCATTCGTCGAAACGACGACTATTTTTGCAATATATCGAAAAATAAAGTACTTACGTGCCGGACCCCGTCGCTTCCCGAGAGAGCTCGGCAAACGCTGAGTTGACAAACGACGACGGTTAGATCGGCGCGCACGCAAAAAAGATATACCTATATTTCGGTTGTGTGCTCGTCGAATCGACGAAGGTTAGGTGTCTAGGGTTAAGAAAAAAAGCGACAATCATGATGTAAAAAGGCAACTAGCTTGGCATCATTTAAAGTGAGACTAAAGCACTGGCTCACTGACAACAGCTTCTACAGCTATGAGGAATTCATAGCATGTAAAAAGTAACATGCTAAAATTTCTTATACATAAAATGTAATTATCTAGTTAAGTAGATAAGCCATTTTTTTTTTTTTAAGTTTTTTAATATTATTCTTAATACTTTTTATTGTTTTGATTTAAGTTTTATTATATAATTGAATCAATAATATACTATTATTATTATTATTTTTATTGACAATTATGTTATTTAAAATTGCTAATTATAAGTTCCACATAAGTATGAAAAATGTGTTATGTTGTGGATGAAATTATAACAAAATATGTGACGTGTTATTCATGTAATTAACGAAATAAATGATTATTATTATTATTATTGATTATTAAATACCAAAAGCAAAGATAAAATCGCTGTGACACGACTAGGATCACAAAAAAAATGCAAAAATATTACGTAAACGAAAAATATCTCTACAAATGTTAACTCCAAAAAATTTGATTATTCAAATGACAAAAAAATATGAGTTTGAATATGCTCCAACTCACTTTATATGTATGTACTAGCGACCCGCCCGGGCTTCGCACGGGTGCAATGCTGATACTAAATATACTACAGAATGTCTTTATATAAAACGTTTTTTTTTTCACAGCTTTTTTGTAATTAGACAATTATTGATGATTTCTTTTTTTCTCGAACGCGACCGGCCAAAATGCGCGTTTGACGCCTAGCTGCTAGGCCAGTCGCGAACGTTCGAGAATGTTCGTTTTACGTAGCTACTCGCTAGGTGACTCGCTAGCCTCTAGGTGCCAAGCAAGCAGCATGCCTGTGTTTTCGCGTTTTTAATTAGGGATGACTGAGAGTGTTATAAACATAAGAGTAGACAAATATAATCAGAAAGTAATAATTCGAACTGCTAAGGTATCGGGAGTTACACGTGTTATTGTGAGTCAACCATAAAAGATAGACATATGCTGTCGTGGAATATTTTTTATATAATTTTAAGGAAAACATTTCCGTCATACATGAATTCTGTGTAGCTTTAACCATTAAGGTTGCACACGCGACGGAAGCTTAAAAAATGGAGTAACTTCTCCCGTTTTCCCAACATTTTCCTTCACTGCTCTGCTCCTATTGATTGCAGCGTGATAAAAAGTATACTATAACCAGCTCAGGAGTATGAAAAATAATTGTACCAAGTTTCGTTAAAATCCGTCGAGTAGTTTTTGTTTCTATAACGGTTATACAGACAGACAGACAGACAGACAGACAAAAATTTTACTGATTGCATTTTTGGCATCAGTATCGATCCCTAATCACCCCCTGATAGTTATTTTGGAAATATATTTCATGTACAGAATTTACCTCTCTACAGATTTATTATAAGTATAGATAGATGACATCAAATTTTATGGCGATTGTAAATTGGTCCTAGTGATTTCAATGAAAAAATATATTTTTTTAATAAAAATTTAAATTGATACGATACGAGATGTTTGAATACGAATTGTGTGTACAAATGTTAATTGAATCAAAGCTTGGAAAGAAGTTCAAGAGAACTGGTTCTACAAAGAATATTGAACTAATGGCGGCCATGTTCAAGAAGAAGCGAGGAATGGGAGAAGGGAGGATGAAATTTTCGTAACGAACGATTCAGAGTTATCAACGGATTTGTTCGGATTAATTTTAGCAACGAGTCTTTGGAGAATTATCAACCAACAAAAAATAGGAGGAAGTTCTTTACATTCGGCACTTATTTTTTCAGGTGGTGTTTTTTTTGTGTAGAGAATAGAATATATCATTTAAATGTTATTAATTTCCTAAAACTTAAAAAAACTATACCATCTCGTGATTTTTTGATTTGTCGAAACATTTTTTTAATTATTTTAGTATAAGAAATTCGGAGTTACATAATAAAATTTCTAGTCGAAGTCGATTTTTTATTAGTTTATAAATAAAAACTGCTTCAAATTGTGCAGGCAAACCAAATATAATTATTATCCCTCGCCTCACTCACTTTACAGCGGTGATATTTCACGAGTCGGACCTAAGGGTGCATTTCCACTGGCATAAAACTGGTATGGTTATGAAGGTACCGAGTGGGATGTACCTCGACTTTCAATCTGAAGGTCGTGGGTTCGAATCCCGGCGTGCATCAATGGATTTTTCTGTTCGAAAAAATTATAAGCGCATCAAAAACACGTGCTCAAAACGGTGTAGGAAAACATCGTGAGGAAACCAGTTAGTGTTCTTATAAGCGGCGATGGGCTTGCAACCTGTCACGTATGGAATGCTAACTACTGCAAAATGTGGGTATGTGCCAAATATAATGTTTGGACGTGTCTCTAACTACCACCACCAGACATCTTTAAAGGATCTAAGCGTCTGAAGATCTGAGAGGATGTCTACCGTACTTGGGAATTACAGACGTGATCCTATTATTTTAAATTTAATAAAACTGGGCGGAGTGGAACGGGCCGTGAATTGACCAATCACAATGTTCGATATTTTTGTGTCAACTATTTCAATTGGTCATTTTACGATCTGCTCCACTCCACTCCGCCCATCTCCACATCAGTGGAAACGCACTCTATATAATCTGGTGCATCGCCTACACGAGCTAGAGTCGAGTCAGCGTCAAGGCGCGGACCCGCCTTCGCGCCGATTGCTCGCCCTCGCTTCGACTCCGAGCTGCCTGTCGACGCCGCATCGACTCTAACTCGTGTGAGCGATGCGCCTTACAAGACCCGATTATTTCTTATGAAGGTACCTGAATAGTCTTACTTAACCTAACGATGAAAATTAAAACAAAATATTCACAATGAGATAGCGACAATCCCACGCAGTATGAGTCAGCGAATTTTCAAAAATTTGCGTAGTAGATTGCAGGAGTGCTAAATTGCTAATGAAAGGATGAAGTACATCTCGATAAAATTATTAAATATCTAGCTTTATCCCGCGGCTTCGATCGCATTTCTGTACTTGGATAAAAGTAAATAAATAATAAATAGAATAGTTTGTGCTATATAACGTAGACACGGCAAAGCAAGGAGAGACTACGCACGTGCGTCAAGCTTCGCTTTGCAAGAAAATGTATGTAATTGTTTCTACTGCAACCCACGCACACGCTACGCATGAACCCATGCTGCTAAAATGCGTCACGTGCCCGTGCACAACATGCGCCGCGGTGGCTTTGCGACTTAATCCAAATCCATTCGGTTATTACGTCGTGTTCGAGTAACAAACAAACAAGCGTAGAAACTTTCGCTTTTATAATATTAGTGTGATTTACGACGCACTTAGCAATCCTAGTTTGTATAGAAATGTCGTTACTGAACATAGTTTCAAGGATAGCAACACAAAATTTAGTACGTAAGTAAATTTATGGCAGTCCATAAATTTACTTCAATTGGGACATGGGGTAATTTTAATATACATTTTATAACACATCATCTACACTACATTGACCTCGGAAAATTGTACCAATTTTTTGTGTTTGTCTGCCACTATAATCAAAAATTAACATACAAATACCAACACAAAAACATACACACACACACTCATGTATAAGAGTGTGTGTGTGTATGTTTTTGTGTTAGTCTATATTTCTAATAAAAAAAAATGTTAAAAAATTACTATCAGGAACTTCTGGTTTTGATACTAATGCACTTTCCACTGTGTATCATCATCATTTTCTCCTCTTTTTCCACTTCATGTGGGGTTGGCACAACATGTTGCGAAAAGAATTGGGCTTATTTTTACAACCGGCCGCCTGCCTGACATCAACCCTCTTTGGAAAATAAAATGGCGCATATAGCTCTTTTTCATAATGTACTGATGTTCACTGAAATAAATAAAAAATAATACGGCAGCCGCTTTTCAGGAATCTTCTCAGCCTTAATTTGAATTTACAAAGTGGATAGAGATTCATCTAGCCTTGGAAATCTTCAAGAGTGCCGGATTACTTTGTTTAGCTGATGGGATTTAAAAGTTTAGGATTTGTTGAAGATGCCGCCGTCTTGTTTCTTTGTCTTGTAACTTAATTTACTTGCATTTACAATAATCCAACGCAATCAGTGATCATAACAAGCTGTTTTGCAAATAACAAAGTGGTTTTGCACGCTTATCGGTTAATTTATAAAAATGTTTAATGCCGCATTTGCACTAGGGGACATGTCGCGGGATATGTCGCCCGACATGTAGAATTCTTATGACGGGTGATTATATATAATTACTAGCTGTGTCTACAGACGTTGCCCTGTCAAATGTCAATAATCCCGCAGAAAAAAGCACTTTCCGTTTTTCCCGATCTAGCCGATTCTCAGACCTACTAAATATGCATAAAAAATTTGGTAAAAATCGGTAAAGCCAGTAAGTAACTAACCTTGTGACACGAGAATTTTATATATAAGTAACAATATTCGTTTCAAAAAGTTACATCGTTTCGACTATAGTGTCGATTGCATTTTCGGGCGCTGCACCGCGCGAATTGACTGGCCTCACAGCTCAGTTGGTAGTAGCTCTGCCTTCTGTGCTGTAGGTTATGGGTTCGATTCCCACCCAGGATAAATATTTTTGTGATAAACATAGACGTTTGTTCTGTCTGGGTGTTTGTGTAGTATTTACAAAAAAAGTCTAAATGTATTTAATCAGTAATCGTGTTCCCTTAGTATCTACAAGCTTTGCTGGTTTCGGGCTAGATGGCGCTGTACCTAAAGTCCACCAATATTTATTTATTATTTAACTCACCCGACACGCGGAATACGTATAGTGTCGCAAAACACTTTAGTCTTTATTTTCTTTAATATTAATGTCAATACGTTGCATCAAAAGTAAAGAGCGCGATAATAATTAGGTCACTATTCTTTGATTTTTATATTACCTCTATCTAAAGAGGCTTAAGTACAAGTCAATCGCGCCCTACTTATTGGAAAACATAATCGAATACAAATACCTCACTTCAAAGCCAGGCCTACGAGTACATAACGTAAAAAGGCAATAACTTTTAACCTTTCCGACGAACAAGAATTTGCGTATTGCACAGTATAAAGTCTGTGCTAGTAGTAAAAACAAAACATTATAAAAAATATGAAATTAAATAATAAAATTGTTTATTTAAAAAAAAATATCGGAAGACATCCTCTAGGATTACCGGGCGCTCAAATCTTTGAAGATGCCTAAAGGAGTCAGTCAGAGGCACGTCCAAACATTTGACACATGCCCACCTTTTGCAGTAGTTAGCATTCCACACGTGACAGGTCGCTAGCCCGTCGCCGTGTGAGTGCTAGCAGTAAAAACATCACATTGCAAAATTAAAGAAAATTAAATTTAAAATGTTTTTATTTTATTTTTACATTTTAAAATAAAAAATAAAAATAATAAACAGTAAAAGCTAACATACAAAATAATTGCTTAGCTTAGAGTACAATGTACACTTTTAAACAAGGATAATATTATAATGTAGGTAAATGGGTTTATATAACAAAAATAAGTTTTCTGTTGAAAAATATTTTTCAAGAACAAGCTTTTGTAAAATCATTTAAACCATCGAGCACCACCGCGCTATCCGTATACCTGTCACGTATAGCATTGTCATCGGAACTTGACAATTATGCAAAGTTTTTACTCAATCGAAGTATTTACTAAGGAGTTCCATTGTGATTGTCTATTGAACAGCTCCTGACTATCGTTAGATCAGCTCACTGTCACCATATTATTGCATTGTCCCCTATGTTACCTAAGTATGCCATATTTCAGTTCAATCGCTTGGAGATAACTGCTTCAAAATTGATTTGAAAGATTCCACCTTAACAAACGTAGTTACATACATACATGCATGTATGTATGTAACTACGTTACATACATATGCAAGTTTAATAAAAGCTTGCAATAAATCCCTACAGTAAGTAAAACCTGGGGGGTTAGCATGAACCACTATCGTATCGACAACGTATCGTCCAAATGTCAAAACTGGCACATTTTGTATAGTAAAAGTGTCAGATTTGGCATTTGGACGATACGTTGTCGATACGATAGTGGTTCGTGCTCAGGCCACTGTATCAAGGGGATAGTTTTGAACAACCTTTGAAAAAAACATTAGTAAATAGTACTAGATAGACACATTTAGGAAATTATAAAATGACACAACACGCCCAACATCCGCAACTAGCCGCAAATGAGAGACCAAATGAGTCCATCCACATTATGTTTCGCATTAGTGCAAAAATGCGATGGAAATGCCGGTAAGATCTTTTTTAGGGTTCCGAACCCAAAGGGAAAAAACGGGACCCTATTACTAAGACTTCGCTGTCCGTCTGTCTGTCTGTCTATCACAAGGTTGTATCTCATGAACCGTGATAACTAGACAGTTGAAATTTTCACAGAAGATGAAATTCTGTTGCTGCTATAACAACAAATACTAAAAACAGAATAAAATAAATATTTAACTGGGGCTCCCATACAACAAACGTGTTTTTTTTGCCGTTTTTTATAGATAATGCGGAATACGGAATACATATACGGAACCCTTCGTGCGTGTGTCTGACTCGCACTTGGCCGGTTTTTTTCTAATGTTTGTCTGTACTGCTTATAAAACTGTGTACTGTGCTAAAAGTAAACAATTTCCCACATCGGATAATGATATCTTTTACTTGCTATTCAAATATTTAGGATAAAAGGAAGAAAATTGAAAACAATGACAGTCTTGCCGACGTTGCTTACATTTGTATTTTTTGTAAGGTATCAATACACAATATATAACATTACACTGGCCTGGGCACGAATCACTATCGTATCGACAACCTATCGTCCGAATGCCAAAACTGGCATTTTATGTATAGTAAAAGTGTCAGTTTTGGCATTCGGACGATAGGTTGTCGATACGATAGTGGTTCATGCTGACCCCACCCCACTGGAGATAATCCTAGCAGCTATAAATTTGAAAAAAAAAAGTTATTTAAAAAATCTATTTCTGTCGCGCAGTGCCTAATATATAAACGTATGAGTGGCGATAGGGACAACAATAGAACCAATATTTATATTTAAAAACCGGCCAAGTGCGAGTCGCACTCGCGCACGAAGGGTTCCCTACCATTATCTATGAAAAACGGTAAAAAACACGTTTGTTGGATGGGAGCCCCATTTTAATATTATATTCTGTTTTTAGTATATGTTGTTATAGCGGCAACAGAAATACATCATCTGTGAAAATTTCAATTGTCTAGTTATCACGGTTCATGAGATACAACCTTGTGACAGATAGGCAGACAGACGGACAAACGGACTAGGTATGAAATGAATTATTTTTATGATTTTAGGGTTCCGTACCCAAAGAGTAAAAACGGGACTACAAAGACTCCGCTGTCTGTCTGTCTGTCACCCGGCTGTATCTCATAACTCAGTTGAAATTTTCACAAATGATGTATTTTTCTAAAAACAGCATAAAATAAATATTTAAGTGGGGCCCCCGTACAACAAACGTGATTTTTATGCCGTTTTGATAATAGTACGGAACCCTTCGTGTGCGAGTCCGACTCGCACATGGCCGGTTTTTTTGTTACCTTCATACGTCTACATCATAATATTTGTTATTCGATCAATAAGAAATTTTAATGAGCTTGCCGATTAAATAAATGGCTTTTTAAGCCATTATAACGACAACGGCATCAATATAGTGAATGGGGCAGACTTCTTTATAGTCGATAAAATATTTAATTTGTAAATATTTATTCATTTTATTTTATACTCACAAAACGCTCATTAAAATTTCTTATTGACGTTTAACTTCGAGAAATTATGTGAGTTCGGGGATTTTTAAGGCTCTGGCCGTACCACAAGCTAAAAAGTAATATTAAAACAATACTACTCGGTGCGAAAGTGACAACGCAATACGTACTTGTACAGCGTTGTCACTTTCGCACCGCGAGTAATATTGTTTTGATATTTATTTAAAGCCGTGGTGGCGAAGTAGAAGGTACCCTGAGTTTAATCTGAAGGTCGTGAGTTTGAATCCCGGCCGTGCATCAATGTATTTTTCTGTTCGAAAAATGTATTATGCGTATCAAAACACGTGCTCAAGACGGTGAAGGAAACCATTTAGTATTCTTATAAGCGGCGACTTACAACCTGTCACGTGTGGAATGCTAACTACTGCAAAATGTAAGCATGTGCCAAAAGTAATGTATATGTGCCTTTGACTATCCCGTTTAGACATCTTCAAAAATCTAAGCGCCTGGAGATCCGAGCGTGTCGTTCAGTCGTGATCCTATTTATTTTTATTTATCATTACTATGAGAGCTTGTGGCATGGCTCCAGCACATGTTTAAATAGCGAAGAAGCGCGTACGTTCACAAATACGAGTGTTATTGGTATCTACTATCTATTCTATTTTATCTGAGCCCCGATCACAAATAATGTCACGTAACACGAACATATCGGCAACGTTGGAAGTTCGTGCCGGGTTATGTTTATATACCCTGGATTTTGAATAGAACGATACGGAAAAATGTCTGTGTATACATAGTGTCATGCTAGAAAAACGGCAGAACTTAATTGTAAAATATTTTCGTAAGAAAAACTTGACTTTTTGTATGGGCTGAGTCTACCCGGATAAGACGGAAAAAGTGATAAAACAGCATTACTAACAGCAAACCATCAAACTTAAAAAGAAACTGGCTGTAATTTACTTAGCTAGTGTGATTATCCGAAGAATAATATAAAAATGAACTGTTTAGCTATTCATAGTTTTGATTAATAACGAAAAAATGATTTTGAAGAGCCAACTTTGGAAAATAAATCTATCGAGAAAAGTTTCACCAATCGTGTTTCTGTCTGTAATTTATCTAGATTATATCCATAAGTTATCTTTGTCATAAAAAACAAAACTGTATGTTTTGCGGTTATTGAGAAAAAACGATTCTGCATTCATCAAAAACATTTATTACTCATCCAAGACGTTGTGTGTTGTGAGACATAGCTCCACCAATACATTTTGCTCAGTCAGACGTTCTCTAATCTGTCTGACTTTGTTTCCGAATTTATCTACTGGAAAGTTGAGATGTTTTTCAAGATTTATTAATTGAATTCATTGACTGTTGGATCCATCGACTTGTGTAGTCGATGGTTGGATCACAGAACATAATAATACTTCGTACAAATCCACCCTCCGCCCTTTTCAAACTCTAGATACCCCATCGCGCCCGTTAGAGCCTGCGCACATTGGCAGACGGGAGTGCAGAGGATTTAAAATTTATCAATCGAATTGAAAAAATAAAAAAATAAATAAATAGGATTACCCCCAAGTATGGTAGACATCCTCTCAGATCTTCAGACGCTTAGATCCTTTGAAGATGTCTAGTGGGGGTAGTCAGAGGCACGTCCATATTTGGCACATGCCCACATTTTGCAGTAGTTAGCATTCCATACGTGACAGGTTGCAAGCCCATCGCCGCTTATAAGAACACTAACTGGTTTCCTCACGATGTTTTCCTTCACCGTTGTAAGCACGTGTTTTTGATGCGCATATAAATTTTCGAACAGAAAAATCCATTGATGCACGCCGGGATTCAAACCCACGGCCTTCAGATTGAAAGTCAAGGTATATCCCACTCGGCCAACACTAATATTTAGAATATTAATATTTATGTATATATTTCATTGCTCGGTGATCGGCCTCGGAGCATTACAGCGCAGTTTTGCGATGCTCTGAGGCATTTAAATACGAGTGTACACTCGTATTACTTATTTCGATTGATCACTATTAAATTCAATAAAATAAATTAACTAACCCTCGTATTCAAGAACGACACTATGAGAACACGCACCCACAGTGGACGAAATCTTTTTTTATAAAAATCACTTTATGTGTTGTGCGACACTGCATAGTGTGACTAGAGGCACATTGTCGTGTGCCTCTAGCCAAAGTTGAGCTCTAAAGGAACACGGTAGCGTGCGCCATAGTGCCGCTCAACACATAAAGTGATGTTTATGAAAAAAGATTTCGTCCACTGTGGGTGCGTGTTCTCATAGTGTCGTTCTTGAATACGAGGGTAAGCCGTGTTGGCCGAGTAGGAGTACCTTGACTTTCATTTCGAAGGTCGTGGGTTCGAATCTAGGCGTGCATCAATGGATTGTTCTATTCGAAATGATATATGCGCATCCAAAACACGTGCTCAAAACGGTGAAGGAAAACGTCGTGAGAAAAACCAGTTAGTATTTTTATAAGCGGCGATGGGCTCGCATCCTGTAACGTATGGAATGCTAACTACTGCAATATGTGGGCATGTGCCAAATATAATGTTTGGACGTGCCTCTGACTATCCCCACTAGACATTTTCAAAGGATCTAAGTGTCTGGAAATCTGAGAGGATGTCTACCGTACTTGAATTGTGATCCTATTTTTTTAAATCCTCTGCGCTTCCGTCCGTCATTGTGCGCATGGCATTAATCGTTGTAGAGTTCAGTGCCTTTCGACAAAGTTTGCGAGCAAGCGAACGCAATGCAAAATCAATTGATATGAAATAGATTTCGTATTTTCAATGTGATGCGATTTAAAAACAAATAAAATGAAAATATGAAGTACTTCTAGGCGAAAGTCAAATGAATCGATTTGGCCTTTGAAACGTGATATATGGACCATCTATACAAAATTTCGCATTTTATACTATAAACATAACACAAAAATAGGATCACGACTGTAATCCCCAAGTACGGTAGACATCATCTCAGATCTTCAGGCGCTTAGATCCTTGAAGATAATCTTATTTTATTTTAATATTTTTAATACAAAATCTATCAATTTATCAAATGTTCAAAATGAGTCCCTTCCTGTTGAATACAAAGTCGCACTCTTTTGATTATTTCGCTCCCTGTCGATTTTTTGATCTTGTTAAAAATGTTAAAATTCATGGTCTTCCTTTTATTTCTGACACTATATTATTTAGCAAAAAATAATCCTTATGATGAAGCCTTTCGATCGGTGTGATAAAGCTACAAGATAATTATTTTTCTCGTGTAACGGGTTCGATTCCCGGTTCAACCATGTAAATATTTAAAGATCTATGAATGCAGTTTAAATTGTTTTATAAATTCAAATAATGTCTTCTTTCAGTAAAATGTTCCATCTACAGTATTAAGAGTACTTTCCCTCCATGTGGCATATCCGTGGGACGCCCTGTATATTTTACAGTCGTTAGAGGGATCTGTACTCCCACTGTAAACTACTCCCAACTGTAATCCCCAAGTACATCCTCATCCTCAGATCCAGGCGGTTGGATCCTTTGAAGATGTCTTGAGGGGGTAGTCAGAGGCACGTCCAAACTTTATATTTAGAACATGCCCACACTTTGCAGTAGTTAGCGTTCCTTACGTGACAGGTTGCAAGCCCATCTACTTTACTATAAACAGGTATAATGTATCAAGTCGTACTGTTTCATATTCGCAGACTTTAATTAAATGTCAGAAGCATAATTTTAGTCATGAATAATTCACTGTAGCTCATAAAAGTCTCGGTGCGAAATATAATTTATTTAAGGCCCTGTATGTCGACGATTGCTCTTTTTCGAAACGAAAAAAGAAATACTTCTGAACAAGCCACATCTCCTATTTTTATTAATATATTACTTCAGGTTCCTACCTAGATTTCTAATTAGCTGCAAATATAATAGCAGAAACTTTTCGCGATAAATATATAATTTCAAAATGATACGTTTTAGAATTTATGATCGAAATACTTTGATACCTACTATTAAGATCAACTTGTGATTTATTGTTAAAGATAGGTAATATGTAGATCTAGATTACTACTAGAATAGGTTTTTGATAAGTAATTATACATAATTTATTCGAAAAGCAAAGACGGACCACGCGCCGCCCATGGATCAGTACCACGTGCAGCGGTCGGTAGGATTATTATCCAAGTGATTAAAGATGGGTACATCTTTATTCACATAATACTATACATTATAAAAATAGAGATGTGACTTGTTCAGAAGTATTTCTTTTTTCGTTTCGAAAAAGAGCAATCGTCGACATACGCCCTGTATGTCGACGATTGCTTCTCTTAAGGCCTAGTTTTCCTACTACCTTTTATATAATATGCTTTATTATAGCGGAAACTCTGAATAAATAAATAGGTATTTATAAAAATGTATACTGATATCCACTTTGGATCCCGATAAAAACTAAAATATTGCCATTATTTGCGTAAGTAATCTAATCTAATCTATATATCTATATATTCTATATATATGTATATATAATAAAACTGTAGAAGAGTTAAATTCTGTTCATTGAATAAAAACTAAAAAAATACTCCTAGGGTCCTTTATACAAAGTAACACAAGCCAAAAAAAAAACATTTTGAAATTTTTGTCTGTCTGTCTGTCTGTTGTCCGACTTTCACGCAAAAACTACTGGGCGGATTTTGATAAAACTTTTTTGTTATGTAGCTATTAGTCTTCGGCAACATAATAGGCTATAATTTATTTTGAAGTTTGGAATACCAGATGTGAAACTATCTGTCGACCAGCAAAGCGGGCATAGGTCAGCTAGTCTCTAAAAAATGCGTTCAAAATAAAATAAAAACCGAATCGAACTCGCACACGAAGGTTTCCGTACCATTATCTATAAAAATGGCAAGAAAACGTTATTAGTTTATACAAACATATTTATTAGTTTTAGTATTTGTTGTTATAGCGGCAATATAAATACATCATATTTTATGTGAAAATTTTAACTTTCTAGCTATTACGGTTCATGAGATACAGACTTGTGACAGACAGACAGACGGACAGCGTAGCCTTAGTAATAGGGTCCCGTTTTTATCAGTACCGTAAAAACATAATTAATTAAACATTAAAAAAAGGTACTTGAAATAGATATATGTATATAGAATAGAGTCTTGTCACATTTTGTGTTATAAAATAGGTCTGGCTGTTCCTTACCAAAGTGTTCGTTGTCATACTATAAGCATACAAGCTTTCACCAGCAGCTTCACTCGCGTGATACCTAGATATAATGCGGTATATATGCTATTTCATGACATAGACTATGTAAATTCAAAGTTTCATTAAAATCTTGTTGGTCGAAAGAACGTGATTAAGCCACAAACATCCAAATATCCTCATGCACTTGTAGATTTATAATATTAGTAGGATTTGTATCAGAAATTAGTAACCAAAGAACAAAACAACATAATAACTTACGGTTGTACCGTAGTTAGGCTTGAAAACAACCATTGATTTACGACTGTAAAAATACGATCGCCGCTAGTTAGGAAACTGCTTTAAAAGAATGCCACGCGCATTTCATATTAATTAGACATAATAAAAATAACCAGACACTTGCGAGTTTGACTCGCGTTTCGAGTGTTCTGTATAATACGAGAATGTTGAAAGTTCGTCCATCAGGTTTCGAATATTTTTTGAATTTCCCTTAAAATCATTTTCAGAATCGTTTAAATACAGGGTTATTGTCAAATTCAAATTTATTTATCACTACATAGTATAAAGCAAAGTCGCTTTCCGCTTCCCGCGTCTGTATGTCTGTATGTATGTTTGCTTATATCTTTAAAACTACGCAACGGATTTTGATGCGGTTTTTTTTAATAGATAGAGTGATTCAGGAGGAAGGTTTATATGTATAATAACATGCTACCCGTGCGAAGCCGGGGCGGGTCGCTAGTTTAGAATAAAAGTACAAAAGAAACAGGTAACCGATGGAACGATGAGAACCGCAAAAGTTAGCAAAACTGTGTAGCAGCCTCAAGGCTCGTCAACTTTCGTCCCAGAACATTATGGTCACATTCAATGGAAATAACCTCTCCTACAACCTCCTAGGAGGAATAAGTCGAATAACCAGCGATGAATGTATACGTTCCGTCTAATATCTAAGTGACCTACATAGATTTTGTCATTGTATTACGAATATATTTGTTTTAATACATCGCGTGTAGAAGGCTTGTCCTGAGCCAAAATCAACAACAAATTTAACCGAACCTTATTGTCGCAACCCAGTTCAATATGTTTTTAAACCTTTTTTACGGCTACCAGCACTCAAAACACTGTTTTCAGACATTTTCAATCTATACTAATATTATAATGCGGAAAGATCTGTATGTTTGTAAAGAATATGCTAAAAACGAATTAAAAGATTTAAAAAAAAACACCATTCGAATGCTACATTATCTCTAAATAACATAGCTATATTTATTACTAGAAAAAATTAGGAATCCTTACTAAAACTACATTAATGTAAACAACCCAAGGTGTAAAAGAGTGAAATGTATGCTGAGACATATAGTATATGTAAAACCCTCTTACCACGCGATATATTCTCAACGAGAAAGAAAATCCTAATACCCTCGGTCTAGTTAGAAGTTTCACTTCAAAAAAATTGCCATAAAATTTGTACACCCGTGCGACGCCGGGGCGTTATCTATAAATAACGGCAAAAAAAAACACGTTTGTTGTATGGGAGCCCCCCTTAAATATTGATTTTATTCTGTTTTTAGTATTTATTGTTATAACTGCAACAGAAATACATAATCTGTGAAAATTTAAACTGTCTAGCTATCACGGTTCATGAGATACAGCCCTGTGACAGATAAACGGGCGGACAGACAGACAGACAGACAGACGGACAGCGAAGTCTTAGTAATAGGGTCCCGTATTTACGCTTTGGGTACGGAACCCTAAAAACGAAAAGAACGTTCCGGAGTTTCCCGGCAAATGTCCCGGTGCTTGTGGGAGCGCCTTAAGAGAATATATCTTAAGGCGCTCCCAGTCGACGATTATTTTTGTTCGAAACGAAAAAAGAAATACTTGCGAACAAGCCACATCTCCGAGGGAGTTGTTAGGGAGGGGAAAATAAAAGACTGAAGTAGTCACATGAGTGATCCCATAAGGGTTTCGTTTTTTCCTTTTAAGGTACGGAATCCTACAAATCTTTAATAGATCTTGTATAGAACTCCACTAGGCTAGCAACGCTTAAAAATTAACGATAGGTGGCAAAATATTATATGTAGTACAGGATTTCTTAGTTTAAGTGATAGTGTTTATACCCTAGTAAACAAACCTACTGTTTTTGTAATAAATAAATAAATAAAGTATGAATGGAACGTTCCATAGTAAAAACAATTGTATCACGACTGTAATCCCCAAGTACGGTAGAGATCATCTCAGATCTCCAGACGCTTAGATCCTATGAAGATGTCTAGTGGGAATAGTCAGAGGCTGTCCAAACATTATATTTGGCACATACCCACATTTTGCAGTAGTTAGCATTCCATGACAGGTTGCAAGCCCATCACCGCTTATAAGAATACTAACTGGTTTCCTCACGATGTTTTCCTTCACCGTTTTGAGCACGTGTCTTTGATGCGCATATACATTTCAAACGGAAAAATCCATTGATGCACGCCGGGATTGAAACCCACGACTTTCAGATTGAAAGTCGAAGAACCTCCCACGTGGCCAACACTGTCATATAATAACAAAACTGTATCCACATGAGCAATAGTACATGGTACATCGTATACTTTGCAGTTAGCTCACGTCACACGCCTTTCACTCGAAAAAACGTATTGCCTACAAAAGAAAAGAAAATTCAATCGAAAACTGAAATATTTCTACTGTCTGAGCATCGTAATGACAAAATTGAAGGACAAAACAGTTTCTACATACTCCTCGACCTAAAATTCCCATCTACGACATTCTACGGCAACCGAGTTTGAACTCACCACTTATGTCAGATTCAGAATGTAGGATCGCTACGACTAAATAAATAATGACGAACATAGAAAGTATTTTAGATTACTACTAGCCGTCCCGACAGACGTTGTCCTGTCAAATTTCAATAATCCTACAGAAAAAAGGACTTACGATACCTTTTTCACTTAGGGGCATAAAAAATACCCTACGACCTATTTTAAGAAATACTGCTGACTCAAGCTGATCTGATGATGGAGTCAGGAGCTGTTCAACGGAACTCCTCAGTCTGATTGAAATAAAACTTTGCATACTTTTCAATATCCAATGACAATATAAAATTATGGTATGTATTAGCGAGCTGGTCTGATGATGGAACTCCCAAACTATACAACATAACCACGTCGTGTTTGGGCTCGATGGATTTGTTATGACGAGTACTAGAGTTCTAGAATTTATAAAACTTATTTTATATCTTGGAACAAAAAATGTTAACAAAATTGATCTTCAGAAGCTTTCAAGCCCATTCGTCTAGAAAATGTTACATTTAGGTTCTAGTCACAAGATTTCTTGTACAATAAAGTCTGTTCTTATTGAACAAACAAAGAAGTACATACTTTTTAGGGTTCCGTACCCGAAGGGTAAAAACGGGACCCTATTACTAAGACTTCGCTGTCCGTCTGTCCGTCTATCTGTCACGGCTGTATCTCATGAACCGTGATAGCTAGACAGTTGAAATTTTCACAGATTATGTATTTCTGTTGCTGCAATAACAACAAATATTAAAAACTTTATAAAATAAATATTTAAGTGGGGCTCCGATACAACAAACGTGATTTTTTTGCGTTTTTTTTAGATAATGGTACGGAACCCTTTGTGCGCGACTCCGAATCGCACTTGGCCGGTTTTTTCTACTGTCCAAATCACGAAATCAAAAAGAAAATTACTTGAATTTCTCCCTTTGTTGGCCTAAAATTATCTAAGAAATTACAATCAAAGTATCTATTTTTCTCAAACATTTATTCTACCAAAAACATTAGAATCATTCATTGTTTTGTTATTAATTTGCATCATAATACCTGTGGGGTACCATGAACCACTATCGTATCGACAACGTCTTCAAATTCAAAAATCATTTATTTCAATAAAATCACTAGGATCACTTTGAAACGTCTTGGGAACTTGGTGAAGCTACGCCGATTCCTCGCGACCAATCCTAAAAGAATCCTAGAAGTATCATCCAAATGCCAAAACTGACACTTAAGCTATACAAAAAGTGTCAGTTTTGTTATTTGAACGGTACATTGTCGATATGATATAGTGGTTTGTGTTCAGGGCACTGTATTACCGTGTATATTCGTAACAATACATATTTCGGTTATTATACCGATTACTGCGATTTCTTTATTATTATAGTTGTGTGACTATAATTATAAAGAAATCGCAGTAAAGAACCTCAGATTTGGCACGACTTTGTCTAGATTTTATTACTTTTTAGAGATAAACAAGCAGCTCCATCGAGACTTGGCTAGTTTTTTACAGAATGTTTTTATTGGGATTTCACTTCTTTTTGTAGAAACGTGGGCTTATTGATTTGTTTTATTAGATTTTATTATTTGACACAGTTTTTTGCAATGACAGTCGATTTTTTTATGTACCAATAGTAGAAGGGGGCATTACCATATCTCTAATACAGCTGAGACCAGCTGAGGGTTCTTCATCAGATACTTCAGACCTTCGATTTTTGACATTAAATGAAGCGGCCCATCAAGTTGAATATTTTTTGTAAAGGCGATATGTCGATCTCTAATAGTTTGGTTAAGCTCTTGTGTTTTCTAATCAGGGTCACCAGGTACTCCAGATCTTCGATTATCCTAGTTTTTAGGGTTCCGTACCCAAAGGGTTAAATCGGAACCCTATTACTAAGACTTCGCTGTCCGTCTGTTTGTCTGTTGTCTGTCCGTCCGTCCCTCCGTCTGTCTGTCACAGGGCTGTATCTCATAAACCATGATAGCTAGACAGTTAAAATTTTCACAGATTATGTATTTCGGTTGCTGCTATAACAACAAATACTAAAAACAGAATAAAATAAATATGTAAGGGGGGCTCCCATACAACAAACCTGATTTTTTTGCCGTTTTATAGATAATGGTCCGACTCGCACTTGGCCGGTTTTTATAGTTTTCCCTTAATGTGGCAATTGAACCTTAACTCTGTACCAAATTTCAGCTCTCTGAGTTTATGGGAAGTACTAGTTCTATTCTGATGATCATGAGTGAGTGAGTGAGTGTCTAAAATGCGAAACTTTGCTTTCGCTTAACTTCGAAACTAAATGACCTACAGACTTGAAATTTTGGATTTTAAGTAAGTGATTATAGCTTACTGGATGACGAACGTTTCTGCGTTCTGGTATTATCCAGAGGTTCTCAAATAGGGACCTGAAAATGCGGCGAAATGTAATATTATTCCTGTAAAGGATGGTACGGCAGTGTTTGTTTGCTTCGCGCTCGACTTGGCGGGGGCACTGCCGTGCCCCCAAATAGCAGAAACTTTTCACGATAAAGATATTATTTCAAAATGATACGTTTTAGAATTTATGATCGAAATATTTTGATACCTACTATTAAGATCAACTTGTGATTTATTGTTAAAGATAAGTAATATGTAGATCTAGATTTCTATTAGAATAGGTTTTTGATAAGTAATTATACATAATTTATATCATTAATTTATTCGAAAAGCAAAGGCGGACAAAGAGAAAATGGTTATTGAGGGGTGGGTAAAGCTACCCCTATTACTTGCCTACGTAGGTACCAGCAACGCGATCTCATAAAAACTGTCGATAATATTTACGATACGCATACGCCATTTAGAGCTTGCCGTTGTTAACTGTCTTAGTCGTTTCTGCCGCGGTTTTAGGAACTGGTAGCGCCTTAACTGTTTTATTGTGCTTTATACCATTAGGTAACCCCGGTCCCTTACTTAAGCGACAAAACTTGTACACAACTTTGGAATTGCCTCCTACACTTGGATGTTGTTCCTTATTGCATATTCATTTGAAAAACCAATGAGGGTTGAAGTCAGGCAGGCGGCCGGACGTAAAACATAAGCCAAATCCTCTTCGCAACATGTTGTGCCGACTTCTCATTATGTAGAAGAAGGAGAAGAAGATGTTAATTATGACTAGAATGTCAACCAATATTTATTTATTACTAGCCGACCCGTGACAGACGTTGTCCTGTCAAATTTCAATAATCGAATTGAAAAGACTGAATGTTTTAGTCTGTGATGTCATATTTGTTGCACACCAGCGCCATCTATACATAAATCATCCCATTTGAGTTTTTTTATGGTTTTGGGGATGTTTTTCATTTTTAAAGTAGTTTTTTTTTATTCGGGCATTATATCTACTTTTACAGCAAATTTCAACTTAATCCGTTTTGTCTTTTAGACCTGATTGAGGAACAAACATACATATAAACTCACAAACTTTAGCATTTATAATATTATTAGGATTTATTTAAAGCAAATTTTATCTATCATTCACCATTTGAATAAACCCTCTGTTTTTACTATGAACATAAAGACCATGGATTATTTAGTATACTTAGTTTTAAAGTAGTGGCATGCTGTCTACATAATTCAGGTTGTAATATAGAGGGAATGCAAAAATTATACATACTGTAAGGTTTAATGTTATTTATCCATATTTATTTAAACTAATTATACTAATATTTTTATTCATTATAAGGAAATTTATACATAACTTAATTTATTTTTTTATTCAATTGTTAAATGAAATACTAAGTCATGAATGCAACATGACACTTCCGTCAGACGGCCATGTTGCTTCCATTTTGGAGTCGGTTGTGGTTGGTTGAACAGAACAGTCGTGTTGTGAAAAGTTATTTTTGTTTGTGAGAAGTGTGGTTTACATACCTGTCATCGCCTGGAATTAAGGTTAATATATTTCCTATTTTATGTAATAGTTATATAGCTCTGATTGTCTGATGTAGTTTTTAGGTATTGATAGTCTGATGTAGTTCTACCGTCATTTTCTGACCGGCAAATGTACCCAAAAACACTAATAAATGTTACTTTGATGATTAAAGAGACATCTTTTTCACTTTAGAATACTACCCCCTTTTATCTCAGAAGTGGGATCGAACGAGTATCTTATCAAATAACTCGTTATCTCACCCCACAAAGTTAAAGAGAGTTGAATAATATTAGCATAACCGCCTAGATATAATAACCACATTGATATTTCTCGATCAAATTTTTTTTTTTCTCATTTTTTCTTTTACCTGCTACCTTCATTTTATTTTATTTTTCTCTTTGTTATTTTTCTCTTTCCTTTCTTATATACATCTGGTTACTTTTCATTTTACAATTACTTGCAATCAAGTGGCTATTGAAATGACGTATGAATAACGGTAGAAAATTTACGTATGTTTTAGTAAATCAAGTTTAATAAAAACATTATCGTTTCCTGCTCGTCCAATCCAAACGTTATGATGAGTTGCCGATTGGGTAGCTTTTGCTCGTAGTCGAGAGTGAAGTAGAACTCATCACTCATACGATACTAATCATACTATAGTTTTACTTGAATGGTTTAACTGGTATAGTTAACTGGAATAGTTAACCTAGATATTTTAACTCTAATATTTAACTAGATTATTTTAATTCGAATAATAACTGTTATAGTTAACTGGAATAGTTTAACTTTAGTATTTTAACTTGATTATTATAACTTGAATATTTTAACTTGAATAGTTTAATTGGTATAGTTAACTGGTATAGTTAACTTAAATGTTTTAACTTGAATATTTTAACTTACCAAATTTTTATCATGATTATTTTAACTTGATTACTTTAAATATAATAATTTAACTGTTGTAGTTAACTGGAATAGTTTAACTTTAATATTTTAACTTGATTATTATAACTTGAATATTTTAACTTGCCAATTTTAACTTGAATAGTTTAACTAGTATAGTTAACTGGTATAGTTAACTTAAATGTTTTAAATTGAATATTTTAACTTACCTATTTTTTTTATCATGACTATCTAACTTGATTACTTTAAATAGAATAATTTAACTGTTGTTATTGTACCGCGACCATGGTTATTGTAACATAGCCGAAACGTCGGGAAAGTAAATTAAAGGTAATTACGTGATAAAGACCCGTGTCAAAATCTATAGTTATGTCTACTAATCACGATAGTTTGAAAAATAATAGAATAGTTCAACTTTAATATTTTAACTTGATTATTATAACTTGAATATTTTAATTTGCCTATTTTGACTTGAATAGTTTAACTAGTATAGTTAACTAGAATAACTTATACATTTTAACTTAATTATTTCAACTTGGATATTTTAAATTGAATAATGAAACTTGAATGGGTTAACCTGAATAGTTGAAATTGATTAATCTGACTAGAATATTGTAGCTTTAATATTATTTTATTAATGACATATTCTCAAAATTGAGGTAAGTTGGCTTTGTTTTAGACAATCTGTAACGTATAGAATGTTTGCAAGTTTAAGTTATGAAGGCGACGCCGACGAATCATGGATTCGGCGGTGGTACCGATGATGGCGACGGCGCAGATGTGGCCGACCCAGCTCTGGAGGATGGCGGTGGCATTCGAGAAGTAACCGAGCGTGTACCAAGCGATAGTGACGCTCGCGGACCTCGGCGACCTTCGGACTGTTTGGTAAGCGTTTCAGCGGGTGAACGCCCAGATCGAGGGCAGCGACGCAAGCGCACGCCAGCGCCCTGTTATGAGGAGGGTTATAACCGGCACTTAACACAAGTACCCTGTTATGAGGAGGGTACCCGACGCGTATCGGCATCACCTTGTTATGAGGAAGGTAATGACCGATATGACATGCTGCCTACTCTTCATATTCGTGACGGCGGTGTGCGACGGCCACGTAAGAGAGCAAGATCCTACAGTTCGAGCGAGGGATCGTCGCAGTATCGTCGACGTAGATTTAAGAAGTTGAAGCGACGGCGACGTCGGTCTCGTAGTAAAAGCGTTATTTTACAACCGGGTTCAAAGCCGTTTGAACGTGAATCGCGTGATCGAGATAGATCGTTTGGACGGTATCGACCTCGCACCGATAAGTTTTATGCTCGTTCACGGAGCAAATCAACAAAACGGCGATCTAGGTCGATCACGCGAGTAGGTTCAGATGAAGCAGCTTACGCGCGACGTGTCAAAACATCGAATAGAACACGTTATAGCTCGGAACATTCAGATCGACGCATACACAGAGACCGACGCTCGCGCTTGTTGAACCCTTTCGCACATAAGAAGCGGCGGACCCTTGCGGAGAGAGATAAACGTCACTATGAACAGTACTCCAATAGCGATGAGCTTCCCTACCATAACCGAAAACGGCGTAACACTCTCTCCCCAAGAGACTGCTCGCGCAAACGTAATAAACTTCGAGAATCTCACGACCAGTATGATAGAAACGGTACGAACGCAATGTTAGATAAGTTTCTACGTATTATCAAAGATGTTAAGGGCTCATCAAACTCCAAACTATCCTTGTCTAATGTTGTCCCTGAGTTTGATCCAATGAATAAAGATCAGACTATTTTGACTTGGCTCACGAAAGTGGAGGAATGTGCAGAGATCTATAAATGGAATGATAAGGAGACTATTCATCTTGCCCTTCCAAAACTCTCCGGTATAGCTAAAACTTGGTACACTGGTCTCGACACAATCCTCTACTCGTGGGGCGAGTGGAAAAAGAAGCTAGTGGAAACATTTCCATATAGGGATGATTACGCTGAACTACTAACTATCATGTTGGCAAAGAAAGTACGGTTCGGCGAATCACTAGAACGTTACTTTTATGAAAAGATAAATTTACTGAATAGGTGTAGTATTAAAGGACGAAAGGCAGTCGATTGTCTTTTGAACGGTGTTGAAGATAGGGCTGTTCGTGTTGGAGCTCAAGCGGTTCAATTCCGAAGCCTGAAGAGGTCCTTAAATACTTCAAATCAGTAAAAATCACGACAGACAGGAGGGAAAGAGTAAAATACGACCGTAGACCTTTCTCCCCAGATTCGTCTCATAGTAAGAAATCTACCCTACCTCGAAAGCTCGTGTGCTTTAACTGCAACGAAGAAGGTCATGTAGCCCCTAAATGCCATAAGCAAAGAACCACCTGTAGCACATGTAGTAAAGTCGGACATTTGAGTAATTATTGTGAAGTCGTTAATAAAATCCAGACTAAGTATAGAAAATACGTAAAGAAAATACGTCTTAAGAAACTAAGGATGTCTCTGAGCTTACGGCATCGGGGAAATCTAATGAGAAATATTGTATACCAAATTATTGATATTTAAATTATTTAAAATATTTATGTGCATTGATGATTTAAAATATTGTTATGTATCTTTGTTGTGTAGGAAGATTTAAATAATTTTACTTTCATAGTTCTTGATTAACATAATATAATTATAAAAACTAATGATAAATAAATAATTTAGGATATTTAAAAATAGTATGTCTGGTCGCGTAGGGACTAGCTCCAGCAGGATAGCCGAGCTGTAAGGTTTAATGTTATTTATCCATATTTATTTAAACTAATTATACTAATATTTTTATTCATTATAAGGAAATTTATACATAACTTAATTTATTTTTTTATTCAATTGTTAAATGAAATACTAAGTCATGAATGCAACATGACACTTCCGTCAGACGGCCATGTTGCTTCCATTTTGGAGTCGGTTGTGGTTGGTTGAACAGAACAGTCGTGTTGTGAAAAGTTATTTTTGTTTGTGAGAAGTGTGGTTTACATACCTGTCATCGCCTGGAATTAAGGTTAATATATTTCCTATTTTATGTAATAGTTATATAGCTCTGATTGTCTGATGTAGTTTTTAGGTATTGATAGTCTGATGTAGTTCTACCGTCATTTTCTGACCGGCAAATGTACCCAAAAACGCTAATAAATGTTACTTTGATGATTAAAGAGACATCTTTTTCACTTTAGAATACTACCCCCTTTTAATACTAATATATAGTATAATAGGTATACTATTAGGGTCTAAAACCCGGTTGTGGTGCCTACTCCGGTTTTGGTCATTTTCAATTTTGGCAGTCAATAACTTAGCATAGCAAACACATTTGTTTATAATCTATAGTTAATATTTACAATTCTTTGTATAAGGTCCGTTTTGATTAGTGACAGTTTGTGATGCGTTTTACTTCTAGACTTGATTGACCACAACTAAATATTTTCCGTTTTGTCTATTTAAATATGAATAATTAATAAATAAATATCACTTGTTACAAAACCTTTGCTTAACCTAAGAGATACATAAATATACTCTATTCTATTTTGTTTAAAAATCGTCGTTTGAATCATTTTTTCATAATAAACCGTTTATTTGAAAATTAAAATGTTAAAATGACCACAACCAGCGCTCTAACCCTACGTTTTTCATTGATTTGAAACGAGTATTTATACTCCTACTAATATTATAGACGCAAAAGTTTGTGAGTACCCACTCACGTTCACGCAAAAACTACAAAACGGATTTAGATGAAACTTTACAGTAATGTAGCTTATACATCAGAATAACACATAGGCTACTGTTTTTATCTTGGTACCACGCGGGCGAAGCCGCTGGCGGAAGCTAGTAATTTTATAGTTGCTTTATTTGTTCCAACGTTTCGACTAACTGTGTACTACAACTGTACCTACAACAATCATGGTTGCAAGAAGACTTATTTATTGATTTGTTGCTACTTTATATTTTGCTTCCGGAAGAAAAACCGCAACTACTTTTTAGGGTTCCTTACCCAAAGGGTAAAAAAGGGACCCGTAATGCCTAAGACTTCACTGTCCGTCTGTCCGTCTGTCCGTCTGTCCGTCTGTCCGTCTATAACAACAAATACTAAAAACAGAATAAAATAAATATTTAAGTGGGGCTCTCCCATACACACGTGTTTTTTTCCCCGTTTTTCATAGAAAGTGGTATGGAACCCTTCGTGCGCGAGACCGACTCGTACTTGGCCGGTTTTATTATTTTTAAATTGGCCTGAAGAACTATTATTCGACAAAACCGGAATTTGCAAAGAAAATACTTTTCCTGAATTACGCTGCCAAGTCATAATTAAACCTTGATTTTATAGCATAAGATTTTATCAAAAAACAAATAAAATTGCTATTTTAAGTCCAATTTCTATTAGTTATTTTAATGTTAGCGCTATACGATGTTGTGTATTTATAGAAATAAAATATGACAGAAAAAAAATTTCTATAACATTATTTAATGAAATCAAGAAGTATTTTTCGTCGTTCATTCTAGACGATGAGCTGGAGCATAGCTCAGTTGGTAGTAACTCTGCCTTCTGCACTGTAGGCTGTGGGTTCGATTCCCACTTGGGACAAATATTTATATGATGAACATAGATGTTTGACCTATATCTAGGTATTATAATGTATCTTGTGAATGTATTTACAAAAAAAATTTACATGCTTTGCTTAGTTTGGGGCTAGACGGCGCTGTGTGACACATTTATTTTATTTATTAATAGATGAATCTTTCTACTCACTTATAATATGTTTTAAAGTTCAAACCCATGAATTTTACATAACAACTAACAAGTCCAAGCATCTCTCACTCGAAACCTTAAAATTGTATAATAATATACCCAAAATAGGTTTTCCGAAAATACCGGGAGTTGAAGCAAAAATCTTTTGAAATTAGCAGACTTTTTAAGGGTCTAATGTTATTAAAAAGTGCCGAAAAGCCAGCTTACCCCAAACACGGGGGGTGCCTAATCCCGCATAGCTTTGTGCGACAAAGACCCCGTGAAACAAAGTATGCACGTTAATTAACCCCCTCTCTGCTCAGATTATAACGAGCCTTACCCGACGGTTTTGGTAAATTTTCAATGGTTTTGAGTTACGCCCATATGCATCCTAATAATATTATATATGTGAAAGTTTGTGAATTTGTATGTATGTTTATTCCTCAATCAGGCCTAAACGACAAAACGGATTATGTTGAAATTTGCTGTAGATGTAGATATAATGCCCGAATAAATGATAGACTACTTTAAAATATGAAAAACATCCCCAAAACGATGAAAAACGCAAAAGGGATGATTTCTGTCTAGATGGCGCTGCTGTGCAAAAAATCTGATATCACAGACTAAAAACATTCAGTATTTTCTATTCGATTATTGAAATTTGACAGGACAACGTCTGTCACGGGTCAGCTAGTAGATAATATAATAAACTTATGTATTTTGTAAAGAGACATAACGGTTAAAAAAAATATCATGTAGACCAAGCATTAGAACTGGTTTTGGCGCTTATCATAAAATTTGGTGCTTTGGTATATTTTTAACTAGCCAACCCGTGGCAGACGTCCTGTCAAATTCAATAATCGAATAAAAATTACTAAATGTTTTTAGTCTGTGATGTCAGATTTGTTGCACAAGTTAAGGTAGCCTTTAAATTATGAAAAACCTCCCCACAATGACAAAAAACGGGATAATTTTGGTATACATGGCGCTGGTGTGCAACAAATCTGACATCACAGTCTATGTTAACGTCATTCGGTATCGGTATCGGTATCGGTATCATTGTCGCTAATTTTAACTTAATCCGTTTTGTCGTTTAGGCCTGATTGAGGCACAAACATACACATACAAATTCACAAACTTTCACATTTATAATATTATTAGGATTTATAATCCTAAATGAATTACCACTGTCCCCGACAACGGGGACACGGGGTCAACGGGGTAACGGTCAACAGGAACACGGCCAAAGAGGAAAACGAAACTATACCTAAATAACTAAGCATAGTGAACAAACTTGTTTAAATATATTCTATGTTACTCTCTGATAATGTAGCTTAAGGTGATAAATGAAATTTTTGACGTTTTGTATGGGCTGAGTATACCCGGATAAGACGGAAAAAGTGCTAAAACTGCATTATCTTGAGAACCATAAAATTTAAAAATAAACTGTCTATAATTTACTTATGATTATCTAACGAATTATATAAAAATGAACTGTTTAGCTGTTCATAGTTTTGATTAAAATAAAACTAGTGTTTTTAAAGAGCCAACTTTGGAAAATAAATCTATCGTGAAAAGTTTCACCAATCGTGTTTCTGTCTGTAATTTATCTAGATTATATCCTTAAGTTATCATTGTCATATAAAACGAAACTGTATGTTTTGCGGTTATTGAGAAAAAACGATTCTGCATTCATCAAAAACATTTATTACTCGTCTTAAGGTGTATTTTTGTGTATCCGGTACAAATAAGACTACAAAAATACAAATTTTACCTTATAAATGTAGTATAGTATACAATAATCTTCATACAATACTCTTCCTCACTAAAGTTGGGAAAAATAGATAAGAATAAGTACCATGACGCGTATGGCAACAAAATTGCGAAGGATACCGCCCTTGTCCTTACTATGGGTTCTCTAAAGCTATTATTTTTATAGACCACTAGCGACCCGCCCCGGCTTCGCACGGGTAGCATGTTATTAGACATATAAACCTTCCTCCTGAATCACTCTATCTATTAAAAAAAACCGCATCAAAATCCGTTGTGTAGTTTTAAAGATATAAGCAAACATACATACATACATATTACATACAGACGCGGGAAGCGGAAAGCGACTTTGCTTTATACTATGTAGTGATCTCTGCCAGTGGGTACCATGTACTGTCAGAAATATGTTGCACGAGTACGGACTAGTTTTATGTCGTTTGGAGATTACAGTCGCGTGCCTATTATTTGTTTTTCCAGATATTATGCCGACATAATCACTACATAGTATAAAGCAAAGTCGCTTTCCGCTTCCCGCGTCTGTATGTATGTATGTTTGCTTATATCTTTAAAACTACACAACGGATTTTGATGCGGTTTTTTTTAATAGATAGAATGATTCAGGAGGAAGGTTTATATGTATAATAACATGCTACCCGTGCGAAGCCGGAGTGGGTCGCTAGTACTTTTATAAAACTAGGCGGCTTTGTTCAAGTAGTTTTTTTTAAACAGACTTCAACCCCGCTGCACTCTTTTAGGGGTTACATTTTTTTTATAACTTAGTTTTTAGGGTTCCGTAACCAAAGGGTTAAAACTGGACTCTGCTATCCGTTTGTCTGTCTGTCACACGGTTGTATCTAATGAACCGTGATAGCTAGACAGTTGACATTTTCTCAAATGATGTATTTCGGTTGCCGCTATAACAACAAATACAGAATAAAAACAGAATAAAATAAATATTTAAGTGGGGCTCCCATACAATAAAGGTGATTTTTTTGCCGTTTTTTATAGATAAAAGATGAAGAGCAATAGGTTAGCGTAGTATGGGAACGCTATGAGGGAAGAAAGTCATGTACCGAGAAGAATGTTAGGAAAGAATGTGGATGAATGTAGACTTAGAGGTAGGCCAAAGAAAAGATGGATGGACTGTGTGAAAGATGATATGGGTAAGAAAGGAGTGAGTGATGAGATGACGGCTGATAGAGGGAAATGGAAGTACATGTCATGTTGTGCCGTCCCCGCTTAAGTGGGATAAAGGCAGGAAGATGTTGAGACACGACTTCTAAACACTTCACATTATTTGTTACAATGTGGTCACTCAGGGTACCAGCTATAGTTGTAGAATATTGGTATTTCATCGCTTCATTCTTCATAATTATTATTCAATGTAGTATCCTTTAGTTTACAGGCAACTTTGCACAATTTCAGAGAGGATTTACTTGATACAAAATTGGTCGATACTCTTGTCATCTCATTGTTTATACTTTATTTATTTTTTGTGCGTTGCAACGAGCGCACACGTTTTATGCAAAATGCTAAAACCACTGATAAATTAGTGCAATAACAACAGAAAATAAGGAAGATGGAAGAAAAAGTAAATAAAAAAACCAGCCAAGTGCGAGTCGGACTCGCGCACGAAGAGTTCCGTACCATCACTACATAGTATAAAACAAAGTCGCTTTCCGCTTCCCGCGTCTGTATGTAATATGTATGTAATATGTATGTATGTTTGCTTATATCTTTAAAACTACACAACGGATTTTGATGCGGTTTTTTTTATTAGATAGAGTGATTCAGGAGGAAGGTTTATATGTATAATAACATGCTACCCGTGCGAAGCCGGGGCGGGTCGCTAGTTATCTATAAAAACGGCAAAAAAATCATGTTTATATTGTATGGGAGCCCCCCTTGACTATATATTTTATTCTGTTTTTAGTATTTGTTGTTAGAGCAGTAACAGAAATACATAATCTGTGAAAATTTCAACTATCTAGCTATCATGGTTCATGAGAGACAGACAGACGGACAGACAGACGGACAGCGAAATCTTAGTAATAGGGTCCCGTTTTTACCCTTTGGGTACGGAACCCTAAAAACCTTCCATACAACGTCCATTGGATTCGTCAGATGATACAATAGATTCAAACAATAGTGATCGAACTTCACTGAAGTTCATTTGATCATCCGTACATAAGTAATTTCAAGTATATTATCAGCTTTGGTTAAAGTGAACCGTAAAAGGGTTTGTGATCGATTGTCAGTTTTCAAATTAAGCCAGCTTACAAAATCTTTTGACGCGTGATCGGTATTCGAAGTTTTCAACTCAGGACCAAAGTCTTGGGAGTTATATCACCCATGAATGAACTCAGAATAAAATCGGCTGTTGATGTAATTTACCGACTGTGCAGCCAGTTCTTGTTGGCATTTTTTCTCTTTTAATCGGCGGTTGTGATAACCATTGCTTGTGTTGGTGAACAGTGACTTATTATATTGATATAGTTCTCGGTTATACCCTTGCTATCAAAAATAATAATCGTCGTACCAATTCTACTTTGAAATCTTACAACTTGGGTAGATATAGAAGCGAAGTTTTTAGGCTAGGGACCTATTCTGAATTCTTTAGATTTCTGGGATAAACCTTTTACATCGGTTCATCTGGTTTTAGGTATTTCTTCAAAATTGAATGTTCTTTTTTTGGGTCATTTTATAAATTTGGCTTTTGATAGTGCAATGATTTGAAGGTTTTTTCTTTTATTTAGTTAATAATGGTTTGTTTCTGTTCGCGTTTCGGTTTGTATGTGCCCGGATAAAAAGTAGTAAAAGAGGTAGTAATAAATGATATTAAATACACTTTCATGTTGAGGAATATATCAAGAAATCGATATTATATTTAATTAAAAAATAAGAATAAAAAAATAATTAAAAAAAAAACAATATTATAAAATCAAAACTATTAAGCCGAATAATAAATGTTTTTTATGAAAACAGAATCGTTTTTTCTCAATAACCGCAAAACATACAGTTTTGTTTTTTATGACAAAGATAGCTTGACAGAAACACGTTTGGTGGAACTTTTCTCGATAGATTTATTTTCCAAAGTTGGCTCTTCAAAAATACTAGTTTCGTTTTAAATCAAAACTATGAATAGCAAAATTTTTCATTTTTATATAATTCGTTAGATAATCATACTAGCTGCTTTAATTAAAGACATTTTTTTTTTAAATAAAATGGTTTTCAAGATAATGCAGTTTTATCACTTTTTCCGTCTTATCCCACTCAACCCTTACAAAACGTCAAAAATTTCATTTATCACCTTAATAAATTTAATGTTATTGTAACTAACAAATTTAAATATTGCATGCAATTTGAATGACCTACAGGTTAAGAAATTTTTGCCGAAATAACTGACCTCAGATTAAATAGATAAATAGGTCGAGCAGTAATTAAAACTCAATTTAGTAAAATAACATCCTCCTACGTAATATTATCAACACTTTTAAACATTTTTGTAAAACGTGGCTAGTTATCCTAATCCTAATAATATTATAAATGTGAAAGTTTGTGAGTTTGTATATATATGTTTGTGTCCTAAGCAATCCGACCAAACGGATTAAGATAAAATTTGCTGTAGTATGTAGATAAAAAATCAGATAAACTGAAGGGTGAACTTATAATCCGAAAAAAAATACAAAAAGGATGATTTTGGTATAAATGTCGCTGGTGTGCAACAAATCTAACATCACAGACTAAAAACATTTAGTCGTCATAGCAACGCAGTTTTGACAAATGAATGATACGCATTCTACCAAAATTCGTCATTTATTTTATCAGTAGTAGGTTTGTTAGAAAAAATAGGAAGTTGCCTGAAACTGCTGCTGACAGAACGTCTGTCACGGGTCAGCTAGTTGTACATATTTATTACTAGATTTGATAATAGACCTTTTTTGCATCAAACTAAGTAAACATTATATCCCTTCCACCACATAAACCATTTGTTAAAGTTTAACCCTATTATGTTATCTGTGCCATTAAGTTAAAATTATTATGTTAAAGTGCCAACAGCATTGCAAAGGATTAACATCTTCCAACTCACTGCTCTAGAGTGTGTGAATTATACTTATATTATAAATGGAAATAAATAAATAATATTGGTGGAAAACAATGAAATAGTAAACTGAATAATTCGGCCGAATATCCGGTTCGGTAAAGGTTAAACCGAATTGTATTCGGTATTCGGTTATTCACTGAAACCACTATTCAGCGCATCTATAGATACGATACGATACGATACGGTACGGTACGATACGATACGGCATCTTCCCGCGACAAAACATGATCAAGATCACTTTTTAAGTTTTAGCTGAATAGAGTAATGATATCCCGAGCGAAGGCGCTTATACTCCTGTAAAAACCTCGGAGCCCCCCAATTTTGAGGGTACCCCGCATCATCAAAGGGTCGGTGGTGTTCCTTTCTGGTTACTTTTACACTGCTGGTATGGAATTAAATTTGAATATAAACATGCTCTTGGGTCTTGCATTTTATTCCGAACATTTTTATTCTTTCATTGGTTCATTAAATAGGAAATAGCCTTCAAAGAAACAGTCTTCTAACAAGAATAATTCCTAATACCATTGAAATCACAAGGATCAATTTTAATAACATTATTATATTATTATTATTAACATTATTATTTACCCATAATATTTGTACTTTGATATTATTTTGGTAAGATTTAAGCACCAGGTTATATTGGTTTAATTGAGGTACTTTCATGTTTAATGTAACTTATTAAACCTACTTGTTAGGGCAGCTATGAATATATCTCAAGATCTGACTGATTTGTTTTCTTTTGAGAGAAGATTTATTTTGTTTTGTAAGAGGTTACCCAAAAAGACAGCGGACGGTATATTACGGCCATCACATAACAGTGGTCCAGCACGGTGTGTGCTGTCCTGTTATAGTAGTTGGCTCCGAACTTAGGTCCCGCGATGTTCTGTTTATAAAAAAAGAGAGAGAGAGAGATAAATTACTAGTAGTACTATACTATTATATTACAATGTGCGATCAACACTGACTAAATGAATAATGAATGTACTTCATGGAACTTGAAGACTTGGTTGCTAATCAATTAAGTAGCCTGTTAAAGACTCCCTCTCAGATACATATTCTCTTTCTCACACACACATTCTATATACTGTAAAATTTGAATTTACAGTGTTATAATTAAAATAAACTGTGCTGTGAACCTTCGGAGGAGGGTGTTGAGGTCTCCGACACAGTTTTTATACTCCTGCAAATGTCATGGTTACTTTTTACTTGTTATTATTGTTTTTGGTTCCAAATAAAAACATAAAAAATTTAAATCAAGACAACAGTCAAAGAACGTTAATGTTTTTTCTTAAAATCACCCACAGACTAATACATTGAGGCAGTGAGAGCGAAATAGGAAAATCCTTGATTTGCATATTCAGTGAGATAAACAAACCACTGTTGAAAATACACGCTTAATTCTGCGGTTTTATGAAACAGTTACCGTCAAAAATAGCGGAAGCAACATAAACAGCCTCACAGTTCAGTTGGTAGAAACTCTGCCTTCTGCGCTGTAGGTTGTGGATTCGATTCCCGCCCAGGACAAATATTTGTGCGAAGAACAAGGCTACATCTTGGTTATAATGATAACGAGTAAGAATGTATATACAAAAAAAAACAATGTAAGTATTCTATCAATAATCTGGTTCGTATAGTTACTAGCTTTACTTAGTTTGGGTCTGGATGCCGCTGTGTGAAATGTTCTCCAATATTTATTTATATTGTTATTTATAATTTAATTGAAAATAAATTTAAGATCTAAGTCAAAGCTTTTTGGGTTTATTTTGATGTTTAAAATCCTTTTTATACAAATTGGTTTTATTTAAAACAAATAAAATTAATCTGAAAAATAGCATTAGGTACTATATTTAATTGCTCTAACTATGAGTATTTTAGAAATACTATAATTAAAATTATGATTTGAACTGCATTGCACTTAAAACTTGTAAATTCTCCTTTTTAAAACAGTAATACTTTCAGAAGACTGAAAATATTTAGGCTCAAAAGTACTTCTAGAGTTTCTTGATTACCTTTTCATTGGCCGTTATGAGATGAACAAAAAGTTGCTAAGTATCCAGAATTCCTTGAAAAGCTCTTGGAATTTAACAATTGTCAACCCTGCTCAAGGTATGTTGCTGAAATTTTAGCATGTTGCTCAAGGCTATACATTGTCATTGTCTAAAATGCGAATATTTAGAACTAGCTGACCCGTGCCCGCTTCGCTGTGCGTAAGACATTTTTCTAATACCATCGTGGACTTTTTTGTAGAAGTTTTTAAGGTGTACAATACTGTAGTACATTATTTTGATATATCTCGTGGGGTTCAGCCAGCATTTGCAATGTAAGCGCAAAAAAATGTGTTTATTTACGACATCACATTAGAAACCTCTAAAATTATCAGTGTTTCTATACTATATTATGCATTTATTATACATATAAACCTTTCTCCTGAATCACTCTATCTATTAAAAAAAACCGCATCAAAATCCGTTGTGTAGTTTTAAAGATATAAGCAAACATACATACATATATACGCGGGGAAGCGGAAAGCGACTTTGCTTTATACTAGTAGTGATGAATAATACCATCTAGTTCCTGTGCACACCGCGTTTTACAAACGCGCCGTTGACGCGCGTTTGTAGCGATACAGACGCGATACGCACGCGAATTAGACGCAATCTAGCAAGGCACTTAAATATTATCTTCATAAAATGATATTTCGGAATGAAAGTATAAAATATCTAAGTATTGTTTTAAATACTAAGAAACCTTCTAAAGTCTGCTTTTTTGGGTTCCTTGTAGACTACGGAACCCTTAGTGCTTATACACGTTGACTCGCGGGCGCGGTCACGAAATATCAAACGTATGACTAGTTAGCTCGCCACTTAGACCGCACGTGCGTTTTGAACGTGAACACTTGGAAATCACGTCATACGTTTGATATTTCGTGACCGCGCCCGCCACCGCGCCCGCGAGTCAACGTGAATAAGCACTTATAGTTTTGCCATGTTCGTCCGTCCGTCTGCCCGCAGCTTAGTTCAGAGACTCTAAGTACTAGCATGCTGTGATTTGGCATGAATGTACATTATCACATTATGTATATTAGTCACACCGACAAAGGAAAAAAATAAAAACTTGAAAATAAATCATAAAATCTTAAAAAAAAACCAAGGTACCACCTTAACAAACCAGAAATTTGAAATTACACACGCTGATGTGAATATTTTGCGTAAATCTCACCCGCTCGCATCCGCCTTTAAGGTATCGACGATTGCTCTTTTTCGAATAGAAAAAATAAATAGTTCTGAACAAACCACGTCTCCTATTTTTATAAATATATTATTTCAGGTTCCTACCTAGACTTTTACTAAGCTAAAAACATAAAAGCAGAAACTTTTCACGATAAAGATATTTTTCAAAATGATACATTTAAGAATTTATCATCGAAACACTTTGTTCCCGTTAAGTGATTTTTGCCATGATAGTAAAAATCACGTAATTTCAATCTTTGTAAACCATTTATGAAGTATGTAATGTACATTTAATAAATTGAATTATGATAAAAAATGAGATGAGAATACTTAAACATTTTTTTTCCTTAATGTGTTTGTATAAGTTATGTGTTATCTTATCTTATCAGATAATGTACAAAGATAAATCGTAAATAATTAATAATAAACGACCGTAATTGCGACCCTTTTATTCCGACGTGAAAGTGACAACTAATCAATCAAATTATACGTAATTTGTTCCAAAAGCATTTTCACAGAGTATAGAGAACAGCTTACGAGCAAATTCTGCTACGAGAACTTCTCGTAGCAATATATTACGAAAGGGCTACGAAATGCTACGACAATCTACGAAATGCTACGAGCTTATACAAATTGAATTCATTGTACCTATCATCAAGATAATTCTGTCATTATATATACATATACATATATGATACATATTAATGATTTTACATTAAAACTAATATTTTTATGATAAACGGCGACGGGCTTTCAACCTGTCACGTGTGGAATGCTAACTACTGTAAAATGTGGGCATGTACCAAATGTTATGTTTAGACGTGCCTTTGACTCAATGATCTACCACACCTGGAGATCTGAGAGGATGTCTTGGGGATTATATAGTCCTGAATCTATTTCAATTCATTTTTATGATAAAAAAAGCACACGTTTGTTGGCACGAACGCAATCAACGCTAATAACTGATCCCCGTGTTTCAAATAGAGGTGTATTTTTAGAGTTCCGTACCCAAAGGGTAAAACGGGACCCTAGTACCATGACTTCGCTGTCCGTCTTTCTGTCCGTCTGTCTGTCTGTCACAAGGCTGTATCTCATAAACCGTGATAGCTAGCCAGTTGAAATTTTCACAGATTATGTATTTCTGTTGCCGTTATAACAACAAATACTAAAAACAGAATAAAGTAAATATGTAACTGGGGTTCCCATATAACCAATGTGTATTTCACCGTTTTTTATAGATAACGGTACGGAACCCTTCGCGCGCTAGTCCGACTCGCACTTGGCTGGTTTTTAAGTATAATAATTATCAGGCGAGTATGAATGAGATCTATGGAAGAAGCATTGTATATCAGCCAACCTAACGAGCATTGCATTGGATGCAAGGAAGTGATGGAAATGTTCTTCGTGAATTCAAAGTACTAGAAACTTTAATTTGTTGATCGTGCAAGCGTAGTGAGCGAAGAACTTTGTAACAACTTCAACAAATCGGAGCGTATGTACATACAGCGCATACATTCATAGTGTATGCAAAATATAAAAGGATCTACATGTATAAAAGGTGAATAGTTTGTAGGTACTATTAACAGTTTTAGAGTGTTAAGGTGTGACCAGACATAGCGTGGGATTTGAGTGCGGCATATGATTGGACAACGGCCGCGCGTACATTTACCTTTATATTCAAACTAGTTACGCGGCAAACTCGTGTCCTGCGAATGCCGCGCTCAAATGCCGCGCTATATCTGGTCGGTGTGGTCTGTGTATATTCTATATGTTTTAAGTTTGCGGCAATTATTTTATTATATTATTTATTATATTATTGTATTTTTTTTTCTTGACCTATTTCGTCCCACTGCTGGGCAAAGGTCTCCCCCAAATCCTTCCAACCATCTCTATCCTTCGAGTTCTTCCACCATGCTCTTTCGAAGGAGATGAGATCATTCCTCCAGCGTTTTCTTGGCCGACCACGACCTTATTAATTTTATATTTTTGTAGTATAACATAGTAGTATAACTTTTTTATAATTATTTACGAAAACCTTTTTGGAATATAGTTTTAAAATTTTGTGTATATCTTTTTGGAAGAATTAGAACGGCAGTCAGTTGTGTGAAAATAAAAGCGAAGAGAAGTTGTCTTGTATTTTTTCTTCGAAGAACCCAAAAATCGAGGCTTCGGCTCAGCCAAGCTCTCAATCGGAACAGTTGAGGACAAACCTTTGAGGTAAGCAGGCAGAAAATGCTTTTAGCACTAAGCCCACCTTTTTGTGCAATTATTTCATATTTTTGCGCAATAAAGTATTAAATAAAACAAAATAGCAAGAATAGAAAATTTTTGAAGTGATCTAGACGTTCTACCTAGTCTGTGTCATTACGTTTCTAAAGGCGTTTGAAGGCAATGCGAAGGCTTAATCTCATTACTGGGTGGTGAGGGTTTGGTGGTAGAAACAACGATTAGAAGTAAGTTATCCACCAAACCCACTTCTAATTGATAAATTGATCAAGCGTTCAGCTCGCGAGCGAAGATTTCTGAAACAAATTTGACGAAATGCGTTTGTATGTAGGTATGTATTACCTTCAAAATTACATGCAGATTTTGCACATATATTTTGTTTTGTTTTCAAGATTTGGTGGTTATTTTATGAGTTAAATCAGTTAAATATTAAAAACTTAAATTTTATAATACAAGAGGGAGTAAAAAAAATTGTGCGTAGGAAAGGATATTAAATAATATATTTCAAAATGATTCAGATGATAATATTTTTAATTCTTATAAGAGAACGGACTGGTTTCATCGTGATGAATAAAAAAATCTTAAATAGATAAATCCATTGAAACTGAAATTACCTACTGAAGGTACCTTTCACTCGTCCAACACGAAGAAAATAGGTTTTTTTTTTAAATTATATTTGTAGAATTTTATTTTTAATTTTTTTATCAAGTTTAAGTGTGAATTTATTTCAGTCTCACACGTCGGTCTCAATCGTGCCAAACCCTTCATAACAAGACCTGCTCTGTATTCTGAGTGAAATATTTTCTGTTCTGTATTAGTGGTTTAGTACTTTGGTGGTTTGCTGAAAAGCGGTGAACATCAAATTACGTAAGAAAAAAACAATAAACAGATGCCAAAAATCGGACGACGAAGTAAAGGATGACGAAATTACATTGATTTTTATGATTCAAAATAAGTACGAGTATTAATAGCTTATATTTATTTCTAATTTCTAATTAGCTTGCCCGACAGACGTTGTCTTGTCCTCAATAATTTCATATAATTTTATTCTACATTTTGGAAACTTTTATTCATTACTAGCGACCCGCCCGGGCTTCGCACGGGTGCAATGCTGATACTAAATATACTACAGAATGTCTTTATATAAAACGTTTTTTTTTCACAGCTTTTTTTGACCCCTTCTAGTACAATTGCTGATTTTTGGAGTACAATTCGTACAATTCCATAGATTTGTAACTGCATTAAAATTAACCCTTATCCACGGTGGGTCCGGCTGCGTAATACCACACGATTTCTATGATTCTTTTTTTATGGAATAGTTAATAATGTTAACTTTTTTAATGAGGGATGACTGAAAGTGTTATAAACGTAAGAGTAGACACATATAATCAGAAAGCTTCGAACTGCTAAGCTATCGGGAGTTACACGTGTTATTGTAAGTCAACCATAAAAGATAGACATATGCTGTCATGGGATATTTTTTATATCATTTTAAGGAGAACATTTCCGTCATACATGATTTTTGTGTAGCTTTAACCATTAAAGTTGCACACGCGACGGAAGCTTAAAAAATGGAGTAACTTCTCCCGTTTTCCCAACATTTCCCTTCACTGCTCTGCTCCTTTTGATTGTAGCGTGATGAAAAGTATACTATAACCAGCTCAGGAGTATGAAAAATAATTGTACCAAGTTTCGTTAAAATCCGTCGAGTAGTTTTTGTTTCTATAACGGTTATACAGACAGACAGACAGACAGACAGACAGACAGACAGACAGACAAAAATTTTACTGATTGCATTTTTGGCATCAGTATCGATCCCTAATCACCCCCTGATAGTTATTTTGGAAATATATTTCATGTACAGAATTGACCTCTCTACAGATTTATTATAAGTATAGATAAAGCTTGTCAAAAATAAAAAGCAAAAATAAAAAATATTAACCAAATCGATTATTCGGGTTATTTTTCAAACTATTGTGATTAGTAGACATAGCTATAGATTTTAATACGGGTAAAAAATAAACTTAAAGTTTTTACGTTATATAGACCCGTGTAAAAACTAAAGCTATATTTGATCATCAGCCAGGGTCACTGTCTGTTTGTCTTTTTTGCTTATATGTTAATTTAAAACCAGTTACACATAAAAGTTTTGATGTTAGTATGGAAGCAAATTAAAATACACGTCACTAAAATTACAGTATAAAATACAGAAAATACAGTCGTAAATAATATTTAAACTTTTGCCAACACCTGTGGACAAGATAATAAATCGTGAAACCGAATTAACAGCTGGCGAGTGTTGTGTATTTTGTGAAATTAAGGCTACCATTAAAAAACTTTGTAAGAAAACTTTTAAGGGGCTGTATGTCGACGATTGCTCTTTTTCGAAACGAAAAAAGAAATACTTCTGAACAAGCCACATCTCCTATTTTTATAAGTATATTACTTCAGGTTCCTACCTAGATTTCTATTAAGCTGAAAACATAATAGCAGAAACTTTTCACGATAAAGATATTATTTCAAAATGATATGTTTTAGAATTTATGATCGAATTATTTTGATACCTACTATTAAAATCAACTTGTGATTTATTTTTAAAGATAGGTAATATGTAGATCTAGATTTCTATTAGAACAGATTTTATATAAGTAATTATACATAATTTATATCATTAATTTATTCGAAAAGCAAAGGCGGAACACGCGCCGACGTGTGTTTGTCGTCATTGCAGCGGTCGGTAGGATTATTTATCGAAGTGATTAAAGATGGGTACATCTTTATTCACATATGCTATACATTATAAAATAGGAGATTTGGCTTGTTCAGAAGTATTTCTTTTTTCGTTTCGAACAAAAACAGTCGTCGACAGGGAGCGCCTTAAGTATATTGCACTTACGATTTTACTAGCTTTCGGACACGGCTTAACTTATGTAATACCTGGATAAATAGTCATAGTTCGCAACGATTAAAAACGAGTAAGAAAATTGTTAAGGTGTGAACAAACATCGCGCGGCATTCCAACTTGGCATTCGCAGGACACGAATTTGCCGTGCGAATGAACGCTAACACCGTTTGAACGTGGCAGGTAGCTCACGGCTGCCGTGCGCGGCTGTCGTCCAATCATAGCTCGGCTAGCGCGGTGGCGGCGACGGGCGCGAAGTATCAAACATATGAAACGCGCCTTTGCGTCCACAGTGTAGTGATCCACAGTGGACCACAGAGTCGCAACCGCGCTAGGCTCGGCAGTGTACAGTCCGACCAGAAAGAGTAGAAATTAATTATCGAGGAACTAAAATTTACTATAAACTGGCAACTCCTTATGAATGTCAGTTCAGTGGCCAGTGTGGCCGCTATAGTGAATTTGTCGCCAGATGCAGCTTTTCATTACAAAATTTATTTAAATTTAATACTTATATATTTTTTAGCTGAAGTTTATGCCTATTTATATAGATATTATTACTTAAATTCAAAAATCGTCCTTGGATATTCAAAAATTAAAGCATTCGTATGGTTTTGAAGAGTTATTATTAGTTAAATTGTCATCCACCCAATGATAAAACATTTAAAATATTAGTATTCACGAACTGATTTAAGCGTGTAGGTTTATTTTATAACAATAGATAATAAAGAACAAAAAACAGTCCTGGAAAAATAATTTCTCTCCACCAAAAATCTTGCAGTTTTTTTTTGTTTTTTAACAGATATAATTTTTAGGTAGCGGCAACACACACAGCAATGTCGGGCGAGTTGTTTGTTTTGTTTGTTACGTTTAGTGTTTGTGTTGTATGTAGTGTTTAGTGATTTATTCATATAAATCACAAAATATGAACAAAACTGTACGCAGTGGGGCTCGTCAAGTTATCTATAAAGTGTTTATGAGATGTTTGGCCGAGTACCAAGCCGGCAAACTACTGACTGAGTTAGGAGACGTTTATAAACGAACAGCGGATTTGACCGGTAAGTAGATTATAAAGAACATCACTGGTCGTAAATTGTTATAATCATCAAAAGAATCGTGTAAATCTATGCAAATCATATTATAATTTCTTCGTTAGTGAATCGTATCTTGTAGTGCAACCCTTCATTTTTGATACTTTAGCTTGTTTTGTTTCAGGCAAATCTGAAAGTACTGTTAGGAGGATTGTCGACGAAGGCACAAAAAAAAGTGGAAAGTTTGGTACACCCGCGAAACACAGAAAAGGTCGACCTAATAAAGTGCTGGATGATTTTGATATAAGTGCCATCAGGCAGAAAATTCATAATTTCTATGAAGTTAGGAAAGAAGTTCCTACATTGTCAAAATTGCTAGTTCTTTTAAAAGAAGATATTAACTATGACGGAGGTAGAGAACATTTAAGACAATTGTTGAAAAAAATTGGATTTACTTTTAAAAAGTGCCAGTCAAACAGAAAAGCTTTACTGGAAAAAAGTAACATTGCAGCCAAAAGAGAACAATATCTCGAAGTAATCATGGAAAATAGAAATTTACCTGAAGAGCTTCAGAAAGATATAATATATTTAGATGAAAGTTATATACACTCATCATATAAAGTGAAAAAATGTTGGCAGTCCAAAGAGACTGTTGGTGTAATGAAAGATATTTCTAAAGGAAAAAGGTGGATTATAGTGCATGCAGGAAGTGAAAAGGGATTCGTTCCGAATGCCCTTCTGATGTTCAGCGGTAACAATAAACAAGAAGATTACCACTCTGAAATGAATAAACATAATTTCACAAAATGGATATTAGAAAAATTGATTCCTAACTTAACTGAATCGTCAATTATAGTAATGGATAATGCACCATATCATTCAGTAATTAAAAATAAATGTCCAACATCTGCATCGAAAGTTGATGAAATAAAAACATGGCTAACTGAAAATAATATTCCTTTTCATGAAAATTTAAGGAAACCGATGTTGCTTGCTCTGGCTAAGCAACATAGACAGATTCCTGTCTATGAAATAGATGAGTTGCTATCGGAGCATGGGCACACAGTGGTCAAGCTACCCCCCTATCACTGTGATTTAAACCCCATAGAGCTTATCTGGGCTCAAGTAAAATCCAAAGTAGCCTTACGCAATGTAGGAGCTTCAAATATAAAAGAATTGACTGAAGAATTATTCGGCAGCATTACTCCAATGGACTGGAAACAATGCTGTGAACATGTGAAAAAAATCGAACAAGAATATTATAAGCGTGGTCAAACAATGTACCAAAACATAGATCAGCTGGTAATACAACTTGGGGAAGAAAGCTCTAGCGAATCTGAGAGTGAAGATGAAGATGAAGATGAAGATAATTGTGTTATCTTGACTTTGAATTATTAGAATAAATTATAATTTATTCTAATAATTCAAAGTCTGAATATCTCAGAATGTTGTGGTAAAACACAATTATCTTCATCTTCATCTTCCCTTTCTTCATTCCCCAAGTTGTATTACCAGCTTGGAGTAATTATTTTTTGATTTATTATATTATTGTTAAACGAAATTGTATTTTATTGTGTTTTTTCCTCTATATTATGAGTATACAAAAAGCGAGTAATCATGAAAATAGTGTCAAAGGACTGGGTGAGAGCCATTTAATTGTTCTTATAAAAACAATCGAAATATTAGATTTTTTGTTTATGGCACAAGACTAGGAACCCAAAACAATTTCTTAATTTAATTACCGCACAGCTTAATCTAAAGAAGCTTAGATATCTTTAATGCACGTAGTGGGCTTCTTTCTTATTCAGGAATCACAATACAGTAATACACCTTAACGATAATCATCATTGAATAGCAAAATTTTTTTTTTTTAAATTTTGAAAATATATAAATTTATCAAGTATCAAGGACGTTCTGCCGTAGTATGTAGAGTGATACGTGGTGATACCATGTAAAAGATAGTGGCGCCCTCATTTATTTTCTACTCTTTCTGGTCGGACTGTATACGAAGACATTGACATTTGCAAAAATAAAACTCGTTCACTTCAGCTCAAATCGAGCTTCGGAATTACAGCTTCATTTCCCTAAAAATAATCACAAAATAACATAAAAACCCATTTAAAATGCTATCTATTGCCGGAAATGGAAATTGATGCTTGTCGAAATATTGGCGTTTTCGTCGCGCTCCATTTAGTAACGGGGAAATTTAAATGTTTGTCTGTCATCACGAATTGATTGCTTCCACCAATAAGCTACTTTCAGTGTAAATAAATAAGCAAATATTGATGGACATTTCACACATCGTCAACTCCAACTAAGCAAAGCTAGTACTATGAAACCAGATTACTGATATAATTTAAGTCTTTTTTAGGGTTCCTTACCCAAAGGGTGAAAACGGGACCCTATTACTAACCCTCGTATTCAAGAACGACACTATGAGAACACGCACCCACAGTGGACGAAATATTTTTTCATAAAAATCACTTTATGTGTTGTGCGACACTGCATAGTGTGACTAGAGGCACATTGTCGTGTGCCTCTAGCCAAAGTTGAGCTCTAAAGGAACACGGTAGCGTGCGCCATAGTGCCGCTCAACACATAAAGTGATTTTTATGAAATAAGATTTCGTCCACTATGGGTGCGTGTTCTCATAGTGTCGTTCTTGAATACGAGGGTATGACTTCGCTGTCCGTCTGTTTGTCGCAGGGCTGTATCTCATGAACCGTAATAGCTAGACAGTTGAAATTTTCATAGATGATGTATATCTGTTGCCGCTATAGCAACAAATACTAAAAACAGAATAAAATAAATATTTAAGTGGGGCTTCCATACAATAAACGTATTTTTTGCCGTTTCTTTTAGACAATGGTACGGAACCCTTCGTGCGCGAGTCTGACTCGAACATATTTCTTATTAATATAATACTTATGATTCCTTATAACTCCTATACACATAACAAACACATGTTTATTACACAAATATTTGCCCAGATAGGAAATGAAACCACAACCTACAGCGCAGAAGGCAGAGTTACTACCAATTGGCCTCACCAGTCAAGTTATCAGTGAGATAGTGTGTTTTGGTTCCTCTCTCATATTATTGTAGTTTCGTAAACAACGTTCGCATTCCGTCTCTGTTCTTCTTTAAAATAAAAAATAAAATAAATAGGATCACGACTGTAATCCCCAAGTACGGTAGACATCCTCTCAGATCTCCAGACACTTAGATCTTTTGAAGATGTCTAGTGGGTACCCCCACTCAGTAAGCAAGCCCATCGCCGCTTATAAGAATTCTAACTGGTTTCCTCGAGATGTTTTCCTTCACCGTTTTGAGCACGTGTTTTTGATACGCATATTAATTTTTCGAACAGAAAAATCCATTGATGCACGCCGGGATTCGAACCCACGACCTTCAGATTGAAAGTCGAGGTTCCTCCCTCTCGGCCAACACGGCTTTTTTCTGTTCTTCTAAGTCATAAATATTTTTATAGAAAACCTTGTTGGCTTAATAGGAGCTGTCTCGTGTAGTCCTGTATAGATAAGACGCTTGTATGTATCAACGACTGTAGTAAGTCCAGGCTTTAAAATAAAGCGGTCCGTTTGGCACAAGTAAAGGTTTATAGCGTAGGCACAGTATAGTAGACAAGCAGAAAAAACGCAAATTCAAGCAAGAGAAATCACAAGAATAAATCGATAGCAACTAGCCTGGTGACTGCATCTCATTTGCTCCTGATGCGATTTGAATACGTTAAAGATTATGCGTCCTTCTCGCACCTTTACGGTAAAGCCGCAAACCCACCGCAGCGCAAGGTGAGGCGACGTACGTGCGTTAGACTTCGCTTTGCAAGAAAATTTAAGTAATTTTGTTTCCACTGCAACGCACGAACACTCTACGCATGAATTGACGTCATTAGTACACGCGTAGCTTCCTCGAATATGGTGGTAACCTAACTCAACGCTGTCAGCACCATGCACGCTGTGTACGCGGTACACGCAAAAGTGATGAACGTACGATTCAAAACTGTGCTGCGCTACAGTTGTACTTAGTTGTGAATTAATATTAGTGTATAGCGTGTTTAGCAATGGAAATGGTTAGCGTGGGTTCATATTACCACGTTGTCAAACAAATGAACCCACGCAGCTAAAATGCGTCCGTGTACAACATGCGCTGTAGTGGGTTTGCGGCTTAATGGTGTTGTAGGATACACAAAGTGAAAACACACTGGTGAGTACGTAAATGGTTGAAGGGTTGAAGAACGCAAGGCGTCTGCGCTTAATAACAGTTCAAAGGACACTGCCGGATAACAAAACCGGCCCAAATAGCAAAGCTGTGCACACGCCCGCCCCCGCTCACTTGCGTTCCCCGCGGCCACTTCAACCTTAGATTTATTAAACAAAGCATCTTCTTCTTCTAACTTAAGAGCTGTGCTCTTGTCGGTGTAATTGATGCAGCTCTCTCCATCTATTTCTCTCCAGCGCCGTCTCTTTAACTTCCTTATACGACACGACAGCTATTTTCTCCTTTATCTGGCTCATGTAGCTTATTCGTGGCCTTCCTCTTCCTCTCTTCCCTTCAATCTTCCCTTCCATTATAGTCTTTATAAAACTGTCGTGCCGTATAAGGTGGCCAACCATCTTCCCTCTTCTGTTCTCAATCGTTGTTAATAGGATCCTTTTTTCCTGTATTCTACGTATTCTAAGTATAATCAAAACTAAACCTAATAACATAACAAAAGACCATCGTATGGTTAACGCGTCGCTTACACTCCCCTCCCTTGTGCTGCTACAGGAGTACAGCACTCATCACTAATCATAAGCGCGACGCGTATCGCATTTCGTCGTAGGAGTCCAAACTTTTGTTTACATTTGATCCAACGCCAGTATGCGGCAGCGCATATAGCTTGAGTTGACTCGTCACAGAATACATGTAGCAGGATCGAATAGTTCTCGGCAATCTGCGGCGATAAGCTATTAAGTACCTCTTCACAGAGATCATTGTTCTTACGCGCAGGTTCTGAGTAGTGTTTACTTCTAGTCGCCGACTCGTAGTGGTTAGGTAGACGAATTTTATCAATGTCTTTCATTGTGCTTGGCCCTCTGGTCCATTTTGTAAATATTTGGTCGGTTATTTCGTCGTCCCAACCGATACCAGATCTCCAAGTATCTTGCAACATGATCTTGCCTTTGATCGTGATAGGCGACAGGAACCCATAAATATCAAATATTGACATTAGCACTCGAAGCATTTCTCGCTTAGTGGGTCTCTTTTGTCCAAGCAATATTGGCGTGGGAATTCTTTTGAATGACACGTCGAACCCCAAGTTATCATAAGTGGGAGACCAAATTAGACCCAATGTGCGTTCTCCGTCATAAATTTGACCATTCTTGAATATAACGGATGTCGATCTCAGGTTCTCCTTGGGTAAATCTTGAAGTACAGACTGTATGTTAGAAGTCCAATTTCTTATATCGAATCCACCTTGTTTGTGAATGAAAGTGACGTCATTCACAAGTTGTTTAGCCGTTTGTTCATCAGGTAATGAATCTATATAGTCGTCGGCGTAGTGTTGTAAATGTACAGCTTGCACACCAGCCGGCATTGTTGACTGAAATCTCTCTGCGTTTTTATTCTTTATAAACTGAGCTATAAACGGGGAGCAGTTTGCGCCAAATATGAGGCTAGTCATGACTAAAGTTTGTACGGGTTGTTCCGGTGATTCTCGCCATAAAAAACGCAAAGCATCTCGATCAAAATTTCTTATTTTGATTCTCAAAAACATATCTTTTATATCACCCGTGACTGCCACTTTGTTTTCTCGAAATCTGAGCATTATCCCATAGAGAGAGGTAAGCAGATCGGGGCCCTGCAGCAGGTAGTCGTTTAAACACTTGCCTTTGTTTCTAGCCGCGGCGTCAAATACCAGTCGTAACTTTTGTTTATTAGGGTTATCGACTCCAAAATGTGGCAAGTACCAAATTCTATTTGGGTTCTTTGTTTCGGTAAATTTTGATGCGAAATCGTTACTGAACAGGTGATCAATTCTATCTTTATAGCGTTCAGCGAAGCTTGGATTTGCTTTCATCTTCCTTTCAACACCTTTCAGTCTTGTCAGAGCATTATCATATGAGATAGGCATTTCACCGAACGTACCTTTCCATGGGAGTCCCACGTACCACCTTCCGTCCTTCAAAGTAGCCGTTTGTTGAAGGTGTTCCACAGCTTTTACATCTAGTAGGTTTTGACGGGGCTTACTTGAAACGCCAACAGATTCCATTGCAAATGACTGGCGCATCTCATCTTGCATTTCACGTAAGATGTACTCACATTCGGTGTTGTCTCCTTCTGACAGGAACAGATTAGACTGCACCTTCAGATCATGGTCGATCGCCGACTTGGCGCGCATGCACCCGTGCATGCACCACCCTAACGGAGTCCGGGTGAAGTAGGGATCTGTAGGTTTACCTTTAATCACTTCTAAAGGTAAGAGTAAATCGTAATTGTCTTGTCCTATCAAAAGTTCCGGTTTATGTTGTCCATCACAAATCACATTTTTCATTTCCGGTTTCATCAGTTCATAGTCAGACATATCAATCGCGGTTACGTTTTGCACTGGTAAGTTCATGTTTGTTACACTACGCGCCCGAATCGTAAATTTAGTCCCTTCACAGTTGGAAAGTTCAAGGTCGAGTACCTCAGAATGGCACACCACTTCACTATTGTCCCATGCACCGCACACACGCAAAGATTGTTTTTTACCGCGCATTCCTAATTTCGACGCGAGCGCAGCACTTATCAGCGTCACAGTAGAGCCGTCATCAAGTAGTGCTGCTGTGCGATAAATACCGTTAGGTCCGTGAATGTTTATGGGTACGGTTTTAAGCAACACCTTATGGCAGTTCATTTGAAGGTGATTTATGGTTTCCACTTGTGGCTTGGTCTCGGTAGTAGTCTCGGTCACATCGGTTATGCTCACACTATTTTGCGGCACTGAGTTCTTGTTCACGATGTAATGTAACATACGATGATGCGATCGTCCACAGTTGTCTACGTTACAAGCCGGTGCAGTACAGCTATCTTGCTTGTGTTGTGACTTCAGACACTTGTAACAAATTCCATGCCGTTTCACAAAGGCCCATCGGTCCCTTCGCAGAGATTTATTGAACTTTTTACAGTCTTGCAACACATGTTCGGAAACATGACAATACCGACAGTTATCACCACTTTTTTGTTCATTGTTCACCACTAGAGTACGATGTTTATTGTTCTCGTTGTAACTTTGTTTACCAAAACTTTGGACGATTGATAAACTCACTGAAGTTTTCGTTATCTTCACTGCTTCATTGCTGAGAAACTCAGACAGGATGACAAGTTTTGATTTTTCGGTGTTACTAGTGATAATGGGGTAACTGTAGTCGGTCCATTTCGAGAACAAGACTGCGGGCAGTTTTGAGAGGATGACAGAAACAGTGTTCATCCCCTTCAGGTAGTCCTCTTGTCCGATGGCGGTCACGGCTGCTACGCAGTTTCTCACTTTCACTGAGAAAGGAATAATATCTTTCTGATATTCTTGTGCCATGGGGCGTAACTTATTTAAGTCCTGTAAAATCCTGGAAATGATTATATCAGGATTTCCAAACTGAAGTTCAAGTGTGTTCATTACATCGACAGCAGATGTTGCACCAATGAGTAATGCTGTCACTGCTTCTTTTGCTGGCCCTTGAAGGCTCCTCCTCAGACGCCACAGGTTTTCTTTGTCACTAAAGTTGCAAACTTGAGAAGATTCTTCAAAGGATTGCTTGTACTGAAGCCATTCAAGAGGATCGCCGGAGTATTTAGGTAAATCTCTGGGTGTACACAAACGATTCAGCATTCTATCATTCGATTTGTTAGCACCAGTAGCGGAGGCAGCGGCTAGGTCTTTCAGAGCACTCGCTAGAGCTTGCACGGTTTCATTAGTACTACCAGCCATTGGTAGTGGTGTGCGAGTTTCATGCGCGAGTTCCGTAGCAGGTGGTTGCGGCCTGGCGGGCCCCATATGGTGCAGGTTCGATGCCTGCGGTGCCGGACACAATACGTCTTCAAAGATACCACGGTGAGTGACGCCTTGTGTTTTCACCTCCTGCTGACTACTTTCCAGCCACTTTTTCACTACACGATCATTGTTTTCACTAGAATATGTTTCCGACGGTAGACTGCAGTTGCTACCTTCGTCTTCTAATTCTGCGAGGTCCGCATCTAGTTTTTTATCGATCAACTCCTTTTCTATTTGAGCCTTTGCGGCTTCCTTATCGATCAGCTCTTTATCTATTCGAGCTTTTGCTTGCGCGGCTTCCAATTCCAGCCTTTTCTTTCTCGTCGTAATAGATAAAGTAGATGACTTTCTGCGGGTAGACTTTTGGACACTTAGGGCTGTAGAAGGTCCCGGTTGATTTTCTTCCATCTTGTACTGGGTTTCAATAGTTTCTACAGCTTCTTTAGAAATGTCTGGGTGTTTCATTTGTTGAGCATCTTTTAGTTGCGCTTCCTCTTGCTGCTCTTCCTTTCTTCGGGCACTTCTAGTGCTCACCATGCTTCTCGGTGGTGTATGATACATCTAGTTCCGGCTCTTTAGATCCGGCTGGAATGACCAAATAATGTAGGATACACAAAGTGAAAACACACTGGTGAGTACGTAAATGGTTGAAGGGTTGAAGAAGGCAAACGTCTGCGCTTAATAACAGTTCAAAGGACACTGCCGGATAACAAAACCGGCCCAAATAGCAAAGCTGTGCACACGCCCGCCCCCGCTCACTTGCGTTCCCCGCGGCCACTTCAACCTTAGATTTATTAAACAAAGCATAAGTAATACAAAATCAAAGCATAATCAAAACTAAACCTAATAACATAATAAAAGACCATCGTATGGTTAACGCGTCGCTTACAGGTGTTATACCTACGTGCAATCGTGCATTGAGAAACGTATATACTTCTAAAACCCTGCACATTCAATCGCGGGACGATAAAATATGAAGGCCTCACAGCTCAGTTGGTAGTAACTCTGCCTTCTGCGCTGTAGGTAGTGAGTTCGATTCCCACCCGAGACAAACATTTGTGTGATAAACATAGATGTTTGTTCTATGTCTGGGTGTTATTATGAATCTTATGTATGTATTTACAGAAAAAGAAATGTATATCAGTATCAGTAACTAGTCCCATAGTATAAGCTTTGCTTAGTTTGGGGCATGATGGCGTTGTGTGAAATTTCCACCAATATAATCGGATGCACATTTTCAAAGGATCTAAGCGCCTGGAGTTCGTGATCCTATTAATTTGATTTTTAATTTATACATTAAAGTAGTATTGGATCGCATATTTATTTCGTACCTAAAAATTTAAGCCGCAATCTAAATAAATATCGAAAAACAAACAAAAGCCCGGCATCGGAGCTTTTCTTGTTTTATTTTCCGAAGTATAGTGTAAGTAGCTTACATCGATCGGTGGGTATCTTGAAAATAAATATTTACTCCTGTCGGTCCTCGATCGGCGACGCGAGGAAACTGGAACGCGAGTAAAGCAAAGTGGAGCTTATCTTGAGCCTGATTTCAGTTACTTTAAAATGGAGAAACGAAAATGAAAACACATTCTGAATATTTATAGATACTTAAGTAGAGAAGTACAAGCCGAAGACACGGAAATTTAGAATCGCTGTAATCAAAGCGTAGACATGAGCAAATTAATTGTTTGGACTTGTCTCGCCTTTAGACATCTACTGAGAGATCTGTGACGATGTCAACCATTCATGGGAATTAGTATGTCTAGCCTAGATTAGATTAAATAAGATTATATCTATATTGTAAGTACACCAAATCAAAAATACGTAAAAAAGGGGATACAAAACAAATAAAAACAGTGAACAACGGGCAGCCTTATTGCTAAAAACTATATCTTCCAGACAATCTTTGGATGGACAGGAGTAGAATAAGATTAGAGTTATAGCGTCAGGAAGGAAAACCCGACTTATTTTTATATTATAGATATTAGATTAATATAAAATGAATAGCCTAGCACTTGTCTAGATGGTGTAATAACCAGTGTTTAATAATTAGATGGCTATTTAAGAAGATTTAGTATGGCTAGTGCATACTAGAATTCAACATACAATTAAATTTAGCACAACCATTTCAAAACGCAACTTAGACTAAAAATCCCAAACAAAAAGCTCATGTAAATATGCCTGCACCGCGTTTTAAGGTCAAACTATCTATGTTTGGCCAGGTACAAGGCATGAGGATAACGGTGTGACCAGACATTGCGCGGCAATCTAGCGCGACAGTCACGCGGCAAGTATGCAGTAAAAACGAACAAAAACACCGTTTGAGCACCATTTGAGCTCGTGGCTGCTGCGCTATATTGCCGCGCAATGTCTGGTCACACCTTTAGCGCAATAGATGAATAGGTACTTGTAATGCAAAAGTAGTTTTGAAGAGTAAGATCGGAGCGACTTAAACTCGCTTGTAGCAAATCGGCAACGTTTTGAAAATATTCCAGATCAAATTACTTGACATCGATGAACATGCATGTTATGAAAGTGAATAAAGCAAAAAAGGTGTCTAAAATCGTAGTCTCTACTTTCTTAGGAAAATAGGCGTGACTTCGGTAGTACACAACATTTTAATAATATTCACATTTTATTTATATTTCTTACTACTGAAAAGTGGGTATGCGACGTGCCTTTACTACACCTATAAACATCTTTATGGATCTAAGCACCTAAAGATTTTTTATAAATAAGATTAATTATCTGGTATTTTGTAAATATTCTGTAATATGTTAGTACTAGCTCCCGCCAACGGCTTCGCCCGTATGGTACCTGGATAAAAAGTAACCTATCTGTTATTATGATGTATAAGCTATATTACTGTAAAGTTTCATCTAAATCCGTTTAGTAGTTTTTGCGTGAAAGAGTAACAAAAACAAACACACACACCTATTCGTAGGATACACATTCAATACTAGCCGACCCGTGACAGACGTCCTGTCGAATTTCAATAACAAAATAGAAAAAACTGAATGTTTTCAGTCTATGATGTCAGATTTGTTGCACACCAGCGCCATCACAAACATACATACAAACTCACAAACATTCACATTTATAATATCACAGCAGTCCGCCCCGGCGTCGGTCGCACGGGTGTAATAATGATTTTATGGGTATTTTTTTTACACCTTGGGTTACATTATCGAAGTTTTCATAAGGATCCCTAATAGTTAGACTTATAGTATTATGATTTTTTTTTGTCGATATTAATGTTTTCTATAAAACTATATTACATCACTTTGCTCTATTGTCAATAATTTCCGCAACAAACGCGATATACGATTTTTTTTGGGATTTTTTTTCACACGTTGGGTTACATAATCGAAGTTTTCATACGGATCCCTAACATTTTTGAAAATATTCTACAGCCTATGTTCATCAGGGATAATGTAGAATTCTAATGGTGAAAGAATTTTTGAAATCGGTCCAGTAGTTTCGGAGCCTATTCGATGCAAACAAACAAACAATCAAATCTTTCCTCTGTATAATATTAGTATAGATTAGGATTTCCGTAAGTAAAGCTTGTTCTATACAAAACTCTTTTAATTTGCAATGAAGCATTTGTGTTGCGTGATGTGGTTTTGTCCTTACGTTATGTGCAAGCCCATACGAATCTAAGCCAATACTGCATTTAAAGCGGAGAGGGTTTAGAGTCAGGACGCTAAAGTGCTGAGTGTTTAAAATATACTTACATAAAACAAGCTGTCCCGACATACGTTATCCTGTCAAATTTCAATAATCCCACTGAAAAAAACACTTTTAGTTTTTCTCGAACTTTGTGCCACCCTTATCACTTGGGGTATAAAAAATACCCTACGACCTATTTATCACACCTATCATACAAGATTTAATTTGTAATTACGTTTTCAAAACTAAAAACAAAACCGACGCTATATTTGTGGAGGTTTCACATTATTACAACAACGGGAAATTACTCACGTAAATGATAAATTGTCAATGAGGACACCGACAATGCTTCGATTCTTCTTCAGGGTGAGTGGACCATTAAACGCGCGCGCTACCCTGCTCGCATTGCCGTCACGCACACGTCTCGTTTTGAAAGTGAAATTTGTGGAGGTTTGTTGGCTGTTGCTCTATTGAATCTGAAGGTAGCGTTTATTGTCTTATGTAAGTTAGTAAGGAGTTCCGGTACACAGCTGTGGTCTTCTTCATCAGTTCCGCATCACCAATATTATGCTTTCCGAATGCAAATACTTGACTTGCTGTTGCTCTTAATACAATTTATTGTATTATTGGTTTCCATCATCAGAACTAGTTTTTGAAAACAATGGGCTTATACTGTAATCCCTTGAGGATATCTATGGGTGCTAGTCAGAAACACGCCTCAACTATACCCAAAACAATTAAATAACAAGAAACTCTGTCATAGATTAACGATTTTTCAAAGCCGTGACAACAATTTAGCGTATAACTTGTAATTTTTTAACAACTGCAATATGTTGACAAGTACATTAAACGTAAACGATACGCTTAAGGTACCTACTTGTCAACATTTTGCAGTTGTTAAAAAATTGGACGTGCCTCTGAAAATTCTATAAAGACATTTTAAAGGATCTGACAGGATTTCTACCGTACTTAAGAATTACAATCGTGATCCTTTATTTACGTGTTTGATAACAAAAAATGAATTAAACTAAATCGAAGTTAAATAAATAAATATTGGTAAAAAATTTACACAGTGCCACATCAAACTAGACAAAGCTTGTACTATGGGCACCAGATTAATGAATTAATACATAATATACGGTTTTTTACAGATACAGGCTTGGCTTATAAGCCCACTCAACCTTTTGGGTTGCTAAATAAAAAAATACATGATGTTGATGTTGAATGATGCTGACTAAATGACTTATCGGACAAATGACTTTGGACTAGGGTGGCCAAAGAGCCAGTGAAGTAGCAAATAAAGGCAGTGTCCAGAAGATGAACCGGCACAGCTCCTTGGACCGCAGTATGCCAGCGCTGCCTCCAAAGGCATTGTTGCGGGTGCATAAATAACTGGCAGCCAACACGCCGAGAGGTGCCATTATTCACTAAATAAAATAATAAAACTACATTTGGGACCCCTACTATTGAAACCGTTTGTTAATGTAGCAAGCGAGAATGGTCTAAGCGCTCGGGTACACGCCACCGCCACCGCTCCGCCTCCGCTCCGCCTCCGCTCCGCCACCGCACCTCAGCGCTGTGTACACAAGACCGACACCGCAACACCGCCTGATTTTGCCATACCACTATACGGTTGTTAGTAATATATTGCTAGGTTAGTTTGTACGCGGCCGGTTATGGATTGAAATTACAGCAGCGTACACAGCACAAAGACGCGGTGGCGCGCACAACCGGACAAATGTTATATCATTTGGTTCTATGAGGTGATATGTTAAGGGGCTGCCAGTCGCTGATTGCTCTTTTTCGGAACGAAAAAAGTAATACTTCTGAACAAGCCACATCTCTTATTTTTATAAGTATATTACTTCAGGTTCCTACCTAGATTTCTATTAAGCTGAAAACATAATAGCAGAAACTTTTCACGATAAAGATATTATTTCAAAATTATACGTTTTAGAATTTATGATCGAAATATTTTATATACCTACTATTAAAATCAACTTGTGATTTATTGTTAAAGATAGGTAATATTATGTAGATCTAGATTTCTATTAGGATAGATTTTTGATAAGTAATTATAAATATTTTTTATCATTAATTTATTCAAAACGCTAAGGCGGACCACGCGCCGATGTGTGTTTGTCGTCATTGCAGCGGTCGGTAGGATTATTTATCGAAGTGATTAAATATGGGTACATCTTTATTCACATATACATATACATCTTTATTCACATACATACATAAAATAGGAGATGTGGCTTGTTCACAAGTATTTCTTTTTTCGTTTCGAACAAAAATAATCGTCGACTGGCAGCGTCTTAAGGCGCTCCCAGTCGACGATTGTTTTTAATCACTTCGATAAATAATCCTACCGACCGCTGCAATGACGACAAACACACGTCGGCGTCGGAGCGTGGTCCGCCTTAGCTTTTCGAATAAAATAATGATATAAATTATGTATAATTACTTATCAAAAATCTATTCTAATAGAAATCTAGATCTACATATTACCTATCTTTAACAATAAATCACAAGTTGATTTTAATAGTAGGTATATAAAATATTTCGATCATAAATTATAAAACGTATCATTTTGAAATAACATCTTTATCGAGAAAAGTTTCTGCTATTATGTTTTCAGCTTAATAGAAATCTAGGTAGGAACCTGAAGTAATATACTTATAAAAATAGGAGATGTGGCTTGTTCAGAAGTATTTCTTTTTTCGTTTCGAAAAAGAGCAATCAGCGACTGGGAGCCTCTTAATCTGACAACTCTGTCAGAGTCTCAAAGGTTGCTGTGGCCTGAGCACAATTCAAACGACACCTATACACTGTACAAGTTTCTAGTTTTGACGTTTTGACGATACCTCTTTACGATACGATAATGATTCGTGCTCCCCCTGAGCACCTACTCTTAAAAACGATCAACGGTATACTCGTTATACTAGTATCGAAACAAACATCCCATCGTATCCGACTGTATATCTGTATCATATAATGTACCATGTATGTATGTATCATGTTTGCTTCTTGACTAGCTGTACCCGTGCGCGATTTCGTTCACAAGGACCTACTAGGTCTAAGTAGCCAACACACACACACACACCCTCTGACTCACAAACTTTTGCATTTATAATATTAGTAGGATTCAAACCAAATGGTAGTGGTTCGCAGTGGTTCTCTGCCTTCTTTGATCGACGAGCACGTAGAACCGAAAAATGCACCCAAAACATGTAGCGACACGTTTTAAAGCTTTCTACCCGCTGCATTTACTGCACTGTAACTTTACTGGTAGCGTATGCAATAACTATTCCTAGTATGTGACTCCACCAGCACGTTCTGCCACCATTAAGTTTAATAGCCTGCGCACATTGGCGTACGGGCAAAGAATTAAAAAATCATCAATTGGATTCAATAGTTATCCAATCGAAATAAGGTACACATTTGACTGCTCGGACTCGGCGCATCGCAGCGCAGTTTTGCGATGCTCCGAGGCCGATGAAATATATTAAATTGATATGCCTTATTTTTTTTTTTTATTATATTCAATTGATAAATTTTAAATCCTCTACCGTCCCGTCTGCAAATGTGCGCAGACCCTAATATCGACAGTTCGTACACACATTTTTCCACCACCGAAGTGCAAGTGTGATGGTTATTGTTTGTTAGTAACGTAGCGCTGATATTAGGGGCGTTTATAAATTATTTGACGCCCGGACGGTTTTAGACTACGATTTTTAGGGTTTCTTAACTAAAGGGTAAAAACGGCACCCTACTACTAAGACTTCGCTGTCCGTCTCTCTATCACAGGGCTGTATCTCAAAAACCATGATAGCTAGAAAATTGATTTTTTCACAGATTATGTATTTCTGTTGCTGCTCTAACAACAAATACTAAAAACAGAATAAAATAAATATTTAAGGGGGACTCCCATACAACAAACAAGATTTTTTTGTCTTTTTTATAGATAATGGTACGGAACCCTTCGTGCGCGAGTCCGACTCGCACTTGACCGGTTTTTTTAAATGTCCTCGTTTGTTTATTATGTAAGCTTATTCTAAAATTGCGTCGAGCTCTGGGATTTTGGTGGAAAAGATGATTAAATTGAAAATTTTGATGAAGCTATGATTTTTTGCGAGATCGAGTTAGAAGTAAAGAGACCCATATACTAAATAAAGTCATACAACATTGCCCAAAGAAATTAAAAGTTGAAGTGGCGTGATTTATCACAAGAATCGAAACACAAAAATTCGGTTTATAATATTAATCGGATATAATAATGTTATTAGCTGTCCTGACAGACGTTGTCCTGTCAAATTTCAATAATCTTATAGAAAAAAGCACTTTCTGTTTTTCACAAACTTTACGCCACCCTTATCACTTAGGGGTTTAAAAAATACACTACGACCAATTCACATACCTACCAAATAAACACAAAAGATTTCATATAAATCGGTCGGGCCGTTTCAGAGGAGTTTAGTTACAAACACTGTGACACGAGACTTTTATATTAGAAGAAGTTAAGGTGATAAGTGAAATTTTTGACTTTTTGTATGGGCTGAGTCTGCCTGGATAAGACGGAAAAAGTGATAAAACTGCATTATCTTGAAAACCATCAAATTTAAAAAGAATTTGTCTGTAATTTACTTAGCTTATATTAAAATGAACCGCAAAACATACAGTTTTGTTTTTTTTTATGTTAAAGATAACATAAGGATATAATCTAGATAAATTACAAAAAGAAACACGATTGGTGAAACTTTTCTCGATAGATTTATTTTCCAAAGTTGGCTCTTCAAAAACACTAGTTTCGTTTTTAATCAAAACTATGAATAGCTAATTCATAGTTACGATTCTGCATTCATCAAATACATTATTACTCGTCTTAAATACTAAAATTTGTTAATACTTTTAGGTGTTACATTGAGAACAAGTTTGTAACTTACAACAATATTGACCATCCTTAACCTGTTCGAAATGACTAGACTGCATGCACTTTGAATGTAACCTAGTTCCAATATAGCGTTGGTTTTCATTTTAGAGATATTTCAGTCACAATAGAAGTCCAGCGATCGGATACAAAGCCACTCAAATTGGTACGCCCGTGACTTACGATAGAGTGCCATGAAATTTTATCTGTGGCACAGAACAAATTTTGTTTTGCAAGCAGTAGGAGCACATATTAGTTAGATAGATATCGTTTATTGTTAACAAGATTATATGTTTTTGGTTAATAGTGCCTTAAATCCTAAGTTAGGTTTAACTAGACACTATAGTTCTCTAAAAGTAGCAATAAATTAAGATAAGTTGTAAACACGCCAGGTTTTTACGCACACAAAAACATCTAATAGAAACAGGTATTTAGATTTTACTGGCCTCGCAGCTCAGTTGGTACGATTCCCATCGAGGAGAAACATTTGTGTGATAAACATGTGTTTACTAGCCGACCCGTGACAGACGTAACGTCTGCAAATTTCAATAATCGAATAGAAAAGACTGAATGTTTTTAGTCTGTGATGTCAGATGTCATTTGTGCACACCAGCGCCATCTATACAGAAATCATCTTTAGCGGTTTTTTTATAGTTTTTGGGATGTTTTTCGTATTTTAAAGTAGTCTATTTATTCGGGCAGTATATCTACATCTACAGCAAATTTCAACTTAATCCGTTTTGTTGTTTGGGCCTGATTGAGGAACAAACATACATACAAGTTTACAAACTTTCGCATTTATAATATTATTAGGATTCTGTGTCTGGGTGCTGTAATGTATCTATTATAAGTATACTAACTGACCCATGCCCGCTTCGCTGTGCGTAAGACATTTCTAATACCATCGTGGACTTTTTTGTAGACGTTTTTAAGGTGTACAATACTGTAGTACATTATTTTGATATATCTCGTGGGGTTCAGCCAGCATTTGCAATGTAAGCGCAAAAAAATGTGTTTATTTACGACATCACATTAGAAACCTCTAAAAATTATTAGTGTTTCTCTACTTATATTATGCATATATTATACATATAAACCTTCCTCCTGAATCACTCTATCTATTAAAAAAAACCGCATCAAAATCCGTTGTGTAGTTTTAAAGATATAAGCAAACATACATACATACATACATACGCGGGAAGCGGAAAGCGACTTTCCTTATACTATGTAGTGATATTTATCTTTCAAGGATCTGAGTGCCTGAAGTGAGTGCCGCAATACTGTTTTTTTTTTATAAAAAAAAGTATATAAGTAATTATATCAGTAATCTGGTTCCCATAAAACTTTTGACGCTGTGTAAATTTTGACTAAGTATAGTAAAAATTTTATCGAGTTCGGTTAATGTAACTGATTAACAAGGAAATATCTAAGTCTCATTTTACAAGCTTTTATTGAACTTGCAATGTTGGTGGAATCTTGCAACTCAATTTAAAAGCAGTTATACCTAACCGATTGAGCTGAAATTATGCATACTTAAGTAACTTCGGTGATATGTAATATGACAGCGAGCTGATCTGATGATGGAGTCAGGAGCTTTTCAACAGATACTTAAATTGGAACTCAGAAAATATTTCAATTGAGTAAAAACTTTGCATTCTTGACAATGTTATATTATGTGACAGGATAGCGCGCTGGTACTCGATGTTTTTTGAAAAAAAAAAAATTACAGAAAACTTATTTCAATATTAGTGTGATTAGAAGACGGTTTCTTGGATTGTTACCGTTTTTTAGGGTTCCGTACCTAAGGGTAAAAACGGGTCCCTATTACTAAGACTACGCTGTCTGCATGTCCATCTGTCTGTCACAGGACTGTCTCATGAACCGTGATAGTTAGACAGTTGAAATTTTCACAGATTATGAATTTCTGTTGTCGCTATAACAGCAAATACTAAAAAAAGAATATAATAAATATTTAAATGAAGCATACAATAAACGTGTTTTTTTTTGCGTTTTTCATAGATAATGGAACGGAACCCTTCGCGCGTGAGTCCAACTCGCACTTGGCCGTTTTTTAGTCAATCTGATAGCAATGACTTAAATGACATACTTTAAAAGCCTTCGCTGTGCCATACCTTCACTCCGGGTTCATTCTCAAAGGCTATTTGATGAACAGAGCCGATAGGGTCGCTTTGTTTTTGGAATCTGTGGAACAAACGACGGATAACGATTTCGGACAAAAATAACGGGAGCGTGGAGTTTTTTCTATGAAACAAATGTTTTTGGGCTTTAAACATAAATCTTTGTTCTGCGTCTGGGTGTTATAATGTACCTATTATAAAAAGTTAAAAGTAAAATTATTTTATTTATTCTTTTTTTACAAGCTTTTATTTAACTTGCAATGTATGTAACTATTGTTGTTATGGTGAAATCCTGCAACTCAATTTTGAATCAGTTATCCCCAACCAATTGAGCTGAAATTTCGTATGTAACTTCGGTGATAATGCATTAATATGGTGACAGTGAACTGATCTGATGATGGAGTCAGGAGCTGTTCAACAGACACTCACAATGGAACTCTTTAGTAAATACTTCGATTGAGTAAAAACTTTGCAACAACATGCTTGTCAAGTTCCGATGACAATATTATATGATATGATAGATGATAATACCACACTGGTTCTTGATGGTTTAAATGATTTTAGAAAAGCTTGTCTTTGAAAAATATTTTTCAACAGAAAACTTGTTTGTTTATAAAACAAAAAATTAAGTTTAATGAGACATACCCATTTTATCAATTCCAATAGTAATAACAGTTAGACAGTGTAGTAAAAGGTATCAATTATGATATGAACTGAAATAAATGAATGAATGATAGCAACATTAAAAGATACGAGTATGCAGACCATCATTTATTAAGTAGGGTAAGAGCGCTGGTTGTGGCTATTTTAACAACATTTTAATTTTCAAATAAGCGGTTTTTATTGAAAAAATTATAAACGATTTTGAAACAACATAGAATATAGTTGTGGCCATTTTAACAACATTTTAATTTTAAAATAAACGGTTTTTATTGAAAAAATGATAAAACTACGATTTTTAAACAACATAGCATATATTTATTTTGTTAATATTTATCTATCTCTTAGGTTAAGCTAAGTTTTTGTAGCAGGCGATATTTATTTGTTCACTAGCTGTCCCGATAGACGTTGTCCTATCAAATTCATTTTTTTTTTCAATAAGAACCTTTTCCTGATAATAACGATTACAACAAAATAAAGAATTAGTGAAATCGGTTCAGTTGCTCTCGAGATTTGCGCTTAGCAACACATTCAGCGATTTATTTTTTTATTATAGAGATTAGTCATATTTAAGTAGACAAAACGGGAAATATTTAGTTGTAGTCAATTAAATCTAGAGGTATAACGCATCATAACTGTCACTAATCAAAACGGACCACAGACAAAATGGATTAATTTTAGATTTTAAACAAGTTGGTTTGCTATGCTTATTTATTGACTGCCAAAATTGAAAATAACCAGAACCGGGGCAGGCACCACAACCGGGTCTTTGACCCTATATATATCATTAGTCATAAGATACTGAACCTATTATCTGACACATATAGAAATCCTATCGTACTGATAAATCTTTATGATTATTTCAAAATAGAAATAACTGATAAATACACTTTCCTATTCGACGAACTCTTTAGGTACCTAGATAAAAGGTATCCATGCTATTCCAGGACATATTCGTAAGCTTTGAATATTTTAAGTTTCATCCAAATATGATTTTTTGTTTTGCGGCACGGTAGTTTGGCACAAACATACAAACAAACTTTCGCATTCATAATATTGTCTTCTACTAATATTATAAATATAATTATAAATGCGAAAGTTTGTGAGTGGGTGTGTGTGTGTGTGTTTGTTACTCTTTCACGCAAAAACTAATGAAAATTTACAGTAATATAGCATATACATCAGAAAACACAGGCTATTTTTTATCCAGGTACCACCCTTGCAAAGACGGGGCGAGCACTTAGTCTCTACATATAAAAACAGTAACTTAGAAAAATCTGTACACCCATATTTTTTTACAAGAACGTATTTAGGAGACCTTACATATATAGCAAGACCCAAAAAATATTTTTTCAATAGACTTGTTTGACCGGGTGTTACTCAACAAATGCTGAACCGATTTTTTGATGAATCTTTATCATCTGCAAGCTTAGGAAAGTCCGAGGAATCTAAAAATCGAATTATAAAAATCGCCAAAATAGCCTATGTGTGGCTACTTTTTATCCAGCTACCACCCGTGCGAAGCCGGGGCGGCGAGCAGCTTGTAAGTACATAAGTATAAGCTGACCCAACAGACGTCCTGTCCAATTTTAAATAATTCCATGGAAAAATGCACTTACTCTCCCGAATTTTCCTATTTACCCGAAAACTTTTCCAATTTTCTTTTCCCAAAACCTTTAAAACCCTTAAAAAAACATAATTAACGATATCGGTCCAGCTGTTCTGAAGCGCATACTAACGAACAGCATTTATTTTTTATTTATATAGATTTGTTCCGGGTTTGGTGTACTCGTGTTATAGTACTGTGTGGGGTCAGTGTTGGGTATTTTGTTAAATTTGTCAGTGAGAAATACAGTTCAATGCTAAACTTATGGGTAGGTACTATAGGTTAGTAGATAATATTTTTTTCATCCCACCATCTCGGAAAGAGTATTTTTGCTCTTCAATATCTGAGTGCAAAAGCCGTTTTTATTCTCTAGAGGATAAAGTAAATTGAATTTAGAACATCATGTGCACTAAGTTTGTGAATTAAAAAAATCATTAAACCTATTTACTGCTACCTCTATGGTGCCGAATATATCTTACAACTTTTTTTTTAATTTGTTAAAAACTAAGACTCGGAACCTTCTTGGTGTTCTTTTTTCAATTTGCTTTGTACGCGGTTCTTTACGCGGCATTTTTTCACGGATTATTCTGTAATACTTACCTGTCATAATGTAGTAGTTAATACCTAAACTGAAATAAAAGTAGTACAAGGTGTCTCAAAAGAAAGTTCACATTTAAATCTTTTTTTAAAAGAAAAGTCTTAGCTTTATTGAAAAAATTATCATTATATATTGAAGTACACTGTTTGGGAATTTATTTTTTAAAAATAACATCGTCCAAATGTGAACCGTTGCGCTCTCGGCATTCATTTAGTCGGGCACTAAAATTGCCTATGACAGCTCGGCAGGTAGTCTCCGTGATGGCTGCCATTTCATGACGGATATTTTCTTTTAATTGTGCCAACATCTCCACATAACGCTCTGAATTCACTGTGAGCGTGCCCCCTTCCATCTTCAAAAAAGTAAGGGTCGATAATTCCTCGCGCCGACATCGCTGCCCATACGGTGACTTTGGGTGAATGTAGCGGTTTCTGATGTTTTTGTTTTGGATTGGTTGCACTCCAGTAACGACAATTTTGCTTGTTTACATGCCCATTCAGGTGAAAATGGGCTTCATCGGAAAACAAGATGTTGGTGAACGTTGGAAAGCGCTCAATCATCTGATTTACAAAGTCAAGCCTCTGACCAGCATCTTGAGGCTTCAGTTCTTGCACCAACTGAATTTTGTACGGGTGCAGCTTTAAATCTTTGTGTAAAATGCGGCATAATGAAGATCTGTGCACATTTAAAGCAACAGCACGCTTCCGAATCGAGAGGTTTGGATCATCTCGAATAGACTGAGTAACACTGTCCACGTTTTCGGCTGTTCTTGATGTTCTTGGCCGCCCAGATTCTGGTTTCTCCAGAGTTGACCCAGTCTCTTCAAACTTCTCAACCCATTTTGCAATGAGTCGAGTGCTAGGCGCATCATTTAAGTGACAAATATGTCGAATACTGCAGAATTTTCTACGCGCTACAGTCGCCGAATTACCGTTTTTGTTAAACTCACGTACGCACAACGCACGGTCCGCACCAGAGAAACGCTCCATAGCGACTAAATTCCCAAGAGCCAGACTACCGACTGACATACGGGGGTATGTCCCTCAGAATAGTTGCTTTCGCGTAATAAGATAAGCAAATGTGAACTTACTTTTGAGACACCTTGTAGTATCTTGTGATTGTAAACGTTTTTTTTGCATTTAGTCATTTCCTCGCTGAGGTGGAATGAAAAGTTACGTGATGCACTCGAGTGCAAAGATTTTTCACCTCGTGCTCTTTTGATTCCCTCGCTAACGCTCAGGATTCTAATTTTGAATCCCTCGCTGCGCTCGTGATTCAATTTTAGAATCCTTCGCTTGCTCGGTCATCAAAATTGAACACGCGGTTAAAAAGCAACTTTGCACTCTTGTATAACAAATAACTATTACATCAGTCTACCTCAAAATGTATAATTAATTATTTTATAACATGAAAACCTAGAATATTATGTATCTCAAAACAGTAATACTAAATCCATTACTATTTATTTACCATTCCAATGAGGAGGGACTCAGAATCATTATTTGGTTACCTAGAACGCACACATTAACAGCACATTTATCTACACACTGATGAAAAAACAAAGTACTAGGTAGGAACCTACATACAAGAACATAGAACAGGAATGATAGAATCAGGTAGATAAAACAAAGCAGGTAAGTACATACCTTAACAAAAAACTAATTTAGGTAGGTACTTCGGGGTGTATTTATTAGACCGTGGTCGGCCAAAAAGGACCCATCTCAGCTTAATTGCTTCACAAGTGTAGCGGAACTAATTTTCCTTTGGATTTTAATAAGGAACCATAGGTGCCTGATCACAGTGTTATAAATAAATAAATATTGGTGGACTTTTCAGACAACGCCAAACTAAGCAAAGCTTGTACTATGGGAACTAGATAACTTTAATACTTTTTTAATTAAAGAATACTTTAAAACTTTTTTTTTGTAAATATATACTTATAACACCTAGACACAGAACAAACATCTATTCATCGCACAATTATTGATCCTGGATGGGGATCGAACCCAAAACAAAACCTACAGTGCAGAAGCAGTACCTACTACCATCGACCACATAGCCCAATAGACGCCTAATGGCTTCATATCTTCAAACAAACAATTATATCAAACCGCTAAGATGTGCGTGTATGGTAAAAAAACCGGCCAAGTGCGAGTCGGACTCGCACACGAAGGGTTCCGTACTATTATCAAAACGGCATAAAAATCACGTTTATTGTACAGGAGCCCCAATAAAAATATTTATTTTATGCTGTTTTTAGAAAAATACATCATTTGTGAAAATTTCTACTGTCTAGCTATAACGGTTCATGAGATACAGCCTTGTGACAGACAAACGGACAGCGGAGACTTTGTAGTCCCGTTTTTACTCTTTGGGTACGGAACCCTAAAAACATAAAAAATAATTAATTACATGCCTAGTAGTAAAAATTAATGCCATCAAAAACACAACTTGTAAAAAAAAGCCAAGACTCGCAACGCAACTCAGTTCTTCTACCGTAAAAAGTTGTGAGATCCATGTAATACCAAGTCGGTTAATTTATTCAGTCCCTACTTTAAGGGTCCTTCTGTCTTAAGTTATTACGTAAAGGTTAGCTAATTACGTAATAACATAAGTCAGAAGGACCCTTAAAGTACCTCTTTTTCGTACCTCTTTTTCGTCTGTTAATAAAATCTTCATAAAAACTTCTAGACAATGTCACGTCTATCTCATCAAATACACTATCAAAAGCTTATTTCGAACTTGAACACTTGAGATTTGAATCGTGACGTGACCTTTCTACCAGCTGAAGTCCATTCCAACCTTCGTCAATCCTCATTAAGAGTCTTTGTGGATAATCTTATACTTTACTAGCTGACCCGTGCCCGCTTCGCTGTGCGTAAGACATTTCTAATACCAAATTTCAATAATCGAATAGAAAAGACTGAATGTTTTTAGTCTGTGATGTCAGATTTGTGCACACCAGCGCCATCTATACATAAATCATCTTTAGCGGTTTTTTTATAGTTTTTGGGATGTTTTTCGTATTTTAAAGTAGTCTATTTATTCGGGCAGTATATCTACATCTACAGCAAATTTCAACTTAATCCGTTTTGTTGTTTGGGCCTGATTGAGGAACAAACATACATACAAGTTTACAAACTTTCGCATTTATAATATTATTAGTATTCTGTGTCTGGGTGCTGTAATGTATCTATTATAAGTATACTAGCTGTAAGACATTTCTAATACCATCGTGGACTTTTTTGTAGACGTTTTTAAGGTGTACAATACTATAGTACATTATTTTGATATATCTCGTGGGGTTCAGCCAGCATTTGCAATGTAAGCGCAAAAAAATGTGTTTATTTACGACATCACATTAGAAACCTCTAAAAATTATCAGTGTTTCTCTACTATATTATGCATGTATTATACATATAAACCTTCCTCTTGAATCACTCTATTTATTAAAAAAAACCGCATCAAAATCCGTTGTGTAGTTTTAAATATATAAGCAAACATACATACATACATATTACATACAGACGCGGGAAGCGGAAAGCGACTTTGCTTTATACTATGTAGTGATTTGGGGTCTGTTTCTGCTAAATAAGAGAAGTGACTTGAGTGAAATTGAGTCCTATATATTTTAAACATAAATTTTCCACACCCAAAACTATTGAACGAGATTTGAACCTGAAAGAGGCGAGTTTTGATGTTGGTGCAAACTCAGAATTTAATATCCGTTTTATCTACGGTGTTGTGTCATTCGTACATAGTGAACCTCTCTCTATATCATTCACGAAGCGCTTTACGTTCAACTTACGAACCCCGGAGAAGTGGAATGCTCCTCCGGCGTCTGTGTTTCCCGATAACTATAACTTAGGGTGAGTTCAAGATTGAATATAGTCCCTGTTTGTTTAGCGACAAAAAGGATTTCGATAAACCAAGAGACTTTTAATCCAGATATCACGCGAGTTTTGTAAAAATATCACTTCAAATCATTCTGTCTTACGAAGGCAGGTCAGCATACTTGTTAGTTGTGATGTATATAGATTACTAGCTGCTCGCCCCGGCTTCGCACGGGTGGTACCTGGATAAAAAGTCTACCGATTTTGTGCAAACTTCACATAAACCATCTAAATAGTCCGAACAAAGCCTAAACATTTGGTTTGGATAGGTGAGCCCGTTCTTGAGTTATACAATTACAACGAAAAGTGGCATTGAATTTTATATATATAGATAATAGATAAACTTCTTATTGCATACAAAGAAAACAAATAGAAGGTAACAAACAACAAACAAAAAATGTACAATGGGCGGCCTTATCGTTAAAAGGACTACCTTTCTATAGACATATAGACACGTGCTTTTGTGTGTGTGATTGTCTCGGACGATACTAAATGCTACACACAAAATGAAGACCAATCCGCCTTCATGAGATAGACAACTAACTATATAGAATAGAAATATTTACTTAAGTATCATTTACTTGTTAATATTTTTGTAAGATGCGAATGCTTATTCATTCAAATAGATTTAATACAAATATTGTAATGTGTGACCCGTCTTTCATTCCAAAAAATAAAATAAAAAATAAAATATATATAACTTTACAATTTACCTAACCTTTGAGTTTATACACGGAAATCACATTGATCATTTTAAGAACTGTGTTTAAGTTTATCTTTTCATGGAAGTTTAGTAACGTTCAATTAGCATTTATCATCTTTATCACAGATTACGTTAACTAGGTTATTATTTTATGAAACTGATTAAAATGTAGGTAAACTAAATGTAGGAAAACTTTTTATACTTCATTACATAGTATAAAGCAAAGTCGCTTTCCGCTTCCCACGTCTGTATGTCTGTATGTATTATATCTTTAAAACTACACAACGGATTTTGATGCGGTTTTTTTTAATAAATAGAGTGATTCAAGAGGAAGGTTTATATGTATAATACATGCATAATATAGTAGAGAAACACTGATAATTTTAGAGGTTTCTAATGTGATGTCGTAAATAAACACATTTTATTGCGCTTACATTGCAAATGCTGGCTGAACCCCTTACGAGATATATCAAAATAATGTACTACAGTATTGTACACCTTAAAAACGTCTACAAAAAAGTCAACGATGGTATTAGAAATGTCTTACGCACAGCGAAGCGGGCACGGGTCAGCTAGTTAATCATAAATGAGAAATTCTACGAGTAAGAGTGACTTGTATAACAAGTGACATTGTTATATTATACAGATAAAACCAATTTCAAGCAGATAAGCTATTAATCATAATTACGGATTAGTAACTACAAGGCTTGCCACCTGTCACGTATGGAATGCTAACTACTGCAAAATGTGGGCATGGGCATGTGCCAAATATAATGTTTGGATGTGTTTCTGACCTCTCCCTCTAGATATCTTCTAGGATCTAAGTGGCCTGAGCACTAACCCTGTCGAGGAATGCTCGCAGGTACATCGCGGGGTACCTTGAGTTGTCAGCTCCTTCACTAAGGAAATATATGTTGAGGAATCCTTGACTTGAGGCAAACTCGATCTAATTTTATCAACTTTTATACCAAAACACGATTTTTGGTCAAGTCGAGGTGAGGATATTTCGAAGTGACAACTAAGAATATGGGGATAGGTCTTACACATGTCTCGTATTCGAATAAATAATATTCACGGCGCTTCTAAAAAAACATGAATCAAACAACCACTCAACAAATCCGAATAAAACTTTATAAGAATGAGTAAAGTATCCTAATAATATTATAAATTCGAAAGTTTGTGATAAGGCTGCTATGTTTGTACCCTAATCAAAAATAAACGACATAACGGATTGAAATGAATTTTGCTGTAGTATGTAGATAAAAAATCAGAATAAGTAAAGGGGGAACTTATAATCCGAAAAACAACCCCAAAATAATAAAAAAAAAACGCAAAAAGGATGATTTTGGTATAGTTGGCGTTGGTGTGCAACACATCTGTAATCACAGACTTAACACAGAATGATACGCATTCTATCAAAATTCGGAATTTATTTTATCAGTACAAGGTTTGTAGGAAAAAAATTGGAAGCTATGTTTTTTCTTTGAGATTCTTAAAAAAAAATTGACAGAACAACGTTTGTCACGGGTCGGCTAGTGTCTAGTATATAATTCTTATAGACAGTCCAATCTCAATAAAACAGACTTTATCTGAATGTTACCAATAGATCAATTAATATCTACTAACATAACAAATGCGTCTGTTTGTTACTAATTCAGCTGAACTTATTTCGATTTTGGATAATAACGGACGGTATAATTTCCAAGTCGGTAACCAGGAAAACCATCAAGCATGCATGAAGAATGCGATGACAGTGAATGTAGCAAAAGAGGTATGTCAAGATCGTAGCAAATGGAAACATGGTCTTGCCTACTCCTCCAGGGTAGCCCCTAGCTTTAAACCGTGGCTTTACTCGCGTGATATTAGTATTTACCGGCCTCACAGCTCAGTTGGTAGTAACTCTGCCTTCTGCGCTGTAGGTTGTGGGTTCGATCCCCACCCAGGGCAAATATTTGTGTGATGAACATAGATGTTTGCTCTGTGTCTGGGTGTTATGTATAATAAGTATGTATTTACAAAAAAAAAAGTATATAAGTATTCTATCAGTTATCTGGTTCCCATAGTACAAGCTTTGCTTAGTTTGGGGCTAGATGGCGCTGTGTGTAAAGTCCGTCAATATTTATTTATTTTATTTATTTATTTACATGAAATTTACTTGACCATGTTGGTGTTTATTTGGATAAAGATAATAATGGTAAATTTTGTAAGACGCACGAAAAGTATTTTTTTTTATAGATTTTATACTTTTACTCCCAATTTGACATACAGTCATAATTATGAGAGTTATATTACAGCGGATTTTTTTAAATGTTATATACCAAAAACACACTTTTTAAAAAGTTTTGTTCATTATCGGCCATAATTTATGTGTATTTTATTACTAGCCGACCCGTGACAGACGTCCTCCATTTCCTTCATAAATCGGATAGAAAAGACTGATGTTTTTAGTCTGTGGTGTCAAATTTATTGCACATCAGCGCCATCTATACAGAAATCATCCCTTTTGCGTTTTTTATCGTTATAGGATGTTTTTCATATTTTAAAGTAGTTTATTATTTATTCAGTCATTATATCTATATATTCAGCAAATTTCAACTTAATCCGTTATTTCGTTTAGGCTTGATTGAGGAACAAACATACATACAAACTCACAAACTTTCACATTTATAATATTATTAGGATTAGGATAAGATATTACAATATATTGTGTGAAGTCCGCCATATTTATTTTATTTGTTATTAATTGTTTGGCCAGCGCATGTAAGATTAGGTAATTCACTGGCTATATTATATCGTATTCAAATTAATATGTATCAACACGTTACAGAATTTTTAGAATCGTTTTTTTTTAAGTATGAAAAGGAGAAGAAAATGTTGAGTTTCCAAGATTTCATCCAAACTCACAAACAAACGTTACCTATAAAATATGTATACATTTGTGTATGACGTAACCACCCTTTGCAGTCTCGTGACTTACGAATTATTACAATCTCTACGCGTCCAATGAACTCACTGAACTAAACGCTAACGCTAAGTCACATTTCCCCATTCATATAGACCGATACTCGATTAGAAGGTACTCTCACTATCAAGGAATTAGGATGAACATTAATAGCCATACCCCTAACCTCACGACACTCATAACACTTGTTTTCACTTCGCTGGTTTCGGTTGTGAGCACTTATCCAATAATGGTGGTAATTCTGTTGTGTCTACGTGTAAGAAAACCGGCCAAAAGCAAATCAGACTCGCGCAAAAAGGGCTCCGTACCATTATCTATTAAAAAAATCCCGTTTGTTGTATGGGAGCCCTACTTAAATGTTTATTTTATTCTGTTTTTAATATTTGTTGTAAAAGCGGCAACAGAAATATATCATCTATGAAAATTTTAACTGTCTAGCTATCACGGTTCATTAGATACAACCTTGCAGACAGACAGACAGACGATTTTTACCCTTTGGGTACGGAACCCTAAAAAACGTCAAAATTACACTTTAATCAACAACTAACATAATATATAATCGTAAATAATCCTAAACTAACTTTAAACTACCCGAAGTTTTCTAAATCTCATTTGGACGTAAAAGAATTAAGAGCCATCGTATTTTACGAAATTTTAGGTAGTGAACACAACAGTGGCCTGAGCATTGACCAAATGTCAAAACTGACACTTTTTGTATAGTAAAAGTGTCAGTTTTGGCATTAGGACGATACGTTGTCGATACGATAGTGGTTCATAACCCCCCAGAATTGTCACCAATGTCTGGTCCAGTCGCTTGGCAACAAAGCTTTCCGTAGTTAATATGCATTGGTTATGTTAATTTACTGTCTTAGGTAGTAAGGTAGCACTAGTATCTGTAAGAGCCCGGTAAATTTACGCCAACATCGGCACCGTGCTGTGAGATTTACGACGAAACTTCCTGGAAAGAAACTGCTACTTCACTGGTTCGAGAGTGAATATTGCTCAGTGGCTTAAATTTTAAAAGTACCTACTTGACATTTTTTGAGTTTTGAATGTTGAAAAAGTGAAAACCGCATTATCTTGAAAACCATCAAACTTAAAAAGAAACTGTCTGTAATTTAGGTAGTTATTATGATTATCTAACGAATTATATAAAAATTACTGTATTCACAGTTTTGAGTAAAAACTAAATTAGTGTTTTGGAAGAGCCAACTTTAGGAAATAAATCTATCGAGAAAAGTTTTACCAATCGTGTTTCTGTCTATAATATATCTAGATTAAATCTTTAGTTATCTTTGTTGGAACCCTAAAAAATGGAAAAAGCTAACTCTACTTTCTGCGCTGTAGGTTGTGGGTTCGATCCCCACCCAGGGCAAATATTTGTGTGATGAACATAGATGTTTGTTCTGAGTCTGGGTGTTAATATGTATAATAAGTATGTATTTACAAAAAAAAAAAGTATATAAGTATTCTATCAGTTATCTGGTTCCCAAAGTACAAGCTTTGCTTAATTTGGGGCTAGATGGCGTTGTGTGTAAAGTCCGTCAATATTTATTAATATTTATTTATATTTATTTAATGTTTGTAGTATTAACATGGTTATTATTTTAGTCAAGACTATTATCATTTGGTACGGAACACCAACTTAATGGTAGTACTGCAGTTAAACGGGCTTTTAATAATTTCAAATAGACGGTTTATATTGAAAAAAAAAATGATTAAAACCACGATTTTTAAACAACACATCATAGAGTATTTATCTATGACTTAGGTTAAGCAAAGGTTTTGTAACAGACGATTTTTTAATGTTCATTATAGAAAAAACGGGAAATGTTTAGTTGTGGTCAATCAAGTCTAGAGTCACGCATCACAACTGCTGTCACTAATCAAAACGGACCATAGACAAAGAATTGTATTAACTATAGATATTAAACAAGTTTGTTGGCTATGCCTAATGCCTGACTCTAGTTAGTTTCTGTGTAGTACAAGTAGGTATATCATCACACAAGTGCCCACTTAATTACAATATTATCTTATTGAATATTACACCCGCTTAGCAAGTGCTATTTTCAAGATAATAATCAATAATTCAAGTCAATAATAGCGACATAACCATGACTCATTTGAATAATAATCAGAAGTCGCAATTTTTTTAAATAATCTTATTAATCATTGATGTCATAAATAATTTTGTTAGTCATAAAGAGCTAAGAAATAAATTTAATCATCATTCTTCTCGTTACATGACTTTCTTCCCTCCTCATAACATGCCCATGCCCATACCACGCTAACCTATTGTTCCTCATCTTTTCCGTCACAGGCGCCACTTTCAAACTTCCTCTTATATACTTATTCCTTATCTTATCCATCCTCGTCACTCCACACATCCATCTCAACATTTGCATCTCTGCCGCGTGCACTCGTTTTTCATCCGTCCCTTTAGCAGCCCAACATTCAGATCCATACAATATATACGACAGGTCTCACGATCGTTTTATAGATTTTCCCTTTAAGTTTAAGGGGCATCCGCGGATCGCATGTTGTTCGTGTGACCTGTCGCCATTTCATCCATCCCGCATTTAATTTATTATTATGAAATATTTTAAGGTTTTTTAATCAACATAGTTCCTATTTCGATGAGGTGTAGATAAAACTTCATGTCCTGGATTGATATAAAGTTTTTAAGGTTCCACCAAAGGGTAAAAACAGAACTCTCTTACCAAGACTACGCTGTCTGTCTGTCTGTCTGTCTGTCACAAGGCTGTATCTCATGATAGTTAGACAGTTGAAATTTTCACAGATGATGTATTTCTGTTGCCGCTATAACAATAAATTCTAAAAACAGAATATAATAAATATATAAGAGAGAGCTCATGTAGGATAGCATTTATGTATGGATACGATCAATATGTTTATGGCGCGTCATGATAATGCCCCGACATATCAATATAGTAGCGGCGTTACGAAACACTACCATGCATCCGTCAACTAAATGCATACTGGGCCTCATGTTCCTGTACCGCTTTATACTAGAACAGCAATGCTGCTTGGCGGCAGAAATAAGTGTGTGTGGTGGTAGTACTGCCCCGAACGAGCCTCTAAAAAGCTATTCAAGGTGTAGATTATATGTAGAGGTATTTCCGAATATTTTCGCGACAGATTATCGCACGATAAAGGTATATCCGTTTTGATCAATCAAGCACGAGTAATATAATTGTAATCTGATTTCCGATAATCACAGTTTATAGGCGACTACACTCAGACAGCGTACTCATTAACCAACACCGTGTTGAGAGGAACATTAAAATAACTAATATATTTTTGTAAAAAGTTTTAGTAAAAAAGTCACAATGAAGTTTAAAGGTCTTTTTTCTATGGTCCCCGTATTATTTCTCTGTTCAGTGGTAGCAGTAGGAAAGGGACAGCAATCAGATTTTAGAAATGTATACGACCAGGATCTATACGAAAGTGCATTGAATGCAGCACTTTGTGAGGAGCAAATGAACTTTTTGGTGAATGACTCGATTGGACTGCAATGTAAGTACTTATACATTTTCTCAAAATGCCCTAATAGGAGACCAACCTCAAATTTCATTTAAAAGGCCGTAAGTGTGAATACATTAGACTTTTCTATTCCAAAAAAATATATGAGCATACGTGCTCAGAATTGTGATGGAAAAAATGGCGAGGAAACTAGTTACCTAGTGTTCTTTTAAGCGGTGATGGACATGCCACAAATGTATAAAATGCTAACCCCTGTCAAATTTAACGTTTGAAGGTGCCTCTGACTACCTTTTTAAACTTTAAGTGAGCTTGTTTCATTTTTCTTTATTAAAAGTATGTTCGAAATGTATTTTGCAGTCCTTTTGAGTAAAAGGAAATAAAAGTTGAATGAAAACATAATAAGAACACTGCCCTTGTGAGTTTGCACTAATTTCTACAGTCCAACATAGAAAATGAAATAGGATTCTAGAATGGTTTATTAAAACTTCCCAGAAGTTGAAATGAAATTTATTTGCTTGAATGGTGGAGATTAGATTGTTTTATTTGTATTGCCATTAAGAAGAGTACAAAGATTGTTCCCGATAAGTCCTTATTTTATCTTTTTGCAAAATGATAAAACTTATAGCACTTTTAATATAGAAGCAATCCACGTCAGCTGCATAGGAACATAAATAAGTTATCAATGATAAAAATCCCAATTTAAACTGTACTCAAATAAAAAATATTAATTGTTTTGTCACTAGATCCCAGTGGAACATACTTCGTGGGATCAGACCAGTGGCCTATCACGAACCACTATCGTATCGACAACGTATCGTCCGAATGTCACAACTGACGTCGACACGATAGTAGTTCATGCTAACCCCACTAATGTTAAATAATTATTTATCAGTCGCATTTTACTTTCTTTTTCTTAAGCTTTCCTTATATCCAGTCACATTTTATTTTTCTTTCTCTATTTATAAATTCTTCTATTTATTAGGTTTCTCCATGCAGCGTTTGTTTTTTCAAAACATATTAACTCTTACCGTTACATTTTACTGAAATTCTTACTGTTCACCATGAGTTGCAAATAATCTATAAGAATATATAGGAAATATAATATAAAAATAAATACCTACAATCAAATGACTCACCCATTTATATCGCTCTGCATGAATCATAATTGCGATGATAAACTCGGGTATACAATAATGTCGATATTCTTTCAATTGCAGTCCTAGACGCAAGTGCCAAGATCCCGAGCGGTATCATGACGGGGAACGTCAATGATCTTGGCGACTACTTTCAATGCCTCGCTATAGATGAACTTGTAAACGATATGGAGATCCAGGGCAAATACTGCGCCATCACCGTACCTTTAACCCAGGAGAACCCTATAACCATTCCTCAAATACCAGAAATTCCAAATATTCCATGGCCTACAACTACTACCGCAAGTCCAACTACTGATGGAGATGGAGAAATTGAAAATGAAGAAGAAACTAAGAGAATAAAAGAGGCGAGACAGTATGAAGCAATCAGAAGATACGCTTTGGGTATTTCTGGAGTTAGAGAACCTGTTGATAATAGGTAAACAATTTATCTTTGAAAAAAAACAATTAAAATTAATCGTTAAAAAAAGACATTTAAGTTAAAAGAGCAACGGTACTGATAATAAAATATATACATAATATATCCGTAGTAGGTTAAAAAAATGCGTAAATTTACACAATTTTTAATTACCTTGATAAAATAAGGAAAGTTATTATCAGTGGCTGTCTGCAAAAATTACGGATTAGTTGTTACCCAATCTTTTAAATCTTTAAGTTCATATCTCGTTTTGTATCAAGTCTTCATAATTTAAACGTGATTATCACGTGTTTTAAAAAAATAAAACTATCAGTATAAATTTACAATTATTTGATTCGAAATGATAAACAAAAGTGCAAATTTAAATGATAATCATTACAAATCAATGCTTTAAGGACATTGATGAAAACATTCCGATAACCTAGATATATGTAGTATATTGGTTTTATTTTCAATAAAATGCTAAATATAAAGTTGATACCATTATTATCACCATGTTTCTATACTATGAGGTATCATAATTTTATTTGCTCAGAGTTTACACAAAAGACAATCTTGCAAATATTTGATATTAAACCAACATTGTTGAGTCCGGAAAGTTTGCAGTCTTATCTAGTCTTACTAGCAGTACTGTTTTTTTTCTTTAGCACCTCGTTATTTATTCCTTTCGCAACTTCCTAATTTAAAATACCCAGTTATATAATATTATTATCAACTATTTTTTAACTTTCAGAATTTCTCCCATGGTCATCACTCAGTCAAGGGGAGGAACGTTTGGTATTTGCGTTCCCAAAGTCTGCACCGCCACACAAGCTTTGAATTTTTTACAAGACCGAAATCCTTTCATCAATATCACTTTCAATGAATATTTCTGCCGCCTTCCCAACGATAAACTATTTTCACCTGCTGATATTGTTGCTACGTAAGTATTCATATTCAACTTACCTTTAGTTTTAAATGTTTTGAAGTAACTTTCATCTTATGAGATGATACAACATGACGTATCCTTAATCTCAGCATTCACTTCTTTCTCATCGGTTATAATCTCCATCTTTTCCTTGGCTAACCTCTCCTATATTTTGTAAAAAATTTGCGATGATTTTAATATATTTTGTTTGTTTTATACAGTGTCATCATCTCCTTGCTTGGCTGTTTACTTATTATCAGTACTACTTACGATTTGTGCCACCTGTTTTGGTTCAAGAGAGGTATGTTTTAGTCTACAGTATCATGGTTTGACGCAAACATAAAATATCTTAATTACTTATTGAGTCTTATTGACTTTCTAAAATTATTTTGTTTAAATTCCAGATCCAAAATCGGCCAACACTCTTTTCCGTAGCTTTTCCATCTACACTAACACCCGTAGGTTCCTGACTTTTAACAAGGTCCCTGGAGCACTTGAATGTGTTGATGGCATTCGAGCTATCTCAATGTTGTGGGTTGTCGTTGGACACACGTATTCGTTCACTCTCATGGGTTATATTCATAACATAGCGGATACTATTACGGTAAGAGACAGACTCGAGGATAGGTCAAAGATTTAGCAAAATGGCAAACATAGCGGATACTATTACGGTGAGAGACAGACTCGAGGATAGGTCAAAGATTTAGCAAAATGGCAGAGGGGTTAAATTAAACTTTTTTTTATTTTAATATAAAGCCAAATATATTTTTCATATCTCTCAAAAAGTTTGATATACCTTCTAAAAAAATGATTTGATTTCAGTGGATGACTAAATTTTCGAGCACATGGATCAATTCTGCTCCTATCACCGTGGACACATTCTTCTGTTTGAGCGGAATTCTTGTCGTTTATACTACCATTGGAAAAATCAGCAGACGTAAGTGGTTATTTATATAAGTCTTGTATGTGATTTATACACATACAAGACATTAAACACATAAACGTTTGGCTTCTCGTAACGCTTTATATGAACTCTGACGACTGTATATATTATTAGATGAAACACAATAATTTGTATTATTATTGTTTCAAGCTAGTATATTCAACGACATTATAAGTTGTGATCACATAACTGTCGTTTGTGGTACTTCAAAGTCGACGCTTATCTCACGAACAAATACTTACTAATCTTTATTTTATATTACTACTAGCTGACCCGTGCCCGCTTCGCTGTGCGTAAGACATTTCTAATACCATCGCGGACTTTATTGTAGAAAAAAAAATGTGTTTTTTACGACATCACATTAGAAACCTCTAAAATTATCAGTGTTTCTCTACTATATTATGCATGTACTATACATATAAACCTTCCTCTTGAATCACTCTATCTATAAAAAAAACCGCATCAAAATCCGTTGTGTAGTTTTAAAGATATAAGCAAACATACATACATATTACATACAGACGCGGGAAGCGGAAAGCGACTTTGCTTTATACTATGTAGTGACGCATTATTTGACCACCACTTTATATTATATGTTTTACAAAACTATTGATACGACAAAATCACGTTTTGTCATTTAGTATTATTTGTAGGTACTTATTTAGACAAGATAAGATTTTTATAAACATGATAGTTAATTGCGTTATTTTTGCAAGTTCAGATTAGAATAGATAACACGTCACTTATCAGTCTAGCACGGTAGTACTAATCGGGCAATAAGTGAGTTATTTATAAGAGACGTGTTGGCCTAGTGGAAGGTACTTTCAATTTCATTCCGAAGGTTTGAATCCCAGTCAATTCTAAATATTTATTATTGGCATCAACACATGCTCAAAACGATAAAGGAAAACATCGAGAGGAAATAATAGATGGGGCTTGCAATCTGTCTCGTATGGAATTATAAATATTGAAAAATATGGGCATAATGTCAAATGTGATGCCCTTTAGACATATTTAAAGCGCCTAGAGATCTGAGAGGAGTCTAAGTCTATCGCTGTTTATAAGAATGGTATTGAATTGCGCTCTCCTCTTTATGAATCATTTTATATAATACTATAAGCTCATATTTTTATTTCGTCCAGGCCGTTTCACTCACACCATCCATTTATTCTACATCAACCGTCTCCTCCGGATGTTCCCTATCCTCGCTGCTGTGGTGCTTCTTCAGGCTTCTCTCTTCAACCATGTCTCCGACGGTCCCTTCTGGATGAACGTGTCAACACAAACGCAGAACTGCAGAACTTGGTGGTGGTCCGCACTGTTACATGTGCAGAACTATGTCAATACTACTGGAATCGTAAGTAAATTTTAAATATGTGAAAGATTGAAGTCTTCGTTGAAGACTTATCATGGAATATCTTGGAATTTTCACACATATGTATTGCTAATTGCTAACTGCTGCAAAATTTGGGCATGTGCCAAATGTAATGTTTGGACGTGCCTCTGAATACCGCTTTTATACATCTTCAAGGAACTGAGTTTCATTTTTAAAGTCTTCTTTATATATACAAAGTTAAAACAATCACAATTTGTTATTATTAATTTAATCAAAATTAAAACGTTAGTTAATTGCGATACTCACAAGTTGTACCACGCTTGGCACAGGTTGCTGTCACGGATTCATGAGTAGTAGCAGGTATCAAAAATAAAGACAAAGCAATCACATTTAGAGATTTATTGCGATGTCTTTCTATAGAACAGTTTTCACACCTTTAGCTAAAAATCTATGAAGCTAGTCAATCAGTCCCGTATGTTTTCGTCAGCGCGATTCAGGAACGGAACGGATTTACTAGTTTCAAAATTGGAACTAAATTACACAAGTAAGTTAAACACAAGTTATTATTATTTTTAGTGTATCCCTCAAACCTGGTACCTCTCCGTGGACGTCCAGCTTTACTTCTTTTGTCCAATCATCATCGTCTGGCTGTTTGGGCGGGAGAAGATCGCATGGGCAGCTCTCATCACTATTGTTCTAGCTTCTCTGGTTTCGTCTACCGCCTACAGTTTCTACTATAATTTCTCTGCCGCACTTTTCAATCCTGCGTGAGTATTTTACATTATATTGTTTAGTATGTATTAAAAGTAGTAGTATATAGTAAAAAAAATATATGCGCATTAGCACGTGCTTAAAAAGATGAAGAAAAAATATTTTTCAAATTATCGTAATTAGTAGACATAACTATAGATGTGAAGCAAAACATCGTGAGGAAACCATTTAGTATCCATATGGATGCGGCGACTTACTAAAAAATAAGGGCAAGTGCCGAATGTAATGTTTGGATGTGTCTTTGACTAACCTCTTTATACATCTTCTATTATCTGATCGCGATTTCATTTCATTTTTGTAAAATGATGACAATATATTTATATTGAACCATGATTTTTGTATCTTGATTTATAGATATATGTTAATATCTTGATGTATATTATTATTGAAAGGTTCAAAAACAATTTTATTCTCTTTTCCAGACGCCTTTCAGAGTTTGCCCAGTACTCGACTACTTACTACGTTAACACTCTGACTCGTGCTCCTCCGTTCTTCATCGGAATGGTATACGGCTACATTCTTCATCTCTGCAAGGATAAGCAACTGAGAATTTCAAAGGCTAGTATTCAATGTTACATTATGTAGTTTCATAACAGTAAGTAAGCTCGTATGATTTAGTTGCCAACTTTAGTGATGTAGTTTTTAGACCATTCTTTGTTCTCCGTAATGACTTCACGGCTTTTTAGAGTCTCTTTTAGAATAAACTAGCGACCCGCCCCGGCTTCGCACGGGTTTAATACATATAAAGCTTCCTCCTGAATCACTCTATCTATTAAAAAAAACCGCATCAAAATCCGTTGTGTAGTTTTAAAGATATAAGCAAACATACATACATACAGACGCGGGAAGCGGAAAGCGACTTTGCTTTATACTATGTAGTGATACTGAAGGTTGCCTAACATTATATCTGTTAAAAAAATAACGTAAGCTTTGCCTGAGCTTCGCTTTGCAGTAGTAGTTTTCATCGAATTTTAAACTTAATTTTTATGGGATAAAACTAACTTCAAAAAGTCATGTTGGCTGATTGGGAGGTACCTCGACTTTCAATCTGAAGGTCGTGGGTTCGAATCCCGGCGTGCATCAATGGATTTTTCTGTTCAAATATTTATATGCGCATCAAAAAACACGTGCTTACAAAGGTGAAGGAAAACAGTTAGTGTTCTTATAAGCGGCGATGGGCTTGCAACCTGTCACGTATGGAATGCTAACTACTGCAAAATGTGGGCATGTGCCAAATATAATGTTTGGACGTGCCTCTGACTACCCCCACTAGACATCTGCAAAGGATCTAAGCGCCTGAAGATCTGAAAGGAAGTTTACCGTGCTTCGGAACTAACTTCGGATTTGGGTACATATCGATGATCATGGATATGATTATGAGTAGATCTATAAGGTCGCTTAATAGTAGTTTATGCAACTGTCATAAATATAAGGAAGGGTATTAAAACACGAGTGTGAGTTTATGAAACGAGCGCAGCGAGTTTCATAACGACATTTTCATAACGAGTTTCATCGCTAAACGAGTGTTTTAATACCCGTGTTATATGCAGTTGCATACACTACTTTATCTTCACTAACGTCGCTATCCATTTTTAACTTTTAATTTGTATTTTAAAAACAAAACACATTGCGAAACATTAAATTCACGCGTACGTGTATTATCACAGTGAACTTGCCGCCATTAAAATCTAACCAATAAGAAGAGCGCAGCTGCGCGCGCAGGGCCAAGTTATTTTTTTATTTAATTAGCACAAGATCTTACCAAAGAGTTTAGTGTATGTAAGTTTAGTAGTTTCACGTATAACCCAACTGTTTTCAAAAGCCAGCCTAATATCAAAATTTTATACAACTTGTATGAGGATTTTGACATAAGGCTCGCCAGGTTAATTGGTCGCGTTTTATTGATGTTATAATGAGATTTTACGATATCGATGTGGATATTATACCATCATGTGAAATTGCTTAAAATTGAGTGTTTTGTTGTCTGCGCTATAACAGTAGTAATTATAAGTCAAGTATTGGAAACATAAGTAGAATGTTACAACATTAGTGTAGATAAAATAAATTTTAAAATTGTTACTAAAAAGATTGTTTCAATTAAACAAATTAATTGTTGTTTCACCCTTGTTTACCATTTTTTTCTTTTACAGATTAATGTTATCCTCCTCTGGATCCTTTCTTTTACCATGATGATATTCTGCATATTCTCCGTCTACCCGGTCATGCAAATTGACCACGACGGGCAAATCTTTGATAACTTTCTCAACGCCTATATGCGAGCTATCTGGGCATGTGGTCTTGGCTGGCTCATATTTGCCTGCGTCCATGGCTATGGAGGTACGTACTTTGTTATTATTTACAAAAAAAAGAAAAATTTGAGCTGGGGCACATAGTACAAGTGAAACCCTCTCACCAAGCGATATATCGTCTACCTAAACCAAGCAGCCGTAACGCGTTTTTTAAAATAAAAAATAAATAGGATCACGACTATAATCCCTAAGTGCGGTAGACATCCTCTCAGATCTCCAGACTCTTTACATCATTTGAAGATGTCTACCCCCACGGTAGTCAGAGGCACGTTTAAACATTATATTTGGCACATGCCAACATTTTGCAGGTAGTTAGCATTCCATACGTGACAGGTTGCAAGCCGATCGCCGCTTATAAGAATACTAACTGGTTTCCTCACGATGTTTTCCTTCACCGTTCTGAGCACGTGTTTTTGAGGCGCATATAAATTCATATTTTTCGTGACAGATAAATCCTAATACCCTAATATCCTAATAACTAATGTCTATACAGAAGTTCCACTTCAAAAATGTACGAAAATCAACATTGATTTTATAGTACTTTCCCGGACGAGCTCCTGCGACAAAGATAACGACCAAAAGACAAATGGTACTTATGCCTACTTTATCTGCAAGTCTTGAGTATGTACAGTTTGTCAATATGGAAGACTATACTAACTTAGGCATGCAAATACGAGTTTGACGTATTTTGTATCTTGTATTAATTATGAATACGGCTATCTACCACATTCTTTCTTGTATTGCTGACGTTTCAAGAAGATTCAGATACTCTTCATCACGATAGTTTTCATTATATGTATCTGCTATCTACATCATTTTTTTTTGTCTCCAGGTCCAATCAACTGGTTTCTTTCCTTGCAAATGTGGAAGCTACCGGCTCGCCTCTCATTTGCTGTTTACATGGTGCACGTTTCCATCATCATGATTGCAAATAGCAGCTGGGTGAAGACGCATTACTTCACTGAGGGAGACAATGTAAGCATTATTATTCATATGAGGACCTCTGAAGAAAGAAGAGATGAGTTGAGCCTTAGGATTAATGTCTATACTAACATTATAAAGAGGAAAGATTTGATTGTTTATTTGTTTGCATCGAATAGGCTCCGAAAGTACTGGACCGATTTGAAAAATTCTTTCACTATTAGAATCCTACATTATCCCTGATGAACATAGGCTATAAAATATTTTCAAAAATTTTAGGGATCCCTATGAAAACTTCGATAATGTAACACGACGTGTGAAAAAAATCCTTATATCGTTTACGCTGCGGAAATTATTGACAATAGAGCAAAGTAATGTACTAAAGTTTTATAGATCATCAATATCTACAAAAAAGTCCATAATACCATGTCTAACTATTAGGGATCCGTATGAAAACTTCGATAATGTAACCCAAGGTGTAAAAAAATTACCCATAAAATCATTATTAACACCCGTGCGAAGCCGGGGCGGACTGCTAGTTTAATAATAAAATGAATCGCGCTCTTATTTTTCGATTGAAAAGCAACTGAATCACGAAAAAAATAGATGCCACTTTTTAAATATTTCGTATGTACATTGTGAGTTTGATAGTAATCTGAATCGTTACTCGATTAGTATTCTTTAAATGATTGGCCTCACAGCTCAGTTAGTAGTAGCTATGCTTTCTGCGCTGTTGGTTGTGGATTCGATCCCGAGGATAAACATTTGTGTGATAAACATAGATGTTTGTGTGTCTGGATGTTAATATGTATAATAAGTGTGTATTTAATATGGTGGGCTAGAAGGCGCTGTGTGAAATGTCAAACATATTTTTTTTTTTCTTTTTTTTTTCTATTAGTATTATATTAACTTTTATTATTGTTTACAGATCTACAGGTTCTTCAGTGACGTCACAATCACTTTCGTCGTGGCGTTCATTTTGTGTATCTCTATTGATGCACCCTTCTCAACACTGCAAAAACTGCTTTTAGGTAATACTATATTTACTCGTAGTTGCTTTTTAGGTTTCCGTACCCAAAGGGTAAAAACGGGACCCTATTACTAAGACTTGGCTGTCCGTCTTCTCTGTCTGTCACAAGGGTGTATCTCATGAACCTCTCAATCCCCGAGCGGTCGCATGAGACCGCGAAAAGTACCTATAATAACGTAGTAACATCAAATGAAACTAGATGGCGCTAGAATGCGAAAATCACGTTTGTTGTATGGGAGCCCCCCTTAAATATTTATTTTATTCTGTTTTTAGTACTCGTATTTGTTGTTAGAGCAGCAATAGAAATACATAATCTGTGAGAATTTCAACTGTCTAGCTATCATGGTTCATGAGATACAGCCCTGTGACAGACAGACAGACGGACAGACAGACGGACAGACATACAGACGGACAACGAAGTCTTAGTAATAGGGTCCCGTTTTACCCTTTGGGTACGGAACCCTAAAAATGTGTCTTACATATTTATTTGTTTCTGAAATAAGAAATGCGTAATATTCTTTTCTGAAATTGCGTAGACATAAAAGAGGTCTGTATATTACGTTTTTGTTGAATATCACATTACAATGGAAGATGTTAACAAATGCTAACTATTTGCAAAATGTGGGCATGTTTGGACGTGCCTCTGACTAGGCTTTCTAGACATCTTCAAAGGATCTAAACGCCTGGAGATGTCTGACGCCTGAGAGGATGTCTACCGTACTTGGGGATCGTGTACTACTATAGTCGTGATCTTATTTTTAATGTTAACAAAATATTTTTTTTTCAGGTGGTGGAGGCAAGAGGCAAAAGAACCAAAAAACTGCATCTCTGGAAAGTATAGTAAGAGATGAGCCACCAATTATCAAAACTAGTTTCTAACTTTATCAACTAATTACCCACTTTAAATAGATAGTTATTTAAATGCAAGACTGATTTGCGTAGGAATAAATGCCTCATTCATTTATTAGAGATAGATAGCTCCTAATGTACATATAAAAATAAAAGTATATTATCCATCAAACATATTTTATTTTATAGTCATTATTTTCATATCATTATAGGTAATTATTTTTCATTATATTATTGATCATTCATAATATCACAAGTAGGTATGTTTTGCTTGTAATATTCAGGACGTCCCAAAAAATTGTGTCTAGTGGAAGTCCAAAATTAAAACACCCTTATCGGTATCGGTGCCTTCTGTTTATTAATCCCCTATATATTTTGCCTATAATTATAATCATGCATTTATATTAAAGTTTAGAGGAAATTGTAATAAGTAGTAGTAAAAATACTTTGTAGCTGATTTGTTTAATCCCATAGATAATAAATAATGAATTTAATTATATTATGCTGTATGAGCTACCAAAATGTTATGTACCAGCAGGACTCGACTCCAGTCTCGTCTATAATATAAAAAAAAGTCGGGTTTTCCTTCCTGACGCTATAACTCCAGAACGCACGAACCGATTTCCACGGTTTTGCTTTCGTTGGAAAGGTCTCGGGCTCCGTGAGGTTTATAGCAAAGAAAATTCAGGAAAAATTTCAAGAGAATAGCAGGAAAACCGGGAAAATCATTTTTCACATACAGCGCCATCTCTGATACATAGCATGTACTACAACGGCGCCAGTACGTGGTGTGTGAGCATCGACTACATAGCCAAATAGACGCCTAATGACTTCATTACTTCAAACAAACAACTCTGTCAAGTCGGTGAGGTATGCGGTACGGGAGGAGTGGGAAAAAATGCATTCTGATTGGCTGGTTCAAGATGACTTGATTCACTAGGGATGAGAAGTGTTGTCATGAGTTGTCGATAGCAGTCAGAGGCACGTTCAAATATTATATTTGGCACATAGGAAAGGGATAGGGAGCGGGAACGAGAACGGGAACGGGAACGGGAACGGGAACGGGAACGGGAACGGGAACGGGAACGGGAACGGGAACGGGAACGGGAACGGGAACGGGAACGGGAACGGGAACGGGAACGGGAACGGGAACGGGAACGGGAACGGGAACGGGAACGGGAACGGGAACGGGAACGGGAACGGGAACGGGAACGGGAACCCTAAGAGATAAACATATACCATCGTGGACTTTTTAGTAGACCTTTTTAGGGTATACAATAATTAGTACATTACTGTGATCTATCTCGTAGAGTTCAGCCAGTGTTTGCAATGTAAGCGCAAAAAAATGTGTTTATTTACGACTTCATATTAGACTGCATTTACTATGTAGTGATAGTGATTTAAGATTGCTCTTCGATTTATTATTATTATACTATTTGATTTATGATTTTAATTGATTATCAAGTATTATAAAATGCTTAGTAATAAATATATTTTCAAATGTGAGTATAGTTTTCATCATTCATAACAATAATATCACTTGTGACGGTGAAAATGGAATGATGGTAAAATGGATTTTATCAAAAAACCAATAAGAATGAATGCACAGCTTTAACACTAAATCCTGCATGCAAAAAATGGTATCAGTTACAATCAAGTTGTTTTAGCACCTGCAAAATAAATTTGATGACGGCTAATAGAGGGAAATGGAAGAAGAAACTGCACTTGTCCAGGAGGTGGGCGTTGGTAGCTGCGACACAGTTTTAATAACTACTGTAGTTATCATCGTTCTTGCTATTGATATTGTACCTTATAACTTGTTCCAAAATAAAATAAATGATTATAATAATAAAAAAAAAAAAAAAAACTATTGCGTGAGTTTACTGGTCTTCGTAAATTCCCATTGTGAAACTGTCTTAAGACATTGCGATTTTATTAGTTGAAACCGATGGCCTAGTTAGATCCCTATAACTCCAGGCCATGAGAAGGGGGGGTCAGGACAAGGTGTTGAGGTGAACTTTGATGAAGCAGTGATAAATTAGTGAGAGTAGAACAGTGAGTACCTAATCTAAGATAAGGGTCTAAGGGCAAGACTAAACTCCAACAAGTTGGAAGTTTGACTGGATTGAAATCTCAAAATCATTAGTATAATCCCCATATTCTTAGTTGTAACCGTGAAATATCTCCACCTCGACTCGACCTCAAAACCGTGTTTTGGTAGTTTTAGTTTTTAAATTACCTCAAGTTTGACTCTAGTCGAGGATTACTCAGTCAAAAGAACTGTCAACTTAAGGAACCTCGAGATGTAGCTTGACATTCCTCGACAGGTTTTGAACGACGCATCTCATAATCTCCGTGTTCGACGACGTAATGACGTTATTGAGTAATCTCCAAAATATTAATTTAAGATACCAAACATGAGGTAATCTTCGAGGGAAATTAAAGGAGCGTCGAAAGTGTAGTAGTAGGCAAGATAGTTTCGAGGTTACAACTAAGAATATGGGGGTAAGTTCTAAATGGACTATAAGACGACAGAGAAAAGTTTAGATAAAGACCTATGAAGTCGACCTACGCTACTAGTGTTTATACAAACAATACAATCTTTACTAAATATTAGCTCATTATCCACAAATGACTACACAAATATAAAACTGTCACTCACCTAATATACTTTTAGATTCTCGTGAACCACGCGACATTCAACTTTAATCCCGACCATTACGGTTTATTTTGCAGTAGAGCAAAGAATGCGAGATCCGTGAGGTAATATAAATTGTAATTTGCAAGATGTAATGTTCATTTATCAACAAGTGATGAAACCTAGTGCATCAAGATGGTCGAAGATAAGCAGGTCAATGAGAAATGCTCGAATAAGTTCTCCGAAGATGAATCCTCCAAAAGTAACGTACATTTTTTTTATTTCTCTTTCAATTTCTTTTAATAACTACTGCAGTTATCATCGTTTTTTGAATGAACAAATTACTTTATAACTTGACTTACTTCCGAAATAAACGATCATTATTATTGTTATTATTTTTTTCTAATTATGTTTGGTTTTTTGTCCTAAGAACGACGCAAACATAAATATATTAATATATAGAATTAAAACTATCGTGGTTGTTAATCATTTTAAATAGAAATACGGCTAATTACCACGTTTTTACTTGTATTGCTGACGTTTCGAGACAATACAGATCAAGTAAAAACGTGGTAATTAGCCGTATTTCTATTTAAAATATATTAATATAGTCTACTTGCTTAAACTACTTTAATCTCCAAGTCAAGCAATAAAGCGACACGGCTGTACCATCCTTTTTTCTCTAATTAGCTAACCTTTACGTAATAACTTAAGACAGAAGGACCCTTAAAGTAGAGACTGAATAAATTAACCGACTTGGTATTACATGGATCTCACAACTTTTTACTGTAGAAGAACTGAGTTGCGTTGCGAGACTTGGTTTTGGCATATATAATTCTTGCTGCTAGAATTTCTTACTTCTTCTACATTGCCAGGTTTTTTCTGGTAATTAAAAAAATACCCAGCACAAAGGAAATTACATAAACAAGACTTATTCCTCCCGTTCCATTACCCACTCGCGAGTGTCGCGTGGCAAGAGCTAATGCACGTAAAAGTGCTATTAAACATGCCACGACACGACGCAACACTTTTTGCGGTTACAAATACATTAAAGTTAATTTGTCTTTCGAATCGTGTCGTTCCGTGTGAAAACGTTGCACATAAACATTATACGCACACAATACATACCTACAAATTTTATTTATTGGTTCTAAACAAACATTCATGTATCAGTGACCCAGGGGTCTACTCTTGAAAACGATTAACGATAAATCATCAATCATTGAAAGATGGAACGACAGACATTCTGAAGATTGTCATCATACATTCTACTACGACAGACGATAAAAATACATCTGAGCATAATCACTGTTGTCGTTATGTCGAAATCGTTTTGCAGAGTAAGTACATATTCCTCAGTGTTGAGGTGAAACGATCGACCGTCTCACTTCGATTATCGATCTTGATAGAAATAGAGAAAAGCTATCTCTGACGGCGTTGTTGCCAATGACCTTTTTTTTTTTTTTTTTTTTTGCTTTACGGGCAGTAAAAATCTACAACCAGATACCTAGTGTGTCCAGGGGCAAACTAGGTTATGTGAGGTTGTCGAGCACTCTGCACTCGACGACTCACTAAAAACGCCCGATGGCCAGCCTCGATGCATGTCGAGGGGCTCCGGGATCTCCATACGGAACGCACCGGTGCCCCTCTCGCATCGTTGTTATGAGCATCGTCCCGGGAATGACACCCACTGCCACGCCCGGTCCCGCGCACTACGTACGCGGAGCTCACGACAGCACTAACTTAAGTGCCATCGCCCTCCCGGGGTCCACAAGCGAGCAGCCGAAGCCCCCACTTCAGCCACTCACGGACCCAAACAGCAGAGTCGGCAACGCCGACCTCCGCACCACGACTGGTGGCAAGGCCAAAAGCCAGAACGGCCACCAGTCACCATCCCGTGTAGGGGCAGGCACCCACTGTCGCCTCCCCTCCATCCCAGAGTGGGATCAAAAAGATCCCACTCGGCGGCCTCGCTTCCGGCAAATCACATGATCGCCAGGAGGAGGAGAGTTGCGGAGACGGTGCGTACACCGTCCCATCACTCTCAGATCTCCTGCCGCTGGTAATTTTTTACTGAGGTTTTCTTCCTCTCCATTCCCGTCTTGCATCCATCACCTCACATTCCCATCCCTTTCACTCCGCCGAAGAGATGACGAGTGTGTCGTCAGGTGGTGTAATGCCAGGCACCCCTGATCGACGTATCGTCACTCTCGGCATGCCTTCCACGCTTCGTCCATTCCCTTCCATACGGAGGCCTATAAGGCCTCACTACCTTCCTAATAACTGGCAGCTAGGCAAGTGCATCGCCCAAAACCACGATCCAGTCACCAAGCCGCCAGTCTGTCGCCAAGTCTCTGTCTGTGGTCGCGGGGGCCCCTGCCTGGGTGGGATCAGCCGTGTTCTAATCCCACCCTCTTGGTTGGCCTCACTCCCTACTAATCGGGCAATTGGCGTCAAGGCAAGTCAGTCATGGCTCCCCGCCGCGATCAACAAGCTAAGACACCTACCCGACTTTCAGGAAGACGACCCATCCCTCATCTCTATCATCCATCACCTTGTTGCCCTACCCTGGACGCTGGCAATAGAGCACCCCCTCTATTCCCTACTCGGTTGGCTGTTGCTCACCGAGCACGTCCTGCTTCATCTACTGCGCCCTTTGCTAATCAAAGGGACGCGCGGAGAAGCCTTCCCCGCCCCCCACCTCCCTATCTTCGTGTTTTGTCCTCGCCGGTGCACCAATATCTCTCTTGATCACACCGGTTACCGATGCACCGCACGCCCGCTTCGCACGAGCGCTATTGGCACACCAGTTATCCCCCTATCCGCAGCCCGGGGACGCGCCACGTCGCAGTATCACCTCTGCGCCTTAGGAACTCCATTCCTAGAGGTTCGTGGTGTTGCCAATGACCTAGCATGGCTTGACATGTTTTCTCAGAAGACGTGTCATTTTACCCTTACAAACTACAGGGAAGCAAATTTTCATTTGCGGAAAATGCGGTCTCATCTGTCACTCCCTTAGGTAAGCTTCCATCAACGCGGAGCTGCGCTAATCTGTGCAGAGCGGACCAATGACAACGCTCAAATACTCGAGTTTGAAAATGTCAAGAGCTGTGAATGTGGTCCGTTCCGCACAAATTCGTAGATGGAAACTAGCTCTAAGCCATGCTTATAGACCGTTTAAAAGACTTTGCATAAATTATTATTGTGTAACTGGCATTATGATAATGTAAAGTTTTTTAACGGCGCTTTGAAATGTCGTCCTTTATAAAGTGTCGTGTCGGAGGTTGTAGAAATACGTTTCGACTGAAGACAAATAGCACTTTGACTCGGCTTTTAGTCTTTCATGCTTGCGTTTTGTATATAACTAAGTAAGTCAAAGTCAAAAAGTATTTAAAGTCACAAGTATCACTTTGAAACTAGGTGCTAGGACCTAGGAGTATGGTTCTAGGATCTAGGTGAAGCTGCGCCTGTTCTTCACGACGGAAAGTAGCCTATTTTACTATTTCAGTCTACGTATATTCCAAGTTTTATCCAAATCGATTGGGTTGTGTTTGTGGTACACATATAAACATCCTCGATTTCGCATTTATAATATTGGTAAAATCGCTATAAATTATGGGTTTAATCTTCATAATCACTACATAGTATAAAGCAAAGTCGCTTTTCGCTTCCCGCGTCTGTATGTAATATGTATGTATGTATGTTTGCTTATATCTTTAAAACTACACAACGGATTTTGATGCGGTTTTTTTCAATAGATAGAGTGATTCAAGAGGAAGGTTTATATGTATAAGACATGCATAATATAGTAGAAAAACATTGATAATTTTAGAGGTTTCTAATGTGATGTCGTAAATAAACACATTTTTTTGCGCTTACATTGCAAATGCTGGCTGAACCCCACGAGATATATCAAAATAATGTACTACAGTATTGTACACCTTAAAAACGTCTACAAAAAAGTCCACGATGGTATTAGAAATGTCTTACGCACAGCGAAGCGGGCACGGGTCAGCTAGTGTTTATTATAACTATTTATTATTAGTACGCAAAGCCTATTTATAAATAGAATCGGACAATATTCACAGTACTCTTTATTAGTTTAGGGCAAGGTATTGATATTGAGTTGGCTGGTGTTTGTTTGTTTGGGATAAGAGTATTCGATTTTAGAACGTAGAACTTACTTGTTCAATCTATGATAATAATCAAAGTTCTGAATCTCAGACATAGACTTACTAAACCTAAACCGCTATAGAGATTTGAAGTTATAGGAACTACAAATAAAATACAAAATTTGGAAGATATCAAGTCTTTTAAAGTGATGTTTGCAGAACACTACACTATTTAATTTGCAATGTATGTATGTAAGTAATTATGTATTAAGGTAACTATGTTTGTTATGGAGGAATCATGCAACTCAATTTTGAAGCAGTTTTCCCCAACCGATCAAGCTGAAATTTTGCATACTTAAGTAACTTCGGTGACAATGTAATAATATGGTGACAGCGAGCTGATCTGATGATTGAGACAGGAGCTATTCTACATACATCACTCTCTTCACTACATAGTATAAAGCAAAGTCGCTTTCCGCTTCCCGCGTCTGTATGTAATTATGTATGTATGTATGTTTGCTTATATCTTTAAAACTACACAACGGATTTTGATGCGGTTTTTTTTAATAGATAGAGTGATTCAGGAGGAAGGTTTATATGTATAATAACATGCTACCCGTGCGAAGTCGGGGCGGGTCGCTAGTTAGTAAATATTTCGATTGAGTAAAATCTTTGCATACTTGTCAAGTTCCGATGACAATGTTGTATGATGTGACAGGTGATAGCGCGCTGGTGCTCGATGATTTAAATGATTCTACAAAATCTTGTACCTATTTGAAAACATATTTTTCTAAACTTATTATTTGTTTGAGCCACGTTGGAGCTCTACATAGCAAAGGATCATCAAAAAAAATTATAGACACTTGCGCCATGCCTGATTATTTTAGGTTTGGTCGCGAGGAACCGGCGTAGCTTCACCTAGCCCCTTAGACATTTCAAAGTGATCCTTGCGATTTTATTGAAATAAACAACTTTTTACTTAGACTTTGACTACGATTTTTTTCGGTTGTCTTTCGATGAATTGCGCGCAACCGGGTAAAAAAAAAAGCCGCCCTACCTTACTTAGTACTCCGCTTTCGTCGCGCCGGATGGAGGCATGGTATATCACGGGATTTGGGTGATAGAGCTGGCAATATCGCAGGATTTGAGTGGACGAGTTGGCAACGTTTTATCACGCGTGCCTGATTTGTAGGAACCTATTGAATTCGGTTGAATGAAGTTTGATGCGTTGCCAAACCAATTGTACTACTGCTGTTGCATTATTTGGTGTTGGTATCTAATTTTACATAATTTTTTTTTAGAACTTTCATTCTGAGGTTACGTAAATTTAGACTTTAATGTAAATAAATAAGAGCGATCGTGTTTTAGGAATTCGAAATTTTAGAATGGACACAAAGAATCGCCACCGTAGGCTAATTTCGACTAACGTAAAGAAATAAGAGCAAAATTGTTTTTATTTTTTTAGGAAATATTAATTTTAGCTCGGTGCCAACAAAACTGACACCACTAGCTATAAAAACTTATCTACGAGCTCTATACATACATATAACATTTTCACAATATAGTCTTATACTAAAGAGGAAAGATTTGATTGTTTGTTTGTTCGCTTGTTTGTTTGTTTGCATCGAATAGGCTCCGAAACTACTGGACCAATTCGAAAAATTCTTTCACCATTAGAATTCTACATTATCCCTGATGAACATAGGCTATAGAATATTTTCAAAAATATTAAGGATCTGTATGGAAACTTCGATAATGTAACACGTGTAAAAAAATATACTAAAAAAATAGGGATCCCTATTAAAATTTGGACGTGTAAAAAAATTAGCCATAAAATCATTTTGTTGCAGAGTATGGCTTCGGAATTCGACATGTGCAGATGATGTGCATGAGTGGGTGCATGATCGCGCTGTTTATTGCGAGAGGAAGTTTGGGAGTCGCTATTTTGGCTATGACTGACTCGAAACGACTCAATGATAGTAATGTTGAGGTAAGAGAATTTCATTTGAAACAATAATACCAGAATGAGGGATCACGACTGTAATCACTAAAAACGGTTGACATCCTCTCAGGCGTTCAGTGGGGTTAGCATGAACTTATCGTCCAAATGCCAAAACGGACACTTTTACTATACAAATTAACTAAACAACAACAACAAGTGTTTTGGCATTTGGACGATACGATCAATCGATATCGAAGTTGTATCTATCTAATATATCTAATAGGGCCGTTTTAAAATATTACAACATTACATTTTGTTCATGCTTAAAAATTACAGTAGAATTCCACACGTGACAGGTTGCAAGCCCATTGCCACTTAGTTATAAACATAACTGGTTAACCCGCGATGTTAATACATTTTTCGAATATAAAATTTCATTGCACGCTCATCATTTCAAGCCGAATTTAAAGTCAAAGTACCTCTCACTCGGCCAACACAGTTATTATGGGCTAAAACATAGTTAAATCAGCTTACCAGGCAAGTTTACAAACATCGAGATAAGCTGTGTTTGCCTGCGTTAACCATGCTAACCGTTTCTGCCGTTGCTGGTAAGTGAATTACTGTCTTTGCGTGTGGTAAGCACAAGTCTACACAAACATAGTAAAATCACGTCAGTTCCGGAGATATAGAGCACGGTTTTCCACTTGCTATGATTTAAGTAAACATTTATAACTAGCCGACCCGTGACAAACGTTGTTCTGACAATTTTTTTTGTAATAATCTCATAGGAAAAAGCTATTTCAGGCAGCTTCCAATTTTTTTTCCTATAAACCTTGTACTGATAAAATAAATTACGAATTTTGGTAGAATGCGTATCATTCATTAGTCAAAATTGCGTTGCTATGACGACTAAATGTTCTTAGTCACCAACGCCATCTATACCAAAATCATCCTGTTTACGTTTTTTTATCATTTAGGGGTTGTTTTTCGGATTATAAGTTCCCCCTTTATTTATTCAGATATTTTATCTACATACTACAGAAAATTTCATCTTAATCCGGTTTGTCGTTTATTTTGATTAGGGGACAAACAGCAGCCTTATCACAAACTTTCGCATTTATAATATTATTAGGATTATTAGGATTGCGTTACTGACTGACTGACTGATCTATCTAGATATATATACACAGCCAAAATCACTGGTCTTAGAAACTTGAAATTTGGAGGGTGTATTCCTTTTAGTGAGTAGCACTATAAGGAATTCCCGAAGGTATGCAGAGGGAATTGAAGACTGTTTGAAAATAACTTCACATGAAGATGCGTTACCAGGTTACCACTAGTCATTGGGGGTTAGCATGATCCACTATCGTATCGACAACGTATCGTCCAAATATCGTATCGTCGTTTTGATATTTGGAAGATACGTTGTCGATATGATAATGTATTGTGCTCAAGCCACTGGTTTTTTTTTCATTCATTCATATCACATTCTTTAGTATAGTCGTTGGTTTACTCATGTTTTGTTCATAGGTATTTTTACTTTTTTTTTAACTTTCATTAAATTAAGAAAATAAAGTTTAGTAAAAAATCCAACCATTGACCAGTCATTTGCTCAATTTGAATCTGTTGTAAATTAGAGAAACAGTAAAAGGATACGAGTATATTGTTGGATGAGAATATTTGTATTGAGTGACTACTTCAGAATGACTTGCATAATAATTTTGATACAATGTTTTAATTTAAAACATAAACTTTTAGAGAATATTTATTAGTATACAAAGTATGTATACAACAAAATCTCCTTACTCACTGTGACGTCTAACTGTTTGCTTTTCTTGAAGATAATTTTAGACCAGCCAAAAGAAGTTTATTCCAGTTACTGTCATAGGAGTTCATAATATCCTTATCATGCTCCGCACATTTTTTGTTTGGTTGCTAAAGACTTTCTACTGACGTTTTTGCAAATAAAAATTATGTACCTACTTTATGTCATTAAGTCGTTACTTAATGACATAAAGTAGGTACATAATATCAGATAAGATCATTGTCGTTACAATGATCTTATCTGATATGATATTCAAAGACGCAATCAAAAATGATGTCAAAGCGTATCTTATTTGTATAGCACGTACCTAGTATTTTTCCAAAATCGAAATAACTTAGGCGCATCGCCCACATGAGTTAGAGTCGAGGTGGAGTCGCGGCACAGGCGAGGAGAAGGTGGCTCAGAATCGAAACGGGGGCGCACACGCGTTGCGGCGCCGCGCCTCTTGTTCGACAGTACGAAGTCGCGGCACAGGCGAGGCGGCTCGGAGTCGAGGCGAGGGTGAGCGAGCAAGCCTCGACTCTAGCTTGTGCGGGTAATACACCTAATGCGCTTATTAATTTTCTCTTTAAAACTGCATTAAATATACCATAATTAAAGGGTGATCATCAGGCAGAAAGTATCACACAAAAAAAATCTACATTGAAACTTTCTGCTGCCAAAAATAATTTATTGAAAAAAATAGGACTGTAATCCCCAAGTACATACGGCAGACATCTACTTTGAAAATGACTAAAGAGTTGTCAGAGGCACGTTCAAACATTTGGCACGTGCCCATTTTAAAGGCTAGAGACAGCCGTAAGAAGATTTTCTGTCCACTACTCATATTTATATTAATTTATTTATTCAAATTCCAATTCAAAAATAATTTATTTCAATAAAATCACAAGGAGTGATCCTTTGAAACGTCTTAGGAACTAGGTAAAGCTACGCCGATTCCTCGCGACCAAGCCTAAAAAAATCAGCCAACAAACACGGCTTGGGGGTCTACCTTATTTTTCAATGATCCTTTCCTTAATGCTATGTAGAGCTCCAGTGTGGTGCCGATCGAACAAGGTGAAGGCTCAAACAAGAATAATAATTAAAAGTACTACTCAAGTACGTACAACAATAAAAAAAATTACTAAAGAGCTTCAGCACACGCTACACTATTACTACACTATTGTTTCGGTTGGTCTTATTGGTGTTATACAATATAACATTTCTCAATGTGGACCTCGCTGGGGCACTACAATCTACTTATAATTTAGGTTAATTATAATATCACTTGTTTGTCATCCAATTTTTTTGGTTTTAGATCTACGAATGGGACAAAAAGACGCAAGGCCTCATCCTGTCGTCGTTCTTTTGGGGTTACTTGACGATGCAGATACCCGCTGGAATCCTAGCAAAGAAGTACGGAGGGAAGCTGATTCTCTTAGTAGCACTCCTCGCAAATGGAGTGATCAGTTTGATTCTACCAACTGTGGCTAGCTTTGTGAGTCTATCATGTACAGAACCTTAACCGCTCTAGTTTATTACTCTATTAAAGCTTTCTGAATTTTCTCGAAACGTCAGCAATACTAAAAAAAACACGTATTTATAGTTAAATTTCTATGGTTTTAAACATTTTGGAGTTACGAAAGACTAGTAATTTAATTAATTAATTATCTACACTAATATTATAAAAAGATTTCTAATGGATAAACTATAAAAACTACTAAATCAATGAAAAAAACTTAATAAAAATAACTAAAAATCAGAAAACAAAAAAAAAAAAATAGGATCACGACTGTAATCCCCAAGTACGGTAGACATCCTATCAGATCTCCAGACGCTTAAATCCTTTGAAGATGTCTAGTGGGGGTAGTCAGAGGCACGTCCAAACATTATGTTTGGCACATGCCCACATTTTGCAGTAGTCAGCATTCCATACTTGACAGGTTGCAAGCCCATCGCCGCTTATAAGAATACTAACTGGTTTCCTCACGATGTTTTCCTTCACCGTTTTGAGCACGTGTTTTTAATACGCATATAAATTTTAGAACAGAAAAATCCATTGATGCACGCGGGATTCGAACCCACGACCTTCAGATTGAAAGTCGAGGTACCTCCCAATCGGCCAACACGGCTTTAAAAAAAATACCCACAAAATACCTTTTAAAAATAAATTTTAAATACAATCTAACGTAAATTTAAAAATACAATCTAAGGTATTTAAAACTCGCACATATGCATATACTTGTATCTAGAGTATACGCATACGAGTATACGAAAGAGTGGTACAGCGATTTCGTTCAAACTATAGTATTTATTTTATTATCTTCGTTTTTGCAGGGTGGTTGGCCCTGTGTGTGTGCATGTCGGGTGTTGATGGGTCTCACGCAAGCCTGCCTTTTCTCCGCTAGTCATACCTTACTGGGGCGATGGCTGCCAGATAGCGAGAGAACTGCTCTTTCAGGAATTGTTTATGGAAGTAAATATTTAAAATCATAATCAAGAAAAATTTATAATAAAACCGGCCAAGTGCGAGTCAGACTCGCGCACGAAGGGTTCCGTACCATAATCTATAAAAACGGCAAAAAAAACATGTTTGTTGTATGGGAGCCCCCCTTAAATATTTATTTTATTCTGTTTTTAGTATTTGTTGTTAGAGCAGCCACTTAGATACATAATCTGTGAAAATTTCAGCTATCTAGCTATCACGGTTCATGAGATACAGCCCTGTGACAGACAGACAGACAGACGGACAGACAGACGGACAGCGAAGTCTTAGTAATAGGGTTCCGTTTTTATCCTTTGGGTACGGAACCCTAAAAAACAAGCTTTTACATTGAAAATAGAATATGCCGTATTCTTGGTGTACTTTAAGCCTAGACCAGCTTCTAATTGCCTTTTTATGGCTTTTTATACTCAAACATTTGTCCCGGAGTAGATTTATTTTTGGTGTCATGCATTCCGTCTTGATCAATATAACAACACCGACCAGTCACAGTTACCCCACACTAGGTTTCCCTGTATTGTAAGTGTCAGAATCTACGACTTTGATACAGTTATTTATCTCATGACGGATAGGTCTTATTTGTGTGGGTAGCGCTCAGCATCTGCTAGTAGATCAGTGGCGGATTTACACATTTGCCGCCAGTAGGCTATTACAACCTCCCTCCACCTTGATTATTTTTACAATCCAACGATTCAGTTAATAATTTTAAGTGGTGAAATGTTGTGCGTGGACCTAATAACAGTAATGATGTGTGGAGGGAGGCATCTGTCCTGCAGTGGAACGATAAAAGCTAAAATAAATAAGATATTTGAAAAATGTACCCAATTTTGCCGCCCCCTAAACTCTGCCGCCCTAGGCTCCAGCCTGCTCTGCCTGGTGGTAATTCCGCCACTGTAGTAGGATTCGTGTACTGATAAACAAAAAAAAAATGTTTTTATCATTTTCTGTACAAGTGTAGGTACTAACACAATAATCCTATGTTAATTGAAATAAATAAATTGAATTGAATTGATAGTATTGTCCGAGCCGCAGTCACGCACACAAAAGCGCGTGTCTATGCACATCACAACTACAAGTACTGCTCACCTATCTTCGTAAGATAGAACAACTGTACCCTATTAGGATCATAGACCCAGTTGTGGTGTGGTGCCTACCCCGGCTTTGGGCATTTTAAATTTTTGCTGTCAATACTAAGCATAACAAACAAACTTGTTAAAAGTATATAGTTGCTACAATTCTTTGCCTATGGTCCGTTTTGATTAGTGACAGTTGTGATGCGTTATACCTCTAGATTTGATTGATCACAACTAATGACTTTCTGTTTTGTCTATATATATTTATGAATATTTAATAAATAAATATCGCCTGCTACAAAACCTTTGCGACAGATAAACTTTACTCTATGTTGTTTAAAAATCGTCGTTTTAAATGTTTTAATATTTTTTTAATATAAACCGTTTTTTTTGAAAATGTTGTCAAAATGCCCACAACCAGCGCTCTCACCCTAACTAAACCTTACCTTAGATTTGTCCGCGGGGATTGGACCCATACCTTTTGTTTATCAACTGTTCTTTTTTCCAGGTTGCCAAATCGGCACGATAATAGGCATGCCAATATCCGGCTTGCTCTCCGATACAGCGCTAGGCTGGAAGACGATATTCTACAGCATATCTGGGCTGATGTTCCTGACTGCTGGCGTATGGTACTGGTTCACTGCCAGCTCCCCTGAAGAACACCGGCTTATTAGTCCTGCAGAGCGAGATTATATACTAAGGGAACTTAATGCTACACCCACCAAGGTAACGTGCAATTAGAAGGCTGACCTCACAGCTTAGTTGGTAGTAAATATGCCTTCTGCGCTGTAGGCTGTGATTTAGATTCCCAAAAAGGACAAACATTTGTGTATTGAACATAGATGTTTGTTCTTTATTCGGGTATTATATTGTATTCTAAGTATATTCTATCAGTAATCTGGTTCCTATAGTACAAGCTTTGCTTAGTTTAGTTTCACCTACATAGTTATTTTTCTTGTTTCTTTTTCTTGTTTATTCTTTACCTTGTTTCATCGGCACCTCACTGGAGCTCTACAATTCTACATAGCAATAAGGAAAAGATAATTGAAAAAAAATTATAGACCAAAGCAGTGTTTGTTGCCTGATTCTTTTGACAAACATGGCTTGCTCTTGCAGCTTGGTCGGGAGGAAAATGCGTAGCTTTTCTTAGCTTCTGAGACTTTTCAAAGTAATCCTTGTGATTTTGATGAAATAAATACATTTAAACTTTGACTTAGAGTATCTTGGCAGTCGAAGAAGTGAAAACCATGCTCCATTATACAAACCACGTTCTTTATTATATGGGTGAAATTGTATTATGAATAAGAGGTAAAAATCTGTACCTAAGGGTCTGTATCTGTACCTACTTTACATTCCAGAATGAGCGCGCAACACCCTGGCGCCACATCTTCAGAACTGGGCCCCTTTGGGCCATCATGGTGGCACATGTTGGTGCTACTATCGCTTTTACTTTATTCTTTGTTGACCTGGCCACATATTTGGAACTGGCTATGGAGATTTCTTTAAAAAATGTAAGTAACTTTACCTAATTCAACTGTATTGTAACTTAAAGCCGCGTTTGCGTATGTCTTGGGACATGTTTCCCGACATAAGACACTGTTTTAAGCAAGCATACTGAATAATGATGATGTGGATGACCTTTTCAGAGTGCACTCCTCTCTGGACTTCCTTACGTAGGCATGTGGTTCGGAAATGTATTCTCAGCGCACATCTGCGAGAAGATTTTCAATAGAGGACTCCTATCTATGGACGTATGTCGAAAGATCTTCAATTCTATCGGTAAGCTATCTTTGTCATCATTCTTCATTACAAATTGAGACGTTTACAGCGGATGTTTGTCTTCTCTTCCGTAGACAAATTGTTTTCTCGAGTGCTCATGCCAACTGATGATTATTTATCACTCAAAGTGAACAATTACTACAAGAAAAAACGAAATTAATTGTATCTATACAATTTTTCCGCAATATGGTAGATTGCTCAGCCATTTGACGAGTTGATAGACGAGTAGTATAACAAAGAACACTTTGATATAAGTAAAATTGTTTTTCCAGGCGAACAAACGTGAATATTTACAAATAGCTGTAGAAAAGTTGATACAATTATTACTAATAGGTATCCATTATGAGTCGCGTGTCGGTGCGGATCGCAGCATAATCGATGGGTCTTAATTACTTTTTATGCGAATGCGCTCGTGCCTGACCCGTGGCAGACTGGTACAATGGATTTTTGTAAAACATTTATTGATTTTGAGTTAAAACGAAAAATGCGGGTTTTAGGAGCCAATTTCAAATCATAAATGTACCTAAAAAAGTTTAATAAAAATGTAAATTATCTATCCTAGCATAAAATCAAGTATGCAAATATTGACAAAAACACGATCATAATTATTATAAAAAATAAAGTCTCAATAACAATTGATATTATTATAATAATAAAATATAGCTTTGAGTGCGTTGCAAACAAGCTGAGTGCTTTCTCGGTCCACTCAAGATTTTTTTTAGTCAAAGCTCATTTGCTGCTCTCAAAATGTCGTGAGCTCGGGCATGTTGTTTTTCGACCGTTGTCAAAGATACCATAAAAGAACTGGTTTCCACAGAAGGCGCTTAAATCATTTTTTTTGTGATTTTAGACGGTTCCTAATTTTTGTAACTATTTTTTTCATAGATTGTATGGCAGAATAATATATGTCATCATAAAATAAAATAAATAGGGTCACGACTGTAATTCCCAAGTACGGTAGACATCCTCTTAGATCTTCAGGCGCTTAGATCCTTTGAAGATGTCTAGTGTGGGTAGTCAGAGGCATTACAAACATTATATTTGAGCAAGAGAATGACTACCGCACTTGGGTGTTCCAATCATGATCCAGTCGGCCAACACGGCTCATCATCCAGGCTGGAAATTGGGGAATACGATTCAATAGAAAAAGGGATGCTGTTATGATGTTTTACTTAACCGTACATATATTTTTTTAATAGAAATCCGTTAAACCCAAGACCTTCTGATTATTCTTCTTTTCATCAAAATATAATAAGTTAACTTTCTATTCTTTTATTTCAGCCTTGATTGGAATGGCCGGAGGTCTTGTAGTGTTAGCTTTCCTGCATCCTGAACACAAGAAATTGGCAGTTATAACTCTCATCATAACTCTTACCTTGTTTGGTTTTATATCTGCCGGGTTCATGGTAAGTTTTAAATAATTAAATTTAAAGCTATCTTCAATATTTTAAATAATATTATAGTGCTAATTACCTGACTGACTGACATAGCCAACATACAGCCTAAAGCGCTAAACGTAGGTGTGACGTAGGTAGACATAAAAGGAGAGATCTTCAGGCGCTCAGATCATTGAAGTAGTACTTTTAATTATTATTCTTGTTTGAGCCTTCACCTTGTTCGATTGGCACCACACTAGAGCTCTACATAGCATTAAGGAAAGAATCATTAAAATAAAAAACCGGCCTAGTGCGAGTCGGACTCACGGTTCCGTACTCTTATCAAAACGGCAAAAAAATCACGTTTGTTGTACGGGAGCCCCACTTAAATATTTATTTTATTTTGTTTTTAGTAGGTATTTGTTGTTATAGCGGCAACAGAAATATATAATCTGTGAAAATTTCAACTGTCTAGCTATCACGGTTCATGAGATACAGCCCTGTGACAGACAGACAGATAGACAGACGGACAGCGAAGTCTTAGTAATCGGGTCCCGTTTTTACCCTTTGGGTACGGAACCCTAAAAAAGGTAGACCCCAAGCCGTGTTTGTTGCCTGATTCTTCTAGGCTTGGTCGCGTGGAATTGGCGTAGATTCACTTAGTTCCTAAGACGTTTCAAAGTGATCCATATGATTTTATTATTATTAATTTATATATTTAATTTAAAAAATATATATTTTTGAATTTGTGGATGTCTAAAGGCACGTCTAAACGTTACATTTGGCATATTAATGCATTGTATTATTATTTACAAATTATATATATTAGCATTCTAAATCCCATATTACAAGCTATGTCTATGCTTAGATTGGGCTAGATGGCGCTGTGTGAAATGCCCACCAAAGTTTATAAATTTATTTTTTATCTTGCTGCGTAGTGGAGTGGTTACAAAGGAATTTTGCAGATTCGCCTTCTATAGGATCTAACATAAAGGTTTTGTGTAAAACAAAAATGCCATTGAAAGTTCACGCGTAAATTTCCCTTCTAAATAGACACGTGTTTCGGCTTTTCACCAAATTTCCATGAAAATTTGGTGTGACATTGTTTTCAGGAAACAATATATTTCATGTGATGCGATGTAGCGTTAACCGTACCTGTAAACTTTTATAAGTAAACAAAAGTCTAAGATCAAAAAATAAGCTTTAAATTAAAACGGCTCGTAATACTAAGATAATAAAGAAAGAATTATTTTTTCAGTGTCATAAATTAAAGTGCGTTTGTATTTTTGAAGTTTTTGCAATGTATGTATGTTTGTATGTATGTATGTATGTATGTATGTCTGTAACTATACAAATACAAATCATTTATTTCTTGAAGTAGGTCGAAGGTACAAAAATATCGGTTGAGCTCTGTCTCCTGTAGTTGAATTTTCTGATGGTTGATTTTGTCATTTCGTTCAGTCTGAATTGACCCTTATATTACATGTACCTTCGTCTGACTAAAGGCTATAAAGAAGGTCACATTCGTTTGTAGCTCTAGATAATAATTTCATTTTATTTGTTTTATTAATATGTGTTTTTACTCAATTTATTATGTTAGCTGTCTAAAGTGTGGGGTTAAAAAACTTCTTTAACTCAATGTTATTTATACGAATTAATGGTACACAGATTTGTTTTTGTTTCTCGAAATGATTCTTGAAACATTAATTAATAATTTATCTCTTCTGTTTGTTTGTTTGTAGTAAAGATTCGGGATCATTTTATTGTTGTTTGTTTGTCATTATATATTTTATTTGAAAACAAATTAAAGTTTTAAGTTAACAATGACTCAATACCTACCTAGTATTATGTCTTATTAAAGATTTTTACCTTATTTTGACATCAAATTGACATCGTTTACATCTTAAATTTAAAGCATTTGATTCAATAAACAATTAGAACAAATTTGAAAAAAAAAACATATTTTTTTTGTTGTTTCCTTTTAGTGCTTTAAAACCGTTAAGTAAAATAATTTTTGCCGCGCGTATGTTTTGCAATAACTCGAAAATATGTCACTCGATTTGGCTGTTATTTGTTGTGTTCGTAATCAGAACAATCTTTATAGGATGTTTTTTTAAAGGTTTTCTGATAATAGATAAATGCCATCAAAAACACAACTTGTAAAAAAAGCCAAGTCTCGCAACGCAACTCAGTTCTTCTACCGTAAAAAGTTGTGAGATCCATGTAATACCAAGTCGGTTAATTTATTCAGTCCCTACTTTAAGGGTCCTTCTGACTTATGTTATTACGTAATTAGCTAACCTTTACGTAATAACTTAAGACAGAAGGACCAGGAGTTTGACAAGTCAGCTTCTCAAAGATCTCAAATTACTTTATTTTTATTCCAGGTGAACCATTTAGATCTATCTCCTCAATTTGCTGGCGTGATGCTCTCTCTCACCAACTTCGTCAGCAGCTTCGGCAGCGTCCTCACTCCCGTCGCCACCAGCCTTATATTGAGAAATGATCCAGTAAGTTCCATTGAAGAATTCAATCGACAAGAATAAATACCGCAATTTCACAAGATGTCTTTTTTCCCGCAATATATCCCTACTTGAATACCTACTAGAACTGTCTATGGTTTCTTTCATAGTCTGACTGCTTGTACCGCGGTGATAGCCTAAAGGTGTGGCCAATCATAGCGCGGCATTTGAGCGCGAACCTATGTCTGGTCACCATAACTGGAACGCGAGTAATCGATTTATTAAAAAGTAAATAAAAAAAACAATATATTCGAGTGTAATTTATAGAAAAGTCTATACTTCAGTTCGTCAAGAAGATTACATACATACAAGGTGAATTTTTAAAACGGTATAGTAAGGAAAATGTAGTTGTTGTATGTTTGTGGATACAGGAAAATGTTCTTAAGAGATTGACCACAAATTTAAGAGAAATTTCGACCCGCATTCCTAATATAACTACTATATAATTTAATGTGGTTGTTCCACATCTATATAATAAATTAAATAAGGATCATAATGTAAAGCATAAGCTATCAGCTATATCATATATTTTTAATCTCATTATTGCTATAATGAGATTAAAAATATAATACTCGCCTGGATTGAGCAATGGGATTATGAAGGCATTGAACAAATGCTCACTGATTTTTATTTTTAAAATGTATAATTTAGTCACACACGAAAGTAATTACTCGTATACACACACACACACACACACACACACACACACACACACGCACATGCACATTAAACAAATACAAAATGATTCAATAGAGTAACACACAACGCACGCAAGCACACCATAAATCGTTTTTATTTTACACAGATATAGTTATTTTTATATGCATTTTTATTGTTGTTTATTTTTGCTCCTTCTGAGCAGCACTCAAACTTTTGTTGATTACTTCAATGGGTGCTTATATAACCTTGTTTTTGTAATTTAAAATTAAAATTATTGTTACTTTTATTTTGGCATAATTAAGAAATAACAGAATGTACTGGGATGGGAGAAGCCACCGGCTCCTGAAACACAGTTTTATACTAGTTCGGGAGCCTATGGATTCAAAATAAATTGTGTAACATTTCTTTATGTCAAATAAATAAATAAATAATAAGTATGTTTTTACTTAGCTTTGCTGAATTTAGGACTAGATGGCACAATGTAAAATCCAGAAATATTTATTTTGTTATTTTTATGTTTCAGTCCGATATAAGCCGATGGCGCATCGTCTTCCTCATGACATCAGCTATCTTAGTTGGCTGCAACATTGTCTACGTCATCTTTGGCAGTGCCCGCAGGCAGCCCTGGGACAGTCCTGATTATGACGACATGCTAAAAGCTAAACCAGGTACCCAAGCCTTACAAATCAATTGGTAGTCTGTCTTCTGCGCTTTTAAGATAAGACGTCTTATAAGCGGCGATAGATATTGCAACCTGTCATATATGGAATGCTAACAACTGCAAAATGTGGACATGGTGCTAAACCTAATGTTTCGACGTGCCTCTGACTACCCCCTTTAGACATCTTCGAGGATCTAAACTCCTAGAGATCTGAGAGAATGTCTAGAAATACTTAAGAGTACCTGGGGATTACAGTCGTGATAATTTTTTATATTTTTTTCGTAAAAAACCGTAAAAATAATCAAATAAGTCTCAAAATAACTAGTCGATTTTTATATGTTTTATTATAAAAATCATTATTCGGTAAAAAGTCTAGCTATGGCATTACCAGACTGTAAATAAATAATAATAGTAAATAAATATTGGTAGACATTTTCATATCGCCATCTAGCCCCATACTGATCAAAGCTTTTTCTATGGGAATTAGATAACTGATAGAATACTAACTAGTTGCAGTAGTTAGCATTCCATACGTGACAGGTTGGAGCACATCGCCGATTTTAATAATACTAACTGGTTTCCCCACGATGTTTTCCTTCACCGTTTTGAGCACGTGTTTTTGATGCGGATATAAATTTTATGAACAGAAAAATCCATTGATGCACGCTTGGATTCCAAACCACAACCTTCAAAATTAAAGTCGTGGTACCTCCCACTCGGTCAACACGTATTATAAAAATAGCTCTATAATCTTATATAAAACTAGCTGGCCCGTGACAGATGTTATCCTGATAAATTTAAATATTCGAATAGAAAAGACTGAATGTTTTTAGTATGTGATGTCAGATTTGTTGTACACCAGCGCCATCTATACAGAAAAATCATCCCTTTTGCGTTTTTTTATAGTTTTTGGGATGTTTTTCATATTTTAAAATAGTATATTATTTATTCGGGCATTATATCTACATCTACAGCAAATTTCAACTTAACCCGTTTTGTCGTTTAGGCCTGATTGAGGAACAAACATACTTACAAACTCACAAACTTTCGCATTTATAATATTGTTAGGATTCTCTTCTTAAATATTAATCTTATATTCTATTTTCAGATGAACTGAAACCCGTTATGTCCAAGAACCAAGATAAAGACCAGGAAGCCAACAGTCAAAGTGTTTAATAAGTATATGTTTTTGTAAATAAAGTTACTATTAAGTATAATGATAGTTAGTTTTATTAGTTAAAAGTTGTTTTATTTGGACACTAGATCCAGCCCATGGCTTTACTCACATGGTATCCGGATTAAACCTTTTCTATCTAAACTAAACTATAATATCCTACCATGTTCGGGTCATCAAGCACCGTTGAAACAAGAAAATGAAAAAGTTGAAAGTTGAAAAAAAAAACTATGTTTTTTAATTCCTAGTAATTTACTAAATTAACGGACTCCTTTTCTTCTTCTTAGGAAAAACTGTAAGTTGCTTTTTTCTATGGTGTTATTAAAAGTTTAAAGAACGTCTGTTGGATTAGCCAGTGTTTTTTTAAACTCCTACTGATCTTACCGACACGGACAACAGATATTATTGGAACGAAGTTCCTTATGGCGCGTTGCGAAGGAGGCTAGTTTCGAACTACTATACTAATGCAAGAAAAATAATATATGTAAAAGTGTGATCAGACAAAGCGCGGCATTAAAACGCGCCAGCCGCGCTATGTTTGGACGACAGCCGCGTGCACATTTACTTTTATGTTTACACTAGTCACGCGGAAAACCTGTGTCCTGCGAATGCAGCGCTCGATTGCCGCGCTATCTCTGTTCACACCTTGATAAGAAAACTAAACTGATACACAGCCGAGATTCAAACTCACGTCATTCAGATAAAATTAAGATACGTCCTACTCGAAACGTGATAACCGTAAAACGATGAACAACCACAATAGTCTTTAGTCTACGCCTAACAACGGCTACACATAATACAATCTCAGTATCATAATTTCCCTCCTTACCACGACACAACCAAAGCTACACTACTGGTTGCTAAACTCATTATCTTCATACTATAGGCTTATAATAACTGTTCAACCATTTAGATTTACGTTTGCCCGAATAACAGCAATTTGAACTCAAAAAATATAACAAAAGAGTTGATTTTAGCTTGACTAGGCTTTTGTGAATTTTGAAAGGCTAAATTGTATTTGTAGTGCCACCAGAAGTAGAGCCCATTGGCATTGTAATCTTTTTCACGGGATGTATTTTCCTGGAATTATTTAAACGTACTTAGCTCTTAAGTTGGCTTGTTCAGAAGTATTTCTTTTTTCGTTTCGAAAAAGAGCAATCGTCGACATACAGGGCATTAAGTTAAAGTAAAAGACCAAGTGAAAGGTATTTAATTGAATTAGATAAAGCTACGCCTATTCCTTGAGACCATGTCTAAAGTAATCAGGCAACAAACACGGCTTCGAGCCTATTATTTTTTACGGTGATTATTTTCATAAATGCTATGTACAGCTTCCGTGTGGTGCCGATCGAACAAGGTGAAGACTCAGAAAGGTAATATCAAGGAAAACGAGAAAAATAAATACATAACGAGCTTCTGACGAGATTTTTTTTTATGAATGCTGAATCGTTTTTTCTCAATAACCGCAAAACATACATTTTTGATTTTTATGACGAAGGATTCGATCTAGATAAATCACAGACAGAAACACGATTGGTGAAACTTTTCTCGCTAGATTTATTTTCCAAAGTTAGCTCATCCAAAACACTAATTTAGTTTTTACTTAAAACTATGAATAGCTAAACAGTTCATTTTTATATCAATCGTTAGATAGTCATACTAGATAAACAAAAGACAGTTTCTTTCTAAGTTTTATGGTTTTCAAGATAATGCGGTTCTATTTCTAACTTTTTCCGTCTTATCCGGGTAGATTCATCTCATACAAAAAAACAAAAATTTCAAGCAAAAGCTTTAAAGGCAGCGCACACTACAATTGGTTTAGAAAAAGCTACCTAACGCCTAAATAACTACATACTTACGCTCTAGGACGCACTTAGCAGTGTTCGTTTGTATGAAAATGTTGTGTTCAGTATATCCTAAATAGAAGACGTGAACATTTAGAAAATTTACACATAGAATAATGCTTAATTAAACACATAGAAACTGTATTAAATTATTTTGACGGGAGTTCAAAATAAATATATTTGATGTTACTCATTGATAACAAACCTGTTTATCACGTTTGTAAGCAAAGCGTAAAGCAATTAAATTTGGCATTGCTTCTACGCGTAGCTATGACCTCATAGTAAGCTATTAAATTAAACCCTACATAGAAAACTATAAGGTTGTAGTTTGAAAAAGAAACGTCACCATTGTCTCGAGATATTTGCTAAACAAATACAAAATGTACAAAAGGATCATAGTGTTTGTAATAATAATTCTTCTTGATAACTCTGTCTGACTGAAATGATAAGAGATACATTTTTGTTTTTCTATTCCACAATTTAGACGCAAAATATAATTGTTAATTATAAAAATATATGTAAAAGCGTGAAAGAATAAAGTTAGAGTAATTGAGTATGTAAATATTTTTTATTCAAAATGGACGTTGAATTTCTGAAATATGAATTTGAAGATGGACATTCTGGGATTATCACAAAACATGGTGAGTTCAATGACATGAGAAGGTTTGTGTGTATGTATAACACAAGAATCCTTACTTATTTTCGAATTCATATGAAAACTAGCTGTCCCGACAGACCTTGTCTTGTCAAATTTCAATAATACTATAGAAAAGGAACTTTTAAAGTTTTGCCTCTGACTAACCCTTCAAGACATCTTCAACGCCTTTTTAGCGCCTGGAGACCTAAGAGGATATCTGCCGTACTTGGGGCTTACAGTCGTGTCTACAAGTCGGAAAACGAGAAATATCCCTCTAATTATAGACCAATCTCGGTATTGCCTGCTTGCTCTAAGTAAAATTTTTGAAAAAGTTATTCTTACTCAGTTTTTATCTCACTTCAATCTTAACGGGCTACTTCATTGTCATCAATTTGGATTTACAAAGGGTCGATCAACAACAGATGCCGGTACTTTGCTCTTAAAGCACATATATGAGACCTTTGAGAAATCGCAAGATGCGATCGGTGTGTTTTGCGATCCATGGCCATACCAGGCAATTCACCTCTTACAATCTTACTTGTCCAATAGAGTCCAGAAAGTTGATATTGGTGGCGAACGATCTTCTGGGTCTATTATTGAAATGGGAGTTCCACAGGGCTCGATTCTAGGTCCATTTTTATTCTTAGTTTACATTAATGACCTCCCATTCTATGTAAAAGACATTTGTGACATAGTCCTATTTGCTGTTGATACGTCGCTTATTTTTAAAGTCGATAGATCTAAAGTTAACTTCGATGACATAAATGCGTCGCTGTCGCTAGTCTTTAATTGGTTCACTGTAAACAACCTATTGCTTAATTCTAAGAAAACAAAATGCATTAAATTCTCTTTGCCTAGTGTAGTGCATACTCCGACTAACATTGAAATATATGAAGAGGCTCTTACGCTTGTTAATTCGACTACTTTTTTAGGTCTCAATATTGATGCAAACTTACAATGGGGACCTCATATTGAAACACTTGCTGGGAAACTTAGTTCCGCTGCTTATGCAGTCCGCACGATTAGGCGGCTGGCTGATGAAGCCACAGCTAGGCTAGTTTATTTTAATTACTTCCATAGTGTAATGTCGTATGGAATTCTTCTCTGGGGGAAGGCAGCAGACATTCAAGTTATTTTTGTTTTATTTTATTTTTTATAAAATGAAGTCCCGGGACTCCTTGAGACAAAAATTTAAAGAAATTAACATTCTCACAGTAATCTCACAATATATATTATATGAAAACTTATTATATACTCATAAGAATATGGCTTTCTTTAAGAAAAAAAGTGATGTACATAGTATTAACACAAGAAATAAGAACAAATTGTACATACCCAAATTTAGATTAGAAAAAGTGAAGGGGTCGTTTATGGGGAATTCTAGTATACAATTTTATAATAAACTGCCAGAAAACGCAACAAAACTTCCCGTTAGAAGATTTAAAGCCTACATAAAGAATAATCTTATAAACAAAGCGAATTATACTGTAGATGATTAAATAAATGATAAATCCTCGTGGCCTGATGTCACTCTGCCACTCGACAGCTTATCTTTAAGTTTTAATTCTATATCAAGTGTAGCGTGTGTTGCTTTTTGAATTTGTGCTGAATTTCTTTAGTTATTCATTTTATTGTTGTACGTACTTGAGTAGTAGGTACTTTTAATTATTATTCTTGTTTGAGCCTTCCTTACTTGGCCTACCTTGTTCGATTGGCACCATACTGGAGCTCTACATAGCATTAAGGAAAGGATCATTAAAAAAAGGTAGACCCCAAGCCGTGTTTGTTGCCTAATTCTTCTAGGCTTGGTCGCGTGGAATCGGCGTAGCTTCACCTAGTTCCTAAGACGTTTCAAAGTGATCCTTGTCATTTTATTGAAATAAATGATTTTTGAATTTGAAATTGTGTTCCTTTTTATTTTTTATTTTATTTTATCTTTACTTGGAAGCTGTAATTGTAGTAGGTAAGACATAATACTCCTTCCCGTATTGTCCGAAGTGTGGTCGTGACCTATAAATGTATTTTTCCTGAATGGAAAATTTTCATTCGACAACGTAACCCACTTTATTGAAATGAATGGAATAAGCGTAATAACAGCTATAAAGCTAAAGGAAACATCATTGACTCTATACACTACCAAGTACTTTGTGCAAGACAACAATACAAATAGAAACTCTGATCCAGTCACTATAACTGACCACCCGACAACCAATATTGATTCGCCGCAGTGTTTCTTTCAATAACTGTTTCAGTACGAAAATGGTGGTTGAAAAATGTATGAGTGAGTTTGAAGTATTTGACTTTTTCAACCGACGAGAAGAGAAAGAAGAAAGAAGAATGAAAATAAAAAAAACATTTATTTGCTCCAAAGGCACAACACAATTATTGAATAAAAGAGAACAAAAAACAATCAACAGCAGATTGTGCCATGTGGGGGCAAATAGGTCGCCGTCTCGGCATTGAGCCGCACAGCACCGAACCTAGGGAGTAGGCGAAGCGCGGTGCGACGCTGGTTTTCAGTCTGGGCCTGGACGCAATGTGGCGACACAACAAGTCGATAAACTAAATAAGATATAACATAAGAAGAGGAAAGTCTCAATTCGACGCGTGTATGACCGCGAATTACTTTTTACATGGAGATCTGATTTTGATGATTTTTTTTTTCTATTGTATGGAGAATAGTCCCCAGTTTGTTCCATTTAAATTGTATTTATGTGGAATCAACAGTACCCTCATAAAACTTAAAAAAAAAAACTAATATCGTCTCGTGACTTTTCGATTAGACAAAACATTTTCGTCGGAATTCTTTCGTAATTATGAAGTTTTTTGTGCGTCTGTGCGGCTTCCCCTGTTATCACTGTGATAGCCTGGGTCTTGATCAAACCAGTAATCAAGGTTTAATTTATATTATTATACAAGCTGACCCCGCGAACTTCGTATCGCTTTAGAATTAACAAAATGTTGTCTTAAGTTCCCGTCCCAGTTCCCGTTCCCGTTCCCGTTCCCGTTCCTGTTCCCGACCCCGAACCCTTTCCCGTTACCGTAGTATCAAACTCATGTTAGAGCTGTTGCAGCTGAATGATAATCTCTCTCCTATCTGAACGATTGAACTAATTTTCTTATATTTTTTATAAATTTTCTTATATACACCTTGTCCTGACAATAAAAAACACATAAAAAAATGAATCATCCAATTTGGTGCAGTCGTTCGGAAGTTATGCGCGTACATACATTTCGACGATTCATTTTTATATACATAGATTACATTACATATAATTATATACATTCCAGGTCTCAGGATTGGAGTACGGTTTTTGCAAATGCTGTACATGTTTGCGAGTGCTGTCGTTATGGGGTTCATTCGAGGCAGCATCGGAGTGGCTGTACTGGCCATGAACGATGTGACGAGGCGAGATGACACATACATCCAGGTAATCAGTAAAGTTAAAAGTAAATATCAGGTTTTGACTGGCCTGGCGGTTGAAAATATCCTAGAATAGGCTAGAATGCTTATACTATGAAGCTTATACTATGTTTACAAACAAACATAGTATAAACTTTGCTTAGTTTGGGGCTGGCTATCATGTAACTGAGCCATCACTGGTCTACAAATATTTGTACAAATGGTAACTATGAATGGTCGACGAAGTGTAGAACACTTAAGGCCCTGTATGTCGACGATTGCTCTTTTTCGAAACGAAAAAGAAATATTTCTGAACAAGCCACATCTCCTATTTTTATAAATATATTACTTCAGGTTCCTACCTAGATTTCTATTATGCTGAAAACATAATAGCAGAAACTTTTCAAGATATAGATATTATTTCAAAATGATACGTTTTAGAATTTATGATCTAAATACTTAGAAACCTACTATTAAATCAACTTTGTAATTTATTGTTAAAGATAGGTAATTATGTAGATCTAGATTTCTACTAGAATAGGATTTTGATAAGTAATTATACACAATTTATATCATTAATTTATTCGAAAAGCAAAGGCGGACCACGCGCCGCCCATGGTGCCCCGTGTGTTTGTCGTCATTGCAGCGGTCGGTAGGATTATTTATCGAAGTGATTTAAGATGGGTACATCTTTATTCACATATACTATACATTATAAAATAGGAGATGTGGCTTGTTCAGAAGCATTTCTTTTTTCGTTTCGAAAAAGAGCAATCGTCGACATACAGGGCCTTAAAGAAGATTGACCATGAAATATAATACAAAAATGACACTGAATATTTCAGATCCACCATTGGGACAAAAGAATACAAGGCGCGATCCTCTCTTCCTTCCTCTTCGGCTACGCTCTTATGCTGCTCCCAGCCGAGCTCTACTTCAAGATGATTGGAGGGAAACTGGTGTTCACTACGATGCTGGCTGTCAATGGAGTAATATGTGTCGCGATGCCCACTATTGCTAACAAGGTAAGGCATATCAACTATTGCGTCTGGTACCCCCTTAAGATATTTTCAAGGATCTGAGCACCTGGAGATCTAAGAGTATTTCTTCTGTACTTGAGGCTTACTAACAGTAGTATTAGAAGTATTAGAGCTTAGTATACAAAACCTCATAGAAACTAGATATAAAATGGGCATGTCGTGAGCATATCATGGGATGAAAAGGTATTTTTAGGCGGAAAAAAATGGGCTGTATAAAAGATAACTTGTGTAAGAAAACAGTTACTAGTTTTCTAACGATATTTTCCTTCACAGTTTTGATAAAAAAATCCAAGATATTCGGATCGACAGTCGCCTTCCATTAGGTTAACACGCTAAAGCTTAATTTATACCAAAAAATCTAAATATCTTTTCAGGGAGGCTGGGTGGCTGTTTGCAACGCAATGCTATTCATGGGAATAGCGCACGCAGGATTCAACTCTGTGAACCAAGCTCTTCTTGAAAATTGGTTAACGCCGAGTGAAAGAAAACCATTCAGTTTTCTTGTGTATGGAGGTACATTTCTTTTTGTGTTAAAACACCTCATCTTGTTTAGCTTCTAATTACTACCACACTTCAATATAGTGGTCTCTAATTAGTTAAATAGGATCACGACTGTAATTCCCAAGTACGGTAGACATCTCAGATCTCCAGGCGCTTAGATCCTTTGAAGATGTCTAGTGGGGGTAGTCAAAGGCACGTCCAAACATTATATTTGGCACATGCCCACATTTTGCAGTAGTTAGTAGTTAGCATTCCTAGCCCATCGCTGCTTAATAAATTAAAATATTACGAGTTATTTCGGTTTTTAGCTGTATAAATGTGCCCTCTTTTGTTGACACTAGAAAACGTATGTCACAATTTAGTTAAGCTATCCGACTCTTCAAACGTTTGCAAACGTAAGAGCTAAGCTAAGTTTAAATAGCTTAGCCCGCATAACTGAGATATTTTTTCACACTTATATTCGTAAGTGTAGACGTAGCATGAAGATAGCAGATACAATATGAAAAAAAAATTCAACCATGTGAGCTAAGCTAAAACCAACAAACTCTTGGTTAGCTATCGGCTTTCAGCTGAGATTCATAAAGATGTATAAAAAATACTAAGCTTTAGTTTAGGCAATAATCCAAAATGTGCGGCTAGCCTAAGCCTACTACTAACTGGAGATTTAATTTTTTTTTTGTTTTCGAGAACGTATTCAATGAAATGATGATCACGATTGTAATCCCCAAGTACGCTCGACATTCTCTCAGATCTCCAGGCACTCAATCCTTAATCACGTCCAAACTCACATTTTTAAGTAGAAGAACTTATTAAGGTATGTTATCTCTAGGTATCCAACTAGGTATCATCATAGCACTGCCCCTATCCGGTCTCTTCACGCAAATGCCTCTTGGATGGGAGTTGGTGTACTACGCTCTGGCGATCCTCGCCTTATCCATGGCGGTGATATACGGAATCTTGACTGCATCCACTCCAGAGAAACATGAGGCAATTGGAGATAAGGAGAAAGAGTTTCTTAGTGAAGCTCAAAGTTGTTATAGCAAGGTTTGGGCATATTCTGTTATAAAAGCTTACTAGGTTTACATTACTTTAATGGGCTATTTAACAAGATTTTGAAAACCATTCTAGATTATTCAGTAGTCACTGTGGAACCCATAAAAAATATTATTATCAATTCTGTTATGTATTGGCCCTAAAAATGTAAATTAAATATCGACAATTTAAATAACCCGCTTCTTTATGCGAATGGCGTCGCACTAGTTTCTGTGACGTTACATGCTTGTCAATAAATAAACAATTGTCAAGTTTTTCAAGGCAGGCGATGACATATTGACAAGCATGTTACGTCATCGTCGATTCGACCAATCCTGACCGTTTTGTGTCACGTGACTGGCGTTTTTTTATTATGGATTTTTAATTAATCATTGTTTATTAATCATTCTTTATAACGTTTTATGAAAGCATAATTTACATAGATTATCAACAACACTTTATTTTTCATACTGTCAAATAGCCTATTATGCAAGTTGCAATATAATGTTATACTACTAGCTTTTGCTAGCGGCTTCACTTGCGTATACATAAGTTATGTATATTCCAAGTTTCATCCAACATACATATATCCTCACAAATTTTCGGATTTATAATACTAGTAGAATTAATATCGTACTATATAATATTAGTCTATTTGGCTCAATCGCGCTCTAACGACCAAACAAAGGATGGAAATCATTTATATTAATTTCTATTTATTTCAGAAACAACTCCAAAGACCATGGATGCGAATACTCAAATCTTCTCAGTTTTGGGCAGTGGCAAGCGCTCATGCAGCCAGCAATACTGTCTTTATCTTCTTTCTTGTTGAAGTTCCCGCTTACTTACAGCTATTCAATATTTCTTTGAAAGATGTAAGTTAACTGATTTCATACGATTATGATAAACCTGAACTAAAATTTGGACTGATCACACAGCTCAGTGGTAGTAACTCTGCTTTTTGCGCTGAAGGTAGTGGGCTCAATTTCCACTTAGTTCATAAATTTGTGTGACGAACATAGATGTTTGTTCTGTGTGTTATAATATAAAAAATAAAAAATAAATAGGGCTATCTGACCCTATTTATTTTTTAAATAGATCAGATCTCCAGGCGCTTAGATCCTTTGAAAATGTCGAGTGGGGGTAGTCAGAGGCGAATCCAAACATCATATTTGGCACATGCCCACATTTTGCAGTAGTTAGCATTCCATACGTGACAGGTTTGCAAGCCCATCGCCGTTATAATATATCTATCATAAGTAATTACAAAAATTAAAGGATGAAAGTAATTCTATCAGTAAGTTGGTTCCCATAGTACAAGCTTTGCTTAGTTTAGGGCTAGGTTTAGGGTAAAGGTGATGACTGCTGTATGAAATGTCTACCAATGTTTATTTATTTATTGATTCCAGAGTGCATGGTTCACGATGTTTCCCTTCATTTCAATGTGGGTAATGCACCTGATGACAGCTCCTACACTCGGATGGATCTCCAATCTCCGACTGGTCAGCTATATCCTCAACGTCACTAATTATAGGAAGTTCATCAATGCACTAGGTGAGCTAAAATCAAAAGCCTATTCAAGTACCTACGATTATGACGTCATTAAGAGGCTGCCAGTCAGTCGCTGATTGCTCTTTTTCGAAACGAAAAAAGAAATACTTCTGAACAAGCCACATCTCCTATTTTTATAAGTATATTACTTCAGGTTCCTACCTAGATTTCTATTAAACTGAAAACATAATAGCAGAAACTTTTCACGATAAAAATATTATTTCAAAATGATACGTTTTAGAATTTATGATCGAAATATTTTATATACCTACTATTAAAATCAACTTGTGATTTATTGTTAAAGATAGGTAATATGTAGATCTAGATTTCTATTAGAATAGATTTTTGATAAGTAATTATAAATAATTTATATCATTAATTTATTCAAAAAGCTAAGGCGGACCACGCGCTGACGTGTGTTTGTCGTCATTGCAGCGGTCGGTAGGATTAAAGATGGGTACATCTTTATTCACATATACTATACATTATAAAATAGGAGATGTGGCTTGTTCACAAGTATTTCTTTTTTCGTTTCGAACAAAAATAATCGTCGACTGGCAGCGTCTTAAATCATTCAAGTTTGTCTATACTTACTATTATAATGATGTAACATTTTGTATTTATATATTTTTGTTGGTAATGGATAAAACAATTTTAAACATTATTTCACCAATCAAAAGGTACATTATCAGCGAGTAACATAGGCTGTAACCATTTTTTTATAATTAGAGATCTTTACAAAAATTTGAATAATGTAACCTAAGGTATCAAAAATTTGCCCATGATCTTTATTAGTACACCCGTGCGGAACCGGGACGTATTTTTTTATTACATCGCAATGGCATTGATGTAATTATAATCCAGAGGTTCTCAAATAGGGGCCTGAAAATGCGGCGAAATGGTTCCAGTAAAGGATGGTACGGCAGTGTTTGCTTCGCGCTCGACTTGGCGGGGGCACTGCCGTGCCCCCAAATCTCACAACGAAAACAAATAGGGGGTCAGGTTATAAAAGACTGTACTCCAATTCTATTCTATTTCTTTTTTAGTGTACCGTTCCCTAAGGGTAAGAACGGAACCCTATTACTAAGACTCCGCTGTCCGTCTGTCTGTCCGTCTGTCCGTTCGTCTGTTCATCTGTCTGTCACAAGGCTGTATCTCATGAACAGCTAGACAGTTGAAATTTTCACAAATTTTCTATTTCTATTGCAAACGTGTTTTTTTTTGCTGTTTTTTATAGGTACTGGTACGAAACCCGGCGTGCGCGAGTCCAATTTGCAATTGACAGGTTTTTATTAAATACCGTGTAAGAATTTATTTTGCAATTTGTTTTTCAGGTGCATTTGGCATTGTAATTGGGCTTACTTTCCTATCAAACATGCCAGCTGACTGGATGAGGTCAGCTGTTGTGATATTAACTGCTACGTTGGGATTACTTGGAATACAGTTTTCAGGATTTTTGGTAAGGTTACATAACATGTTAAAAAGGTTACATCAATCTCAACGGTTACGTTTTCAGCAACATACTCGTATAAACATAGACCTACATTATATGCTGTGTTAAAGAAGCTATAATAACTTATAATAAACCACGAGCTCAAACGGTGAAGGAAAACACCGTGAGGAAACCATTTAGTATTCTTGTAAGCGGCGATGAACTTGCAACCTGTCACGTATGGAATGCTAACTACTGCAAAATGTGGGCATGTGCCAAATATTATGTTTGGACGTGCCTCACCCCCACTACTTACCCTCACTAGACATATTAAAAGGATATAAGCACCTGGAGTTCTGAGAGGATGTCTACCGTACTTAGGGATTACAGAGGTGATCATTTTTTTTAAATAATTAATAATAACTAGCGTTTATTTGAAAGAAAAATTTTCTTTAACGTACGACATCAAGTATGTCATATTAGTCAAAAGCATTCGTTAATAATATCTATAATTTTATACTGTAAATAAATGCGTAAAGAATCCTTTTCACATTACATTAAATTTGTGGTGAAACAGCAGCGAAAATGTATTTGGACTTTATTTCTAGAGCAGAGAATGTGAGCGAGTGCTAACCAAAAAAACTTGTGTGTGTAAAAAGTCAAAGTTAATAACACAACAAAAATCACTTTGAAATGTCATAGGAGCTAGGTGAAGATACGCATGCTCCTCGTAACTATGCCAAGATGAATCAGACAACAAACACGGCTTAAAACCTATAATTTTTATCGATGATTCTTTTCGTAAATGCTATGTAGAGCTCCGGTGTGGTGCCGATAGAACAAAGCGAAGGCTCAAACAAGAAATATAGGTAGGTAAAAATTAAAAAAGAGAATTTATGATCAATACAATAGGCAGCACACGCTAAACTTGATTAGGAGATAATATTGACATCATCTTAAACTTAAAAATATATATCTAAATCATGAAAATGTTCTCTTGTTGGTCATATAGTCAAAAATCCTATTTTTTTTCAGAGCTGTTACAAAGACATGACTGAGAACTATTCTGGTAGTCTGATGATGCTAGGCTGCGTCTTCAGCAGCCTCGTTGGAGCAACCGTGCCTTTCATCACCGGACTCATCATTGGGGATGATGTGGTAGAGTTTGATTAATTTAATTTGGTGAACGATTTTATTTGCTGTGCTGGAGGTTTATCATGAATCACTATCGTATCGACAACGTATCATTCAAATGTCAAAACTGACACTTTTTCAATACAAAAAGTCGGTGCCTCGAATTTCTATTTGAAGGCCATGGGTATGAGTCCTGGCCATGGATAAATAGATTTTTCTTTTTAAAAAATGTATACTAAAATTAACACGTATTCAAAACAATGATGGAAAACATCGTGAGGTAACCAGTCGGAATTTTTTATAAGCGGCGATGGGTTTGCAACCGTATAGAATGCTAACTACTGAAAAATTTGAGCATTTGCCAAATTTAATCTTTGGACTAGCTTCTGACTACTTCATTAAACATCGAGAATAATGTTTGGATCTAAAAGCATGATCATATTTATTAATTATTTATATGATTTTTTTGTCTGCTGATTATTGTATTTGTGTATTGTACGACAATTTTTGTACCAACACACATCACTATTTAATAAAGTGATCTAGAGCTACCAAGCCGTATAATTTTCTAAGACGAGATATCAAAGGCCATCCACTCAGTCCCATAAAGACATTTGATAAATGAAATTATTCTCCAGATGGATCCAAAAAGATGGCGAGTGATGCTTATTGCTTTGTCCAGTATTTATGTACTCGGCAACGTTGTGTACACGGTACTGAGTAGCAATGAGAGGCAAGAGTGGGACCGGCGTGGGTTCAGGAAGAACTTGATGCATTTTAATGGGATTATCGGTAAGACTAATTATTGGGTCTACGCGCTTTAGTCTACGGTCTACAATAGGCGCTACGCAGGCCTACGAGGTGCTACGCCGTAGAGAGCTTGCCCGATTAAAATCCTAAAATATTATAAAAATAAATGCAAAGTTTGTGAGGACGTTTGTTTGTTTGTGTCTTAATCAGACCTCAACGACAAAACGGATTAAAATGAAATGATAAGTAGCAAAATAAGGAAGTTACGAAAAAATATTACTGACTACTGAACATAAACTTAAGACAATTAAAATTCAAATTCAAAAATAATTTATTTCAATAAAATCACAAGGATCACTTTCAAATGTCTTAGGAGCTAGGTGAAGCTACGCCTGTTCCTCGCGACCAAGCCTAGAAGAATCAGACAACAAACACGGCTTGGGGTCTAAATTTTTTTTCAATATTGCTTTCCTTAATGCTATGTAAAGCTCCAGTGTGGTGCCAATCAAACAAGAATACTAATTTAAATTACTAACAAGTACGTACAAAATAACTGATAACCTAAAGAGCTTCAGCAAAAATTTTAAAAGCATAGCAAGCAAACAAATAATAATCTCAAAAATGTTTTGTTTTACATTAGTATCGCTTTATCCTACTAATATAAATGCAGGTGTAGGTAGGTGTGTGTGTGTTTTTTGTTACTCTTTCACGCAAAAACTACAGAACGGATTAAAATAAAACTATACAGTAATATAGTTTATACATAAGAATAACATATAGGCTACTTTTTATCCAGGTGCGAATCCGGGGCGAGCTGCTAGTAAATACATAAAAACTAGTGTGTTCATTTGTATTAACATAATAAAACCAGTTCATATTTTAGACGTCACTTTTCCTACATTAATTAGATTTTGAAATAAAATTTAGGCCTGTCTAAATGTAATAAAATTCCAAGTGACTTGTTTCGTAAAATCCTTGTAAAAAACGGAATTAATTGTCTTTTCAGATGCCAATCAAGTCCAACTGGAAGAATTCAACGGCTCTCAGCTCATCCAAGAGAAAAAATTGAAACAAAACGACACAGCGCTATAAGTTTTTACGAAATAAAATTATTCTTCAGTATTTTTGTTAATATTTATTTTTACCTGACGTATTTTATTTACGCATGTTGTGAATTAGAGTTTTTTTATGATTTGCTTTAAAGAAGTATTAAGTTTTCTTTGTCATTAAAAAATGTTTATTTACTTTCGATGTTTAACTTATTGTGTTCAATTATTTTAAAAGGAGAAGTGAAGAAGAAGTGGAAACTACAAGCCATCAAAAACATAGGTAACTTGTAAAAAAAGCCAAGTCTCGCAACGCAACTCAGTTCTTCTACCGTAAAAAGTAGTGAGATCCATGTAATACCAAGTCGTTTAATTTATTCAGTCCCTACTTTAAGGGTCCTTCTGACTTATGTTATTACGTAATTAACATTTACGTAATTAACATTTACGTAATAACTTAAGACAGAAGGACCCTTAAAGTAGGGACTGAATAAATTAACCGACTTGGTATTATATGGATCTCACTACTTTTTACGGTAGAAGAACTGAGTTGCGTTGCGAGACTTGCCTTTTTTACAAGTTATGTTTTTGATGATATCACAGATATCAAATTTCTTATAAGATTACTTACAACTAGCTGTTCACCCCAGCTTCACAGGGGTGTACTTAAAAACAAATGTTTAATACCTTTAGTTACATTATTGGAATACTCGTATGGATCTCTATTTTTTGTTCTTAATTAAAATATAATATGTTAATCTGTGAGAATGTAGCTTTTGATAGTTTTAAAGAGAAGAATTTTTAAATTTAGAATTCTAGTATTTTTAAAATTAGTCAAGTAGTTTTTTAGTTTATCCATTACTAACATAAATTCAAATTTGACCGCTTTTAATAGAAGTGGAAATAAAAGCTTAATTCTTCTGAAAAAAATAACTGTTTCTTTCTTTCTTCTAAGTTAAATGTTTAATCTTAAAAAAAATTGCCAAATCCAAAAGGCACCTACTAACTTTTATCACAAACTTTTGATAACCGCGCCTAAAAGACCGAAAGCTTATCTTAAGCTTTAGAGAAAATACAACGCAAATTCAACCTTATCCCTTAGGTATTTAGGTTAAAATCGTATTTAACGTTAGGTTTTGGATTTTGGGGTCAATATTTTGCGAGAGTCCAACAGTATGTCTTTAGGGATTAGGTATTTACTCCCCAATAAAGTCTTGTTAATAAGAGGTACCGACAGGGGCGTATTTGGAAATTAAATTCAAAATTACCAGTTAAGTAGAGTCAAAAACCTTGTGATTGAATAAAAAAAAGAATGTATACAAAAATTAAAAACATGGGAGCACGACTGTAATCCCCAACTACGGTAGACATCCTCTTGGATCTCCAGGCGCTCAGATTTTTAATAATTTATAAAGAGGTTGATCAGAAACTTGTTCAAACATTACATTTGACACATGCCCATATTTTGCATTAGTTATGCATTCCGAACGTGACAGGTTGCAAGCCGTCGCCGCCGGTCCAATGTAGTGATAAACCGAAACATAGACGTGATTTCTCACTGGTGGGCCTCATAAGAAACTTCAAAGTTGTTTTACATGATACTCGTATGAAGAAAACCGAGTACGGCGCGAAGACTGAACAGGAAGACAAATTGATAGAGGTCCGAGACCGGTCAAGTGCGAGTCGGAATCGCGCACGAAGGGTTCCGTACCTATAAAAAAACGGCAAACACGTTTGTTGTATGGGAGCCCCATATAAATATTTATTTATTCTGTTTTTAGTATTTGTTGTTATAGCGAAAACAGATAAATACATCATCTTTGAAATTTTTAACTGTCATGTTACCAAGGTTTATGAGATACAGCCCTGTAACTGGCCTCACAGCTCAGTTGGTAGTAACTCTGACTTCTGCGCTGTAGGTTGTGGGTTCGATCCCCACCCGGGATACACATTTGTGTGATGAACATAGATGTTTGTTCTGTGTCTGGGTGTTATGTATAATAAGTATGTATTTACAACAAAAAAAACGTATATAAGTATTCTATCAGTTATCTGGTTCCCATAGTACAAGCTTTGCTTAGTTTGGGGCTAGATGGCGCGAAATATCCACCAATATTTATTTATTTATTTATTTATTTATAGACAGACGGATAGGCGAACAGCGAAGCCTTAGTAATAAGGTCGCGTTTTTACCCTTTGGTTATGGTAGCCTAAAAAAGAATGCATTATTTTGACGGCAATTTAGCACTTTTAAATTTAGCACATTAAATGATTTGATTTGATTTGATTTGATTTGACATTAAATTTGTTTCCTCAATACGGCGCTGGACACTATTGGCAAGGGGACGGTATCAGATCTTTTTAATTGGAATTGGTACCGAGACCGTTTGATCCCCGCTTACTTTTAATTTATGTTGCGGTTTAGGAACGTATATTACAGAGTACAATTGTTTTACATTTTGAAATTTGTCTTACTTTTTTATTTAATTATATAATATTTCTATTTCTGTTTTATTCTATTTTATAATAATATAATATTTCTTATATAACTTGCAATGTAAATATGTAGTTGCATAGTTATGTAACTTACAAGTTTTTATTTAACTTGCAATGTATGTATGTAACTATGTTTGTTAAGGTGGAATCTTGCAACTCAATTTTGAACAGTTATCAACTACCGATTGAGCTTTAATTTCGCATACTTATGTAACTTCGGTGACAATGCAATAATGTGGTGACAGTGAGCTCATCTGATGATGGAGTCAGGAGCTGTTCAACAGACACTCACAATTACGATTGAGTAAAAACTTTGCATACTTGTCAAGTTCCGATGACAATGTTATATACTCGTAATATGACGCTAGTGCTCAATGGTTAAATGATTTTACAAAAGCTTGTCATTGAAAAATATTTTTCGACATTAAACTTATTTTAATATACAATTATTTTTATTGTAAATTGTATTTATCGACGAATATAATTGACGTTAATTTAATTGACGGGTATAATATTTCTTGGTCATTTAGATCGTAATATTTTTTATATTTGCTAATGCTAAAGCTTTAATATAATTGGCAATGATAAAATTGGGGTTTTATTTATCTAAATTCAAACAAAACTTTTCTAGATATTATTTATGATTGGAAAATGGCTCATAATTTTAGCACTAAATTTTAAAATGTTTAACAGATATTTTGTTACTAATTTAGCAGACAAACGTGATACCGACCTAAAAAAAAATACAGTTTGTTCTTAAGTTTGATAGTTTTTTTTAATAATATTCTGTTTATATTATATTTTTCGTCTCACCTTAGTACAGACTCTGCCCATACAAAAACCGAAACATTTAAGTATCGCCATAAAACTAATATCTATAACTATAAGTCTAAGTTTAACCTTTTATTAGGCCAACAAAATTAATTAAATGTTTGCTTTCACTATGATCCACAACGGAAGTCGTTATTATCATTAAAAATGTTTCGTAAAATTCCATTCGTATTCTGATAACAATATTTACATATTTCGTAACACTTTTGCGACGTTAATTATCAAGAAATTCTGACTATCATGTATCATTAAACAAAGAAACACAACATTTAAATACAGACCAACATTGCAGTTTCACCTGACTTATCTTTCTTTATTTTATTCTCGAATTTGCAGCTGTGAAGATCGACGGTATTTGTTTTGGTGTAAAATTTTAGAGATTTATTTTTATCTACTTTGATTTTATTCAACTGACTGAAAAACTATACTCCAAGTATACCATTCCATCACATATTTTTACGAAAGTTAAAAAAATAATCAAATTATTTTTAAGCCGCAATTGCTCCGGGAGAGGACATTTTTTGTCCCGGGACATTGTCGCGCGAGACATCGCATGACGGCTCGCGGCTCGTGTCGGGTGCCCTCGACATGCCCCCTAGGGCAAATGCGGCTATACTGTTCTTCTGTTTTTGATGTATAAATGTATAATGTACAGACTGGCCTACATATCTCTTACTATTCTATAATTATATTAAAATTAGAACACACATAGGGATGTAAATAAAACGAGTGAAATTCGCAGGCGCCATTTATCTGCACAGAAGCTGTAAAGGTATTAGCAAGTTATTGTTCTGTTTAAATTTAATTAAGTCATGAGGGAAAAGGTTGTATACGAAGTCGTGTTAAAGACTGATAAGCAACAACAGAATGAAGGTGAGTAAATTTTTATGTACATAGGTAAAGTTCGCCTTAAGAGTGATTTTCCTCTGACGCAGAGTAATGCGGACCGTAAATTGACCACAGTGCTCGAAATAGTTGACCCAAAGATCGCTGTGATTGGTCAATTCACGGTCTACTCCACTCCACTACGCTTAGCTCCGTGAAAACGTACCCTAACTCAGAGCCAAGATTGTTTCTCATATAGGATCACGATTGGTAATCCTCTAATAAAACAGTAGACATCCTCTCAGATATCCATACGCTCTGATCTTTGAAGATGTCCCGAGATACTTCCAAACGTTATATTTAGCACAGACTAATAATTTGTTTTTAGCATTCTATGCATGACAGGTTGGAAGCTCATAGCCGCTTATAAATTTAAATTTGTATGTTTTTAGTCGTATAACTTATTGTTTACTCGCTCCTAACTTTATGATATTGTATAACGGAAAAATGAGTGATAAATTATATTATTCTTTACCTTTTTTTCGAGATTTCTGTATTGTATCCGATAGGATGTATGATTGATATTATTGTTTATATCACTTGAATGTAGAACAAGCTGATGTTAACGATCTGAGGACACTTTTAAATGGCCATAGGCATACATGCACTTTGCATGTATTTATTGTATTATTTAGTTTACTTTAAATTCTAAAGTAAACAAATGAATAAATAAATGGCCATGCCGTATGTATGTACCATCTCTTATAACAAAATTCAAACTTCAATTAACAAATCACCTACTATGCAATGCCTCGCGTGGAAAATTAGCTACTGCATGTGAGCATGCACCAAATGTATTGTTTGGACGTGACTCTGACTACCCCCGTTTACGTATATTCAAGGATGACTACGTTACTTGGCATTTACAGTCGTGTCCCTATTTTTTACAATAATAATTTGACGTTTCAGATCCGCCCCTACCAAAACCAGTAAAGGGCTTCGGAGCCCGACATACACAAGTCCTTATTCTGTTTATCTGTCTGACTGTTGGTTTTACACTGAGAGCTAACCTAAGTGTATCCATGGTAGCTATGACTAATCACAATAACCAAAACAAATGTTTAGACAGTGTGAATGCCAGTGTAGATTTGATAAAAACTGCTGATAATTTTACAAATGTTACGCTGGTTGGCAAAGATGGAAAATGTAATAACAAGGAGCCTAGTAAATGGAGTGTATATCGAGTGAGTATCAATCAATTGATCAATTTTACTTTCTTAGTGCTAATTTGACAATACTTACAACTGGAAAACAAGCTTTATTGGCCGAGTGGGAGTTATCTCGAATATCATTTCGTGCATCAATGGATTTTTCTGTTCGAATCGTTAGGAAACCAGTTAGTATTCTTATAAGCGGCGATGGGCTTGCAACCTATCACGTATGGAATGCTAACTACAGCAAAATGTGGGCATGTGCCAAATATAATGTTTGGACGTGCCTCTGACTACCCCCACTAGACATCTTCAACGGATCTAAGCGTCTGGAGATCTGAGAGGATGTCTACCGTACCTGGGGATGAAAGTCGTGATTTTTTTATTTATTTTATAACTGGAAAAAATGGTTTGGAAATGGCTAAAAATACGTTTTCAATGACAAGCTTTTGTAAAATTATTCAAATCGTTGAGAACCAGTGCGCATGTCATATCATTTTATCATTGTCAACGGAATTTGGCAAGAATGCAAAGTTACTCAATCGAAGTATTTACTATGACTTCATTATCAGATCAGCTCGCTGTTAACATATTATTACAATATCACCGAAATTACATAAGTATGCAAAATTTCAGCTTAATTGATTGGGAATAACTGCTTCAAAATTGAGTGGCAAGATTTCACCTTAACAAACATAGTTACATACTCGTAGTTACATTGTTACATACAAACATTGCAAGTTAAATAAAAGCTTGTCAAGTCAAGATTAAATAATATTGCTTGAATATCTACAAAACTATATTTACTTAAAAGGAAGTTATCATGTCAATTAGAAAGGACAGTAAATTGAATTTTCAAAGTCAAACGTCAGCGTAGATTGCTTGTTAGCGGTGAAATACGACTTTTGTATAAAGAACAAGCTAACCCGGCGAAATTCGTATCGCTTAAGAATTAACTCCCTCCTGGTTCTAAGCTACCTTCCCACCAATTTTCAGCCAAATCGGTTCAGCCGTTCTCGAGTTATAAGTGTTGTAACAAACCCGACTTTCTTTTATATAGAAGTGATAAGATTATGTCTTGAAGTTTAATATCTTGAATTAATTGATCTTAGTCTTGAATTAACAATAATAATTATGTTTAAAAAACAAAAAAAAGTTTAATGGAGAAAGTCATAACTCCGGACTATTCTCTTCACAGTAGAAAAAAGAATCATCGAAATCGAATCACCAGGTACGAAGAATTATGCACGTACAAAAAATATTTATATATACATGTCGAATTGACATTCATCCTCTTTTTTCGTATGTTAAAAAACCATGACTGGTGACAATTTACACTGTCATTTTCCACGCGAAGCCTAAATTGTATTCAACAGGTGTCGCCTAGTTTGCGAAGTGTTCACAGCTAATCCATCCGTGACGGTAACTCGGAATCACGCCATTTTGTTCGAACACTTTGTGGAGAGAATTGCAATACGAAGCTTTATTTACGATTAGCAGTCCACCCCAGCTTGGCACGAGTGTATTTATCTATTAAAAGCTATTTATTTGCATTATATATGTTTTTAAATTTTGTATTATATGAATCTACTAGTTTTTACCCGCGTCTTCGTGCACGTAGACTCAAATCGATTTTTATTGAATTTATTATAAAATATGGAAATTCCTAAAAATCATAAGATATTTCATAAGTATAAATCATAAGCTCTATCTCTATATGAAATTTCATCACAATCGGCCGAACGGTTTAGGCATGATAACGCCACGGACAGACCGACACGCGAGTTAATTACGCATTTATAATATATGTTTACATAGTGAACCTGTACGCTTTTATAGGTAAGTAACCAAGTACCTACTCATACTTTTGACTTCCAGAAATATGATTGGAACCAATCAACCCAAGAAATGATAGTGTTCTCATTCTTTGTGGGTTACACCTCAATGCAGCTGCCTATGGGATTCTTGGCGCAGAAGTTTGGAGGCAAAAAGCCGATTATGCTGGCACTAGTTGTAAACGGGGTTATGTCACTGGTCACACCTTGGCTTCCCATATTGGTTTGTTATGCATTATTATCAAGGTCATCTTACTGACTTATATAATTAGGGTACCGTTTTTACCCTTTCGGTACGGAACCCTAATAAGGATTTAAAAACAAGTATGGCCTTGTAAACATGTGACATTGTATTCATCGCATAAAACACTATATCAGGTAGGTTATGGTGGCATATCCGTTGGTATAAGTTTTCTATTGAAAAATATTTTTAAATGACAAGTTTTTATAAAATCACTAGCAGACCCGCGACAGACGTTGTCTTGTCCAAATTTCATTAATCGAATGGAGTAACGCACTTTGCTATGACGACTAATGTAAACATCGATGTCAGATTTTTTGCACACCAGCGCTTCTATACCAAAATCATCCCTTATGCGATTTTTTATCATTTTGGGGATGTTTTTCGTATTTTAAGGTAGTCTATGTTTTATTCGGGCATTAAATCTACATCTACAGCAAATTTCATCTTAATCCGTTTTGTCGTTTAGGCCTGATTGAGGCACAAACATACAAACAAACTCACAAACATTCGCATTTATAATATTATTAGGATTTTTAAAACATCAAGCACTAGCGCGCTATCACCTGTCACATCATAAAACATTGTCATCGGAACTTGACAAGTATGTAAAGTTTTTATTCAATCGAAGTATTTACTAAGGAGTTCCATTATGAGTGTCTGTTAAACAGCTACTGTCTTCATCATCAGATCAGCTCACTGTCACCATATTATTGCATTGTTACCGAAGTTACATACGAGTAAGTATGCGAAATTTCAGCTCAATCGGTTAGAGATAACTGCTACAAAATTGAGTTGCAAGATTCCACCATAACAAACATAGTCACACAATTACATACTTACGATGCAAGTTAAATAAAAGCTTGTAAAAAACTAATACATTCTGAAATTTCCGGTGTGAGCTCACCCAGCTTCTTAGTGTGTTGTGGGGTCGATATTATTGAGTGATACCAGTAAGTTTTCCACTCCAAAAACTATTCGAACCCAAAAACTCATACATTTGAAAGTTTATGAGGATAAGTAAATAAATAAATAAATAAACAAATATTGACACGCAGAGCCATCTAGACCCAAGCTAAGCAAAGCTTGTACTATGGGAACCAGATAACTGATAGAATACTTATATACTTTTTTTTGTAAATACATACTTATTATACATATTAACACCCAGACTCAGAACAAACATCTATGTTCATCACACAAATATTTGCCCTGGGTGGGGATCGAACCCACAACCTACAGCGCAGAAGGCAGAGTTACTACCAACTGAGCTGTGAGGCCAGTCAGTTTATATATTTTAAATTTGTATGTTTGTGGCCGAACTTCGTCTAAGCAACCAAATAAATTTGTATGATATTTGAAAACAGCCTATGCCCTGAAATAGCATAAAAGCTTCTTTATCTCCATTTACCGCGCGAGCATAGCCGTGGACTGTTAAGGCGCTCCCAGTCGACGATTGTTTTTGTTCGAAACGAAAAAATAAATACTTGTGAACAAGCCACATCTCCTATTTTATAATGTATAGTATATGTGAATAAAGATGTACCCATCTTTAGTCACTTCGATAAATAATCCTACCGACCGCTGCAATGACGACATACACACGGGGCACCATGGGCGGCGCGTGGTCCGCCTTTGCTTTTCGAATAAATTAATGATATAAATGATGTATAATTACTTATCAAAAATTTATTCTAATAGAAATCTAGATCTACATATTACCTATCTAATAATATCACAAGTTAATAAATCACAAGTTGATTTTAATAGTAGGTATATAAAATATTTCAATCATAAATTCTAAAACGTATCATTTTGAAATAATATCTTTATCGTGAAAAGTTTCTGCTATTATGTTTTCAGCTTAATAGAAATCTAGGTAGGAACCTGAAGTAATATACTTATAAAAATAGGAGATGTGGCTTGTTCAGAAGTATTTCTTTTTTCGTTTCGAAAAAGAGCAATCGTCGACTGGGAGCCCCTTAATATCATAAATATAAAAGTTTGTAAAATGTTGCGTCGTAACGAGTAACCCGCTGTTACTGAAAACTTGGAACAGAATGTAGTTTGCAACCTATGTATATGTATACGCACTGTTTATCCGGATTTCACGCGATATCACGAGCCGTGTTAGCCGAGTGGGAAGTACCTCGACTTTCAATCTGAAGGTCGTAGGTTTGAATCCCGGATTTTTCTGTTCGAAAAATTTATATGCGCATCAAAAACAAGTGCTTAAAAACGGTGAAGGAAAACATCGTGAGGAAACCAGTTAGTATTCTTATAAGCGGCGATGGGCTTGCAACCTGTCACGTATGGAATGCTAACTACTGCGAAATGTGGGCATTTGCCAAATATAATTTGGACGTGCTTCTGACTACCCCCACTAGACATCTTCAAAGGATCTAAGCGACTGGAGATCTGAGAGGATGTCTACCGTACTTGGGGATTACAATCGTGATCCTATGTCCCATGTCACGAGCACAAGCTAGTAGTCATTATCTTACTACCCTTATCCCACGTAGGGTCAGCACAACATGTTTGATTATCCCGTTTCCCTCTATCAGTCGTCATCTCATCACTAACTTCTTTCTTATCCATGCCATCTTTTTTACAGTCCTTCCATCTCTTCTTTAGACTACCTTTACTTCTATTATACATCCATCCTTTATTCCTAACATTCGTCTTGTTTTATGAGAAGAAGCTAGTAGTATAATATTAAAATCTGTTAATTACATCTTTTAGGGAGGATGGATAGCGATGTGTGGCTGCAGACTGATCCAGGGTATGACCCAAGCAGCTTTCTACCCAAGCATCCACACGCTGCTCGCCAAATGGGCTCCGCTTAGCGAGAGAGGCAGACTTAGCACTTATATATATTCTGGTAAGGTTCGTTTTAGCTCAGAATTGAATTATACGAAAATCTTAAAAATAATAAAACATCAGTCGTCCAAAATATAGTTAAGATGTCCTAAATGAAGTCATAGTGGGCACATAATTCTTAACAAGTTCAATTCTGAGGGAACGTATTTTATAAGAGTTATTTTACGATTAAAAAGCCGAGTGGGAGGTACCTCGACTTTTATTTTAAAGGTCGTGTGTTCGAATCCCGGCGTGCATCAATATATATTTCTGTTCGAAGAATTTGTATGCGCATCAAACGGTGAGGAAAACAGTTAGTATTATTATAAGCGGCGATGGGCTTGCAACCTGTCATGTGTCACGTGTGGAATCTGCAGAATGTGGGCATGTGCCAAATATAATGTTAGGACTTGCCTCTGACTACCCCCTCTGGACATCTTCAAAAGATCTAAGCGCCTGGAGATCTTAGAGGATGTCTACCGTACTTGAGGATTACAGTCGTGATCCTATTTTTTATCTTTATAATATAAAGCTGAAAATATAAATTTAAACGATCACGACTGTAATTCTAGAACGGTAGACATCCTCTAATATTCTTTGGTGCTTACGTCAGCATTTTGTAATAAACCCACATTTTGCTGTAGTTGCTTATAGCATTTCATACTAGACAGGTTGCAAGCCCATCACCGCCCATAAGCTAGAAATAGCATTTTGTGTTACTTATCAATGTACATAACGCTGTAAATTCTATTCAAATTCATTGTGACAAGGATGAACGCACGATAGAAGAACATTAAAATATTCCATCGTATCGTGAAGGATACAGCTTTTTAGAAATTCAAAGTGATCTTCCGCGCTTAACAGAATACATTAAAAGTTTTTGCACCGATCCTCTTAACGCTCATACTCGAAAATTTAATTAAAATTTATTTGCCAACCAACCACATAAGAACTTCCAATATTGTTGTCGGCAGAGAAATTCTGAACGAAGAGTATGCAAAAATATATTTACGTCATCACTGGTAGCAATTCTATCGTGTCCACGCTCAAAGTTAAAATTCCTAAAAACGAACTCTCTTATTTCTTTACGTTAAGAGGCTCCCAGTCGCTGATTGCTCTTTTTCGAAACGAAAAAAGAAATACTTCTGAACAAGCCACATCTCCTATTTTTATAAGTATATTACTTCAGGTTCCTACCTAGATTTCTATTAAGCTGAAAACATAATAGCAGAAACTTTTCACGATAAAGATATTATTTCAAAATGATACGTTTTAGAATTTATGATCGAAATATTTTATATACCTACTATTAAAATCAACTTGTGATTTATTGTTAAAGATAGGTAATATGTAGATCTAGATTTCTATTAGAATAGATTTTTGATAAGTAATTACATAATTTATACATATAATTTATAGATAAGTAAATACATAATTTATATCATTAATTTATTCGAAAAGCAAAGGCGGACCACGCGCCGACGTGTGTTTGTCGTCATTGCAGCGGTCGGTAGGATTATTTATCGAAGTGATTAAAGATGGGTACATCTTTATTCACATATACTATACATTATAAAATAGGAGATGTGGCTTGTTCACAAGTATTTATTTTTTCGTTTCGAACAAAAACAATCGTCGACTGGGAGCGCCTTAATGTCTAAATTAGCGTAAATTCAATCAAACTATTTACTATAGAGTTTAATTGAACTGCGCCTGACTTCATTATCAGATCAGTTCGCGGGCACCATATTATTGTATTGTCATCGAAGTTACATAGGTTTGCTAAATTTCAGGTTAGGGGGAACTGGCTTAAAATTTCAATTGCAAGATTTGACCTTCACTTACTAACAAGCTAAACTGTGGCTGAACTAGGCTGAACCTACCCGGGTAAGATGGAAAAAATGACAAAAACGCATTATCTTAAATACTACCAAACCTAAAAAGAAATAGTCTTTAATTTATGTAGCTACTAGCTTCCGCCTGCGGCTTTGTTCGCGTGGTATCTGGATAAAAAGTAGCCTTTATTCCAGGCCATAGGCTATGTATATTCCAAGTTTTATTAAAATCCGTTTGGTCCTTTGGTCGTGATTGAGGCACAAACATCCTACACACTTTCGGATTTATAATATTAGTAGGATAATAGTATGATTTATCAAATTATCCTACTAATATTATATCTAACAAATTAAATAAAAATTAACTTTTTAGCTATTTATAGTTTTGAGTAAAAACTAAATTTAGTATAAGATCTAACTTTGGAAAATCAATATACCGAGAAAAGTTTCACCAATCGTGTTTCTGTCTATAATTTATCTAGATAAAATCCTTAACTTATTTTTGTCATAAAAAACAAATCTGTATGTTTTGCGGTTATTGAGAAACAACAATTCTGCATTCATCCAAAAATTTATTACTGGTCTTAAATAAAAGTTTTTTATTTATGTGAATAATCAAAACACAGGATCATTTGTATCAAAGATAATGTTTATGGCAAGGATTTGATTTCATAATACGAGTAGGTACATAACAATATCTTGTTCTTGATTATCTCAAATCAATTATTGAAGGTAAATTAATTCCTACGCAAAGTTTTCAATTCATAAAGTTTAACTGTTTTCTTCTATCAGTTACTATGGTTTCCTTGCTCTGTGGATACGAACAATTTGCTAACTAAGTTGCGTACTTACCGTGCGTGTGCATGAAGCTTTGCATGAGATTAAGTGGGAATAGATAAATTATTCTTGTACCTAGTGCGAGCGATAAGTGGAATTTTTAAAAATATACATTCATAATATAAATAAATAGGATCAAGACTGTAATCTCCAAGTCCAGATCTCAAGGCACTTAGATCATTTGAAGATGTCTAGAGGGGTAGTTAGAGGCACGTCCAAACATTATATTTGGCACATGATCACAGTAGTTAGCATTCCATACGTGACAGGTTGCAAGCCCATCGCCGCTTATAAGAATACTTACTAGTAGGTTCCTCGTGTTGTTTTCCTTCACCGTTTTAAGCACGTGTTTTGATGCGCATAAAAAATTTTCGTACAGAAAAATCCATTAATGCACGCCGGGATTCGAATCCCCGACCTTCAGATTGAAAGTCGAGGTACCTCCCATCGGCCTACACGATAAATGAAAAAATGAAATAAAAAATATTGTATTAATAACTAGCGACCCGCCCCGGCTTTGCACGGGTTTAATACATATAAATCTTCCTCCTGAATCACTCTATCTATTAAAAAAAACCGCATCAAAATCCGTTGTGTAGTTTTAAAGATATAAGCAAACATACATACATACATACAGACGCGGGAAGCGGAAAGCGACTTTGCTTTATACTATGTAGTGATAAACTCGTCAGCTATTTTATATTATTTCACTTTCAAAACTTTCGTGAGTTGTACTACACATTATTACAACAACATTATTATTATTATTGAGTGCGAGACGGCAATGCGAGTAGGGTAGCGCGCGCGTTATGGTCCACTCACCCTGAAGAAGATTCTCTAGATGAATCGAAACATTGTCGGTGTCCTCATTGACAATTTATCATTTACGTGAGTAATTTCCCGTTGTTGTAATAATGTATTTTATATTAGTATAGATGAGTTTTTATCACGTGATGGAACTCTATTTAAAGCAGATTATTGGGACGTTACCTGATTCTGTCTACACCTTTATGTTTCATAGATTGTAATGTTCAAGTCTCAATTCTGGATGACGTCACAAATTACTCTTTTGGTAGTTACCGAAGCTCGAATATCAAAGTAATCACGCTCCGGCAATCATGCTTTTGTTCCAAACCTGTGTAACTTTCGCTATTAATTTAATATAACTTTTATCAAACTGTTATCAAATTTCGGTATAGAACACACCAAAAATATATAAATATGTATAAATATTGATATACATTTTTTCACAGCGCCATCTAGTCTTAAACTAAGCTAAATACTATGGGAACCGGATTTCTGATAGAATTACATTATATATAATACTATTTTTTGATCGCTACAACACCCAGACACAGAACAAATATCTACGATTATGTTCAGCAGACAAATGTTTATCCTTGGTGGGAATCGAGACAACAACCTACAGCGCAAAAGGCATAATTACTACTGAGCTGTAAGGTCAGTCAAAATAATTTAAGGGTGAGTTTTCTCCTACGCCAAACTGTGCGGATCTGACCAAACGCAGCGCTCGATATTTTCAAACACGAATATTTAAGCGCTGTCATTGGTCCGCTCCACACAGTTCCACACTGATGGAAACTTACCCTAAGAAGTATATACCGTAGAGTTTAGCTCAATCAAGTTTATTTACAAGGCAGACCTTTCAATTTTATCGAATGCAATTGAGTTGTCACGCGCAGAAATCAAGTACCAATTTCACAGAGTTATTACCAGCGCGAGCTAACAAGTTAAACTGAACCAGATATAGAATTATTTATCAGTGCAATCACATGTTATGATCAAGGATGGTTATTCAATTTTCGATCTAATTTCAATGAAGCATGTAGTGAAGTTCAAATAGTTTCATTTAAATAGGACGACGAGTAATAAATTATTTTTGATTAAGGACCCGTATGTCGACGATTAGAGGTGGGTCGTACTTGTGTTTTGACGTACCAGGTCTAATAAATACCACTTCCATCAAATACCAGGTTGGTTTTAAGTACTTTGGTTCCAGCCCAACCAACACTCCACCCAGCACCGTACGTTGAATTATAATACCACTTAAGTACGAAAATACTTTAAGTACAGAAATACTTTCAAGTACAGAAATACTTTCAAGGAATACTTTTATAATGTATAGTATACTAGCTGACCCGTGCCCGCTTCGCTGTGCGTAAGACATTTCTAATACCATCGTTGACTTTTTGTAGACGTTTTTAAGGTGTACAATACTGTAGTACATTATTTTGATATATCTCGTGGGGTTCAGCCAGCATTTGCAATGTAAGCGCAAAAAAATGTGTTTATTTACGACATCACATTAGAAACCTCTAAAATTAGCAGTGTTTCTCTACTATATTATGCATGTATTATACATATAAATCTTCCTCTTGAATCACTCTATTTATTAAAAAAACCGCATCAAAATCCGTTGTGTAGTTTTAAAGATATAAGCAAACATACATACATACATATTACATACAGACGCGGGAAGCGGAAAACGACTTTGCTTTATACTATGTAGTGATGTGAATAAAGATGTGCCCATCTTTAATCACTTCGATAAATAATCCTACCGTGAAACTTTACTCGATAGATTTATTTTAAAAAGTTAGCTATTTCGTTCTCATTTAAAACTATAAATAACTAAACAGTTCATTTTTATATAATTCGTTAGATAATAATCTTACTAGCAACATGAATAGTTTCTTTTTAAAATTTATGGATTACAAGATAATGTGGTTTTGCTAATTTTTCCATTTCATCCGGGTAGACAGGTAGACACAGTCCATACAAAACGTCAAAAATTTCACTTATCACCTTAAGTTTGATGGTTTACAAGATAATGCGGTTTTATCAATTTTTCCATTTCATCTGGGTAGACAGGTAGACACGGCCCGTACAAAAAAACTTCCAACTAAAATTCCAAGCATTAGACCGCCTTCTTCAGATAAAACAACTGTACATAATTTTACTTTGATCGGATCGTAAGTAGCAATATTTAATTAAATTTCAAAGAGAAGTAAAGATTTAATTAGAGCTGAAAATTGTTCAAAACAAGTTAACAGGCCGTTGTTTACTTCATTTAAATTGCTTTTTATTTTTTTTTATTTATTACCTTATTTATTTTTTTCTAAAAAGGTTATTTACACTCTAAATTGCATTTATAGATAAGTTTGTTGAAAATTTCACGGAGAATCTAAAAATATATAGATGTCTATACCTTTTCATGCAAAATAACGAGATATAGGTGAAATAGTGCATTTATGGCGCCAAAAAACCGTCAAAAAAACGGCGCCAAAAAAACCTGTCAAGACCCAGGGGTTAATGGCGCTAATTAAAGTACCAATTAAAAGTGGCAAGTGTTTTAAAGACTGCGGTCCTCGGTTTGCTACTTAAAAGGTGTTTTGAAGGTATTTGAGGAAACGTCGTTGGTAACAAGCAGATAAAACCGGCCAAGTGAGAGCCGGACTCGCGCACGAAGGGTTGCGTACCTTATCTATAAAAACGCCAAAAAAATCACGTTTGTTGAATGCTTCCATTCAACAAACGTGATTTTTTTGGCGTTTTTCCCAAATAATTATTTATTTTATTCTGTTTTTAGTATTTGTTGTTATAACAGCAACAGAAATACATAATCTGTATAAATTTCAACTGTCTAGCTATCACGGTTCATGAGATACAGATACCCTGTGACAGACAGACGGACAGTGAAGTCTTAGTAATAGGGTCCCGTTTTTACTCTTTAGGTACGGAACCTTTTTTAGGGTTCCGTACCTTCCGAGCTTATTTATAGAAAATACATTTATCAAAGGTTGCCGAGAGGCCCTTGCTGATAATTATTTTTCCAGAAAACCTCGCATATGATGAAAGAAAACAAGGTTATGAATTTTTGAGACAATCCGACTTAAACAACTCATCCAGTCAGTTGGTAGTAGCTCTGCCTTAATATTTGAATTATGTATATAAGGTATCTTATTCGAGGTTCGATGTCCGTAAATAAGCTCAACTGCGTTTCTCTGTAATTAAAGAAACAACATTCAAAGCTTCTATTTTCACGAATATCGTCTCCTTTCTAATAATTATCCTTCAGGTATTATAATTAACACTAAATAGTTTTATTTTCACTTTAACCTCCAAATCACAATGACGTCCGCAATATTGTCATTAGTGACGTATCATAAACATCTCAGTCAGTCATTCATTCCTACATTCATACAATCTTTCTTCAATCAATCCGCTCGCTCTTGACTGAGCGCGGGTAAATTCAAATTAATGAAATGATAGGTATGTAAGTAGATTATCATTTCTTTACATCCCCCCCCTTCAGGGAGATGTATAGATGTTTGTTTCGTGTCCGGCAGTATAGGATGTATAGTATATATTTAAAAAAATATTTAATCTATTGTATGGACTGGCCTCACAGCTCAGTTGGTAGTAGCTCTGCCCTCTGCGCTGTAGGTTGTGGGTCCGATCCCCACCCAGAATAAACATTTCTGTGATGAACATAGATGTTTGTTCTGTGTCTGGGTGTTCATATCACTACATAGCATAAAGCAAAGTCGCTTCCCGCTTCCCGCGTCTGTATGTATGCTTATATCTTTAAAACTACACAACGGATTTTGATGCGGTTTCTTTTAATAGATAGAGTGATTTAGGAGGAATATAATAATAACATAGTAAATAAGTAAAAATGTAAAAAATAAATGCTGTTAACGAGTATACAATACATACAATACAGCTTTGCACCCGTGCAAAGCCGGGGCGGGTCACTAGTGTATAATGAGTATGTATTTATAATAAAAAAAACATATATAAGTATTCTATCAGTTATCTGGTTCCCATAGCACAAGCTTTGCTTAGTTTGGGGCTAGATGGCGCTGTGAAATGTCCACCAATATTTATTTATTTATTTAGTTATGTTATACTAATGTACAAGTTTTGTTTAATTTGGGGCTATTAGATACTGAATTGTTTTTTTTATAATAATAGTTGCGCCGCCACGCTTTGATGAAACGAGTCACAGAGAGAGAAGCCGTTGGGCAAAACCATGTAATAGGTAAACACTTTTGTGTAGGGAAAATAAAATCAAAGACATTGCTTTTCAATTATTTCCTCTCAGGCTACGGGTTCAGACATGGCATGGGCCGAATGTAATGTTTAGACATGCCTCTTGACAGCCCTTTCGACATCTTCAAGGATCTGAGTGCCTGGAGATCGGAGAGAATTTGTACCGTACTTGGGGATTACAGTCGTGATCCTATTTCTATTAATTCCAGGCTCTCAATTCGGAACAATAGTGATCTTTCAAATATCCGGTCTGTTCGCTGGCAGCCCAACCTTTGGCTGGCCAGCCACCTTCTGGTTCTGCGGGATTCTCAGTTTGGCTAGCTGCATGCTGCTGGCTTGGCTTGGTGCTGCCTCGCCTCATGAGCATCCGACGATTAGCGTCGAGGAGATGACGTTTATTTTGGAAGGGGGCAATTCAGATGTTGTTCCCAAGGTAGCTGTTTTTTAGTTATAAAATAATTATAGTTTTTCATCTATATACAGGTAACTATAATTTCACTTTCAAAACTTTCGTGAGTTGTAGGTACTACAAATTATTACAACAACGGGAATTACTTACGTAAATGATAATGAGTAATTCCCGTTGTATAACTATAATTAGTTTTACTAATAAAAGAATTCGTTATTAAAATAATCGAATTGAATGTGACATTTAAGGTGTGATCAGACAGAGCGCGGCAGCCGCGCAGTGCAAGCCGCGCTATGTTTGGACGTTGGCCGCGTGTAAATTTACCGCTTTATGTTTAAACTAATCACGTGACAAACTTGTGTTCTGAAAATTCCACGCTATGTCTGGTCACACCCTAATGTAAATACGAATACGTCTAATAATCTTAAGAAATCACTACTGTGTGCCCCATTTGTCCTTCGCAACACATTAATACCTACCTAGGTACATCTTTATCTCTGTTCTCCTACTCACCTACTTGTTTTGATTTTGCTTTATGAGTTTTGTATCTATAGGTACACCAGGGCTATTTTGTAAAAACATGATTATGATTATCATGATATGATATTCTTACCAATATTTATTGGTACTGAATCCCATAATACCTACGCTTTTTATGCAGTTTAGGCACCGATACCTACGCTTCTTCGTAGGTATAGCTGCATAAACAGTGAATAGTTACTATGAAAAGTGTACAGATTAGGTATTCTCTAACATTAGGCATTGCATTCAACATCATAACATGATAATCCTGTTTTTACAAAATAGCCGTTTTTGCAGATTTTAAAATTATTGATATTTTAAAAGCCGTGTTGGCCGAGTGGGATATACCTCGACTTTCAATCTGAAGGTCTTGGGTTCGAATCCCGGCGTGCATCAATTAATTTTTCTGTTCGAAAATTTATATGCGCATCAAAAAAACATGCTTACAACGGTGAAAGAAAACATCGTGAGGAAACCAGTTAGTGATCTTATGAGCGGCGATGGGCTTGCAACCTGTCACGTATGGAATGCTAACTACTGCAAACTGTGGGCATGTGCCAAATATAATGTTCGTGTAAGCGTCTGAAGATCTGAGAGGATGTCTACCATACTTGGGATTAGAGTCGTGATCCTATTTATTTTATATTTATATGTATGATATTTTAACTTCAAAAAATTACAGAAACGCAGAACGCCGTGGAAACATATTTTAACCAGCTCGGCTGTGTGGGCTCTTATTGCAACTCACGCAGGCAGTGCCGCGGGCTATATACTAGTGCTGACACAGATACCTACATACATGAACGATGTACTTGGAGTTGAGATAAAAAAGGTAACTTAAAATGAGAATTATAGTATACTAGCAGTCCGCCCCGGCTCCGCACGGGAGTAACGTATTATAACGATTTTATGGGTATTTTTTTACCCACATTATCGAAGTTTTAATAGGGATCCCTATTTTTTTAAACAATAGATATAGCCTATGTTACTCAGAGATAATGTAGCATTCTAATGGTAAACGATTTTTTGAAATCGATCCAGTAGTTTTTGGATTTATTCCATACAAATATACAAAACATCTTTCCTCATAATAATATTAGTAAGTACCTATAGATTATTACACTCATAATAACTTTTGAATGGTATGGAATTTGGGAATGGTATAATTAAAAATGTAATTTACAGGTGATGATGGTATAGGAAGTGATTTTTTTGGATAAGGATTAATACCCAGGTACGAAAAATGTGACCTAGTTTGTACAGGCGGCGTTACTATTGCATATTTTAACATGAAAATGTAGTTATTGTGACATAACTGTAATAGTTGGACATAATTATGGTATTGCTGACTTATTTGTTAATATTGATGTAACTGTAAAATATTGATCTTTAAAACTGCAGTACATCACTTTGATCATTGTCAATAATTTTTGCAGCGTACGTGATATAAGGATTTTTTTGCTTTTTATTCACATGTTGGGTTACATTATCAGGGTTTTCATACGGATCCCTAATAGTTAGACATATGGTATTGCTAATTTATTTGTAGATATTGATGTCCTCTTTAAAACTGACTACAGTTTTAAAGAGGACATCAATATCTACAAATAAATTAGCAATACATCAATAATTAGCAATAAATTAGAGAACATCAATATCTACAAATAATATCTACATCAATAATTAGCAATAAATTTGAGAACATCAATATCTACAAATAAATCAACAATACCATTTGTCTAACTATTAGGGATCCGTATGAAAACTTCGATAATGTAACCCAACGTATGATAAAAAATCCAAAAAAATCTTTATATCGCGTATGCTGCGGAAATTATTGGAAAAATCTTTATATTAAAAATTGATGTCTTCTTTAAAACTGTAGTACATTACTTTGCTCTATTGTCAATAATTTCCGCAGCGTACGCGATAGGTATAAGGATTTTTTTTGGATTTTTTTTCACACCTTGGGTTACATTATCGAAGTTTTTATACGGATCCTTAACGTATTTGAAAATATTCTGTAGTAAATATTCTGTTCATCAAGGATAATGTAGGATTCTAATAGTAAAATAATTTTTCAAATCGGTCCAGTAGTTTCGGAGCCTATTCGTTACAAACAAACAAACAAACAAACAATCAAATCTTTCCTCTTTATAATATTATAGTATAGATGAGGCGAGTGTGAATGGAACTGTTGGAAGAGGAAGAACTCGACGTATTTCCTTGGACCAACTTGGTGATGTTTTGAAAAAAGGCCAGGTCAAGACTACTCTAAACCGACGAGGATGCATGACAAATGTGATGAGTAAATAAAGCAAAAAAAACCGGCCAAGTGCGAGTTGGACTAGCGCACGAAGTGTTCCGTAAGATTATCTATAAATAACGGCAAAAAAATCACGTTTGTTGTATGGGATCCCCCCTTAAATATTGATTTTATTCTGTTTGTTGTTAAATCAGCAACAAAAATACATAATCTGTGAAAATTTCAACTATCTAGTTATCACGGACGGACGGACGGACAGCGCAGTCTTAGTAACCCTTTGGGTACGGAACCCTAAAAAGTATGTCAGGATCGTAGCAAGTAGAAAGCCCTCTGCCTTTCCCACCTAACTATTATGGTATTATGTATGTTTATGTATTTTATTAGTAAGTATGTGTGTGTATAAATATAATCTATACTAATATACTAATACTAATAATAATAATATTATAAAGAGAAAAGTTTAGATTTTTTGTTTTTTTGTTTTTTTGTATGTTTGTAATGGATAAACTCAAAAACTACTGAACCGATTTCAGAAATTCTTTCACCATTACCAAGCTACATTATCCCTGAGTATTATAAGCTATTTTTTATTTTGAAAAAAAAAAAATTCTTTATAAGAATGACGATAGTTAGAAGCAAGGTGTAAAAAATTGCTAAAAACTTTGCTTCTTCGTGTGCGCTACAAAAACTATTGAACGGGAATTGTAACGGGAACGGGAACGGGAACGGGAACGGGAACGGAAGACAACATTTGTTAATTCTAAAGCGATACGAAGTTTGCGGGGTCAGCTTGTAGTTAAGAGGCTGTCAGTCGACGATTGCTCTTTTTCGGAACGAAAAAAGTAATACTTCTGAACAAGCCACATCTCCTATTTTTATAAGTATATTACTTCAGGTTCCTACCTAGATTTCTATTAAGCTGAAAACATAATAGCAGAAACTTTTCACAATAAAAATATTATTTCAAAATGATACGTTTTAGAATTTATGATCGATATATTTTATATCCCTACTATTAAAATCAACTTGTGATTTATTGTTAAAGATAGGTAATATGTAGATCTAGATTTCTATTAGAATAGATTTTTGATAAGTAATTATACATAATTTATATCATTAATTTATTCGAAAAGCTAAGGCGGACCACGCGCGGACGTGTGTTTGTCATCATTGCAGCGGTCGGTAGGATTATTTATCGAAGTGATTAAAGATGGGTACATCTTTATTCACATATACTATACATTATAAAATAGGAGATGTGGCTTGTTCACAAGTATTTCTTTTTATTATTTACAAAAATATTCGTCGACTGGCAGCGTCTTAAATAATCTCTTTCCCTTACAAAGCACTACAATTCCCTTTCCAAAAAGTTAGCGGGAAGAAAATGATAACATGTACATGTTCTTGTATTGTAAATAATTTTCTATCTATCTATCCATTTTCTACCCCCTCCGTTGAACAGGCTTAGTTACTTAGTTACCTAGTTTATAGTACTAATCTCATATCTCTCGGAAAACACTTAGAAATGTCTAATTGTATGGAAAAACAATTTCTATGTGCATCTTTGAAAGTTAGGCGTGAACTTTAAGTTTGCTGAAGATAAGCTCATGAGCCATTACATAACTTCTCAGTCAATTGCGCATTCGTTCATTACTTATCATTGTTAAGAATTTAGTTACAAAGTTTGAGACGAGTAATACATTTTCTAGATGAATGCAAAATCGTTTTTTCTCAATAACCGCAAAACATACAGTTTCGTTTTTTATGACAAAAATAACTTATGGATTTTATCTTGATAAATTATAGACAGAAACACGATTGGTGAAACTTATCTCGATAGATTTATTTTTCAATGTTGTCTCTTTCAAAACACAATTTTTTTTTTACTCAAACTATGAATATCTAATCTGTTCATTTCTTTATATAATTCGTTAGATTATCATACTAGCTAAGTAAATAAAAGACAGTATATTTTTATGTTTGATAGTTTTCAAGTTAATGCGGTTTTATAACTTTTTCCGTCTTATCCGGGTAGGTAGCTCAGCCCATACAAAAAAAACAACAATTTCAAGCATCGCCTTAAAACGATTACTATAAATATTAAAATGTTTAATTTATTAATTACTATAAACAGTCTTACAATTATTTACAGAACGGATTTCTTTCATCGTTTCCTTACGTGGCGATGTATTTGACTGCTCTTTTATTTGGCTGGTTAGCCGATTATACAGCCAATAAGAAAATTCTAACCATTGTCAATATAAGAAGATTTGCGAACACAATAGGTGAGTTTGCTTTTAAGGTGTGACCAGACATAGAGCGGCATTCGCAGAACACAAGTTTGCCGCGTGACTAGTTTAAACTTTAGCAGGTTAACTTTAACAGTTAGCTTAGCTGCCACACGCGGCCTTCGTCCGATCATAGCGCGGCTAGCCTAGAATGCCGCACTATGTCTAGTCACACCTTTATATTAATGTAGTATAGTGGTTACTAGAAGTTTATCTAAATAATTATAAAAATCAAATTAAAAAGCCATGTTGGCCGAGTGGGTGGTACACGACTGTTAATCAGAAGGTAGTGTGTTGGAATCCTGGATGTGCATCAATTATGGGATCCGTTTGTGAAATATTAAACTTTAAAGTGCATAATATTGTCAGAGTCAAGTATCCCTTCTACCAGCTAAACGGTTGGTTTTGGAGATGTGAAAAAAATCACGGTAGTAGTACATAAATATTGAATTTAAAAGAAAAACTATCACAACTAAGTAGACTTTACAAGTTTACGAGTAATCATCGACCAACTAAGAAAATGTATTTTTTAAGTTGCTGAACGATTACTCGTATATAGATATAAACTTTTTAGTACAAATAAATATCGTTGAGAATTACTTATATAACGTTGTTAGCTGTTTAGCTGTGTAAACTACGAAACCCTACATTGCGCGTGTCTCGACACGCACTTGGCCAGTTTTTTTTTAGATATTATTTTGGTAATTTCAGGAATGGTGCTTTCAGGCTGCTTCCTAATAGGTTTCAGTTATATCAGCAGCACGGTATTGGCTGTAACCATGCTCATCATTACTATGGCTTTGCATTCTGCAGTGCATGTTGGATTTCATGTAAGTTTATCTTACACATTTGATTTGAGTGTTATATCCTATCTTATGCTGTTATTTTTATTCTTAATCATAATTATTATTCATGTTTGAGCCTTCACCTTGTTCGATCGGCACCACACTGGAGCTCTACATAGCATTGAAAAAAATATAGACCCCAAGCCGTGTTTGTTGTCTGATTCTTATAGGCTTGATCGCGAGAAACTGGCGTATCTTCACCTAGCTCCAAGACGTTTCAAAGCGATCCTTGTGATTTTATTGAAATAAATGATTTTTGAATTTGAATTTGCATATGACATAAATTCGGCTCAATCACGCCTGAACGACTAAACGGATTTGGATTCTACTAAACACATACCTAAATAGCTTAAAGTTTGGAATAGTTTATAGACTACTTTTTTTCCAAGTACACAAGCTAGTAATAATATATTAAGTTTGTATCATTAGTATTTTATCAGTGATGTGAATACCATAGTACAAGCTTTGCTTAGTTTAGGGTTAAATGACCTTGTGTTAAATGTCCACCACTACCTAACCTTACCTACATAATAAGAAAAAGAATAAATTTATTCCTTTACAATTTCAGTATTTATAATGCACGACTACCAAATAATGCTTAGGAGCATATCGTTTTGACTGGCAAAACGCCCAAAGTGAACAAACTAAACGAACTACGAGTATATTTATTTCAGATCAACCAAATTGACTTGGCTCCAAACTTTGCTGGCAATATCATGGCTTTAGGCAACATGGTGGCATCACTGACAAGTCTTCTGGTGCCGGTGATTGTTTCCAACGTCGTTAAAGACGATACGGTAAGTAGATACATATTACTTAAGTAATAGAAGTCATTTTACACATTTTTACTTATATTATTATAGACATAAGTATTATTATAGTCAGATAGCAATCTGTCTGTGACAATATCAAGCCCAAACCGCTCGATTGTGATAAAATTTCATAAATATAAATAGTTTAAGGGTAGATTTATATTAGGCCGGTCCGCTTACGTGGCCCGGACGGGGCACGGATTTGAAACATTACATACATTTTGGATGAAGCAGTATATATGAAACAGTGCCTGATCCGTGTCCCGTCCGGCCCCGTCCACTAACTAAAGGCTCCGGCCCGACCCAAACACGGTCCGGTTTAATATAAATCTACCCTAAAGGCTACTTTTTTACCGCGAGTAGTACTGTTTAATGCTACTGTTTATATTACTTTAAAATCATCTGGTAAGGCCACTAATACCATGACATGGTGCGAAAGTGACAACGCTATACGAATTCGTATTGCGTTGTCACTTTCGCACCGTAAATAATATAGTTGAGACTAAGGTAATTGATTCCCTTATTGATTCTCTGTCGTGAATATCAATAAACCGGACAAGTGCGAGTCGGACTCGCGCACGAAGGGTTCCGTACCATCACTACATAGTATAAAGCAAAGTCGCTTTCCGCTTCCCGCGTATGTATGTATGTTTGCTTATATCTTTAAAACTACACAACGGATTCTGATGCGGTTTTTTTTAATAGATAGAGTAATTCAGGAGGAAGATTTATAAGTATAATAACATGCTACCCATGCGAAGCCGGGGCGGGTCGCTAGTTATCTATAAAAATGGCAAAAAAATCATGTTTGTTGTATGGGAGCCCCCTTAAATATTTGTTTTATTCTGTTTTTAGTATTTGTTGTTAGAGCTGCCACAGAAATACATAATCTGTGAAAATTTCAACTGTCTAGCTATCACGGTTCATGAGATACAGCCCTGTGACAGACAGACAGACGGACAGACAGACAGACGGACAGTGAAGTCTTAGTAATAGGGTTCCGTTTTTACCCTTTGGGTACGGAACCCTAAAAACTACGAGTACCACGGTACCAAAATACCCAAATCTGAGTATTTTTTTATTTTTTCAGAAAAACCAATACAGATGGCAAACGGTCTTTCTGTTATTTGCTGGACTGCAATTTGTGACAAACACAGTGTTTGTGACGTTCTGCAAGGCGAAAGTGCAGCCTTGGAACTTCTATGGGGAAGAGGGGAATGGTAGGTAAAAGATAGGAAAGGGAGAGGGCTAGTAAAGAGGGAGACCACTGATGTTGGAGACTTTGTCTTCAAACCCAAAGATCACTTATGATCCAGTTAGATACCTGATCACGTCTTCCTCGATCACCAAAGAGTTCAAATTCAAAGAGAAATCTGTACATAAAATTGTATTTTATTTTTAAAAACATTCTCAAGGATCTCTCCTCATGTATATTGCAATAATGTAACCAAATGTATCAAAAATTTGCGATAATCTTCATTCGTACAGTCGAAGCCAAGTCTATAGTTACCGAACTTATGAGTTGCGATTCAGGAGCGTTGAAAACACATTTAAATCCTTTTTTTTTCAGAAACTGAAACAGAAGACGCAAATGCACTGGGAAAGAAAAATTCAATCAAGGATCAGGAATCTAATAAATTACAATCATAGTTAAGATAGCAATATGATTGAAATTAAAAATACAACAGAAACAGCTAAGTTTATATTATCACCATACAGATATTTTATAAACGCTTTATTTAGCCTCGCATCCGTTTAATTGTGACCAGGTCTTATGGGTGAGTTTCGACCTACGCAAAGCTGACCAATGACAGTGCTCAGATAATCGAGTTTAATAATGTAGAGCGCTGTCATTGGTTTACACAGCGCAGCTTCGCACAGCTCCGCGTAGAAGGAAATTCAATTTAAGCCTCAGCCTTAGGTCACCTTAATCATGGGCCTGTAATTTTACCAGCAAATATGCCCTTCAAATCAGAACACAACAATGCTGCATGACCAGTGAAACCCTTTGTGTGCGTTGATAGATCAGTTTGTCAGTAAGTCAGTAACAGAGTTTTATGTGTTTAGTTAGATGATAGTCTGTACTCTCCAAATGAACGTATTGTGACGAACGATTGTATATTTTGTAAATATTATACTATGTAAATTTTGTAAATAAAGATATAAAAGTAATAAATGAAACTTCATCATCAATATCCAACCCCTCGAGAGGAACCATTATGTCATAATTAGCTTCCGCCGCGGTTTCGCTGGCGTGGTATCTGGATAAAAAGTAGCCTATAGTAGCTATTCCAAGGCATGGGCTATATTGTATATTAATAGTGTAGGTTCACTCACAGCTCAGTTAGTTAGTTAGCTAGTTCACTCACTCACTATCGATGCCCTAACGTATCCTCGAAGCGGTTCATGCTGCGGACTACGTTAATGTCATCGATGCCCTAACGTTGAGACGAACACAGACTCGGACGTTAGTAGCAAAACTTCTTGCTCGAGCTACAGTTGGTAGTGACTCTGTCCTTGCACTTTAGGTTTTGGGTTCCAGGCATGTTAGATTGAGTTAAAAAAATAGTATTTTCTTGTTTACGAATAAATCGATCAAAAAATAATCGATTACTTTTACATCCCTGGTAGGTTCAGCATCGGAGTGGCTGTACTGGCCATAAACGACGAGACAAGTAGATACGACACATACATCCAGATAATCAGTAAAGTAAAAAGTAAAAACTAAGGTAAATAACTGGTTTTGACTGGCTTCACACCTCAGTTGGTGGTAGCTCTTCTGCGCTGTAGGCTGTGGGTTCGATTCCTACCCAGGACAAATATTTGTGAGATGAACATATATGTTTGTTCCGTGTCTTGTATTATAACAGGTATATTTATATTTGCTTGTATTGCTGACGTTTCGAGACAATTCAGATGCTCTTCATCATGAGCACCGCGACAGCGATTAATGTAGTAATCGTTGATCTGCTGTTGATGGTAATTAGACGTATTTTTATTTAAAACTTAGTAAACAATCAGTTACTTATTTTTTTTATTTCACCTTCCTAAATTAAAGACAGTTTAATTTATTGTTTGACAGTTGTTTTGAGCCTACATACGAACATGTATTATCACTATCACTACATAGTATAAAGCAAAGTCGCTTTTCGCTTCACGCGTCTGTATGTATTGTATGTATGTATGTATGTTTGCTTATATCTTTAAAACTACACAACGGATTTTGATGCGGTTTTTAATAGATAGAGTGATTCAGGAGGAAGGTTTATATGTATAATACATGCATAATATAGTAGAGAAACACTGATAATTTTAGAAGTTTCTAATGTGATTTCGTAAATAAACACATTTTTTTGCGCTTTCATTGCAAATGCTGGCTGAACCCCACGAGATATATCAAAATAATGTACTACAGTATTGTACACCTTAAAAACGTCTACAAAAAAGTCCACGATGGTATTAGAAATGTCTTACGCACAGCGAAGCGGGCACGGGTCAGCTAGTACTATATTATTTCGCTAATTTGTTTATTAAACAGGCGAACATGATTTGTTTACACTGCAAAATGGAAGTTACATATTGTGAGCTTAGTATAACCTACTCAGTTGTGATAGTGAAGGTTGATAAGATAATGATATCGTCAAAGAATAACAGATCAGTAGTTTCATAGTAGAATTACCTTTCATAAATGTGAGATGGTGAGAAATAACAGAGGTTTTGGACATTAAATAACAGTTTATTAGGCGAAATAAGTAACACTATATTGCAGGTATTGTAACGATGCGGTGCAAAGCTTACGACTGACTGTAGGTACTTATATATACTACACTTACATCTAGGTAGGCACAGCTCACGGTACTTCGCTATTCCTAACACCTCCCCTCGAAGCCGTGAGTAAATCTGTTTATCCCTTACATACATCCGTCATACCTAAATTCAACATGCATTCTTGATGTTTTTTCCCACTCAAACCTTTGGTCAAAACATCTGCAGGCATTCTTTCTGTACATAAGTATTTCAGATCAATAACACCTTGCTCGCACATATCTCGAACAAAGTGGTGCCTCACATCAATGTGTTTTGTTCGTGAATGGTAGTTTCTACTACCAGCAAGCTTTATCGCACCCTGATTATCATTGAATAATGTTACACTATTGCATTCCATCCCAACATTACCCAGCACATCTCGTAAATACATGGCTTCTTTAGTTGCATCGGAAATAGCCATGTACTCAGCTTCTGTGCTTGACAAAGCAATACTTTGTTGTTTACGTGCTTCCCAGCTTATTGGGGCACCTGCTAAAATAAATGCAAAACCAGAATAGGATTTACGATCAATCGCATTCGAACCCCAGTCTGCATCTACCACACCAAATAACGGTAAGCCAGTCCTTTCATAAACTAAACCATAGTCTGACGTACCTTTTATATATCTCAATACACGTTTTGCTGCTTTCCAATGCTCAACATCAAAGTTAGTATTAAATTGGCTCAGATAACTCACGGCGTACGTGATATCTGGTCTTGTTGTCACAGCTAGATACATTAGGGCACCTATCAAATTCTGATAAGGATACTGATTCATCACATCATTTTTCACGCATTTAGGTTTTTCCAATTTCACATTCACATCAATAGGAGTCATTGTAGGCTTACATTCACTCATACCAAAACGTTCTAGTACCTTGTCTATGTAAATACTTTGATTTAAATACACTCTGTCTTCTTCATCACGAGTAAATTCAATGCCTAAACAATGTTTTATCCTTCCCATATCTTTCATTTCAAATGCGCTAGATAGTTGCTTCTTTACATCACACAACCATACATCATCGTTTGTAGCTAATATTAAATCATCAACATAAATCGTTATAAACATCATTCGCTCACCTTTTCGTGCTGCAAATACACATGGATCCTGCGGCATCGCTTTAAAACCAATACTCTTCAGCTTTCTTACCAGCTCCTTATGCCACTGCAATCCAGACTGACGCAAACCATACAAACTCTTTTTCAACAAACACACACTATTATCACATTCATTCAAAACTTTATTCCAACGTTTAGCCGTGTCGATAATTTTCTTATCTCGAATGGTCTTTCTTTGTGTTCCAATCTTTTGGTTTGCGAGTACCATATCTAGAACATTGCGTAGCTGATCCGGTACTTCCATAAATACTTCCTCATCCAGTGAACCATTCAGGTAAGCTGTCACTACGTCCATTTGATGGATATCTAGTCCTAATTCTGCGGATATAGCAGCTATGAGTCTTATTGATGACGATCTCACGACTGGAGATGAGGTTTCATGAAAATCCTCCCCTGGCCGTTGAGAGCATCCCTTTGCAACTAGACGTACTTTCTTTCCAGTAGTTTTGGTACTAAAAACAAATTTGCTTCCGATCACTTTTCGATTCGATGGTCGAGATACTATTTCCCACGTACCATTCTTCATCTGTGCCAAAAATTCATCTTCTAAGGCACCTCTCCAAGCGTCAGCATCGCTAGTCTTTTCAATTTCACTCCATGTCATTGGTTCAATAGTTGCTATTCCTGCTGTTAGCTGTTCATCAGATTCTTCACTTTCTGATTCTGGTTCAGTATCTGTCGCTATATATTCATTAACAGACCTGTAATCTAGACGCGGCCTTTCCACAAAACCAGTGCGAACTAGTCTTCCTCTTTTCTTTAAAGGTTCGACTAATCTTTCCCACGCAACTGTCGCGGTTCTTTTTCTTAAAGTTACTCCCCTATTTCTTTCTTCATCTGGTTCGTATATATTTTCAAAGGATTTTCTCATTTTTCCACCATCTCTTCTCGCTTTCAGTGGGGCCTTCTTCTTTTCTTCATTATTTTCGTTTGGCATATTAAGATCTACAACCATCTCTCCATTAATACTATCTTCTTCATCAAGTATTTCCTTATATTCATGCCTAAACGCCGTCTCATTCATGAATTTTACATCACGAGTTACTATAATTTTTCTTGTCTTAGGATCATGTATTCTATAGGCTTTGGATTGAATATCATACCCCATGAATATTCCCAATTCAGAGCTTGAATCAAATTTCCCTTTCTGGGAACCTTTGTCTTTGTAGTATGCCTTTGATCCAAATGAATGCATATAAATTACGGTAGGTTTCTTTCCTTTCCATAGCGTAAATGGTATTTGACCACTTAAGGCTGTAGTTGGACAACGATTTCTTATATAATTCGCAGTGTGAACTGCCTCTGCCCAAAACGCAGGAGGGCTTCCTGCCTGACGCATCATGCAGCGCGCCATTTCAATCAGCGTTCTATTCTTCCTTTCAGAAATACCATTCTGCTGGGGTGTGTAAGGCGCTGTCAGCCTTCTTTTGATCCCTTCTTTCTTCAAAAAATCGTCAAATTCATTGTTTACGTATTCACGGCCATTATCAGATTGTAAGTTCTTTATTTTCTTTCCTGTGAACTTCTCCACATAAGCCTTGTACTCTTTGAATACTCGCAGAACATCACTTTTGTTTGCAATAAAGTAAACTTCACACCATCTAGAATTATCGTCGATAAAAGTGACAAAATACTTTTTCCCGCCAAAAGACTGTTGCCTCATCGGGCCACATACATCAGTATGTACGATCTCTAGTAGTTCGCTCGTGCGATCGGCATTGCCTTTAGGAAAAGGCGTACAAGTCTGCTTTTCACTAATGCAGATTTCACACTCAGATAATTTTTCACTATCTTTGAATGACAGCCCATGCACTAGGGCACTCTTCGACATAGCCTTCAAATCGCGCTCATTCAGGTGACCGAGTCGTTCGTGCCACATGTCTATCGGCTTCTTCGCAACCTCAGCATTATTAGCTCCGTTCTGGCTCATTCGAACATGGTATAAGTTACCAACACGGTCCGCTCGCATGTGAATCTTGTTTTTCTCGTCGATCACAACAGCACAGTTCTTTTTAAAATGAACCTCGAACCCGCGATCTGTCATTTTCGCTACTGATAATAAGTTCGTTCGCAAGTCAGACACATAAAACACTTTCTCGATATCTATGCGGCGCTCTTCGCTGCCTGTGTCAACTGAAATGCTTACTTTACCCGCTCCAGCAATTTGTGTGCTTTCATTGTTAGCCAAATTTAACTCTGAGTCCAATCGCATGAAACCCTGGATTATATGCTTATCATTGCACATATGTCCCGTGCATCCACTGTCAATGCACCAAATAGGGTTACGCTGATCACCAAACATCACTTCTTCGGTGGTGCTCATCAACATCGTCGTCTTCGGATCACTATCCCGTTCGAAATGTTTTGCGTTCTGTTTCTTATTTATATTTTTCGCTTTGCACTCTCTCGCCAAATGCCCACGACGGCCACAACGATAGCACTCAATTTTGCTCTTATTGTTATAGCCTTGATTTGTATTTAAATTATTTTTCTGGTTGGCATTTGTATTGGTACGCCTGACGAACATGGCCCCCTGGTCCACTACTTTTGATTTTCGGCCATCAAAGTCTTCGACAATTTTCACTTTCAACGCTTCCGTTGATGGCAAATCATCTCGCGATTCCATTGCCGTTCGAAACATAGCGAAAGAATCTGGCAAACTATAAAGTAGTAAAATAGCCAGTAGTTCATCAATTACAACCAAACCGATTTCTTTGAGCTTTTTCACAGCATCAAAAAAATCCGATATATGCTTCTTTAAATCATCTTCTTCCTGCATACGCGTCAATACAAGTTTTTTCAACAATGAAGCTTTTCTTGCCGGCCCGCTTGACTGGTACAAAGATTTTAACTTGTCCCATATAGCTTTTGAAGTTTCCAAGCCATCCAACGCAATTAACTCGCTAGGACTTACTGCCAGCAAAATATCCGATTCAGCCTTTCCATCATTTTTAATCCATTCCGCATGCTTCGAATCCGAGCGCCCTGGCTGAGGCAAAGTTCCTGTTACGTATTCCCACAAGTCATTTTTCTTCAAAATAGCTCGCATTTGAATCTTCCAGGTATCATAATTATCGCCAGTTAGAGGATCAATTTTGATAGAAGCAGCCATTTCGAAGTTTTTTCAACTCCAAAACACTTCAAAACGCAAAAGAAATACGCAAATTAAATTTACGATGTTTCGACGTAATAAAACAACATGGATGCGTCCGATACAATAACAAGTGCACGAGTCCTCACGCAGCGATTACACAGAAAATGCATCGCTCGTGAACTTGTTTACGCAAAGTTTTAAATTCACTTATTTCACTTTAAATCCAGTCAATTTATCACGGAATCACTTGTATTTCACTCACTGGGCCCATAACCTGTGAGATGGTGAGAAATAACAGAGGTTTTGGACATTAAATAACAGTTTATTAGGCGAAATAAGTAACACTATATTGCAGGTATTGTAACGATGCGGTGCAAAGCTTACGACTGACTGTAGGTACTTATATATACTACACTTACATCTAGGTAGGCACAGCTCACGGTACTTCGCTATTCCTAACAATAAATAACTAGCAGACCCGTGACAGACGTTGTTCTGTCCAAATTTTAATAATCGCATAGAGCATCGTACGTTGCTATGACGACTGATGTCAACACTGATGTCAGATTTTTAGCACACCAGCGCCATCTATACAAAAATCGTTTTTTTATCATTTTGGGGATGTTTTTCATATTTTAAAGTAGACTATGTTTTATTTGGGCATTATATCTACATCTACAGAAAATTTTAACTTAATCCGTTTTGTCGTTTAGGCCTGATTGAGGCACAAACATACATACAAACTCACAAACTATCACATTTATAATATTACTAGCCGACCCGTGACAGACGTTGTCCTGTAAAATTTCAATAATCAAATAGAAAAGACTGAATGTTTTTAGTCTGTGATGCCAGATTTGTTGCACACCAGCGCCATCTATACCCAAATCATCCACTTTGCGTTTTTTTTATCGTTTTGGGGATGTTTTTCATATTTTAAAGTAGTATATTTTTTATTGGTCTGGTATTATATCTACATCTACAGCAAATTTCAACTTAATCCGTTTTGTCGTTGAGGCCTGATTGTGGAACAAACATACATACAAACTCACAAACTTTCGCATGTATAATATTATAAAGATTAGGATTAATTTGTTCCTGAGAATTCGAACAAATTCGACTTCAAGCGCTAATTGCAGAAAAGATCAGATTTTCAATCAATTAGTTTCAACTTTTCATTATAACTTTAGATACTTGAAAATGTTGTTATGTACCCCCATTGTGTGCTCTAACTACCCCTTATGTTCAAATATGATATTTGGCACATGCCTACAATTTGTAGTAATTTGCATAATACGATGGTTGGCCACCTTATACGGCACGACAGTTTTATAAAGACTATAATGGAAGGGAAGGTAGAAGGGAAGAGAGGAAGAGGAATGCCACGAATAAGCTACATGAGCCAGTTAAAGGAGAAAATAGCTGTCGTGTCGTATAAGGAAGTTAAGAAGGCGACGCTGGGAAGAAACAGATGGAAAGAGCTGCATCAATTACACCGACATAAGCACAGCTCTTATGTTAGAAGAAGAAGCTATACTAAAGCTATTGCATAACATTTTTTATCAACTTATGTATTTATAATTATTTATTTATTTATTTTATTGATCCTTTTTTCCTTTGTTTTTCTTTGATATTCAACTTTTTGAGCGTGGTGACCGATAAGAAAAGAAAAAAAAAAAAAAAAAAATTTTTTTTTTTTTTTTACATCCCTAGATTGCGGGGGAAGAGGGGGATTAGGCATGCGCAGTAACGCCGATACAACCAATGCCACCTATTGGCGAGTTGCTAAACTAAAGAGACAAGCGTGATATTTCAAAAAGTCATTAAAAGTTCTGCTATTCATCGATAGATGTCAAAATCTTTAACCTACCTATTTACCTAACTACGTAGTTAGCATTCCACACGTAACAGGTTGCAAGCCCGTCGTCGCTTTCAAGAATACTAACAGGTTTCCTCACGATGTTTTCCTTCACCGTTATAAGCACGTGTAACGCGCATATACATTTTTCGAACAGAAATATCCATTGATGCACGGCCAGGATTCGATATTTACCTAACTACATGAATTCAATAATTCAATTTCAAACTTTTTAGTCGATCATGTCTGTGAAGTACCACCTATTTACCGATAGTGGTAAAATAGCGCCACCTGCCAGCGGAATTGCGAACCTCTCAAACCCCGAGCTTTCGCATGAGACCGCGAAAAGCACCTATAATAACGTAGTATCATCAAATGAAACTAGATGGCGCTGGAATGCGAAAATCACTCTAAGCAGGCATGACATGAGTCATAAGGATGTAATATTGATTGAAAAAAATCTATTAATTAATAATCGATTTTTTGTCCCTACAAATAAATCGATTTTCCAAAAAATCGAATTATATGGTTCGGATCGCTTTCGGAGAGACGATCGATGGGTCGGTTCCCGTTTGTGAAGCGACTATTGGTCGGATCACGTTCGGAAAAACGATCAATGGTTCGGTTTGCGTTCGGAGACAAGACCGATGAGTCGGTTTCCGTTTGGGAGGCGACTATATGTAGGTTCACGTCCGGGAAAATGGCCAACGAACGATTCGGTTCGCGTTCGGAAAACTTAGTTTACAAAAATCGATTTATATGTGTAATTTACATAATCGATTTTATAAAAATCGATTTTTTGAAATCCAAATAGATAAATCTCTAACACTCACACTCACGCATATTGCGTGAGTGTGAGTGTCTCGTAAAATTTCGTTACGAAATTTCTGGATTCGGTCTCCACGCTCAAGGCCCGCGATAGAAGCTATGCAATAGCTTAAAAAACGTATTAATAAGTATTCCACCCATTATCTGATTCCCATGTTACAAGTTTTGCTTAATTTGGTATAATATCTAATTTAATACCTTTAAACGATCAATTCTTGTATATATCTGAATCTCGAAAACTGCAAAACGTTTTTCAAGAAATTTAGTATGTAGTTTGGGGGCGATAAATCGATCTAGCTAGGTTTCATTGTTAGAAAACGATGTTTTATCTGTGTTTTCAGGCAATGAAATACCGGTCATTCTAGTACTTATATTTATCTATTTATTAATCTTATATAAAAACGAATACCTATTTTCCTTGGTCATAGCATCACGCGTAAACGACTGGACCAATTTTTCGATTAATTTTTATCAATTTAGATAGATAGATAATTCAAAGAAATGTATAACTATATCCCTTCTATACGAACATTAACTTTCAGTCTATGATGGTAAAAAGTTATAGTTCAAGCGTTGTAATACGAACACTTAACTTAGAAAGCCCATTTTCATCATATTAAGTACTTGTATTTGTGATTTAATAATATTTTATGAAAAAAAATAATTTATAAAAATGTCGGTGGCAGAAAATTATTTAAACCAATACATAAAAGTGCCGACTAATGAGAAAACATCTGGTAAGTTTATTTATTTTATTGTATTTGCAGAATATTAAAAGTTGTAATAATATTAATATAAACCTTTAAAATTATAGTAAATAATCAATGTTGTAACCAACTGGAGCAATAAATAAATAAATATAATATGGTTATGACTGTAAGTTCAGAGAAATTGTTATTATGCCAATAATAGTAACTTCGCCGCCCCACCGAATAATATCGTAATGGACTATCACGATAGAAGTGCTTTTTCTCTAAATAACTTTCTTTGCCCTTACCAGAAAAATATTGATCAAAATAACAAGCAAGTGTAATTTTTCAGAGATAACCAACAGTTCACCAGCATCTTTCGGCTATGGGATTCGGCATGTCCAAATGGGAATCATCTTTACCTGCCTCACCATAAGTTTCACAGCAAGAGCCCATCTAGGAGTCACCATAGTAGCTATGAGCAGCCATCAACATATAAGTATTACTGAGAATATAACAGTTATCAATGATTTTGATAGTGGAAATGTATCTACAGTGAATTATACTGAAATAAACAATGTGAATAATACTATTCGAAGAATAGACGAAGATGTGGAATCGACTATTTATCGGGTAAGTTGTTAATAAACCACTTATTTGACTTTCTACACCTGTTTCTCTGTTGGAAAAAAATATGTGCGTTATTACTCATGCTCAGAACGGAAAACTTCGTAAGCAAAATCTGTGGCTAAGTCATTAGTATTGGTCATGTCTTACCTGTAGACGTGATGGTATGGTTACTAACGCGTTTCGTACAAAAGTGGAAAGTCACTCAGGCTTGTAAAAATGCCTTAATGTAATATTTTCCAGACCTACGACTGGTCAAAACCTATCCACGAGATGGTACTATCCTCATTCTTCCTTGGCTATTGTCTGATGATGTTGCCGATAGCTCTCGTTTGCCAGAGATGGGGTGGGATGGTCCCGCTGCAAATATCATTGCTCATCAATGGAGTGATATCGCTGTTGACTCCATGGCTTACTTTGTGGGTAAGAATATTTTACTTTAGTTTATTTACTTTTAATACTTTAGGGAAGATTTATATTAGACAGGGCCGTGTCCGGGCAGGGCCGGAGCCTTTAGTTAGTAGACGGTGCGGACGGGACACGGATCAGGCACTGTTTAACATAAACTGCTACATACAAAATGTATGTAACGTTTCAAATCACATGTACATGACACGCTCCGCACAGCCCGGTCTAATATAAATCACAGAAAACATTAACAATGATGACATGTACAAAAGCGAGCTAAATCCTAAAAAAGTTTTCTACCTGCAAACCTATTTACCTTACTTTATTTTGAACTTTGATCGTACTCTTGTTCATAACAGTATTAAATACATTATAGTAATAATGTATTTAATACTGTTATGAAAAACTACAAAACCTTTGTAGTTTTTCTATTTTTGTTGACTTGATGAGAGAACCCATGGACGATCTTTAAGATAATTGATCGAACGAGCATAGCGAGCTATTATTTTTAAATCGCTTGGACTGGAATCCGATCAAATTATGAATGAAAATCGGAGAAATAATAAAACACCCGACAAAATTCTGAGTAAACGAGTATTACACAATGTTATGAGCATTCCTGGGCAGACGTTTTTCTATACAAACGTATTCAGCTGTTTCTGTAGTGTATAAGGATCTGTGGGTATGTTAGTATTTTATATCGTATGGTGTGGGTAGTTCTACGGGGCAGTCGGAATATACGGAGCACTCGTATCACACATTCTAGTTGTTTTATTTACGTCCTCGCTAGTATATTACATTGGCGACGAGTTAAATTGGATTCTGTGCGTGCAATAACTGTAATAAGTGATTAAACAATAATGTCGATCGGAAAAATCAGAGATTTTAATGTTAAAACGGGTTCGTGGCTTTCGTACGCAGACCGACTCGACATGTATTTTCAAGCCAATGGAATCAAGGAGGAGTTAAAAATGCCAACATTAATCTCGTTAATGGGGGACGAGTCCTACGAGTTGCTGATGAATCTTGCAAGTCCGAAAAAACCGTCCGAGTTGACTTACACGGCGGCGAAGGAAATATTGCGCAATCACCTACAACCGGCGCCATCTTTGCTTGCGGAACGCTACAGATTTCGCCAGCGTAGGCAGCGAGGAGACGAGAACGCGGGAGATTATGTAGCGGAGTTAAAAAAGCTGGCGAGGAACTGCAAATTCAAAGACGGTTTAGAAGACAATTTACGTGATCAATTCGTGTGCGGTTTGAAAAGTGACGTCATCAGGCAACGGTTGTTTGCGGAGGATGACAGCTTAACGTACGCTAAGGCGTTAAAACTGGCGATCTCGCTGGAAGCAGCGGAGCGCGATGCGGCTGCGGTGGAAGATAAAAGCCAACCGGGAACAGCGGGAAGTGCGGATTTGCACGCGCTAAATGCGCGGGAACAGCGCGCGGGCCGAGCTCGGTGGGCGCGCGGAGGAGGCGGCGCTGGGCGCGGCGGCTCACAAAATGGGTCAGCGCAGCGCAGTGAGCAGCGAGGGAACTGCAAGGGCTGTGGAGCGACGGGTCATGATATTCGAGAGTGTCGATTTCGTGATTACGTTTGCAGCCGTTGCAAGCGACCAGGCCATCTACGGCGAGTGTGTCCGAACGAAGGCGTCGCTGGAGCAAGCGGAGCGGGGCGGCCGGCAGCGGCCGGTCGGGGCTTTCACTACGGTCAGGCGGCCGGGGACCATTCGGAATCTGATGAGGAGCCAGAGGAGGAATTGTATCTACATCAATTGTGCTTGAAAGATTACAGGGCGGTGAGTTTGCCTTTAAACTTTGACGGTAAAATCATACGGATGGAAGTAGATACCGGGACGGCTATATCGTGTATAAGTAAAAGTACCTATGATAGATATTTTTGTCACTTAGTGATACAACCACACAAATTATGTTTAACATTTTATGATGGGTCGAAGATTAGACCATTAGGTTTTATTAAACCGGTAGTGGAATATCAGGGCATATCAAAGGAGCTGGAACTTTTTGTGATTGAGGGAGGGACTACCTCTCTTTTAGGAAGACAGTGGCTTACAGAATTAAAAATAGGTATTCCCACTCTCGACTGTTTTAATATGGCAAGCGGTAGCTTTAAAAATATTCACATAAATAATGAGATATGTACACTGCTTGACAGGTATAAACAGCTGTTCGATGGTAGTCTGGGGAGGTTCACGGGAGGCAAGGCGACGTTGCGGGTGCGCGAGGGCGCAGCGCCGGTGTTCCACCGCGCGCGGCCTCTGCCTTTCGCACTACGCGAGCGCGTGGACGCGGAGTTGGACGCGATGCTGCGCGCTGGAGTAATCGAGCCTGTTGACTGCTCCGACTGGGCTTCGCCGCTAGTCCCCGTTAATAAGTCAGATGGTACGCTCAGGATCTGTGTTGATTACAAAGGTACTTTAAATCCCGCTTTACTGGTCGATCGTTTTCCGCTCCCGAGAATAGACGATGTGCTCGTAGCCTTAAATGGGGCTCAATATTTTAGCAAGATTGATTTATCACAATCTTATAATCAGATAGAATTAGACGAATCAAAAAGGTACACGGTCATAAATAGCCATAGGGGTCTGTTTAGGTATAATCGCTTAGTTTATGGGTTGTCTTCTAGTCCGGGCATATTTCAACGAATTATGACCACCCTGCTGGAACATATACCAAATGTAGCGGTGTTTATTGATGACGTTATTATTGGGGGTAAATCAAAGACGGAACACCTTAAAGCGCTAGAAATGGTTTTCAAGCGGCTAAGGGATAGTGGGCTTAAGTTAAAGGGAGCTAAGTGCGTCTTTTTGGTGCAGGAGGTATCGTATTTAGGTTACATTTTGTCTAAGGACGGTATTAAGGCAGATCCTTCGAAGATAGAAGCGGTAATAAAAATTCCAAGGCCTCAAAATGTACCAGAATTAAGATCGTTTTTAGGTCTGGCTAATTTCTTTGCAAAATTTGTGAATAATTTTAGTCTTAGGTTAGTACCGCTGTATAATCTTTTAAAAAAAGGAATAGAATGGAGTTGGACAGAGGAATGCGAACAGGTATTTAAAGGAGTCAAGAAAGACTTAGTTAGTTCGAAAGTTCTTGCTCATTACGATCCTAATAAGCCACTCGTAGTAACGTGCGACGCGAGCGCGGCAGGCGTGGGAGGCGTGCTGTCGCAGCCTAGTGGACGCGGGGACGGATCGCAGCGACCGGTGGCATTCGTGTCGCGCACTCTAACGAGCGCAGAGAAAAATTATTCTCAAATACACCGGGAAGCCTTAGCTATAATATTTTGCATGAAAAAGTTTCATCAATATATTTTTGGTAGGCGATTTACACTTCTTACCGACCACAAACCGTTAGTGTCAATTTTTGGACCCGATACCGGTATTCCTTCTATGACGGCGAGCAGGATGCAAAGATGGGCGATAATATTGTCGGCTTATACCTATGATATTGAGTATGTAAAAACGGACAATAACAGTGCGGACGGGCTGTCTCGCTTGCCGTTGCCCGATAAGAAACCGGTTTCGGGCGTGCTACCCGAACAGACACATTTGCATCATGCTCAAGAAGCGATGTTATTAGATTACAATGAAATTAAAAGTTGCACCGCTAAGGATCCCATGATGAGTAGGGTACTAGGATTTATACGGAATGGTTGGCCTGCAGAATGCGATATCGTAGGACTACAGCCTTATTACAATAGGCGGAATGAGCTGTACGAGGAGTTAGGTTGCATTATGTGGGGTCATCGGTTAATTATTCCCGATAGGTGTCGGCAAAGGGTATTAAAAATGTTACATGAACCTCACATGGGGATTGTAAAATCCAAAGCTTTGGCGCGTAGCTATGTATGGTGGGCAGGCATCCATGAAGCCGTCGAAGGTATGTGCCGCGCTTGCGCAACGTGCGCGGCGCAGGCTGACGCGCCGCCGAGGCAGGCGCCGCGTCCCTGGATGTGGCCGCGGCGCCCCTGGTCAAGGCTTCACCTTGATTTTTTAGGGCCAGTTTTTGGTAAGACGTACTTAGTGGTGGTAAACGCTATGTCCAAATGGATAGAAATTTTCTGCGTACCGAGTACAGCGGCGGTAAGTACGATCGAAAAATTGAGGGAACTGTGGAGTAGGTGGGGAATACCGAAACAGATAGTCACAGATAACGGACCACCATTCACAAGCAGTGAGTTTGCGGCATTCCTCGGGGCCGATGGGGTAGAACACACGTTTTCAGCGCCATATCATCCCGCGTCAAACGGGGCTGCCGAAAACGCAGTTAAAACCTTAAAACGAGTTATTAAGAAGGCGGACTTTGAAAAGGAAAACATAATGAAAGAGTTACATATATTTTTATTGTTCTACCGTAATACGGAACATGCATCTACGGGTGAAAGTCCCGCCATGTTAATGTTAGGTAGGCCTATGCGAACTCGGTTAGATGCGTTGAAGCCAAATTTGGAATCGCGGATAAGCCGCGTGCAACGGCGACAGGTCGAGAACGCGGGCGGCGCCGAGCGGACAGTAGATACCGGGGACGAGGTATGGTACCGACAGTTTCTTAAGGGGGAAAAGTGGATACCTGGAAGAGTAGGTAGCCAGGTAGGTCCTTCCAACTTCAGGGTTATAGACGAAGGGGGGAAACAGGTTCATCGACATATTGACCAGATTAAGCGTAGGACAAGAAGTTCCTTGATCTGCCCGGATCCTGGTGATACTGTAGTTGGCAGTGCTGAAAGGACGGAAATCGAACCTGGCATAAATTCGGGTACCGATGTTCCAGTCCGAATAAGCGATGCCAGATCGTCGGAGCAGTTAGAGATACCTATTACAACAGGCACAGCGGAACCTAAGCTCATTGAACCTCTCTCAGTCCAGCCACCTAATGAAGGCTTAGCACAGCCGCGGCCTATTCGTCAATGTCGACAAAATAAGCCAAATTATAAATTATAAAAATAAGTAAGATTATATTACATTAATCTCTTTGTATTAGATAAGTGTTGTACCTAGGTATAAAAACAAGTTGTATTGTTAGTAAATACTTAAGAACCTACCAATGTGCATAGTAATAAAATCATAATAAATTACCTGTAATATTGTTAGTCTTAATAACTTAATATGTAAATAATAAAGAATTTGTGTACCTAGGACCTAGGTCTTAATTAAGTGTAGAGGAGTGTAGTGTATAAGGATCTGTGGGTATGTTAGTATTTTATATCGTATGGTGTGGGTAGTTCTACGGGGCAGTCGGAATATACGGAGCACTCGTATCACACATTCTAGTTGTTTTATTTACGTCCTCGCTAGTATATTACAGTTTCCACCCTGGATGATGAACTAGAAAAAATATTTTTCTACCATACAATCTATAGAAACCATTACATACACTGGAGCTCTACATAGCATTAAGGAAAGGATCATAAAAAAAAGGTAGACCCCAAGCCGTGTTTGTTGCCTGATTCTTCTAGGCTTGGTCGCGTGGAATCGGCGTAGCTTCACCTAGTTCCTAAGACGTTTCAAAGTGATCCTTGTGATTTTATTGAAATAAATGATTTTGAATTTGAATTTGACATGCCCCATTATTTTTTTTAATTTGTTGCTGCTAGGATTACCTCTTAAGTAATTTATAATAATAATATAATAATAATGCTTTATTTGTATCTTAATCACAGTAAATATAACAGTGTTGGTATGAAAATACCTGTGTTAGGAGACCTCCTGTATCATAATATCGAATACTTAAATAGAAGTTTATATAATATAATAATCGCTACATCGTAATTAGTTCGCTATAATCAGATAATAAAATTACGATGATTGATGTAATGTTGATTATCATAGTTTTAAAGTGTACTTAACTAACCTAGCATAAGCAAGCTTTTGTATCTAAAATTGTATCATTATCGTCATAACAATCATTTTGATGACTCCGTTTTACACTAAAATAGTTTCCTATTTTACTTTGAAGCCAGAAACAATAGAAAAATATGTTAATATGTTGTGTTAATATGTTAATATGTTAATACGTTGTGCCTAGAATCTCGTTATTAAGAGAGATGTAGTTTTACTTTACTCCTAAGACGTTTCAAAGTGATCCTTGTGATTCCTTGTGGTTTTTTTTCAATAAAAACCTGTTGAATTTGACTTTTATTTTGATGATTTGAATAATTTCCTATTTGTCATGACAGGGAGGTTGGAAGGCCTTGTCAGCTTGCCGAGTGGCGCAAGGGCTGGCTCAAGCTGGTACGTACCCTGGGATCCAAACCTTGCTGGCCAAATGGGTGCCTATCACTGAGAGAGCTTCTTTGAGTAGCTATGTTTACACAGGTGAGATTATAATAAATATAAATATAAATGGAATTCATTAGTGGCAAATACGAGAATTGTAGCATTTCCATTATAATCTTCTCTCTTTTTCACAACCTATTCTCTAAGTGGGTTACAAACACTGTGACACAAGAATTTCATATATTAGAAGATAGATAAAAATCTTCGGTTATTATTCCATACAAGTAACTTTATCAAGGGTCTAAATAAAACAAATATTGCTTTAATAACATTGGGCTAATCAAAAATAGCACTTCACTATTTTATAATTTGTTTGATGAAAATGATAATAATTTTGCGTGGGTAAATATTTTAGTTGTGTGCTACTGTGGTATTTGCCAAGACGTCGTCTGTTGACTTTAGCATTTCCACTATCGTAATGTGGTGCACCAGCTTGGATCACCAGCTGGGTTCATTGAATAATGACGAGTTAAATACTGTCAATTGTTCCAAACCCTAAGGGTAGATTAATATTAGAACGAGCTGTGCCGTCTATATGACCCGAACAGGGCACGGACAGATCACAAATTTGAAACGATACATACATTAGCAATTTATATTAAACAGTGCCTGATCCGTCTCCTGTCCGGGCCCGTCTACTAACTAAAGGTTCCGGCCCGGCCCGGACACTATCTCTACGAATCTATCCTAAATATTTATCTTACGAGCAAAAATAGACTATCTTAGCTGGAGACTATAGCTTACTAGCTTTTTCACTAGTTTACTAACCTAAAAATTAGGTTACTTTTTAGGGTTCCGTACCCAAAGGGTAAAAACGGGACCCTATTACTAAGACTTCGCTGTCCGTCTGTCTGTCTGTCTGTCCGTCTGTCTGTCACAGGGCTGTATCTCATGAACCATGATAGCTAGACAGTTGAAATTTTCACAGATTATGTATTTCTGTTGCTGCTAGAACAACAAATACTAAAAACAAAATAAAATAAATATTTAAGGGGGGCTCCCATACAACAAACGTGATTTTTTTGCCGTTTTTATAGATAATGGTACGGAACCCTTCGTGCGCCGGTTTTTTATACATCCGCTAACTATCCTAGCTGGAGAAATTAGCCTCGTGTAATCATGTTGAAAGTCTTATTTATGCAATACATGTTTGTTTTTTCATCGCAAGTGTGTTGAAAAAGTTTATATGAAACTCGTGAGCAACTTGCTCGCGTTAGACACTCTGCTGTTTTACGCCCTCACCTACGGCTCGGGCTACAAACAACAGCCTCGTGCGTAATGAGCAACTTTACTCACTTGTATCAAAATATACTATTATCTACAGGGTCAACAGTAGGCAATATCATCGGTTTCCAGCTAAGCGGCGTCCTGGCTGAGTCATCTTGGGGTTGGCCGTCCACGTACTGGGTCGTCGGCATCTTATGCCTCATCTGTTTTGTCTTCCTCACTGTGTTTGGCGCTTCAACACCAACGGAGCATAAGACTATTTCGGGGGAAGAGAGGAGTTTTATTAGAGGGACCAGTGATACAAGTGTTGTCCAGGTATCGGGTACAATTATGTATTACAAGTGTTGACCGGGAGGTACCTCGGCTTTCATTTCGAAGGTCGTGTGTTGATTTTTCTGTTCGAAAAATGTATATGTGCATCAAAACACATGCTCAAAACGGTGAAGGAAAACAACGTAAGGAAACCAGTTAAAATTCTTGTAAGCGGCGATGGGCTTGCAGCCTGTCACGTAAGGAATGCTAACTAATGCAAAATATGGGCATGTGCCAAATATAATGTTTGGACGTGCCTCCGACTATCCCCTCTGGACATCTTCAAGGATCTAAGCGCCTGGAGATCTGAGAGGATGTCAACCGACACCTCATATGTTGTAATCCGTCTAGTCGTTTAGGCTGTAGAGCGTGCCAAAGAAATATATGTACACACACATATGTATACGTATGAGCGTATGTATGTGTGTTATGCATATATGTATACATAAATATATATGTATACATATATGTATAAATACGCTAGAAAAACATTTTCCACCTTCTGGCGCAGTCAGGGAAAAAGGCATCTAAGTTAACTGTTGTCTATACTTGTTGAATTGTTACAAACAAGCGAGCTATTACTACAAACCAGTTTTTGATGTGAAACTTCTATATAGACTATTAGGGGGGTATTGGGATTTTTTCTGTCGCGAAAAAGAGTTACTGCCGCGCGGAGGAGGTAGACGATATATCGCGTGGTGAGAGGGTTTCCCCTCTACTACTTGTCCCAATTCACAATTTGCTTTTTTTTACAGAAAATAAATCCTGCTCCGTGGAAAGCCATCCTGACCTCAGCACCGGTGTGGGCCAACTTGGCGACACATGCGGGCGCCGGAGCCGCTTACATCTATGTCTTCACACAAATTCCTTCATTTATTCATTACATCCTTGGGATTAATCTCAAAAATGTAATTATAGCTGGAGAATTCACATAATTTTCTAATATTGGTGAAAAGCTATTGGAATACTTATTACTTTTTTTTTAAATACCAATTTGTAATAATTTACGAGTATAATATACAAACAACAAACATACTCGTAAAACATTGTTGAATATTAACTTTTCCAAACAAACTGAATAACTTCTGCTTTCTTCGCTAACATTCTTAAGTTCTTTAACTGTTTTCTGCATTAAAAATATCCTCAAAATGCTTTTGTTGTTGCTTGTGCTTATATTACTTATGAATCGACTTTAGCAAAAAATGAAAAGAAAAGTTTTTTTTCCGTAATATTTATTTTATTTCCAGAGTGGGGTTCTGTCGTCGCTACCGTATTTTGCAAGTTTCTTCGCAACCATCGGTATCGGCTTCTTATCAGACTTCCTGACTAACAGGAAAATCCTCAGCATTAAAACAAGTCGAAGAATTTTCAATTCTTCCTGTAAGTACTACAAGTTTTGCAACCTTAAAAACGAGACTAACCCTCGTATTCAAGAACGACACTATGAGAACACGCACCCACAGTGGACGAAATCTTTTTTCATAAAAATCACTTTATGTGTTATGCGACACTACATAGTATGACTAGAGACACATTTTGTGTGCCTCTAGCCAAAGTTGAGCTCTAAAGGCACACGGTAGCCTGCGCCATAGTGCCGCTCAACACATAAAGTGATGTTTATGAAAAAAGATTTCGTCCACTGTGGGTGCGTGTTCTCATAGTGTCGTTCTTGAATACGAGGGTATATTTATTTTATTTTACCGAATGTCTAGAGAGTATCACTTTATAATATCAAAGCTTCCCATAATATGAAATACTAGCTCAGGCAGCTTTCCTTGCGTCGTACCTGAATAGATATTTAAAACGTGTAGTATGTTTTTTTGATAAATGCAGATTCGTTATTCTCAATAACCGCAAACCATAAAGTTTTGTTATTATGACAAGGATTTTATCTAGAAAAAATATAGACAGAAACACGATTTCTCGATAGATGTGATTTCCAAAGTTGACTCTTCCAAAACACTAATTAAGTTTTAATCAAAAATAATATGAATAGCTAAACAGTTAATTTTTATATACTTCGTTGGATAATCATACTAGCTACATAACTGAAAGACTGTTTCTTTTTTAGTCCGATGGTTTTCAAGATAACGCAGTTTCACTTTTTCCGTCATGTCCGGGTAGACTAAGCCTATACAAAAAACAAAAATTTAACAGATTCTTATAAACAAGAATCACCTTAAAGGGGTTTTACATTTATTAGATGATTTTCTCCAAATGAACAACCTGGATTTAAAATCAAGGAACAAATACGCTTAGATGAATTTACCCGCTAAGTGTGTGTTTCCATCAAGAGCTGTGCGGACCTGCGCTCGACATTATCAAACACGAATATTTGAGCGCTGTCATTGGTCCGCACAGCTTCGCGCAGGTTGAAACTTACCCTATGCCTGTGATTTCACCGAAAACAACCATCAAATCGGGACACAGCATATTTTCGGCATATATTTTGTTTCTTCTTCAACTATTCACGTACGTATTAACCTGTCACGTATGGAGTGCTAACAACTGCAAAATGTGGGCTTGTGCCAAATATAATGTTTGGACGTGCCTCTGACTACCCCCACTAGACATCTTCAAAGGATCTAAGCGTCTGGAGATGTCTACCGTACTAGGGGATTACAGTCGTGATCCTATTTATTTATTTATTTTATTTTTTATTTTCAACTATTGTATTTCAGCGCAAGTAGGAGTAGCAGTGTTCCTGGTCTGCGCTTCATTTGCCACCAACACCATCATGGCTGTCATATGCTTTGTGGGCATCTTGAGCTGTTACATGGGGGTTCATTGTGGATGGATGGTAAGTCTACTCCGCAAAAGGAAAACAATATATCGTAACATTCCATTTTATTCGACTGGCCTCACAGCTCAGTTGGTAGTAGCTCTGCCTTCTGCGCTGTAGGTTGTGGGCTCGATCCCCACCCGGGATAAACATTTGTGTGATGAACATAGATGTTTGTTCTGTGTCTGGGTGTTAATGTATATTATGTGTGTATTTACAAAAAAAAATATAAGTATTCTATCAGTTATCTAGTTCCCATAGTTCAAACTTATTGGGCTAGATGGCGCTGTGTGTAAAGTCCGTAAATAATTATCTAATTAGCTGGTTCCCATTGTAAAAGTTTTGCTTAGTTTAAGGCAAGATGGCACTAAAGTCCGCCTATATTTATATTTATTTTAATTACAGTAGCAGTAAATTATTTTGAATTCCTTGATATTACAATGGACAGATGCTGCAGAGCTGGAAAATGCATAATAAAACCAGCCAAGCGCAAGTCGGACTCGCGCACGAAGGGTTCCGTACCATTATCTATAAAAAAAGCAAAAAAAACGTTTGTTGGATGGGAGCCCCACTTAAATATTTATTTTATTCTGTTTTTAGTATTTGTTGATATAGCAGCAACAGAAATACATTCTGTGAAAATTTCAACTGTCTAGCTGTTACGGTTCATGAGATACAGCCCTGTGACAGACAGACGGAAAGCGAAGTCTTAGTAATAGGGTCCCGTTTTTACCCTTTGGGTACGGAACCCTAAAAATGAACTCTGTACCAAAATAGCCGTTTTACATTTATATTACAACGAAATAGACTAGCGACCCGCCCCGGCTTCGCACGGGTAGCATGTTATTATACATATAAACCTTCCTCCTGAATCACTCTATCTATTAAAAAAAACCGCATCAAAATCCGTTGTGTAGTTTTAAAGATATAAGCAAACATACATACAGACATACAGACGCGGGAAGCGGAAAGCTACTTTGCTTTATACTATGTAGTGAAGACAAGTACTTGATTCCGCCCGCGACTTAGCTCGCGTTTTACCTGGATAAAAAAGTAACCAATATGTTATTCCATGGCATAAGCTATGCATGTTCTAAGTTTCAACCAAAACTGTTCTGACAGACGGACAGACGGACAGACGGACAGACGGACAGACGGGCAGACGGACAGACGGACAGACGGACAGACGGACAGGCGGACAGGCGGACAGCGTAGTCTTAGTAAAGGGGGGTCCTGTTTCTACCCTTTGTGTACGGAATCCTAAAAAGACTTGTATACCTTTATGCACAAACAATGTTTTTAAAGTAACATTTTAAAAACACATAAGACGTATCAGCTACAAACACAAACATAATAGGCTTTTACTTTCATTGTACTAAACTTCAGAAGAACGGTAACTTGATGGCGTCAAGAATATTTAATAAACTCACTGAACGTAAAACATACAGGAATTACCACCGATCTTTTTAAAATTCTGTAACATAAATACCATCTGTATGGGTAAATAAGTTTTGTGTTTAAAAATATTTTTCAATGACAAAAGCTTTTGTAATATAAACAAACCTTTGAGCACCAGCGCGCTATCACTTGTCACATTATATAACATTATCATCGGAACTTGGCAAGTATGCAAAGTTTTTACTCAATCGAAGTATTTACTAAGGAGTTTCATTGTGAGTGTATGTTGAACAGCTCCTGACTCCATCATCAGATCAGCTCAAAGGGCCCCACCCTTTAAAATAACTCAAATAACCGGTTATGGTTCCACCCCGGTTTTGGTAATTTTCAATTTTGGCAGTCAATAACGAAGCATAGCAAACAAATTGTTTAAAATCTATAGTTATTACAAGTATCTGTCTATGGTCCGTTTTGATTAGTGACAGTTGTGATGCGTTATACCTCTAGACTTGATTACCACTGCTAAATATTTCCCGTTTTGTCTATTTATATATAAATAATTAATAAATAAATATCGCCTGTTACAAAACGTTTGCTTAACCTAATAGATGGATAAATAATCTATTCTATGTTGTTTAAAATCGTCGTTTTAATCATTTTTAGGGTTCCGTACCCAAAGGGTAAAATCGGAACCCTATTACTAAGACTTCGCTGTCCGTCTGTCCGTCTGTCCGTCTGTCCGTCTGTCCGTCTGTCTGTCACAGGGCTGTATCTCATGAACCATGATAGCTAGACAGTTGAAATTTTCACAGATTATGTATTTCTATTGCTGCTCGAACAACAAATACTAAAAACAGAATAAAATAAATATTTAAGGGGGGCTCCCATACAACAAACTTGATTTTTGCATTCCAGCGCCATCTAGTTTCATTTGATGTTACTACGTATTATAGGTACTTTTCGCGGTTTTCATGCGACCGCTCGGGGTTTGAGAGGTAAGATGAAAGAGGTTTGCGATTCCGCTGGCAGGTGGCGCTATTTTACCACTATCGGTAAAGTAAGTCGGTAAATAGGTGGTACTTCACATGATCGAATAAAAAGTTTGAAATTGAATTATTGAATTCATGTAGTTAGGTAAGTAGGTACCTAGGTAGATATTATTAATTTCAAATTAATTTCGAGTTCGAATCCTGGCCGTGCATCAATGGATATTTCTGTTCGAAAAATGTACCTATATGCGCGTTACATGTGTTTATAACAGTGAAGGAAAACATCGTGAGGAAACCTGTTAGTATTCTTGAAAGCGGTGACGGGATTGCAACCTGTCACGTGTGGAATGCTAACTACGTAGTTAGGTAAATAGGTAGGTTACGAGATATTATGAATTATTTTTTATGTTTCTAGGGTTCCGTATCTAAAGGGTAAAAAACGGGACTACTAAGACACCGCTGTCCGTCTGTCTGTTACCAGGCTGTATCTCGTGAACCGTGATAGCTAGACAGTTGAAATTTTCACAGATGATGTATTTCTCTAAAATCAGCATAAAATAAATATTTAAGTGAGACTCCCGTACAACAAACGTGATTTTTTTGCCGTTTTGATAATAGTACGGAACCCTTCGTGCGCGAGTCCGACTCGCACTTGGCCGGTTTTTTCTATACTAATATTATAAAGAGGAAAGATTTGATTGTTTGTTTGTTTGTACTGGACCGATTTGAAAAATTCTTTCATCATTAGAATCTTACATTATCCTTGATGAACATAGGCTGTAGAATATTTTCAAAAATATTAGGGATCCGTATGAAAACTTCGAAAATGTAACACAATGCGTGAAAAAAAAATAACAAAAAAAATCCTTATATCGCTTACGCTGCGGAAATTATTGACAATAGATCGAAGTAATGTACTACAGTTTTATAGATAACATCAATATCTACAAAAAAGTTCTAAATACCATATGTCTAACTATTAGAGATCCGTATGAAAACTTCGATAATGTAACCCAAGGTGTAAAAAAATTACCCATAAAATCATTATTACACCAAGTTCAATATAAACCGCTTATTAGAAAATGGCCACAACCAGCGCTCTCACCCTTCTTCATTTATTTCAGGTGAATCACTTTGACCTATCACCGAACTACAGTGGAACCCTAATGGCTATTGGAAACACGCTGATGAATATTCTTGCGATAATCATGCCAGTCCTCGTCTCCAACATAGTCGTTGATGTGGTAACTTTAGTTTTTTAAAAGATAATGAAAATGAAAAATTAGATAGGATCACAGCTAATCTCGAAGTGGTAGACATCCGTTCAGATCTCCTGGGCGCTCGGATCCTGGAATATGTCTAAAGGGGGTAGCCAGAGAGGTAAGGGGGGAGCCATGCATTAGTTAGGCTTTCACACGTGACAGGTAGAAAACCCATCGTTTTTATCTTTTAAATCTTACAAATAAAAGGAAAATTTTAAAATTTAAACCTACAACCCTAACTACCCTTTCGTATTAATGTAATGTTTCGGCTGGTCATTACAGAATCTTCGTGGCCTTCGCTGAAGCAGTATGTCATCTGTGACTGAAGTTAAAAATAAATGTGGGCCATTAGCTGTCAAGTTAAATTAATAAAGGGTAAAGCGCGATTAAATTTTTACCCTTTTTCTTAACCTATGATCCTTATCCTAATAATATTATAAATGCGAAAGTTTGTAAGTTTGTTTGTATGTTTGTACCTCAATCAGGCCTAAACGACAAAACGGATTAAGATGAAATTTGCAAATAAAACATAGACTACTTTAAAATACGAAAAACATCCCCAAAATGATAAAAAAACGCCAAAGGGATGATTTTGGTATAGATGGCCGTTAACAATTACACATTTGTTTGACAAAATAAGTTTCGAATACCACCGACCTTAGTAGGATTCAACTTTTTTGGTGAAATGCGTTTTCGGTCTGAGTTGTTTATTTTTTTCCATCTATACCAAAATAATCCTTTTTGCATTTTCTTATCATTTAGGATTTATTTTTAGTATTATAAATTCCTACATCAAATTTCATCTTAATCAGTTTGGTCATTTAGGTTTGATTATAAAGCTATACTAGCGACCCGCCCCGGCTTCGCACGGGTAGCATGTTATTATACATATAAACCTTCCTCCTGAATCACTCTATCTATTAAAAAAAACCGCATCAAAATCCGTTGTGTAGTTTTAAAGATATAAGCAAACATACATACCTACATACATACAGACGCGGGAAGCGGAAAGCGACTTTGCTTTAAACTATGTAGTGATTAGGATATTGGAGTGTGGGTCAAAAGTGGCGTGTCTCGGAAGCCAGTTATTTTTTCGAAACTTCCTTCCGTTGATTTAGGAAGGAGGTAATTTGCATTTCGTTGAGGGGTGGAAGAGTTTCCAAAATTGCCATTTATTTAACATTTTTCCAGTTCCATTGAATCTCAGTGGAATTTTAAAGCGATGAAATGGAAATTAGATGGGTTTTATTAATATCTTAGATTAAATTGTTAACGTTGCTGCAGATGTTTCCGTTGCTATCTCTTCCTCCTTATTAGATGACATTATCAGCAGGTTACATAAACCATATTTTATTTTAAAATAAATAAATATCCCCAAGATAATTGCAATAACATAACATAAGGTATCAAAACTTTACCTACAATCTTCATTAGTAGTACCTACTCCCGTGCGAAGCCAAGGCTAGTAAGTAGATAAAGCTGACATCGATATCCAGTTGAGTAAAATAGAGGTTTTAGAGGTAAAATGTGATAAATGAAGAACCGCTTTACCGATTTTGTGCAAACTTCACATAAACTATCTATTAAATAGTCCGAACAATGCCTAAACATTTGGTTTGGATAGTTGAGCCCGGTCTTGAGATATAAAGTTAAAACGAAAAGTGGCATTGATTTTTATACATATAGATAGGACAACGTATTCTAACTAAATTTCAATTGAAATCAAATTTGAAGTAAGTGTGGTCGGACATAAGCCAATTGTAATTGCAAGGTAAGTTCTATCGCAGTATATTTTGATGACTCGCCGTCTGAACGTGGCTCATAAAAATTAGACTTCACGTCATACTTGGGAGAAGCTAGAGTACTATCGAATATTTTATGACATTTTCAACCAACAAAAAGTGCGAGTCAGACTCGCGTACGAAGGTTTCCGTACCATAATCTAACAAATACGGCAAAAAAACACATTTGTTGTATGGGAGCTTCACTTAAATATTTATTTTATCCTGTTTTTAGTATTTGTTGTTATAGCAGCAACAGAAATACATCATCTGTGAAAATTTCAACTGTTTCGCTATCACGGTTCATGAGATACAGCACTGTGATAGACAGACGGACATACGGACAGCGAAGTCTTAGGTAATAGGGTCCCGTTTTTACCCTTTGGGTACGGAACGCTAAAAAAGGAAGTCCTTAATTTGACGAGTGCATATTTTTTTGTTGCTTTTTTATGTATTTTCGCACATATCTTTTTAACCGGTGATCCGATTGGAAGATTTTTTTTATTGTGTAGTGTAGGGAATAAACCAAAATTGGGACCATTAAAATTTATGTATGTAGAACGAATAGCTCCGTCATAAAACTTAAAAAAAAAACTAATATTGTCTCTTGACTTTCGAAACCGGTCGAAACATTTTCCTCGGTTTTCTTTTTAGTTTATAAAACTTATGACATTGTGATGTAATCGAAATATCGGAAAATATATAAGAAAATAACAATATAAACACAGTCAGACTTATAATGATGTGCGTCAATCACAATAGCTTGAAAAACAATCACGACAGCACCGAGCAATTTCTAAGTAGTCCTGGAGTGAGCTGTCTGATTCCCTCAGTGGATAAGGAGGGTATAAAAACAAAGGAGTGTTGTGGTGCCCAAGGGAAATGCTGGATGATGCGATGGATGGATTGGAATGGGTTGGGACGAGGGGCGATCAATAGAGTATTTGCAATTCTTTGATTTATAACAACGCCCAACTTCTGATAATATTCTAATTATTATTCTTGTTTGAGCCTTCACCTTGTTCGATTGGCACCACACTGGAGCTCTACATAGCATTAAGGAAAGGATCATTGAAAAAAAATATAGACCCCAATACGTGTTTGTTGCCTGATTCTTCTAGGCTTGGTCGCGTGGAATCGGCGTAGCTTCACCTAGTTCCTAAGACGTTTCAAAGTGATCCTTGTGATATTATTGAAATAAATGATTTTTGAATTTGAATATTATTATTGATGACCAGCTTTAATACGTGCGTGAGCTTGTTCGAGTGAAACGTATACGTTTTTTTCTTAATTTTATTTCTAGATAAGTAGAAAAATAAATTACACTTCCGGTCATTCATTGAACTCCCCCAGCTATTAGATGCTACAGTTAGCGTTAAAGATTTTCAGTCATTTTTATATACGAGGTACAAGTAAACTGAGTAAACAGTTTACTAAAATGATTCAAATATTGATGCAAGCCTCGGTTTATTGTCTTTAATATACAATGCACATCGATTTAAGACGGATCAAATTATTTTTGTGATGACACAAACTTTTGTTCGGAAGTGCCCCAAAAACATCTCCTCTTAGAAATTAAAAAAAATCGGAGCTCCTGGTTATCTGAGAGGTAGTAGACGTACTTGAGAATAGTCGTGAGATTATTTTAAAATAAAATAAATTATATTCGATTTTAGTTGAACATTAACGAACAAATCCAACCTGATTATATAACAATGCATTCGTAAAATAATACATACTTAATTAAAGTCAAGAGTTTTATCTACAAAATTAAATCTGCATTTTTATTTCCAGAGAAACATCACCCAATGGCGAACCATGATGTGCATAGTGGCTTGTGTAGCGTTCGTGGCCAATATCGTGTTCGTCGTCTTTCTGTCCGTTGAAGTACAGCCGTGGAATCAGGAACAAAACAATAGTAAACACATTTATATATACTTGGTTAAAATATTATTATAATTTAATACAATTTCAACTATAAATACGGCTCATTACCACGTTTCTTGTTGTATTGCTGACGTGACGAATATGAGTATTCGCCGATTTGCCGTTGAACGCGGTCGCGGGCGATGCTCATGATGAAGAGCATCTGAATTGTCTCGAAACGTCAGCAATACAACAAGAAACGTGGTAATTAGTATTTATTGTTAAAATGAATAACAACTACCATAGTTTTCATTTAATACAAGTTAGCGTATTAAAACTATTTTTTTTTTCAGGCGATTAAATGGAAGATCTGAATCAAAAGACGGCAAAGGAGAATGAAATTAAATCAATAAAATAAAAAGAAGCTAGAATAGATAGCCAATAAGAAGACTGTTTGTAGATTTTATATAAATAAAATAATAGGTATACAAGTGTTACTGTCTTATTTTGGAATCGCAAAAGGAAATTATTACCGTTACATGTTAGGAGATATTTCTGGCTGCCTAAAATACTCCAAGCTTGCAAAAACTACTATAAAAGTCCAATCTGTAATGACACTGATGGAAAATAATGCACCAATTATCATCCTTTATCATAAGAAGAATACTTATAATAAACTCGAACAGTATTTCGTTGTATTTATTTTAGGCAACATAGAAAATTTTAGTAGTAACTTTTATGATTTTCTTTACATAATCGCATTTTATACTTGTGCCATCCGTGCTTTGTAAAGCGCTAAAAACACATCGAATTACCCTTCAATCCTATTTACTCATTACTATTTAACAAAACATTACAACAAGAACATTAGGAGGGAGTCGTAATGACAGGTCACCATGATTCTGATAACTGCATAACCATATAGGTTATGTAGTAAGGTAATAGCTCAAGTTTTGTACCAAACACGAATTATTAGTAATCCTTTTAGTAAAGGGGACAAACAAAGAAAGTGGGCGAAGTGCTGATAAAACTTTTCAATTTTTTAATTTCAATTTGAGGGCAAAACCATTGAGCTTAATGTACTACGTACTAGAGGAGCTATCCAAGCCAAATAAATTGCTCAACTTTCAATTATTAAAGCCAAAGTTCGCTTGTTGCGTAAAATAAATATTTATATGGCTAAACGAAACATTGAAACGTAAAGCGCTGACCGCTGAATGGCTTAAGTTACTTTCAATCAAAAAGGTCGTAAGCGCCACGAAAAACACGTTCGCGCGTCACAGGCGTTAGACTCGGACTAAGTCCACTGTGGTCCAGGGACCGCAAGGCGCACCGCAAATTATTACTTTGTGGTGTCATCTCTAGTACGTAGTACATTAAGCTCAATGGGCAAAACCAGAAAAAGGATAAATAGCGAACAGACCTTAAAAAAACTAATACGCACGCACTAATTATAAGCTTAGATACGAGTAGTAAAACAATAAATTGGCGTGTCAAAGTGGTCACAGTACCCAAAGGATTCTATAGTAAATACAGCTTAGTTATACCGTCACTATCAATGACGTATTCAAACCAAGTGATTTTTTACATGAAACTAAGATGTCAGCCACGCGCGGGTTCCGCGAGCTACCTGCCGCGCTCAGACGGTGTTATTGTTCGTTCACAAGGCAAACTTGTGTTCTGAGAATGCCGCGCTCGAATGCCGCGCGATGTCTGGTCATATCAACGTTTATGACATGAATATAACATGCAATATAATTTGAGTTCGGATTTCTTTGTAATCCTCAATATTTACGACATTTACATAGCAGAGCGCGATTTAATTCTAAGTATTTGTTTTATGATAACAATATGAGGAGTAGAAATCTCATAAAAAGTCTTGAGTGAGTCAAGTCAATCAGTAATGATAGCAGCTGGAAAAAACTGACGATTCAATTATGAACGTCAAAGAAATTTACGTAACGACATGTGCTGAAGTCAAGGAAGGAGACAGTGTTAAAGTGAAATGCTTTAACGACAAAGGATTTAAAGGTAAGTAATGCCAATACATAGGAGTGATTCGGGTACTAGAAAAACCATACCGATGACTATCCGAATGTGGCTTTGCATTTACTGGTTTTTCTGAAGCTTATTTCAGTATACAAAACACTTTCGCTAAATAAATTAGCCATTACAAATTCTGTTAAGGACTTAATTTCTTTTCACGTTCTACAATTTTTGTTTTTTAGTTACATCATGGGGCTACCGACATCAGCAAAGCCTAATCCTCTTCTTAACACTCACTGTTGCGTACAGCATGCGAACTTGCTTGGGAGTGGCTTTAGTAGCCATGACACACCATGAAGTGGTTAATATCAGTGTAGTGAATGACAATGCTATGAATGTGGATGCTAAGGACTTCGAAGTTAAAGGTTTTTTCAACGCTCTCATGATGACTCCACCGGTATGCTATATGTGATTCTTATTGTTGTATTGCCTGCTAAATGAGGATCATCCCTGGGCCAACAACGAGCCTCCGAATATGCATCTGGCTTACACAACGCTTCATTGGAGTTAGAATAGTAACATTCAAATGAACATGGACATGACGAAAATCAAGTCAAACGCTATTTGTTACCTTGCCCAAATTGACAGCAGTTGTTGACGATTACATCTTCTTGAGACTAGTTGGAACGAACAATCCAGTTCAGCTGGGCAACATTCGGGATATTGCATAACTTTGTCTTGTTCAAAATATCTCATTGCCTCAAAACGAAAGTCTTTGACCGATAGTTATGTGATGTCATAAGAAGCAGAGATATGGTCTCTTCCTATGGTCTTCATAAGAAGGCTCAAAGTTGCTTAAATATATTAAGATCCCCCAATTGGTTTTCAGTACCCCTCATTCGAATGGAGCAAGAAGATACAAGACACTGTGATATCATCATTTTTCTGGGGCTACATGTTGCTACAGATCCCGGCGGGGCAACTGGCACACAGATATGGATCACGACGCCTGCTCTGCGGTGCCATGTTTATCAACTGCGTTCTGTCTATAAGCCTACCTTTGGCTGCTTATTATGTGAGTAAAGATTTTAATCCTATTTAAAATTGACTGCACTTACACATTGGATCCAGACAATACATATATTAATGTGTATTCTGAGATTAGAATCAGTTAAACGCTAGTCAGTAGTCACTTAGTTCAGTTATATTGAAACCAGTTAGTTTGACATTGGGCATATCTCAAGCCATGATATTTCTTTGCAGGGTGGATGGATCTGCACTGTTATCTTCAGGATGAGCCAAGGCCTTAGTCAGGCCTGTATATTTCCTGGAATTCATACTTTCTTCGGCAAATGGGCTCCATTAGAAGAGCGTGGAAGACTTACTGCAATAACCTACGGAGGTTATAATCTAACTCAAATCTATGTAGATTTTATACTCGTATTGGTAGTTCATTTTTACCAACGTTGGTGTTGTCAATTCTTTCAGGTCAAGCATTAGGTGCGGTGCTCGGTTTACCCATCACAGGATTTATATCCGCTACCTCCTTGGGCTGGCCTGGCATCTTCAGGTTCTATGGAATCCTGTCAGGCATTATGGGCGGTGTTATATGGTTCTTCCTGGCTGACACTCCAGCAAAACATCCAAGAATTTCTTCAGCTGAAAGGGAGTATATTGATGATGGGTTGGGCATCAAGAAAGGGGATGAAAAGGTAGGACATTATTTCAGAACAAGATAAAGACGGAATGCAGCAATAAGAATAATAATGCAAGGTCTTTTTTTTTTCTGTATTGTTTGGTTGCAGAAACAATTGCGAGTTCCATGGTCTCATATTTTACGTAGCCGAGGATTGTACGCAATTATAGTGGCGCACATTGGACAAACATGGGGACAGCTAACCCTGTACTCTGAAGTGCCAGCGTTCATGGACAAGATTATGGGTGTGAATATCAAAGCTGTAAGTACTGTTAGCGACTCAAGGCACAAAAAAATTTGGAATAATTATGTTTCAATCAAAATCATATTAGCTGGAAGAATATGTTGCTAATATTCTTCTAAAGACATCTACCTAAAATGTCTGTTATGAATATACCTACATCAGTTATTGTTCGTTTCCTATGTGTTAAGTCTAAATATTCCTTGAGAGACACCTTATATTCAAACTTTTCTCTTTTCAGAATGGATTATTGACTGCTCTGCCATTCATGGTCATGTGGTTCACCAATTTCTTTTTCAGTTGGTTCACCGACATGCTTATCGTCAAAAAGGTTCTAAGCGTCACTAATACCAGAAAATTAGCCAATTCTATAGGTAAAGTTTTACCTTACATTTTCTTCTAATTTAAGAGTAGAGAGTAGTAGAGAAATTTGTTTGCAACATCTAATTGTACCTACCTTACGAGAACTGGGATAAGGTCAAGAGTTCTCTTCTAAGTGTTTATGCAGCTCTCTCCACCTGTTTCTCTCCTGCGCCGTTTCCTTGACGAGAAGAACAGGTGAAGAGAGCTGCAACACCGTCAAGCGCACAGCTCTTAAACCTTTACTACTTTATTATATCGTTGCTATTCACTACATGTAGTATTTGCATTGGTTTTAACCAGTTTTGTTACACTACTTGTTATCTAACAGCATCATCAAAATTCAAGTGGGTGCTATTCCGTACCAGATGTGTGTTTTATCTGAGCAAAAATAAGATAATAAACTGATTTCTATCACGATGATTTATGTAATTTGATAAAGTGGATTTACGCGATTGGTCTTTTTATTTTGACGTCATTAATGCGGTATGCAGTCAAATTATAAAATAATGGCTAGCATGGTCATCATATTAACAAATATTTCTTTTAGGGTGTATACCAGCTGCTTTGGGTTTAGTCATTCTAGCATTTGTGCCGAAAAACATTTATGTGGTTGAGACAATTCTGGTCGTTATATGTGCTTTCAAGATATCCGCACACATGGGATTTCAGGTAATACTATTTTTTCTTAAATTGTAAAAAAGTTTATATAATCTTATATCAAACCATTATGTATTAAAAAAAGCCTAGATCTAAAAAATAAACTAGCAATATAAATTAAGTCCCTACTGAGACAACAGGATCCCTTACAAAAGAAGTGATATCTCACTGAATACTAAGTTCTTTCAAAAGTCTTTAAATCATAAAGCCTGTAATGCACATCGTTCTTCAGTTTTTTTTAAATAACATTTGTTATATATTATGTACTTTGCTACTTAATATGTATAACTATAAATCATAACAAATTGTATTTTAAAGAAACCGCAGAACATTGTGCATTACAGGCGTTATCATGATGAGTTTTGTCTAGAATTTCAGGTATGTATTTAGTTTCAGTATTCCTAAAGTTGTATCAATAATTCTTTCTTCAGATAAACCACATCGACATTTCGCCCAACTTCGCGGGAACCATGATGAGTCTGAGCAACTTCATGTCAAATCTCGTTTCTTCTTTAGCACCAATCTTAGCTGGTTTCATCCTAACTGATGTTGTGAGTATCAAAAATATATAAACATTGCAAACTTTTATAATAAAGTTACTTTAACACGTTATTTTACAATCATTTTGCTATTTTTTTTGGAAATAATATGTAATATACTAGCTGACCCGTGCCCGCTTCGCTGTGCGTAAAACATTTCTAATACCATCGTGGACTTTTTTGTAGACGTTTTTAACGTGTACAATACTGTAGTACATTATTTTGATATATCTCGTGGGGTTCAGCCAGCATTTGCAATGTAAGCGCAAAAAAATGTGTTTATTTACGACATCACATTAGAAACCTCTAAAATTATCAGTGTTTCTCTACTATATTATGCATGTATTATACATATAAACCTTCCTCTTGAATCACTCTATCTATTAAAAAAAACCGCATCAAAATCCGTTGTGTAGTTTTAAAGATATAAGCAAACATACATACACAGACGCGGGAAGCGGAAAGCGACTTTGCTTTATACTATGTAGTGACTAGCTGTCCCGACAGACGTTGTCCTGTCAAATTTCAATTATACCACAAAAAAGCACTTTCAGTTACCACCCAAAAAAATCATAAAAATCAGTAAAGCTGTTTCGGAGGAATTTGGTTACAAACACTGTGACACGAGAATACTTAATTATATATTAGATATATTTCAAGATCACGACGATGTCCCAAATGCGTACACTCTTTTAGATCTCCAGGCCCTCAGATCCTTGAAGATGCCTAAAGGGGTTAGTCAGAGGCACGACCAAATATTACATTTTCTCTTTCTTTTAGATCTTTTAGCATTTGATATTTGACTACTAATCACAACCTAACCTTCTCACTAACTTAAACCATTATCAAACATGGCCAAATAGATAACAAGTGTACATATTTTCTCTGTCTGACTACTATATAATCAATTCCTACACCAACTTAATATAACCTACATATTTTACATTATTATATTGATACTATAACTAACTTAAATCTACATAACTACTACCTACTACTGACTTACCTTAGAATATATTTAAAACCTATAGTGTATCTTTATAGGATACCTACCTACCAAGTAACTACACTTATCAGGTAACTTATATCTACCTATTTCTTACACACGACTCCTTTACTACTTATTTACTATGTTCTACTTAATAATTTTTTATTTTGTATAAACTCAAGTGTTTATAACGACCACAGAAAAGAGGGGACTCTTCTAACACAGGTTATTATAACTTAACAGAAGAGATCCCAACCCTAATGATTGTACAACTTGTTTTATTGAATAAAAGATTTTTGATTTTGATTTTGATTTTAGCAGATGCTAACATTTTGTAGTAAGCATTCCACACATGACAAGTAGCAATTTCTGCAATTTTTTCGTATTCGTTTATTGCTTTTATCTATTAAAAAGTCTTTGTTGCACGCCTGCTACTGAATTCTTCTGAGAATTATTCATGAAGAACATGCTTAAATTTATCTCAATCAAATACCCGTAAAATGAAATTCAAACCCCGAAAATTTTTAACCTCCACGCTAACAATCATTAGAGTAAAGTGGGAGGTTATATTTGTCCGTCGGTTCTGAGAAACTGTAGTTTGAATTGAATCGGTTTTGACTCCCGTTTACTATCTGTCACTACAAGCTTCCGTAATTTACAAGAAGAATACAGAAAGGATAAAAGAAAATACATTTAATCTTAAAAAGAGTATAAATCAACTACACTTCCGACGTTTCGTCAGGGATAGATTGTTGGCTTTTCATTTTGTTTTTATAGCGACTTGAATCTCTTCTTGTTCTCTTCTATTGGATACTATAGATTTAAAGTTTATACAAATTACTATTTTATTACAGAACGACGAATACCTATGGCGCCAAGTTTTCTTCGTGGCAGCAGGATTCTACTTCTTCAGCAATCTGTTCTATGTGATATTTGGAACGAGTGAGAAGGCTGAATGGAATGAACCTGATTTCAACGAAACTAGGAGTAAACCTGATGAAGAAGCTAGTACAACTATGCTCAAAAAGGAAGAGAGAGACGAGTAAAGCATGATCTAGTCGCGATAACGGGCCTATCAGTGCCTTTGTATGTTTGGTTGAGCCACAATATCATTGGAGGTTGTTATAATACTTCTAAAAACAATAACTAGATGGCGCTTTTTCCTTTAATACCCTGGTAGTTTCGCGCGAAATTAGTTGGGGCGTATCACTAGTTTATTTCGTTTTTAGATTATACTAGCGACCCGCCCCGGCTTCGCACGGGTAGCATGTTATTATACATATAAACCTTCCTCCTGAACCACTCTATCTATTAAAAAAAACCGCATCAAAATCCGTTGTGTAGTTTTAAAGATATAAGCAAACATACATACATACGCGGGAAGCGGAAAGCGACTTAGCTTTATACTATGTAGTGATAAATAACTATGAAAAGACAGACGTTAGAATATATTAGTGATTATTAGGTATTCTCTTATTAATTAATTATTAAAAAAATATTAGAAAAAATTAATAAAAGAACTCCGTTATGTATTTATTTATTTTCAAGTCACTTCTACCTAGACATAAATTATTCTAGTAAAAGTTATTTTTTGTATTATAGTAATTTGTAGAATACGTAAAATATTTTTTTATAAGAGCATCATGCAAGCGAAGGCGCGCGCGAAAGCTAGTGTTAAATAAATTAAAAACATTTTTTCTGTTATTTTATTTTTGTTTCAGTAAGTACCCGAACCCTCAAATATTTACAACAAAAAACAGGAGAACGATTAATTTCCTTCGACACAGGAATTTCATTAGAACTAAAAGGCAAAGAATTGTTATAACAAAGCCTTTTACGGTCTTCAGAATATCCGAACGGAATATTATTGTTGGTTTAGAGGCCCTAAATTAATGCACGTAAACCATTTAAAAGAAAATGTTTTGAAAACATTAATTTCTACCTCAAGCACCTCAATGAAAACATTTAACTTTTGAGGTTAAAAACATTCTGATAATATATTCCCTCGTATTCAAGAACGACACTATGAGAACACGCACCCACAGCGTGGACGAAATCTTTTTTCATAAAAATCACTTTATGTGTTGTGCGACACTGTATAGTGTGACTAGAGGCACATTGTCGTGTGCCTCTAGCCAAAGTTGAGCTCTAAAGGCACACGGAGCGTGCGCCATAGTGCCGCTCAACACTTAAAGTGATTTTTATATTAAAAGATTTCGTCCACTGTGGGTGCGTGTTCTCATAGTGTCGTTCTTGAATACGAAGGTATGTCTGTTGCCATCTCTTTTCATTGACACAAGAGTGACAATAACAAAACATAAAAAAGGTCTTGATAAAATGACAGGATGTTATTTAATATTAAGCCATTTAAAAAACTCAAACTCAAACTTAAAGGGTAGGTATTTATTTAAATAAAATGAAAAGGATCATGTTAAAACTTGTTAGGAGCAAGGTGGAGTTACGCCTGTTCCTGGCGATCAAGCAACAAAAACGCCTTGTGGGTTATCATTTTTTAGGGTTTCGTAGTCTGCTAGAAACCCTTATAGTTTCACCATGTCTGTTTGTCCTTCTGTCCGCAGCTTAACTCAGAGACTATCAGTGCAAGAAAGCTGTAATTTGGCATGTATTGTATAATATTAGTAACTAGCTGACCCGTGCCCGCTTCGCTGTGTGTAAGACATTTCTAATACCATCGCGTACTTTTTGTAGAAGTTTTTAAGGTGTACAATACTGTAGTACATTATTTTGATATATCTCGTGGGGTTCAGCCAGCGTTTGCAATGTAAGCGCAAAAAATGTGTTTATTTACGACATCACATTAGAAACCTCTAAAATTATCAGTGTTTCTCTACTATATTATGCATGTATTATACATATAAACCTTCCTCCTGAATCACTCTATCTATTAAAAAAAACTGCATCAAAATCCTTTGTGTAGTTTTAAAGATATAAGCATACATACATACAGACATACATACAGACGCGGGAAGCGGAAAGCGACTTTGCTACTATGTAGTGATGATGTCATCAAAGTGGTAATATAAAATCTTGAAAAAATTTTTTTTTAGGTTACCTCTCTTACACCTAAAGTAGGGATGGTTTTTTTTCTCGCGTACCCCATGGTGTGAGTTATCGTTAGATAGGTTTTTTAAAATCATTGCGGGTTTGTGAAAACAATTTTTCGAATGAGGGATTCGTTAGAGCCGAGTGACAATTTATGTTAGAGCCGAGTGTCCGAGTTAGCCGTGATAGTTTTGCTTTTAACTTCAGTATATGTACAACTACCGTGATTTTTTTCCTCTAAGCCAAGATTTTAGGGGAGAGCCCTAAAATTTAAGTATTTCTTTTTTCGTTTCGAAAAAGAGCAATCGTCGTCATACAGGGCCTTAAGATGAAATTTGCTGTAGATGTCGATATGAAAAAATATTCCTAAAATTAAAAAAAACGCATAAGGGATGATTTTCGTATAGACGACGCTGTGCAAAATATTTAAAATCCGTGTTAACGTCAGTCGTCATATGCGTTACTCTATGTGATCATCGAAATTTGGACAGGACCACGTCTGTCACGGGTCGGCTAGTAAATATATATTTAGTTTTCATAACATATTCATAAATTTAAAAGCAAACAATTTCAGATATTGTTTGTCAATTTCCGTTGAACGAGACATGTTAATCACCTTGTTAGTTAAAATTACCACGTAGATTCGCTTTTGACCACAATGAATAGATAATTTGAAACCACCTCATCAAACTCTCGATTTTGATATCCATATTGATGAGTATGATATTTTTTTACATGTTAAACTCTTAATCCTGTGGTTGCAACTGTAATTATTTATGGGGTCTTAGACCCGGTTGTGGAGCCTACACCGGTTTTGGGCATTTTAAATTTTGGCAGTCAATAACTAAGCATAGCAAACAAACTTGTTAAAAGTCTATAGTTAATACAATTCTTTGTCTATGGTCCGTTTTAATTGCTGACTGATGCGATGCGTTATACCTCTAGATTTGATTGATTCCCGTTTAATAAATAAATATCGCATGTTACAAAACCTTTACTCAACCTAAGAGATAGATAAATACTCTATACTTACTATGTTTCTTTTAATCGTCGTTCAAATATTTTTATTTAATATAAACCGTTTATTTAAACAAATCATTTAAGTATTCAAGATGTTATAGCAGTAAACTCCAAATGCTTAAAACTAAAACAGCTTTCCTACAAAACGGTGTAGTCTGTATGACATGTAAAATCTACAAAAAAAATCCTCAATCATTGAAAGATCTTGACGATAATATATTTAGGACTAAATTTAAACAATAATAATAATTAGTAATGAACAAATGCCATATAATATTAACTATTTAATAACTAACTAGCTGACCCGTGCCCGCTTCGCTGTGCGTAAGACATTTCTAATACCATCGTTGACTTTTTTGTAGACGTTTTTAACGTGTACAATACTGTAGTACATTATTTTGATATATCTCGTGGGGTTCAGCCAGCATTTGCAATGCAAGCGCAAAAAAAAAAAATATTTACGACATCACATTAGAAACCTCTAAAATTATCAGTGTTTCTCTACTATAATATGCATGTATTATATATATAAACCTTCCTCTTGAATCACTCTGTTTATTAAAAAAAACCGCATCAAAATCCGTTGTGTAGTTTTAAAGATATAAGCAAACATACATACAGACATACAGACGCGGGAAGCGGAAAGCGACTTTGCTTTATACTATGTAGTGATACATTTTAACATCACCATATTTTACTATTGAGCCTGTTACTATTATTACTTTTTGAATTTTTTGACATTCATTTTAATACAATATTGACTTTAATTTACTATAACATTTGCATGCTAATCTTTTAGTAGAAAATAATTGAATCTAAAATATTATTTATCATCACTGTGTAAGTGTGTAACCTAGGTACATTGTGTTCAAGCAAATAAATGATCTTTATGTTTATCTTATCTTTATCTTTATTAAAATGGCCACAACCAGCGCTCTCACCCTGTTTGGTGTACCTACCGTCGATAGAAGAATTAGAGACTGTAATGATTATTCATTTATCATAATCCTTACAGCCGCTTGGGTAGGTACTACAAAGGAAATCCTACCTCCTATTAATATATAGTACAAAATTGTGTGAGAACTTTGTTTGCTTTAGATATAAATACTACTAATTACCACATTTTATCTTGTAGTTCCGACGTTTCGCTGTGAAAATTGCCGAGGCAATTAGCCGTATTTCTATTTAAAACGATTAACAACCACGATAGTTTTAATTATGTTATTTAATGTTACACTGATTATGTTGATAAAGTTGTACAAGTAGAATTAAAACTATTATGGTTGTTACTCATTTTAACTATAAATATGGCTAACTAGCCGACCCGTGACAGACTTTTTTTTGCCTAAAATTTAATAATTGAATAAACAATTTCAAAAAAACAATAGAAAAACAATAGAAAACAAATAGAAAAAAACAATTTCAGACAACCTTGTACTGATAAAATAAATTACGAATTTTAGTAGAATGCGCATCATTCATTAGTCAAAACTGCGTTGCTATGACGTCTGAATGATTTTAGTCTGTGATGTCAGATTAGTTGCACATCAGCACATAGCACATCAGCACATAGTTCAAAATCATCAATTTTGCGTTTGTTTATCTTTTTGGCGATGTTTTTCATATTTTAAAGAAGTCTATGTTTTATTCCGGCATATCTACATCTACAGCAAATTTCATCTATACCCGTTTTGTCGTTTAGGCCTGATTGACGCACAAATATACATACAAACTCACAAACTTTCTCATTTATAATATTTTAAAAGATGTGAACCGGCATCATAGGTCCGATAACATCAGAAACTAGAGCTATGGCTACCTTGTAGTTATTCGCATGATTACGTTTTTGAAGTTTTTGAAAATACAGATAGGATTAAAATAAAATAAAAAAGTTCAGTATATTGTTACAACTATTCATTTGAGAGCAACTCAATGAAAGGAAGCTATATTATGTGCCAGTGATTTTTCAAAACATTTCTAGCTTGGTGTCTAAAACAGTTGTGTGTTGTGTATTGAAAAAACCGGCCAAGTGCGAGTCGGACTCGCGCACGAAGGGTTCCGTACTATTATCAAAACGGCAAAAAAATCACGTTTGTTGTACGGGAGTCTCACTTAAATATTTATTTTATGCTGATTTTATAGAAATACATCATCTGTGTAAATTTCAACTGTCTAGCTATCACGGTTCACGAGATACAGCCTGGTAACACAGACAACAGACAGACGGACAGCGGTGTCTTAGTAGTCCCGTTTTTTACCCTTTAGATACGGAACCCTAGAAACATAAAAAAATAATTCATAATATCTCGTAACCTACCTATTTACCTAACTACGTAGTTAGCATTCCACACGTGACAGGTTGCAATTCCGTCGCCGCTTTCAAGAATACTAACAGGTTTCCTCACGATGTTTTCCTTCACTGTTATAAACACGTTTAACGCGCATATAGGTACATTTTTCGAACAGAAATATCCATTGATGCACGGCCAGGATTCGAACTCGAAATTAATAATATCTACCTAAGGTACCTATTTACCTAACTACATGAATTCAATAATTCAATTTCAAACTTTTTATTCGATCATGTGAAGTACCACCTATTTACCGACTTACTTTACCGATAGTGGTAAAATAGCGCCACCTGCCAGCGGAATCGCAAACCTCTTCTTCATCTTACCTCTCAAACCCCGAGCGGTCGCATGAGACCGCGAAAAGTACCTATAATACGTAGTAACATCAAATGAAACTAGATGGCGCTGGAATGCAAAAATCAAGTTTGTTGTATGGGAGCCCCCCTTAAATATTTATTTTATTCTGTTTTTAGTATTTGTTGTTCGAGCAGCAATAGAAATACATAATCTGTGAAAATTTCAACTGTCTAGCTATCATGGTTCATGAAATACAGCCCTGTGACAGACAGACAGACGGACAGCGAAGTCTTAGTAATAGGGTTCCGATTTTACCCTTTGGGTACGGAACCCTAAAAATGAGTTCGGAAAAAGAAATTGACGTAAATGCATTAAAACCGAGTAAGTATGCAAACAAACGCAAAACCACATCAATAAGATTTTTTTAGTACAAAATATACTAGTAATAACTCTCTATATTATATTCATGCAATTTGAGCACATATGCATGTATTATGTACCTAAGTATTATTTATTTATAATCTAATTATGATTCTGCTACTTTTTCGGTCATATAACTAGTGTGTGTGATCGCAAATTACGTATACCTCAATCCTATGTACAATGAAATATATTGGTATATGTCGTGGTTATCAGAAACTACAAGTACCATAGTACCTTTAACTCCCAGACAAGGAGCATCAGGGATTAGTACCGCCATGGTGGTTGAACCGCTTGCACTTGCATCGCTTGCGTCTCAGCAACTCTGACCTTAAAATAACATTATTTTCATCGAAAAGATACCCCAAATTTAATTACCTTTCAGTAAAGATATTATACGAGTAGGTATTTATATTAACTTACAAGTAATAATACTTATCTATAAAGAGATCTATTCTTGTCTAATACCAATGGTATTAGTTTACTATTGTATTATTTTAACTATCGTGATATGTAGACATTTACATACATGACATTTTATATTATGTTTACTATTGTAAAATACCACTCATAAACAAATCCCAAAATAAGTTGAATGGTATGAGATACAGTCAGTATTATGAATGTGAAAATCTTTTAAATGTGACTTTTCGACAAATCACAATTATATTCAAAATGCATCAATTGTAGAATATAATAATTTCAATCTATTATTTTTTATATATATTAGGTATATTTTTAAATTAAATTATTATTTTTAAAAGAAATAGATCGAAAAATACTAGTAGAAGAAATATTTTACTTCGTTGTGACTTTTCAGAATCATGTGTTGGCATCAGGCATCTGCAGACGATTCTCCAGTTCCTCGCTATGCTGCTAGTATACGGCATGAGGGTTAACATCAGTTTGGCCATCGTCGCCATGACAGATGGAGACAATGATAACGTGAGTTACATGTTATGACTTTTGTGTAGACCTAGGTAATGTTATTTTTATGTAATTTAAAGGAAAATTGGCATTATGGTCCGCCTAATGGTAAGCGGTTACTGTCTCCTATGGGAAGATGATTAATATTAGGATTTCATACTCGGCAGGTTAACATAACCTTGCACCCTGGTGAGAGCCTCCACCATATTATAAGCCTTTTATATATGTACGATAAGTACAGGATGGAGATGGTTAAAGGGCTTTGGGGAGACTTCTGCCCAAAAGTGGGACGATAATGGTTGAAAAAAATCTGCCAAGTGCGAGTTGGACTCCGACCCATTATCTATAAAAAACGGCAAAAGAACACGTTTTTTGTATGGGAAACCCACTTAAATATTTATGTTATTCTGTTTTTAGTATTTGTTGTTATAGCGACAACAAAAATACATCATCAATTTTAACTGTCTAGCTATCAGTTCATGAGATACAGCCCTGTGACAGATAGACGGACTGATGGACAGCGAAGTCTTAATAATAGGCTCCCGTTTTTACCCTTTGGGTACGGAACCATAAAAAGGAGGTTATTACATGTTATAATACCTATATTACAATGTGTAGTTTTTACCGATACCTTTATAAAGCAATAAAATTTAGTCATTTGATCTTCTCATGCAAATATGCTGTTACGAACACACTGAATGTTTAGATGCATTGTTCTGTTCGTCCTTTTCAATTTAAATATGAATCTATTGTTATTCGGATATATTGTTATTCGACAAACAATACTGTTGAAAGAGGTCGCTCAGCCACTTATGCCAGAGTTGAGTATACTTCCCTTTTTATGCCTTGAAAGATTCTCGTGATGCTTTATGTATTTTTTAGGGTTCCGTACCCAAAGGGTAAAAACGGGACCCTATTACTAAGACTTCGCTGTCCGTCTGTCCGTCTGTCTGTCACAGGGCTGTATCTCATGAACCGTGATATGAGTAGACAGCTGAAATTTTTACAGATGATGTATTTCTGTTTCCGCTATAACAACAAATACTAAACATTAACGGAGAATATTTGTCTAATCTAAGGTTCGCAGACGATATAATTTTAATATCAGAGAGTCAACCACAACTACAGGAAATGATATCTAACCTAGATGAAGAAAGTCGAAAATGTGGACTGCGGATGAACTGCGGAAAGACGAAAGCAATGACTAATGGCCTACCAATTCCGATATATGTTAATCGTCAGGCCCTAGAATATGTAGACAACTATATATATCTGGGGCAAAACATATGTTTTATAGAAAGAACAAAAAAAGAAATAGAAAGGAGAACAACACTTGCCTGGAAGAAGTACTGGGCACTTAAAGAAATTTTTAAAGGCAAATTCGCACTTAGTATAAAGAAAAAACTTGCTGACTCTACAATCCTGCCAACCTTACTTTACGGATGCCAAACATGGGCCCTAACAACGGACAACAAGATCAAGCTTAGATCCTTTCAAAGAGCGATGGAACGAAGTATGATGGGCTTGAAACTCAGAGATCGAATAAAAAGCTCTAAAATCCGGTCGAAGACAAAATTAACTGATGCTGGCCAAATGGCAGCAAGACTCAAATGGAAGTGGGCTGGCCACGTTGCGAGGGCAAACGACAATAGATGGAGCGAACGGGTACTACATTGGTGGCCCCGTGATTCAAAAAGAGTACGCGGCCGGCCTATCCGCCGTTGGAAAGACGACATAGTCTCGGCAATGGGTAACAAGTGGATAAGCGAGGCACAAAACAGGACGAACTGGCAAGAGATGGAGGAGGCCTTCATCCAAAAATGGATAAACCCTTAAAATAAATTCAATTATTAAAATGTACAAACTATCTTACTTATTAATATTAGGGAAATAAAGGCTATTTTTATTTATTTATTATTTTAACAAATACTAAAAACAGAATAAAATAAATATCTTTATGGGGCTTCTCAGACAACAAACTTGTTTTTTTTTTGGTATTTTTTATAGTACGAAACCCTTCGCTAGTCCGACTCGCACTTGGCCGGTTTTATTGTGATTAGTCTAAGGCATTTGATTGTGTCCACAATGAAACATTCATAAAAAATATATTTCTATGGTAAAAAGGTGGAAATCTTTTATATATTAATGAACATGCGTTCTGATCGCTAAAGTCCTCGTAGCAGACTAAAACCATTAAATGTGTGTGTATGTAAAAAATGCGCAAGAAACAAAAACAAACATTAAACTAGGTAATGACGATTCCAAAACTAGTGGTTTTAATGAAAAAACTATTGAAATTGTGTTAATATTTCTATAAAATTGTTTTTATTTATTACTTCAGGTGATTTTGTTGTGATATAACAAAATATTAAGGCGCTCCCAGTCGACGATTGTTTTTGTTCGAAACGAAAAAATAAATACTTGTGAACAAGCCTTATCTCCTATTTTAAAATGTATAGTATATGTGAATAAAGATGTACCCATCTTTAATCACTTCGATAAATTATCCTACCGACCGCTGCAATGACGACAAACACACGTCGGCGCGTGGTCCGTTTTAGCTTTTCGAATAAATTAATGATATAAATTATGTATAATTACTTATCAAAAATCTATTCTGATAGAAATCTAGATCTATATATTACTTATCTTTAACAATAAATCACAAGTTGATTTTAATAGTAGTAGGTATATAAAATATTTCGATCTTTAATTGTAAAACGTATCATTTTGAAATAATATCTTTATCGTGAAAAGTTTCTGCTATTATGTTTTCAGCTTAATAGAAATCTAGATAGGAACCTGAAGTAATATACTTATAAAAATAGGAGATGTGGCTTGTTCAGAAGTATTTCTATTTTCGTTTCGAAAAAGAGCAATCAGCGACTGGGAGCCTCTTAAATAATGCCTTCAAGAAACCTGATAGTAGCCGTCACTGATAAATAAAATCTAACAGTCACATACATAGTTCTGATGGAACAGCATACGCGACAACCACAAAATGCCGCGACTGGCATATTTCCTGTAGTTTTCATACATTTTTAACCGACTTCAAAAAGGAGGAGATTATCAATTCGCCTGTATGTTGTTTTTTTTTATTTATTCCTTATTTGTGTGTATGTTACGCGATTACTCCGGAGTTTGTGGACGGATGTACAATTTTTTTTTTTAATTTAAAGCCTATACTTCCGAGGGTAGTAGAGGGTAATGGGACCACCCATTACCACCGAGTCAGCATCTGATGATGGGATCCCAGGGAAATCGAGAGAAACCTTCAAAATTTATGGGCTTTGATAGTGGTTTTCAACTATAAAGAAGGGCAAGGCCTTCTTTTTTCATTGGCATACATCGAGTGGAGGGCTGGCCGGGGTAGGGCTCCGCGAGATCTCATCACAATTTTTATTTTTATACAAATTAGTCGGTTTTGTTTTTAGTTTTTTAAACGTAATTATATATGAAGGAAAACGTTAACAAATCATGCAAACATTGTCCAGCCACTGAAAAAACCCCGCTTGAAAACGTTTATGCGATCTTAGTTAGGGCCCTGTATGTCGACGATTGCTCTTTTTCGAAACGAAAAAAGAAATTCTTCTGAACAAACCACATCTCCTATTTTTATAAATATATTACTTCAGGTTCCTACCTAGATTTCTATTAAGTTAAAAACATAATAGCAGAAACTTTTCACGATAAAGATATAAATAAATACTTTGATACCTACTATTAAGATCAACTTGTAATTTTTTGTTAAAGATAGGTAATATGTAGATCTAGATTTCTACTAGAATAGGTTTTTGATAAGTAATTATACATAATTTATATCATTAATTTATTCGAAAAGCAAAGGCGGACTACGCGCCGCCTATGGTGCCCCGTGTTTGTCGTCATTGCAGCGGTCGGTAGGATTATTTATCGAAGTGATTAAAGATGGGTACATCTTTATTCACATATACTATACATTATAAAATAGGAGATGTGGCTTGTTCAGAAGTATTTCTTTTTTCATTTCGAAAAAGAGCACTTGTCGACATACAGGGCTTTAATGAAACGCAAAAGAACGCGACTAGTAATAAGGACGTGGTGTATCCAAGTATAAGCGCCAAAAAAAAACAGTTTGTAGTAGGGATTACGTGATAGCATGCACCATAATTTCAAGTGGATCGTCTATCGTAAACAAACCAAAGACACGTCAATCTCTAAGCTATCACTCAAGTAGAGATTATCAATTTCAATCTGACCGCGTGGACTACATAAAATCGAACAGTAAAATGTAACAGGGTTCTCTTCAAGGTAACATTTTAGAATGATCACTATCTTCAGCATAAAGTGATGGTTTGTTAGATTACTAATAGCTCTGGTCAAATAAGAAGCAAGAGCCTCAGTTATGAGCAAATATAGCGCTGACATTCTCTGCTTTGAGGAGATTTTTGAGTATATCCAAATACTGCACAACGTAATGTTGTTAAAATTTCATGATATTCAAGGAACATCATTATTATGTATATAAAACTCCATAAAATGCTGCCATAAAAGCCAATGGGAGACGCAAACTTTCCACTTAAAATATCTAAGTCAGAAATTTTAAAATGCAATCGCTGAGTCGGGCTGGTTTGTTTACACTTAAGGCGCTCCCAGTCGACGATTGTTTTTGGTCGAAACGAAAAAATAAATACTTGTGAACAAGCCACATCTCCTATTTTATAATGTATAGTATATGTGAATAAAGATGTACCCATCTTTAATCACTTCGATAAATATTCCTACCGACCGCTGCAATGATGACAAACACACGTCGGAGCGTGGTCCGCCTTAGCTTTTCGAATAAATTAATGATATTTCGAATGAATTATGTATAATTACTTATCAAAAATCTATTCTAATAGAAATCTAGATCTACATATTACCTATCTTTAAATCTTCACTACATAGTATAAAGCAAAGTCGCTTTCCGCTTCCCGCGTCTGTATGTATGTCTGTATGTATGTTTGCTTATATCTTTAAAACTACACAACGGATTTTGATGCGGTTTTTTTTAATAGATAGAGTGATTCAGGAGGAAGGTTTATATGTATAATAACAAGCTTAATATATTAGATAACCACTGATAATTTTAAGATTTCAAATCAGCGCGACTTTTTTTTAAATTTTAAATGCTGTTAACGAGACATTCTGTAATATATTTTGGTAGCAGCTTTGCACCCGTGCGAAGCCGGGGCGGGTCGCTAGTTAAAAATAAATCACAAGTTGATTTTAATAGTAGGTATATAAAATATTTCGATCATAAATTCTAAAACGTATCATTTTGAAATAATATCTTTATCGTGAAAAGTTTTATGCTATTATGTTTTCAGCTTAATAGAAATCTAGGTAGGAACCTGATGTAATATACTTATAAAAATAGGAGATGTGGCTTGTTCAGAAGTATTTCTTTTTTCGTTTCGAAAAAGAGCAATCAGCGACTGGGAGCCTCTTAAGAATATTACTAGATACACTCAGAAACATACATACATACCTAACATTATATATCCTCGCCAATTTACCTTAAAGCACTTACTCATTAGTCGGCTTGGATATCTTATTTTGCTTGAACTGTTGGTACCATTATTTTGAGTGTTCATCTTTAAACTTTATCTTTCACAATAAAATTGATTTGTAAACATTAAACAGAAAGTTTTATGTAAAGACTACGTATTCTATGTTTTAATTCTTTTTTTCCTTTCAGTCGTTTGATTGGAGCATGCAAACACAGAGTGTGGTTCTATCCTCCTTCTGTTGGGGATACATAATCCTACAGATCCCAGCTGGAGAAATGGCAGCAAGGTTTGGGGGGTCCGTGCTAATCACTATATCTGTAGCGGTGAATTCACCTATCTCTCTGATGATACCTTTCGCTGCATACTATGTGAGTATCTTACTATACAAAATGCCAAAAAAATGACCAGCGATTCTTTATACAGGCTTAACTATAGATTTTGACACGGGTTTTTATTAAAATTATAATTAATTTATTATTAATTACCTTTAATTTACTTTTCCGACGTTTCGACTATGTTACAATAGCCATGGTCGCGGGCTGACTGGAGTACTCGGAGCTAACATCAAGAAGCGGAGGCAGTTGAAGAAACTACCCTCACTTAGACATGACATAATCGAAACGTCGGGCGTGATAAAGACCCGTGTCAAAATCTATAGTTACGTCTACTAATCACGATAGTTTGAAAAATAATGTTATAGAGGCTTTCTGCAGAAGTATAAAGCTGCAGAATCATAGAGCTATTAGTAGCAGTAAGCTGTTTTATTAGCTACGGTAATATCCTATAATTGAATAACTGGCTCACCACAGTACAAGAATATTATTATACTTTATCTGCCTTCAGCTTTTAGCTTGAACCTCTCTCAGTGCCTCTGTCTTACGTCTCTCGTCCAATGCCCGGAGCCAAGCTACCAAGTACCGTGGTCCGGCCCGTCCGGTCGACATTGACAGTTGACTGACATTGACAGCTGCTTGTCATTGACACTGGCAGATGCTTAACCGGCTTACTTCTTGTACTCATGAGACAGCAAATGTAATCTACTTTAGGTAGATACTTGTTATGTTTATTGCATACACTACAGCTACCATAAGTACTCAATTAGTATAGGTGGAGTTTAACACCCAATAAAAACCTAAGTTAGCATCTCTGAACAATGAATACTTGTACATACACCAAGTTATGAGTACGACTGCTTTTTATGCCTCACCAGGAATTTTTATTAGATCTTCCTTTACTATCATCGACGCTGGGTGCTTATCTAAAGACTCTTCTTTAGATAAGCACCAGCTAACAGTTTCGTTAACAAATTCCTGAATAAATAGTTTCGAGTATCACGACATAAGATTTCTAAGCGCTCAAATCCTAAGGTACATTTGTCTAAAAGAGACTAAAAAGTATCACATTTGGTAACTCCCAAGCGCGGTAGACATCCTCTCAGATTTCTATGCGCTCATAACGCACAGTCATCAAAAAGAGACTTTCACTTTAAGATGATGCTTGGTGGTTGTTCTAGGCTAGCTGGCAAGCGGTGTGTGCTTGCCGGGTGCTGCAAGGTCTGTCACAAGGGTTCACATACCCATCAATACACATATTACACAATCTGATTGGCAAGTGGGTTCCACTGGATGAGAAAAGCAGACTGGGAACTTTTAAATACGCCGGTGAGGGCAATAATTGTTATACAGAAAATAGGTAAGTCGAAGTTCGTGATAACGCCTGATAAATAAAATGATTGGGTGTAAACATGTTTGCTATTATTTTTTATGTTTTTCTTTGCCCAAACGCGCGAGAAATGAAATCAATGGTACAAGTCAGGGCGTCTACTCCGCAAAACGATACATCATGACAAACGTCACATCTTTTCCGACACGATAGAACGACCGACATTACTTTCGACAATAACATCATACAATTATACTATGATAGAAGGCGATTTATAAAAGTGCGGTATGACCGAATATATCGAAGCACTGCCAAAATCATTTTGTGGAGTAGACACCCAAATAAAAGGAAGCAATGCGTTTTGCAAGGCGTTTCGTTTAGTGTGTTTTCTTTCTTTTCTTTCTTTCTTTAGGTACTCGTACTACTTTCAGTAGTGCCTGATGTATTAATTCTTCAGGTGGTCAGCTCGGAACAGTCCTCCAAATAATGGTATCTGGCTTCATAGCCCAGTACTGGGGCTGGCCTGCCATCTTCTAAGACAACGGTGGTCTTGGAGCCGTGTAGACAGTTCTGTATGTATTCCTTGGGTCAACCTGTTTGAGGCCTCAAGAATGATCAGCGAAGAGGAGAAGCTTTATATCCAGATGTCGCTGGGGCACGTTGGGGAGCAGAAGGTGAGCAGAAGGTAATATAACCTTAGTGTGATGATGATGAGTCACAGCTTTTTTCCTAGTTTACTAAACTTGGAAAAAAACAGTGACCAGTACCTTTTTGTGTGAAAGAACTGATAATTTTATTTGACTTCACCTATAGTTTTCAAACAATAGTATACGGAATATCGTTATTAGTTCAGTTACCTAAGGAGAAGTACGGTAATCGGCATCAACTGTCAAAATGTCGTTGTGTTTTGACAGTCGCACAGTGAGAATACGACAGTTGCAAAGTTGTCTACAACATTTTATAGACGAATATTTTCGCAGAAACTGAAAACACCTTATAAAAAAATCTTCACATCGATTCCGTTCCTGTCTTTGATCGTGATGCACTGCTGTCAGGCGTGGGGCTTCTGGACGCTCATGACAGAGATGCCTTCCTATCTGAAACAAGTGCTTAATGTTGACATTAAGGCGGTATGTATATGATAGGCAAGACCTGTAGTGTATATATATCCTTTTGCCCAAGCATCGTTACATCTGTACGATTGGGTTTTTGTCTAATTTTATTGTCTTATTTTGACTTAAAGTAATAAATACTTAGATATAGAATAAAAAAAGTCCTCATCCTCGCTTTACATGTAGGAAAGGAACCCTCAAAAAATGTTTTTTAAGGTTTTATTCTACCTCTTATTCAGCGTTACTAATAGTTTTACTTTCTAGCACTAAGCGTCTCTGAGGTAAGCTGCGGACGGACGGACGGACGGACATGGCAAAACTATAAGGGTTTCTTGTAAACTCGAAACCTTTAAAAATGGAGATGAAACATAAACTGAAAGACAAGGCAGTGCCTAAGCCGCCGGTCCCAGATACTTGAAGTGTTGAGGGTACCTATGGTTGTTTAGTGTATGTTATATACCTACAAAAATAATAATTTCACGTGTACGAAGTCGAAGGTATTTCCATATTTAGTGCATTGACTATCGATTTAGCCACTTTAGTCTTCTCAAATTGATCTATCCTTTATTTTCAGAATGGAGTGATGTCTGCTCTCCAATACATAGCCATGTTCCTGTTGAGCTTCTTTGGCTTTATGTCAGATTGGGTGCTGGCAAAACGATATCTTTCGACGACAACCACAAGAAAAATATGTAACTCAATCGATAGGTGTCTTAAGGAGAGTTTCCATCTAGCTGTGCCGAGCTGTGCGTAACTGTGCGGAGCGGACCAATGGCAAAGCTCGACATTAATAAACTCGAATATTTGAGCACTGTCATTGGTTCGCGCACAGCTCGGCGTGCTTGGAAACTCACACTTAGATAATGTTAACATCACAATGGTTATATTGTCAATAGTTATTATTATATTGCATTTAGCACATTGCATAATAATTCTGAGATATCTTCTTAGTTGCTGGACGTCTACTCCGTCAACTAAAAACCGGCCAAGAGCGAGTTTTACTCGCGCACGAAGGGTTCCGTACTAACTATAAAAAACGGACTATTAACTATAAAAATCGGCAAACGTTTGTTGTATGAGCCTTTTTTGAGCCCTGCTTAAATATTTATTTTATTCTGTTTTTAGTAGTTATTTGTGTATGTTTATTTCTAAAAAACTATATTTTGTTCAGTTAGCTATCCATACAAGCCTTTAAATATTTATTTCTTAGTACCAACTTCTCAGCTCATATACCTCATACGGTACAGTGGGCATGGCCACACATTTCATGTAATTTTGTGTTCGTTCCAGGAATGTTTGGTCCAGCCATAGCTCTTATCGGCCTGTCCTACTCCCCGGCTGGCAATGTGATGATGGCATTTTTGATTCTCACAATTGTTGTCGGGCTCAATGCTGGCCATATTTCTGGCTTAATGGTATGCTAACTGTCCGCTCAGACTGAAGCCGCATTGCAGGGTGATATACCTAGGCGATATAGGGACATACCAAAAATATTTAAACTTGTTTGTCTCTCTATCTATACTACTATTATTATAGAGAGGTAATTTTTTTATTTTTGTGTTCTTGTTTGTAATGGATAAACTAAAAGAACCAATTTTTAAAATTCTTTCATCTATCAAAATCTACATTATCAGTGAGAAATATAGGTCAGAAATCCCCATGAAAATTGCAAAAATATAACCTAAGGTATCAAATCTTCATTATCACCCGTGCGAAGCCGGAGCGTGCAGCTAGTTTTCTATATAATAAGTTTCTATTCTGTATTCGAAATTATTTGTCGGGTACAAATATACTTTTAAAAGAAATGAGGGATTGCTTGAGTTTAGTCTCGTCATAGCAACAGTGCTGCAGCGTGTTTGAGTATTTTAATCCATAGTTTAAGAGCGACAGCGGTTGTGGGCGGAACTGACATCTACCACAAAAGCGCAAAGGCAAGACTGATGTGGTCATAACTAATAATGAACCTCTTTGAGTGAGGCAAGGTCTGATGTTAATTATAACTTCAGACTTTCTTGCGCCAAGTTTCTCGTAATTGTATACGAGTACTTAGTCTGAAAAATTAGGTCCTGACTAAATACCTTTGAGCATGGTTTTTATATTAAAAAAAATACATCACTACATAGTATAAAGCAAAGTCGCTTTCCGCTTCCCGCGTATGTATGTATGTATGTTTGCTAATATCTTTAAAACTACACAACGGATTTTGGTGCGGTTTTTTTTAATAGATAGAGTGATTCAGGAGAAAGGTTTATATGTATAATACATGCATAATATAGTAGAGATACACTGATAATTTTAGAGGTTTCTAATGTGATGTCGTAAATAAACACATTTTTGTGCTTACATTGCAAATGCTGGCTGAACCCCACGAGATATATCAAAATAATGTACTACAGTATAAAAAGTCCACGATGGTATTACAAATGTCTTACGCACAGCGAAGCGGGCACGGGTCAGCTAGTTTGAATATAAAATAGACTGTCAAAGATGCAAGGAAAACTTTGAAACGATATTCTCTAATTAATTCAAACTTAATGCTTAATGTTTTATATTGACTTTTATTATTGTGTTATATTGACAGTTTGTGCACATCGACATGGCTCCGAACTTCGGGGGTACCTTGATGGGCATCACCAACTGCTTCGCAAACATAATATCCATCATCGCCCCCTTAGCGGCAGGAGCTATTCTTAACGATGAGGTAAAATAAAATGAAATAGAATCACGATTGTAATTCCCAAGTACGTTATACATCCTCTCAGATCTTCAGAAGCTCAGATCCTTCAAGGTATTATCTAAAGTGGTTAGTCAGAGGCACGTCCACCACGTAAATTTTGCGCATGACCACATCTTTTTGTAATAATAATATTTTTCATGATAACAATGAGGTAATCCGAAATAAAAAATCTATGCATACAAAACATGAATGTGTTTAAATAAAATATCTATAAACTACAATTAAAATTACCGCGCGTATACTTATTTTGTTATTTTCATACTCACAAACTCCAACACCTATTGCACCCCTTTAGATGTGACAAAAATCTAATCAAAATCCTTTCTAAAAATGTTAAACTTTTACTCATATTTCATGACCCGGATTAGCACCTACAGTCCTACACATCTTTTGTACGACAACGCGAGTAAAGCCTCTCTTGGGAGCCGATGTAGCTAAATGAAAGTAACTAATGTACCCTCGCCTCACTTTGTTTCAGACCGATCCAAAGGAATGGCGCAAGGTCTTCTATCTATCTTCAGTGATATTTTTTTTTTGCCGTTATGGAACGGCTTATTCATTTCTACAGACTGGGTTCGTCCGTACCCTTTTTTGCTTGGCGTTATTTATTATTTTGGTTTTACATTTATTACGTCTAATGCTCCTTTTTTGGAGTACTCATTTATATAATTTAGATATTTTAAACTTTATATAATAATATACTGTTACCTAATATTTGTTATATTCTACTTATATCTAATCTATTACATATTTGTTTATATTTTAAAATTAATTGTCTATATATATATATATATACATGCATATTTGTTGTCTATTATAATTTATTAACATTGTTTTTTTTTTTTTTTTTTTTGTGTTACATTTTATTGTTACTATTTGTTACATTTACATTTTCTTACAGATATTTATAAATTATTTGTTCACATTTATTTAAAAAACAACATTTTAAAATTTTTAAAACATTTCAAAACTTCAGTGATATTTGCTGCTGGTAACTTGCTCTACTTAATCTGCGGCACAAGCAAGCGGCAGGAATGGAATGAGCCTGATACAAATGGTATGAATTCAAATTCAAATTCAATTTCAAAAATCATTTATTTCAATAAAATCACAAGGATCACTTTGAAACGTCTTAGGAACTAGGTGAAGCTACGCCGATTCCACGCGACCAAGCCTAAAAGAATCAGGCAACAAACACGGCTTGGGTCTACCTTTTTTTTAATGATTCTTTCCTTAATGCTATGTAGAGCTCCAGTGTGGTACCAATCGAACAAGGTAGGCAAGGCAAGGAAGGCTCAAACAAGAATAATAATTAAAAGTACCTACTACTCAAGTACGTACAACAATAAAAAAAATAACTAAAGAGCTTCTGCACAAATTCAAAAAGCAACACACGCTACACTTGATTTAGAATTAAAACTTAAAGATAAAATAACTATTTGCATAAAAATAATTAAAGTAGACAAATGTTACAAAATAAAATTAAGTAAATTAATATTTAGCTGTCGAGTGGCAGAGCAACGTTGTTTACAAACGCTGAATACTAGTATGAATTGTATGCTGTTGATGTCTTACAACCGATATACCTTAGCTGGACTATTTGCGAACGTAGAAGGCTCAAAGGTAAAAGTTAGGGCAAGTAGGACTTCGGCGTGGACCGACGACATAGGGAAGTTTTTTTTAAAAAAGCTTATAAACTTTTAACTATCCTGATTAGTAGACATATGATTCATGTTTGCCCGCGACCATGGCTATTTTAACATAGTCGAAACGTCGAGAAAATACATCTATATATATAATAATCAATTGCTGTTCGTTAGTCTCGCTAAAACTCGAGAACGGCTGAACGGATTTATGTTATCTTGGTCTTGAAATGTTCGTTGAGGTCTAGGGAAGGGTTTAAAGGTGAGAAAAAATCGAATAATTGCCGGGGAATCCCTAAAAACAGCCCTTTTCTTTTTCCCATGCAAAACTTTTCTAACTAAAACGTAGAGTCAATTTGAGCTTTATTAGGTTTGATAATACGGTAACGGGAACGGGAACGGGAACTGGAACTGGAACTGGAACTGGAACTGGAACTGGAACGGGAACGGGAACGGGAACGGGAACTTAAGACAACATTTGTTAATACTAAAGCGATACGAAGTTCACGGGGTCAGCTTGTTAATGATAAAATTGTACTTGTAAAAATTTATAGTATAACTTTTAAACGATTTTTTTTTTTGTTTTTTCAGAAACTAATTCGGATGAGAAACTGGAAAAAGCTGGATGACCGCATGTATGTATCAACGCTACTCTGCAAGTTATATATTACATAATATACTTACTCAGTATTGTTATTAAAATAATAGTTGTTATTAAAATAAAAGTATGTACATTATATTATATATATTGTTTTGTTTTTATTTTTTTTCGTATTCGTTATTCAATGTTTTACCCGACTAAGCAAAAGAGTATTTTGGTCCATTGCATTGTATGTAGGTTTTATTTTCTTCTTACTGATCGTATATACTACGTACCTATAAATATTTAATGCTTTGGCTCAATCTTTAACCTCAAAAATTAGTTTCAATTTCATAAGCGATCATAGTCATTTTATTGAAATAAATACAATTTGATTTTGAGATAAAAACCAATGACTAAAAGATAATCCAATTTTATTTTCTTTTGGGATGCTTGTACCAGCTGCGCTTTAAAATTACGAGCATAGTCACAAATCACAAATAGATTATTAGAAAAAGAATTCGGTAGCACATCTGATATAACCAGACTAACTTGAACAAATGTTTCAAAGTTTCCAGATAATCCTCAGATTTATGGCTCTTATTTGGCTCGGACAAGAGAGCGTGAATTGCTATAAAAACTGCTTGATAGTAAACCAATATTAAACTAACATATTGAATGCTCGCTGAAAGTTTAGTATTACTTTAGAAATTTTAGTTCTGCTATTGTTTCTGATCGCCGTGCTATTCTAGTGGACGATATCTCGTTTTTCATAGAAGTTTCGAATACCACCAATGAAACAAATTGGAAATTCCAGAACGTGAGTGTAGCCGAACACATTTTACACTGGTAAATAGACTGACATTTCAAATTGTTTTTATGGATGGCTTGGCATTGCTTTCTGTGGAGAATAGTTCGGCTTCGGTTCGGGTTCGGATAAGTAATATTACTAATCGAGTAAGAGAACACCACCCACTCTTAACCAATAAAGAGGATAGCTTGCATTATCGAATAGGTAATTAGGTTTTCTCTAAAATTTATGAGAATACCAAATTCACAGGAACTATTATAGAATCTATGTAGGTATAGGTAAATAAAAAAAAAATCGGATCACGACTGTAATTCCCAAGTACGGTAGACATCCTCTTAGATCTCCAGACGCTTAGATCCTAAGAAGATGTCTAGTGGGGGTAGTCAGAGGCACGTCCAAACATTATATTTGGCTCATGCCCACATTTTGCAGTAGTTAGCATTCCATACGCGACAGGTTGCAAGTCCATCGCCGCTTATAAGAATATTTTCTGGTATCCTCACGATGTTTTTCTTCACCGTTTTGAGCACGTGTTTTTGATGCGCATGTAAATTTTTCGAACATAAAAATCCATTGATGCACGCCGGGATTCTAACCAACGACCTTCAGATTGAAAGTCGAGGTACCTCCCACTCGGCCAACACGGTTAAACTAAGAAATAAGCCAGCAGGACAGGGCGAAATCCATAGGGTTCGTTTATGAACTTCAGGTAGTAACGATGTGTTGGAGGGGCGGGGGAAGGGGGTAGGCAGCGTGTAAAACAATACAGAGTCCATCACAGAATACTAACTGATGGAAGTCCTCTCACAATCTTGTTTGAAGGTTCGCTATCTAAAACTACAAGATATTTTTGACGCTATCAGGAATTTGTTTGATTATTATGTCAAAGTTCTACTTAGATATCGATAATCAGACAACATTGTGATCTAAGATATGGTTAAGAAAAATATACTCTCATCTGTTATATGACACTATGAAGTATCCTCTACTAGTTGTACTAAAAGGGAAAAGGGGTCAAATGTAGTTCGAAATGGTACACTGCGATGTTTGAACTTGGCTGCACACGCTTCTGCGTGTCTAGATTTTTCCAATTCCTCGTGTAATATTCTCTCGAATAATGCTCGATTTTTATGAATAACTCTTGGAATAATGTTAAATACGACGCAAGCTTAAATTAAAAACATTAAATAGTTCCTTTTTCTGCCGTGGCGCTATTATCATAATATTCGGTTCGTCACCTTGAGTGTATCTTTTTGGCAATATACGGCTATTAGTTTATTTTGTTTTCGGTGTATTTTACTTTCTCAGATTATGGTCCGACTTATATAAGCAAAATAGAACCTTTATTGATATAATATTGCAGTTAAAGTGAAAAAAGTGAACTGTGAAAAGTTAATAAAAGTTAATCTAATTTATAAAATCGTCATAATATTCGTCATAATCGTGTCATAATATTTGTAACCTAACTTCTTCGAAACGACTTGACCGATTTTTATTTTTGTGGATATCCAGTAGGTCTGAGAATAGGTCGCAGGGTATTTTTTATACCCCAAAGTGATAAGGGTGGCGTAAAATTCGGGAAAAATTGAAAGTGCTCGTTTCTGTGGGATTTTTTAAATTTGACAGGACAACGTCTGTCGGGACAGCTAGTTACCTATAATTTAAAAACGTTGGCATCTGATTTACTTGCTAATAATGGTAATAGTAAGCTACCATTGGCAACCGGTTGCGATTTTTTATGTACATTATAATCTTTTTGAAGGTCTTTAGATAGCTAAACCGGTTCTTCTATATTTTGTAAATATTCTCTAATTATCATATACTAGCAGTCCGCCCCGGCGTCGCACGGGTGTAATTACGATTTTATGGGTATTTTTTTACACCTTGAGTTACATTATCGTAGTTTTCATACAGATCCTTAATAGTCAGACTTATAGTATTATGGACTTATTTGTAGATATTGATGTTTTCAATAAAACTGTAGTATATCACTTTGCTCTATTGTCAATAATTTCCGCAGCAAACGCGATATAAGGATTTTTTCTCACATTTTGGGTTACATATTGAAGTTTTCATACGGATTAGGGATAAGCTAGGATTCTAATGGTAAAAGAATTTTTCAAATCGGTCTAGTAGTTTCGGAGCCTATTCGATACAAACTAACATTTTAGATTAGAAATTAATATATATCTTTTGTCATAATCAAATAATAGATGAGGGTATATAATTCTTTACCATATCTCGTACTATTGTACTTGTATTAAACCAAAAGTTGTTTGCATACAAGACAATACATTATATCAAACTTACTCGCAGTTTTAATAGTAAAAATCGAGTGAAAAGTGCACGATGGGTTTTCAAGAAGCAAGTGAAATTGATGTCCGGAGACCAAGTAATTTAAACTTTTACTAATTTATGCAAAATATGCAGAGTGAATTCTGAAAGTTAAGTCAAAACTTGTCGGTGTCTTTACAAATGTACCGGTGTTTAAAAGATTCAATTTTTGAAGAACAATAGGCTACTTGACAGTATGAAAAATAAAGTGTTGTTGATCGCCCCGGTCTAATTTAAATCTACCCTTAAGAGAATAGTCTAGGAGGGGAGACGATGTCTAAAGGAGGTATTCTAGAAGGGGGGAGGGTTTCTTACTAGCCAAATAACAGAATATTATGTAAATGAAGTCATACGAGTAAAACATTCACAACTTATAGCGAAATTGTAGTAGAATGTAGTAAAATGATCATCTATTAAAATAATGTTTGATGTACGATTACAGAAGCTAAAAACCCCTTGGAAGTCAATATTTACCTCTCTCCCGTTCATATCCCTAATTGTGGTGCACTGCGGTCAGAACTGGGGTTTCTGGACCCTTATGACGGAGATGTCTTCCTACATGAAACACGTTCTAGGAGTGGATATAAAAGCAGTTAGTATGAGCGTTCGAAAATAAAGTTAGCAATTTAATGGTGCATGAACCAGTATCGTATCGATAACGTATCATCCAAATGCCAAAACTGACACTTTAACTAAATAAAAAGTGTCACGGTGTTCGACACTTTTAAATGCCAAAAGCGTTTAAACGATACGTTGTTGATGGTTCGTGCTCAGTCACAATTTAAATCTAAGGTTTTTTGTGCTTTAATGTGATAAAACCCTACTTGCATACATATAATTTACTATCCTAATAATATTATAAATGCGAAAGTTTGTGAGTTTGTTTGTTGTTTGTAAACGACAAAACGGATTAAGATGAAATTTGATGTAGATATAAAAACCCGAATAAATCATAAAATACGAAAAATATCCCCAAAATTATAAAATCTAACATCAGTCGTCATAGCAACGTGCATTTTTATTTGCGATAATTGAATTTTGGACAAGACAACATCAGTCACGGGTCTGCTAGTGTTTTATAAACTAAAAATAAAAATCGAACAATCGAAAATTTAAAAGACGATTAGTCTTTTTAAGCTTTATGACTTTCCTTTCGGTCGAAACATTTTCGTCGGTTTTCATTCTTCAAATATTTTCTTACAGAATGGTGTGATGACAGCGCTGCCGTATTTGGTGATGTACTTGCTGAGCTTTCCGTTCGGATACATGACTGACTTATTGCCGAATATCAATACTCAAACTCAATCGGTATGATATTTACTTTTTTTATTGTAATTTTGAAGTGACACTTCTATATATTAAGTACTAGCGACCCGCCCCGGCTTCGCACGGGTAGCATGTTATTATACATATAAACCTTCCTCCTGAATCACTCTATCTATTAAAAAGACGTGTGGCACTCGAAGACTACCGCGGTAAAGCTATTGCATAACATTTTTTATCAACTTATGTATTTATAATTATTTATTTATTTATTTTATTTATCCTTTTTTCCTTTGTTTTTCTTTGATATTCAACATTTTGAGCGTGGTGACCGATAAGAAAAGAAAAAGAAAAAAAAAATTTTTTTTTTTTTTTTTTTACATCCCTAGATTGCGGGGAAGAGGGGGATTAGGCATGCGCAGTAACGCCGATACAACCAATGCCACCTATTGGCGAGTTGCTAAACTAAAGAGACAAGCGTGATATTTCAAAAAGTCATTAAAAGTTCTGCTATTCATCGATAGATGTCAAAATCTTTAACCTACCTATTTACCTAACTACGTAGTTAGCATTCCACACGTAACAGGTTGCAAGCCCGTCGTCGCTTTCAAGAATACTAACAGGTTTCCTCACGATGTTTTCCTTCACCGTTATAAGCACGTGTAACGCGCATATACATTTTTCGAACAGAAATATCCATTGATGCACGGCCAGGATTCGATATTTACCTAACTACATGAATTCAATAATTCAATTTCAAACTTTTTAGTCGATCATGTCTGTGAAGTACCACCTATTTACCGATAGTGGTAAAATAGCGCCACCTGCCAGCGGAATTGCGAACCTCTCAAACCCCGAGCTTTCGCATGAGACCGCGAAATGCACCTATAATAACGTAGTATCATCAAATGAAACTAGATGGCGCTGGAATGCGAAAATCACTCTAAGCAGGCATGACATGAGTCATAGGGATGTAATATTGATTGAAAAAAATCTATTAATTAATAATCGATTTTTTGTCCCTACAAATAAATCGATTTTCCAAAAAATCGAATTATATGGTTCGGATCGCTTTCGGAGAGACGATCGATGGGTCGGTTCCCGTTTGTGAAGCGACTATTGGTCGGATCATGTTCGGAAAAACGATCAATGGTTCGGTTTGCGTTCGGAGACAAGACCGATGAGTCGGTTTCCGTTTGGGAGGCGACTATTATGTAGGTTCACGTCCGGGAAAATGGCCAACGAACGATTCGGTTCGCGTTCGGAAAACTTAGTTTACAAAAATCGATTTACATGTGTAATTTACATAATCGATTTTTTAAAAATCGATTTTTTGAAATCCAAAAAGAGAAATCTCTAACACTCACACTCACGCATATTGCGTGAGTGTGAGTGTCTCGTAAAATTTTGTGTAAATTTTCGTTACGAAATTTCTGGATTCGGTCTCCACGCTCAAGGCCCGCGATAGAAGCTATGCAATAGCTTAAAAAAAACCGCATCAAAATCCGTTGTGTAGTTTTAAAGATATAGGCAAACATACATACATACAGACGCGGGAAGCGGAAAGCGACTTTGCTTTATACTATGTAGTGATTAGGATTTTTTCTGTCACGATAATTATTCGTCCGTAAACTTTTGACAACTACTAACTGTAAATTTTTCGAAATATGCCTTACACTTTATACAGGATAGCTAATTGTGTAGGTACTTTACCTAAACAATTTAGCTATTCTGTAATATTTGTCTGTACGCAGATAGATCTGAGAAGTTCAAGGAAACGCTTCATTCCTCTCTCCATCTTAATATCTTCCAGTTTTAAATAGTTAAAAGTTTAGTTTTATAGTTATATATCAGGAACGTCTGATTCTTCAACTAGTCCTAAGGACGAGAACGTGGGTTTAAATCCCAGCGTGCATCAATAGATTTTTCTGTTCGAAAAATGTATATGCGCATCAAAACACGTCGACGATGAAGGAAAACATCGTGAGGAAACCAGTTAGTATTCATATAAGCGGCGATTGGCTGGCAACCCGTCACGTATGGAATGCTAACTACTGCAAAATGTGGGCATGTGCCAAAATATAAAATTTGGACGTACTTCTGACCCCAGAGACCCCTCTAGACATTTTCGAGAATCGAAGCGCCTGGAGATCTGAGAGGTTGTCTACCGTACTTGGGGATTGCAGTCGTGATCCTATTTTTTATTTTTTTATTTCCATTTATTTATGTTCACTAAAAGAAAAAAAGAAAAATAAAAAGTTTTGATTATAAAGAGCTAGTTGTTTATAAAAGTTTCTTTGTTTCCAGGTCAATTTGGACCTGCGCTGGTGGGGTTGTCGTATGCGCCAGCTGGTAACGTCACAGTCACAGTGGCTCTCCTCAGTGTGGTGATCGGACTTAAGGCCCTGTATGTCGACGATTGCTTTTTTTCGAAACGAAAAAAGAAATACTTCTGAACAAGCCACATCTCCTATTTTTATAAATATATTACTTCAGGTTCCTACCTAGATTGCTATTAAGCTGAAAACATAATAGCAGAAACTTTTCACGATAAAGATATTATTTCAAAACGATACGTTTTAGAATTTATGATCGAAATACTTTGATACCTACTATTAAGATCAACTTGTGATTTATTGATAAAGATAGATGATGATAGATGATATAGATGATGATAAATATGTAGATCTAGATTTCTATTAGAATAGGTTTTTGATAAGTAATTATACATAATTTATATCATTAATTTATTCGAAAAGCAAAGGCGGACCACGCGCCGCCCATGTTGCCCCGTGTGTTTGTCGTCATTGCAGCGGTCGGTAGGATTATTTATCGAAGTGATTAAAGATGGGTACATCTTTATTCACATATACTATACATTATAAAATAGGAGATGTGGCTTGTTCAGAAGTATTTCTTTTTTCGTTTCGAAAAAGAGCAATCGTCGACATACAGGGCCTTAACATAGGCCACATCACCGGGCTTATGATACGATTTTATTTCATCATACTCAAAAATATTAATACACTTTTCATTTAGTCAAATTCAAACCTAAATATTTATTTATCCATTGAAATCACAAGAATCATCTTGGATCGTCTTGGGTTCACTTAACCTTGAGATACCATAAATGTATTTTGAATTTATTTTTATATTATTCTAAAATGTGGACATGTGCAATATAATCTTTAGACTACCCTCTTTAGACATCATCTGATCTGAAAGCCCGGAATCTTAGAGAATGTCTACCTTACTTCGGGATTGCAGTCGTAATCGTATTTAATTTTCTTTATTCTTGTCTGTACCTACGCCACTATTTAAGACTTCGTCAGGCTCATGTTACAACTGAACTGATGTATCTTCTGGTTTAACTGGTGTTTTATGTTTTAGTTGGTGCACCTGGACATGTCTCCTAACTTCGCGGGTACCCTCTTAGGCATCACTAACTGCTGTGCCAACATCATCTCTATCATCGCTCCTCTCGTCGCCGGGGCCGTGATCAAAGATTGAAGTATGCGTGACTATTTACAAGCTTTTATTAACTCGCAATGTATGTTTGTATGTAACTATGTAACTATGTAACTATATTTGTTAAGGTGAAATCTTGCAACTTAATTTTGAAGCAGCTATCCCCAACCGAATGAGTTGAAATTTCGCATACTTATGTAACTTCGGTGACAATGCATTATTATGTTTCAGGTGATAGCGCGTTGATGCTCGATTGTTTAAATGATTTTACAAAAGCTTGTCATTGAAAAATATTTTTCAACAGAAAACTTATTTCCAACTTTAACTCATTTCTTTAGTTTATAACAATACTAGCTGTCTCGACAGACGTTGTCCTGTCACATTTCAATAATCCTACAGACAAAGTACTTTTAGGTTTTCCCGAACTTGACGCCACTCTTAACACGGGGTAAACAAAATATGCTACGACTTATTCTGATACCTACCATACACAAAAAAAAAACATTAAAATTGGTCAAGCCGTTTCAGAGGAGTTTGGTTACAAACACTGTAACCGTTAAGTAAGCCGTAACACAGTTTAAATCTAGCACGGGAGGTAATGGTTCTTAAACTGTACATGTACCGTCATTTTTTTTTCTTTTGAATAACATTGTATTTATTAGTACCTACCAATTATAATTTTACACCTAGCAATATTTCTAAGTACTTACTGTTTTTTAAGTTTTTATTCTATAATAAACTTATTATTATTAATACTGTGACACGAGAATATTATATACAAGATGGGAAATAAACCCAGTCACACAAAACATACACTCATACAACAGTCATACATAACCTTACCTTAAACTGGAATTCCTTGATTTTAATGCTATGAGTGTCCGTGGTATACCACAATATCTAAAATCAATTTGAATATTGTGGTATGAATGTATAAATTTAATGAATAGTCAGTTGCAGAAATTGATAACTAAATCGGAATTCAAAACTAATTATTTCATTAGCTCATGACATGTCAGTCAGTTTAGTAATTAATTAGGTTGTTTGTATATAGTATAGTTAGTTACAAATTTTAAAAGCAATACATTTTGTTATTTTTAAAATAGGTTTAAATATTGTCAATGTCAAAGTCTAAACTTTAAAATGTCTTAAGGTAATAAGTGAAATTTTTGACGTTTTGTATGGACTGAGTCTACCCGGATAAGACGGAAAAAGTGATAAAACTGCATTATCTTGAAAACCATCAAATTTAATAAGAAACTGTCTGTAATTTACTTAGCTAGTAAGAATATCTAACGAATTATATAAAAAGGAACTGTTTAGCTATTCATAGCTTTGATTAAAAACGAAACTAGTGTTTTTGAAGAGCCAAATTTGGAAAATAAATCTATCAAGAAAAGTTTCACCAATCGTGTTTGTCTGTAATTTATCTAGATTGTATCCTTAAGTAATCTTTGTCATGAAAAACAAAACTGTATGTTTTGCGGTTATTGAGAAAAAACGATTCTGCATTCATCAAAAACATTTATTACTCGCCTTAGGAGCAAAGTGAAGTCGAAGTACGTCTTTGTCTATTCTTCACTTTTGGTGTTGAATGCACCAGTCACTATATGTTCCGATACTTTATTTCCAGGCTGACCCAAACGAGTGGCGAAAGGAGTTCTACATTGCATCAGCGGTGTACATTACCGGTAATCTGTTCTACGTCATCTATGGCACCAGCGAAAAGCAGAAATGGAACGATGCTGAATCGGAATTTTCAGGTAAGTTGTTATACAAAAAGATCGTATGAGTAGGGTATCGTTTATACAAAAAAATAATACTTTACCTCGATTTGCCTTATCATGTCATTGACATATCGTGAGTTCGAACCTCGGCTTTATATCGAATGGTTTTTCCGCTCGACAAAATTATATGCACAATGCACATTGATACGTGTACAAAAAAAGGTTAAAGGAAAACATCGTGACGAAACAAGTTAGTATTATAACAAGCGGCGATGGGCCTGTCACGTATGGAATGCTACTGCAAAATGTCCAAATGTGCCATATAATCAAGTTTGTGCGTGTCTCTGACTAATTTCTTTAATCAACTTCAAGGTTCTGAGCACCAGGAGATCTGAGATGATGTCTATCGTACATTACCGTCGTAATCCTATTTCATTTCAGGTATTTACTTGACGATTCCAAATGATAAAAGTGATTTCAATGACGCTTCTAAGCGGAACAAATTTTACTACCCTCGCATTGATATCAGACAGATATATTCTAAATTCAATAAATATATCCTTAAGATTTAATCCACTTAGTATAAAAATACGACTAAGTATTCTAAACTCATTGTATTTTAATATTTTCCAGAAGGAGCAAGCCAGAAAAAAGAAAATGAAACAATCTGATATCTCAAGGGACCCTCTGTGTGGAGAGACCAACTCAAATATTATTAAACATTTTTTTATTTGTTGTTAGACTGGCCTCACAGCTTAGTTGGTAGTAACTCTGCCTTCTACGCTGTAGGTTTTGGGTTCGATCCCCACCCAGGGCAAACATTTGTGTGATGAACATAGATGTTCGTTCTGTGTCTGGGTGTTACTATATAAGTATATATTTACAAAAAAAAAAGTATATAAGTATTCTATCAGTTATCTGGTTCTCATAGTACAAGCTTTGCTTAGTTTGGGGCTAGATAGTGTTGTGTGTAAAGTCCGTCAATATATTATTTGTTTATTAATAAGTAAACATGTTATAATTTGGTACATACATAAAACCTGACAAACCAATAAAATTTTATTTAAGTGAAACTTTTATTACAATGTCTCAAATTTTTTGGTCTGTGTGTCGCATGTCGCGTGACGGTCGGCCGCGGAGTAGGGATAAAGTGAAAGGCGCTCGTCAGAGCAGCCGAGGCCAATATGGCGGCGTCTATAGTTCCATCAGCTGACCGTGTAGTGTATAGACTAAAAGTTTCACTTTTACCGTGGTTTCATAAAACCACACAATTCCTTTTTATTTTATTACTTACTAGCTGTACACTGCGCGCGTTGCTATGCCACCAACTGAAAAACCTTCGTGGACTCATGCACAACAACTTTGGTAAAGATCATCACATGATCAAATGCATAGTTTACGATTCTATTAAGGACATATAGACAAACATTCATTTTATATATTTTTAAATTCGAAATATTTATAAACACTTGCTCACAACGGTAAAGGAAAACATCGTGAGGAAACCAGTTAGTATTCTTGGGGGGATGGGGATGGATGAGGATGGGGCGATGGGCTTGCAACATTGTCACGTATGGAATACTAACTACTGCAAAATGTGGGCATGTGCCAAATATAATGTTTCGACGTGCCTCTGATTACCCCCACTAGACATCTTCAAAGGATCTAAGTGACTGGAGATCTGAGAGAATGTCTACCGTACTTGCGGATTACAGTCGTGATCCTTTTTTTTTTTTTATTGAAGCTGTGTTTTGCTCTTATCTTTTTATGAACGAGCATGAAATTTTTGTGTAAAAGCAACGATTTTTTACTTTTTGAGCAAGCATGAACGAAAATTATGCAGATATTACTTAACTTGCTTTTGAACCAAAAACCGCAAAAAAATCACGTATTGCTATTTCTACGTACATTTAATTCTTGACCATTTTTTTAGACGAAAAAATTATCGGGTCAATTAATTAGGCCTTGATGATGGCCCTGGATGACTCTTTTTATTAAACCAAACTCATTTATCGACAACACCATTAAGGCCCTGTATGTCGACGATTGCTCTTTTTCGAAACGAAAAAAGAAATACTTCTGAACAAGCCACATCTCCTATTTTTATAAGTATATTACTTCAGGTTTCTACCTAGATTTCTATTAAGCTGAAAACATAATAGCAGAAACTTTTCACGATAAAGATATTATTTCAAAATGATACGTTTTAGAATTTATGATCGAAATACTTTGATACCTACTATTAAGATCAACTTGTGGTTTATTGTTAAAGATAGGTAATATGTAGATCTAGATTTCTACTAAAATAGGTTTTTGATAAGTAATTATACATAATTTATATCATAATTTATATCGAAAAGCAAAGGCGGACCACGCGCTGCCCATGGATCAGTACCACCGTGACTACTGTCAACGTCAGACATGTGTTTGTTGTCATTGCAACGGTCGGTAGGATTATTTATCGAAGTGATTAAAGATGGGTACATCTTTATTCACATATACTACTATACATTATAAAAATAGGAGATGTGTCTTGTTCAGAAGTATTTCTTTTTTCGTTTCGAAAAAGAGCAATCGTCGACATACAGGGCCTTAAGTATAAGTACATCATCTATTTATCAATGGCGCGGAACTAACCAACCGCGTCCATTCAATAAAATGAAAATTACATTTCGCAATCGTTTTGATTGTTACAATTTATCGTCTGATTGCTCAAAGAAAATCCCACAATCATAAGGTGATAAGTGACATTTTTGCCATTTTGTATGGGCTGAGTACCCGGATAAGACGGAAAAAGTGATAAAACTGCATTATCTCGAAAACCATTAAATTTAAAAAGAAACTGTCTGTAATTTATTTAGCTAGTATGATTATCTAACGAATTATATAATAATTCACTGTTAAGCTATTCATAGTTTTGATTAAAAACGAAACTAGTGTTTTTGAATAGCCAACTTTGGAAAATAAATCTATCGAGAAAAGTTAAACCAATCGTGATTCTGTCTGTAATTTATATAGAAAATATCCTTAAGTTATCTTCGTCATAAAAAACAAAACTGTATGTTTCACGGTTATTGAGAAAAAACGATTCTGCATTCATCAAACACATTAATTACTCGCCTTAATAAAAATTATGCGAAAGTAAACTTGTACTTCTAGTAAACTTGTTTGAATGTTTGACTGGCCTCACAGCTCAGTTGGTAGTATATTTGCCTTCTGCGCTTCAAGTTGTGGTGTATCTTGGACCCAGGAAAGCATTTGTGTGATGAACATAGAAGTTTGTTCTGTGTCTGGGTGTAATAATGTATCATAACTTTATATATGTGTGTACTAGCTGCTCGCTCCGGCTTCGCACGGGTGGTACCTGGATAAAGTAGCCTATGTGTTTTTCTGATGTATAAGCTATAATAATGTAAAGCTACTGAAGGAGTAACAAGTATACACATACCCACTCACTCATTCACAAACTATCGTATTTATAATATTAGTAGGATTTACTAGTAGAAGTATGTAAGTACTAGCCGACCCGTGACAGACGTTGTCCTGTCAAATTTCAATAATCGAATAGAAAAGACTAAATGTTTTTAGTCTGTGATGTCAGATTTGTTGCACACCAGCGCCTTATATACGTTTTTTATCGTTTTGGGGAGGTTTTTTATTTTTTAAAGTAGTTTATATTTTATTCGGGCATTATATTTACATTTACAGCAAATTTCAACTGAAACCGTTTTGTGTTTAGGCTTGATTGAGGAACAAACATACATACAAACTCACAAACTTTCGCATTTATAATATTATTCGGATAATATCAGTTGTCTAGTTAGTATAGTACAAGCTACACTTAGTTTCGGGCTAGATGGCGCTGTCTGTAATGGCGCGCTGTAACAGCTGACCCGATTTGAATGAAACTCGGAACAGATATAGAGCTCCTTGATTAGTAAAAATATTTTTTATGATAACAAGTGAGCAAAACTTTAGGCGTTAGCATGTTTTTCATAAACAAACGATCTCACGATGATGTTTCTGAATATTATCGACGATAGCGGGAAATCCACTCTTAAGGCCCTGTATGTCGACGATTGCTCTTTTTCGAAACGAAAAAAGAAATACTTCTGAACAAGCCACATCTCTATTTTTATAATGTATAGTATATGTGAATAAAGATGTACCCATCTTTAATCACTTTGATAAATAATCCTACCGACCGCTGCACGTGGTACTGATCCATGGGCGGCGAGTGGTCCGCCTTTGCTTTTCGAATAAATTAATGATATAAATTATGTATAATTACTAATCAGAAACCTTTTCTAGTAGAAATCTAGATCTACATATTACCTATCTTTAACAATAAATCACAAGTTGATCTTAGTAGTAGGTATCAAAGTATTTCGATCATAAATTCTAAAACGTATCATTTTGAAATAATATCTTTATCGTGAAAAGTTTCTGCTATTGACGATCTATCAATTTAAAAAAACTTTAACAAAACCCAAGTTTTTTTTAATTTTTGGCGCGAAATCGCGACACGCGCCTTGCTGACATCGCCGCGCATCTATATCTATACTAATATTATAAAGAGGAAAGATTTGATTGTTTGTTTGTTTGTTTGTCTCGAATAGGCTCCGAAACTACTGAACCGATTCAAAAAATTATTTTACCATTAGAATCCTACATTATCCCTGCTGGACATAGGCTATATAGTGTTTTCAAAAACGTTAGGGATCCGTATGAAAACTTCGAAAATGTAACACAAAGTGTGAAAAAAAATCCTAAAAAAATCTTTATATCGCGGTTGCTGCGAAAATTATTGACAATAGAGCAAAGTAATGTACTATAGTTTTATAGAAAACATCAATATCTACAAAAAAAATATAATACTATAAGTCTAACTATTAGGGATCCGTATGAAAACTTCGATAATGTAACCCAACGTGTGATAAAAAATCCAAAAATATCTTTATATCGCGTATGCTGCGGAAATTATTGACAATAGAGCAAAGTAATGTACTACAGTTTTAAAGAGAACATCAATATCTACAAACAAGTCTACAATACCATATATCTAACTATTAGGGATCCGTATGAAAACTTCGATAATGTAACCCAACGTGTGATAAAAAATCCAAAAAAATCTTTATATCGCGTATGCTGCGGAAATTTTTGACAATAGAGCAAAATAATGTGCTACAGTTTTAAAGAGGACATCAATATCTACAAATAAGGCAATAATACTATATGTCTAACTATTAGGGGTCCGTATGAAAACTTCGATAATGTAACCCAACGTGTGATAAAAAAATCCAAGAAAATCTTTATATCGCGTATGCTGCGGAAATTATTGACAATAGAGCAAAGTAATGTACTACAGTTTTAAAGAAGACATTAATATCTACAAATAAGTCAACAATACCATTTGTCTAACTATTAGGGATCCGTATGAAAACTTCGATAATGTAACCCATCGTGTGATAAAAAAATCCAAGAAAATCTTTATTATTTTTTTTATTATTTTTATTTATTTATTTACAAAACACAGATCGGGTACAATTAATGGCAGATAGTGTTATTAAACCTAAATTAGGTTTGTCTTAACACTAGGTTCTCAATATAATATAATTAACTTTTAAACAACAATTCTACTTAACACAATAATGAAGATAAACACTAAAAACTACAAATATCATCAAACCAAACAAATACAGTTTATGAGCCCACACTCACACACACCCATCGTTAAGCAACCAGCCAACCTGACAACTTCCTACCATAGTATTATTGACTTAGTCACAGAGACTTACTCTTAGACTTAGTCTTAGAGTTTATATCGCGTATGCTGCGGAAATTATTGACAATAGAGCAAAATAATGTAATACAGTTTTAAAGAGGACATCAATATCTACAAATAAATCAACAATACTATTTGTCTAACTATTAGGGATCCGTATGAAAACTTCGATAATGTAACCCATCGTGTGATAAAAAAACCAAAAATATCTTTATATCGCGTATGCTGCGGAAATTATTGACAATAGAGCAAAGTGATGAACTGCAGTTTTAAAGATTACATCAATTTTAACAAATAAGTCAGCAATACCATAATTATGTCCAACTATTACAGTTATGTCACAATAACTACTTTTTCATGTTAAAATATGCAATGGTAACGCCGCCTGTACAAACTAGGCCACATTATTCGTACCTGGGTATTAATCATTATCCAAAAAAATCATCTCATTTTTAAGGCCATATCATTATTAAAATGGTATATTATAATACATATCATTACCTGTAAATTATTTTTTTAATTATACCATTCCCAAATTCCATACCATTCAAAAGTTATTATGAGTGTAATAATCTATAGGTACTAATATTATTACGAGGAAAGATGTTTTGTATATTTTTATGGAATAAATCCAAAAACTACTGGATAGATTTCAAAAAATCGTTTACCATTAAAATGCTACATTATCTTTGAGTAACATAGGCCATATTTATTGTTTGAAAAAAATAGGGATTCCTATTAAAACTTCGATAATGTAACCTGGGTAAAAAAATACCCATAAAATCGTTATAATACGTTACTCCCGTGCGGAGCCGGGGCGGACTGCTAGTTACCTAATAATGTTAGTAACTTACTACGTAACAGATACATCACTTAGGCTTCGTTCACACGGCATTGTCCTGCACGTTTTTTTGTAATCGTTTTTTTTTTACGTATTTTAGTCATTGGTGTTCATATGGTAAATTTTCATTCGTGCAAAAACGAATAGCCGCAGTTTCCACACAGTAAAATAAAAAACGTATGACATCGTGACGTGTGAAGGAGACAAAGCTATACCATATGCCAATGCGAACCGAATACGTCAAAGTTCATTCGATTTGCTTGACAAGTCCGTTGATTATGCGTTTAAACGTATAAGCGGTACACGTTTTTTGCAGTACAATCGACGTGTGAATGGATCTATGTACGTTGTATGGTCACTATTTATACGTTAAGAAGTATACTGCAAAAAAACGTGCAGGACAATGCCGTGTGAACGAAGCCTTACCCGCAGAACGACAAGTACCTAATACTAAACTTTCTAGATATCGAACGACGCAAGGAAATATGAGCTTAACTGCATTGAATCAACGGCGCGTTTCAAGTGCACAGCGGGCGATGACGTCTGCCAGTATTAGATTACCTTAGGGTTGACCCAATAAAAATGTTTCATTTTTTTATAAAATGGTCAATTTGTTTTTTTTTACAAATCACTACATAGTATAAAGCAAAGTCGCTTTCCGCTTCCCGCGTCTGTATGTCTGTATGTATGTTTGCTTATATCTTTAAAACTACACAACGGATTTTGATGCGGTTTTTTTTAATAGATAGAGTGATTCAGGAGGAAGGTTTATATGTATAATAACATGCTATCCGTGCGAAGCCGGGGCGGGTCGCTAGTAGCTAAATATATAAAAGTGTAGTAAGCGGTGTTGGTCGAGTAGGAGGTATCTCGACTTTTAATTTTAAGGTCGTAGGTTCGAATCCCTGCGTGCATCAATGGATTTTTTGTAAGAAATAAAATCCAGTTAGTCCTAGTTCCTACTAATATTATAAATGCGAAAGTTTGTGAGTTTGTATGTTTGTACCTCAATCAGGCCAAAACAACAAAACGGATTAAAATGAAATTTGCTGTAGATGTAAGTATAATGCTCGAATAAATCATAGACTACTTTAAAATAAGAAAACCATTCCCAAAATGATAAACAAAACGCACAAAAGGGATGATTTTGGTATAGATGGATCTGGTGTGCAAACCTGACATTAGTCTTCATAGCAACGTGCGTTACTCTATGCGATTATTTAAATTTTGACAGAATTATTTTTTTTCTGTCTGCTATAGGCAATACGCTAAAAAGTTCTTGTTTCTTCAAGTTATACGCGGGTGAAACCGCGGGGTACAGCTAGTATTCTTATAAGCGGCGATTGCCTTGCAACCAAGCGCTGATCCACCGTTGTGGGCACTAAGGTCATGCCCACAACCCTAATAGACTTGTACGTCACATTTTTATTTTTGCGATTTCACTTTTTAGGGTTTCATACTCAAAGGATAAAAACGGAAACCTATTACTAAGACTGCGCTGTCCGTCTGTCTGTCTGTCACAATGCTGTATCTTATGAACCATGATATCTAGACTGTTTAAATTTTCACAGATGATGTGAAAACGAATACTAAAAACAGAATTAAATAAATATTGAAGTGGGGCTCCCGTACAACAAACATAGTTTATTTGCTGTTTTTTTATAGATAGCTCGCCCCGGCTTCGCACGAACAAAAACTTCACATAAACTATCTACCAAATAGTCTAAACAAAGCCTAAACATTTGGTTTGGATAGGTGAATTTTATAACTCAAGGTCTTGAGTTATAAAATTACAACAAAAAGTGGATGGTACGGAACCCTTCGTGAGCAAGTCCGGACTCGCACTTGGCCAGTTTTTTCATTTCACGTGTTCGCCCATTTTCTTTAGGTGTCATGGCCAGTCATGACATTCTACTGTTTTGTTTATCCTTAGAACGTGTCATTTCGAAATAGTAGATTACGAATTTTGGTAGAATGCTTATCATTCATTAGTCAAAACTGTTACGGCTAAATGTTTTTAGTCTGTGATGTCAGATTTTTGAGTTGCCTCATGTATTTTTCTTATTTTTTGTTCTTTGTTTTATTGGTCACTAGCTGACCCGTGCCCGCTTCGCCCGCGTAAGACATTTCTAATACCATCGTTGACTTTTTTGTAGACGTTTTTAACGTGTACAATACTGTAGTACATTATTTTGATATATCTCGTGGGGTTCAGCCAGCATTTGCAATGCAAGCGCAAAAAAAAAATTTATTTACGACATCACATTAGAAACCTCTATAATTATCAGTGTTTCTCTACTATATTATGCATGTATTATATATATAAACCTTCCTCTTGAATCACTCTGTTTATTAAAAAAAATCGCATCAAAATCCGTTGTGTAGTTTTAAAGATATAAGCAAACATACATACATATTACATACAGACGCGGGAAGCGGAAAGCGACTTTGCTTTACTATATAAAAATAAACTGTTTAGCTATTCATAGCTTTGATTACAAACGAAACTCGTGTTTTTGAAGAGCCATCTTTGAAAAATAAATCTAACGAGAATAGTTTCACCAATCGTAATTCTGTCTGTAATTTATCTAGATTATATCCTTAAGTTACCTTTTTTATAAAAAACAAAACTGTAAGTTTTGCGGTTATTGAGAAAAAACTATTCTGCATTCATCAACCCATTTAATTCCTCACCTTAATAGAAATCTAGGTAGGAACCTGAAGTAATATATTTATAAAAATAGGAGATGTGGCTTGTTCAGAAGTATTTCTTTTTTCGTTTCGAAAAAGAGCAATCGTCGACATACAGGGCCTTAATGTTTTTGGTTTTTAACTGACTGACGAGTAATTGATCATCAGATTATTATGATCTTGCGAGATTTAGTCTACTTAAAAAAAAATAAAAAATAGGATCACGACTATAATTCCCAAGTACGGTAGACATCCTCTCAGATCTCCAGACGCTTAGATCCTTTGAAGATGTCTAGTGGGGGTAGTCAAAGGCACGTCCAAACATTATATTTGGCACATGCCCATATTTTGCAGTAGTTAGCATTCCATACGTGACAGGTTGCAAGCCCATCGCCGCTTATAAGAGCTTGTTTCCTCACGATGTTTTCACCGTTTTTTTACATTTAACAAAACAAGCGGCTCTTTAAAAAAACCGCTATGTATTGTGCGCTAAATATTCAGGCTTATCGAATGACTTACTGACATTCTATAAATTATTTTTAATCAAACAAGTTACTCGAGTTTCGTAATTTGCGCGACCAAATACCTAACATTTGTTGCTTGACTTTGAAACGAACAATACCTTCACTGTCGGCGAGTTTAGAAAAAACAACTATCATATAAAAAATTGATATTTTTTTAATAAGTGAAAATTAATAAACGTGAAAATGACTAAAGATGAGGAAAAATCAGAAGTGACAGAACTCGCAAAACCAAGTAAGTGTTGCGTGTTTGTAAGAGATACTTAATTACCTAGTAGTTCGCCCTGAACTAAAATCTCGAGATATTCGCATTGTTAGACTGGCCTCTGACTACCCTACCGATTTATAACTAGATATATAGAGTGCGACACAGTCTAGTCGTGAGTCTGTTTACGTTTTCACGTTGAAGTTTTTATATTAAGCGGAATTAAAAAAAAAAACAGAGGAAACAGAAATCACTAACACTAGTTTCGTTTAATCAAAACTATGAATAGCTAAACAGCTTATTTTTATATAATTCGTTAGATAATCATACTAAGTAAATTATAGACAGTTTCTTTTTAAGTTTGAAGGTTTTCAAGATAATGCAGTTTTATCACCTTTTCTGGTAGACTTAACCCATACTAATAACCAAACATTTCACATATCACCTATTTATTTTTTTAATTAGTGTTCCCGACGACTTTTGTAACCTAAGGTAACAAAAAAAAGGATAAGTATTCTATCAGTAATCTGGTTCCCATAGTACAAGCTTTGCTTAGTTTGGGTCTAGATGGCCATGTGCGAAATGTCCACTAGTATTTGTTTATTTTATATTTATACAAACGCCAATTTGTCAAAGTCGCTCGATCAAACAACTTATAAAACAGGTTCTTATTTTATGTTTATCTTGTTTGGTTTTTTTCCATAATTTCCTTTTGTTTTGAGTTACGACAATGAAAAACAATTAGATGTTTGCATCTACACGTGCTCAAAACGGTGAAGGAAAACATCGTGAGACAACCAGTTAGTATTCTTATAAGCGGCGATGGGCTTGAAACCTGTCACGTATGGAATGCTAACTACTGCAAAATGTGGGCATGTGCCAAATATAATGTTTGGACGTGCTTCTGACTACCCCCACTAGACATCTTCATAGGGTCTAAGCGTCTGGAGATCTGATAGGATGTCTACCGTACTTGGGGATTACAGTCGTGATCCTATTTATTATATTTTATTTTTGTTTGCATCTAAAAAAACATTTATGTCTTAAATAATTATGTGAATATTTCAAGCGTAATCATCAACTGCAGCAATTAAAAATTGAAAGATTTTATTTATTTATAGATTGTGATAGTTTCGCGGAGAAGATCAATATTGCTGTCAACCGTACTTTATCACGTAAACCTTGTCAATTGCCGTTTATCGTCCTGTGGGTACCTAATCAAATTTTATCTTTGTCAAGAGTACTCGTATACTCTTGTAGTACGCACCTATAGTGTCAATCTTTGTCTAATCCATGAATACAAGCTATTGCCTACTAAAGTAGGTATTAATAGTGATTCTGATATCTCGACAAACTAACCAAAATTTCATAAAGTACGAACGTTCTTATTCTGTTCACGATCGAGTCCAAAAGTGACAGTTTTAGAACTGTCTTAGCATAAATAATTTTAGTAATTTTTCTTTTTTATTTAGTTTGACACATTCAAGTGCCATTATATCAGTCACCAACTCTTATGTTGACTAAATTTAGGTTGACGTTTCTAAATCAGATTACGAAAATTTTAGGTACGTGTGATTAAGAAACCATAGGTATTCCATATGAGTAACTAGGTACCTAATATTTTTTTTTACATTTTACACGACAAAACTATTCTAAGGCTGGGAATAGACGTCCGATTTGGCTTCCGATTGTCCGATCAGACTATCGGATCGGATTCACTCCATACATGTCCGATTTTGCGTCAGACATTTTTTGAACTTAGTCGTTCTCGAGCTGCGCTGTGATGCGCACACGTCCTCCCAAGCCAAATCTTCATTTGCCGATCGTGATAAGCTTCAATGCCCGTATCCCTTAAGCATGTCCGTTTTTCTACGGCCATACAAGCCGTTCTTGGGTTCGAATCCCGGCAGTTAGTATTAGAGACAGAGTGTCTGGATGTTAGTATGTATTTACAAAAAAGAATTATACATTGCCATTTTACGTGGCAGATCGAAATTAGCTTTCTTTCTTTAAGGCGCGGTAAGTTCTGAAAACCGCGGCCGAAACGACACTGACAGTTGACAACGGCAAGCTCTAGATGGCGTATGCTTATCGTAAATATTATCGACAGTTTTTATGAGATCGCGTTTCTGGTACCTACGTAGGCTGGTAATAGGCTTTACTATCTGGTGGGGGTAGTTAGAGGCACGGCCAAACATTATATTTGGCACATGCCCACATTTTGCAGTAGTTACGCATTCCATACGTGACTACTCAACTCGCTAGGTCACTGACCTCTATTATACAATAGAGGTCAGTACGCTAGGTACATGCCGATTTGACAGATGAACTATAAAAACTTGGAATGTGTTATGTCAATGTCAGTTAATCAGGTGCGCGCCGCGGCAAATCAGGATGTTTTTTTATGGGTTTTCAAAGACAAAAACTTTGTGTACATGCAATCAATGAAATAACCAAATAAATACAGCAAATAAATGTTGTCTGGGCATCTCGTCCAACTCTATTTTCTATTTGCCAAGTCGGAACGGTAAATATGGTAACACTGACTACAGACTCCATAAAAAAAAAGTAGAACAAATGTTTATGTAAACAGAGCCGGCATTTTATATGTACCTATGTCAAAGTCAGTGCAAAACGCAAATCCTTGGCGCGGCGGAGTCAACCAATGCCATACATACAACACCGGTCAGCATAAATAAATGACGCGAATATTGAGACCGTTTCACAAGCCAAGCGAGCAGAAGAAGAGTTACGCGCTGGGTGTCCCGCCAGCCTCAACTGTCTGCCGGTCGAGGGCAGCCCGTGGCTTGCAGAAGGTCGACGAAGGATTCACTGTCGCGGAGAAGAAACTCGTAATCAGCGTGGTACTGCTCCACTGTCTTCTGGGTTCACTTTGCAGGCAGTGGAATTTACTTTATTGCGATTTATAATCATACAAACTTCAAGTCATATTATGTGCTCCGTGTCTATAGAAAGTTTATGGATGTATTCATCGGGCTTTTGAACAAAAATAGTCTACATAGGGAAGCACCAAGAAAAAAGAGCTCTGACTTTTTGTGTTTTTATAATATGTATGATATTGTTATATTATTGTGCTTCTATTATACTCTGAAACATAACTTAGATTGGATAAAAAAAACCCTACAACCTACATTGTCTCAATCCGGTATACCTACCTACTTAGCTGGCTGTAAAAAAACATGAGAAGCGATGATAACTTTATGTGATTAGAAAGGAAATGAAGTAATAAAGTGTTAATAATCAATATTCTGGTTTATTTTCATGTTTACAAACTAATTTCTATTATCCAGCTGTTCCACCAGGCTTGTTTTCATTGAATAGTTTCAGTTTTCCTTATAAGTAACACAGCTTTCTCCGGAGAATCTTTGGGAACATCCCAGAATGAAGTGAATATTGTAGTCACTCCTAAAAATTTTTAATTAATGGTCAGTATTCAATGCTATATTGGTTTTAAATTTATTTTAGATTGTTTCCTAAACAAAACCATATCTTCATGTTTTTACACCGGAACTCAAACAAAAATGAATTGTAAAACGTGATAGGCGGTACCTATACTTATAACGACGAGAAGTTGAAGCCCTTTTTTAGGGTTCCGTACCCAAAGGGTAAAAACGGGACCCTATTACTAAGACTTCGCTGTCCGTCTGTCCGTCTGTCTGTCACAGGGCTGTATCTCATGAACCGTGATAGCTAGACAGTTGAAATTTTCACAGATTATGTATTTCGGTTGCCGCTATAACAACAAATACTAAAAACAGAATAAAATAAATATCTAAATGGGGCTCCCATACAACAAACGTGTTTATTTGCTGTTTTTTATAGATAATGGTACGGAACCCTTCGTGCGCGAGTCCGATTCGCACTTGGCCGGTTTTTGAATTTCTAAGATTAGCGCTTACACTATGACGTCACATCGTCACGACCGCGACCGCGACGCGGGTCACGGCGCTTAGTTTTGTGTCGATCGTAATATCTTCTGAATGGAATGTCCGATTTGAGTAATTCAAAAAGTTATAGGTATATTGGTATTGAAACAGTTTTCAATATGAAATGATTTATTTGGATAAGGATTTATACGAAGGTATGGTTATCATGTCTGATATTGGTCAGCTTTTTTATTAATCGGACATTCCATTCAGAAGATATTACGATCGAAACAAAACTGAAGTGAATTTCCTGTCTAGTTCCTCCCTTATAATTTCACGGATAATGTCAGCAGAGAGGCAGTGGCATTGGCTTCGGGGCTTCGCGCGTTGCGTGACGTTATCGTATTCTTGGCCAATGTCCATGCGAAAAGATGCAGGTGCTGAAGGTGCGGCTGTAACTGTCGCAGGCGCAGTGCGGGCGCTCGCAGCCCGGGTAGGCTCTATAGTATATAGTAGTATATATATATATATATATATAGTAAATCTATAGTTAATACAATTCTTTGTATATGGCTTGTTTTGATTAGTGATAGTTGTGATGCGTTATACCTCTAGATTTGATTGATCACAACTAAATATTTCCCGTTTTGTCTATTTACTTAAATATGAATAATTAATAAATAAATATCGCTGTTAAAAAACCCTTGCTATTCTATGTTGTTTAAAAATCGTCGTTATAATCAGTTTTTCAATATAAACCGTTTATTTGAAATTCAAAATGTTGTTATAGTGCCCACAACCATCGCTCTCACCCTACGTTAAAAACTAAAAAAAAAACCGACAAAAATGTATCGACCAATCGAAAAGTCAAGGGAAGTCAATTTTACGAAAATTGCATATATCCAGAAATCCCAATAACTGTCATAAGCTCTCTCCCGCTTGGAGAGCTGGCAACGTCGCCTGTAGCCGCGTGACGCAAAAGCACAGAGCGACAACGCCGCTTTGAAACATGTAGTCCACCGCTCGTAATAACTATTTTCCAATCTGTGTCGCAGCCCAAGCTCTAGCGTTTGAATAATTTTTAATATGATGGTAAAAATCCACAACTTATTTTTCCCAGAATAAAAACTGTCCTTTTGTACAAGTTTTATTATCGACTAGCACTGTTAGTATAATGTTTGTTTGTTTTTTTGTAACTTTCAATAATTGCAAGTTATTTTTCGACCATTTCCGATTGAGCTGAGATTTTGCATCTTTTAGTTCTGGTCACAATACAATAATATGGTGACAGCGAGCTGTTCTGATGATGAAGTCAGACGTTTTTGTAGACGTTTACAATTGTAGTACAGGTCGCTGCTTAAATACTAAAGTGTCACAAATCAAAAAATGTGAAAATCGTTTTTAGTGCAAAAACGTGATCTAAAATGGTCATTTTATATAATAAAAATTTGATCCTTTTAATTATAGCACTATAAATAACTAAAACATACAAGTGTCTGTTTAGCATTTTTGCACTTTGCAGGCAAACTTCAGAGCTAAACTGCCATTTTATCAATTGCGACTTGATTTTTGACAGAAGCGCACATAGCTTATATGCAAAAGGGCCACATTTCAAAAAACTACCGGTTTTTTAATTAAAATTTATATTCAAAAGTGCCATTTTTTAGAATGTGTCCGTATCGAGTATAAAATAAACGTATGTATAATACTATTTATTAAACAAAGGTGCCACATTTTAGAATGCGTCGGCTTTGAATATAAAATGTATATTAGTACAATATTGTTTTCTATACACATTTCAAATGCGTTTGTTTTGAATAATAATTTTAGTTCGTTAAAATATTGCTTTTTATACATAAGTACCACATTTCGAAATGCGTTTGCGTAGAATATTATTTTTACGTGAATTCTAATATAATTTATAAGACATAAATGCCATTTCTTGGTTATTATGTCAAAAAAATTAAACATGGCGACATTTTTGACTTGGAATCTCTTACTGTTGGAAATTACTGTACCTACTATTCAAGATAAAACAAATTTGAAATAATCAAAGAACTTATTAAGAAAATATTAACATAATTTAAAGCGATGTAATACGCTAAATTTATAAGCTTATTAATAGAGATAATAATCTATCTAATAATCGGTCGTTATGTTTAGCGTTTGTAGACTACGAAAAATAATTTAATTCAGTGGAAACCTGTGTAAAGCTATGGTTATTCCAGCGGTGCCGTATTGACTACCAATACATTGTAGTGTTGAAATGCTTGTACAACAACGCCACCGTGTCAGTCCGGGTGCAGGAGCAGTGTACGAAAGCGATTTCTTTGAAGAGAAGCGTTAGACGGAGATGTTATTATATCCGTATACGAACTAAAGTCACCGACATACCCAAGAGGAGTAGCTAGTTGACGCGGCTGTGAGCGGGGTAGGTACATGGCTTAAAGAACTGATGGTCGTTGGGTAGAATGAATGGAAAGATGACCTGATAAAGGTTGCTGGGAGGCATTGGGTGCACACTGCACGAAATAGATCATTAGAATTGATTTTACGAAGAAGGCTAATGTTTAGCAATGGAATGTTCTATGGCTGAAATTATAAAGATGACGAAGTGATTAATATGTTTGAGTTAATAACAACTGGGTTGTGATTTAGGTACTCATTGATTTTTAGAAAGACAGATTTAGCAGAAAATATATAGTTTTATTAATTATTAAACACTTATATACTTGTAGTTAAATAGATTTATGAAGCCTTTTATTATTATTTTTGTGTAGCTAGTAATAATGTTGAACTCAGTTTAGAGATCAACATTAAATTACCTCTTATTTTGCCCCAATAACTTTGTATAAAAATAGTTTTTGGTTTTTTAAATAAATAGCGAATTATTTTTAGTATTATCAAAAAAAAATATTAGCATGCTTTCGATATTGTATAATATTTGTTTTATTAATAGGTTTTTTACATCAGACGAAGAAGTGAAGGAAAAATCTAAAGAAAACTCTTATTTTTGTATAATATGTGGCCTTTTATCGATAACTTTAATTTACGTTTAAATATTTTTTTATATGCAAAAGGGACACATGTGGTATTTTACGCCAATAGGTTAAAGTTACAGCAAAACGAAAAATATAGATAGATACAGCTTAAAATTACGCTTCTAGTGATCCAAAACTCATAACTAATAAAAATAAAAATTTCTCAGAAATTAAAAAAATATTTTTTTAAAACTTTGATTGGCTCTTCTGAAAAAACAGAAATTTTGAAATATGACCGTTTAGTATTTAAGCAGCGACTGTGTAGGTACATTATTTTGATATATCTCGCGGGGTTCAGCCAGCGTTTGCAATGTAAGCGCAAAAAATGTGTTTATTTACGACATCACATTAGAAACCTCTAAAATTATCAGTATTTCTCTACTATATTAAGCATGTATTATACATAAAAACCTTCCTCATGAATCACTCTATCAATAAAAAAAAACCGCATCAAAATCCTTTGCGTAGTTTTAAAGATTTAAGCATACATAGGGATATAGGGACAGAGAAAGCGACTTTGTTTTATAGGTACTATGTAGTGATGAACTATCCCTACGTAATAAAGCAGGTGGCATTAATACTCCTTGGTAGAATAGGAAGTAAAAACTCTTTGTCTGTCAAAGTAATTTTTTTAAAAAACTTGCGTGTTCGGCGGTTGGCGGGACTATGCTCTGTGTCACAGAGTGGCGGGTAATAGGTAATATACCTATTAGAACACAATCAGCCACCAAAACGTAGTCTGTTATGTATGCGCCATGTTCTTTGAACATTATGTAACAAAAATTACAGGATCATTGAACCGATTCTTACTAAAATCTTGGGATTTATATAACCCGCTGAATATATTATTATTCATACGTACCTATTTTGTTCAACTGCGGGTTTTGCTATGGTTAGAAGTGTTAGTGATGATGCTGAACTATCATCCTTCGAGAAAGTTATACGAAAATCCGACTGGTCGTTCCAGATTTTTTCCAGAATTTTTCCCTACAATTTATCCAAGAAAACGTTGTGAAGTGAAAGAGGATTGAGAAAGGGATGATTAGATGGTTTGGGCATGTGGAGAGAATGAATGAAGAAAGATATTGACAAAACAGGTATATAAGGCGAGTGTGAAAGGGAGCGTTGGAAGAGGAAGACCTCGGCGTATTTTCCTGGACCATATTGGAAACGTTTTGAAAAAAAGCCGGGTCAAGAAAACTCTAAACCGACGAGCATGCATGAGGAATGTGATGAGAGTGAATGCTAAAGAAGTATGTCAGGATCGTAGCAAGTGAAAAGCCGTGATCTCTGCCTACCCCTTTGGGAAACAGGCGTGATTTTATGTATAAATGTATGTATGTATGATAAAGTATGTAGTTATGTAAGTACTTACTGTTTTCTTTGCCTAATATTTTTCACAAGATTATCAAAGATAACGTAGATAGGTAAAATTGATAAAATAGGAAGGTTTACTTACTGTTTTATTTCTCTTATATTTTTAGCATGTTTTCTTAGGGTACGTAACCATTATCTCTTTTTTTTTTTTTTTTTTTTAAATATTACCCATCTTTTTTCAATTCGTAAATAATCTTTCCGACCGCTGCAATGACGTCAAACACACGTCTGTCTCTGACAGTAGTCACAGGGGTACTGACTACTGACTAAGCCATGGGCGATGCGTGCTCCGCCTTAGCTTTTCGAATAAATTAATGATATAAATTATGTATAATTACTTATCAAAAATCTATTCTAATAGAATTGTAGATCTACATATTACCTATCTTTAACAATAAATCACAAGTTGATTTTAATAGTAGGTATATAAAATATTTCGATCATAAATTCTAAAACGTATCATTTAGAAATAATATTTTTATCGTGAAAAGTTTCTGCTATTATGTTTTCAGCTTAATAGAAATGTAGGTAGGAACCTGAAGTAATATACTTATAAAAATAGGAGATGTGGCTTGTTCAGAAGTATTTTATTTTTCGTTTGGAAAAAGAGCAATCGTCGACATACAGGGCCTTAACGAGCAATGTATGACGCGTGAGATAAAGTTTGAGTAAGTGAAACAGAAAATTATTTTAGTACAAAAGAGCGAGACAGGTAGCAAATCGGAAGGAGGAATCGGACGTCTATTTGGTCTATGTACAAATGTATGCAGACCGCACCTTCAGACTATCGGATCGGACGTGTATTGCTGTTCAAACAAAATGTATGGCACGAGCGCCTTCCATGTAGTCGATGGATCAGACTATCGGATCGGACTGTCGTCGACGTCTATTCCCAGCCTAAGTGTTAGATCTGTCATTGGAGGTTAGCTAATGAATAAGAACGATAGTTTTTTGGGTTTCGTACCCAAAGAGTAAAAACGGGACCCTATTACTAAGACTTCGCTGTCCGTCTGTCCGTCTGTCCGTCTGTCTGAACAGGGCTGTATCTCATGAACCGTGATAGCTAGACAGTTGCAATTTTCACAGATGATGTATTTCTATTGCCGCTATAACAGCAAATACTAAAAACAGAATAAAATTAATATTTAAGTGGGGCTCCCAAACAACAAACAAGATTTTTTGGCAGTTTTTTATAGATATTGGTATGGAACCCTTCGTGCGCGAGTCCGACTCGCACTTGGCCGGTTTTTTAGTCAGTTTGTTGTAAAAATATAATTTCTACCATTGTTCTACCATTGTATTATCAAACATCGATAAAAATACGAATACGTCAGCTTTACACAGTTATGGAAACCAGTAAAAAAAATATTAAAATCAAACTTAGTATTTCAAATTGTATTGACTTTACGACATCAGGGGGTCTACTCGCGTTTCAAAGTTACGACTATTAGTTTGAACGACGATAGAAAGTCCGTAACTACTTTTGACAATTATCGATGTTCGTAATCCTACTTACAAATCAGTTCAAACTACAGTCGAAACATTATATTGTTACGTAATTTTGTTTTCTGTTCGCGAGTAGACACCCAGAGCCTCAAGTGGAGATGACAGTATAGACTAGACTAGCTTCCACCCGTGGCTTTGCTTGCGTGGTACCTAGTTGTAAAGATTTCTACCTGATTTCTAAGATTTCCAGGACAATAACTATATACTAAGTTTCATCTAAACTTCCAGGATGTTTGGAAGTTCACAAACCTTCGGATCATAATATTAAAGTAGGAATCACGGTAGTGACAAGACCGGTGGTGTATTGTGTGTTTAAAACGATTTACAAACACGTCCCCACACGTAAACATCTGTTGCTAAACCGATGTTTTCGCAGGCAACTCTTCAACACGGCATGACCAACTCCGCAACACAAATGTCGATCATGTTGACTGGAAGTCAGCAACATGTTTTTGCAACCGCTTTTATGAATGTTTAGAATGAATACGAGGCTTGAGCGTTGCAGGAGAAAATGTCTCCTGGTGTATCCGTGGTTTTATTCACATTTCAACTTTTTATTTTTAGATCCTGGACTTGGGGTTCGACATGTGCAAGTACTGCTGCTATTCCTGGCTATGACTCTGAGCTTTGCGATGAGGATCAACATGAGCGTGGCCATCGTTGATATGACGGACCAAAACAATGAGAACGTTGGTAGAATTTATCAATTTGTTAAAACTTTTCATTTAATTTTTTAGGGTTCCGGTACCTAGGGTAAAAACGGGATGCTATTACTAAGACTTCGCTGTCCGTCTGTCTGTCTGTCTGTCTGTCTGTCACACACGGCAGTATACCTCATAAACCGTGATAGCTAGACAGTTGAAATTTTCACAGATGATGTATTTCTATTTCCGCTATAACAACAAATACTAAAAACAGAATAAAATAATTATTTAAGTGGGACTCCCATACAAGAAACGTGATTTTTTTGCCGTTTTTTATACATAATGGTACGGAACTCTTAGTGCGCGAGTCCGACTCGCATTTGGCCGGTTATTATTTTTTATTAGAAGCGTATTAATGATGCTCATTAAATTGATAGCATTGGTATAACATTAAGGTTTATTTTTACTATAAATTCCTTTTAAAATCAATAATGATAGGAAGTGAATTATTTCATAAACAACGAGTATCATAGCAAAGTCCATAAAAGGTCCACGTTTCCACATTTACTCAATGATGCATCCATTGCGATGTCAACACAAAGTGAAATATTACCTCAGTCCTGTTTCCTGATCCTTGTTGAAGTACAGTCAGCCAGGTTCGGAAATATTTAAAACATCGTTCATTCAAAAAAATAAAAAATTATAACTGGGAATTTATTTTTGTAACTCTCAAATTCTTTAAAATATAATTATAAATCCATAATTTAATAAAATGTCTAGAATATTCAGAAAGACGAAGGGACCAATCAATAAATTACATCACATGAATTTAGAGTTCTTTGCCCCCCCCCCTTTTTCCTTCTTGTAAAATTTGAGAAGTAACATCTCACTAGGAAGTGGAAGTCCCCTTCCTAGTGAGACGTTACATATTTAGCAATTATGCACCTAGAAATTATTAATTTCGCATTTTATTACTCTGATATAATTGTCGTATCAATACACCCCTTGTCACACAATGTCACACTTAGCCGTTCTCCCCCCCCCCCCCCCACCCCCTACTATCGTGTGACGTGTGACGTAATTTATGGATGGCCCATAATTTTACCAACCATAATATACCTACTTCAAACCGAAACACAGGTGGTACAGCTGTTCTATCTCGTACGTAGCTGTTCTATCTCGTATTGTTCCTGTGTGCGTTAGCTCGGGAGCGCTCAGTATCAGTCACGCACACAAAATTACGAGTCTCTATACACATCATAACTACAAGTAGATACTATCTATTACTATTCAACCGCCTTCATGAAATATAACAACTACTAATATATACTTTTTTATATTACTAATATTACTAGTAGATACTTTTTTCTAGATAAATAGTTTGTATTTGCAATGTGTATGAATGATAATATTAGGTATAACCCAAGGTTAACAGTAACAGGCTGGGCTATGTATATGTAGTCGATGGTAACAGGTATACCCTCGTATTCAAGAACGACACTATGAGAACACGCACCCACAGTGGACGAAATCTTTTTTCATAAACATCACTTTATGTGTTGAGCGGCACTATGGCGCACGCTACCGTGTGCCTTTAGAGCTCAACTTTGGCTAGAGGCACACGACAATGTGCCTCTAGTCACACTATGCAGTGTTGCACAACACATAAAGTGATGTTTATGAAAAAAGATTTCGTCCACTGTGGGTGCGTGTTCTCATAGTGTCGTTCTTGAATACGACGGTTAGATTTTGGATGACATATATTTTATCTACTCGTGCGATATTTATTAGACAGGTGGTCTATATCAAACATCAATCTGCTTTGATAAATATTTGTTGTTGACATTTTATTTATTTTATCGGCAACTTGTATTAAAAATTGGTAAAGTAGGTACTTTGACATTAAAAAATTACTTTAGCATTTTTTAACACGAGCCGTTTTTAGGGTTCCTTACCCAAAGGGTAAAAACGGGACCCTATTACTAAGACTTCGCTGTCCGTCTGTCCGTTCTGTCAGTCACAGGGCTGTATCTCATAAACCGTGATAGCTAGACAGTTGAAATTTTCACAGATTATGTATTTCTGTTGCTGCTATAACAACAAATACTAAAAACAGAATAAAATAAATATTTAAGGGGGGCTCCCATACAACAAACGTGATTTTCGCATTCTAGCGCCATCTAGTTTCATTTGATGTTACTACGTTATTAAAGGTACTTTTCGCGGTCTCATGCGACCGCTCGGGGTTTGAGAGGTAAGATGAAAGATGTTTGCAATTCCGCTGGCAGGTAAAGTAAGTCGGTAAATAGGTGGGACTTTACTTAAGCGACTAAAAAGTTTAAAATTGAATGATTGAATTCATGTAGTTAGGTAAATAGGTACCTAGGTATATATTATTAATTTCGAATTAATTTCGAGTTCGAATACCGGCCGTGCATCAATGGATATTTCTGTTCGAAAAACGTACCTATATGCGCGTTATCACGTGTTTATAACGGTGAAGAAAAATATCGTGAGGAAACCTGTTAGTATATTCTTGAAAACGGCGACGGGCTTGCAACCTGTCACGTGTGGAATGCTAACTACGTAGTTAGGTAAATAGGTAGGTTACGAGATATTATGAATTATTTTGTACGTTTTTGGGGTTCCGTACCTAAAGGGTATAAAAGTGGACTACTAAGACACCATTTCACTTTCAAAACTTTCGTGAGTTGTACTACACATTATAACAACAACGGGAAATTACTCACGTAAATGATAAATTGTCAATGAGGACACCGACAATGTTTCGATTCATCTAGAGAATCTTCTTCAGGGTGAGTGGACCATAACGCGCGCGCTACCCTGCTCGCATTGCGCATTGCTCCTCATTGACAATTTATCATTTACGTGAGTAATTTCCCGTTGTTGTAATAATACTAAGACACCGCTGTCTGTCTGTCTGTCACCAGGCTGTAACTCGTGAACCGTGATAGCTAGACAGTTGAAATTTTCACAGATGATATATTTCTCTAAAAACAGCATAAAATAAATATTTAAATGTCCCGTACAACAAACGTGATTTTTTTGCCGTTTTGATAATAGTACGGAACCCTTCGTGCGCGAGTCCGATTCGCACTTGGTCGGTTTTTATATTCTGATGGAGGGCAAAACTACCTACTTTAAATAATTACGTTATAAAAAATAAAAAGAAAACCGACGAGAATGTTTCGACCAATCGAAAATTCTAGACGATACATTTTTTTTTAAGTTTTATGAAGGAACTAGCCGACCCGTGACAGACGTTGTCCTGTCAAATATAAATAATCGAATAGAAAAGACTGAATGTTTTTAGTCTGTGATGTCAGATTGGTTGCACACCACCGCCATCTACACAGAAATCATCCCTTTTGAGTTTTTTTTTATCGTTTTGGGGATGTTTTTTATTTTTTAAAGTAGTCTATTATTTATTCAGGCATTATATCTACATCTACATATAATTTCAACTTAATCCGTTTTGTCGTTTAGGCCTGATTGAGGAACAAACATACATACAAACTCACAAACTTTCGCATTTATAATATTATTAGGATAGTATTATTAGATACTAGCAGACGCGCGACAGACTTTGTCCTTTCCAAATCTCAATAATCGCATCGAGCACGTTGCTATGACGACGGATGTCAACACTGATGTCAAATTTTATGCACACCAGCGTTATCTATACCAAAATCATCCCTTTTGATTTTTTTATCATTTTGGGGATGTATTTTGTGTTTTAAAGCAGTCTACATTTTATTCTGGCATAATATCTACATCTACAGCAAATTTCATTTATAACCTATTTGTCGTTTAGGTCCGATTATCAAACAAACATACAAACTCACAAACTTTCGCATTTATAATATTATTAGGAGGATTAGTATTCCTACCAACTTTGAACTGTTCTTTACACATGAAAAATCATCCAAATCGTATAACCAAGTAAAAAGATATGCAGGTCATACATAATATGTGTTGGCCGTGTTGGCCGAGTGGAAGGTAGAGGGAGAAAGTGAGTTCGAATCCCGTCGTGCAACAATGGATTTTTCTGTTCGAAAAATTGATATGCGCATCATAAACACATGCTCAAAACGGTGAAGGAAACCATCGTGAGGAAACCAGTTAGTATTCTTAGAAACGGCGATGGGCTTGCAACCTATCACGTATGGAATTCTAACTACTGCAAAATGTGCCAAATATAATATTTGGACGTGCCTCTGACTTCTCCCATTAGACATTTTCAAAGGATCTAAGCGCCTGGAGATCTGAGAGGATGTCTACCGTACTTGGGGATTACAGTCGTGATCTTATTTATTTTTTATTTTACATAAAAAAATTAACATCATCATATTCCTGCCTTTATCCAATACAACCATCGTTCTTACCCCACAACGCGATGAATTGATAAACTACTTATTTCGTCATAAATCTCTATCTTTTTAAATAGAAATACGGCTAATTACCACGTTTTTTCTTGTATTGCTGAGGTTTGAGTATTCGCCGATCTGCCGTTGATCGCGGTCGCGGGCGATGCTCATGATGAAGAGCATCTGAATTGTCTCGAAATGTCAGCAATACAAGAAAAAACGTGTTAATTAGCCGTATTTCTATTTAAAATGATTAACAACTACGATAGTTTTCATTCTATAATGTCTATCATACCTGTGGCCTGGGCACGAACCACTATCGTATCGACCGACAACCTATCGTCCAAATGTCAAAATTGACACTTTTTGTATGGTAAAAGTGTCAGTTTTGGCATTTGACGATACGTTGTTGATACGATAGTGGTTCATGCTTCTTTATTGATTACAGGCCTTTGATTGGAGTATTCAGAAACAGAGCGTGATTCTCTCATCGTTCTTCTGGGGCTACATCATACTGCAGATCCCGGGGGGCGAGCTGGCTGCGAGGTTCGGAGGCATGATGCTGATCACGATATGCGTAAGCATCAACGCTTTGGTATCCCTCCTGATTCCGATCGCTGGATATTACGTAAGTTAAGGCAATACTTGAAATTTTTTACTTTTTGTATGGGCTGAATTTACCCGGATAAGACGGAAAAGTGCTAAAACTGCAATATCTTGAAAGCCATCAAATTTAAAAAGAAACCGTCTGTAATTTATTTAGCTAGTGTGATTATCTAACGAATTATATAAAAATGAACTGTTTAGCTATTCGTAGTTTTGATTGAAAACGAAATTAGGGTTTTTGAAGAGCCAACTTTGGAAAATAAATCTATCGAGAAAAGTTTCACCAATTGTGTTTCTGTCTGTAATTTATCTAGATTATATCCTTAAGTTATCTTTGTCGTAAAAAACAAAACTGTATGTTTTGCGGTTATTGAGAAAAAACGATTCTGCATTCTTCAAAAACATTTATTACTCCTCGTAACTAAACCTTATCATTTTATTTTTTCTGCGGCTCCGCTCCGTGGTTTCTTTATAAAAACCGGCGAAGTGAGAGCCGGACTCGCGCACAAAGGGTTCCGTACCATTATCTATAAAAAAACGACAAAAAAACACGTCTATTGTATGGGAGCTCTCATTAAATATTTATTTTATTCTGTTGTATTTGTTGTTACAGCAGCAACAGAAATACAAAGTCTGTATAAATTTCAACAGTCTAGCTATCACGGTTCATGAGATAGCCTTGTGACAGACAGACGGACAGACGGACAGCGAAGTCTTAGTAATAGGGTCCCGTTTTTACCCTTTGGGTACGGAACCCTAAAAAGTAGCCTATGCTATTTCACGACATTGGCTTAACCACTTCACCAACTAGTGGATACTTACGGGCTACTCTCATTAGGGTGGGTATTCACTAACGCGGTGCTATGCAGAGCTATGCTAAGCGGACTGAATTATCCAATCGCAGTGATCAAATATTAGACCCTATTAGAGCAACACGGGCTTCCGAAGACCCAAAAGTTTTGAGCGCTATTGCTGTTACAGCGCTGTTTGACTGGTCAATTCACTTCGCTTCTGGTTAAGTATGGGAATTAGAAGGAGGAAAAGAATCCTTTTTTAGACTTCGCTGTCCGTCTGTCTGTCCGTCTGTCTGTCACAGGGCTGTATCTCATGAACCATGATAGCTAGACAGTTGAAATTTTCACAGATTATGTATTTCTGTTGCTGCTCTAACAACAAAAAAAATACGAAATAAATAAAATAAATATTTATGGGGGGCTCCCATACAACAAACATGATTTTGTTTGCCGTTTTTATAGATAATTTTTATATAATAGTACGGAACCCTTCATGAGCAAGTCCGACTCGCACTTGGCCAGTTTTCATAATGTCTCAAACTTACATTAGGTAAAGACTTGAGTTTTGTTTTTGGTTATTTCCAGGGTGGTTGGCAGCTGATCTGCGCTTGCCGCATAGTCCAGGGTCTGTCACAAGGATTTCTGTTTCCATCTATTCATAACCTCATAGGGAAATGGGTGCCATTAGAGGAAAAGAATCGCCTTGGAACTATTATATACGGAGGTTTGTAATAGGATTAAAAATACTTTAAGAAATATTATAAAATTACGTTAAAAAAATTAAAATGAAAATGTTTAGACCAATCGTAAAGTCTAAGCACAATATTCGTTTTTATGGTTCCGTACCCAAAGGGTAAAAAAGGGACCCTATTACAAAGACTTCGTTGTCCGTCTGTCCGTCTGTCTGTCGCACAGGGCTGTATCTCATGAACCGTAATAGCAAGACAGTTGAAATTTTCACAGATGATGTATTTCTGTTGTTTCTATTACAATAAATACTAAAAACAGGATAAAATAAATATTTAAGTAGGGCTCCCACACATCAAACGTGTTTTTTGCCGTTTTTTCATAGATAATGGTACGGAACCCTTCGTGCGCGAGTCCAACTCGCACTTGGTCGGTTTTTTTTTAAGTTTTATGAAGTAACTATTTATGATACATTCATATTTTAAATGGGATTATTCTCTACATTACACAATATACAAAAAATCATCGAAATCAGTTCACCCGCTTATAAGTGCTTATACATAAAAGAGCAACAAAAAAAATATAGGTACAAGTAGTACCTCCTTTTTTTGTCATTTTAAAATATAAACACGCTGGGAATAACCAGTAAGCTAACTGTACGTTACGGTACTTTTTAGTCAACAGGAAAAACTGCAGTAACATGTTGCAACATAGCAATGACGACAATGATAGGTAGATACAACACACCTTACCTCAATTACTATTACATAAAGATAGCAGTGTTGGTACCTAGATAAAAGGAGTTAAGGGGCTCCCAGTCGACGATTGCTCTTGTTCGAAACGAAAAAAGAAATACTTCTGAACAAGCCACATCTCCTATTTTTATAAGTAGGTAATATGTAGATCTAGATTTCTATTAGAATAGATTTTTGATAAGTAATTGTACATAATTTATATCATTAATTTATTCGAAAAGCTAAGGCGGACCACGCGCCGACGACGTGTGTTTGTCGTCATTGCAGCGGTCGGTAGGATTATTTATCGAAGTGATTAAAGATGGGTACATCTTTATTCACATATACTATACATTATAAAATAGGAGATGTGGCTTGTTCACAAGTATTTCTTTTTTCGTTTCGAACAAAAACAATCGTCGACTGGGAGCGCCTTAAGTTTAAAAGGAGTTTAGTTATTATTATCAGTAGTATAGTATTAGACACGTTCATTCTACTGCTCGATTTGATTGAATATTAAACAGACATTTTACACATTTGACTAAATATTTTGGTCAAAGTCAAAGTCATAGTTTCTTTATTGCTTAAAATACATGTACAGAAGATGATAATTTATTAATATCAACTCGAGATTTACAACATAGGTATATTATTCAAAAATTATAATAAGTTATATTAATATTTTGATTATTAAACAAATTATTGGCTTCTTGTCTCGACAAACTTACTAATATTTCACAAACACAAACGTTCTTATTCTGTTAAAGTTAAAATCAGTCAGAAGTAAGAATTAGAATTCTGAAATAGAAAATTCCATCAAAAATATTTTAATTTGAGGACTGTCACTAAAGACTGTCAAGGTTTAAACGCTTAGGACGAGTGATAACTTTTTTTTATGAATGCAGAATCGTTTTTTCTCAAAAACCGCAAAACATATAGTTATATTTTTAATAACAAAGATAACTTAAGGATTTAATCTAGATAAATTATTGACAGAAACACGATTGGTCAAACTTTTCTAGATAGATTTATTTTCCAAAGTTGGCTCTTCCAAAACACTAATTTCGTTTTTACTCAAAACTATGAATGTAGTTTGATGGTTTTCAGGATAATGCGGTTTTATCACTTTTTCCGTCTTATACTGGTAGACTCAGCCCATACAAAAAAAAACAAAAATTTCAAGCATGAAAATAATAAGTAAAACGAATTCTGTTCCGTTATAGTTAGATTATGGTGACAAAAGAATTGCCAACATTGTCTTATTTACAAACGCATGCGCAAGAACTAATGTGCAAGACGGTGTTGGCCTTGTGGTTAGTAACCTCGACTTTCTATCTGAGTAAATCCCCAATATTAATGAATGGTGTCAGGCGGCAGGCGTCCAGAAATTTGAAAAGATTATGAACTCTTTTAAGGTGATAAGTGAAATTTTTGACGTTTTGTATGGGCTGAGTCTACTCGGAAAATTGTGATAAAACTGCATTATCTTGAAAACCATCAATTTTTTTTTTAAATTGTCTTTAATTTAGGTAGCTAGTAGGATTATCTAACGAATTATATAAAAATGAACTATTTAGCTATTCATAGTTTTGAGTAAAAACGAAATTAGTGTTTTGGAAGAGCCAACTTTGGAAAATAAATCTATCGAGAAAAGTTTGATCAATCGTGTTTCTGCCTATAATTTATCTAGATTAAATCCTTATGTTATTTTTGTCAAAGAAAAACAAAACTATATGTTTTGCGGTTATTGAGAAAAAACATTTCTGCATTCATCAAAAACATTTATTACTCGTCTTAAGTGCTCAAATCGGTGAAAGAAAACATTATGCGGCGATGGGCTAGCAACTCGTCACAACTAAATCAAGCGGTCTTGAAGATTACCTACCACAGCTTAGTTATTAGTAACTCTGCCCTCTTCGCTGTTGGCGATTCTCACCGAGGACAAACATTTGTGTGATGAAATAGCAGAGGTTTGTTCTGTGTCTGGTCGTTATAAAAAATTATAATATTAGGATCACGACTGTTGTCCCCAAGTACGGTAGACATTCTCTCAGATCTCCAGATGCTTAGATTCTTTGAAAATGTCTAGTGGGGGTAGTCAGAGGTACTTCCAAACATTATTTTTGCCACATGCCCACATATTACAGTAGTTAGCATTCCTTACGTGACAGGTTATAAGCCCATCGCCGCTTTTCCTTCACCGTTTTAAGCACGTGTTTAGATGCGCATACATTTTTCGAACAGGAAAATCCATTGATGCACGCCGGGATTCGAACCCACGACCTTTAGATTGAAAGTCGAGGTACCTTCCACTCAGCCAACACGGCAAACTTATTATGTAAAAAAAAGTAAATATAACAAAAAAAAGCATGTAAGTATTATATTAATCTGGTTCCCACAGTACAAGCTTTGATTAGTTTGGAGCTAGATGGCGAGGTTTATTTAATTTTATTTACAGTCGAGGACTTAGTTTATTTTTTTAAGAATTTTTATCGAGGTAAAATAATTTTCCTGTTCGGATACCAACCGATAAGGTACGAATTACGAAATAACTAGCTACATTACCTGCTTTTCTCGATCTTCGATATCGAATTATGGAAACCTTTTAATTTGTATGTAGATGTATAATTTTATCTTAGTATCTACCTACCACATCCTGAGTACTATTAACACTCGTCGTAGTTACTTATTAGGGCCATTGAACATGCAAAGTTGTCTGGTAGGTGATAACTGTATGTGTATATTAAGAGGAGTAATAAATGTTTTTGAAGAATGCAAAATCATTGGTTGGAAACATTTTCCAATCACCATGAATTCAAACTAGTCGTTGTCCTAAAGCGGGGTGCCCAAGAAATAACAAGTGGTAGGATGCAAACATACATTAAGGTGATACTTGAAATTTTTGACTTTTTGTATGGGCTGAATCTACCCGGATAAGATGGAAAAGGTGATAAAACTGCATTATCTTGAAAACCACCAAATTTAAAAATAAAACCGTCTGTAATTTTTTAGCTAGTATGATTAACTAGCGAATTATATAAAAATGAACTATTTAGCTATTCATAGTTTTGATTAAATGCGAAACTAGTGATTTTGAAGAGCCAACTATGAAAAATAAATCTATCGAGAAAAGTTTCACCAATCGTGTTTCTGTCTTTAATTTATCTAGAATAAATCCTTAAGTAATCTTTTTCATAAAAAACAAAACTGTATGTTTTGTGCGGTTATTGAGAAAAAACGATTCTGCATTCATCAAAAACATTATTTATTACTCGTCTTAAGCGCTATTAACAGCGCCTGTCACTTTCCCATGGCAAAATTCACTGTAAATTTAATGCATCACTACATAGTATAAAGCAAAGTCGCTTCCTGCGTCTGTATGTATGCTTATATCTTTAAAACTACACAACGGATTTTGATGCGGTTTTTTTTAATAGATAATGAAGGAGGAAGGTTTATAGGAATCAGCTTTGCACCCGTGCGAAGCCGGGGCAGGTCGCTAGTTTGTAATAAGATGAAAGATACATAAAAACGCAGACAGACTCTACATAAGGCAAACTGACTAGATTCGAAATGTAAGCAAAATAACTCTGGATAATTTTGCAGACTAACAAAATATCTTAAATCATAAGACTATCTTGATTTCCACCAGGGTGTCAATTCGGCACAGCCATCCAGCTGATGGTGTCAGGTTTCATAGCACATTATTGGGGCTGGCCAGCCATCTTCTACTTGAACGGGACGCTGGGGGCATTATGGACCGTAGCCTACATGTATTTGGGCTCTGCCTCACCGCAGCAGTCGACAATGATCAGTGATGAAGAAAGGGTCTATATACAAACGTCTCTGGGACAGATTGAGGGGCAAAAGGTGAGTGATATGTTTTATTGGTGTTATTTTCAGAATAATAATTAATAATTTGACTACCTCTTTAGACATTTTCTACGGATGTCTACGGTACTAGGGGGTTACAGTCGTGAACCTTATTTTTTTTTTCTTTTGAGTATTGCCTTTTAGTCATAAAACATATTATTATTAGACCTGGGCCCGGTAAAACAAGCTCATAAAGTTAATAATAATAATAATAATAATAATAATCATTTATTCAAAAATTCAAGCACATGCATACATAAATAAACAGATATAATTAAGATGTCTTATAGTGATGGCTTGTATATCATAACAAGTTTTTAACAAAGCCTACATCATTAAGACTTGTGTTGTAGGCTCTGCTATCCTTCCAGGGGCGCCATAGTTCATAGCCATATCTTAAACATTGTAAATAGTAATAATATAATCATCTTTCATTTCACTTATATAAACCATTAAACTAGCTACCAATCATTAACCAATACTTAACAATTGTAGTCAGCCAATTATGAATTATTTATAATAAATTATCTAAACAAACATTATTCGTTATTTATTAACGATACCTTATTACTGAATTGCCAAAATATAAGCCATTAATCAATTCCTTAATACATATTTTTCTTACTCTGCAAACAAATTAAAATTAGACTATCCAATAACAAAATATTCCGTATATAAATTAAATAATTTAAGGTTTGCTTAATTACTCAAAGGAAATGTCCCTACTTATTTTTGTGTGTTTACTGATGTGTATGTAAGTTATGTACTCAGGTGGATAGTGATTAATGTATAATTTTAAAAACCTAATATATTATGATTAAAATTAATTATATGTGCATAATGTAAAAATTAGTCTACTATTACGACTACTTCAGTATTTTGAGCACCTTTTCCGTGTCCTCGTAACTCAGTGTTTCCAGCCACTTTCTCAAAGAATTCTTGCACTCGTTGTTATTTAAATGTACTAAGTCTTTAATATATTTATCACTACATAGTATAAAGCAAAGTCGCTCTCCGCTTCCCGCGTCTGTATGTCTGTATGTATGTTTGCTTATATCTTTAAAACTACACAACGGATTTTGATGCGGTTTTTTTAATAGATAAAGTGATTATAATATAATAAATAGATAAAGTGATATAAATATAAGTATTCTATCAGTTATCTGGTTCCCATAGTACATGCTTCGCTTAGTTTGGGGCTAGATAGTGTTGTGTGTAAAGTCCGCCAATATTTATTTATTTATTTATTTATTTATTATTCAGGAGGAAGGTTTATATGTATAATAACATGCTACCCGTGCGAAGCCGGGGCGGGTCGCTAGTTTGCTATATTATAAAAAAGTTACTACGTCTTGCGGTGTAAAAGTGACAACGGTAGACGCATACGTATAGCGTTGTCTTTTTTGCACCACGAGTGGTAAGCCCTCAGACTTTACTTGGATTTCCTGTTGTTTTTTGATATCAGAAACGACTTATACCATGATACTTTGTATATGAAATGTCCCTCCATAGTGACCATACTTGTACCTCTTGCGTCTCAGCAGGGTACCTTATCCAGACGATATTTACTGGCATCTCTATTCAAAGTCTTTAATATATTTAGAAAATGCAAACACCCTGGAAAGCGATTTGGACGTCGCTTCCCTTCATATCTCTGATCATCGTGCACTGCGGCCAGAACTGGGGTTTTTGGACCCTCATGACCGAGATGCCATCCTACATGAAGCAGGTGCTCGGAGTGGATATCAAAGCAGTAAGAATCTTTTTTCCCCTCCAGAAAAATAACAACACAAATATCAGCAGGATTTTGGCAAACTACATTTGATCCAGCGCCGGTACAGCTTTTTTCATTAATTCTTGCGATTACTATGCTCAAATACTAGAAAAACACACTTTCGTTTATTTCGGTGATGTGTGATTTTGACGGTGAACATCCAGTTTCAATTTTCAAACATATTTTAGACAAAACGTAAAAACCATTTTCACTTCTTCTGGGTTCACTGATTATTCTGTTCTCTTGCTTTCAGAATGGAGTAATGTCAGCGATGCCATACGTAGCGATGTATCTGTTGAGTTTTCCGTTCGGCTTCATGTCCGATTTCATCCTGAAAAAGCAGTGGCTTACCATCACGACTTGCAGGAAACTCAACAACTCTATTGGTAAGATCACGTTTCCGATTTCAAAGAATTTAAAAGAAATTTAAAAGAAATTTCCGATTTTAAAATGGGGATTTTTTTTATTAACAAGGCATTTAACAGGGTGCAAGATATCTCCCCTTATGTTTAACTGAGCTTCATCAAATAATATTTTCCAGTTTCATTTCGTGACATACGGATAGGTAGGTACCTAAGAGCCGACTTTCATCACCATCCATCTCATCTTGCTTCAGTACCTAGAACTCTCATTAATAGAGCATTGAGAATATGCGACCCTCCTTGTGAAAGGGGTGACGGATAAAATTGAACACTTGATGCGCAGAAAATATAGCATCAAGACAATATTTCGTCCCCTGACTAAACTAAGACAGTTTATACGCTCTCCTAAGGATAGAGACCCTTTAAGTGTACCGAGTGTTTACAAGATTCCGTGTGATTGTGGTAGTTCATATGTGGGTGAAACTAAGAGGAATATCTCTACCAGGTTAACTGAACATATCCGGGCCATGAAGAATATGGATGTAGAAAAATCAGCTATTGCGGAACATGCATTAACTTCTGGTCCTGTACACTACATTCGATTTGATAAGGCTCAGGTGTTATCAAGGGAAAAATTCTTTGTACCCCGTAAAATTCGTGAAGCCATCGAAATTAGTCGGGTGCCGAATTTTTATAAAGACAACGGCTGGGTTTTACCATCTGCCTGGAAACCTTGTCTACGTGATACCAGATGTCGTATTGGTGCATTAAAGCCTGGTAGAGATATTGTCAGTGCTGTGTGTTTGACTATTCCGGACGTGGAGGAGAGTAATAGTAGTGATGAGGAACCAGCGCTGATTCTTCCATCACCGCGGCCAACCATTGCGTCGCACCCCCTACCCCCCCTGCTGCGACCACTGACCCGCGCAGAACGATTTGCGGCCCTCAGTGCGAGACGGAAATGCGAGCGGGGTAGCGCTTGCGTTTAATGGTCCACTCACCCTGAAGAAGATTCTCTAGATGAATCGAAACATTGTCGGTGTCCTCATTGACAATTTATCATTTACGTGAGTAATTCCCGTTGCTGTAATAATGTATATTTTCCAGGTCATTTTGGTCCAGCGATTGCTTTGATTGGGCTCTCATACTCACCAGCCGGTAACGTCACAATGGCGGTTGTCCTGCTGACGATCGTCGTGGGATTAAACGCTGGACATTACACTGGATATTTGGTAAGTAATGGAACGAATAAGTGTAATTTTTTTTTGAAACTACGTACGGAAGTTTAAACACCTGGCCCAAAAACCGACCGCCGGGCGATATGTAGCTGGTGTGTAAGTATGATGTACTAAGTTGTGTTGTGCATGACTATATTTTTCATAACAATTATATGAAGGAATCATCCACTATAAATTTAGAAATGCCAATGGTGCTAATGATTGGTCCTTAGGAAAATGTCCGATTGGTATAACTTAACATTTTCGATGACCAACAAGGTAACAGTAAGTAATTTATTGATGAAGAAGACAGATATGTAACTAAAATATATCACGAAGATACCTGTTTTTGGGCTTATTTTAATCAGCCCAGTGGAAGTTCCTATTCGAATTATATATAATCTTACAAAAAAAAAACGAAAATAGAGATCTCAACGCCTCATACGTACCTATTCTTTTTTTTCATCCTGTATTTTCATTGCATGGAATTCATTCTCTCGTAAATATTAATAAAGAAACAATACCCTGCCAATATCAATACGCCGCCACTTTTGAAATCATTGGCTCTCGCAAATATTGTTGTTAATTCATTTCCCGCTGTTTGTAATAAAGCGGCTTTGGCTGCTTGCTTTTAATTTAACAGACTTATTTAACTTCATTGTGTACCGATGGTGGGTAGTTGATTATAGTGCCATATTCTGTAAGGTAAAGTGACGCATGTATACGCGCGGGGGAGAGGCGCGGGGGAGAGGCGCGGGGGGGTGGGCTCCCCTACCCCGGGAGATCAAGGGGCCCCTACCCCGGCTAGCCCTCCATTCGGTGTATGCCAATCTCTATAGATGAAAACCACTATCAATGCCCATAAATTTTGAAGGTTTCTCTCAAATTCCCTGGGATCCCATCATTAGATGCTGGCTTTCAAATAAACGCCGGAGTAATCGCGTAATATACAAATAAAAAAAAAACTACCTACAGGCGAATTGAGAACCTCCTCCTTTTTGAAGTCGGTTAATAATGGTACCTACTCGACTAAGACGCTTGTTTTATTGTCCAGTGCCATACATTTATTTCATACATCTCACTGGCGACGAGGATGGGATACCCAATAAAGAAGATAGCAGCAAAGAAAATAAGTTTTTTGTTGTTTTTTATTTTCAAGACAAGCTTTTGTAAACTCCTCCTTCGAACTAGAGATCAGAGCAGCACGCTATCACCTGTTACATAATATAACATCGTCATTGGAACTGAAAGGTATGAAAAGTTTTCACTAAATCAAACAATTTACTAAGGAGTTCCGTTGTAAGTGTCCGTTGAACTGCTCCTAACTCCATCATCTGAGGTCAGGTGACAGGTCAATGTCACCATATTATTATATTGTCATCAGAATTAAAGGTGCATGCAAAATTTCCGCTTAATCGACAATGATCGAAAAATTATTAGAAAATTTTGACGGACAACTTAATAACAAACATACGAACAGTGCAAGTTAACTATAAGCTTGTAAAAAGGTGTGCAAAGATGAGCTTCTTTACCTGCCATGGTTGATTTGGGCGATGCAGTGTGAATCGCTAAAAGTCTATAAGTTTAGTTTCATACATTTTACTTGAGTAGTAGGAACTTTAAATTAATATTCTTGTTTGAGCCTTCACCTTGTTTGATTGGCACCACACTGGAGCTCTACATAGCATTAAGGAAAGGATCATTAAAAAAAGGTAGACCCCAAGCCGTGATTGTTGCCTGATTCTTCTAGGCTTGGTCGCGTGGAATTGGCGTAGCTTCACCTAAGACGTTTCAAAGTGATCCTTGTGATTTTATTGAAATAAATGATTTATGAATTTGAATTTGTCCATTTCAGCTCGTCCATATCGACATGGCTCCGAACTTCGCGGGTACGCTGATGGGAATTACGAACGGCATATCGAACACCGTCTCCATCATTGTCCCACTCGTGGCCGGAGCTGTATTGCAAGATGAGGTTAGTGAACTTGACAATAAATAAATAAAATAATAATAATAATATACCTAGACAATGACGAAGATTTGGGTTGCTGACGATTCGGACACAATAAATTCGGACACTTTGTCCGAATTGTCACTTTGCAATTTTAATATTTTTTTCACTGACGATTCGGACACCAATGTTTTGTACAGTCGGATATAAAAACTTAAACTGCTAAGAGGAATATAATCAGCATGCATTTTGGCAGTATGGTAATAAAAATAAGATGAAATATTTGTCCAGGTACAGCAACTAGCGAGAGAGAGCTAATGCATAAACTAGATCTCAATAGTATCATCACTGTATTCCCAAGTACGGTAGACTTCCTCACAGATCCCAGGCACTTAGATCCTTGACGATATAGTCCGTCTTGTACCTATATTGTGCTTACATTTTATAAATTTTAACATAGCCTTTAAGACAAAGATACTAACAAAAAATAGACATCTGTATGTATGAATTAATAAACGAATTTAATTTAATTTAATTTAATTTACGTCCGTGAAGCATATTGATGGGACCAACTTTTCGGTTAGAGTAGTAATTGATATGATTATCAATTGCAACTGCGGCGTCAATTGCCATTTCACCATTTAAAAATTATCTACTTATTTGAAGAGAATTCTTAAAAAATAAGCTTATTTAACGTAAGAACTTAATTAAAATATAAGCTTTCGCAATTAAATAATTTCTTCATAATTGTTACCTATAAATTCCCATAGGAGGTGGCCAATATTAATTTAAGGCTAATTTGAATTTTTAGGGCTCATATTATTTTTTTACGTCGATATATTTTATATTCCAGACTAATCCCGCTGACTGGCGTAAAGTGTTTTACATCTCCTCTGCGGTGTACTTTGCTTGCAATACCTTCTTCATATGCTTCGGTACCAGTGAAAGGCAGAAGTGGAATGAACCGATTGAAGATGCCGTTGGAAGTGCCGGTAAGATTATAGGAAAAGACTTGTACTGACTAGTAAATATTTAATATGATTGGCACGTGTTAATACGGGTTCCGATCTCACTGCCTTCTGATCGCAAGTAGAAACATCTCTCGCTAGTTATTAGCAAAGAAAACATATTTACAGCCTCACAGCTCAGTTGGTAGTAACTATGCCTTCTGCGCTGTAGGTTGTTCGATCCCCACATGAGACAAACATTTGTGTGATGAACAAATTCACACTTTACAGACGAATTACAATACAATTACAATACTCATAATTTACTTAGCTTTGACCTACACTGGGCACGAACATTATCATTTATTTTTAGGGGGGCAATTACTGAAAAATGTCGCCCCTTAAATTTATTTTTACCTTTATCATCTTTAAGATTTCAGCTATCAGCGACCTTTTTCAGTTTTTGCCCCCCCTAAAAAAAATTGAAGATCCTCCGGGGCTAGGTTGATCCTACTAGGATTCCATGACCGTGCAAAGCCTCCTACATGAGTTACTCACCAGTTTAAAATTATTTTGTCCTGGTACTAGGATTCTATGACCAAAAGAAGATGTTCTACGACTTAAATGATGTCGATCCTTTACCGTCATAATGTAAGATTCACAAAGCTTTTCTTGATTATCTTTTTTTTTCAGATTCAACAGAAAAAGCGGATAAAGTTATTTAAAATAATACTTATGTACTCTTACCTAAGGGCCGATTTTTCATACATCAAGGACTAACCGTAGAACAAATTCGATATATCGTATGAGAAATGTCAATTTTTATTCATAGTTAGCACTTATTCTAATGCAAAATGCCTTATTAGATGAATATAATAATTTTTATTAAATTTTTAGTTAATTTATTTTCTTTTGTTTATCACTACATAGTATAAAGCAAAGTCGCTTTCCGCTTCCCGCGTCTGTATGTATGTATGTATGTTTGCTTATATCTTTAAAACTACACAACGGATTTTGATGCGGTTTTTTTTAATAGACAGAGTGATTCAGGAAGAAGGTTTATATGTATAATAATATGCTACCCGTGCGAAGCCGGGGCGGGCCGCTAGTTGTAAATATTGTAAATAAAGTATAACTTAGCAAATTATGGCTTCTTACTTTCTAAACTTTAAGAATAACGAAATATAATGTCCACTGAAAATTTTATTCACTAAAATCGAGCGAAAATTGATAATCAATTTTATTAAAATCAAATAGTAAGTACATAAGATATTTTTATTGCTTAGTCAGCTAGTAAAAAAATAAAGTCATTTGAAAACGTTTTAATTGCATTTTTAACCCGATCTCCATAACTTAGCCGATAAAATCGAAATTATATTTAAAAAATATATTCTCTTACAAATTGGTGAAAGGCTAGTGATATATACGATTAAATTTGGCAATAAAATGTCGGAGTGTACAGAGGTTGATAGGTTTTATTAAAGGTTTGAAATACAGGCCTTGTTTGGTTTTATTTAAAGCTATAATTAAAAGTTGGGGTAGGTACGTATACCTTTATGGCAAACAAAGAAAAACCAATTTCATCAAAAAAGCTCGACCTGGTATTAAGGTTTTTGGCCGAAACTAAACTTATCAAAGGACAAAGGCGGACAACACATTTGATAAAACGGAAAATGTTCTATTCAGTTCACTGGTACAGTCAGCATCAGAAGATTACTTTTAGGGTTAGGTTAGGTTAGTAGGAACCAGTTAGTATTCTTATATGCGGCGATGGGCTTGCAACCTATCACGTATGGAATGCTAACTACTGCAAAATGTGGGCATGTGCCAAATACAATGTTTGGACGTGCCTCTGACTACCCTCACTAGACATCTTCAAAGGATCTAAGTGTTTGAAGATCTGAGAGGATTTCTACCGTACTTGAGGATTACAGTCGTGATCCATTTTTTTTTTCTGAAGCACTCAGTTTTTTTCCGAACTTTACGCCACCCTTATCACTTAGGTACCCCTAAAAAACCCTACGAACTGTTCTCAGACCTACTTAATATACAGAAATCACACATTATTACAAACAGCTAAGCTGTTTCGGAGGAGTTTGGTTACAAACACTGTGACACGAGAATTTTATACATAATATAAATAGAATATAAGCTTTATTAAAGATCAATTTCAAAAAAATCACAAGGATCACTTTGAAATGTCTTAGGTGAAGCTATACCGACTTCTCGCGACCAGGCCTATAAGAATCAGGTAACAAACACGGCTTGGGGCCTATCATTTTTTTCAATGATTTTCTTAATGCTATGTATCCAGCTCCAGTGTGGTGCCGATCGAACAATGTAAAGTCTCAAACAAGAATAATAATTAAAAGTACTAACCAAGTACGTACAACAATAAAAAAATTAACTAAAGAGCTTAGATAAACTAGCACAGATAAACTAGATTAACTTAACTTAGATAAACTAGACAAAATGACATTCGGAGCCATACCACAAGGTCTTAAAGTAATATTAAAACAATATTACTCGTTGCGACGTGACATGCTATACGAGTTCATATTACGTTGCCACTTTCGCACCGTGAGTAATATTGTTTAGATATTACTTTTAAGCTTGTAGTACGGGCCCAGGCAAGCCATGATACAGCACGTGAAACCGCATCACTTATTTACTAAGTAAAATGACGTCTGCATCACTGTGTATATTTTTACAGTCGTAGCCGACTTGAATTAGACTGCTTAACGATCGACGGGGGAAATTAAATCTTGTACTGTTTTATTTCGGCACCATTTCCTTCCTGAAACAGCATTGTGAATTAAGGCTTTTATCAGCCAATATCCTTTTTTGGGTTCCGTGCCCAAAGGGTAAAAACGGGACCTTAATACTAAGACTTCGCTGTCCGTATGTCCGTCTGTCTGTCACAGGGTTGTATCTCATGAACCGTGTTAGCTAGACAGTTGAAAGTTTTACAGATGATGTATTTCTGTTGCCGCTATAACAATAATTACTAAAAAATAAATAAATAAATATTAAAGTGAGGCTCTCATACAACAAACGTGTTTTTTTTTCGTTTTGTATAGATAATAGTACTGAATCCTTCGAGCGCAAGTCCGACTCGCACTTGGCCGGTTTTTATAGTATCTACTCTTTATTTCTCTGCTGATAAAAATACAAAAAAGCTCGAACAAAAATTCGATAAAATGGCATTCTCAAATATTCGCAAGAAAACAAAACAACTCCATGAAAACCGATTGTCGTTCGACTAAATCGATTTTGATTTGCTCGATTCCTGCAACCATCATTAACGACCGTAAGATAGCAGTACAAAGAAATCATAATTTTCCAATCAAATACGATCCGTATGTGCAACGGGATGTTAGAAAAAAAGCCCTAAGGGCAAGTAAAAAATCCTAATAATATTATAAATGCGAAAGTTTGTGAATTCTACCAAAAGGGTTGAATCCTTCTAAGGTTTTATTTTGTCAAAAAAATCTGACAATTGACTACCAAATGATACGCATTCTATCAAAATTCGTAATTTATTTTATCAATACAAGGTTTAAAGTAAAAAACAAACAAAGTAAAAATTGGCTGTTGCCTAAAATTGCTTTTTTCTATGCGATAATTGAAATTTGAAAGGACAACGTGTGTCACGGGTCGTCTAGTCACACTAAAATTTATCATTTGCATGAACCGATTGCGATGTGATATATAAACAGATTATGAACTCGATTGAAGCGATTACTTACGAAAGTACGGATTCAAATGGGACGTCATAGTTTATATAAAAATTAAAATCAACTATAACTATTTGTTAATTTGGTTAAATATTATACAAGGTGTATCAAAAGAAAGTTCACATTTAAATCTTCTTTTAAAAGAAAAGTCTTAGCTTTATTGAAAAAATGTTTATTATATATTGAAGTACACTGTTTGGGAATTTATTTTTTAAAAATAAAATCGTCCAAATGTAAACCGTTGCGCTCTCGGCATTAATTTAGTCGGGCACTAAAATTGCCTATGACAGCTCGGCAGGTAGTCTCCGTGATGGCTGCCATTTCATGACGGATATTTTCTTTTAATTGTGCCAGGGAAGTCGGTTTATTAGCGTAAACTTTTGATTTGACATAACCCCACAGGAAAAAATCCATAGGTGTTAAATCGGGACTCCGTGGAGGCCAATTTATGTCACCTCGCCTGGAGATTAATTTGTTCGGAAAAATTTCTCGAACTCGAGGCAGAGATCTGTTGGACGTGTGTGAAGTTGCTCCATCCTGCTGGAACCATGTTCTTTGGTTGTAACCAGGAAAGTTTTGCAGTTGAGGCACGAAAAACTCGTCTAACGCACGCTCACAGTGAATTCAGAGCGTTATGTGGAGACATAACGCTCTGAATTCACTGTGAGCGTGCGTCCCCTTCCATCTTCAAAAAAGTAAGGGCCGATAATTCCTCGCGCCGACATCGCTGCCCATACGGTGACTTTGGGTGAATGTAGCGGTTTCTGATGTTTTTGTTTTGGATTGGTTGCACTCCAGTAACGACAATTTTGCTTGTTTACATGCCCATTCAGGTGAAAATGGGCTTCATCGGAAAACAAGATGTTGGTGAACGTTGGAAAGCGCTCAATCATCTGATTTACAAAGTCAAGCCTCTGACCAGCATCTTGAGGCTTCAGTTCTTGCACCAACTGAATTTTGTACGGGTGCAGCTTTAAATCTTTGTGTAAAATGCGGCATAATGAAGATCTGTGCACATTTAAAGCAACAGCACGCTTCCGAATCGAGAGGTTTGGATCATCTCGAATAGACTGAGTAACACTGTCCACGTTTTCGGCTGTTCTTGATGTTCTTGGCCGCCCAGATTTTGGTTTCTCCAGAGTTGACCCAGTCTCTTCAAACTTCTCAACCCATTTTTCAATGAGTCGAGTGCTAGGCGCATCATTTAAGTGACGAATATGTCGAATACTGCAGAATTTTCTACGCGCTACAGTCGCCGAATTACCGTTTTTGTAAAACTCACGTACGCACAACGCACGGTCCGCACCAGAGAAACGCTCCATAGTGACTAAATTCCCAAGAGCCAGACTACCGACTGACATACCCCCCGCGCCCCTCAGAATAGTTGCTTTCGCGTAATAAGATAAGCAAATGTGAACTTACTTTTGAGACACCTTGTATTACAACTATTCACATGGATCTTAGGATCTTGCTTAGAGATCTTTGCTAGAGCCTTTACACTTTCACTACAAAAGCTTAAAAATATAATTAATACAAAAAATATTTTGCATAGATAGATTGTACCTATCTATGCAAAATATTTTTTGTATTAGTAGTGTAGCAATAGTTTATTCGCTGTCAGTCTGTCCGTCTGTCCGTCTGTCCGTCTGTCTGTCACAGGGCTGTATCTCATGAACCATGATAGCTAGACAGTTGAAATTTTCACCGATGATATACTATTTCTGTTGTCGCTCTAACAACAAGTACGAAAAACAGAATAAGCCTACGTTCTAAATAATGTACCCGATCTGTTGGCAATAAGTACGAGTTTTAAGGATACGTTTCGGCCTACGCAGAGCTGTGCGAAGCTGTGTGAAGCTGTGAGGAGCGGACCAATGACAGCGCTCAAATATTCGTACCTACATGCTTTCTACGGTATTATAGTACCCACACATATCATGACGGCTAACGATTCAGAGAAAAGCCTGTTTATCCGTTCACTCCGCTTGGAATCATTTTACGAGTGAACTTACAGCCCGAAAAGATAAACTCCATAAAACGCACGAATAAAGTAACGGGAACCCATAAACACACGAATAAAATACCTTTTTGCGGTACACCGAGTTTAACAACTTGGCCGGAATGGCTGGGTAACTTTTTAATACATGTACTGTATAATAGAAGCCGTGTTGGCTGTGTGTGAGGTACCTCCACTTTCAATCCGAAGGTGGGTTAGTCCGGTAATGTTCATTGACTATCCATTGTCAACTCATTGAGTTTGTAATGGGGATTTCTGGATTTTTTATCCAGAAATCCCCATTGATGGGGATAGTCAATAGACATTTCTGGACTAAGCCCTAAGGTTGTGGCTTTAAATCCTGGCAGTGCAGTGTGCTTCAATCGATTTTTCAACCTTTTGCGTTGTATAAAATGCTAACTACTGAAAAATATGGGGATGTACCTCTCACACCACACACTTGCCAAAATCACACTAGTATGTGTCTACATACCAAGTAATTTCTAAATAGAAAATATATTCAAAGCCATTAAAATCGAAATAAGAAAAAAAATGCCTGCTAAATTCGAGTCGGACTCACGCACGAAGGGTTCCGTACCTATAAAAACGGCAAAAAAATGACTTTTGTTGTATGGGAGCCCAACTTAAATATTTATTTTATTCTGTTTATAGTATTTGTTGCTATAGCGGGAAACGGAAATACATAATCTGTGAAAATGTCTACTATCTATCTGTTTAACAGCCTTGTGAACGACAGACAGACGGAAAGCGGAGTCTTAGATTATGCCAATTAATATAAGAAATACCTCTGTTTATATATGTATGTAAGGACGTTTGTTGAGAAATACTCTTATATTTTTTTATTTATCTTATCTTAGTAATAAGGTCCCGTTTTTACATTTTGGGTACGGAACCCAAAAATAAAATAACTTACCAGAACAAGTAGGTTAAACAGACACATCATTATTCCCCGTCTGTGCCTAACAGCTTATTACTCGCATGAACGCAAAACTCAGACATGCTAAAAAGATATTTAGCAGATAGTTAGTATCCAGAATATTTTAATATGCATTTGCATAATCTATACTTACTTATAATAAATCTGTAGAGAGGTCAATTCTGTACATGAAATATATTTCCAAAATAACTATCAGGGGGTGATTAGGGATCGATACTGATGCCAAAAATGCAATCAGTAAAATTTTTGTCTGTCTGTATGTCTGTCTGTCTGTATAACCGTTATAGAAACAAAAACTACTCGACGGATTTTAACGAAACTTGGTACAATTATTTTTCATACTCATGAGCTGGTTATAGTATACTTTTAATCACGCTACAATCAAAAGGAGCAGAGCAGTGAAGGGAAATGTTGGGAAAACGGGAGAAGTTACTCCATTTTTTAAGCTTCCGTCGCGTGTGCAACTTTAATGGTTAAAGCTACACAAAAATCATGTATGACGGAAATGTTCTCCTTAAAATTATATAAAAAATATCCCACGACAGCATATGTCTATCTTTTATGGTTGACTTACAATAACACGTGTAACTCCCGATAGCTTAGCAGTTCGAAGCTTTCTGATTATATTTGTCTACTCTTACGTTTATAACACTCTCAGTCATCCCTCATTAAAAAAGTTAACATTATTAACTATTCCATAAAAAAAGAATCATAGAAATCGTGTGATACCTACTACGCAGCCGGACCCACCGTGGATAAGGGTTAATTTTAATGCAGTTACAAATCTATGGAATTGTACTCCAAAAATCAGCAATTGTACCTACTAGAAGGGATCAAAAAACGCTGTAAAAAAAAAACGTTTTATATAAAGACATTCTGTAGTATATTTAGTATCAGCATATATGCTCAGCATATATCAGCAGCATAGGCTTCGCACGGGTGCACCGTGCGAAGCCCGGGCGGGTCGCTAGTAATATATTATTTATCGTGCCATTTTGGTTCTGTTTTAGTCCTCCGGAACTATATAAATTATAAATAACTGTAAATATAGTATATTACTATAGTATAGTACCTATAGTATAGATATTATCATTAATATCTTAATGCGAAATAGTGAATTCTTTTTGTTTAAATAATAAATCGTGCCTTAACGGTTGAACAAATTTTGATGATTTTTTGATAGATCCAAAACTATACTTTCTATTCTTATGATTTCTTGGCAATTCGTTAAATTTGCCTTGGCTTAATCACAACCTATTTTTACTAAAGAAAAAATGGATGATACAGCAAAAACTAAAAATCAATAATAACTCAACAATTGCTGAAGGCACAAAACTGAAATCTAGGGGAAAATTTCACGAGTTTTTTTTTCAAAAAAATAAATATATGGGATCACGACTGTAATTCCCAATTACGGTAGACATACTCTTCCAAGCTTTGCGGTCTCCAGCTACGTCCCAACCAGTCTGTCTGGTATGTGTTAAGGTCGTCACGCCAGCGTCTTCTCGGCCTTTCTCGGCGTTGCCTCCCATCTTCAGGCACCTACTGCCTGACGATCCGGCTGACGTAAACCGTGTAGTCTTAAACCTCACCATGTATCACCAAGTGGGGGGGGGTTTAAAACGTGACTAACGGACGGGCCTCTAGAGTAACATCTAATATTATGTTAGCAGTGAGCATTTTGAATAAAAAATAGTAGGTAAATCATGGTGAGCATTTGGAGCTTGATTCATAAATCACTCTCAATTTGATATTAATTCCTGGAACCGCATTTCGATAAGCACAATTCTGATTTAGAACCTGGCTTGCATGCCAATTGTCTTATCATTATACGGTGCATCATTAGACGTCTACTTTTTTATGTCCACTGCGTTGATACTCGTAGATTTATTTTATACCGGGCCGTGCCCGGGCCGGGCCGGGACGGTACACGAATCAGGTACTGTTTAATATAAATTATTATTTTATTTTATTTTAGCCTACATCTTCCCACTGCATAGCAAAGGCCTCCCACCCTTCATTTCATACCTTTCGATCTCCAGATAAGTTGCGCCAGTCATTTAATTGATTATCGAGATCGTCCCGCCATCTCCTCCGGGGTCTGCCACGAGAGCGCCTAGTTTGTGGGGACCAATCGGTTGTTATTTTGGTCTAAAGATTATCCGGCATGCGAGCTACATGTCCTGCCCAATCCCATCTGAGTTTGGCCGATTTATGGGTGACGTCAACTATTTTTGTTTTGGAGCGTAGTATCGTGTTTCGTAATATAAATTGCTTCATACAAAATGTATGTGCTATGCTAACTGAAGTCTTACTTTTTGGCTAATTTACGAGGTGAATTCACTTCATAAATTAGCCAAAAAGTAAGCAATCAATATATTATGTAACACTATAAATGTACTTGCTTAGCTCCAGTAGTTTTTTTTTTGTTTTTTGTTTTAGGCTACTATTATATTATGTGTAGACTCGTATTTAGCACCTTTTTTACAAACCTTAGTGGTTTCTTACTGTGCTATATTATTTAATTTATTCTTGTAAAACTTTTATATGATAAATAAATTAAAAAAAAAATGTAACGTTTCAAATCCGTGCCCCGTCCGGGCCACGTACACTGCACGCCCCAGGCACGGCTCGGTCTAATATAAATCTACCCGTAACGTTTAATCTTATCTTATTATTTATAATTGAATTCCTATTTCCCTTAGTCCGCGCGTCCGTCATCACGCGTGAACGGCTGGACCGATTTTGCTATTTTTATATTGTGTTTTTTATTGTCAGGAGAAGGTTCTATGAAAGTAAATTTTGGAAAATCCAGCGTAAAATAGTAAAAATCGGAAAAACTGGGATTATTGAAATTTGACAGGACTACGCCTGTCGGTTTAGCTAGTCATACTAATATTATAAATTTTTGAGAATGTTTGTGGCACAATCATGCCCAAAGATGAAAGGTATTTATTTGAATCTTGGAATATACATAGACTATGCCCTGAAATAGTAAATAGGCTACTTTTTATCCAGTTACTACGCAAGCGAAGCCGCCGGCGGAAGCTAGTTTCATGAAATTGAATGTTAAATCTAAGCGAAAGTGGGGCGGGCCAGCTGGTAGGTATGTATATGTATGTATCGCAATAATATACAAAAACCGGCCAAGTGCGAGTCGGACTCGCGCACGAAGGGTTCCGTACTATTATCAAAACGGCAAAAAAATCACGTTTGTTGTACGGGAGTCTCACTTAAATATTTATTTTATGCTGATTTTAGAGAAATACATCATCTGTGAAAATTTCAACTGTCTAGCTATCACGGTTCACGAGATACAGCCTGGTAACAGACAGACGGACAGCGGTGTCTTAGTAGTCCCGTTTTTTACCCTTTAGATACGGAACCCTAGAAACATAAAAAATAATTCATAATATCTCGTAACCTACCTATTTACCTAACTACGTAGTTAGCATTCCACACGTGACAGGTTGCAATCCCGTCGCCGCTTTCAAGAATACTAACAGGTTTCCTCACGATGTTTTCCTTCACTGTTATAAACACGTGTAACGCGCATATAGGTACATTTTTCGAACAGAATTATCCATTGATGCACGGCCAGGATTCGAACTCGAAATTAATTGGAAATTAATAATATCTACCTAGGTACCTATTTACCTAACTACATGAATTCAATAATTCAATTTCAAACTTTTTATTCGATCATGTGAAGTACCACCTATTTACCGACTTACTTTATCGATATACTTATAAAATACTTACTATACTTACTATATAAAATAGCGCCACCTGCCAGGGGAATCGCAAACCTCTTTAATCTTACCTCTCGTACCCCGAGCGGTCGCATGAGACCGCGAAAAGTACCTATAATACGTAGTAACATCAAATGAAACTAGATGGCGCTGGAATGCAAAAATCAAGTTTGTTGTATGGGAGCCCCCCTTAAATATTTATTTTATTCTGTTTTTAGTATTTGTTGTTCGAGCAGCAATAAAAATACATAATCTGTGAAAATTTCAACTGTCTAGCTATCATGGTTCATGAGATACAGCCCTGTGACAGACAGACAGACGGACAGACGGACAGACGGACAGACGGACAGACGGACAGACAGACGGACAGCGAAGTCTTAGTAATAGGGTTCCGATTTTACCCTTTGGGTACGGAACCCTAAAAACCATCCAAGTTCGAGTCGGACTCGCGCACGAAGGGTTTAGTACCATTATCATCACTACATAGTATAAAGCAAAGTCGCTTCCCGCTTCCCGCTTCCCGCGTCTGTATGTATGTTTGCTTATATCTTTAAAACTACACAACGGATTTTGATGCGGTTTTTTTTAATAGATAGAGTGATTCAGGAGGAAGGTTTATATGTATAATAACATGCTACCCGTGCGAAGCCGGGGCAGGTCGCTAGTCTATAATAAACGGCAAAAAACACGTTTGTGGTATGGGAGCCAGCCCTACTTAAATATTTATTTTATTCTGTTTTCAACTGTCTAGCTATCACAGTTCATGAGATACAGCCCTGTGACAGACAGACGGACAGACGGACAGAAGTCTTAGTAATATCCGGAACCCTAAAAATGAAAAGTTTGGATGTTTGTTTTTTTTTACGAGTTTATTTAGGCAGCTACATTTAACGAGCGTCCGTAAAGTATAAAGGTTTACCGGTAACCAACAACTCTCGGTAAATAACATGGAACTTACGTACTACGCTTGGTTATTTGGCTAACTGAATATGTATACTTATATAACTGATACTTACTGTGCAAGTTTAAAAATAAACTTTTAAGTTAAACTTTGCTCCAAGTTCACTAACAGTAGTAAAAGCTTCAGCTGTTACAAATTTGAGATATGGCTACATTGTATAGTCAGTTTTGCTGTTATACAGGGATGTGAAAAAAATATCGATTTTAAATGAATCGATTATGTAGATAGCACATATAAATCATTTTTTGTATACGGCATATATAGATTATATAGGTAGTATCGTCAGACAACACCCTCTGCTCGTCGGAGATTTGTTGAATGTGAGATTTTATATCGATTCTTGTAAACAGAGCCAGGAAGAATAGGTTGAACCGCTAACTCTACACTCGGCGGTTTTTTAGGGTTCCGTACCCTTTGGGTAAAAACGGAACCCTATTACTAAGACTTCGCTGTCCGTCTGTCTGTCTGTGTGTCACAGGGCTGTATCTCATGAACCGTGATAGCTAGACAGTTGACATTTTCACAGATTATGTATTTCTGTGGCTGCTCTAACAACAAATACAAAAAACAACAAACCCATACAACAAACATGATTTTTTTGCCGTTTTTATAGATAATGGTACGGAACCCTTCATGCGCGAGTCCGACTCGCACTTGGCCGGTTTTAATATACATCGATTATGTCTAAATCGATCTATTCGTAGACAAGAAAAAGCAATTATTAATTAATCGTTTTTTATACTCAATCGTACATCACTAGTTATCTTATAAGTGATAGAAATAGAAATAAAAATAGTTAAGTTTTTCAAATAATGAGGTACAAATTATAAATAACATAACTACTAAGAAAAAATCAAAATATCACTAAATCGATGATGGATGCATGGATAGAGACTACGTTAGCGATTGTGTGTTATATATAAAAATAAATTGATGTATATGTTTTACTAGCGACCCGCCCCGGCTTCGCATGGGTTTAATACATATAAACTTTCCTCCTGAATCACTCTATCTATTAAAAAAAACCGCATCAAAATCCGTTGTGTAGTTTTAAAGATATAAGCATACATACAGACGCGGGAAGCGGAAAGCGACTTTGTTTTATACTATGTAGTGATATACAGAAATTGAAATGATTGAGAAAATTAAAATGATTTTTGAATTTGAATTTGAATTTATATTATTTTTATTTTACCCTAACGTTGTTTAAATAAATTAAACGTTAGCCAAAATATTGTCAATCTTAGTCAAATAAATAGAAAATCGGCTGGTAAAGCCTAAGACCATAACGAGTAGAGAAGTTCAATTGAGTTATAAACAAACCGGGATAGGATCGGTTCCGTTGGGACTCACTCTACAATGCACAGCTTACTTGGTAATTACAAACTCTCATCGCATAATGAGGCCTGCGGCTGCAGCTGGGCACATAACAGGTTAATGAGAATAAACCTCGCGAGAAATTGCTAGAGGAAATAAGAATTGTTCTAGGAAGAAATAAGGGTAGACCCGGTTCTGGTACCTACCCCGGTTTGGGCCGTTTTCAATTTTGGAAGTCAATAACTAAGCATAGCAAACAAACTTGTTTAAAATCTATAGTTAATACAATTCTTTGTCTATGGTCCGCTATGATTAGTGAGAGTTGTGATGCGTTATACCTCTAGATTTGATTGACCACAACTAAATATTTCCCGTTTTGTCTATTTGAATAAAATATGAATATTTAATTAATAAATAAATATCGCCAGTTACAAAATATTTGCTTAACCTGAAAGAAAGATAAATAAATAAGTCTTTCCATCTTTATTTCCCACCTTTATGAACTATTCAACCGTGTGGAATACTTTTCAAGGTTCCGTACCCAAAGAGTAAAAACGGGACCCTATTACTAAAACTTCTCTGTCCGTCTGTCTGTCACAGGGCTGTATCTCATGAACCCTGTTAGCTTGACTGTTGAAATTTTCACAGGTGATATATTTCTGTTGCTGCTATAACAACAGATACTAAAAACAGAATAAAATAAAAATAAATAAAATATTTAAATGGGGCTCCCATACATACAACAAACGTGTTTTTTGCCGTTTTTTAATGATAATGGTACGGAACCCTTCGTGCGCTAGTCCGACTTGCACTTGGCCGGTTATTCTATTTCGAAAGCTTTAACCGGTAGTGTTCAAAACGATAGCGGAAAGTACCTTAATTAAACTGCTGAGAGCTATGCAAATACGACTCATGCAAAGTAACTAATGTTCAGAATAACACATTACGCAAACTACCCTTTAGAGCTTTCAGCTGCAAAAACCATTTAATTATTTCTGGGTAAGTTTTGACAAGGATTGCAACCTCATAAGGTAGTGTGTGTACTACGCAGCCAGACCATCTATGAGTTAAAGGTTCATTTGAATGCAGTTACAAAGAGGAGGAATAACGTAGGTGAAATGATAATTTAAAATAAGAGACTGACGCGACGTGAGGTTCTCATGTCGACATGTACCTACTCGTATATTATTATACTAGCGACCCGCCCCGGCTTCGCACGGGTTTAATACATATAAACCTTCCTCCTGAATCACTCTATCTATTAAAAAAAACCGCATCAAAATCCGTTGTGTAGTTTTAAAGATATAAGCAAACATACATACATACATACAGACGCGGGAAGCGGAAAGCGACTTTGCTTTATACTATGTAGTGATGGACATATATATTTTTATTTTTTATTTTTTGATGTATTACTTTTTACCTCGTTATCCGATTTGATGATTTTCTTTTATTGTCTTTTCTTTATTGTGTGAGTCCCAAATTGTTCCCATTGAAACTGTACTCATGTAGGGCTAAAGGTACGCGTCTAAAGGTTGGTATCGTATACATCGGACGCATCGCTTTTAACGGATCGTAGTATCATTTGTATAGAAAGTCACACAAGTGCGTCCACTATGCGTTCGATGCGTACGATACCGACCATTGGACGTGTACCTTAATAGTTCCACCATAAAACTTAAAAAACCGGCCAAGTGCAGTCGGACTTCGCACGAAAGGTTCCGTACAAATAACGGCAAAAAAAACACGTTTGTTGTATGGGAGCCCCTCTTAAATATTTATTTTATTCTGTTTTTAGTATTTGTTATTATAGCGGCAACAGAAATACATAATCTGTGAAAAATTTCAACTGTCTAGCTATCACGATTCATGGATACAGCCTTGTGACAGACAGACGGACAGACGGATAGACGGACAGACGGACAGACGGACAGCAAAGTCTTCGTTTTCGTCGGTTTTCTTTTAGTTTTTTAATCGTAACTATTCAAACTACAATATCCATTCCGATTAATGGAGTACGAAAAAATATACACAATGTAATACTTTCTACAAATATTATATTATATGCAATAGTTTGTATTTGTATTTATGGTTTAAACCATGTTGTCCGAGTGGGATGTACCTCGACTTTCAATCTGAAGCTCGTAAGTTCGAATCCCGGCATGCATCAATGGATTTTTCTGCTCGAAAAATTTATATGCACATCAAAAACACGTGCTCAAAACGGTGAAGGAAAACATCGTAAGGAAACCAGCTAGTGTTCTTAGAAGTGGCGATGGGCTTGCAACCTGTCATGTATGGAATGCTAACTACTGCAAAATGTGGGCATGTGCCAAATATAATGTTTGGACGTGCCTCTAACTACCCCCACTAGACGTCTTCAAAGGATTTAAGCGTCTGGAGATCTAAGTGAATGTCTACCGTACTTGGGAATTACAGTCGTGTGATCCTATTTATTTTTATTTATTTTATTAAACTTGCAACAGTTAGTCGGTTTCTCGGAATAGCATAAAAGCTAGCTTCAAGCTGATATATTTATGCGGTGGCAAGCAAAATTGAGAGTGGAAACTAGTGTAAAATATAAATCTCATTGGTATACAATAAAGGAGTAATATTATTCTTACTTCCACTACATCCCGGCTAAGCACAAAGAATGGGGTTAAACTCCGAGCACATTCATCTTGCTTCCTCTCCGCGCATTTATCAGCTGGTTATAATGGAATTATGGTGTGAGCTCATCTTTTCCTCCTGTACTTGCTATGAACGCAGTGGATAGTAGACATTTGAAATTGAAATCACTACATAGTATAAAGCAAAGTCGCTTTCCGCTTCCCGCGTCTGTATGTCTGTATGTATGTTTGCTTATATCTTTAAAACTACACAACGGATTTTGATGCGGTTTTTTTTAATAGATAGAGTGATTCAGGAGGAAGGTTTATATGTATTAAACCCGTGCGAAGTCGGGGCGGGTCGCTAGTATATTATATGTATACTAGCCGACACGTGACAAACGTTGTTCTGTCAATTTTTGTAATAATCACATAGGAAAACACAATTTCAGGCAGCTTCTAATTTTTTCCTACAAATCTTGTACTGATAAAATAAATTACGAATTTTGATAGAATGCGTATCATTCATCAGTCAAAACTGCGTTGCTATGACGACTAAATGTTTTTAATGTCAGATTTGTTGCACACCAACGCCATCTATGCCAAAATCATCCTTTTTGCTTTTTTTTATCATTTAGGTGTTGTTTTTCGGATTATACGTTCCCCCTTTATTTATTCAGATTTTTTATCTACATACTACAGCAAGTTTCATCTTAATCCATTTTGTCGTTTATTTTTGGAACAAACATAGCAGCCTTATCACAAACTTTCGCATTCATAATATTATTAGGATAGGATAGGATATTAGGGTAAATATATTAGGATTGGTGGAATAGTGCCAAACCGAGATGTAAGATACGGTATGATCCCTGGGATAGGATAATGTTTGAATGATCTGCAAATTATATCAAGTCTAGGTGTTGTTGTACCTACCTACCATGGTAAGCCGTAGTTTCTGATACTCTCGACAGAATCTTATTTTAGGGCGGGACTAAGTAGAATGGATGTGACTGCTATGTGTTAAATTAATTTAAATTAATAGAGGATTTGAAAGGGTAAATTGCTGAAGTTTATAAGAGTATATAACACAACTTCTCTAAGCCTTGGGTATAGATAACAGCTTGCCTTTTCTCACGGTACCATAAACAATGAGCCTAAGTAGGAACAACACTATTAAAACTCCTACACATTTTACTCTTTATTACAAGCTTTTAATTAACCAGCAATGTATGTATGTATGTATGTAACTATGTTTGTTAAGACGAGTAATAAATGTATTTGATGAATGCAGAATCGTTTTTTCTCAATAACCGCAAAACATACAGTTTGGTTTTTTATGACAAAGATAACTTAAGAATATAATCTAGATAAATTACAGACAGAAACACGATTGGTGAAACTTTTCTAGATATATTTATTATCCAAAGTTGGCTCTTCAAAAACACTAGTTTCGTTATAATCAAAACTATGAATAGCTAAACAGTTCATTTTTATAAAATTCGTTAGATAATCATATTAACTAAGTAAATTACAGACAGTTTCGTTTTAAATTTGATGGTTTTCAAGATAATGCAGTTTTATCACTTTTTTCGTCTTATCCAGGCAGACTCAGCCCATACAAAAAGTCAACAATTTTACTTATCACCTTAAGGTAGAATCTTGCAACTCAATTTTGAAGCAGTTATCCCCAACCGACTGAGCTGAAATTTGGCATACCTTTAGTTCTGGTGACAATATAATAATATGGTAACAGAACAAAACAAAACTCACAACAAAACTCGCCCTGGTCGATGGTTTAAATGATTTTAACAAAAACTTGTTTTAAATAATATTTTTCATTAGAAAACTTATTCGTTTTTAAATTTATATAATAATAGTAACCCGTGTCTAAATTTGTAGGTCTCTGGAGGTGGTCACATTGTAATATAAATTATAGTAAATAATAAAAATAATAAATATTGGCGGACTTTATACACAGCGCCATCTAGCCCTAAACTAAGCAAAGCTTGTATGTACTATGGGAACCAGATAACTGATAGAATAATAATATACTTTTTTTTACTTATATAAATGAAATATAGTATTACGTCAGTAATCCCCAAGTACCTATCTATGGTAGAAATCCTTTAAGTCGCTTAGATCCTTTAAAATATCCTTAGATCGCTTAAATACTTTTGGTTTTATCCACATTTTCAAGGATCTAAGCGACTGGAGATGTTAGAGCATATCCACATTTTGCAGTTTGCATTCCATACGTGACCAGTTGCAAAACCATCTCTATTTCTGAAAATATATAAAACTAGCGACCCGCCCCGGCTTCGCACGGGTTTAATACATATAAACCTTCCTCCTGAATCACTCTATCTATTAAAAAAACTGCATCAAAATCCGTTGTGTAGTTTTAAAGATATAAGCATACATACAGACGCGGGAAGCGGGAAGCGACTTTGCTTTATACTATGTAGTGTATAAAATAACGTATAATAGAATAGATACTCTACTATCGCCCGGGGGAAGCCACTGATGAAAGCTAGCATTTAATATAATATAGGCTGAAAACGAAATTGCAGATGAATAAAACATCAGCACAAACAACAAAATCCTAATGGATTAAACAAACGTTTTCAAATTCGCTTACAGTAAAGTTCCGGTGGCGCTCGGTTGAGGTTTACGGTACGACACGCAATCCGAAGAGAGCCAGTCTGGACCGGATTCGGCCGGATTTGCTACAATTAGTTCGTGTTTTAAATGTGGATAAAAGGGATACGTTTTAGGTTTTACGTTTTTGAAATAGGTCACAATAGGAAGCGTATAACATATTACACTTTACACTTATTTTGGCTTTTATTGGGAATCATCTGAAGGTCGTGGGTTCGAATCCCGGCGTGCATCAATGGATTTTTCTGTTCGAAAATTTATATGCGCATCAAAAAACACGTGCTCATAACGGTGAAGGAAAACATCAAGCGGCGATGGGCTTGCAACCTGTCACGTATGGAATGATAACTACTGCAAAATGTGGGTAAGTGCCAAATATAATGTTTGGACGTGCCATTGACTACCCCCACTAGACATCTTCAAAGGATCTAAGCGTCTGGAGATCTGATAGGATGTCTACCGTATTTGGGGATTACAGTCGTGATCCTATTTATTTTTTATTTATTTAATAGATTTTAAACATGTTTGTTTGCTATGCTTAGTTATTGACTGCCAAAATTGAAAATGTCCAAAACCGGGGTAGGCACCACAACCGGGTCTACGACCCTACTTAGTTGTCCGAAAAACTACAACTATAGCATTTTCTACTACAAGATAATTTTAGCGTCGACGGGCTGTTACGTATGGAATACAAACTGCAAAATGTAGGTTTGTGCCAAATGTAATGTTCTGACGTGCCTCTGACTAACCCCTTTGGACATGTTCAAGGATCTGAGCGACTGGATATAACTTCCTTCGTTAGTCTACCAAGACAGCTAATACTTTACAAATTTCTACGACTTGCGCCTTAGGCTATGAGTTGTCATTAAGACAATCAATCGTTCAGTCAGAACTTGATTCTATAGATTGAATTTAAAATTCATTAGTTTGCGCTTGTTATTATTCCGGCGATACCTATAAAAGCAATCAATTTTCTTCAGTGTCCTTAATTACCTAGCTCCTAATAACAAAACATGAAACCGAAGCCTGTTCGTCTCGACTCGATTTCACCGGCTAATTAACAAACTAAAATAGAAATAATAAGCCTCTTGACAGCTTTCAATGTCTTGCCTTGTTTTAAAAGCTCTGAGCCTATTGTTCTTAAGGTGTCGTCTACTGAAAAGTCTCTTATGTTGACTGGCTTCGTAGCACAGCTCATAGTAGCTGCCTTACTCGCTGTGGCTGTGGGTTCATTAAGGCGCTGCCAAACGACTAAGACAGTTAACAGTAAACTAACTAATATAAATTAAAACTAAATTATCTCTATAAAAAAATAAAACAAACTCTAGATGGCGTATGCGTATCGTAAATATTATCGACAGTTTTTATGAGATCGCATTGCTGGTACCTACGTAGGCAAGTAATAGGGGTAGCTTTACCCACCCCTCATAACCATTTTCTCTTTGTCCGCCTTTGCTTTTTGAATAAATTAATGATATAAATTATGTATAATTACTTATCAAAAACCTATTCTAGTAGAAATCTAGATCTACATATTACCTATCTTTAACAATAAATCACAAGTTGATCTTAATAGTAGGTATCAAAGTATTTCGATCATAAATTCTAAAACGTATCATTTTGAAATAATATCTTTATTTGAAGGTCGTGGTTTCGAATCCCGGCGTGCATCAATGGATTTTTCTTTTCGAAAAATTTATATGCGCATCAAAAACAGGTGCTCAAAACGGTAAAGGAAAACATCGTGAGGAAACCAGTTAGTATTCTTATAAGCGGCGATGGGCTTGCAACCTGTCAAGTATGGAATGCTAACTACTGCAAAATGTGGGCATGTGCCAAATATAATGTTTGGACGTGCCTCTGACTACCCCCACTTGACATCTTCAAAGGATCTAAGCGTCTGGAGATCTGAGAGGATGTCTACCGCACTTAGGGATTACAGTCGTGATCCTATTTATTATTATTATTTTTTTTATTATTTCTATTGCCAATTACAATCTTTTAAACATAATTTGACTTAAAACTAGTCGCTTATTCTCCACAATAGTCGCCTCGGCGGTGTAGGCTTCCCCTAAGTCCCCCTATTCATCCCTTTCCTCACACATTTGTATAATGAACTGATAAACATACATTAATTTTTTCTATGACTGGCCTCACAGTTCAGTTGGTAGCATCTCTGCCTTCTGCGCTGTAGGTTCGATCTTCATCCAGGGCAAATATTTGTGTGATTAACATAGTTAATTGTTCTGAAAAAGTAAAGTATTTATTATTCTATCAGTTATTTAGTTTCCATAGTAGGTACAAACTTGCTTAGTTTAGGGCTAGATGGCGCTGTGTGTGTTCACCAGTATTTGTGTATCTGTTTTTGGTTCAAGAAACAAGCGAATAAAAGTAGATAACTGATAAGCATATACATTTTATTACAACCGCTTTCCCAGAATTATTGGCAAAATAATGTAACTTTGAAAGAAAATTATTTTTAAAAACAGCTACAATAAAATTTAGTAATTTAGTTATAGGCATTAAAGAACTTTATGACATAATATTTGGCACAATTCTCCAAACTGTAACGAAGTTATAGGACTGAAAAGCTGACCCTCGTATTCAAGAACGACACTATGAGAACACGCACCCACAGTGGACTAAATCTTTTTTCATAAAGATCACTTTATGTGTTGTGCGACACTGCATAGTGTGACTAGAGGCACATCGTCGTGTGCCTCTAGCCAAAGTTGAGCTCTAAAGGCACACGGTAGCGTGCGCCATAGTGCCGCTCAACACATAAAGTGATGTTTATGAAAAAAGATTTCGTCCACTGTGGGTGCGTGTTCTCATAGTGTCGTTCTTGAATACGAGGGTAAGTTTCTTCAAGAATAGTATTTTAGATTTTGTCTGCTCTACTTGGCAGGGGCACTTGGCCAAGGGTCAAAATGTCTATCTCATACGTAAGTTAGAAAAGGAATATGACAAAATGATGAAGTATAGTATATAGTGACTTAGGTCGGTATTATCAGCGCAGCTTAGCTCAGAGACTATTAGTGCTAGAAAGCTGTAATTGTGCATGAATATATATATTTCTTTCTTTCTTTCTTTCTTTCTTTCTATGAGTCAAGCCAACAAAGTGGTAATAAAATCTTAAAAATATATTTTTTAAGGGTTTTAAGAACTATTTTTTTTCTCGCGTACCCCATGGCGTGGTTTATCATTGGATAGGTCTTTAAAAAGTATTGTGGGTTTGCGAAAAAAATTTTGGATTAAGAAATTCGTTAGTGACTTTCAGTTTTATCCGAACTGTACGCCACCCTTATCGCATAGAGGTATAAAAAATACCCTACGACCTATTCTCAGACCTACTCTAAATATACAAAAAAAAAATCATAAGAATCGATCAAGCCGTTTCGGAAGAGTTTGGTTACAAACACTTGATACGAGAATTATATATATCAGAATATAAAAAAAAAATATAGCACTTAGGAATAACAAAACTTCCTATAAAAGTTTAGAAGTTTCGGAAAATAACTCCCACATTTTAACTTACAAAGTCACAAACAAAATTGACCTTTTTAGGGTTCCGTACCTAAAGGGTAAAAACGGGACCCTATTACTAAGACTTCGCTGTCCGTCTGTCCATCTGTCAGTCACAGGGATATATCTCATGAACCGTGATAGCTAGACAGTTGAATTTTTCACAGATTATGTATTTCTGTTGCCGCTATAACAACAAATACAAAAATCAGAATAAAATAAATATTTAAGTGGGGCTCCCATACAACAAACGTGTTTTTTTGCCGTTTTTTATAAATAAACTAGTACGGAACTCTTCGTGCGCGAGTCCGACTCGCACTTGGCCGGTTTTTTATATCACTAATTGCGTCTCGTAGTTTTACCTACGAAAACAACATTTTGATGAACCCCGACTGCACGCACGAAAAAGCACGACTCATTTTCACGTTCCGCCTGAGCCGAGCGTGCAAGCGAGAGCGCAGAACAAGCGATAGAGAGGCACGATTGGCCTAACCGTTTATTTGACAGACAACCATTTTTTTATCAGAATATCAATAATAATAAAGCACTCAGAAATAATGTATCCTTCCTACTGTGAAAGATCTTTCAGAATCGGAATTTCAAAATTATCTCCCACTTTCAAACTCGCAAAATTACAAACAAACTTTACTTTATTATAATACATTAAGTATAGAAGTACCTACAGATTAAAATAGATGTAAGTTTCCACTTTCATTTTATCATTTACCGCTAAGCCACAGCTAAATTAACAAAATGGTTGGTCTAATAGAATTTAGGTGTCAACTACCTTTGTAGGACCAGCTTAGCTAATATTCTTTACAATAGAAAAAAAACATCGAAAATTGATGATCAGGTAAATCAAAACCGATAAAAATGATGCGACCAATTGAAAAGTCATAGGATGATTGTTTTTTAAGTTATTTGAAGTAACTATTAGTCCCACATATAAGTACATACGATTCTAAGTTCCGTAAAGTAAATAAAACCGGCCAAGTAAGTCGGACTCGTGCACGAAGGATTTCGTACCATTGATTGTCTATAAAAAATTACAAAAAAACACGTTTGTTGTATGCTACACTTAAATATTTATTTTATTCTCTTTTTAGAATTTTTAGTTATAGCGACAACAGAAATACATTATCTGTGAAAATTTCAACTGTCTAGCTATCACGGTTCATGACATACAGCCCTGTGACAGACGGACAGCGAAGTCTTAGTAAAAGGGTCCCGTTTTTACCCTTTGGATACGGAATCCTAAAAAGTAATACACCGTTTTTCAGGTCCTTTGTAAAGGACCGTACACTATTCTTTACAAAATAGAAAAAAAACATTAAAATCGGATCACCAGGTAAAAACTATAGGTAATATTTATGTAGGTACGAATTCGATCGTAGATTGTGTTCTAACCCTCGTATTCAAGAACGACACTATGAGAACACGCACCCACAGTGGACGAAATCAATTTTCATAAAAATCACTTTATGTGTTGTGCGACACTGCATAGTGTGACTAGAGGCACATTGTCGTGTGCCTCTAGCCAAAGTTGAGCTCTAAAGGCACACGGTAGCGTGCGCCATAGTGCCGCTCAACACATAAAGTGATTTTTATGAAATAAGATTTCGTCCACTGTGGGTGCGTGTTCTCATAGTGTCGTTCTTGAATACGAGGGTATATGTCGTTATTTTTGTGATAGGTACCTAGGTACCTCTTTGTAAGCTGTGCAATGACTTTGATATTTCAAGGGTTAGGTAAAGTCGGGAATTTTGCCACTTTGTAAGGCTCTAAACCAAAGGGTTCTATTTTAAATTAGATAGCTTGTGGTTCACCTTAGTAAGTAGGGTCGGCGCCTCTAATCTGCCAGACTAACTTAGAGTGCAGCTACTTTTAGATAAGAATAAATAATTGTAGTAGTAAATCTATTAGTTAAAAGGAGTTATTTTGCAATTCTATTTTTATCAGAAGTTATAATATTAGTATTTATAAATTATTCTTAATCTTCTTGGTTGTACTTAAAGGTTGTACTATGGGAACCAGATGACTGATAGAATACATAAATACCTTTTTTTGTTGTAAATACATACATAATCTTCATATATGAAAAAAATAATCGCTGAATGTGTTGCTAAGCGCAAATCTCGAGGGCAGCTGAACAGATTTCGCTAATTCTTTTTTGTTGTATTCGATATTTATCCTTATTCATATTATTATTAACACGGGCTTCCTACGGAAGGAAGTAGTCTTAGCGATAGATTATTATTAAAACTAGCTGTATACAATATAATTATCTTGTTTCAGTGTTTCAAAAGTAAAGGTAATTATTACTCGTACTTACGAGTAGGAGAATTAGTCGAAACAAAACAGTAAACTAAAAATTAAATGTTCTAGTTTCGTTCAGTCATAAACTTTTTTGTATACCACATTTAACAAATGACATGTCACACAACAAACTTGACAAAAGTTCGTTTTAACTAGATTTTTTGCTTGTGCCTTCAGTATTCGGGAGTCGTTTTACACTCTGTATACCTACTCAACCTTTTTCTTTCAGTAGATTAAGAGAAAATAGACTGTAGAATGTGCGTGTAATATCCTAATCTATAAGAAGTCCGTTTTTTCATAGACCTACATTGTACGGAAAAACCTAAAGCCCTGAAAACACGAAGCGTCAACTGCGACGTACATTTCTATCTGAAACATAATCAAAATTATATTTTCAGGGGTGTATTTCGGCCAAATATGGCTATGGTTGTACTTTTAGTATTCAGAAACTATCCTAATCCTATCCTAATAATATTATAAATGCGAAAGTTTGTGAGTTTGTATGTATGTTTGTGCCTCAATCAAGCATAAAGGACAAAACGGATTGAGTTCAAACTTGCTGTAGATGTAGTTATAATACCAGAATAAAATATAGACTACTTTTAAATATGAAAAACATCCCCAAAATGATAAAAAAACGCAAAAGGGATGATTTTGGTATAGATGGCGCTGGTGTGCAACAAATCTGACATCACAGACTAAAAACATTCCGTCTTTTCTATTCGATTATTGAAATTTGACAGGACAACGTCTGTCACGGGTCGGCTAGTCTTTCATATTCTGTATATTACGGCCGTCAAATGACGACCAACACTTCGTAGAACACAGTAAATAAAAGGCGCAACAATGGACAGTATCTTCAATCATGATCTTATTAGCTACATAAAAAACTACCCGTAAAATGGTTCTAGAACTATTACGAAATTAACTGTGGCATATCCGTAGCGTGACTCACGCAACAAAAATGTTCACCTTTCGCCACTCGAAAACTAGCTTTATTATGGCCGATTTAAGGTTTAAAGTCTTTTGAATTTTGCTTTCAATAGTTTTTCTAAAGCCTTTTCATAAATATTCTATTGTGAACTTCAGTTGGTAGAGAATAAGATTGTAAATGCCGTGTGAAGTGTTTTGAATAGTAATGGTAAGGTTTTCGACAACATTTAGAGAATTATTTCGCTCAGAAGATACGATCTTCGCTAATGGGTCTTATTCCTTTTCAAAGCTCTAGTAAGATTAAGTTTATATCATAAGAAACTGCAACATACGGGTAATCTTGCATAATAAGATGATCAACAATATTTTATAACCCAAAGTTCTTTTGCTTACTTTAACTTTAAATTAATTTAAGGCGCTCGCAGTCGACGATTGTTTGTTCGAAACGAAAAAATAAATACTTGTGAACAAGCCACATCTCCTATTTTATAATGTGTATATGTGAATAAAGATGTACCCATCTTTAATCACTTCGATAAATAATCCTACCGACCGCTGCAATGACGACAAACACACGTCGGCGCGTGGTCCGCCTTAGCTTTTCGAATAAATTAATGATATAAATTATGTATAATGACTTATCAAAAAACTATTCTAATAGAAATCTAGATCTACATATTACCTATCTTTAACAATAAATCACAAGTTGATTTTAATAGTAGGTATATAAAATATTTCGATCATAAATTCTAAAACGTATCATTTTGAAATAATATCTTTATCGTGAAAAGTTTCTGCTATTATGTTTTCAGCTTAATAGAAATCTAGGTAGGAACCTGAAGTAATATACTTATAAAAATAGGAGATGTGGCTTGTTCAGAAGTATTTCTTTTTTCGTTTCGAAAAAGAGCAATCAGCGACTGGGAGCCCCTTAAGAAACGCAACGTAAAAATTTGTGTGGCGTTTTTTATTTAAGCCTGATAGAAAATGTTCTAATTAATAAACATAACTAACCCTTGAAACGATTTATTCACCCATTAATCATAATTTTCTCTTGGCATATTTGCCGCTCTTGCAGTTTAAATTCCATTTCATGAAAATAGTATTTTATTAATTCATCTATATCACCTTACTCCACCCCGCAATTAGACCCAGTAGGTGGCGCTGCTGTTGGTATACCAAATTTAATTTGCTGTACTCATATTCCCATATTCTAGTTGTAATCTCGAAATATCTCCACCTCGATTCGACCTCGAAATCGTTGAACCGTTTAGGCTTGACGGTTTGTTTGATTAAAATCTCCTTGTAATGACGTAATTGAGAAACCTCCAAAAGTTCAATTTAAGTAACCAAACATGATATACTTTTTAGGGAAATTCGAGGGTACTCAGAAGAGTTTGAGTCGAGGTAGTTTCGAAAGAATATGGGGATTGAAATAGGCGGTACTAAGTTCGCCGGGTCAGCTAGTTGCAATATAAATTAGTTGAAGTATGAGGTTTTGCATTTACCAAGACTATTAAAAGCCACTTGTTCATAACTCCCTGAACAGATTACTCTCTCAGCAGTCGGCGTCACTTCAACAAGTTGCGAGAACTCCTTTAGATGAACTACTGCGAAAGAAAGTTTTAAATCTTTTGCTTGAAATTTTTGAACGCGCTGGTATACTGTCAGTATTTTTAAAGCAGACATCGGGCCCATTTTTAGGGTTTCGTAGTCTACAAGAAACCCTTATAGTTTCGCCATGTCCGTCAATCCATCCGCAGCTTAGCTCAGAGAGTTTAAATGTTAGAAAGCTGTAATTCGGCATTAATATACATAATGGTCACGGTAAAAAAGTGTTTTATATTAAAATCTTGAAAAAAAATTTTTTAGTGTACCTTCTCTACACCTAAATATGGGATGTTATTTGTTTTTCCCGCATACCCTATGGTATGGGGTGTCGTATAACAGTTAAATAATATTTATGAAAAATGAAAAATTCTTAGCACCAACAAACAAATACGTCGACAATTTTAATGTCTATTTCATTTCAGAGTGGCACCACCTCATTCAGCACTCACTTAAACTCTAATTTAACTTTAGCAAGAGTTTAATTGTTGAACGCGAGCTGCAGGTTGTCAATTGCATGATAATTTATACTAATTTTTTATGCGAGTAATGGAGGTTTATAATATTTTTTTTATAATCATAAACCGGAAAACTTGTACCAAAATAAGTACATTCGAACAGAACCATATTATCTACTAGCCGACTCGTGACGGACGTTGTCCTGTCAAATTCTACAGGCAACCTACAATTTTTTCCCTACAAACCTTGTACTAATAAAAAAAATACGAATTTTGGTAGAATGCGTATCATTCATTAGTAAAAACTGCGTTGCTATGACGACAAAATGTTTTTAGTCTGCGATGTCAGATTTTTTGCACACCAACACCATCTATACCAAAATCATTCTTTTTGCGTTTTTTTATCATTTAGGGGTTGGTTTTCGGATTATAATTTCCCCCTTTATTTATTCTGATTTTTTATCTACAAACTACAGCAAATTTCATCTTAATCAGTTTTGTCGTTAATTTTTGATTAAGGAACAAACATAGGAGACTTATCACATACTTTCGCATTTATAATATTATTAGGATACTATCTATACTTCTATACTAGTATTGCTTTATGCGAAAGTAACTCTGTCTGTCTATGACATTGTCACGGTAAAACCGCTCACTGATTGTAAAAAAAATCATTATGAGATAATGTAAAATCTTGGAATGAACATAGGCTATTTTTTCCCCAAAATTTTGTTTTGCCCTCAGGAATTTAGATGTCATACGATGTTTTAAAATTTACCTTCTGGAAAATTTTAAAAGCTATTAAGATAATATAGTCGATATTTACTCTCATTCATCGTTCCACTAAACCGTTCTTCATATTCTAAACCCTCTAAACGGGGCAATAGGGTTAATTAATGTAAAGCTCATTTCAAGCCATCTCTATGATAATTTTGACTTTATTAATTGCTTGACAGTCCCTATTGGCAACATAAACCGCCTGTTTATGAAGCTTTTCATTTAATTCAAATTGTATTTAATTTAGACTAGCCTATAACCATTGATGATGATTGATGATAAAACATTACAACCATCCATTCATTTAGATTATTATTGACAAATGTCCTCTAACGTCATAAGATTAATTAACAAATAAACGTATAGCAATCTCATAATTTTGGGAATGATGGCGTATCATCAATTTTGCTTGCTCAGCGAATAGTGACGTCTGCTGTCAGCGATTAACAGTCCTTGATTGCGTTATGAATCTGACGCGACGACCGACGATGCGGTCATCGTATGACAAATGAGACGACAGACGGCACCGTTCGCTTAAAGGCGCAATCCCACCGCGGCGCTTGCTGTGCACGAGGGCGCGACGCATTTTAGCTGTGTGGGTACATTTGTTCGGCAACGTGGGTCTACATTTCCCCTGCTGCACATGCTATACACGAATATTAGCTCACAACTATTGTAAAACTGTAGCACAGCACGGTTTTTAATCTTACGCTTGCGTATACCGCGTACACAGCGTGCATGGCGTTGAGCTACGTGAGCATCATATTCGAGCAAGCTACGCGTGTACCAATGACAACAATTCATGCGTAGCGTGCACGTGCATTGTAGTAGAAACAATTACATACATTTTCTTGCAAAGCGAAGTTTGACGCACGTGCGTCGCCTCTCCGTGCGCCACGGTGGGTTTGTAGCTTAAAACCAAAGCTTTGTGGTGAAGCGATGAAATATGCCTTCTGAACTTAAACAAAACTATAAACCACTACCCTGCGGGTGTTCACATACAAGGTTAGGTACAAATGGTAGGGTCAAAGACCCGGGTGTGGTGCCTACCTCGGTTTTAGTCATTTTCAATTTTGGCAGTCAATAACTAAGCATAGCAAACAAACTTGGTTAAAATATTTTGATTAGTGACAGTTGTGATGTGATGTATAACTCTAGACTTTATTCACCACAACTAAATAGTTCCCGTTTTGTCTATTTAAATATGAATAATTCATATATAAATATCGCCTGATACAAAACCTTTGCTTAATCTAAGAAATAAATAAATACTCTATTCTATGTTGTTTAAAAATCCTCGTTTTAATGATTTTTTCAATATAAACCATTTATTTAAAAAAATAAATGTTAAATTTGCCACAACCAGCGCTCTCACCCTACAAACAGTAAATAAAGAGCTTAATTTTATTGGGTTATTTGGGGAATGACCATCTTGATATTATTTTCAACGGTTGGAATATGCGTATTTAGGTTCTGTAGTCATTTGCGTTATTAATAACATAATATTTATGCTAATAAATGTAAGTACATTTATTTAAATGTTTATTACAGCTCTGCTCGCCATATATGGAATAACGAGTAGATAAAAAATAAGAATTTGTGGTGGTTTTGACATTATTTACGTTTAAATTGTATTCCGTGTCGTGAAGGTCGTGGGTTTGTATCTGGGATCAGGGGGGTTAGCATGAACCACTATCGTATCGACAACGTATCGTCCAAATGTCAAAACTGGCACATTTTGTGTAGTAAAAGTGTCAGTTTTGGCATTTGGACGATACGTTGTCTATACGATAGTGGTTGGTGCTCAGGCCACATATCACCATTGAAACAGTAACATCCATATGTTTCTATTCGAAAAAAATATATGCGAAATAGCACAGTAACTATACCTGGATGACCGTGCAAATTGCTCGGTATTTCACGACACCATAACACGACGTTTTCTAAAAATTAAACCTAGCTGGATCGATTTATCGCCCGATTATATTATTTATTTTATAAGTATTCTGTCAGTTGTCTAGTTAGTAGACTAGTCTAGATGGCGCTGTGTGATAAAGTCTACCAATATTTATTTTTTATTATCTTTATTATAACGTTGAATCGATACCACAACGAGTACATCAACGAGTATTGTGCCTGTTTAAACTAAAATTCACCAACTTTAGATCCAAACCAAAACCCAGCCAAATTGATATTCCTCTCGGCGCAGATTCGTGACAAAATTGTAAAATATTGAACAGAAACCTATTTAAAAGCCATCTGAGTTGGCGACCAACTTCTCCATTCACCATTGTACTGGTCTGGCATTGTATGATGGTTTGGTTGATAAAGCTTTGAAAAAACTTATGTTTTTCTAATAAACGGCAACCGTTGTTTATGCTGAACGTAAAGATAAAGACGTGAAAAACGTAGGTTAATTTTTAGGGTTTCGTATTTTACAAGAAACCCTTATAGTTTCACTATGTCCGTCCGTCCGCAGCTTAGCTCAGAGAGTTTAAGTGCTAGAAAGCTGTAGTTTGGCATGAATATACATAATGGTCACGTTTTTAGGGTACCTCCCCTACACTTAAAGTGGATATGTTATTTTTTTTCTCGCATATCCTATGGTGTGGGGTGTCGTTGGATAGGTTTTTAAAAAACATATTGGGTTTTTGAAGACAACTTTTCGATTAAGGGATCCGTTTGCGAAATATTAAGCTTGAAAGTGCTAGATTTTGTCAGAGTCTAGTGCCCTCTACCAGCTAAACGATTGGTTTTGGAGGTGTGAAGATTTTTATTATAACGAATATTATAAAATATTATAAAAATTATTATAACGAATTTAAAAGAAAAACTATCATGGCTAAGTTAACTAGGCTTTAATTAGGCTTTTAGTTGTGGTGAATAAATTCTAGAGTTACTCGTATAACACATCACAACTGTCACTAATAAAAATATTTTAAACAAGTTTGTATGCTATGCTTAATTATTGACTGCCAAAATTGAAAATGACCAAAACCGGGGTAGGCACCAAAACCGGGTCTTTGATCCTACCTTTAAGTGTGAGTCGGACTCGCGCACCGAGGGTTCCGTACCATTATCTATAAAAAACGGCAAAAAAACATGTTTGCCGTATGGGAGCCCTACTTAAATATATATTTTATTCTGTTTTTAGTATTTGTTATTATAGCGGCAACAGAAATACATCATTTATGAAAATTTCAGCTGTCTAGCTATCACGGTTCATGAGATACAGCCTGACACAGACAGACAGACGGACAGACGGACAGCGAAGTCTTAGTAATAGGGTCCCGTTTTTACCCTTTGGGTACGGAACCCCATAAAAAGAGGTTGACCGTTATATTTTTTGGCTATATAAAATGTTTCAGTCGCAGGCATTCAACTAGTTGCTCCTAGTTGTTCTACCACAAAAAATATTAAGCAGCTACTTATACAGAATTCCAAAAGAAATACGTTCCAACACAATACCATAATTTGTAGAGCGGAATTTCGCGGCAACCTAATTTAGGCTTATTCTGTCGGCAACATTGCGTGACCACACCCAGAGTTGCCAATTCACTCACTGACTAGTAGTACCTACTAATAATACAGTATATTATCCTAATAATATTATAAATGCAAAAGTTTGTGATAAGGTTCGGTGTGTTATGTTTGTTCCATAAGTATGTAGATATAAAATCAGAATAAATAAAGGAGGAACTTATAATCCTAAAAACAACCCTTAAATGATAAAAAACGGATGATTTTGGTATAGATGGCGGTGGTGTGCATCAAATCTGACATCACAGACTAAAAACATTTAGTCGTCATAGCAACGCAGTTTTGACTAATGAATGATACGCATTCTACCAAAATTCGTAATTTATTTTAACAGTACAAGATTTGTAGGGAAAAAATTGGAAGTTGCTGAAATTGCTTTAACTTATGCGATAATCAAAATTTGACAGGACAACGTCTGTCGCGGGTCGGCTAGTATAAAACATATTAACCACTGCCAAAATATGGGTATTGTGTAAAACATCATGTTTGGACGTACCTCGACTACTCACCCCTTTTGGACATCTTCAAAAATCTAAGCGCCAATAAATCTGAGGTTATGTCCACCGGACTTGGGGTTACAATCGTGATCCTTTTACTATTATATTTCTATAATACTAAAAAAAATAAGTACAAGCTTTGTAGCCTAAACTAAAGTTTTAGGCTACAAATCAAAACTTTAACGTATGATACGTTAAGGTTTTGAAATTTTGAAAAGAAATTATTTAGGAAACAATTTGATTACCCAACAATTGAGAGACTGCTTAAAAATATATAATACAGCGTGTATAAAAAAAAATAAAACCACTCCTGAAAATTGAAACTAGATGTTCAGACTATAATCATAACAAAAATAAAAGTGGCAAATTTTTCACTTTTATTTGGCACTTTTCCAAAAACAGGTTTCCTCAATGAATATAACAATATTTTACTTTGAATTCAGTTCACTAGCGGCCATTATAGCCTCCTCCATTACTTGTAGCATTGCCATTATTTTGACTTCTGAACAATTAATTTTAATCGTTTGAATCGATAACAAAGCATTCACAAGTTGAATATCATCATGAGACGAGTATTATTTAACATACAGTTTAGTTTTTTATGACAAACTACTGCAAACAACTACTGCAAAATGTGGGCATGTGCCAAATATAATGTTTGGACGTGCCTCTGACTACCCCCACTAGACATCTTCAAAGAATCTAAGCTTCTGAAGATCTGAGAGGATGTCTACCGTAATTGGCGATTACAGTCGCGATCCTATTTATTTTTATTATTTCAATTTTATATAAATAATATATGGATATAATCTACATAATTTTTAAAGACAGAAATACGATTGGCAATCTTTTCTCGATAGATTTATTTTCCAAAGTTGGCTCTTGCAAAACCATAATTTAGTTTTTACTCAAAAGTATGAATAGCTAACAGTTCATCCTAATAATATTATAAATGCGAAAGTTTGTGATGTATGTTTGTTCCACAATCAAGCCTAAACGACAAAACGGATTAAGATGAAACTTGCTGTAGTATGTAGATAAAAAATCAGAATAAATAATAGGGTATCTTAAAATCCGAAAAACAACCCCTAAATGATAAAAAAACGCAAAAGGGATGATTTTGGCATAGATGGCGCTGGTGTGCAACAAATATGACATCACAGACTAAAAACAATCTTTCAATAATCGAATACTGTATTCGATTATTGAAATTTGACAGGACAAAGTCTGTCACGGGTCGGCTAGTTTTTATATAATTCGTTAAATAATTATACTAGCTATATAAATTAAAGACAGTTTCTTTTTAAGTTTGATGATATCACTACATAGTATAAAGCAAAGTCGCTTTCCGCTTCCCACGTCTGTATGTCTGTATGTATGTTTGATTATATCTTTAAAACTACACAACGGATTTTGATGCGGTTTTTTTTAATAGATAGAGTGATTCAGGAGGAAGGTTTATTATATGTATAATAACATGCTACCCGTGCGAAGCCGGGGCGGGTCGCTAGTTAAATATAATGCGGTTTTATCACTTTTTCCGACTTATCCAGGTAGACTCAGCCCATACAAAAAAATCTAAATTTCAAGCAACACTTTACTTCATTTTTTTTTTAAATATGACAGCGCTATAAGACCTCGTATGGCGTTGTCACTTTCGCATCTCGAATAGTACTGTTTTAATATAACTTTAAAGCTTGTGGCAAAGGGGCTTAATTATGCATATTGCATGGGACGAGTGATTAGATCAAAGGTTTCGGCAGAATAACAGCGCTGATCTATCCTCGTATAGGAAAGCATAATGCTGAGCCGGGACCCTTTTGCTGCTGTAGCACATAGCATTACATATATTTATCACTACATAGTATAAAGCAAAGTCGCTTTCCGCTTCCCGCGTATGTATGAAAGAAAGAAAGAAAGAAAGAAAGAAAGAAAGAAAGAAAGAAAGAAAAAACATTTATTTGCTCCAAAAGCACAACACAATTAATGAATAAAGAGAACAAAAAACAATGAACAGCAAATTGTGCCATGTGGGGGCAAATAGGTCCCCGTCTCAGCATTGAGCCGCACAGCACCGAACCTATGGAATAGGCGAAGCGCGGTGCGACGCTGGTTTTCAGTCGGGGCCTGGACGCGATGTGGCGACACAACAAGTCGATAAACTAAATAAGAAATAAGTCATAATTCTAAAGAATTTACGTACAATAGACTAAACAATAAAATAAATAAATATCAAAGTAGTATGCGAGTGTGCATGGTAAATATAAATATTCATAATATATATAAAGGTAAACGAAAATAAATAAATATAATGAAAAACAAAAAATTAAAATACACGTAATCCATCTTTAGCGATAGGTGTTCTGTGGTCGCGGTCTCGGTCTGTCCGACTTGTCTGTGGTAAAAGTAACACATGTTTTTATTTATTATTTACTGATTTATATTGATTTGATTTTATTGATTACAATTACATAATTTAAAAGGATGGCAGATGGATTGGATATGTGGAAATAGATTAAAAATTGGTACATGAAGGCGGGATGAGAAGGAGAGATCGACGCAAATGCTCGACGCGCATAAAACGAGGGTAAGTTGAGGTTATCTTTGGTAGTGAGGATGTGGCATGTTAGTAGGTAGGAAGGTAAGTTATTTGGTTAAGTTGACTCAGATTGCTCTCGCAGAAACTGGACCTTTAATGACCTTCTAAAAATACTGACTGTTTTCAGGGCGCGCACAGGCGGAGGCAGGTCATTCCAACACCGTGAAGCGGCGAATTATATGTGTGTTATGGCAATGTATGTATGTATGTTTGCTTATATCTTTAAAACTACACAACGGATTTTGATGCGGTTTTTTTTAATAGATAGAGTGATTCAGGAGGAAGGTTTATATGTATAATAACATGCTACCCGTGCGAAGCCGGGGGGCGGGTCGCTAGTTTTATATATATTTTTTTTTTGTAATTTAGTTTTTTTTTTCTTTCTCTCCTTATTTTTCTAAGTGTTAGAAATGTTGAATGTTAGATCTAAGTTTAAACTGTTTTTTTTTTTTTCCTTTATGTTATGTTAAGTGTTGTGTGCTAAAGTAGTAAATAAATAATTGTCTATGTCTATGTCTATGCAATTGGTTTTCAAAATTGATAGGAGGTTGCTTGTGAATTTAGTTTTCAGGAGTCGTCTTTAAGCATCTTGCATCAAATTATACGCTAGAGAAATCGCCGCGTTCGAGTTCTGTAGTATGTTTCTTGTCTAGATTTTGTGGTACCATGTCACAGGAAATCTTAGTGCGAGGTAAGGACTAACGTATGTGACTGTTAGGAGTAATTTATTACTGACTAGACCCTGCCGTGGCTTCGCTTGCGTAGTACGTACCAATAAAACTGGCAAAGTGCGAGTTGAACTCGCGCACGAAGGGATCCGTACCATCTGTAAAAAAAAACACGTTTGTATTTTATATCAGTTTTAATATTTTTTGTTATAGCGGCAACATAAATACATCATCTGTAAAAATGTTAACTGTCTAGCTATCAAGTTTAATGAGATATGTGACAGACAGACGGATAGACGGACAGCGAAGTCTGAAGTAATAGGGTCCCGTTTTTACCCTTTGGGTACGGAACCACAATAAAAAGTATCTTAGAGTCCATCTAATCTTAAAATTAACGTCCCTCCATAAAGCGTGATTGTTTCAATGTAAGAGAGGAAATACTTATAACAACACTTTACTTGTGTGCGTGTGGCCCGATGAATAACCAAATACACCATTCAATTTGTATGTGTTGCGTCTATACAGTATACACCTACTTTGTATGTGAGCGTAAACACATTGGAGGCGTGTTCATTTTAAGATTAGATGGACACAACTGCCGTTAAGATTATGATTAAGTAACAAATAAACACACAATTTTTTACATTTATACCATTATTATAAAGAAATTGGCATCTCAAAGTACGGTAGTAAGCCCAGCATTGACACAGAATACACAATAAGCTCGACCTCTGAATCGGTCTGATTGTACAAGCTATCTCGCGCCAGCAGCCGTTTATTTAACGTCCACTCAGCTTGTTTATGCTTTAAATAAGGCTTGCCCCTTTAAAGAGTCTTAAAAATAACAGGTGTTCACCATAAAAAAATAATGGTGAGGCCTTGGTTTTGTTAAAACTGCTACCGTCATAATGCAGAGAAACTTAAAAATGTTTCAGAATCAAAAGAAAATTAGCAGGTGAAAGGTTTTCAATTGGAACAATTCTTATTATGACAGCTTTTTAAAAATTTCAACTGTCTATCTATCACGGTTCATGAGATATAGACCTGTGACAGACAGACGTACAGACGGACAGCGAAGTCTTAGTAATAGGGTCCCGTTTTACCCTTTCGGTACGGAACCATAAAAACGGTTGCCGACGGCGAAAAGACATCTTGCCTGCCTACCTTACAATTATTTTGAAGAAAATGGTGTCGGTTTTCTTCAAAACTTATATCTACCTACATGTTTGAAAGTAATTATTATACTTCCGTTTTAATATCATACCTATATTCAAGTTTCATATAGCATTTGCTGTAAAAATGCCAACGAATATTACACATTACATAAAACCCCACAAAACAAGAAAAAAGTAAATTAAAAGACGCTTTGTCTTCTCCCCAACTTGGCGAAAAAATAGCTACGTTTATCCTATACTAGCTGCTTGCTCCGGCCTTGCACTGGCGTAATAATAAAGGTTATAGGCTTTTCTCTTTTAATTTTTCAAATATTTTAATAATTATTCTGCTATTTGGGACGGAGACAAAACCCAACAAATCAGAAATCATGGAAATCTATCCAGATATTCTTGAGTTATAAATGATGTAACTAACTCGATTTTGGTTTATGTTAAGAAAAAGAAAAGATTGTGTTTAGTTTGAAAAAAAAAATGTTATGCCGACCCCACATAAAGTGGGATAGTAAATGATGTACTTATGGGAACTGTTGGGAATGAAACAAGATTGCAGCAGTAGAAATTCCGCTTCTTCTAAATCAGAAATCATCCTTCTTACAATAAAACTTCGCTAATGTAACCATGGTTTAGGAACTACCAGGGATTACAAATATTCAGTCAGTCAAATAATGTCACACGTCATAAAATACTTATGCAAATAAGGTTCCAAAAATGGTAATACTCCGTGGGAGATCCAATGGTACTTTTTCTTGTTATTAACAAAATAAAAACAAGCAAATAACTCCTTTGTGAAATCTCAAACATAATAACAAAAAACAGATGGAATAACAAGTTTTGATGCAATTTATGTTTCAATAATACTGAATAAAAATACTATTCAATTTTATTACTTTTCGTTCATAATATTCCGTTTTATTTTATAAAATTAAATTTTGCTGGTAATGTAAGTAATTAGTAGTAGTACAATAAAAAAATATTGGTGGACATTTCACACAGCGCCATCTAGCCCCAAACTAAGCAAAGCTTGTACTATGGGAACCAGGTAACTTATAGAATACTTATATACTTAGTAATGGGTAAGTAATTAGCCGGTACTATTTAAATGTATATAAAGCTCCTTATACCTCGACAAGATGACGAAAGAAGCTTAAAGTCGAGTCAACTACTACGGAAAAGAACATTGCATTAAAAAATACATTTAAGTAGCTTCCAACTTAATAGAAATCGTACCTAATGGTTTGTTTTATGCTATAAATCTTAAGGCGCTCCCAGTCGACGATTATTTTTGTTCGAAACGAAAAAAGAAATACTTGTGAACAAGCCACATCTCCTATTTTATAATGTATAGTATTTGTGAATAAAGATGTACCCATCTTTAATCACTTCGATAAATAATTCTACCGACCGCTGCAATGACGACAAACACAAGTCGGCGCGTGGTCCGCCTTAGCTTTTCGAATAAATTAATGATATAAATTATGTATAACTACTTATCAAAAATCTATTCTAATAGAAATCTAGATCTACATATTACCTATCTTTAACAATAAATCACAAGTTGATTTTAATAGTAGGTATATAAAATATTTCGATCATAAATTCTAAAACGTATCATTTTGAAATAATATCTTTATCGTGAAAAGTTTCTGCTATTATGTTTTCAGCTTAATATAAATCTAGGTAGGAACCTGAAGTAATATACTTATAAAAATAGGAGATGTGGCTTGTTCAGAAGTAATTCTTTTTTCGTTTCGAAAATGAGCAATCGTCGACTGGGAGCCCCTTAATATGGCTAAATACAATACTCAAGATTATACAAAATTCAGCAAGGTGCTGCAAAAAGAACAGTGCTAATGCAAAGTTATTTTACAATGGCTTCATAATTTCATTCAAATTGAGTACATTATGAACTTCTATTTTTAAAGTCGGTGTAATTTTCTGCATGTAATCGCACGCCATACAATAAAAAATTCTTTTATTCGTCATCAAGAATTACGAGTTAATGGCGAGTTCAACATTAATTACAAACCATTCGCTTACCACCAGCTTTGTGCAGGTATCAATAGCACTGTTTAATGATGGGAAAACAGCGTTTTATCGATATCGATAGTCCACGGTTGCAGTGGTGGCTTCTTTTTTAGGGACCCTATTACTAAGACTTCGCTGTCCGTTTGTCCGTCTGTCGGTCTGTCTGTCACAGGGCTGTATCTCATGAACCGTGTTAGCTAGACAGTTAACATTTTCACAGATTATGTATTTCAGTTACTGCTATGACAACAAATAATAAAAACAGAATATTTTTTTCTTTTTCAATTTTATTTATTTAGAATCAAAACCAACAATAGCACATTAAAACTAAGAAAACGGTGATATTTTAAGTATAAAATACTGTGACGCAGACATTAACGCCCTCCTCCGACGGTAGAGTGCAGCACAGTTCCAATTTTAAACATAAAAAAAAGAAAATATAATATTGCATTTAGAAAGTGTGAGTAGTGTATGTATTATGATTTTATTGAAATAAATATCTTTTGACTTTAATTTCACTCTAGGGTCGTGATCTTGAAACTAGTTCGATGTAAAAAAATCACTAAAAAGTAAATTGAAGCTTTTAAAGCCAAAAAAATCAAACTTTAAAATAAATTCGTTTAGTTTCGTTTAGCTAGGTAATTGAGTAGTTACTTATGCAAAGCAGAAATTTAGGCTACATTAATAGTTATTCTAAGCTCGGTGGTAGGTCTAAATCATTTAATAGCGAATAAAATTGAAAAATAATTTGTAGAGACTATTACATTTTAGGTATTTTAGGTAGTGATGTAATTAAATGATGTTAAAAATTACGATGCAAGTCTGTTTTTGAAACAATAAAATCTAAGTTTTATGTACTTTCACGATCTTTTTCAGAAACAAAAGACTGCATTTTCTAACGATAAAGCCGTGTTGGCCGAGTGGGATAGGTACCTCGACTTTCAATCTGAAGGTTGTGGGTTCGAATCCCGGCGTGCATCAATGGATTTTTCTGTTCGAAAAATTTATATGCGTATCAAAAACACGTGCTCAAAACGGTGAAGGACAACATCGTGGAAAATTGAAAATTGAAGTATTCTTATAAGCGGCGATGGGCTTGCGACCTGTCACGTATGGAATTCTAACTACTGCAAAATGTGGGCAAATATAATGTTTGGACGTGTCTGTTACTACCCCCACTAGACATCTTCAAATAATCTAAGTGTCTGGAGATCTGAGAGTATGTTTACCGGGACACTTGGGGATTAAAATCGTGATCCTATATTTTTATCTATCGATAAAAATATTTTTTTGTGACAGATTTCCCATCTCTTTATGAGGCTAAGCTGAACAAGGTGCATTTTGTAAACTCCTTTCGTAAAGCGAGTGGAGCCAGAGTATTAAACTAACTATAACTCCATTGTAACTATCGTACCTAAGCACTTTTGTTTAGTTACTGGTAGGTGTTTCACAAAACAGCTAAACCTAAGCTCAGATAAACTTATTCTGAACTGATACTAAGCTCCTTCAGATTAAGCAAAGTTTAATTTGCAATGGTCAAGCTATACTAGCCACACCACTCCTATTAGTATTCATCCCATAATTAATTTCTCTCTAATTTTACTCATATCTACGACGATAATAAACGAATTCAAAATTACATCATTACTTTTCACTGGAAATCTGAACATGATATAATATACGAATAATTATGTCCAATTTGTCTATTTTAATTATTTTTAAGCAAATAGTTTTTTCATCTGTAGGTTTTATTTCTAAATCTATTGTAGCGTGTGCTGCTTTTTGAATATGTGCTGAAGCTCTTTAGTTATTTTTTTTATTGTTGTACGTACTTGAGTAGTACTTTTAAGTATTATTCTTGTTTGAGCATTCACCTTGCTCGATCGGCACCACACTGGAGCTTTACATAGCATTAAGGAAAGGATCATTAAAAAAAAGGTAGACCCCAAGCCGTGTTTGTTGTTGATTCTTCTAGGCTTGGTCGCGAGGAATTGGCGTAGCTTCACTTAGTTCCTAAGACGTTTCAAAAACTGAAATAAAAGTACCTAGCTTGTGATTGTTTGACGATGAAAAAAAAAAAAAAGAAAAAAAAGTGATTCTAAAAAAAGATTCTAAAGGCTGGCTTCGGTTTGACCACGTCATCGAAGAGATTCAAAAAACGTCATTAAAAAAATACGAGAATTAGTTGTCGCCAGAACGCATTTTCATAAACAAGCAACTAATTACGCGCAGAAAATATGGTCAAATTTGTAATTGTACTAAAACAAGGAAATACACTCACGTAATTTCTCAGGTTAATTTATAGGGTATTATAAAACACAAGAAATATAATTTTCACGTAATTGTACTCGTAAACTGTAACGGAATGAATTTTCTGAAACTTAAATAAGCTTTTGTGGTTGCGCCCTTTTCGTACAAGTCATACCTACGTTGGAACAGGTGCAAGTTAAAAGCTTATTGTTTAAGACGAGTAATAAATGTTTTTGATGAATGCATCGTTTTTTCTCAATAACCGCAAAACATACAGTTTTGTTTTTTTATGACAAAGATAACTTAAGGATTTAATCTAGATGAATTAAAGTCAGAAACACGATTGGTGAAACTTTTCTCGATAGATTTATTTCCCAAAGCTGGCTCTTCAAAAACACTAGTGACTGGCCTCACAGCTCAGTTGGTAGTAGCTCTGCCTTCTGCGCTGTAGGTTGTGGGTTCGATCCTCACCCGGGATAAACATTTGTGTGATGAACGTAGATGTTTGTTCTGTGTCTGAATGTTATGTATAATATGTATGTATTTACAACAAAAAAACGTATATAAGTATTCTATCAATTATCTTGGTTCCCACAGTACAAGCTTTGCTTAGTTTGGGGCTAGATGGCGCTGTGTGAAATGTCCGCCAATATTTATTTATTATTTTTATATTTAGTTATGTTTTTAATCAAAACTATGAAGAGCTAAATAGTTATTTTTATATAATTCGCTACCTAAATTGAAGACAATTTTTGTAAAAAAAAATTTGGTTTTCAAGATAATGCAGTTTTATCACTTTTTCCGTCATATACTAACCCTCGTATTCAAGAACGACACTAAGAGAACACGCACCCACAGTGGACGAAATCATTTTTTATAAAAATCACTTTATGTGTTGTGCGACACTGCTTATTGTGACTAGAGGCACATTATCGTGTGCCTCTAGCCAAAGTTGAGCTCTAAAGGCACACGGTAGTGTGCGCCATAGTGTCGCTCAACACATAAAGTGATGTTTATGAAAAAAGATTTCGTCCACTGTGGGTGCGTGTTCTCATAGTGTCGTTCTTGAATACGAGGGTCAGACTCAGCTCATAAAAAACGTCAAAAATTTCACTTATCACCTAATATAAATATTAATAATAAGTTTTTTGTTGAAAAATATTTATTAACTAGCAAACCCGCGACGTTGCGTCCTGTCAAAATTTTGATAATCGCATAGATCGTCATAGCAACACACGTTACTACGACGATGTCAACACGTATGTCAGATTTTTTGCACACCAGCGCCATCTATACCAAAACCAAAACGTCTTTTTTATTTGATTGTTGAAATTTGTTAGGACAACGTCTGTCACGGGTCTGCTAGTAATGCATAAATAGCATCTTTTTACTTGGTAACACAAGAGCGTTAACATTATAAATTGTATGTCGATAAAATACCAACTGCACATCGATCATGATTGATAAATATACTAGCGTCTGCAAGTGTCTGTCTTTGCCCGTGACCACCTTCAATGGTAGAGCAGTGAATACTCAAAAGTTGTTAATATTTAAAATTATTAAGAACCAAATTAGTTTTAGGTGTAGGATCTTGTCTTAAGTCCTTGTATCTGGGTGTTACTATGCATAATAAGTATGTATTTACAAAAAAAAAGATTATAAGTTTTCTATCAGTTAACTAGTTCCCATAGTACCGACAAGCTTTGTTTAGGTTTAGAGCTAGATGGCATTTTATATGTAATGTCAGCCAATATTTATTTATTTATTTATTCAATAATTCATTTTGTCCACCCACCTAGTAACTAAGAATTTATTTTTACATTTTTTTATATAGGTATATTTATATATTTTTTATATATATATTATAATACATTCAAGAGAGCTGTTGGATTGTAATTTATTTTTTATTTTGGTCTATTTTCATTATCATTGTTTTTTTTATTACTTTGTTTAAGAGGCTGCCAGTCGCTGATTGCTATTTTTCGAAACGAAAAAAGAAATACTTCTGAACAAGCCACATCTCCTATTTTTATAAGTATATTACTTCAGGTTCCTACCTAGATTTCTATTAAGCTGAAAACATAATAGCAGAAACTTTTCACGGTAAAAATATTATTTCAAATTGATACGTTTTAGAATTTATGATCGAAATATTTTATATACCTACTATTAAAATCAACTTGTGATTTATTGTTAAAGATAGGTAATATGTAGATCTAGATTTCTATTAGGATAGATTTTTGATAAGTAATTATACATCATTTATATCATTAATTTATTCGAAAAGCTAAGGCGGACCACGCGCGGACGTGTGTTTGTCATCATTGCAGCGGTCGGTAGGATTATTTATCGAAGTGATTAAAGATGGGTACATCTTTATTAGAATAGCGTCTTAAGGTTAGGGGTATTTTTATTTTATTTATATTCTTTTGTTTTATATTTTTTAGACGTAATATTATACCATATCCTATGATGGAAGAAGCCACTGGCTCCTGAAATACAGTTTTCACTAGTTCGGGAGCCTATGGATTCATTTAATTATGTTCACTGTATATTAAGTCAATAAAAAATAATTTGATTTGATTTGTTCTGAGCTTCTATCTTAGACTATCGCGATAAAGTTAAGAGAACATGCTGGCATGCTGCCTCTCATTCTCTGTAACGATCCACATCATTTCACAAAACACTTCGTGCTGACATTGCGGTTCTACGAAATAAAGGCTTTTAGCTGTTAAAGGTAAAGCTTAATTTGATGTAGGTCAAAATAATAAAGTGTTTTTCAATCAAATGTTACAGCTATAATCTAAATTCAAATTCAAAAATCATTTATTTCAATAAAATCACAAGGATCACTTTGAAACGTCTTAGACTGGCTTCACAGCTTAGTTGGTAGTAACTCAGCCTTCTACGCTGTAGGTTGTGGGTTCGAGCCCCACTCAGGGCAAACATAATAGCAGAAACTTTTCACGATAAAGATGTTATTTCAAAATTATACGTTTTTGAATTTATGATCGAAATATTTTGATACCTACTATTAAGATCAACTTGTGATTTATTGTTATAGATATTACCTATCTTCTCTACGAAAATGAGGTGGTGATTTGGAACAGCTCGTTGCCACAACACAAATATAATAAACCGGCCAAGTGCGAGTCGGACTTGCGCACGAAGGGTTCCGTACCATTATCTATAAAAAACGGCGTTTGTTGTATGGGAGCCCTCCTTAAATATTGATTTTATTCTGTTTTTAGAAATACATAATCTGTGAAAATTTCAACTGTCTAGCTATCACGGTTCATGAGTTACAGCCCTGTGACAGACAGACAGACGGACAGACAGATGGACAGACAGACGGAAAGCGAAGTCTCAGTAATAGGGTACCGTTTTTACCCTTTGGGTACGGAACCCTAAAAATTTAAAATTTAGGGATGGTAAAAAACTAATTAACCATTTTATAAAATTAAATCATTTATAAAAGATTTTTGTTTTACTTCATTGGGTCAACCCTAAGGTATTCTCCTAAGGCCGACGTCATCGCCCGCTGTGCACTTGAAACAATGCGTTGAGTCAAAGTAGTTAAGCTCATATTTCCTCGCGTTGCTTGACAGATAGTATTTGTCGTTCTGCGGGGAAGCGATGGATATGTTGCGTAGTAACTTATTAGTAATCTGTGACCAGACGGACACGCGCTGTGGGAACACTCTGTACGCGCCGCGCTGGACGCACACAGGCGGAACGGCATCCGGCGCGGCCCGTCGTTTCACGCGCCGTGGGACCCCGGCTTAAGAAATCATGTGATGTCAAATTGACAAAAATGATGTACGTCGTTCCATCTTCACTACATAGTATAAAGCAAAGTCGCTTTCCGCTTCCCGCGTCTGTATGTATGTATGTATGTTTGCTTATATCTTTAAAACTGCACAACGGATTTTGATGCGGTTTTTTTTTATAGATAGAGTGATTCAGGAGGAAGGTTTATATGTATAATAACATGCCACCCGTGCGAAGCCGGGGCGGGTCGCTAGTTCATAATATAGTCAGAAACGACATAACGTTTGTAACGATGTAACGATGTAACGTGTGTCGATGTAACGATATATTGTTGATCGCCTTAAAAGTAGAAAGAGAAGAAAAGTAGTTAAAAGTAGCCCTCAGGCAACAAACCCAACTCTGTGACTTCAATATTTCTTAGCTAAACAAGTTACTTTCTGAAATAGAATCAGTAATCAGCTTGTAAAAGATGTGGCACATCTGGTCGTGACCGAAGTATGTGCAAACTGTCATTTGCTGCTACTCGGAACAGCTGCAACGACCGAGCTCGCCACACAAGTTCACACAACTAGAAATATGCTCTACAATATGCTTACTCATATACTCTACAGTTACACATGTACCAAGACATACGAGTATAACCGAGTCTATTTTAAACCAAAGTGACAAATTTTACAACACGTGTTTTGAGAAACGCCCTTGCAAGTAAAATGCTTCTTTGTAATACTCGTACGTGCGCAGTATGTAATGACCTAGAAGAGTTTTATTTTGATATTGTGGAAGGAATGGCTCTTGGATCGAGGAAAATCAGAGTAAACCGTGAATACTATTTGGCGCCCAACATGGAGCCCCACGTCGGGCGCCAATTATTAGTCGCTATGATTAAACAAAACTGAAAAGTTTGATTAGAAATTCACTTTTCATGTTGAACATGCATATTTTACAGCAAATAGAAAGTAAAGGTTGACATATATAATTTCTAATTTTATTACCAGGAAGCTCCGGATTGTATAGTCTTCTAAATCCCATGGGATTTATGGAATTAGTAAAGTGTCATGATACTTGAAAGATATTACAGCTAAAGCTGCGGTTTCTTACGAAGCGATGGGCGTCTTATGATGGCGATAAAAGCAACGTGTAAGAGTTTCTACTGCAAGTTCCTCCGAGACTATTCATCACAATTCGAAATGGCACGTGATTGATGGGTGACAATTGGTGGGGATTTATGGTATTTCAAACGACGCTTCAATATCAAATTCGGACTCACATTCATTTTCATATCCATCGTGCAATTGACAGAACGACTTTCAATAACAGTAAAATTCTGCATACCGCAAAGTTTATAGCATAATAAACCTGTTATAGAGCTCATTTTTCAATTGATAGTGGCTAATGCCTGACCATATCAGCTATAAATTGAGTTATATCACTAGTAGGTTTCTTTAGAGGGTTCAGGCTAGTATAGGAAGTCGAAATTATAAAGACAGCCGATGTACACTGGCAAAAAACAGCCCAGTCCGAAGAGGACTGGATATCTATGGAGAATGCCTACTCCCGGAGAGGGGTTCTTGCAGATGTTAAATAAAATTAATCAAACTATACCTACTCTCTTAAATTTAAGCTAAGTTAATTATAATTAGAATAAGATTTTTTTTATCAGCATAGAAATAAAGGCTTTTTTTCTTTTATTTTTATATCACTAGTGAAAACACGCAACTCCCGTTGCACTTCCTTAGAGATAGAATTTCAGCAATCCCTTTTTAGGGTTCCGTACTCAAAGGGTAAAAACAGGACCCTATTACTAAGACTTCGCTGTTAGTCTGTCTGTCCGTCTGTCTGTCACAGGGGTGTATCTCATGAACCGTGATAGCTAGACATTTGAAATTCAACAACAAACAGAATAAACTAAATATTTAAGTGGGGCTCCCATACAACAAACATGTTTTTTTATGAAGATTTTTATAGATAATGGTACGAAACCCTTCGTGCGCAAGTACGACTCGCAATTGTTTAGTGCACCTCTACCAATCAAAAGAAATACATCCTTCAAATTTCAAGTTACTTGACCAGTTGTTTAGGCTGTGCTCAACGCTATTATAGATAGATCAGTTTGTTATTCAGTAACGCAAGAGTTTTATTTTGATTATAATTAATTACGCCTTGGACTGTGCGGTCTGCAGTACGCTGTCAGCCTATTTGAAAAAGAGCACGTGAATGACTTTTATCATCTCCGCAATATTACGCTAGTAACATCACGATATCTTCTTGCAGCCGTTGAAGATGAAAATCCTGATTAATCGCAGTTTGATTGGAGATACCGGCGTCTTTGTGTCAGCATAGTAATCATTCCAGAAAGGCTTGGTGCTATTGATAGCAGAACCGGAAAATATAATAATACGAATAATACATTCAAGGTTGATATCGTCTCAGATATCTAGTCACTATATGGCAGCATCACCGACAACGACGAAGTGAAAAGTATTCCCAAAAATGGTTGACGCCAGGCAGGCGGGCGCTTGTAAAACATAAGCCAAATCCTCTTCGCAACATAAATAAATATTAGCGGACTTTGCACACAACGCCATCTAGCCTTAAACTAAGCAAAGCTTGTACTGTGGGAACCAGATAACAGATATAATACTGAAATAATATTTTTTAGTAAATACATAATATTAACACCCAGACACAGAACAAACATCTATCGCACAAATATTTGGCCTGGGTGGGGGAACCTACAACCTACAGCGCAGAAGGCAGAGTTACTACCAACTGAACTGTGAGTCAACATGTTGTCCGACCCCACATTAAGTCAGAAAAGAAGAAGAAAATGATGAATGTTGGGAAATAAAGTCGTGAGCCAATTATTTTATTTAAAAAAAAATTAGACTGTAATCCTCTTAGGTCCTTTGAAGATGTCTAGTGGGGGTAGTCAGAGGCACGTCCAAACATTATATTTGGCACATGCCCACATTTTGCAGTAGTTAGAATTCCATAACTACGCGACAGGTTGCAAGCCCATCGCCGCTTTAAAGAATACCAACTGGTTTCCTCACGATGTTTTCCTTCACCGTTTTGAACACGTGTTTTTAATGCGCATGTAAATCTTTCGAACAGAAAAATCCATTGATGGATGCCGCGATTCTTCAGATTGAAAGTCGAGGTACCTCCCACTCGGCCAACACTTTATTAATTCGTAGGTGTTAGATAAAATTTTTGACTTTTTGTATGGGCTGAGTCTGCCTGGATAAGACGAAAAAAGTGATAAAACTGCATTATCTTGAAAACCATCAAATTTAAAAAGAAACTGTCTGTAATTTACTTCATCATCACTACATAGTATAAAGCAAAGTCGCTTTCCGCTTCCCGCGTCGGTATGTAATATGTAATATGTATGTATGTATGTTTGCTTATATCTTTAAAACTACACAACGGATTTTGATGCGGTTTTTTTTTATAAATAGAGTGATTTAAGAGGAAGGTTTATATGTATAATACATGCATAATATAGTAGAGAAACACTGATAATTTTAGAGGTTTCTAATGTGATGTCGTAAATAAATACATTTTTTTGCGCTTACATTGCAAATGCTGGCTGAACCCCACGAGATATATCAAAATAATGTACTACAGTATTGTATACCTTAAAAACGTCTACAAAAAAGTCCACGATGGTATTAGAAATGTCTTACGCACAGCGAAGCGGGCACGGGTCAGCTAGTAGCTAATATGATTATCTAACGTATTATATAAAAATGAACTGTTTAGCTATTCATAGTTTTGATTAAAAACGAAACTAGTCTTTTTGAAGAGCCAACTTTGGAAAATAAATCTATCGAGAAAAGTTTCACCAATCGTGTTTCTGTCTGTAATTTATCAAGATTATATATCCTTAAGTATATATCTTTGTCATAAAAAACAAAACTGTATGTTTTGCGTTCTGCATTCATCAAATACATTTATTACTCGACATAACCCTCAAACCGCTCATAATATAACCATACGTTCATAATTCCCAGCGACTATCGTTAGAAAGAACGATAACTATTTAAACCTCGGCTTAGTTCGGGTAGTATCCCAGTATACGGGTGTTGCGGCAATCTCGAGCTATGTATATGTATACATTTATGTGCTAGCTTACACCCGCGGTTTCGCTCACTAACCGTATTCAGGAACGACACTATGAGAACACGCACCCACAGTGGACAAAATGTTTTTTCATAAACATCACTTTATGTGTTGAGCGAAACTATGGCGCACACTACCGTGTGCCTCTAGTCACACTATGCAGTGTCGCACAACACATAAAGTGATGTTTATGAAAAAAGATTTCGTCTACTGTGGGTGCGTGTTCTCACAGTGTCGTTCCTGAATACGAGTATTATGTATTTAAATCTATGTATACACCAAATTACGACGAAATAGGTTTAGCTTTTATAATTAGATTGAGTAAATCTAAACTTTCGCACTCGGCGCCACGAGCGCTTCAATAAAAGCAGTTAGATCTTTTAAGCTCAGTTGAGTATCCATTAGGTCCATTTGGACCAATTACCGTTTGGTCTAGTCTGTTCATTACGCTTTGTTTTCTGGATAGTCAAATTCCCATAGGTCTAATTATCTAATTACCGTTTACTCTAAAAATCGTTTGATCTAATTCTCGGAGAAATTGCGATTAGTTTATTTATTCCTTGGGTAAGTAGATAAGATCTCATATGTACCTACTCCTGACTCCACACTAGTATTCCCTGTGTTGTGAGTCTCAATAAATTCATACAGAAATGTTAAATAACCTGGTAAGGAAATAATATTGAGACAAAACTACAAGTACTTACTAGTACTTACTTACTTACCTAGTCTTGTACCTAAAATTGAGATCAAGGGACAAAACATGTAAACAAAACATACTCGTAGAAAAGTCAATGTCAGATCCATACTTATCGTAAAGATTACAAGCTCAAATTATTCAAAAGTAGCCTTTAACACATCGAAATAAGGTATATTTAAGTTTCAAAGATAACAAGTAAGACAAATTGGTGATACAGTTTCGCACAACTGATAACCCCGTGAGTTAATAGAGAATTTATCTCATTTCAGGCTGAGAATTGATAACAGAAATGCTTGGAGTTGCTTCTTGTCTACAATTCAGGTCAATGAGGTTGAGGTATGTTGTATGAAGTAATTAATGTTCATTTTAAAAGGAGGACATGATTACGAAAGGTATGAATACTGCAATGACGAGCGATAGGGGAGTATGGATGAAATAAACATGTTGTGCCGACCCCACTGATAGGTACTTAATAGCTTTACAATCACTAACACTTTTTAATGTGATACATCTGTAGCGGCGGCTAGCGAAGTACACGCGGCTACGTGAACTAAGATGAGTTGCTGCCGAAGAAGTGCCGACCGTGTCCAATCCGGTTCACGATCTGCGGTCACATTCTTTTGTACTAAAATAATGTTCATACCAACTAAAATAATTTCGATGTTTCACAGGCAAACCGCGACGGTTTTAATTATTTTAAAGTTAATTAATGTTTCTCTTTCCATAGAAATATATGTATTAGACAAAACTAACCTTGAAAAAACGCTAATGTTTTATCTACGAAGAAATGTTATGGCAGAGGGCTTATCTATCCGTAGTTACCTCCTCAGCACATATAACCGTAAATAATCGTGAAAAATTTAGATTTTATTGCACGTTACTTAGTTGTTCTCTTTAGACAAGTAAAACAATATTACTCTATTATCAAACAAAAATCAAAACGCCAGTGAAATTTAATCGTAATCCATAAAATGAATGGAATGGAATAGAAAAAATATACCTAAATGAATTGATACTACTTAACAAATATTCATTTTATTAAACATCTTTTCGAATAAAATCAACATTAATTAATCCCTTAACATTTTGATAGGTTGTAAATTGAAGAGAAGATGTCGATTTTTTTTAAGTTAAGGTATAAAACTATAATTTTCCTTTACAGAAAATGTATATTAAGGGTATCTACAAAACTAGAGGTCCCTGTCGAATAAAATAAATCTAAATAAATAATCAACCTGAGAACCACCTTCTTTTGTTGAAAGTCGGTTAAATATTTATTAATGCTAAAGGTGACTCCACAGTTTGTAGACGAAGTGTGAAATGTTTTTCATTTGCTCTCGAGTGATTATCAGCATCGGATCGATCCAACGCCAAACGCCAGTGTCATGTGATTGCAACTTGTCACACCACGTAACATGGGAGTTCCTGAGACCGAAAATGTGCGACCGAGTAAGTTTCGAACGCAACATTTTTTATTAGATAGTTTTTGTTTATGACTATTAAAAATCAATTTATAACGCATTTATTTTTAAGTATCATAAGGGCCGATTTTTCAATCATCAGATAAGTGTTAACTGTGGAATAAAATTGCAAGTTTCCATACGATATATCAAATTTATTCAACAGTTGGCCCTTATCTGATTGATTGAAAAATCGGCCCTAAATATAATTGTTATTATGTTGAGTAAAATTAGACTTCGACTCGCAGCGGATTTCGCGCGCTAGGGCGGTTGGCGTGCATAAGATGTCATTTGTTTTCATAAACAATATAAAATTCACTTTATGACAAAACGGGAAATTACTCACGTAAAAATATAACGTGAGCGTGCTGCGGATCAAACTCACCTTGATGAAAATTCTCTAGATGAATCGAAACATTATCGGTGCCTTCATCGACATTATGATTTTCCGTGAGTAATTTCCCGTTTTGACAACATGTGTACTCACAAAAGTTTTGAAAGTGAAATATTAGATAGTGCGAGTGGTTAGGCAGTGCAGTATATGGATTGCCTCATCGAGTGTAGGATAAAACGTTTTAACTGGCAACATAAATAGGTAAATAAGTATTGTTACTTGAATTTGTATATAAGGTGCTAATAGCAAGTGAGTTTGTATAAACCACAAAAACTGTTTAACTTGGTAAGTAAACTATTGGTTAGGTCAGGTCAGTTTGTTTTTGAATTGACGAAAAACTATTCTTATCCCTATATTTTTAGTTGTAATCTCGACTCTAACTTGACTCAAATTTTTGGAGTTTACTCCTAAAGAATCGGTTTTTGATATAAGGCGCCCGGTATGAAAAAAATGTGAGTAGTAAAATCTACTGAACGCATAACCTCGTTACGTTTTTGGTGCGCAACTTTCTAATTTGGTGTGAGCAGTGCAGCTAGATCGTGGGTAGTGTGTACCCTTACTTTGCATATACTTTACTAGCGACCCACCCGGGCTTCGCACGGGTGCAATGCTGATACTAAATATACTACAGAATGTCTTTATATAAAACGTTTTTTTTTCACAGCTTTTTTTGACCCCTTCTAGTACAATTGCTGATTTTTGGAGTACAATTCGTACAATTCCATAGATTTGTAACTGCATTAAAATTAACCCTTATCCACGGTGGGTCCGGCTGCGTAGTTTCCACACGATTTCTATGATTATTTTTTTATGGAATAGTTAATAATGTTAACTTTTTTAATGAGGGATGACTGAGAGTGTTATAAACGTAAGAGTAGACACATATAATCAGAAAGCTTCGAACTGCTAAGCTATCGGGAGTTACACGTGTTATTGTAAGTCAACCATAAAAGATAGTCATATGCTGTCGTGGGATATTTTTTATATAATTTTAAGGAGAACATTTCCGTCATACATGATTTTTGTGTAGCTTTAACCATTAAAGTTGCACACGCGACGGAAGCTTAAAAAATGGAGTAACTTCTCCCGTTTTCCCAACATTTCCCTTCACTGCTCTGCTCCTTTTGATTGTAGCGTGATGAAAAGTATACTATAACCAGCTCAGGAGTATGAAAAATAATTGTACCAAGTTTCGTTAAAATCCGTCGAGTAGTTTTTGTTTCTATAACGGTTATACAGACAGACAGACAGACAGACAGACAGACAGACAGACAAAAATTTTACTGATTGCATTTTTGGCATCAGTATCGATCCCTAATCACCCCCTGATAGTTATTTTGGAAATATATTTCATGTACAGAATTGACCTCCCTACAGATTTATTATAAGTATAGATAATGCTTTCTCTCACTCTTACTGATGGCAAAACATCTTATAGTGGGAGTACGCTTTACGCACGATCTGGTAAACTCCAGTCGTGCGTCGGAGCTGACACACACAATTTTTTTAAGGCTCCTTAAAAATTACCTCATGTTTGGTATCTTAAATCGATGTTTAGATGTTCCTCATTTACGTCATTACGTCAGCAGTCCGAGGAGATTTTCATCAAACAAACCGTCACACGCATGCGTCGTTCAAAAGCTGTCGAGGAATGTCAAGGTACATCTCGAGGTACCTTGAGTTGACAGTTCTGTTGACTGAGGAAGCCTCTAGGTAATTTTATAAACTAAAACTGCCAAAACACGGTTTCGAGATCGAGTCGACGTGGAGATATTTCATGATGAATCGAAACATTATCGAACTTATTTTTTATTTTATTATTATTTAATCATCGTGAGTGACACTTTAAAATGGCATTCCAAAAATCAGACAACAGAAATTATAAGGAAATAGCTGACCCGTGCCGCTTCGCTGGGGGACAGTTAGTTTCACATCTGGTATTCCAATCTCCAAAATAAATTATAGTCTATATGTTGCCGAGGACTAAAGCCAGTGCGAAGGGTGTAAAAAATACTTTAAAAAATACATACGTATTGGCAACATTCACAACAAAATTAGTCAGCGAGAGTTGATGCAGCGCTGATTTTGAGTGGTGTCATAGTGCGTGTGGGGCAGCATACTGCATATCACACAGTGTGAGGTTTAGTATGAGAGTAGATACAGTACAACTTTTTTGCAATTGTTTTCAGAGGGTCTTGGCGTTCGTCATGCCCAGACCGCCTTGCTGTTTTTTGGGATGCTGCTGGCTTTTACCATGCGGGTGAACATGAGCATGGCGATTGTGGACATGACCGATAGCCGAAATAAAAACGTATGTTTATTTTCTAGCTTAAACACTTTTTAGGGTTCCGTACCCAAAGGGTAAAATCGGGACCCTATTACTAAGACTTCGCTGTCCGTCTGTCTGTCACAGGGCCGTATATCATGAATCGTGATAGCTAAACAGTTGAAATTTTCACAGATGATGTATTTCTGTTGTCGCTATAATAACAAATACTAGAAACAGAACAAAAAACACACTACAAACGTGATTTTTTGCCGTTTTTTATAGAATGGTACGAGAAGATATCTCAGAATTATCACAGGACATTCGTGGATAATCATTTTAAATAAAATCCGGGTAATTTGTAAACGTTCAATTAGATTTCAATAAAAAAATCAGATGCTTTTCATCATGAGCACAGCACGAATATTCGCCGATCAACCGCTGAGTGGACCGCGTGTGTAGATCGACGAATGTTGAGCGAATTGCCTCAAAATGTCAACAATCGTTGAAACGTAGTAATAATTAACCATAATTATTTTATTTAAATTGGAAAACTGTCTAAAATTTACACACTGTGTAAAATCTGATTATTAGCGCTATTTTGTATTGTTGTAACACAAGTTATGTAACTACATTATTTTTCAGTAAAAAACAATGAAATACTTAGAATAATTATGCTTTATTCACGATTCAGTTTGAGCACAGCTACAGAATACATTTCAGAACAAAAACGTGTCTTTTATTTTAAGTAGTCGACGTCGTGAATCTTAAATAGAAAATCTTTTACAAAAATCGCGATTATTATATTGTTAGTGTGAGGAGAAAACAGAGTATTTCGAGTACTTCACTCAGCGGCGATGGGCTTGCTATCTGTCACGTATGGAATGCTAACTACTGCAAAATGTGGGCATGTGCCAAATATAACGTTTTGACTATCCCTCCTAGACATATTTAAAGGATCTAAAAGTATGTGGAGATCTGAGAGGATGTATACCGTACTTGGGGATAACAGTTGTGATTCTATTTATTTTTTAACTCTCATTAAAAAAAACAATGATCTGTTTTTTTAGAGGCATACTATCTCAAAAAACTAATTTTTTGTGGGCATCAATACTGACCTGCAAAGTTCACATTACCACAATCAAGTAGGTAAATTAAACATGTTGGTGTAATCTAAATATATAATACTCTTGCATTACTGACTTACTGACTGATCTATGTGTAGGGTTGCACAAAAAAATTAAAGGGGTGCAGCTGGGGTTAAAGTCTCTTTAAAAATAAACTCACGTGAACGATGTCGCGGAGGTTTACTCTAGTCTATACATATAATAAAGCTGTAAAAGAGTTCAATTCTGTACATTGAATAAAAACTAAAAAAAATACTCCTAGGGGTCTTTATACAAGTAACACAAGCCAAAAAAAAACATTTTGAAATTATTGTCTGTCTGTCTGTCTGTCTGTTGTCAGGCTTTCACGCAAAAACTACTGAACGGATTTTGATGAAACTTTTTTTGTTATATAGCTATTAGTCCTAGGCAACTTATAGACTATAATTTTGGAAGATCGGAATACCAGATGTGGAACTATAGCGGTCTGGGTTTGGGTAATCTATAAGAGATATTAATATACTGCTTTAGGCAAAGTTGGACAACATGCTTTCGACAATCGAAAGAAAAGGAATAAAATAAAACCGGCCAAGTGCGAGTCGGACTCGCGCACGAAGGCTTCCATACCATTATCTATAAAAACGGCAAAAAAACACGTTTGTTGTATGGGAGCCCCACTTAAATATTTATTTTATTCTGTTTTTAATATAAGTTTTAAATAAAGTATTATACCTAAACCTGAATCCAATTGCGGTTGGTACTTTTTGTACAGGATTTACAATATCTATCAGATTGCCAATCAAAATGTTTATTTGGTAAACAATACACAGTATTCAGAGTCATTCCAATCATCATAAATATTTATTGACATCCCATTTTATTCACGAACTAGCTGATTCGCTGGTCGACAGATAGTTTCACATCTGGTATTATAATCTTCAAAATAAATTATAGCCTATATGTTGTCGAGGACTAATAGCTACATAACAAAAAAAGTTGCATCAAAATCCGTCCAGTAGTTTTTGCATGTAAGTCGGACAACAGACAGACAGACAAATATTTCAAAATGTTTTTTTTTGGCTTGTGTTACTTGAACAAAGGCCCCTAGTAGTATTTTTTTAGTTTTTATTCAATGTACAGAATTGAACTCTTCTATAGTTTTATTATATGTATAGATTTTAACATCAACCTAATGTATTCTTGTCAAAGAGTATATATACTCTTTCACAAGAATACATTTTACGAATTATTTTTAGATTATGGGTTTAATTTAAAAAAAAAAGTATATTTTCTATTAAGAGTATATTACTCTTTCACAAGAATTCATTTTACGAATTATTTTTAGATTATGGGTTTCATTTAAAAAAAAAGTATATTTTCTATTAGTTATCTGGTTCCTATAGTACAAGCATTGCTTGGTGTTGTGTAAAGATGAACACCAATATTTAATTATTTATAGTTGATCGTTAGTCACGTCAAAGTTTATATAGATTTATCCCCTAAATCAGAGGTTCCCAAACTATTTTGTGTCGTACATTTTACATCTCCTAGACCCCATTTTTTCCCCCGCTGCTTGTTGGTCGTCGTCGACCAAAAAATCACTTCTATAAATATTATGTACAATTTCGAGTATTCAAATATAAACTAGCTAGTGTATTAATCAGTAAAGTGACAGCCATAATCCTTTTATCTGATAGAAGACCAGTCAAGATTATGTCTTACGTGGGTCAATGTTACTGTTGAGACACTTCAGATTATGAATATCATCGCCGCGCATTACATTTATACGGCTAAATGTTTGAATGTACCATTCACTACCCTCTTTAGACATCTCCAAGTGGTTGAGCGCAAGGAGATCTAAGATGTCTGCCGTACTTGAATCTTACTTGAAGCCGTACTTTTGCTAGCTTATTATTATTTTGGTTGCATTCAATATAAGCACGTTTTATCGCGATATTATGTTTAAATTTTTACTACGTTTATAAAACTGATACAGCACGATTTAACCCAAAAACTTTGAATCGACAGGTGAATTCATAAATGCCAGTTCTCACAAGCAGGAATACATAAAAAAACATTTTCAACACTTCATACGACACATAGTGTCAAAAACGGGAAAAAAATATATAAATATAGGATCACGACTGACTAGTACTACTGAAAAGTACGGTAGACATCCTCTCAGATCTTCAGACGCTTAGATCCTTTGAAGATGTCTAGTGGGGGTAGTCAGAGGTACGTCCAAACATTATATTTGGCACATGCCCACATTTTGCAGTAGTTAGCATTCCATACGTGACAGGTTGCAAGCCTATCGCCGCTTGCAAGAATACTATGGTTTCCTTCACCGTTGTAAGCACATGTTTTTAATGCGCATATAATTTTCGAACAGAAAAATCCATTGATGCACGCCGGGATTCGAACCTACGACCTTCAGATTGAAAGTCGAGGTACTTCCCACTCGGCCAACATGACCGACAATTTTTCGATTCATCTAGAGAATCTTCATCAGGGTGAGTTCGATCCGACAAGCTCACACTCGCGCTTCATACAACCGTCATATGACAGACACCGCTTTAAGGTGATATCACTACATAGTATAAAGCAAAGTCGCTTTCCGCTTCCCGCGTCTGTATGTATGTATGTATGTTTGCTTATATCTTTAAAACTACACAACGGATTTTGATGCGGTTTTTTTTAATAGATAGAGTGATTCAGGAGGAAGGTTTATATGTATTAAACCCGCGCGAAGCCGGGGCGGGTCGCTAGTGTGAAATATTTCTTTTTTTGTATGGGCTGAGTCTACCCGGATAAGACGGAAAAAGTGAAAAAGCTGCTTGAAAATCTTGAAAACCATCCAACTAAAAAATAAATTGTCTATAATTTATTATTTATTTATGATTAAATAACGAATTATATAAAAATTAACCGTTTATCTAATCATAGTTTTGATTAAAAACGAAACTAGTGTTTTTGAAGAGCCAACTTTGGGAAATAAATCTATTGAGAAAAGTTTTACCAATCGTGTTTCTGTCTATAATTTATCTAGATTATATCTATAAGTTATATTTGTCATAAACAAAAAAACTGTATGTTTTGCGGTTATTAAGAAAAAACGATTCTGCATTCATCAAAAACATTTATTACTCGTCTTAAAGAAAACCTCAAGTAAGAAACTGCCTGCTCAACCATTTGATGTCGCATAATTTGTTTAATTCGATAACCTTATTAATAAGTTGTTATCAAACCAATTAATTTAAAAATAGCTAAATGTTTGTTTTATCCCGAAATGATGATATAAGGTCAAAGGGTGATGTGATGTGTAATTTTTAATGACATTTGCGCCTAAAGTTTTATTATTTTCTAGTGCCATTTGTTATCTATACTAATACTAATATAATAATACTAATACTAATACTAATACTAATTACTAATATACTAATACTAATATACTAATAATAATATTATAAAGAGAAAAGTTTTGATTTTATGTTTTTTTTGTATGTTTGTAATGGATAAACTCAAAAACTACTGAACCGATTTCAAAAATTCTTTCACCGTTACCAAGCTACATTATCCTTGAGTAACATAGGCTATTTTTTATTTTGAAAAAGTAATAAACTCCTTATGAAAATGACGATAGTTTGATTATTTACAAAAAAAAAAAGTATATAAGTATTCTATCAGTTATCTGGTTCCCATAGTACAAGCTTTGCTTAGTTTGGGGCTAGATGGCGATGTGTAAAATGTCCACCAATATTTATTTATTTATTTATTAATGTGTAAAAAATTACCAAAAATTTTGCTTTCTTCGTGTGCGCTGCAAAAACTATTGATAGTATATAAACAATTATGATACATATTGAATGTCCTTATCAATGCGCATAAGAATATAATTAATTTATATAAGTGTATACACTAGTGGACGAGGCAATAAGGGTAGATAATATATTAGACCGGGCCGTGCCCAGGGATGCCGTGTACGTGGTCCGGACGGGACACGGGGATTTGAAAGGTTACATACATTTTGTAAGAAGCAATTTATATTAAACAGTGCCTGATCCGTGTCCCGCCTAGGCCCGTCTACTAACTAAAGGCTCCGGCCTGGCAAGAACACGACACGCCCCGGACACGGCCCACTCTAATATAAATCTATCCATAAACTAAGATTGAACATTTTTAGCTCACACACGCATCTCAGTACATTTATACCTACATTAATAGTTTTTCTTTGTTATCACCTACCTATTTTATTTTGCCTGTTTGACTCAATTTTCTTTTTTGTTAAATTGAGTTGATGAAGGTTCCGCTTTGTTTCTACTTAAATATTAGTTTTCCCTTTTTTTAGGGTTCTGTACCCAAAGGGTAAAAACGGGACCCTATTATTAAGACTCCACTGTCCATCTGTCTGTCCGTCTGTCTGTCACAGGGCTGTATCTCATGAACCGTGATAGTTAGACAGTTGAAATTTTCACAGATTATGTATTTCTGTTGCCGCTATAACAACAAATACTAAAAACAGAATAAAATAAATACTTAAGTTTGACTCTCATACAACAAACGTGATTTTTTTGCCGTTTTTATATTGAATGGTACGGAACTCTTCATGCGCGAGTCTGACTCGCACTTGGCCGGTTTTTTTCACTGCCGTTATATTGTGTCCAAACTAAAAGTATTTTCTTCCTTTCAACCTGTCACGCACAATATGCTTACAACTGCAAAAAGTAGGTATGTGGCAATCTCTGGGGGTATGTCTACCACCTTGGGACATTTGTTATTTTGTTAACCGACAAAAAAAGAGGAGATTCTCAACACGACATGTTATATTTTTATGTATGTTGGCGCACATCTATTTAGCTCGAGATCTGATTTCGATGTTTTTTTCTATTGTGTAATAATTAATCACAATTTGGTCCCATTTAAAATGTGAATTCACCTGAACCACTGACTGGCGGAGGACCTAGGTATGCCATCATACAGGTTTTAACCTAGTTTGGGTACCTATGTTGTTCCTATATTTGAATTGTGATTTAATATAAGAAATAGAGACTGATTAATTTTGCATCTGTGAATTCTAATGTACCTACTATATAAATAACAAGCTGACCCCGCGAACTTCGTATCGCTTTAGAATTAACAAATCTTGTCTTCCGTTCCCGTTCCCGTTCCCGTTCCCGTTACAATAGTTTTTGTAGCGCACACGAAGATAGCAAAATTTTTAGCAATTTTTTACACCTTGCTTCAAACTATCGTCATTCTTATAAAGAATTTATTACTTTTTCAAAATAAAAAATAGCCTATGTTACTCAGGGGTAATGTAGCTTGGTAATGGTGAAAGAATTTTTGAAATCGGTTCAGTAGTTTTTGAGTTTATCCATTACAAACATACAAAAAAACAAAAAAACAAAAAAACAAAAAATCAAAACTTTTCTCTTTATAATATTAGTATAGACTAGCCGACCCGTGACGGACGTTGTCCTGTCAAATTTTAATAATCAAATAAAAAAGACTGTTGTCAGATTTGTTGCACACCAGCGCCATCTATACAGAAATCATCCCTTTTGAGTTTTTTTATCGTTTTGGGGATGTTTGTCATTTTTTAAAGTAGTCTAATATTTATTCGGGCATTATATCTACATCTACAGCAAATTTAAACTTAATCCGTTTTGTCGTTTAGGCCTGATTGAGGAACAAACATACATACAAACTCACAAACTTTCACATTTATAATATTATTAGAATTATTATAATACCTTTAATATTCACAGTAGTTTTGTGATTGAGACACTAGTAGATAACAACTGTTGAGCATACGTACCATGGTAGTAACTACCAGTTTTTTACCAAATTAAAATATTTAAATTATATTTAAATAGATTTTTTTTTCATATCTATCAATAATTTGGCTATATGTTATTAAAATTATCTTTTTTCAAGAGTTAATTTTAATTATTTGTTAGGGCATCGTATCTGTAATACTTATTTAAATTTATCGCGTGGGTGTGTGAGGTCAGAGCGGAATCACACGTTTTCTGACACGAGTAAAGTTTCCATTCAAGATTTGTGGAAAGTTTTCATTGAACAGTTTTGTGCAAAAAGCTATACTTTACAAAAAAAATTATACGATTTTTTTTATACTCGATTATCTAAGGTTTGTTGAAGTTAATTAGCAGTAAGGTGAGAAGCGGATAAATTATGATATCTTTACCTGATTGCTTGTACCTTCTTCTTCAAAATAAATCTAAACCAATACAGCTGTCATGGCGTGAATGAACTTCAAGCTTTCTTAAAGCTTAAGGCCCTGTATGTCGACGATTGCTCTTTTTCGAAACGAAAAAATAAATACTTCTGAACAAGCCACATCTCCTATTTTATAATGTATAGTATATGTGAATAAAGATGTACCCATCTTTAATCACTTCGATAAACAATCCTACCGACCGCTGCAATGACGACAAACACACGGGGCACCATGGGCGGCGTGTGGTCCGCCTTTGCTTTTCGAATAAATTAATGATATAAATTATGTATAATTACTTATCAAAAACCTATTCTAGTAAAAATCTAGATCTACATATTACCTATCTTTAACAAAAAATTACAAGTTGATCTTAAGAGGCTGCCAGTCGCTGATTGCTCTTTTTCGAAACGAAAAAAGAAATACTTCTGAACAAGCCACATCTCCTATTTTTATAAGTATATTACTTCAGGTTCCTACCTAGATTTATATTAAGCTGAAAACATAATAGCAGAAACTTTTCACAATAAAAATATTATTTCAAAATGATACGTTTTAGAATTTATGATCGAAATATTTTATATACCTACTATTAAAATCAACTTGTGATTTATTGTTAAAGATAGGTAATATGTAGATCTAGATTTCTATTAGGATAGATTTTTGATAAGTAATTATAAAAGCTAAGGCGGACCACGCGCGGACGTGTGTTTGTCATCATTGCAGCGGTCGGTAGGATTATTTATCGAAGTGATTAAAGATGGGTACATCTTTATTCACATATACTATACATTATAAAATAGGAGATGTGGCTTGTTCACAAGAATTTTTTTTTTCGTTTCGAACAAAAATAATCGTCGACTGGCAGCGTCTTAATAGTAGGTATCAAAGTATTTCGATCATAAATTCTAAAACGTATCATTTTGAAATAATATCTTTATCGTGAAAAGTTTCTGCTATTATGTTTTCAGCTTAATAGAAATCTAGGTAGGAACCTGAAGTTATATTATATTTATAAAAATAGGAGATGTGGCTTGTTCAGAAGTATTTCTTTTTTCGTTTCGAAAAAGAGCAATCGTCGACATACAGGGCCTTAACACAGTCTAGGAAACATCGTGTTTAAAAAAAATCTGAGCAGTAAAACATTTCCATTATTTCAAGTCCAGAATGATAATAAAGTAAGTTTGTATAGTTTGTTCTAGTTTAAGTTTCTTTCGTTGTTATTTTTATTATTATTGGTTGTACACCATTTTCATTGATTCATTATAAAATATTTTGTAGCAACATTATTATCTGTTAAAGCTTTTTACACATAAACATACTTACAACATTGACAGCAAAATTGGTCACCATTAGCGAGTGTTGATGCAGCGTTCATTTTCTGTAATGTCACGGTATTTTGTAATAATAGCAAAACTGCTTGTTACAGTCCTTCGATTGGAGTCACAGCATCCAGTCAGTGATCCTGTCCTCGTTCTTCTGGGGCTACGTGCTGCTGCAGATCCCTGCCGGGGAGCTGGCGAGGAAGTTTGGTGGGAAGTCACTGGTTCTGATGTCCATCGGAGTCAACTCTCTGATCTCACTGCTGATACCACTCGCCGCTCCTTTGGTACGTCACATTAGCTATATGCTATGCCTACAAATTATCTTGGAAAAACCTGTAAAAATCTATACCTTAGGATGGCAGTCAAGTCTGAATATGTAAGTAAAAATCTATCACCTGCAAGAAGAGATTGTTTGACTTTGAATCATCATTTTCTTCTCTTTTTCCCACTTCATGTGAGATCTGCAAAACATGTGGTGAAGAGGATTTGGCTTATTTTTAGGGTTCCGTACCCAAAGGGCAAAAACGGGACCCTATTACAAAGAATTCGCTGTCCGTCTGTCTGTCACAGGGCTGTATCTCATGAACCGTGATAGCTAGACAGTTGAAATTTTCACAGATGATGTATTTCTGTTGCTGCTATAACAACAAATACTAAAAACAAAATAAAATAAATATTTAAGTGGGGCTCCCATACAACAAACGTGTTTTTAGTTGTTTTTTATAGATAATGGTACGGAACCCTTCGTGTGCGAGTCCGACTCGCAGTTGGCCGGTTTTATTTACATCCGGCCGCCGGCCTGACCTCAGCCCGCTTTAGGATTTTTAACTGTTTGACTTTGAATATCATTTTCTTTAATATAAAAATAACCAGCCATGTGCGGGTCGGACTCGCGCATGAAGGGTTCCGTACAATCATCTATAAAAAACGGTAAAAAAAAACACGTTTGTTGTATGGGAGCCCACTTAAATAATTATTTATTTTATTCTGTTTTTAGTATTTGTTGTTATAGCGACAACAGAAATACAAAATGAAAAGTATCTATACTTAATAAAGGGGGCATGCCACGTGAACCGGACAAGCAAAAAAAAGTGAGGTCGTGGATTTTGTTTATGTTCTGGTTAATTACACTTATAGCAGACATACATATGTTCACACAATATTTTTTTCGTGTGATGCCTATCTGCTGAGTTATGGGCTTATAAAGAATTGAAATTTTTTGAGAAGAGTTATTTTAGAACGTTGATATTGGCATTAGTGAATTTATTATTATATTAAATTACACTGATTAATAATAGTAAAAAGGATGTTCTTTTTAACTTTTAAGTCGATTTTTTTTTTTTTTTTTTTTTTGGAACAGAAAACCGGAAGTAAACATTTCAAATCAGATTTTCAGAAACTTCGACATATTTTTTTTTGCTGCGGAAATTGTTGACAATAGAGCAAAGTAATGTTTAACAGTTTTAAAGAGGACATCAATATCTACAAAAAAGTCTGCAATACCATATATCTAACTATTAGGGATCCGTATAAAAACTTCGATAATATAACCCAAGGTGTAAAAAAAATACCCATAATATTATTATTACACCCGTACGACGCCGGGGCGGTCTGCTAGTTATTTATAATACACTAAATTGTACGTGCTCAAAATACAGAAAGATTTTATTTCTAGGGAGGCTGGCAACTTGTCTGTGTGTGTAGAGTGCTTCAAGGTCTTACGCAGGCTTTCATCTTTCCCTGCATGCACCACCTCGTTGGCCAATGGATACCGCTAGAAGAAAAAGGACTGCTGACTACCATCGTTTATGCTGGTACGAACATATAAATATACATGGTATATAACGCCATGGTAACTAGTGGGAGGTACCTCGACTTTCATTTCGAAGGTCGTGGTTATCGGCGTGCATCAATACATAAAACACGTGCTTAAAATGGTGAAGGAAAACATCGTTAATGGAACCAGTTAGTATTCTTATAAGCGGCGATGGCCGCTTGCAACCTGTCACAAATGGAATGCTAACTACTGCAAAATGTGGGCATGTGCCAAATATAATGTTTGGACGTACCTCTGACTAACCCCTCTAGACATCTTCAAAGGATCTAAACGCCTTGAGATCTGAGAGGATGTCTACCGTATTTGAGAATTATAGTCGTGACACTGTTTATTTTTTTTATTTTTTTTTCTTTGCACACTAAGTTTTTGGGACCAGCAGTGGTCGTTGTCTATCGGTCTGACAGTTTTTGAATTTAATTATCATTATTTTTTTCTCCTATTCCCACTGTGGGGTCGACACAACATGTTGCGAAGAGAATTTGGCTTATATTTTACAACCGGCCACCTACCTGAATTCAACCGTCTCTGAGAATATAATATTTAAGACAATAAATACACAGAAGTAATCTTTTATAATGATCATAACAGATGTGACAACAAACAGCATTCATTCGGAACTCACAATCGGTATGCAAGCGCTTTAATATTTTCCTTAATAATTAAAAACTTACTCCAAACAATGCAGTCTAACCAGAAAAAATACAAAGCTAGTTTGAATAAGAAAGGTCTCGACTGCACCCAGCGGCATTGTAGAAATTAAAATCCTTTACAAGAAACTTCACTAGAATAAACTCATTTTAGGTTTAAATACATTTATTCTCAAAAAAGAAAACAGTCACTTACATGTGAATACTTAATTAACTTCTTCTTCTTCTAACTTAAGAGCTGTGCTCTTGTCGGTGTAATTGATGCAGCTCTCTCCATCTATTTCTCTCCAGTGCAGTCTCTTTTACTTCCTTATACGACACGACAGCTATTTTCTCCTTTATCTGACTCATGTAGCTTATTCGTGGCCTTCCTCTTCCTCTCTTCCCTTCAATCTTCCCTTCCATTATAGTCTTTATAAAACTGTCGTGCCGTATAAGGTGGCCAACCATCTTCCCTCTTCTGTTCTCAATCGTTGTTAATAGGATCCTTTTTTTCCTAAAGTGATAAAATTCTTAGGTGGTACAAATTGAGTTGATCGCTCGATATAAATGTTAAGGTAGTAGTAAAGAGTAGGTGTTTGCTCATCCTGCGCATCGTCTAACACACTGCTATTAGGTAGGTAGGTACTGTTAGTTATCTTCAACTACAAAATCAGCTAGTGCTTTTTTAAATGCGCAAAATGAGCTAGATTTTTTTATAATTGACGGTAGTTTGTTATAAAGTTGTTTTACATTGCAAAGTCTTTTGCGAGAGCAATGACCCATTAACCCTTTTACCACACTCGTTTGTCCGCTAGCGGTTCAAAAGCCCTTTTCAGTAGGTAATACTTTAGCTGGATCATTACTCAAACTTAAGTTTACCAGGACATACAAAAACTCACTCAAACCAGTCACTGGTCAATAATTCAGTCAGTACTTATGTTTAAAAACTAAAATGTAAGGTCCGATCGAAAAATCAAGGGATATTCGGGACCCTATTACTAATACTTCGCTGTCCGTCTGTCTGTCACAGGGCTGTATATCATGAACCGTGATAGCTAGACAGTTGAAATTTTCACAGATTATGTATTCCTGTTGCTGCTATAACAACAAATACTAAAAACAGAATAAAATCAATATTTAAGGGAGGCTCCCATACAACAAACGTGATTTTTTTGCCGTTTGTATAGATAATGGTACGGAACCCTTCAAGCGCGAGTCCGACTAGCACTTGGCCGGTTTTTTATCATTATTTGTATAACAAAACCAAATTGGTACATAATCTAATACATGCATATTGTATTCGGAAAAAATATAGGATATAGGAAATATAGAAAACTAGCGACCCGCCCCGGCTTCGCACGGGTAGCATGTTATTATACATATAAACCTTCCTCCTGAATCACTCTATATATTAAAAAAAACCGCATCAAAATCCGTTGTGTAGTTTTAAAGATATAAGCAAACATACATACGCGGGAAGCGGAAAGCGACTTTGCTTTATACTATGTAGTGATGATGAACAAGAATTTATGGATATACCAAAAATGGTTTTAACGGTTTCGACATGATTTTATCTAGATAGTTTATGGGCCGGAGACATAGGCTACATTTTGTCCGGCTATCATGGCATGATATCACACATTGTGTGCAAAGCCGCAGGCCGAAGCTAGTTAATAATAAACTGTAAAGAAGTGGTTTATTTTCATGAAGCATTATTTATAACTAGCTGGACTCGCGACAGACGTTGTCCTGTCTAAATTTCATTAATAACATAGAAAAAAGCACTATTAGTTTTTTGAACTTTACAAACCGATTTCAGTGCATAAATGTACAACAATGAGTCTTTCAAGAAAATGTTCCATAAAAACCATAGAGTTTTTTACAAACTTTGCCCCCGTTTTTTAACCGTCTTAGGGGTAGAATTTGGGAAAATCATTTCTTATCGGATGCCTACGTAATACAAGGAACGCACCCTCCAAGTTTCAGGTCTCTACGATCAGCGGTTTAGATTGTGCGTTGATAGTCAGTCATTCAGGACAAAGTATTTTATAGGTATATATTATAGTAAAGCTACTCGTAATACTCGTTATGGCGTCCCCAGTCGACGAGTGTTTTTGTTCGAAACGAAAAAAGAAATACTTCTGAACAAGCCACATCTCCTATTTTATAATGTATAGTATATGTGAATAAAAATGTACCCATCTTTAATCACTTCGATAAATAATCCTACCGACCGCTGCAATGACGACAAACACACGTCGGCGCGTGGTCCGTCTTAGCTTTTCGAATAAATTAATGATATAAATTATGTATAATTACTTATCAAAAATCTATTCTAATAGAAATCTAGATCTACACTACATATTACCTATCTTTAACAATAAATCACAAGTTGATTTTAATAGTAGGTATATAAAATATTTCGATCATAAATTCTAAAACGTATCATTTTGAAATAATATCTTTATCGTGAAAAGTTTCTGCTATTATGTTTTCAGCTTAATAGAAATCTAGGTAGGAACCTGAAGTAATATACTTATAAAAATAGGAGATGTGGCTTGTTCAGAAGTATTTCTTTTTTCGTTTCGAAAAAGAGCAATCGTCGACTATTTATGGTACAATTTGTCAAGAATTTTAGTACACCTTAAATTATTTTTTAGTTGAACTTGGTATGTACTCCTATATTATAACAGTAACTGTTACTTTCAAAATTTAGAGTAATCTTTATGTTACTAACTTATAAATTATTAGCCGATCCGTGACAGACGTTGTCCTGTCAAATTTCAACAATCAAATAGAAAAGACTGAATGTTTTTAGTCTGTGTTGTCAGATTTGTTGCACACCAGCGCCATCTATACTAAAATCATCCCTTCTGCGTTTTTTTATAAATTTGAGGATATTTTTCATATATGTTAATGTAGCCTCTGTTTTATTCGGGTATTATATCTACATCTACAGCAAATTTCAACCTAATCCGTTTTGTCGTTTAGGCCTGATTGAGGCACAAACATAATACAAACTCACAAACTTTCACATTTATAACATTACTAGCTTCCGCCAGCGGCTTCTCCCGCGTGGTACCTGGCCTATGTGTTATTCTGATGTATAAGCTATATTACTGTAAAGTTCAATTTTAATCCAGTAACAAACACACTCACACACACCCACTCACCCACTCACTCACTCACAAACTTTCGCATTTATAATATTAGTAGGATTAGTAGGATTTTAACAGGATATCTTATATTTTTTATCAGTACATAATAGACCTTTCAAATCCCAAATGTTACAAGCGATTTTCATGTTGTTCCTTTGTTTAGTTAGTTTTGTTTATTATCTACTAGCGACCCGCCCCGGCATCGCACGGGTAGCATGTTATTATACATATAAACCTTCCTCCTGAATCACTCTATCTATTAAAAAAAACCGCATCAAAATCCGTTGTGTAGTTTTAAAGATATAAGCAAACATACATACATACAGACGCGGGAAGCGGAAAGCGACTTTGCTTTATACTATGTAGTGACTATTCAAATAGCAAACAAAATCAGCAGAGAGGGCAATTAAACTTGTCCCAAAGCATAGTAGTAATTGCAATGCTCTGAGAGTCAAGTTCGGAAACTTATTAGTAAGGTTGCATTTAGACTGGCCTCACAGCTCAGTTGGTTGCTCTGCATTCTACGCTGTTAGTTGTGGGTTCGATCCCCACCCGGGATAAACATTTGTGTGATGAACATAGATTTTTGTTCTATATCTGGGTGTTAATATGTATAATAAGTATGTATTTACAACAAAAAAAACGTATAAGTATTCTATCAGTTCACTGGTTCCCATAGTACAAGCTTTGCTTAGTTTGGGGCTAGATGGCGCTGTGTGAAATGTCCACGAATATGCAAGCAAAACATTTACTTACTGCTCTACATCACATTTAAATATATTTTTAAGCTATATTTATGAATATTTTCTTCCTTCTTCTGTCCTTTTAGAAATTATCTTCTTAATATATATAAATCTCCTGTCACGATGTTTGTCCGCGATGAATTCCTAAACTACATAACCGATTTTAAATTAAATTGGCACACCGTGAGCAGTCTGGTCCAACTTGAGATATAGGATAGCTTAGATCTTTAATTATAGTCGCAATTTTATTTTATTGCAAATTATCACTATCACTACATAGTATAAAGCAAAGTCGCTTTTCGCTTCCCGCGTATGTATGTATGTTTGCTTATATCTTTAAAACTACACAACGGATTTTGATGCGGTTTTTTTTAATAGATAGAGTGATTCAGGAGGAAGGTTTATATGTATAATAACATGCTACCCGTGCGAAGCCGGGGCGGGTCGCTAGTTAGTTTATATTTTTTTCATACACGCTATCAAAGACCGTACGCACGGAATTGCATTTTTCGTTTATCTGTTGTACATCTTTTACAAAAAAACATGACTTGATGGAACGTGACGAGGGTTGAAAGGGTATTTCAGTACAAACACTTTCAAAAAACCTTTTTACAACTTTGGTAAAACGATGAAAATACATTAAAAGGCTGAGGTTACGGCAAACAGATTGTAAAACACCAATATTTTATGAATGAAAAGAATTTTAATATTGCCGAAAATGTTTTGATCGCGAACAGAGAACTTTTGTGTGGTTTTGATGAGTTCTAAAAAAAACTGACGTTGAAACTGAACCGACTATGGAAGTCGGAACTGCCCTGAAGGTATATTCTTACGAATAAAATAAGGTTCAACAATATTTAAAAAAAATAAGTAATTGTTAATGTTAGATGATGATATTTAACAAGATATTAAATTTATTTTATTATATTTAACAAGATTTTCAAGATTTATGGGAAAACTGCTTATTATAGGAGTACTTAGTACCTTTGGAGTCATCCTAATAATATTATAAATGAGAAAGTTTATGAGTTTGTACGTATGTTTGTGCCTCAATCACGCCTATACGACAAAACTGATTAAGTTAAAATTTGCTGTAGATTTCACTTTCAAAACTTTCGTGAGTTGTACTACACATTATTACAACAACAGGAAATTACTCACGTAAATGATAAATTGGCAATGCGAGCAGGGTCAAAGAAGATTCTCTAGATGAATCGAAACATTGTCGGTGTCCTCATTGACAATTTATCATTTACGTGAGTAATTTCCCGTTGTTGTAATAATGTGTTTGCTGTAGATGTAGATAATGCCAAATAAAACATAGATTAAGTACTTTATAATATGAAAAACATCCCAAAAATGATAAAAATTAAATGATTATTGAAATTTGACAGGATAACGTCTGTCACGGGTCGGCTAGTTCTTACTAAAGAGCATTAAAATCGGACATACACGAAAATACTTACAAACGAGTAAGGTAAACCGCACAAAATTGTAAGCTTTCACAAAACTTCAGTCATAAAACATGTGCATTGAGTCCTTTCATAACGCCGTTTCAATGCGTCTTTTCAGGGTGTCTCATGAAAGGCGACTTAGAAATAACTAATGCTGTAGCTAACATTTCCGTACTCTCCCAAGCGTTTACAAACCACATTTCAGGACAAAGTTTACTCACGATCTATCTAGTTTAGCTATTGTGTATCGTTTAATTTATCTAATGGTTTAGTATTCTAGGGGATTTGCATCGCGTGAAGTGCCTCCGAGACGAGCAATATGGATACATTTTTGTAGCTTCTTATATAAAATTAAAAATAAATAGAATCGACTGTAAATTCAAATTCGAAAATGATTTATTTCAATAAAATCAAAATTCGCTTTGAAACGTCTTAGGAACTAGGTGAAGCTACGCCGATTCTAGGGTATTTTTTTTTTTTTTAAATCTCCAAGTATTGTAGACTTCCCTCTCAGATCTCCAGGCGCTTAGTTCCTTGAATATGTCTAAAGAGGTTAGTCAGAGGCACGTCCAAAATACATTTATCACATGCCCACATTTTGCAGTAGTTAGCATTCCACACGTGACAAATGCAAGCCCGTCGCCGCTTACAAGAATACTAACTGGTTTCGTCACGAGCAGAAAAAAAAAATCCATGCACGGCCAGGATTCAAACCCACGACCTTCGGATTGAAGGTACCTCCCAAACATGGCTTTTTTTTGAATGGGCTATTAAAATTTAACGACATTTTGACGTCATTACCACAATATTAGCATTTATCTGTGGTGTTTATGGTAATCAATACAACAAACGACTTTGGTGGAACTCCCTAATTTTAACACGGCGCCAACAGAATCGACACCATATTTACCGCGTCACGACACATGAAATTCTTATATGGTTCAAAATGATTACTTTAAATAATTTACTAGTTATACTGTTTAATACCAGCAGATCTAGATAAAACGTTTTGTCTACAGACTAGAAGACAAGAATATGTTTATGTATGTTTAAATATTCTACTGTTTGAGCACGATAATCGCCAAAAATGAATAAAGCCGGAAACACACTTACGTGTCGTGTCGTGGCGCGACACGCCACTAGCTAATCGCTTTCATACATTTAGTATGATTAGAGACATATTTGGGTGTCGTGTCGTGTCGCAAACGCTATCTTGCGATTGGCTAATGGCGCGACACGCCACGCCACGACACGTAAGTGTGTTTCCGGCATAAACATAAAAGTTTCTACACTTCCCCTTCCCTTTATTTCCTAGTTTATGTAAACTTTTCCGTGAACAAGTCAGTTTTGTTTAGATGCTCGCATATGCTAGACCTACTTTAAGGTAATAATTTCTTTGGAATACATCTCGCAGTCCAGTATAACTTTTAGGGAACCAACTCTTACTTAACTTAACTCCTAATAATGTTCATACCTTGCAGGTGCGCAGCTGGGAATCGCCCTGCAGATGCTAATGTCCGGGTTCCTGGCGACAGCCTGGGGCTGGCAGGCTATATTCTACACGAACAGTATGCTCGGAGCAATCTGGTCCGTGGCGTACTTGATATTCGGTTCAGATTCGCCTGAAACCTCCAAGATTATATCTGCTGAGGAGGTGCAATATATTCAAACTTCCTTAGGGAGAGTTGGTGAGCAAAAGGTATGATAAAGAATGGGCTTTGACTAAACAGGCGCGATCATGCAACTGACTTGGGTAATATACTCATAACTGTAATGTCCAAACACGTAGAATTTATTGTACAAAAAGTGATTTCAATTTATTTCTCCAGATGCGTTCCGCGAATTCACACGCGCGTGTTTTCATACAAAAAGTTCTACTCATAGGAGTAGAACTTTTTGTATGAAAACAAAATATCTTTTATCACTCAAAGGTAATTTGGCTTCTTATTAGTGAAAGAATTTTAAAATCGGATCTTTAGTTCCGGAAATTACCTACCTCCTAATATACTCACAAAGACACAAAAAACCGACCAAGTGCGAGTCGGACTCGCGCACGAAGGGTTCCGTACCATTATCTATAAAAACGGCAAAAAAATCATGTTTGTTGTATGGGAGCCCCCTTAAAAATTTATTTTATTCTGTTTTTATTTATTGTTAGAGCAGCAATAGAAATACATAATATGTGAAAATTTCAACTGTCTAGCTATCATAGTTAATGAGATACAGACCTGTGACAGACAGACGGACAGACAGACGGATAAACAGACGGACAGCGAAGTCTTAGTAATAGGGTCCCGTTTTTACTCTTTGGGTACGAACCCTAAAAACGAAATAATACTAGTTTAGATAGTTATATGGTGTTTAGAATAGATTAGTGTAGATAGTAATAGATTTGATTACTAAATAAATAAAATAAATAAATAAATACTGGTGGACATTTTACACATCGCCATCCAGCCCCAAACTAAGCAAAGCTTGTACTATGGGAACTAGATAACTGATAGAATACTTATATACGTTTTTTTTTTTTTTGTAAATACATACATAAGATACATACTACACACCCAGACACAGAACAAAGATCTATGTTCATCACACAAATATTTGCTCTGGGTGGGGATCGAACCCACAACCTACAGCGCTGAAGACAGAGTTACTACCAACTGAGCTGTGAGGCTACCTTCCAATGCAAGACTATAACTCAGTCAACTTGCAGTCGTTTTTTCGCTATGGTTTGAACGTGGCCTAAATTCTCAGTGGGTCGCCTAGCATGTAAACTGGTTTTCTTAAAATACAGATAAAGTCTCTTGCGCTTTAAATCGTATTTGTATATTGTATTCGTATTTGATTTTGAAGCAAAGAGTTTTTTAATACCATATACCAAAAAACCTTAGAGGAGACACACCAAGGTATTACAGAAATTAAAAGACAAAATAAAATATGGCCAAAATAACGATTGCATATGAAGTAAATTATTGAATTAAGATAATAGGTTAAATCTTTCTTCTGATTAAAACTTAAATCAAAAATCAAGGAAAATTAATCTCCATATTCTTAGTTGTCACATGGTAATATCTCTACCTCGACTAAACCTCGAAACCGTGTTTTGGTAGTTTTAGTTGATAAAATCACCTCGAGTTTGCCTCTAGTCACTGATTCCTCAGTCAACAGAACTGTCAACTGAAGGTATCTCGAGATGTACCTTGACATTCCTAGGCAGCTTATAAACGACGCGTGTGTGTGACGGTTTGTTTGATGAAAATCTCCTCAAACTGATGACGTAATTGAGGAACCTCCAAAATACTGATTTAAGATACCAAAAATGAGGTACTATTCGGAGAAAAGTTACGGGGGGAAGTACCTCGAAAGAATTTGAGTCAAGATAGAGTCGAGGTTACAACTAAAAATATGGGTATGATGTTTGAATCTAGAGATTTGTCCTTGCATGAGTAATTGTCTTCTATTATCTTTATCTTTATCTTTTTACAGAGGTATCCAGCCCCTTGGTCCAAGATTATAACATCTCTGCCGTTCTGGGCTGTGATTATCGCCCACTGCGGGCAGAACTGGGGCTTCTTCACGCTCATGACTGAGATGCCCACATACATGCGTAAAGTGCTTAATGTGGATTTGAAGCAGGTAAGTTTAATTTGTTCGTGTATCGCGCAGACCTGACTGACTGGCCTCACAGCTCAGTTGGCCCCACTCAAAACAAAAAATTGTGTGATGAACATGAAATTTGTTTTGTGTCTGGCTCTGGGTGTTATATGTATCATAAGTATGTATTTACAAAAAAAAAGTATATTATTATTTTATCAGTTATATAAAAAAAATGTGAATAACAATAAATACATTTTTTGTTCGTGCATCGTGCAGAATTCGAAAGGTCCTAAAAATGATTTCAGTGTTATTCAAAAACTAAAAAAAACCTTTGCAACTTCGTTTAAATGAAATTATTTTTAAACAGACTTCTTAGGGGTTTGTATTTTGAAAATTTCTATATTAGTTCAACAACGAAAGAATACAACCTAAAAATTTCAAGTTTTTTGGACCAATTATTTAGGCTGTGCTTTGATAGATCAATCAGTCAGTCGGTCAGTCGGCCAGTCAGAATGAAAGAGTTTAATATGGCTTTCCCGACTGACGTAAAAAAAAAAATAGGATCACAACTGTAATTCCCAAGTACGGTAGACATCCTCTCAGATCTCCAGACGCTTAGATCCTTTGAAGATGTCTAGTGGGGGTAGTCAGAGGCACGTCCAAACATTATATTTGGCACATGCCCACATTTTGCAGTAGTTAGCATTCTATACGTGACGTTGTCCTGTAAAATTTCAATAATACCACAAAAAAAGCACTTTCAGTTTTACGCCACCCATATTACTCACTTAAAGGTATAAAAAATACCCTATGGCCTATTCTAAAACCTACTGAAAATACAAAACAAAAATCGGTCAAGCCTTTTCAAAGGAGTTTGGTTACAAACACTGAAAAACAAGAGAATTTTCTATATTAGAAGATTTAGATTTCGAGTTCATTGACTAAACCAGTTATGTATTTTCTAGAATGGAATGTTGTCATCACTGCCATACCTGTCAATGTACATCCTTAGTTTCCCGATGGGCGCCATGACGGACATCATCATAAGAAAGAACTGGCTCAGCGTCACTAACACAAGAAAACTGTTCAATTCCATAGGTTTGTTATCTTTTGTTCTTTATTCGAAATGAACGCAGAGTATGGTGCATAAATAATTTTGATTCAAATTGATGATTCTCTTACTTTGCTAGGAAACTCGTCAATTAAATCCCACCAAAAACATTCTGTAATAAACTAGCCAAGTCTCGATGGAGCTGCTTGTTTATCTCTAAACAGTAATGAAATCTAGACAAAGTCATGCCAAGTCTGAGGTTCCTGACTGCGTTTTTTTTATTATTATAGTTAATGTATGACTATATTAATAAAGAAAACGCCATGGTCGCGGGGCATGATCACCATGATGACCGCGAGCAAGGTTATTGTAACATAGCCGAAACGTCGGGAAAGTAAATTAAAGGTTCAATTACGTGATCAAGACCCGTGTCAAAATCAAATGTTACTTAACGGCCTTTTAGTGATCGGATGCCCCCTGCATTAACATATCTCTAATATAGCTGAGACCAGCTGAGGGTTCTTCATCAGATACTTCAGACCTTCGATTTTTGACATCAAATGAAGCGGCCCACCAAGTTGAATATTTTTTGTAAAGGCGATATGTCGATCTCTAACAGTTTGGTTAGGCTCTTGTGTTTTCTAATCAGGGTCACCAGGTACTCCAGATCTTCGATTATCCTAGTTTTTATGGTTTTCTCTTTATGTGGCCATTAAACCCTAACTCTGTACCAAATTTCAGCTCTCTGAGTTTATGGGAAGTACTAGTTGTATTCTGATGATCATGAGTGAGTGAGTGTCTAAAATGCGAAACTTTGCTTTCGCTTAACTTTGGAACTAAATTACCTAAAGACTTGAAATTTTGGATTTTAAGTATGTGATTATATTTATTTTAAGTAGCTTACTGGATGACGAAAATTTCTGCGTTCTGGTATTATCCAGAGGTTCTCAAATAGGGGCCTGAAAATGCGGCGAAATGGTTCCTGTAAGTAAAGGATGGTACGGCAGTGTTTGCTTCGCGCTCGACTTGGCGGGGGCACTGCCGTGCCCCCATATATAAAAACTTGCCTTTTTTTAATTAGTACCTACTTATTTAAAACGGTAGAAAATCGTAACTTTTTAAATTAATGAATAAAATCTTCTTCATCTAATTCATAATAATGGGCTATTTGACAAAATTTTGAAAACCTTTCTAGATTATTCAGTAGTGACTGAGGAACCCATAAAAATATTATTTTCAATTCTGTTAAGTATTGGCCCTAAAAATGTAAATGAAATATTGTCAATTTAAATAACCCGCAAAAACGTTTCCTTATGCAAATGGCGTCGCACTAGTTTCTGTGACGTTACATGCTTGTCAACAAATAAACAAACGTCAAGTTTTTCAAGGCAGGCGATGACATATTGATAAGCATGTTACGTCATCGTCGATTCGACCAATCCTGACCGTTTTGTATCACGTGACTTGCGTTTAAAAATAGATGATTTTAATTATGGGTTTTTTAATAAATCATTGTTTATTTTCAAGTTATTTTAATCCATAACGCTTTATGAAGGCATAATTGACATAGATTACTATCAACAACACTTTATTTTTCAAACTGTCAAAAATAGCCTATTATAATTACATAATTTACAAAAATACAAGAAACAGTTGAGCTATTTAAAGATAGTTGTAAACAGTCTATAAGTAGCTTGACTGATACAGATCACTGTCATTTAACATTATAACTTAAGTTAAGATAAATTATATTTTCAACAATTAACTTCGTTGGGTCTCTTAATTTAAATTTAGAATTTAATTTATCAAATTCATCCCGTCAGCAAAATATCATTTGATGAATATCATTAAAACTGTTCTCTGTTTTAAATTCGGCTATCATAGTTAAGACTAGCTGACCCGTGCCCGCTTCGCTGTACGTAAGACATTTCTAATACCATCGTGGACTTTTTTGTAGACGTTTTTAAGTATACAATACTGTAGTACATTATTTTGATATATCTCGTGGGGTTCAGCCAGCATTTGCAATGTAAGCGCGAAAAAAGTGTTTATTTACGACATCACATTAGAAACCTCTAAAATTATCAGTGTTTCTCTACTATATTATGCATGTATTATACATATAAACCTTCCTCTTGAATCACTCTATTTATAAAAAAAAACCGCATCAAAATCCGTTGTGTAGTTTTAAAGATATAAGCAAACATACATACATACATATTACATACAGACGCGGGAAGCGGAAAGCGACTTTGCTTTATACTATGTAGTGATAAGACTAAGCGCCTATAGAAATTATGGCACCAGTTTTGTTCTGTATGTTTTTATGCTGTTGAACTATGGTTAGCTCAGAAGGTGCTAGGGAAATTGGGCTTTTGCCAGGGGGAAGGTTTTTTGAGGTGGGTCATACCCTGAAGGGCGAAACAAAGGGACAAAGTATCGCCAGGATAAGCTCATTCGATCCCTATCGAATTTAAATTTATGTTCCAGTTTTATATCTACCATAAAATGTATTGTATTGACTGGCTTCACAGCTCAGTTGGTAGTAACTGTGCTTTCTGCGCTGTAGGTTGTGGATTCGATTCCCATCCAGGGTAAACATTTGTTTGATAGATGATTGTTGCATAGATGTTTGTTCTGTGTCTAGGTGTTAATATGTATCATAATGTATGTGTATTTACAAAAAAAAGTATTTATGTATTCTAACAGTTTTCTTGTTCCCATAGTACAAGCTTTGCTTATTTTGAGGCTAGATGGCGCTGTGTGTAAAGTCCACCAATATTTATTTATTTATTTATTCAGGTGTCTGTTTTTCCACCAAAAAATAAATATTCTGATCACTACTAAGCTTTTCATTTATTTTTGTTATACCTTCTAGGTCTATGGGGCCCTGCGATAGCTCTTATCGGCCTATCGTACACTCCGGAAGACAATATGGCGTTTGCCGTCATCATGCTGACCATCAGTGTTGGTATCAACGCTGGCCAGTATCTGGGATACATGGTACGTCCGTCCAATAATTTTTAATACATGTAAATTAAACTCAAATGTACGGGACCCTAGACGGTGACCTATTCTAAACCTATTCTATTACCAGTCTCCCGCTAAACAGGTGAATCTAACATCTACCTTTAGATAAGCACCAAGTCTGTATTACCTACCATGTGAGAGAAAAATAATTAATTTATTTATATCAATTTATGTAGAGTTTTTTTTCAATTACTAACGAAGCATCATAAATACAAGCCTTAGTGTATGATACAGTTACGATACTTACATATTATTTAGTTAACATTTAATATTTTCACAGTTGGTCCACATAGACCTGGCGCCTAACTTCAGTGCCTCGTTGATGGGCATCACGAACTTCTTAGCCAACATCATCTCTATCATCGCACCGCTGGTGTGTGGGTTCATTATCCAGGACGAGGTAAAGATTCCTACTGCTTTTCAGTTTTTTTTTATTTTGATTGTTTATTTATACATGACGACTGCAGGATTACAGTCGTCATCCTATTTATTTCTGTTTTATATAATTTGAATACGCGAAGGGTGCGGGTTATTTGATCTCCGTGTTGGAACAAATGTTTTCTGCAAATATTTGTTCCCGAGTCTGAGTTATCTGGTACCATGGTACTCGTAATTACGAGGAATCCTAAAGTAGAGTTGGGACTATGCATATTACTGGTGTATTAATATTTATTTATTAATGAATTCGTCTCGAAGTTGTTCACTGTTTTAGCTCGAGTCTTCGCTCCTTTCATCTCTTGAAGTTTTAATTTGTGCTTCATTTTATACACCAATATTAAAAGCTAAAAGGCTCGCCTCATCCGAGTTTAATCTTCGTGGTATCCAAAACTTGCTACTCTTTCAGACGCAACCCGCCGAATGGAGGAAAGTATTTTTCGTAGCGTCAGGAGTATACTTTTTTACAAACTTGTTCTTTGTACTGTTCGCTACTTCGGACAAGCAGCCTTGGAACGAACCTAAAGAGACAGATATCGGTAAGCACTTAATCACGCACGACTTAGAGCTTATATTGCAGTGACAGCAGAAACTGATTATTTTTGAATATCTTGCAGAAATGAAAGCAGAGAAGCTAAACGCGACGGATACCAAAAAATAGATACAAATTAAACGGTATTTTAGTTATTTATGTTTTTACTTGAAGTAAGGTTAATGTAAGAATAAAATGTAAAAAGTTATCTTGTTGCCTTATTGACATATTACTGTAAGTGCGTTTATTAATTTTATTACAAGCTTTTATTTAACTTGCAATGTATGTATTGTATGTATATAACTATGTTAATTCGGGTGGAATCTTGCAACTCAATTTTTAATCTTGCAACCTTACCACACTAAAATAAAAGTAGGAAGGAATAATTATTGTTATCTTTATATATAAACTAGCTGACCCGTGCCCGCTTCGCTGTGCGTAAGACATTTCTAATACCATCGTGGACTTTTTTGAAGACGTTTTTAAGGTGTACAATACTGTAGTACATTATTTTGATATATCTCGTGGGGTTCAGCCAGCATTTGCAATGTAAACGCAAAAAAATGTGTTTATTTACGACATCACATTAGAAACCTCTAAAATTATCAGTGTTTCTCTACTATATTATGCATGTATTATACATATAAACCTTCCTTTTGAATTACTCTATTTATTAAAAAAACCGCATCAAAATCCGTTGTGTAGTTTTAAAGATATAAGCAAACATACATACATACGCGGGAAGCGGAAAGCGACTTTGCTTTATACTATGTAGTGAAAAAGTCGTGTTAGTTACACTATTTATAATTCAAGAACGGCTTAACTTATTTGGCTGAAAATTGGTTTAGAGGGTGCTTAGAACTAGAAGACGGGCTATTTAAACGGGGACGGGAACGGGAACGTGAACGGGAACGGGAACGGGTAATTAACATTCTAAAGCGATACGAAGTTCGCCGGGTTAGCCAGTAGACTATTATAAAAACGAATCTGTGAATGTTAAGACGTGTCCTTGACTACCCCTTTTAGATATCATTTTCTAGGATCAGAACGTCTGGAGAATCTCCTTTCTCCATACTTGGGATTACAGTACATTTTTCCAATATATAATCCTATATTATGTAAGAATACTGAAAAAGATATAATATTCATTGAAATTCTACCATGATGCTCGCTTCATATTCCTATCGAGGACTAGAATAGGTACATATTTTCTAGCCCAGAACCGTTCTGTTGGCTCCTAGGGGAAACCTCATGTTTATGTAGTAGTGTTCAGCTGCAGACTTGCACGCTATACCAATATAAAACATACAGAATCCTCGAAAAATATACCAAAAATCCTAATAATATTATAAACTAGCCGACCCTTGACAAACGTTATTCTGTCAATTTTTTTTTTGTAATAATCACATAGGTAAAATCAATTTCAGACAGCTTCCAATTTTTTCCCTACAAACCATGTACTGATAAAATAAATTACGAATTTAGGTAGAATGCCTATCATTCATTAGTCAAAACTGCGTTGCTATGACGACTAAATGTTTTTAGTCCGTGATGTCAGATTTGTTGCACACCAACGCCATCTATACCAAAATCATTCTTTTTGCGTTTTTTATCATTCGCTGGTACGCAAATAATCTGAAATCAGTTTTGACGGCTAGTATGTATAAATATGTAAGTGTACTACTGCTTAGTTTCATTTTAGCAAATGGCTATAAGATTTAACCTTGTGGCTATTGTAGTTCAAGATACCTTTCCATTATCAATTTTTCAATTTTATAATTAAAAATTATCTTGCATATCATGTTTGATTTTAATTTCAACATGCACATGCACAGCCTTACTTATAAAATAAATTAGCTCAAAAAACATTTATTTTAATAACATCAAAAGGATTCAAATTCAAATTCAAAAATCATTTATTTCAATAAAATCACAAGGATCACTTTGAAACGTCTTAGGAGTTAGTTGAAGCTACGCCTGTTTCCCGCGACCAAACCTAGAAGAATCAGGCAAAAAATATGGCTTGGGTCTATCATTTATTTCAATGATCTTTTCCTTAATGCTATGTAGAATTCCTACATAACATATCTTATTCAAACTGTCTACAATGACAATGATGTCCCAAAAATAATAGATGCGTCGTGCATAGATATCGCTTGAACACGGGACTGTGATACTGCCGAAGATGATCTAAGGTAGCCTTTAGGGAATCATTTGCATACACTTATTCTAAAACCTGTGCTTTTTACGTGGAGCCAAATATATTAAAAACTTGCAATAATTCAAATATAGGTATACCTACTCGAAGGTATAAGCGTGACCGAAAACTGGATGGAATTTACATGTACTAAGCCTATTTACGCAAATGTGTTTGAAGGATACACAACCAGACCGAACCGGTTTGTCATTTAGTGGTATTCCATGTTCAATCAATTTACGGAACGGATGATTGATCTGTGAATACTGCTCGTAGTTTCAATTACCCAGTGCACACTCATTGTACGTACAAAATGGTACGGAAAACTGCCGTATTTATAGTTAAATACGGCAGGGTTCCGTACCATTTTATCTTTAAAAAACGGCAAATAATCATGTTTGTTGGATGGGAGCCTCACTTTACTATTCTGTTTTTAGAATTTATTGTTATATTGGCTACAGAAATACATCATCTGTGAACATTTCAACTGTCTATCTATCACGGTTCTTGAGATACAGCTCTGTGACAGACAGACGAAAAAACGGACAGACTGACAGAGAGACAGACAGACGGACAGCGGAGTCTTAGTAATAGGTTCCCGTTTTTACCCTTTAGGTACGGTACTAAAAACGCGGTGTGCATAGGACCTTAGCCAATCGATTGCTGCTTTTGACACTGTTTGGTTTACTTTGTTTTACAGCGTGTTTACTTCACTACGGAGAGTAAACATCACTACATAGTATAAAGCAAAGTCGCTTTCCGCTTCCCGCGTCTGTATGTCTGTATGTATGTTTGCTTATATCTTTAAAACTACACAACGGATTTTGATGCGGTTTTTTTTAATAAACAGAGTGATTCAAGGGGAAGGTTTATATGTATAATACATGCATAATATAGTAGAGAAACACTGATAATTTTAGAGGTTTCTAATGTGATGTCGTAAATAAACACATTTTTTTGCGCTTACATTGCAAATGCTGGCTGAACCCCACGAGATATATCAAAATAATGTACTACAGTATTGTACACCTTAAAAACGTCTACAAAAAAGTCAACGATGGTATTAGAAATGTCTTACGCACAGCGAAGCGGACACGGGTCAGCTAGTTATAGATAGATAGATAGATAACACTTTATTGATTACCACACGTTCACACGAATACAAAATATTTATGAACAGAAAAAAAAATAACACTATGCTTATAGGTAATACAAAGGGCGACCTTATTGCTAAAAGCGATTTCTACCAGGCAACCTTATAATGGACTGGAATGAACATATAAAGAGAATAATAGTAATATTGTGTACTTTGAATGTGTGTTTTACTGGTCTGGGCCAGTAATTACCTGCAGGTTAACAATTATGTGGGCGCAACAAGCAAAATGGGAAGCATAATATTTTGAAATTCCTTACGAGCACTGCTGCCCATTACAATAATGAACTCATAAAGCGTACTACCTACTTCCTACTAATATTTTAAATGAGAATGTGAGTGAACAGCAGTTTTTTTGCCAACAGTAGTTTTTGGGTGTCTTTCACCCAAAAACTACTGTTGGCAAAAATCACGAAATATTACGGGTTGTAGAAAGATATCATGTGAATTAAAATTTTTCGATAAACACGCGATTTTTAAACCTAAAAGCAGCGAAGAGATATTTTTATCATATCCTTAATTTTGTAAAATAAAATAATAAATAAATATTAGTGGTCATTTTTACACAGCACCACCTAGCCCCAAACTAAGCAAAGCTTGTACTATGGGAACTAGATAACTGATGGAATACTTATTACCTTTTGTTTTGTAAATACATACTTAAGATAAATACTAACACCCAGACACGGAACAAACATCTATGTTTATCACACAAATATTTGCCCTGGGTGGGGATCGAACCCACAACCTGAAGGCAGAGTTACTACCAAATGAGCTGTGAGGCCGTATTCTAAAAAAATAGTTTCTTTGTAGGTACTAAAAAATAAACGTTATTTGAGCCACAAACACAAAAATCATTACAAGCTTTCGAGTTTTTAAAAATAATATAAAATAAATTGAATAAGTCTGAAGGGGCTAGTCAGAGGCACGTCTAAACATTAAATTTGGCATATGCCCTCATTTTGCAGTAGTTAGCATTCCACACGTGACAGGTTGCAAGCCCGTCGCCGCTTACAAGAATACTAACTGGTTTCTATACAATGTTTTCCTTTACCTTTCTTGACGATTGATAATATTTATATGAATATAAACTAAAATATATTCTTACTTCACACTTTAAACATCTTCAAAATCTTGGAGATTGCAGATCAAAAACCTGTTGATATGAAAAACAACATAAAATTAAAATACACTAAATTTTGTTTGACCGAAAACCATTAATTGCAATTGGACCAATAGCCCGGAACGGTCCGCCATAACTTATCATGTGACGGACATAAAAAGGACCCATACCAGTGAAGAATGGACCATTATCAGCAGCTGACTGCGGCCCATATCAATATTCCGCTATAAGAACCCAGTAGCTATGTTATAGGATATAGGATTGGTTACGGTTGAACAATTGACTTCATTGAGTGACAGGAGAATAGAACGTGATCAAATATTTTTATATAAAATAATTAATAACCATATTGACAGCCCTTATTTACTTAGTAAAATTAGGTTTAGATGTCCTAGAGTTAGTTCTAGAAAAAAACAATTATTCCAGCCTCTTACAGTTCGTACAAATTATGCATCCAATTCTTTCATCAACCGTTCCATGAATTCAAACAATAATATATTTTCTAAGCTTGATATTTTTGACCTCTCTCTTTCCAAATTTAAATTAGCCATCAGCGAGGATCTTCGTAATTATTATGATATACTAGCGACCCGCCCGGGCTTCGCACGGGTGCAATGCTGATACTAAATATACTACAGAATGTCTTTATATAAAACGTTTTTTTTTCACAGCTTTTTTGTAATTAGACAATTATTGATGATTTCTTTTTTTCTCGAACGCGACCGGCCAAAATGCGCGTTTGACGCCTAGCTGCTAGGCCAGTCGCGAACGTTCGAGAATGTTCGTTTTACGTAGCTACTCGCTAGGTGACTCGCTAGCCTCTAGGTGCCAAGCAAGCAGCCTGCCTGTGCGTTCGCGTTTTTAATTAGGGATGACTGAGAGTGTTATAAACATAAGAGTAGACAAATATAATCAGAAAGTAATAATTCGAACTGCTAAGCTATCGGGAGTTACACGTGTTATTGTGAGTCAACCATAAAAGATATACATATGCTGTCGTGGAATATTTTTTATATAATTTTAAGGAAAACATTTCCGTCATACATGAATTCTGTGTAGCTTTAACCATTAAGGTTGCACACGCGACGGAAGCTTAAAAAATGGAGTAACTTCTCCCGTTTTCCCAACATTTTCCTTCACTGCTCTGCTCTTATTGATTGCAGCGTGATAAAAAGTATACTATAACCAGCTCAGGAGTATGAAAAATAATTGTACCAAGTTTCGTTAAAATCCGTCGAGTAGTTTTTGTTTCTATAACGGTTATACAGACAGACAGACAGACAGACAGACAGACAGACAGACAGACAGACAGACAGACAGACAGACAAAATTTTTACTGATTGCATTTTTGGCATCAGTATCGATCCCTAATCACCCCCTGATAGTTATTTTGGAAATATATTTCATGTACAGAATTTACCTCTCTACAGATTTATTATAAGTATAGATTAAAATAATCTTTGTAATAGCTTTATAGATTTTGTTTTCATTTTTGTAATTTTGCTGTTTTTTATTGTTTTCGTCTCTATTTTTTTACTAACGTTCTTAGTTCTTGGTTTTTGAATATAATATTATTTTCAAAAACTAAGCTATACTTTATAAAACTAAACTATATACTTATTGTAATTGTCCACCTTTTCTTCACGTGTATGTTTCAATTAATAGTGAAAACTTAATTGGTTTAAGTTTAACCTACCAGTTTGAAATATTTTAAGTTTAATTGTACTGTTTGTTTTCCAAATAAATAAAATAAAATAAAAATAAATAGTGAACTACAAAGTTAGTCAGGTCACTAAAAGTTATTCAATCTATTATTTACAATTTTAAGGAGAAATACGCCTAATTACCACGTTTTTTCTTGTATTGCTGTTGTTTCGAGACAATTCAGTTGCTAGGCCTAAACTACAGAACGGATTAAGATGAAATTTACTGTAGAAGTAGATATAATGCCCGAATAAAAAATAGAACTTTAAAATACGAAAACATCCCCAAAAAGATAAAAAAAAATGCAGAAGAGATGGTATAGATGGCGCTGGTGTGCAAAAAATATGACATCAGTGTTGACATCAGTCGTCGTAGCAACGTGCGTTACTCTATGCGATTTTTGAAAGTGGACAGGACAACGTCTGTCGCAGGTTTGCCTGTACATAATTACATAACTATAAATATTGCATAGTAGGTACATAACATTGTTTCGAATAATATCATGTACCTACCTACCGCCAACAATAAAATCATGCAAAGCGTAGGTACCTACTTTAATGGTATTAGGTTTAACCTACTGCACATAAGTACCGCAAAGTCAAGGGATGTTTTATGTTTAGTAACTTTTGTTTTCGGGCTCAATAATAGAAATAAAACTTTAAGCATATTTATATCTGTTGTCTGCTCTTCTGTAAACTTCTCTAGACTAGGTACTTTTATTAAAAAATCAGGCGTATGAATGAAGAGCTACTGTTTTTTCTACATAGCTTTTTAACGTTTAACTTTTTTTGAATGACGTCATCTATTTTTAAAATATTAACGAAATGTATAGCATTACGAAATACCGTGTTGGCCGAGTGGGATATACCTCGACTTTCAATCTGAAGGTCGTTAGAATATCGGCGTGCATCAATGGATTTTTTCCGTTCGAAAATTTATATGCGCATCAAAAACACGTGCTTACAACGGTGAAGGAAAACATCGTGAGGAAACCAGTTAGTGTTCTTATAAGCGGCGATGGGCTTGCAACCTGTCACGTATGGAATAGTTAGCGTTCCACTGCAAAATGTGGGCATGTGCCAAATATAATGTTTGGGAGTGCCTCTGACTACCCCCACTAGACATCTTCAAAGGATCTAAGCATCTGAAGATCTGAGAGGATGTCTACCATACTTGGGGATTACAGTCGTGATCCTATTTTTTTATTATTTTAGAATCTAAGAATTGAGCTCTCTGTCCAGATGCAGACCAATTTATTAAGTTAGCAGAAAGAAGGTAAGAGCGAAAATGTAGCCTATTACAATATATTTTTATCAGGTGCATTTTTAAGTAGGTACGTTTATTTCCGATAACTGAAAACATAAATCACTGGCGGGTTAGTAAATGGCTCGAAACAAAAAATCTGGAGCCGACAAAACGGCAGAAAAACATGGGAAAGCACTTCGTTTCGGGAATTTTATTCTCAAGTGGTTTCCTAAACTGCGATTGTAATAATATTACGACCGTAGTATCATGCTGATGATACAAACAAGAAAACTGAATGGAAGTAAAATTTAAATAGAATAGACGTGAGTTTATTTTACCATTTCGCGTAACAGATCTGCATTAGTACAATCAGAGACTGACTGGCTGTGACTGGCCTCACAGCTCAGTTGGTAGTAACTCTGCCTTTAACACGGTAGGTTGTGGGTTCGATCCCCACCTAGAACAAATATTTGTGTGATGAACATAGATGTTTGTTCTGTGTCTGGGTGTTTTATAAGTATGTATTTACAACAACAAAGTACAATAAGTAGTAGTAATCTTGTTCCCACAGTAAAAGCTTTGCTTAGTTTGGGGCTAGATGGCGATGAGTGAAAGGTTTAAAATAAAAAATAATAATAGCTCTAAATACCAGGTATCAAATATAAGTAGCTTTTTTCCCTGGAAGTATTGCAAGACCGTACCTAGTACCTATCTACCAGTAACGGTAAAAGCATACTTGTTTGTAAAACGTGCTCTGAACGTGACGAAGTAAAGAAACGCCAAGCTATCAACTCCACTAGCTATACTCAGTTTATCGTGATTACATCCTTCTACCGGTCACCGCTTCAATAAAACCAAGGCTTTATGTACACGCATAATGCTAACGTATTTCGTGAAAAACAGTTATTACAAAACTTATAATGTTATTATTCTGACCAATGTTCCGTGGTTAACAGTTTGTGCGAGATACAATAATATTTTGTCACGAAGAAATGTTTAGGGAAAATGTTCCAAATAATACAATGATCGGACTCGTCTCTGTTTACGTCCTTGTCAAATATTCTTAAATAATTGAGTAGCAACCTTCTTAAAGTTTAGGCGTGCACTTAGAAATTCCCAAAGTTCATCTCTAAGGGAATGCAACGATAGGAATGTTTAGTAGAAAGTGCTTCAAAATGCGATTTCAATGACCCATAATAGTTTTTTTTATTCAATTCAATTCAAATATTATTATTTGAGTTTTAAACATTTTTAGCAATATTACAGCCATATTAGGTTAGTTTTTTGAAAATTATCTGAACTTTGAGTTTAAATCCTAACTTCGTCAGCCTCTTTTTCATTTTTTTTATTGAATATGTCAGAGGCGTGTTCCAATAAAACATTAGGCACAAGCTTATCTAATGTTTAGGGTTCCGTACCCAAAGGGTAAAAACGGGACCCTATTACTAAGACTTCGCTGTCCGTCTGTCTGTCCGTCTGTCTGTCACAAGGCTGTATCTCATGAACCGTGATAGCTAGACTATAAAAATGGCAAAAAAAACACGTTTGTCCTTTTTGCCTTACTTAAATATTTATTTTATTCTGTTTTTAGTATTTTTTGTTATAGCGGCAACACAAATACATCATCTGTGAAAATTTAAACTGTCTAGCTATCATGGTTCATGAGATACAGCCTTGTGACAGGCAGACAGGCGAACAGCGCAGTCTTAGTAATAGGGTCTTGTTTTTACCCTTTGAGTTCGTAACCTTAATTTTTTTTAAATAATTATATACATTGTAAGATATAACTAATATTAGTATCAGGTGGCTTTGCTAAAGGATAATGCTAACATGTCCGTTTCATAAATAAGTCTGTTTTACCTGTAACCTAGATAGCCAAACCACTAGTCCCTAAGGCCACGTACACAGGAAGCCTGTTTGTAGCCGCAGCACGTATGAACGCAGACTTATCCTCACTGTGACCTGTTAATTACTGGTAGAAGGATGCTTTTAGATTTCGCTACTTGAGGGAAAATACCCAGAGCTCTTGAGTTTTGATCACAAATAAGATGGATAGAAAACTCTTTATTGTATCAATACAAGAACAGTTACTATTCGCCTACTTAATACTAGTTAGCATTTTCTTCCACCATTGTGAGAGGGAAATAATTGAATTATTTATACACATAATTACTAAAAAATACGGGTCGCGACTCGTGGTCCCACTGGGATTGTACCACTATTACTCGTGGTCCCACTACATAAACTACATACATCATAGTATAATAATATCTACAAATAAATAGGTGCTGAAAACAGATGAGTATTTTGCTAGAGATAATGCTGGTATAATTTGGACTTGAAGATACCCATGGATGAGGCCACACAGCCTATAGACTCCTGAATGCCTCATGCAAGGCGAACACTTTCAAACAACATGTTAGGCTTAAACTGCTGATATAAGACTACGAGCGCGATTCACGACGCGCCCCGTGGCGAGCTGTGACATTGAACCGGCCAATCAGAATGCATTTTTTACCATTCCCCCTGACCAGCACTCTTCAGCGGTATGACAGAATACTTTGTTTAAATAAATTAAGCCATTAGGCGTCTATTGGGCTATGTAGTCGGTGAATGAGGCTTTGCGTTTGTGATACAGGGAGAGAATAAGGGTAGATTTATATTAAACCGGGCCGTGTCCGGGCCGGGCTAGCCTACGGGCCCGGATGGGACACGGATTAGGCACTGTTTAATATAAACTGCTTCATACAAAATGTATGTAAAGTTTCAAGTCCGTGCCCCGTCCGGGCCACGTTCACGGCACGCCCCGGGCATGGTCCCCGTCTAATATAAATCTACCTTAAGCAATACGTTTGTGCCCTAGTTTTACCTAATCATTCGCTTAGACGCAGTTTCAAGAGATATTTGGAAGTAATTCTTGATTTTATAGTCGGAACACCTTTTCAATTTGAATCTGGATCGATTTTGATGTACGAACAAAGTTACAAATACAATTTGACTTGATACGTTGTTACATAATTACGTTTAAAAAACTAAAAACAAAACCGAATTCATGTTTAGTTCCACCGCGAGATCAAAGGGGCCCCTACCCCGGTTAGCTCTTCACTCGGTGTAGGCCAATGAAAGAAGGGCAAGGTCTATAATTGAAAACCACTATCAATGCCCATAAATTTAGAAGGTTTCTCTCGATTTCCCTGGGATCCCATCATCAGATGCTGACTTGGTGGTAATGGGAAGTATAGGCTTTCGAATAAAAAAATATTTTTATAAATCCGTCCACAAACGCCGGAGTATCGCGTAACATACAAACAAAAAAAAAACATACAGGCGACTTGCAAACCTCCTCCTTTTTGAAGTCGGTTATTAATATTATTATCACTACATAGTATAAAGCAAAGTCGCTTCCCGCTTCCCGCGTCTGTATGTATGCTTATATCTTTAAAACTACACAACGGATTTTGATGCGGTTTTTTTAATAGATAGAGTGATTCAGGAGGAAGGTTTATATGTATATAATAACATGCTTATTATATTAGAAAACCACTGATAATTTTAAGATTTTTAATATGAAGTTGTAAATAAACACATTTTTTTGCGCTTACATTGCAAATTATTACTAAAGATATGGTCACGATATTTAAATATCATAAAGCTGGTAACTTTGTGGTGGGTATTTAAGGAATTGTTCGAAGTTTTCCTTCATCGTTTGATATCGCATGAGCGTTGGGCACAAATTAGCAATCAACTCGTAACGCTTTATTAGGGTTCCGAACCCAAATTATGAAACGGAGCCCTTATGAAACGACTTCGTAAATTCGTCCATCCGTATGTCGTGGATAATGGATAACTAAAGCTATCGACTTAAAATTTGTGCCTAATTATGTCGTAAAATATCGAAATTCCTACTCAAATTTAAAGTGAAAAAACTTCAAAATATTTTATTGCTATTTACTAAGTCAAAGGGGTATCATTATGAAAGGTACATTCTAAGACAGTTTTTTTGTTTATTTTGAACAGTTTGATAATAAATCACAAAATATAACAATTTATCTTCTTATCTACGAAGTTTCAACACAAAAGGTTTTAAATAATAATAGAAAGAATAAAAGTGCAAATGTTAAAAGGAAAAATAAAACTAAGTTTCCAACCAGCGTTTCCACTAGAAAGTCATTAAAATTTTCCATCGCTTGGTAAGATTATAATTATACGGTACGGATCCTTCGTTGCGCGAGTCGATTCGCATTTGACCGGTATTTTTATTGACTTGTCCCGCTTCTCGAAGCCTTCTCGATAGATGTCACGTAGCACCATTAGCATCCATTTACACGAGCGCCTTATAGACAGCTTCGAATCTATTGCAAGGGTCTCCTTGGAGTTTTCCTTTGATTGATCATATCGGAACATAGAGAAGGCAGAAATAGCCTGGCAACATTCATAATGCCGGCAGTTTAAGACTTTATAAGACTCCGCTGTCCGTCTATCTGTCTGTATGTCATGAACCGTGATAGCTAGACAGTTGAAATTTTCACAGATGATTTCACATATTTATGTTGCCGCTATAACAAGGAATACTAAAAACAGAATAAAATAAATATTGAAGTGAGGCTTCCATAAAACAAACGTGTTTTTTGCCGTTTTTTATAGATTGTACGGAACCCTTCTTTCGCGAGTTCGACTCGCACTTGGTCGGCATTTTAATATCGCTTGAAGCGTATAGCCATTTATGTGGCATTTATTTGTACCATCGTATATAGTAAAAAAGACACTAGCTTGAAATCCAAAAAAAAAAAAGATCACGACTGTAATCCCCAAGTACGGTAGACATAGACATCCTCTCAGATCTCCAGACGCTTAGATCCTTTGAAGGTGTCTAGTGGGGGTACATGCCTACATTTTGCAGTAGTTAGCATTCCATACGTGACAGGTTGCAAGCCCATAAATATACACTGCTTTGCGTCCACCAACTTGAGCCATATACACATACAGTGCTTGTAATTTTGTATGCCATCAAAAACATAACTTGTAAAAAAGCCAAGTCTCGCAACGCAACTCAGTTCTTCTACCGTAAAAAGTTGTGAAATCCATGTAATACCAATTCGGTTAATTTATTCAGTCCCTACTTTAAGGGTCCTTCTGTCTAATTTATTACGTAAAAGTTAGCTAATTGCGTAATAACATAAGGCAGAAGGACACTTAAAGTAGGGACTGAATATATTAACCGACTTGGTATTACATGGATCTCACAACTTTTTACCTTCGTATCCCCTCTGAAATTCATTTGTTTTATTGGTTTCTGCTCTCATTTGATCGAGCGAATCTCTCCCTGAGCTGTAGCAATAGTATATTTTTCCTTGATAAGGATTAGATACGTATTAAGGAAAATTATCATTATGCATGGGATGTCTTTATGGTGGTTTTATAGCTAGTTCCGGGCCGTAAAACAAACCTTAAGCAATAACGTGCGTAACTGACCGACTGGCTTGAATAATTACGTTTAAAAAACTAAAAACAAAACCGACTTCATGTTTATAAATACCGTCGAATTGAGAAACTCCTCCTTTTTCGAAGTCGTTTAAAAATCAACACAAACAAATAACAATAACTCATCTACAAATACAATACATGACAGCAACTACTACAAATAAGTGTAATTTGTTCCCTCATAGAGCTGCCTCCGTGCAACGTGCACTGAATCCTTTCACCAGTGCCATCGACCACACAGCCTAGACTCCTCAAACAAGGCAAACACTGAAGGACAACACATATGGGCTACAGGTCCTGTGTAAACTGAGCGCGGTTCAGGACGCGCCGCGCGGCTGTGACATCGAACCAATCAGAATGCAGGACAACACATATGGGCTACAGGTCCTGTGTAAACTGAGCGCGGTTCAGGACGCGCCGCGCGGCTGTGACATCGAACCAATCAATTTCTTATCGCTATTCCTGACCCGCACACCTCAACGTTTTGACAGAATTGTTTGTTTGAAGAAATGAAGCCATTAGGCCTCTATTGGGCTATGTGGTCGATGACCAGTGCAGTCTATATCTCTTGATATTTATCAAGAGAGATAGACTGCACTAACATTTAAGGAGAACAATAGACCAAGCAAGTAACTGACCTATTATTTAGCTACTCGACCAAGAAAAACGAAAACACTTTTGTACTTACATTTCTGAGACGTTATTTTACGTATATATACGTTATAAGTACGGTAACATCGTCAATTTTATTGAAATACCAAAAATGCCTACTCTAACTAATCTCTAACTTGATGCAAACTGAGTAGTAAACTTGAATACTAATCTAAACTAATATTATAAAGAGGATTTTTTTTGTTTGTTTGTTTGTATCGAATAGGTTCCGAAACTACTGGACCGATTTGATAAAATATTTTACCATTAGAATCCTACATTATCCCTGATGAACAAAGGTTATAGAATATTTTCAAAAACGTTAGGGATCCGTATGAAAACTTCGATAATGTAACCCAACGTGTGAAAAAAAATCCTTATATCGCGTACACTGCGGAAATTGTTGACAATAGAGTAAAGTAATGTATTGCAATTTTAAAGAACACATCAATAACTACAAAAAAGTCTATAACATCATATATCTAACTATTAGGGATCCATATGAAAACTTCGATAATGTAACCCAACGTGTGAAAAAAATTCCTTATATCGCGTACGCTGCGGAAATTGTTGATAATAATAGATCAAAGTGATGTACTACAGTTTTAAAGAAGACATCAATATCTACAAAAAAAATTGCAATACTATATGTCTAACTATTAGGGATCCATATGAAAACTTTGATATTGTAACCCAAGGTGTATAAAAATACCCATAATATCATTATTATACACCCGTGCGACGCCGGGGCGGACTGCTAGTTAGGTATAATCAGCGCTTATATTGCTCTTATAATTAACATAATAACATCAGTATCACCTCGCCCACACAGTAAAGTGTTTTGTTCCCTCTAAGTGTATTCTAAGCGCTGCGCTGTATCAGATGAAGATTTCGTTCGCCGTGACTTACATGTTGGTTATATTTTTGCCATTATCTACATAATGACGAGTAATAAATGTTTTTGATGAATGCAGAATCGTTTTTGCTCAATAACCGCAAAACATACAGTTTTGTTTTTTATGACAAAGATAATAATATAAATAAATTATAGACAGAAACACGATTGGTGAAACTTTTCTCGATAGATTTATTTTCCAAAGTTGGCTCTTCAAAAACACTAGTTTCGTTTTTAATTAAAACTATGAATAGCTAAACAGTTTTTTATTCATTCTTTTTATTGATTTTATATAATTCGTAGATAATCATACTAGCTAAGTAAATTTAAGCCAGTTTCTTTTTAAGTTTGATGGTTTTCAAGATAATGCGGTTTTATCACTTTTTCCGTCTTATCCGGGTAGATTTAACCCACACAAAACACCAATCATTTCACATATCACCTTAAGCACTAGCTTTTACCTGCGACTTCAAAATCGATTTTGACAACTTTACGTAAAACATGGAAATTCCTGAAAAACTAAAAAAAAATGGGAAAAAATGTAGCGTATGTCTGTCCTAAGACCTTAAACTATCTATGTGAAATTTCAGTGCAATAGGCCTGTTTTGCTATTTTAACGTCACAGTGAGACAGACAGACTGCCTTACCTTTGCTTTTATAATATTTTAGTATAGACTAGTATAGATTCTATCAGCGCGAACAAGTTAATTTTGAAGAGACTACCAAAGTAAGAGGTTATTTTTATTTACATCGTATAGAATTTTGCATGCTTGGCATTATGTAAGATGAGCTAAGTGTACGCGTTTTAAAAGAAGTCTGTGATCGAGAGTTTCAATTTTTATAACTGCGTTACGGACGTCATAAATTGGTTCCCTTTTTTAGAAAACTTAAGCTTAACAAGCACGTGTTCAGACTAAGAAGAAGATTAGTGCTACATTAAATTACTTATTAGTTTACAGTAGACTGTCTATTAATAAGATAAGATCACTTGTTCGTCTCACTGGGCTTTTTTAGGTCCTCTATCAATTACTAGTTTTAAGAAGAATTTGTTTATTTTAATTTTGTATTTTGAATTTTGAATTATGAATGCTGATGCTAAAATACCTAATGACTTGCTCTGTCAAAGTCAAAGTATTTATTTCAATGAAATCATAATAATCATATTGACTCATCATAATTTACCCTTATCCCACTTCACGTGGGGTCGGCACAACTTTGTCTTGGGGTGTTTTACAATCTGCCTGACGTCAACCCTCTTTGGGAATCAGATGTCGTAATGACTGTCTTTAGGTGTAACCAGGCATTGCGCGTGTTACATAATACTAATTCTAGGTGATTCCCACGTACTTCTTATACCTTCAATATGTTATTCTCGAGTAATATTGTATCTTAAGGACCTTTGTATTATTTATAAGTATTTAACTTTCAAAACCCTTAAAAATGCTTTTAGTTCACATGACCATTTTTTGTTTAAATAAGTTGCACTACGATAAGTGGTTTGTAGTTCTGTGAACAATTTATAATCTTATGGACCTTTTTGGTACTTGACTTAACCTGCAAACCATTACGTTATACAATTTATTAATCTTAAGGACCTTTTTGGTACTTGACTTAACCTGCAAACCATTACGTGATTCTCAAGTAGTATTGTATCTTAAGGACCTTTGTATTCTTTATAGGTACTTAACTTTCAAAACTGTTTAAGTTCTTACAATACTTTTGTTTAAATAAATTATTAGGATAAGTGGCTCAGTTGTCTACAACTGATAGTTTATGGATACTTTACATTCCCGACCATGTAAATCCCCAACATATGTCTAAATATTCCCACACCTTTCTTAGTATAAATAAGTGGCATTAGAATAAGCAAGTCACTTCACTTCCAACATCCAAATTCGACACATCTCATTGTACTAAGTTCGTAATACTAAGTTCTAAATCTAGTAAAAGTGTAAATACTAAGTTCTAAATCTAATAAAGTATTTTAAAAGTAAATTGTGCTAATTACTACATAACATTTTGGCGCAGCCGGTAGGAATGCAAAAATCGCGAATAAAAGTCGGAGATAACGTTTCTACGGTTTAATTAAACAAAAGACTAACAGTGAAACGGTGCCTACAGGGTTTTAATCTTCTCCGCCGAACCAACGATGTGCATCCGCAAAACATTTATTGTGTTACTGTGGTAAGTGGCTCATTCTTATATGCTCCTTTGTTCTATTTCCTAATCCTACAACATTCATCTCGATTCCTTTAATTATTCGATCATCGATTCATTATGTCCATCGACTCTAAAACAACTGAAGCGGAATCCGCTACAATGGATATAGACTTCAGAATGCTTTTGCAACTTATTCCTGAATTCGACACCCACAAACCTACTCAAGAAGTTTATCGATTCATTAGATCGTGTGACTCAGCTTTTGAATTAGCATCAAAATCTCAAATTAAGATACTTTTAACATACGCATTAAACAAAATCACGGGACCAGGGTCGTCAGACGTCCACACGAAGCGGTTTCAGACATGGCCCGATTTAAAATGTTTTTTAATTCAAAAGTACTCGCATACAAAGACGCTGGGACACTTACAACTAGAGTTACAATCTCTTTTTCAAAAACCCAGTGAATCCATCACCGATTATTTTCATAGGGTCGATATGTGTAGGAGCAAACTCGTTGAAAAATTATCCACTGAAACGAAAGACAATACATTGGAAGGCCGCGTGGCCACCACCGAAGAAATGGCACTAAACGTCTTTATTAACGGGTTAAACTCAGATATAGGTATAATGCTTAGGGTTCACACTATATCTAACCTCACCGACGCAGGAAACTTGGCTATTCAAGAAGAAAAAATTAGAAACATGAACAACGCTAGACAAATTCTATATAAGAAAAGCGTCCCAAACCCAACAAACAACTTCCGCACAGATAATAGCATGCGTACGAACGAAATTAGACAGACACAAAACAGGAATAGCATCCCACAGCAATCACAGAGCCATACTAAAGTTTGCAACTATTGCAAATATCCGGGACACTTAATCTCGGAGTGCCGTAAACGCGCTTATAACAACAACCTAAGACAAAATCTTAACTCTGTTCAACAAACGTCTCAACAACGGCCTGCGGCCCCTGCTAGAGTAAATAATTTAAACTCTCAAGCGGCCGGAGAGATGGGCACTACTCCGGAAACCGCTTCGACTTGCTACTCCAATGCCCGGACACTGATGTCAAGCCCCAATTCGAACCAGAACATGGATATCGAGGCGGAGGCACTCCAACTAGGATGGTAAAACCTAAACCAACCCTAGATAGTAATCTTAGGAATCATGGGTTGCCTCATTCAGTCCATCGGGGACAGGCACCCGTGCTTCAGCTCAACAAGAATCGCATAATGGCACCACAAAATAGACCAGTCTATCGGAGACAATTTTGTGATGCCAGCACTCAAACTGAAATCCTAAATCTGACTCAATCAAATACTAACTCCCAAATCAATACTAGTCCAAATTCTATTTCTACCAAATCTGATGCAAAATCCAAATCAAACTCTGAATCAAAATCGACTCAATCAAATACTAACTCCCAAATCAATACTAATTCAAATTCTATTTCTACCAAATCTGATGCAAAATCCAAATCAAACTCTGAATCAAAATCGACTCAATCAAATACTAACTCCCAAATCAATACTAATTCAAATTCCATTTCTACCAAATCTAAATCAAACTCTAAATCAAAACCTAAATCAAAATCGAAATCAAACCCTCAATCAAAATATACCAAACCCGCTGTACCTATTACTATTTCCTCACTTAACGTACCTCCAGAAAATCTTCTACATTGCCAATTCCATATCGAAGGAAACCCAGTCACGCTACTCGTTGATACAGGAGCCTCTATTTCGGTCATAAATAAAGCGAAAATAGGAATGGCACCTCTAGATGTTTCGAACATCGTATCAATCGTAGGTATCTCGGGTAACCAATCCTCAATTCAAAGTTTTGGAACGGCTCAAATATCACTAGACAATTTTCCTAAATTCAAATTCCATGTAGCTAACCTCAACATTCAAGTCGACGGTATCATAGGTAACGATTTCATGTCAAAATTCAACGTTAACATCTATGTCCAATCAAAATCCATGAGAATCCATGATCGCTCTTACAAACTCTTCTATGTCGGCGAAAAAGGATTAGCCAATAATAAAAACGAACAGTTCGTGGGTCAACGCTCAGAAACCGTTATCACATGTTTTACTAATGATATTCAAGACGGATACGCTGTAATCAACAAACAACAAATTCAAAGCGATATCTCCATTCCTAACGCGTTAGTCGCAGTCAAAAACCACAAATTCTTAATCACTTGCGTAAATTCCAGTAACGAAGACAAAATTATTTCTATTCCCATAGTTCAAGCGACTCCATTATTATCAAACGACGATAAGTCATTAAACAATCTCAAATTCCCAGTAAATCTATCAAAAACGATTAACAGTAACGGCACTAGTAACAGACTTATACGGCAAGACCATTTGAACGCCGAAGAGAAAGACTCTCTCGACAAAATCATCTACGAATTTTCAGATATATTTTATTATGAAGGCGAAACTTTGACATTCACAAACCACACTAAACATTCGATCCCTACAACTTCAGAGATACCGATTCATACGAAAACCTACAGGTTCCCTTTCGTTCATCAACAAGAAGTCAAAACTCAAGTTCAGAAAATGCTAGATCAAAACATAATTCGACCTAGCACCTCCCCTTGGAGTAGTCCTATCTGGGTAGTACCAAAGAAATTGGATGCCTCAGAGAAACAAAAGTGGCGTGTAGTTATCGACTATCGTAAACTCAACGACATAACAGTAGGAGACAGCTATCCCTTACCCAATATTTCCGATATTTTAGATAAACTAGGTCACTCAATCTATTTCACGACAATAGATCTAGCCTCAGGATTCCACCAAATAGAGATGGACCCTAAAGATGTCCCTAAAACAGCTTTCAATACACCTTACGGTCATTACGAGTACCTTAGAATGCCTTTTGGCCTTAAAAACGGACCAGCCACGTTCCAACGTGCCATGGACAGTGTCCTCCATGGATTGCAAGGTGAACGCTGTTTCGTCTACCTTGACGACATCGTTGTTTTCGCATCTAGTCTTCAAGAACATGAACAAAAACTCACTGAAGTCTTTAATCGCCTTAGAGAACATGGTTTAAAAATCCAGCCAGATAAATGCGAATTCATGAGAAAAGAAGTAGCTTACCTAGGTCACATAATCTCTAACGAAGGTGTAAAACCGAATCCTGACAAGGTAAAAGCTGTTAAGGAATTTCCAGTCCCAAAATCCTGTAAAGACATAAAATCATTCCTAGGACTTGCTGGTTACTACCGCAGGTTCATTCCGAATTTTAGCAAACTCACGAAAGCTATGACAAGCCTTCTTAAAAAAGATGTCCCATTCGTTTGGAGTGAAGAACAACAACGCGCATTCGATAGTTGTAAGGACATCCTTACAACGACACCTATTTTACAATATCCCGATTTCAACAGAGAATTCAATTTAACGACTGATGCTTCAAAATACGCGATAGGTGCAATTCTTTCACAAGGAGAAGTCAGCAAAGACTTGCCAATTGCATATGCTTCACGTACACTAAATAAAGCCGAGTCTAATTATTCTACTATAGAACGCGAATTATTAGCCATAGTGTGGGCAGTAAAGCATTTTCGACCTTACCTTTTTGGTCGAAGGTTTAAGATACTCACGGACCATAAACCTCTAGTTTGGCTTATGAACATCAAAGACCCAGGTAGCCGCCTAGTTCGTTGGAGATTAAAACTCGAAGAGTACGACTACGAGATAGTATATAAATCGGGTAAAACCAACACTAATGCAGACGCTCTTTCCCGCCCTCCGGTTATGAACTCTAACATCATTGACTTAACAAACTCGACTCCAAATTCTCCATCAGAGGAGTATCTCCAACTCAATTATGAACATTATGCAGCCTTAGATATAAGAGAACGCAATTGTTTTGAATCCTCTAAAGTCAAGTTCTCACCTGACCGATTATTAGATCCCAGACATAAAAATGTCTTTATTCCCACATCTTGCAAACTCTCAGATCAAAACGAAATATTCAACGAAGCTTTAAGCTTGTGCTCCGGTGTAGAGCACTATGTAGCAAAAATCAAAAACCTTTATGGCACGGATATCCTAATTTCAAATGAAAAACAAAATCTTATATTTTGCTGTACTAGGCCAAATCACTTCGACCCATGGGATGCTGAAAGCTATTTCAAAGCTCTGCTTTCCTGTCTTCAACAACATACTATCTCCCAACTTTTTGTCCCAGATCTTAAAAATGACCACACCTGTAAACTAGTCAATAATGAACAAATTCATATCTCAACATACTTGGCTGAAAACTATGATTGCGAAATCACAATTTGCGAAAATAAAGTTAAGTATCCAAAGTCAGAAGATATCCCTGATATCCTGAAAACCTATCACGATGAACCTCTATCAGGACATCGTGGTGTAGTCGAAACTACCAGGAAAATTAGAAACGAATTCTTTTGGAAAGGGATGACCAATGACATAAAAACTTACGTCGAATCTTGCGTTATCTGCCAACGTAATAAAATACAAAGAAAATCTTTTCAAGCTCCCATGGTCATAACCTCCCAATCAACCGAATCTTTCGAACGCGTTTCAATGGACTTAGTCTCTTACTCGGACATCAGTGAAGGCAATAACAAATATGTTTTAACTCTCCAAGACGATCTTACGAGATATGTACAAGCATACCCGATCCCAGACAAAGAAGCGGTAACTGTAGCACGGCAATTGCTTAACTTTTGCCAACACTACGGAGTACCAAAGAGATTCCATTCAGATCAAGGCACCGAATTTACGAATAATGTAATAAAACAACTGATGAAATTCTTCGGCTCTAATCACACTTTCAATACAACTTACCATCCTCAAACTAACGGTGCCCTCGAACGATTTCACGCAACTCTACGAGATCACATTCGCATGTACCATAATCGACGGTTAAAGAATTGGGATCAAATCATTCCATTCGCAATCATGTGTCATAACACCTCGATTAATAGCTCCACGGGTTATACGCCGCATGAACTTCTTTTCGGATACAAACCGCGTCCATTCTATTCCATTAAGCCAATTTCTGATTACACTGCATGCGATTATTTAAAAGACCTTAATGAACGTCTAAACGCATCTCGTGAAACTGCACTCAAAAACATCGAAAACATGAAAGAAAAAGCAAAAGAGCGCTACGATAGCAAAATTAGAAATACTATCGAATATAAAATAGGTGATAAGGTAATGTTAAGGGTCCCTAACCCAAATAATTTAGATTCTAAGTGGGAAGGTCCGTGCGAAATAATACGTGTAGGCTTCAACGAAAACTATTTAATTAAGAAAGCAGGCAAAAATCAATTAGTGCATGCCAATCGCCTACGGCCTTATGTCCACTAAGTTAAGTATAGGTATATAATAAAATTAGGTTTAAATTTATATTAGAACTCTTCTATTTTCCTAACTCGTCAATTACTTTTATTCCAGCGTAACCACGAAAATCGTTGCTCAAATGATAATATCCGATTCCCTTACCTCACATGCTGGTATTTTTTATGACAAAGAAGGACAAATTTCAATATCTGATGGATCATGGAAGCTTATCGTCTATAAAGACATAAAACCACTATTCATATCTTTCGAATCCCTAACTCGCCTTTCCAACAACTTCCAAGCGACATCAGCTCAATATCAATTTCTTCCTAACGTTCAATCGACCAAATCTTACCTTAACGTAAATCTAAATAAAATCGAATCAAAACTAGCTGAACTCAACATGTACTTAGGAAAGAACTTTCGTGTTAAAAGAGAACTCTTAGACGACTTTGGTTCTGTTCTTAAGTGGCTTATAGGTACACCTGATGCAAAAGATGCAAAACGCTACGACGAATGCATCGATAAACTTGAACGAAATGAGTTGGATCTAAGCAATCTCATGCAAAAACAGTTGCAAATTACATCTTCTACTGTAAGAAATTTTAATGAAACAATCTTTAAAATTACCTTTGACGAACAAGTAATTAATGAAAACATTAATCGTCTCAACTCCTACCTCAACAAGACAGATACTCTTATCTTCGACATCAAAGTAAACGAAGATATCTCTACTATTTCTTTGCAAATCCTAGAGCTTGTTACAAGCCTAGAAAACGAAATTGACGATTGTCTAGCTAGTATTCTTTTTGCTAAATGTAATATAGTTCATCCTTCAATCATAAGCTCTAAAAAGTTGTTCAATGAGCTTCTTAAATCGAATAAAATTAGAACAAACAGAAGGCTAGTCACTTCGGTCACTACTAATAACTTACATACTTTACTAGATTCTTCCTTCTTGACAGCCTATGTTTATTCGAATCGATTAGTCTATATTCTAGAATTTCCTCTCGTCATGAATGATCCTTTAACCTTGTATCATACCTATTCTATTCCAATACAACATCCTAACTCCTCATACTATTCCACAATCATTCCTGAGCATATATACCTGGCTACTAATCCAAGTGGGCAATATTATGTTTCGACGAGTTCACTAGACAACTGCATCACCTTCGCTATGAGAAACAGAGTCTGCAAAGATCTTGTGGTCTACGACTCAGCGGAGCGTCCCATCTGCGAGCTACAACTACTACTTAGCAAGAAAACTACTATTCCTGAAACCTGCACGGCGACAACATTTCCTGCGGAAATCCAGACGTTTCAACCATTGCATCACAACAGATGGCTCTACATCTTGACCACCGAAACCAGCTGCGTTCTACACTGCGACAATGAAGTTTCAAATCATAAGCTTCAAGGATCAGGCATTGTAACACTATCACAAGGGTGTACGCTTCACACAGGCTACAGCACACTTTCGGCATATCAATCAATGGAAGAAAACGCGACGAGTCCCATTATAATTCCCGACATAAGGACGGATGATTGCTTTGAGATAACAAAGAACATTGAAGCACCACCACATCTTCTTCCCATCAAGATCAACGACATGCCCTTGGATTCGCTTAACAAAATCAAGACTCACCTCGATAAATACTCAGACGAATTGAAGAAGATCCAAGCTAATTCTAAGTCACAATCGTTCCTAGATAGAAACAACTCTACCTTCATGTGGTTCTATTTTACGATAGGCATCATACTCCCTTCTTATTTTCTTATCAAACTCTGCAAACGATGTCCAATCGGTTTCAATCAAACAAGACGATCATCGGACGGAAGAGGATACGTTCAAATATTCAACAACTGCTTCGACAACTCCCGAAGAGAGCGCAGCACACATATCGCCATCCCGCTTAGAAATATACATCAGACGTCTTCCCGCGTAACAGACGACGAAGAAATCAACACTGAAAACCCTCTAACATCACCTCATTCCCAAAGATTAGGCACTAACGCCCAATCTTTATTCTAAGAGGGGAGATGTTACATAATACTAATTCTAGGTGATTCCCACGTACTTCTTATACCTTCAATATGTTATTCTCGAGTAATATTGTATCTTAAGGACCTTTGTATTATTTATAAGTATTTAACTTTCAAAACCCTTAAAAATGCTTTTAGTTCACATGACCATTTTTTGTTTAAATAAGTTGCACTACGATAAGTGGTTTGTAGTTCTGTGAACAATTTATAATCTTATGGACCTTTTTGGTACTTGACTTAACCTGCAAACCATTACGTTATACAATTTATTAATCTTAAGGACCTTTTTGGTACTTGACTTAACCTGCAAACCATTACGTGATTCTCAAGTAGTATTGTATCTTAAGGACCTTTGTATTCTTTATAGGTACTTAACTTTCAAAACTGTTTAAGTTCTTACAATACTTTTGTTTAAATAAATTATTAGGATAAGTGGCTCAGTTGTCTACAACTGATAGTTTATGGATACTTTACATTCCCGACCATGTAAATCCCCAACATATGTCTAAATATTCCCACACCTTTCTTAGTATAAATAAGTGGCATTAGAATAAGCAAGTCACTTCACTTCCAACATCCAAATTCGACACATCTCATTGTACTAAGTTCGTAATACTAAGTTCTAAATCTAGTAAAAGTGTAAATACTAAGTTCTAAATCTAATAAAGTATTTTAAAAGTAAATTGTGCTAATTACTACATAACACGCGGCAATCGAGCGCGGCATCCGCGAGCTACCTGCCGCGCTCAAACGGTGTTATTGTACGTTCGCACGGCAGACTTATGTCCTGCGAATGCCGCGCGTTGTCTGGTCGCACATTTAGAAAATATGTGAAGCTGCACTTGGTCCTCACTACTTAGCCTAGAAGAATCAGGCAATCAGTACTCGTTCCTGTCCAACATCACGTACTCAGATGTGGTGAATGATGTCGTTTGCCAACGTGATGGGAATACCATTATCATATTTATTAAACTAGCTGACCCGCGCCCGCTTCGCTGGGGGACAGATAGTTTTACGACTTCATATTAGAAATCTTAAAATTTTCAGTGGTTCTCTAATATATTAAGCATGTTATTATACATATAAACCTTCCTCCTGAATCACTCTATCTATTAAAAAAAACCGCATCAAAATCCGTTGTGTAGTTTTAAAGATATAAGCATACATACAGACGCGGGAAGCGGGAAGCGACTTTGCTTTATACTATGTAGTGATGTAGTGATAAGCAATAGTTACCTTTAAAAATACATAGTTTTGTTTATTGCACATTTATGAACCTTCAAGGATTCTGTGTAGTTGGAAATATATGAAGATGATCATGTAAATAAATTGACCTCTCAGCTTAGTTGGTAGTTCTGCCTTCTGTGTTGTAGGATATGGATTTGATTTCCACCCATTAAAACAATAAAATTTGTGTGATGTTTGTCTATCCCTCGTATTCAAGAACGACACTATGAGAACACGCACCCACAGTGGGCGAAATCTTTTTTCATAAACATCACTTTATGTGTTGAGCGGCACTATGGCGCACGCTACCGTGTGCCTTTAGAGCTCAACTTTGGCTAGAGGCACACGAATGTGCCTCTAGTCACACTATGCAGTGTTGCACAACACATAAAGCGATGTTTATGAAAAAAGATTTCGTCCACTGTGGGTGCGTGTTCTCATAGTATTGTTCTTGAATACGAGGGTTAGTGTATAAGTATGTATTACAAAAAAGTATAGGCCCTATCTGGTTCCCATAGTACAAGCTTGTTTAAGTTTAAGGCTAGTGTGTAAATTCCTCCGATATTTATTTATGTATAGGATATTTTTTAGTCATTGAGTCTTACCAGCCACTAGGGTTAACCACGGCAGAAATTTAGCTAATAAATAAATAAATACTGGTGAACATTTCACACATCGCCATCTAGCCCAAACTAAGCAAAGCTTGTACAGATTACTGATAGATTACTTATATAATTATTATTTTATAAATACATACTTATGATACATAATAACACCCAGACACAGAACGAACGAATAGTATGTAGCTAAATATATATTATTTGTTAGTTTATATTACATTTTACTTTTTTTTATCGTACACGGTTTGTCCACAGTTGTATTATGGCCTCTCCCTAGCCTCAAAGGTTTGCTGGTAGAAAACTCTTTTAGGGTTAAGCTCGCCTTTGTAAATGTTCTTTGTAATGTCATAATTGTTAATGTTTTCTGTGTACAGTAAAGTATTCGAACATCTATGTTCAAGCAGAGTTACTACCAACTTAGTTGTGAGGCCAGTCAAGTAGCTCGCATCATTACTAACCATGCTAAGAGATAGCAAGCCGTTCAATGTCTTACCTCTGGTGGGGAAAAGGGGGGAAATGCTTCCCCTGAAGGCCGTTGTATCATTTTGACATAGAAAGCCAGGATTTGAAATGCCAGCTTGCTAGTGCATCACGGCCTAACCTCCTGCCACCCAGGACCGTACCACAAGCTCAAAAGTAGTATCAAAACAATATTACTCACTGTGTGAAAATAATTAGTAGGAAGTTAGATAGAAAACACTTTATTGCACACCACATAACAATAACATAAAAAAATAAGTAACACGAACTATCTAATATTGGAGTATAATGGGTGATCTTATCGCTGGGAGAGATCTCTTCCAGACAACGACTTGACATTGTAGTGTACGATATACGATGGTGGTGCAGCGAAAAAGAAGAAAGAAACCAAGAAGAAGTTCGAGTTTGTATTGCGATTTCACTTTCGCACCGCGATTGAAATTGTTTAGATATTACTTTAGGACCTTTTGGTTTGGCCCCTTGACGCAATTTTATAGTTTAATTATTCAATAACAAAGATATCAATTATGTACGTAAACTTATCTGTTTAGTAGAGGTAAATGATAAGGATATAATGTTTCTAATCTGTTGTAACACAATAAAATAAGTTAAAATTGCTTCAAGTAGGTCATCGAGTACATTAAGCAATCATCATTGAACAGTTTGTTTAACCATCACCTATTTATTTACAGAGATAAGTAATGTACATCTGGAGGGTCACAAAAAGTGTCAGTTTTGATATTTGGACGATACGTTGTCGACGATATTTTAGGATGAGGTGGTAGGTAGGGTACCCTACAACTAAAGTAAATTGTTTTTTAATTTTTATTCTACGAGTTTTTTTGACATTACTAATATGTGTATACGAGTACCTGGCAAATTACAGCGTTCTAGCACTAAGCGTTTCTGAGCAAAGCTGCGGACAGACGAACGGACATGACGAAATAATAAGGGTTTCTTGTAGACTCTAAATCCTAACAAAACCGGCTTCATGTTGATATAAGTCAAATACAACCGATTTAAGAAGCTCCTTTTTTTTTAAATCGGTTTAAAATTACGTTTTAGTTACATACAGAAAAATATGGTTATCAGTAGTATCTAAATGCAATCTCAATACATAAAATTATTACTTGTAATATATAGTTATTTATATCTAGCAATTAGTTGATTTAATATAATAATTACGTTTAAAAAGACCGGCCAAGTGCCAGTTGGACTCGCGCACAAAGGGTTTCGTACCATTATCAATAAAAAACGGCATAAAAACACGTTTGTTGTATGGGAGCCTCACTTAAATATTTATTTTAATCTGTTGAAAATGATAGATAATTCGAAAAAACCGCACACTACATTAATCAACTAAAGTCAATACTAACTAAACAATGACAAAAAAACTCAAATTTATCATATTGATCTGTCGATAGCGGGTCTGTTTGTATTGCTTGCAATTAATGTTTATCTATAGATAAATAAAAACGCAATATATTCATTGGAATTTAGACATAGGTACTGCTTAGAGTCCAAGCCTTAGATATCCTAATTATATTGTAAATGCGAATGTTTGTGAGTTTGTTTGTATGTTTGTGCCTCAATCAGTCATCACTCACATGATGAGTCATAGTCACGGATTAAAATGAAACTTGCTGTAGATGTGGATATAAAGCCAGAATAAAACATTGAGATATTTATAATCCGAAAAATAACCCCAAAATGTTAGAAAAACGCATAGGGCATAGATGGCGCTGGTGTGCAAAAATTCTGACATCACAGACTAAAAACATGCAACATGAAATATGGGCATGATAAAGTCTGTCACGGGTTTGCTTGTATTAGTATAAGATGTTATCTGGTTTTTGTTATAAATGTATAGTTAGTACTTTTATTTGTAATTTTTCATTGGTTAAACATTTTGAAAACTGATATGATCGTACGAGTATAAAAAACCGGCCAAGTGCGAGTCGGACTCGCGCACGAAGGGTTCCGTACTATTATCAAAACGGCAAAAAAATCACGTTTGTTGTACGGGAGTCTCACTTAAATATTTATTTTATTCTGTTTTTAGTATTTGTTGTTCGAGCAGCAATAGAAATACATAATCTGTGAAAATTTCAACTGTCTAGCTATCATGGTTCATGAGATACAGCCCTGTGACAGACAGACAGACGGACAGACGGACAGACGGACAGACAGACGGACAGCGAAGTCTTAGTAATAGGGTTCCGATTTTACCCTTTGGGTACGGAACCCTAAAAACCGATATATCTTTCTTCTTCTTGCTATGTGTGTGTGTGTCAAATAAAAAAATATAATATTGTAAGACCATAATAGTTAATAATAATAGTTATAGTCAATAATACATGGATTTGAAAATGTAATATTTATGAGGAAAAATGTTTTACTATTTTTCTTAACTAGCCTTTATCCACGGTTCACGCGACGCCCAGATAAAACTACTTAATTAATTCAATTCAAATAATTTATTTCAGATAAAAAAAATATACCTAGAAATGTTTTATTATTGAACATATTTTTTTAACACTGTGGGTAATGGGTTCGATACTCAACATTTTGTGTGACAAACATAGATGTTTGTTCTGTGTCTCGGTGTTATTTTAAATAGTTAGTATGTATTTCAAAATAAAAGTATATAAGTATTTGATCAATTAGTAGTAACTGCCTTCTGCGCTGTAGGTAGTGGGTTTGATTACCACCCGGGACAAACATTTGTGAGATGAACATGTTTAATCTGTGTCTGGGTGGTATAATGTATATTAAGTATGTATTTACAAAAACAAAAAAATAGTATATTAGTATTCAGTTACTTGGTTCCTATTAGTAAGCTTTACTTAGTTTGGGGCTAGATGGCGATGTGTGAAATGTCCACTAATACCTATATATTTTTTATTTAGTTATGTGGTTTCAATTGTTAGCTTTTCTTAGTTTAGATCTAGACTAGCGACCCGCCCCGGCTTCGCACGGGTAGCATGTTATTATACATATAAACCTTCCTACTGAATCACTCTATCTATTAAAAAAAACCGCATCAAAATCCGTTGTGTAGTTTTAAAGATATAAGCAAACATACATACATACATATTACATACAGACGCGGGAAGCGGAAAGCGACTTTGCTTTATACTATGTAGTGATAACGCTGTTTGAAATGGCTACTAATATGTATTTGTTCAATGAAATTACAGACTTGCAGTGTATCAGAAAGGGGTCAAATATTCAATGACGAGACAACTATCAGTCATCTATATGACCTCAAATAGACCCACTATCTCGATAGGAAACGTGATTTCTATGAATAGAAATATTTATGTTGTATTTGTTATTGTTTTTATTGAAGATTGTTGTTATATCCGACCTTGCTAGGAGGGCTTTTGCTAATGTTTTTCGAGTGTATGTAATATGTATTCAGGGTTATTGAAATTTCGACCTATTCCTGCTAGGAGGATGTAGGAGAGGTTATTTTGGTCGAATGAGAACATAAAGTTCTAGTGCGATTTTGAAACAACATAGTTGGAGTACACATTATTACAACAACGGGAATTACTCACGTAAATGATAAATTGACAATTTATCATTTACGTGAGTAATTCCCGTTGTTGTAATAATGTGTAGTACAAACTCACGAAAGTTTTGAAAGTGAAATATAGATAGAATATTTATTTATCTCTTAGGTTAAGCAAAGGTTTTGTAACAGGCGATATATATTTATTAATTCATATTTAAATAGACAAATCGGGAAATATTTAATTGTGGTCAATCAAATCTAGAGGTATCCACTGTAACTAATCAAAAAATCGGCCAAGTGCGAGTCTGGCTCGCGCACGAAGTTCCGTACCATTATATTTAAAGAACGGCAAAAAAAAACACGTCTGTTGTATGGGAGCCCCACTTAAATATATATTTTCTCGTTTTTTTAGTATTTGTTGTTATAGCGACAACAGAAATACATAATCTGTGAAAATTTCAACTACCTAGCTATCACGGTTCATGAGATACAGCCCTGTGTCAGGCAGACGGACAGACGGACAGCGAAGTCTTAGTAATAGGGTCCCGTTTTTACCCTTTAGGTACGGAATCCTAAAAAGGACCGTAGACAAAGAATTGTATTAACTATGGATTTTGAACTAGTTATGCAATGCTAAGTTACTGACAAAATTGAAAATGCCCAAAACCGGGGAAAGAACCACAACCGGGTCTTTTACTAAGTGTGAGCTGAAAAGAAAGATAAAGGGAGCTATATTTTCACACTCGATAAACCTTTATCCTTAATCAAGCGCACCATTGATAAAAGCGGTGGTCGAGATCGCGTGGACGCATTATACGCGCATGCGCTGTGCGGTCACTTCCTGAGTGAGTAGCCTTGATGGCATACCAAACTATTTATAAATAACTTCAATAATACTTTCGATAAAGTGAAATAAAAAATTAAAACTGTGAAAGTGAAGAAATATTTCGAAATCGCGAACATTATTTTATACGTCTTTTGAAGACATTCAAAAATATATAATCAAATTTTCAGATGTAGTGCAAAAAAAAATAAAAAATACACAAGAATTGTGTTAAATAATTAATTATCATAGGTATAGTAAATTTCTTTTTGTAAAAACTAGTCTCAAAGTTAAAAAAAAATAAAATAAATCAGCTAGGAAGCTTTTATAGTTCCAATTTAAATTTACTACCTCTAAAACAGAGATTCAAGTGCAGTGTTTTGTGCTGAAGTGAGAATGGTTGAGAGCGACCAAGATGTTCAGGCGCCGAAGCCGGGTAAGTAATATATAGTTTTATATTTCATCTAAAAACTTTTTTTATTGTATCTAAAAACTTTTTATTTATAATGTAGGAAGAGCTTCTGATATTTTAACTAATGTTAATAACTTGTTTAAAAAACTGTACTTAACCAAAAATAAAAAATACACAATTAAAGCTTATTTATGATGATTACACGTTTCATTAAATGATGGTAGATGTATCGAAGATTTAAAGCATTCACGAAGTGTAAAAAATCCGTTTAATTAATTTTATTCCAATTAAGAGTTTTCCAGCAGTCTCTGCAGCTTATGCTTACACCTCAAAACAATAATGTTGGTACATAATATGGTATACTAGCTAACTTGCCAAACTTCGTATCTCAATAGAATGTTAATTTCCCGTTCCCGTTCTTGTTCCTGTTCCCGTTCCCACACCCACTCCCGTTCCCGTTCCCTCTAAAAAATATTCCATGTCCGTCTCCTGGTTCTAAGCCCCCATAAATTTTCAGCCAAATCGGTTCAGCCGTTCTTGAGATAAAAACAGTGTAACTAACACGATTTTCTCATATAATATTTATACATATATTTGCATTTTACTAAATAAAGACAAATGATAAATATTTTACCAAGGGTAAATTTAAGACATTTTCTTTAAAATGCACTGAATAAAGCACTCTTTCAGCACAAAACTCTTTCAACTGAAATAACGAGGATTTTCTACCAGCTTTCGTGTCCAAAAGAAGAGAGTTATACGGCTCTTTAGTCAACTGGGCCCGCTCGAACTAGTCCCGCGGGCCCAGTTGACCTAATGCATTTAAATTATGACTTTTCTTTGGTCGACTGGTCCCATTACTAATTTGAACAAAAAATCTATTGTCTGATTTCAAATCCATGTACAGATGTGTACAAAACGTTTTCAAGATAAACAAAAATGAAACACCATGGTTATAAAATACAGTGTGACAGCTCGGTATTTACAGTCATGTTTGACAACATTTAACCTCGGACACACCGGAGCCTCGAGATCTTTCCTCTTGTCTTAAATGTTCTTTGTTCTGATGTTCAATTTCTAAATGGAGTTATAACGGACTAGCCGACCTGTGACAGACGTCAAATTTTAATAACCGCATAGAAAAAAAAAACAGGCAACTGTAAATTTTTTATCTATAAATCCTGATAAAATAAATTACCAATTTCGGTAGAATGCATATTATTCATTAGTCAAACTGCGTTGCTATGAAGACTAAATGTTTTTAAGCTGTGATTTCAGATTTGTTACACACCAGCACCATCTATACCAAAATCATCCTTTTTGCATTTTTTTTATCTTTTATGGGTTGTTATTCGGATTATAAGTTTCCCCTTCTATTTATTTGATTTTTTTACTACAGCCTAAAAATATAGAAAAATTGGATACGTTGCCTGGAAATTGTTAAATTCGGAAAAAACTGAATGTGCCTTTTACTATGGGATTATTGAAATTTTACAGGACAACGTCTGACTGGACAGCTAGTTACTAATAATAATAATGCTAGCTATTTACTATGTAGTGCATGGACCGCTTCTAGCGGTGAAAGCCTCCTCCAAACTATTATAGGTATCCCTGTCTCTCGTTGCTTTACGACTCTAAGCCAATGTTTCCCAGCCGTTTTACAATATCACACTACCTTCTTGACGGTCTCCCTCTTTTGCGCTTAGTGCCTCGGGGTGTCCAATTTGTCACTATTTGGCACCATCGCTTTGTTTTCATTTCTTGTAGATGGCCTGCCCATTTCAATTAAAAAGACTTCACACCCAGCAGCTATAATGTAAAGATGTACATTATAGCACGATACATCTCATTACATTTTTCCATAGAAATCGGCAGGAGACTACACACAACAGCTATTAATATACATTTTTACATCTTTGTCTAAGATACAGACATGAAAATATATTTTTTTTCAATACATCTCAATACATTTCCGTTTAAGAATGAAGGGAAATATACATTACTTGTGTGTGTGATACATTAAGATAATTTGAAGCTATACATCCCGGGATGTAATGTACATTAATATACATTATAGCTGCCATATGTGAAGCCCTTTAGACTTCAAATTTTCTGGGTTACATTACATCTCTAGCTTATGTTTGACTTTTAATAGAAGTGTGTCTATATGATAACATACCAACACAAATTCTGAATGTTGTAGCCTACATACCTGAGCATGACAAGCACAATAACATGAGCGAATCATAACAATAACGGCAGGCATGTGGCTGTGGAAACAATAATAATGGCTTGTAATGCCTGACTGGCTAGCCTATTATCTAAAACTAGGCGCAGTACCAACTAAAGATGAGAGGATTTTACACCAACGAGTACATAACTTGTGAATTAAGTAATTTATCTAAATACTAGCAGACTCGGCCACGCGTTGCTGTATCAACAGTTTGCAATAAAATAAAATTGCGACTATAATTAAAGATCTAAGCTATCCTATATCTCAAGTTGGACCAGACTGCTCACGGTGTGCCAATTTAATTTAAAATCGGTTATGTAGTTTAGGAATCCATCGCGGACAAACATCGTGACAGGAGATTTATATATATTAAGATATTAAGATATAGAATTACTAGCCGACCCGTGACAGACGTTGTCCTATCAAATTTTAATAATCGAATAGAATAGACTGAATGTTTTTAGTCTGTGATGCTAAATTTGTTGCACATCAGCGCCATCTATACCAAAATCATCTCTTTTGCGTTTTTTTTATCATTTTGGGAATGTTTTTCATATTCAAAAGTAGTTTATGTTTTATTCGGGCATTATCTACAACTACAACAAGTTTCAACTTATTCCGTTTTGTTGTTTAGGCCTGATTGAGGCACAAACTCACAAACTTTCACATTCATAATATTAGGATAGGATTTTGATCGTGTGTTTGTCACCTGGCTCTTCCTAAACGGCTGGACCGAGTGAGTTGAAATTTCCTATGTATATTTCAATGGGTTCCTGAATGGTTTGTAAACCCAGTTGAATCCAATAGGTGGCGCTGCTGTTGGTATAACTCAGCTAATAACTAAACACAATATAATATTTATTCTGAGGTGGTACGAAGTTCACGAGTACTAGTACATAACCTGTGAATTAAGTAATTAATATTGATATACTCGTAAAAAGTGATCATCCAGTTTCATCCAGGAAAACTACATCAGACATTCTTACGAAACAATTTATGCGCCAATTATTTTTACGAAACATTATTCACTTCAGGATTAGGTAGATTTGTATGGGGTGGATGACTGAGCAAAGCTTGCTTCTAGTACGGGAGATGGACCCTATTTTTTTGTAAAAACTTTTTTTTAACCCTATTATTTTTATTCAATCTCTACTTCTTATGTAGGCGGTACGTAAGTAATAGTCAATAGGGACCTCTCAACTCAACAAATTGAATAACTCTTGTAACACTCAGTCTTTGCAGACGCATGTAACAATGTCTCAAAGTTTACCCTGAATGGAGTAATTTTATTTGGCCCCAAATCTGTAAGTTGGGGCTGTTTTCTCCTTGCGTCAGCACTCACCTTCTGATAATAAAATAAGTAGCTAGGTCCCAAAATCGTTGTATAAGTAAAGATTTCTTGAGATTTATCATATTTTAGGCAGTTTAGACTTTTAGACTACTTTTATACAAAATTAAGGCTAACCTCTTTAATAATTGCAAGATAGAAGGAATTCTAGGTAATTTTGAAGATTTATGTCTAGACGAAAGGCCCAACTCTAATCTTGTTCAATAAAGCCTTAATTTATTTAAAAAAAAAAGATTTTTTAATAATTTGGTTCTTAAGGCTCCATGTCGACGATTGCTCTTTTTCTAATAGAAAAAAAAATACTTCTGAACAAGCCACGTTTCCTATTTTTATAAATATATTACTTCAGGTTCCTACCTAGATTTTTACTAAGCTGAAAACATAATAGCAGAAACTTACCACGATAAAGATTTTTTTTCAAAATGATACATTTTAGTAGTTATTATCGAAATACTTTGATACCTACTATTAAGATCAACTTGTGATTTATTGTTAAAGATAGGTAATTATGTAGATCTTGTTTCTCAATAAGATAGTTTTTTGATAAGTAATTATATTTAATTTAAATCGTTAATTTATTATCACTGTCAACGTCAGACGTGTGTTTGACGTCATTGCAGCGGTCACTCAAAAAAAATATTGAAAGTGATAAAATAGTTATGAGGGGTGGGTAAGTTACCTATAGTAAAGCCTATTACCTGCCTACGTAGGTACCAGCAACGCGATCATATAAAAACTGTCGATAATATTTACGATACTCATACCCTTTCTAGAACTTGCTGTTGTTAACTCTCTTAGTCGTTTCTTCCGCGGTTTTAGGCCCTCGGAGCGCCTTAAGCAGATTTTTTATAGAAATAAATACAATTTGAATTTAGAAGTATTTAAAGATCTGTAACTTTTTTCCTACTGCAGCTTCAGCCATAAAAACTAAAGTCGATCTTCGCAATCGTTTTGACATAAAAACTTGGGTTAAAGGTACAATTTTATAGCGCAGTTTCTCAATGGGAAAGGATTTCCTATATATTTTACGTCCTCACGTAAATGCGTAAATGTTGACCTTTTTATGACTACTTCACGATTAGCTGAAGACACCGGTTAGCCTTAGCTGATCGTAAACTTTTGTCCTTATGGATACCGTAGCAGGATGCAATAGTATCAAAAAATAATATTACGAAAAGATTTAATAAATTAATATAATCTGTCTATAGTGTCTGGCCTCACAGCTCACGCTGTAGGTTGTGGGTTCGATCCCCAAACATTTGCGTGATAAACATAGATGTTTGTTCTGTTACTGGATGTTACTATGTATAATAAGTATGTATTACAAAAAAAAACAGTTATCTGGTTCCCATAGTACAAGCTTTGCTTAGTTTGGGGCTAGATATTTAAAGTCCGTCAATTTATTTATTCATTGGGTAAATAAAGTGCTTTATGCTGTTGCGCCGAAAATAAAACTCAAATAGAAACTGATTGCAACACAACTTTATGTAATTGGGAGGCTTACCACTCATTAAAAATTCCCTATGGTTATAAGAAACTACGAGTACATTGTTAAATACCACAACAACCCAGACCCAAACGAAATAAATATTAACTAATCAGGCAAATATTTTTAACCCAATAAAATCACAAGAATCACTTTGAAACGTGTTAGGGGCTAGGTGAAGCTACGCCTGTTCCTCGCGACCAAGCCTAGAAGAATCAGACAACAAACACTGCCTACCATTTTTTTCAATGATCCTTTATAATGATATGTAGAGCTCCAACGTAGTGCCGATCGAACCAGGTGAAGTCTCAAACAAGAATAATAATTAAAAGTACTAAACAAGTACGTAAAACAATAAAAAATTAACTAGAGCTTCAGCACAAATTCTAAAAGCAGCACACGCTACACACACTAAATTAAATGCTATATATTGTAGAGCACCAAATGATCAAACCATCTTGCATCTCAGTCGAGCAAGTCCAAGTTCAAGGTCATGTTCAAAATTAAAAAAATATATATAATAATTGGATCACGATTGTATCCCCACGTACGGTAGATCTAGATCTCCAGGCGCTTAGATCCTTTGAAGATATCTAGAGTGGTAGACACAGGCACGTCTAAACATTATATTTGGCACATGAACATAATTAGCAGTAGCATTTTGTCAATATTTGAGCTATTTAAATACCGTTTCAAAGAAACAGCTCAGTAATCCTTCAATAGTATCAAATGCCTTCAAGTCTGTCCCAAAATTGTCCGTTTAGCTTTCTCCTTATGATATTGTGGCATTATTATACAGATGGTTGAACAGCCCTCGCTCACATCTAAGAGTTTGAAAGGGTCACCGGATCTTAAAGTACTAACACACCGACCTTTTGGCAAGACGCCAGAACAGTTGGCCACCTTCGGTTAGACAATGCCATACCATAATAAAATACCATTCTCAATCACTTTAACGGCTATGATGAAATTTATTATGTAGTTAGATAGTAATTGAAATTATACTTACGGAACTGCTGTATTGAATGACTAAAATAAATACTTTTCTCTCAGGGTACTATGTACAATGTGAGCCGTGCATAGAAATGTTTTTTATCCTATCCAAATCCTAATCTTCTTTTTAATATAATTAACTAGCTGACCCGTGCCCGCTTCGCTGTGCGTAAGACATTTCTAATACCATCGTTGACTTTTTTGTAGACGTTTTTAAGGTGTACAATACTGTAGTACATTATTTTGATATATCTCGTGGGGTTCAGCCAGCATTTGCAATGTAAGCGCAAAAAAATGTGTTTATTTACGACATCACATTAGAAACCTCTAAAATTATCAGTGTTTAGCTACTATATTTTGCATGTATTATACATATAAACCTTCCTCTTGAATCACTTTATTTATTAAAAAAAAACCGCATCAAAATCCGTTGTGTAGTTTTAAAGATATAAGCAAACATACATACATACATACATATTACATACAGACGCGGGAAGCGGAAAGCGACTTTGCTTTATACTATGTAGTGATTACGCGTCACGTTGTTTGTCCGCAATGTACTCCTAAACTACATAACCGATTTTAATCAAACTGCACACCGTGTGCAGTTTGATCCAACTTGAAAGATACGATAGCTAACATCTCTAATTTTAGTCGCGATATCTGTTGACACAGCAACGCGTGGCCGAATCTGCTGCTAGTAATATTATAAATGCGAAAGTTTGTGAGTTTGTATATACGTTTGTACCCTTATCAAACCTAAACGACCGAACTGATTAAGATGAAATTGTCTGTAGTATGTAGATAAAAAATCAGATAAACAGATCGGGGAAATTATAATCCGAAAAACAATTGCAAAAAGGATGATTTTGGTACCTATAGGCGCTGATGTGTAAAAGATAAGATATCTCAGACCGAAAACATTGAGATGTCATAGCAACGCATTCTACCAAAAAGGTTGAATCCTACTAAAGTCGGTATTGGAAATTTATTTTGTCGGAAAAATTCTGACATAAATTTGACTACCGAATGATACGCATTCTACCGATGATGATGTATCGCGACTGATGCCCTAGTGTGTACAAAGCTTTAGTAGTTCTGAAATTCAAAGGGACACCAATCAGTCACGGTCCAATCATTATAATAAAGCCAATAACTTGTTACCTGCTAGTGTATCGCCTGTGACTTAGTTCGTGTGAACTAACGTCTCTTACAATTTAAAATCACTATGTATCCCTATATATCTTGTCTGTATCCCTTCAGTTTCATATGTATAATTAAAAATGTATTTTGTTTTTCAAAGAGAATTACATTTGACTTATTATAGAAAAACTACCACAATTATAGATAAGTTTACGAGAGCTTCGAACAATTTACATTAGTAGTAACATAAATTAACTCCCATTCAATTTCTTCAAGAACTGTCAGTACTAGGCTTGATCTATCAAGATGTATGGATACATCACAAAAATGAATAGTACAACATATCGTCCAAATGCCAAAACCATCGACCACATATCCCAATAGACGCCTAATGGCTTCATTTCTTCAAACAAATAATTCAGTCAAATCGTTGAGGTGTGCGGGTCACGGGGGACGGTAAAAAATGCATTTTGATTGGCCGGTTCAACGTCACAGCCCGCCGCGGGGCGCGTTATGAGTCGCTTTCTGCGCCTTATATCAGCCGTATAAGCCTAATGTGTTGTTTGAAAGTGTTTGCCTTGCATGAGGAGTCTATAGGCTGTGTGGTCGATGGCCAAAACGGACTCTTTTACTATACAAAAAGTGTCAGTTTTGACATTTGGACGATAGGTTGTAGATACGATAGTAGTTCGTCCTCAGGCCACACAGCATTGAAAAGTTCCTTATGAACTTCATGAACTTCGATTTTAGCTGTATGTTGTCAGTCAGTCAGTTAAGCATAAGTTTTGCGTGTTGTTGAGTTTGCGGTTCAGTTGTCAATAATTTGCGTGGGATTTCTGGGATCCGATGTCCGTGTTGAAAATCTTGTAACGGATGCTTCGGGACTCGACACCTTTTCTTGATACCTATTGTAGTGTAGGCAATAAACATAATAAGTATCTACATAAGTAGATATAGATTTGCTGTCTCATGAGTACAAGAAGTAAGCCGGTTAAGCATCTGCCAGTGTCAATGACAAGCAGCTGTCAATGTCAGTCAACTGTCAATGTCGACCGGACGGGCCGGACCACGGTACTTGGTAGGCTTGGCTCCGGGATTGGACGAGGGAATGAGGACAGAGGGACGGAGGCGAGGTTCAAGCTAAAAGCTGAAGGCAGATAAGGTATAATAATATTCTTGTGCTGTGGTGAGCCAGTTATTAAATTATATAATATTACACCTATTTAACTTACTAGCTTTTACCTGCCACTTCGTTTGCGTTGATTCAGAGTGTATTCACTGATTCGATTTCTGACTCGATTCGATTCGACTTCATCAAAAAATATTAAAAAATTATAAAGAAAATTTTGAGAAAAATGTAAAATTATCTCTATATGAAATTTCATTACAATCGAATTGGTCGTTACGTCACAGATAGACACTGTCTGCCACTTTTGCATTTATAATATTACAAGCTGACCCGGCGAACTTCGTATCGCTTTAGAATTAAGGCCCTGTATGTCGACGATTGCTCTTTTTCGAAACGAAAAAAGAAATACTTCTGAATAAGCCAGGGCCTTAACAAATGCTGTATTAAGTTCCCGTTCCCGTTATAAGAAGTATCCTATGTCCTTCTCCTGGGTTTAAGCTACCTCCCTACCAATTTTCAGCTAAATAGGTTTAGCCGTTCTTGAGTTATAAATAATGTGACTGTGACTTTCTTTTACATTTATTAGACTAGGTACCTATAGATATACAGAGAAGATATCAATCAATCAATGTAATTAAATCCTCATTCGAACAAATTAATAGCTGTAACCAATTACGATAACAACAATTGTCTTTGATTTCTAGTAATACGAGTATTAATCATGGTAAATAAATTAAGGCATTTTTAGACTTGTGCTCAAATTCTGTCGTATTATAAAAAATCACAAGTGTTTTAATTTCCAATAAACACTCCAATATATATGTATATGTATTTTATTTTTTTACATATAAATAAATAAATATTGGCGGACTTTACACACAGCGCCAACTAGCTTAACCTAAGCAAAGCTTGTACTATGGAAACCAGATAACAGATAGAATACATAATATATATATATACTTTTTTGTAAATACATACTTATTATACACTAGCGACCCGCCCCGGCTTCGCACGGGTAGCATGTTATTATACATATAAACCTTCCTCCTGAATCACTCGATCTATTAAAAAAATCCGCATCAAAATCCGTTGTGTAGTTTTAAAGATATAAGCAAACATACATACATACATACGCGGGAAGCGGAAAGCGACTTTGCTTTATACTATGTAGTGATAGTGATAGTAACACCCAGACACAAAACAAACATCTATGTTCATCACACAAATGCTTGCCCTGGGTGGGGATCGAACCAGTACCAACGACGATCGTACGATCTACGTACCTAAAATAATTAGGTACGTAGTCAATCTATGTGAAATTTAGATAAACTTTAATAGACTAGTGGAAACCCTACCGACTTCGTTTACTTGAAGTTATTTTCTAACAGACTTCGACTCCTGCGGCCTCCAGGCAGACCTAGGTACTCACCAAAATATATATTCCCTACAAATTTCAAGTCTCTAGGATCAGTGGTTGATAGTGTACGTTGATAGATCAGTCAGTCAGTAACGCAAGAGTTTTATGCATTTATATAAAAACACTAGTTACTGTGCATTGTCTGGAACTAGCCTTAGAATGTGAAGTGTGCGGCTAATCTTATTAAAAGTTGTGAGAAGCACGTGCTACTTACGTAGACACGTGAGCAGGCACGTGTTGTGTGGCACACTTATATTATTGCAAAAGATTGGATGTTTGTTTTTTTATTTGTTACTGAATCACGTCGTAACGATTAAACCGATTTTGATGAAAAATGGTATAAAGATGTTAGATGTTAGATAGACAAAATACTAACATATTATCTTTTCCCAAATTACTCCAAAGCCAACAACTAATTCTAGTACTTCTTAGCTCTAATTGGGAGTGTTTTAAGAAATTGCTAAAAATTTTGCTTTCTTCGTGTGCGCTACAAAAACTATTGAACGGGAATTGTAACGGGATCGGGAACGGGAACGGGAACATTTGTTCATTGGGAAGACAACATTTGTTAATTCTAAAGCGATACGAAGTTCGCGGGGTCAGCATGTATTATTATAAATGCGAAAGTAAATGTGTGACCAGACATCATGCGGCATTCGAGCGCGGCATTCGCAGGACACAAGTTTGTCGTGCGAACGAACAATAACACCGTTTGCGCGCGGCAGGTAGCTCGCGGCTGTCGTCCAAACATAGCGAGGCTGCCGCGCTCGATTGCCGCGCTATGTTTGGTCACACCTTAACTCTATCATTCTGTCTGTGACGTTATAACACGCCAAACCGCTCTAGGCCGATTGTGATGAAATGTGAAAGTCTTAGGACGGACATAGGCTACGTTTTTCTCAATATTTTCTTTTAATTTTCAGGAATTTTAATGTTTTAGGATAAAACCGTCAAAAATCTACGCCGACGAAGTCGCTGCTAGAAGCTAGTATGTCATAAAAGTCAGGTTAATCGCAATTGTTCTTTTTGAAAAAATTGATTCCGAGAAAGTTGCGTTTATTTGGAAATGTTTTGTAGTACAACATTATAATGATTGGTCCCAACCCAATGGCTATTCTAAGGATAGGGGCTTTTGTGTATAATTTTAGAATATTTATGAATGAGCGCCGGTTTGAATGGGCCCTGTCATTTCTTATTTCTCTTTCAAAATAAACTCTAGTTTTTACCTGAAGATAAAAATAAACGGTTTTCAATTCATTGAAGGATTGGCAGTTTCTTTAAAAAGTTTTTATGTAAGTACACAGATCGCTATTTCTATTTTTATTACCTACAATATATTTTTTATATTTTATTTAAAGCACTTACGTACCTAATGTTTGGATAACGCAATAGCTTGCTTAAATTATAAAGTAGACTTTCTAAAATTTAATACATCTATTGAACTGAAAAGAAGAATTACAACTTATTATTCAGGACCATAGCTTTAGGTCGCGAAAAATTATAGAAATCGAAAATTGGACCTTATAATTTTAATTGGCACATCTTGATAAATCTGATAGGATAAAAGTACGTGGGAAGACTTCTAAATGTGGAAAACTACCAAGTTTGTTAAGCAATTCTTATTAAAACCTATTTTTATACCATACCTACTTTAAAAAGCTTATTTTATTCACGCAAAACAGTGAATAAAAAGGCCTTTTCTTCACTGTTTTGTTTTTATTCACTATTTTTGTGTTTGAATTTGGAACACAAAATATATCCGGTCTCTATCCGGTTCCGGTTCAATGCTTACACAAACTCCTTGCGCTGAGATTCGAAATTCAAAACTCTTTGGTGCAAATAAATTCTCGAGATTTGATTGGTCGATATTTGCGACAAGGAGTTTGGCATTAGATTAAATAAATATTCTCGTAGTCATGGTATAAAGTATAGTATGCAACTCCTGAATAAAGTACGAATTTACATCGAGGGCCATGAATCACTCGCGTCGTTCAGGATTCTAACAGTTGAATCACTCGCTGCGCTCGTGATTCAATCATTAGAATCCTTCACTTGCTCGTGACTCATCTACGGCCCTCGCTTTAAATCCGTCCTTTATTCACTAGTTGCATAATATACTATTATTCACCGACGTGTTTAAAATACGGGAATCTCAGGCAAATAAAAAAGTGAAGTAAACGTTTTATTCATAAACTAGCTGACCCGTGCCCGCTTCGCTGTGCGTAAGACATTTCTAATACATCGTGGCCTTTTTGGTAGACGTTTTTAAGGTGTACAATACTGTAGTACATTATTTTGATATATCTCGTGGGGTTCAGCCAGCATTTGCAATGTAAGCGCAAAAAAATGTGTTTATTTACGACATCACATTAGAAACCTCTAAAATTATCAGTGTTTCTCTACTATATTATGCATGTATTATACATATAAACCTTCCTCCTGAATCACTCTATCTATTAAAAAAAACCGCATCAAAATCCGTTGTGAAGTTTTAAAGATATAAGCAAACATACATACGCGGGAAGCGGAAAGCGACTTTGCTTTATATTTACTATGTAGTGAAGAAGCACTTAAAATAGGTACATTTGTATATAGTCAAAACTATAACTAATTTTAAGAGGAGTAATAAATGTTTTTGAAAAATGCAGAATCGTTTTTTCTCAATAACCGCAAAACATATAGTTTTGTTTTTTTATGACAAAGATAACTTAAGGATATAATCTAGATAAATTACAGACAGCAACACGATTGGTGAAACTTTTCTCGATAGATTTTTTGGCTTTTCAAAAACCCTAGTTTCGTTTTTAATCAAAACGATGAATAGCTAAACAGTTAATTTTTATATAATTCGTTAGATAATCACACTAACTAAATAAATTACAGACGGTTTCTTTTTAAATTTGATGGTTTTCAAGATATTGCAGTTTTAGCACTTTTTCCGTCTTATCCGGGTAAATTCAGCCCATACAAAAAGTCAAAAATTTCAAGTATCGCCTTAATTATGTTTCTTTATTTCTAAGTCTTAGTAGGTCTTTAACTTAGACTTAAGATTATATTAGATTAGAGCATAATTTTATAATAATAAAAGTCTAGAAATCGTCATGATATACCATTTGTACTGGTATCCAGATGAGAGACTATCCTCCGTACTAGTAAAAACTGTATTACGGCAGGATGTGAAATGTATCTCACTTAATAGTTTTGTAGAAATTGCGACAAAAATAATACTAGTACCCAACTATTATTAATTTTGTCGGTATGAGCTAAGAAAGATGGGCAACGAGAATATCAGGGTCAGCGACTGACTTGCTAGCCTTAAGTGTGATCTAAATAATTAATGTACTCATATTATATCTATTTTGTCTATTGACTATCCTGCACATTTGACCACTCATTCTACTCTCACGTCCGAGCAAGGCCAGGTGCAGGGTTACTGTCAATTTTAATTATATTCACGTGTTCCTTGCTCATAGCTTCATAGATATTCCAAACATGTTTGGGGATCTGTGGCCGTATTTCTTTATTCATAAGGTTGAATTTCTTGGCATTATTGTCCAATATGTTTTTAGACCTGATAATGAGCTCGCGTAAATAACTGCTCGAATGCATTATGCATGGCATTAGCCTAGGAGGAAATATGAACAAGTTTGTTAAATTTTACTTTTAAGCTATTGCATAGTTTCTATCGCGGGCCTTGAGCGTGGAGACCAAATCCAGAAATTTCGTAACGAAAATTTTACGACGTATTGCGTGAGTGTGTGTTAGAGTGATTTTCGCATTCCAGCGCCATCTAGTTTAATTTGATGTTATTACGTTATTATAAGTACCTACTTTTCGCGGTCTCATGCGATGCGACCGCTCGGAGTTTGAGAGGTAAGATGAAAGATGTTTGCAATTCCGCTGGCAGGTGGCGCTATTTTACCACTATCGGTAAAGTAAGTCGGTTAATAGGTGGTACTTCACATGATCGACTAAAAAGTTTGAAATTGAATTATTGAATTCATGTAGTTAGGTAAATAGGTACTTAATTTCAAATTAATTTCTTGTTCAAATCCTGGCCGTGCATCAATGGATATTTCTGTTCGAAAAATGTATATGCGCGTTACACGTGTTTATAACGGTGAAGGAAAACATCGTGAGGAAACCTGTTAGTATTCTTGAAAGCGGCGACGGGCTTGCAACCTGTTACGTGTGGAATGCTACGTAGTTAGGTAAATAGGTAGGTTAAAGATTTTGACATCTATCGATGAATAGCAGAACTTTTAATGACTTTTTGTAATATCACGCTTGTCTCTTTAGTTTAGCAACTCGCCAATAGGTGGCATTCGTTGTATCGGCGTTACTGCGCATGCCTAATCCCCCTCTTCCCCCGCAATCTAGGGATGTCGGAAATGCAATACAGTATCGATATATATAGATATCGATATTTTTAAAAATATCAATATCGATATCGATATTTGTATTATTTTAAAATATCGATATATCGGTACAATATGACCTATCATATCTAATCTACTTCAGTCATCTTAGGTACATTACTAGATAAATAATAATAATAATAAATAGACATCATTTTTAATAAATCAAGAACAACGATAAAAAATAATAATGATTTATTACCTAAACAAATACACAAGACATGTGTCATGTGTCAGTTCAGTTCAGTATGTCTAAATACAGAGTTGCCCATTTAAAAACCAACCTAAGTACCAAATTAAAAAGATGAGTCGACCAAATAAAAACAAAAGGAAATATTATCGTTTTTGATACAATTTCGATATTGGATATTTGACATCGATATATCGATATATCGAACTGAAAATATCGATATATCAATGTATCGATATTTAATTGACAAGCCTACCGCAATCTGGTGACTTATGCGTGCATTTATTAATGAAGAAAGTCACGAAAAAATGGTGAAAGAAAATGAGTGAGTACTCTATATACATACATTTTATTAATATTATTATCACAAATGCTAACCAGATTATGTATTTGTATTGCTGCTCTAACAACAAATACTAAAATCAGAATAAAATAAATATATTTTAAGTCATACAACAAACGTGATTTTCGCATTTTAGCGCCATCTAGTTTCATTTGATGATACTACGTTATTATGGGTGCTTTTCGCGGTCTCATGCGAACGCTCGGGGTTTGAGAGGTAAGATGACGGGGTTTGAGAGGTTCGCAATTCCTCCGCTGGCAGGTGGCGCTATTTTACCACTATCGGTAAATAGGTGGTACTTCACAGACATGATCGACTAAAAAGTTTGAAATTGAATTATTGAATTCATGTAGTTAGGTAAATATCGAATCCTGGCCGTGCATCAATGGATATTTCTGTTCGAAAAATGTATATGCGCGTTACACGTGTTTATAACGGTGAAGGAAAACATCGTGAGGAAACCTGTTAGTATTCTTGAAAGCGGCAACGGGCTTGCAACCTGTTACGTGTGGAATGCTAAAATAATTAATTATAATTACATAAGTTGATAAAAAATGTTATGCAATAGCTTTACCGCGGCAGTCTCCGAGTGCCACACGTCTTTTTTTTTTTGTATGGGCTGACCGGATAGGACGTTAAAAGTGATTAAACCGCATTATCTTTCAAACTGTCTTTCATTTATGTAGCTAGTATGATTATCTAACGAATTATATAAAAATGAACTGGTTAGCTATTCATAGTTTTGAGTAAAAACGTAATTAGAGTTTTGGAAGAGCCAATTTTGGTTAAAAAAATCCATCGAGAAAAGTTTCACCAATCGTGTTTCTGTCTACAATTTATCTCAATTAAATCCTTAGGTTTTCTTTGTCATAAAAAAACAAAACTATGTTTTTTGGTTATTGAGAAAAAACGATTCTGCATTCATCAAAAAAAATATTACTCGTCTTAAGACAATGCAACGCGCGCCACCCTCATTACCTCTAAGTACCTACGTGTTTATGTCGTAAATTAATATCTTACACACTACAACTACGAGTAGGTACCCTGTTGTACTTAATACAGAAATAATTTTTACAGTGACTGTTTTATCAGAATTTCCATTTTAATAATGTAGGTCACCTCTCTGTTTTCAATGTTAAACTTTTCGATCATAAGCATTATTTGAAGTGCACTCATTAGATGGTTTTGTTTGTTTATTTTAAGTGTGGTCGATTGTGCGATTAGATATTTAAGTACTTACAGCTTCCGAGTATTGATATGGCGCCTTGACAAACCTGATTAAACTGTAGTTGCTAAACTAAGTTTTTTCAAACATTGCAGCACCAAGAGGGTAATATTCAACTAATATAATTCAACAATATAATAGCAAATCATTCAACGCAATGTTTTTTAGTTGTAGATTTCCTTAACCAAGGTTTCATTTCCTGCGTTTGTTCCAAAACTACGCCATTGAGTATAGCGACAGCAAATTAAATATCGTAGTCATAGATCATTATGTGACCTAGCTGTAACCGGATGGGAATACTAAATGAAGTTTCAATAATTTAGACTGTAGTATGAAAAACCGGCCAAGTGCAAGTTGGATTTGCGCACGAAGGGTTCCGTCCCATTATCTATAAAAAATGACAAAAAAAACACGTTTGTTGAATGGGAGCCTCACTTAAATATTATTTTATTCTGTTTTTAGTATTTATTGTTATAGCGGCAACCGAAATACATCATATGTGAAAATTTCAACTGTCTAGCTATCACGGTTCATGAGATACAGCCCTGTGACAGACAGAAAGACGGACAGCGAAGTCTTAGTAATATTGTCCCGCTTTTACCCTTTGGGTACGGAACACTATAAAAGCGTGGCCATAAAATGTAACTTCTATCGGTTATGATGTGCCATAACACAAGCCGAAACTGTTTCGATGGCAATTTGTTGTAGAGAGGATGTAATGAAGCAATCAATGTTTTCAATGACTGTTTACTGTTAACAGATGTAGTCACTAGTCACGTCAGGTAACAATACATTCCGCAGCTATTGTGGAATTTTTATTTTTATTGCGTAATGGTATTTTATGATAGGTATAAAAAAATAAATCCCAATATGGCTGGTCCCCATGGGAAGAATAGACCAAAACCCCCCATCCTGTACATAGCAAGAAGCAAAAAGATAAAAATACACATTCTATTGAAAATGATGGGGGAGGCCTTTGCTCAAAAATGGGCATCTCCATAGTAAAATAAATTAAATAATAATAATATAAGTTAAGAAAAGAATAATTAGTAATATGTAGGTATATTGAATTAAATGTATTTAATGTAACTTTAAAACGGAGAATAAATGGCTATAATAATAATAATAATAATAAAAAAATAAAATTGTTATTCTGGATTTACCGTATTATTTTTATTTTTTTTATTGTAAAGACCAATAGCTTATAATGAACAGAGTAACTTAATCAAATACTATTATCTAGCCAATAACAGGGGGGTTAGCATGAACCAGTATCTTATCGACAACGTATCGTCCAAATGTCAAAAATGACGCTTTTTGTACAGAAAAAGTGTCAGTTTTGGCATTTAGATAATACTTAGTGGTTTATGCTCAGGCCAGGTATAGGTACAAAAAAAATATTTGTACAAGTAGGTAGTAAAATAGTAACAAGTAACTGAAAATATTAAAAAGGCCTAAAAGGCAATTTCTAAGATATATAGTTTGGAGAAGTGGGGGAGGGGGGTAGAGAGGTGGGGGAGGGGGGGGGGGGTTGTTGATGATTTTTAAGAGTTTTATGATTTAAAATTAATTAAATAGAAATGGTATTCAATCATTTTAAATATAAATGCGGATGTGAACTGTCTCGAAACATCATTTACGCAAGATATATGATGCATTATTTTTGGTGCATATGTCTAGGCTGGTTTTCTAAATTACAGTTGTTAACATGTTATGCGATAACCGATAACGAATGCCTGAAATTGCTTAGATTTTTGAGCTATTATACCTCACTAGCGACCCGCCCCGGCTTCGCACGGGTAGCATGTTATTATACATATAAACCTTCCTCCTGAATCACTCTATCTATTAAAAAAAACCGCATCAAAATCCGTTGTGTAGTTTTAAAGATATAAGCAAACATACATACATACATACATACAGACGCGGGAAGCGGAAAGCGACTTTGCTTTATACTATGTAGTGATAATATGAGAGATCATGTATTTTTTACATCATTATTTTTTAGTTAAGTTGGTTATTCCGAGAATTGAATAATATTTTTTTATGTAATTCACTTACACAAAAGAAACGTCAAGGTGCTTTTATAGACTAATCCTTTTACTGGAATCCAAAAAACCATTAATTCTTTATATTCTGTTCAAATAACCGATTTAATTCTAATAACAAAGGTCATCTTAAGATCTCAAGTTTATTGAGATGCTCTCTTATTTAGAATATAAGAAAACCCTGTCCTATTATTAGTGAGATATATTTTGAAGAAAAAATAATAAAGTAGGTAATGATAGCAATAACGATATAAACATTGTTAGTCTGATGTTACTGTAATAGTTGTGAAAAAATAAAAAAAAGATTACAAAAAAAAAATACTGTACGTTGTAAACCCCAAATACGGTAGACATCCTCTCAGATCCTTGAAGATGTCCAGTGGGGTAGTCAGGGTCACGTCCAAACATTATATTTGGCACATGCCTACATTAGTTAGCATTCCATACGTGACAGGTTGCAAGCTCATCGCCGCTTATTCACGATGTTTTCCTTTAAAGTTTTGAGCACGTGTTTTTGATGCGCATATAAATTTTACGAATAGAAAAGTCCATTGATGCACGCCGGGATTCCATCCCGCGACCTTCAGAATGAAAGTCGAGATACCTTCCACTCGGACCACAGATAAGATAACATACGGCTACTATATAAGACTAGATTAAGTTCATTGCATCAGTCTGTTGCGTTATATTTTGAACTGATATTCAGTAGATACTCGAATGTAATAATCCCAATCACCAAAATACAGTACACTAATGTTTGTAAATAAATAGTTGAAGTTGTTTTGAACCGGTTAGCGACCTTCTTGGAGCGAGAAATGACCGCGAGACGACACATTCACCTCTATGCATATCGAATCCTACGAAGTCACTTAATTTGTTTAAATTGGTTTCTGGTTTCAATACTAGAAAGACGTCTGTGGCTTTTTTTTATTCAGATCTAACTGTAACTGTTACTCGCGACTTCGTCCGCGTACCTAGATATCCACACTTAACCCAGTTATGTCTACGTGCTTGACGATTTCACTTGACGAGGGACTTGACGCGACTTGAAGGTGCCATCAAGTTCACGTGACACAGTCGTTCGCCCTGTGCCCAGAAAAGTGGTCGTCGCAAAAATTAATAATGGATATGAAATGAATGACAAATGAATAAAAACTTGTCAAGTCACGTCAAGTCGCATCAAGCGCAAGGTGCTTCAAGTGCCGTCAATCAAAATTTCTGTCAAGTAGGTCAAGCCCGTAAATCACTTGACGGGACTTGTCAAGTCAACGCTGTAAACGATCAATATTCACTTCAAGCACGTAGACTTGTCAAGTGCACTTGATCGTTTCGGGGACCCATTACACATACCTACATACACTCACACACACACACACACACACATACACACACATACACATACACACACACACGCACACACATATACAGTCGCGCACTTTTTATAGATCCTCTTATAAGATATCGGAATATTTTCTTAAGCTTTGTAATTATTTAAGCGATTTTTGACGACTTTATCGTAAAACATTGAAATTCCAGAAAAAAATAAGAAAATTTTGGGGGAAAAGTAGCCTTTGACCGTCCTAAGACTTTAAACTATCTCTATATAAAATATCAAGACAATCGGTCTAGGAGTTTGGCCATGATAACGTCACAGACAGACAGACAGAGTTACTTTCGCATTTATAATATTACTAACTGATCGCCCCGGCTTCGCACGAGTGGTACCTGGATAAAAAGTAGCCTATGTGTTATTCTGATGTATAGGCCATATTACTGTAAAGTTTCATTTAAATCCGTTATGTAGTTTTTTTATAAAAGAGTAACAAACACACACACACCCAATTAAAAAAAACCACGTATTATATGGCTATAAGCTGCACTTTGTAAGAGAGATTGACCAAGAAATATAACCCTCATCGTATCTGTTTTCTGCGAGAGACATTGGTCTTCAATTGCAGGCAGACAGGCAATCAATTTCACTAATTACATCCACAAAAGGTGCTCAAGTACACAAAGAGCACTAACAGCCACCTGGTTTTGTTTGCAGAACAAAGCTATTCCATTCAGGATTAGTTCCTACACGGATTCATGCCATAGTATACTAAAATCCAGTGCCTCATAACATCTCAATAATTCAATCCTATTATATTATATCTCATACTAGCGACCCGCCCCGGCTTCGCACGGGTTTAATACATATAAACCTTTCTCCTGAATCACTCTATCTATTAAAAAAAACCGCATGAAAATCCGTTGTGTAGTTTTAAAGGTATAAGCAAGCATACATACAGACGCGGGAAGCGGGAAGCGACTTTGCTTTATACTATGTAGTGATATTCTATCAGTAATCTAGTTCTCTTAGTACAAGCTGAGACTAGCCATACAGCTAGCTAGCCCCAAACTAAATGATATGTCTACGAATATTACTTATTTCGTTATTAGAAATATGTTAAACTTATATTTTATTTATACCTATGTTGTTATTACGAGAACTAACGTAAGGTATGTAAGTACATGTAACTTGTTTATAATGACGGCCCTGAAAATCGCGTGTGAATGATAGTGAATGGATTAAATGCAGCTGTTAGCTCTATTAAAATTCAATTAAAACCGTTAATAACTTTCTGTTGTCAATATTGTTCGAAATGTGTGTTGCAATAAATAGGAGTGGGGGTAGAAATTACCTTAATTCAAAATGGTGTGATTTAAATGAATATGTATTTGGTAAATAGCTGTCTTTGTTTTGTTAATGTCTCTATACTAGTATCTATTAGCTTTAATACAGATTCGTAACCCTAATTTATTCGGATGTGTGTAAGATGCTCAGTGAAGTTTAACAGGTATCTCGCCAAGATACCTACATAGATCTCCATTGAACAAGAAACAAGAACGTTAAGCAAAAAAAAATGCGATTTGTCGTCACAACTCTTAAAAAGAATACTTCGTGACGACCACAACCGCTCTGCCAAGAGCGTAACGGCTGAGAAGTAGAAATTATTATTTACTTACGTGAACATTTTTCATACTAAACCTTTTAACAATGTAATTGCGTTGGCATTATTTAAGATTTCTCTAGCAGGCAAGTCGTCTGTTACCCACCATGTCGTACGCAGCATTAGCTCTCTCCCGCACGTATTTTATTCAACTCCAACCGTGCGTTTGTATACGTGAGTCCTATCTTGAATGTCAACTGTGAAGCTACATCTCTGTATAATATTTTACATCATGATATTTCTAAAAAGGTATCAATTTATTATGTCATTGTGTTTTTATATAAAGTTGTGCGTCAAAATGTTATTGAAGGATGTAGCGAGGCGGATCACGTTTTGAAAGAGCCATTAACTGTGTTTTGGGGCTATTTAAAATTTATGAATGGAGTTGGAGCATTCTATAGTATGTCTTGGGGATAGCTGATATTAGGCTCATTAAATGAGTAACCAGCTGCGACGCGGGCGATACGGGTTATATTCCTCTGCATTCACAGTAGGTAAAAGAAGATAAGAACCTTACTTTTTTTAATCCTTGTAAGCAACATTATATTATCAAAAAGTGAAATAAGTACTTATAAACATACTTTGCTTAAAATATTGCTTGAAAACTGGAGGGAAATGTTGAGAAGCCAGTAACCCAAAAGTTTTAAAACATATGATGCATAATATGCCTTAAATTTAGTCTCAAGTTATACAGAGTCGCAAAACCCTTACTCTAACGTCGCCGCATTTATAAAAAAAAAAACATGACAGTAATTTAAATAACCTACTTTTTATGTAGATCTTGTCATAACTCCCAGCTCCCAGAAATAAGCATACCTGTCTCTATTAGATGGTAGGGTATTATCCTTTTTCTTATTAAAAAGAGGTAAAGTTTGTTTGTGTTGCAACTTTGTGATTCTCTAAGGATTGCCATTTTGTGTGTTGTGATCCGATACTACTGAGATATCCCTGAATACTATAGGTTATTTTTATTCTGATACAAACTATTTTTCTTGTTTGAAACCGTGTGAAGCAGTTAGTATGTTATATAGCAACAAAAAGCGCTGAGCAAAAAGAGCACCATTTCTCAAGCGCTTTTTGCTGAGAATTAATTTGAAGCTTACGTCCTAAGTTATTTATCTACATTGCACATTCTCAGGTGAAAATAAACTTTTGTTATAGGAGGTGGTCTGTGTTTTAGAGGATAGCGGGTTCAGCAAAAATAAGGCAAGTAGGGGTGGGTATATAGGACCAGTAATCCGGTGTGAATAGAATCTCAAGAATTCAAAAATTAGCCCTGGAAATTTAAATATTGATATAAAGATTTGTGATTGTTTTTAAAGTAGGTAATTCTTAGTATGTATTATTGTGTCGTTTTTTTCACCCAATTTTTTGTCTGAATAAAACATTTTTTTATCTAGTTTCAAGATCACGATGGTAGAAGTATGGCTTGGCCGCTTCGTATCCGTCCATCAGCTATTCTGATGAACTGGTTGGTGACAAAAACAATGGTTGCTAGTCTTTATTATTGTGTCTTCACTACATAGTATAAAGCAAAGTCGCTTTCCGCTTCCCGCGTCTGTATGTAATATGTATGTATGTATGTTTGCTTATATCTTTAAAACTACACAACGGATTTTGATGCGGTTTTTTTTATAAATAGAGTGATTCAAGAGGAAGTTTTATATGTATAATACATGCATAATATAGTAGAGAAACACTGATAATTTTAGAGGTTTCTAATGTGATGTCGTAAATAAACACATTTTTGTGGCTGAATCCCACGAGATATATCAAAATAATGTACTACAGTATTGTACACCTTAAAAACGTCTACAAAAAAGTCCACGATTAAAAAAAAGATTACAAAAAAAAAATACTGTACGTTGTAAACCCCAAATACGGTAGACATCCTCTCAGATCCTTGAAGATGTCCAGTGGGGTAGTCAGGGTCACGTCCAAACATTATATTTGGCACATGCCTACATTAGTTAGCATTCCATACGTGACAGGTTGCAAGCTCATCGCCGCTTATTCACGATGTTTTCCTTTAAAGTTTTGAGCACGTGTTTTTGATGCGCATATAAATTTTACGAATAGAAAAGTCCATTGATGCACGCCGGGATTCCATCCCGCGACCTTCAGAATGAAAGTCGAGATACCTTCCACTCGGACCACAGATAAGATAACATACGGCTACTATATAAGACTAGATTAAGTTCATTGCATCAGTCTGTTGCGTTATATTTTGAACTGATATTCAGTAGATACTCGAATGTAATAATCCCAATCACCAAAATACAGTACACTAATGTTTGTAAATAAATAGTTGAAGTTGTTTTGAACCGGTTAGCGACCTTCTTGGAGCGAGAAATGACCGCGAGACGACACATTCACCTCTATGCATATCGAATCCTACGAAGTCACTTAATTTGTTTAAATTGGTTTCTGGTTTCAATACTAGAAAGACGTCTGTGGCTTTTTTTTATTCAGATCTAACTGTAACTGTTACTCGCGACTTCGTCCGCGTACCTAGATATCCACACTTAACCCAGTTATGTCTACGTGCTTGACGATTTCACTTGACGAGGGACTTGACGCGACTTGAAGGTGCCATCAAGTTCACGTGACACAGTCGTTCGCCCTGTGCCCAGAAAAGTGGTCGTCGCAAAAATTAATAATGGATATGAAATGAATGACAAATGAATAAAAACTTGTCAAGTCACGTCAAGTCGCATCAAGCGCAAGGTGCTTCAAGTGCCGTCAATCAAAATTTCTGTCAAGTAGGTCAAGCCCGTAAATCACTTGACGGGACTTGTCAAGTCAACGCTGTAAACGATCAATATTCACTTCAAGCACGTAGACTTGTCAAGTGCACTTGATCGTTTCGGGGACCCATTACACATACCTACATACACTCACACACACACACACACACACATACACACACATACACATACACACACACACGCACACACATATACAGTCGCGCACTTTTTATAGATCCTCTTATAAGATATCGGAATATTTTCTTAAGCTTTGTAATTATTTAAGCGATTTTTGACGACTTTATCGTAAAACATTGAACATACATTTGAACATACATTAAACATACTTTGCTTAAAATATTGCTTGAAAACTGGAGGGAAATGTTGAGAAGCCAGTAACCCAAAAGTTTTAAAACATATGATGCATAATATGCCTTAAATTTAGTCTCAAGTTATACAGAGTCGCAAAACCCTTACTCTAACGTCGCCGCATTTATAAAAAAAAAAACATGACAGTAATTTAAATAACCTACTTTTTATGTAGATCTTGTCATAACTCCCAGCTCCCAGAAATAAGCATACCTGTCTCTATTAGATGGTAGGGTATTATCCTTTTTCTTATTAAAAAGAGGTAAAGTTTGTTTGTGTTGCAACTTTGTGATTCTCTAAGGATTGCCATTTTGTGTGTTGTGATCCGATACTACTGAGATATCCCTGAATACTATAGGTTATTTTTATTCTGATACAAACTATTTTTCTTGTTTGAAACCGTGTGAAGCAGTTAGTATGTTATATAGCAACAAAAAGCGCTGAGCAAAAAGAGCACCATTTCTCAAGCGCTTTTTGCTGAGAATTAATTTGAAGCTTACGTCCTAAGTTATTTATCTACATTGCACATTCTCAGGTGAAAATAAACTTTTGTTATAGGAGGTGGTCTGTGTTTTAGAGGATAGCGGGTTCAGCAAAAATAAGGCAAGTAGGGGTGGGTATATAGGACCAGTAATCCGGTGTGAATAGAATCTCAAGAATTCAAAAATTAGCCCTGGAAATTTAAATATTGATATAAAGATTTGTGATTGTTTTTAAAGTAGGTAATTCTTAGTATGTATTATTGTGTCGTTTTTTTCACCCAATTTTTTGTCTGAATAAAACATTTTTTTATCTAGTTTCAAGATCACGATGGTAGAAGTATGGCTTGGCCGCTTCGTATCCGTCCATCAGCTATTCTGATGAACTGGTTGGTGACAAAAACAATGGTTGCTAGTCTTTATTATTGTGTCTTCACTACATAGTATAAAGCAAAGTCGCTTTCCGCTTCCCGCGTCTGTATGTAATATGTATGTATGTATGTTTGCTTATATCTTTAAAACTACACAACGGATTTTGATGCGGTTTTTTTTATAAATAGAGTGATTCAAGAGGAAGTTTTATATGTATAATACATGCATAATATAGTAGAGAAACACTGATAATTTTAGAGGTTTCTAATGTGATGTCGTAAATAAACACATTTTTGTGGCTGAATCCCACGAGATATATCAAAATAATGTACTACAGTATTGTACACCTTAAAAACGTCTACAAAAAAGTCCACGATGGTATTAGAAATGTCTTACGCACAGCGAAGCGGGCACGGGTCAGCTAGTTATTAATATCTTTATTTTACGATTTCTTTTGTAATATAGAACAGCTGTTGAAACATGGTTATCAATCTAGGTCATAATCTACTTATAAACAAAATTTTATCTGTTCAGCGGTTACGTGTTTGAGTTACAAACAAACAAACAATTAAACTTTTGTATTAATAATATTGGTGTGTTCAGGAAACTAGTGATCTCAAGAACTGGTACCTGTCAGTCAATCCTTCTTATCAGTCTTTATTGGTGTTTACTTTTTAACCGACTTCAAAAAAGGATGTTCTTAGACGTCGTTTAACCGATTAGGAAAATTATGTTAAGGTGATAAGTGAAATTTTGACGTTTCGTATGGGCTGAGTCTACCCGGATAAGACGGAAAAAGTGATAAATATGCATTATCTCGAAAAACCATCAAATTTAAAAATAACCCGTCTGTAATTTATCTAGATATATCCTTAAATTATCTTTGTCATGAAAAACAAAACTGTATGTTTTGCGGTTATTGAGAAAAAACGATTTTGCATTCATCAAAAACATTTATTACTCGCTTTACATTGGAAAGATATAGGTAGTTCCCATACTTCCCGTTTGGACCCATTTAAATTTGATAAAACGGTTGAAAACGGACTACACCAAAAATACTACCTCTAAAGGTAAAAACAGAGGGTGAAATTTTGTATTGTACTTATAACAATATGAAGTCGTTTTTGTTTTTAGTTTTTTAGACATAATTATCAATACACAATACTGTTTGTATTTTGCTGTATTTGCCAGCTTTGGACCACAGTTTGATAAACGACTGTTATAAGACGAGTTCCTGACACGCGACGTGTTACGTACAAGTGCCATCTCTGTCGCAAGCTCTGAATGATAATATATTTTTGTTTCATCTATATTCACTAGTTTTATAAGACTAAGTTCACATGATGTATTGAACGACAACGCGCGTTATAATTTACAAAGAGTTCAGATGTCAGTCTGTTTGTAGAGTTGAAAATAAGTAAAATTCCTTACTATTGTTTAGGCACCTATACCTACGCTTCTTCGTAAATATAGGTGCATAAACAGTGAATAGTTACTATGAAAAGTGTACAGATTAGGTATTCTCTAACATTAGGTATTGAAAAAAAAAACTAAACGGACAAAGATATATAGCAACAAATTCCGCCAATCTGCTCCCAAAGAGTCCAACCCAATGTAAAATACTCCAGTAGAAAACTGTCCTGGAAAGAACCTGGAAAAGTACAGTAAATTGGTACAATAAAATAAGAATACAATAGATAAGAAATGAAAATAAAATTAAATAAAAACTGTACTTTTCCAGGTTCTTTCCAGGACAGTTTTCTACTGGAGTATTTTACATTGGGTTGGACTCTTTGGGAGCAGATTGGCGGAATTTGTTGCTATATATCTTTGTCCGTTTAGTTTTTTAAAATGGATTTCCGCAAAGTCACGCCTGAATCAATCAATTATATTAGGTATTGAATTCAACATCATAACATGATTGGATGGTCTGGGTGTTAATATGTATAATAAGTAGGTATTTACAAAAAAAAAGTATATAAGTATTCTATCAGTTATTTGGTTCCCATAGTACAAGCTTTGCTTACAACTCCAACATAATTACAGAACTTCTAATAAAATTAGGTCTTTCATTTCAGTTGCTTTCATATTGATTTAAAAAGTTGTTTGCACACAAAAAATGCATTATTATGGCAGGTAACAAATTGAGAATAAATAAATACACAGCGCTATCTAGCCACAAACTAAGCAAACTTGTACTATGGGAGCCAGATTACTGATAGAATTACTTATATACTTAATTTTTTTTTGGAAATGCATACTAAATTATAACACCCAGATACAGAACAAACTTTTGTTCATCACACAAATCTTTGTTCTTGGTGGAAATCGAACCAACAACCTACAGCGCCGAACGCAGATTAACTACCAACTGAGCTGTGAGACCAGTCAATAGAATAAAAGTTACATACATACGCATCACGCCAATTTCCCAGATGAGTATACAGACATCTTTCCACTTGCTACAATCCTGACAGACTTATTTAGGCTCATTCACTCTCGTCACATTCCTCATGCATGCTCGTCGGTTTAGAGTACTTTTGACCTGGCCTTTTACAAAACGTCACTAATTTGTTCCGGGAAAATACGCCGAGGTCTTCCTCTTCTAACGTTCCCTTTCACACTCGCCTTAAATACTTGTTTTTAATCGACGAAAAACGGAGGAGTTTTTCAAATCGAGGTTCGTGTATATATTTTTTTTATGTATGACGCATATCTTTTAACCTGGTGATCCGATTTCGATGCTTTTTTTTTATTTTGAAGAGAAAAGTCCCAAGTTAGTCCTATTTAAATTATATTTATGTAGGACTGATAGTTTCTTCAAAAACTTAAAAAACTAATATCGTCCCTTGACTTTGCGATTGGTCGATAAATTTTCGTCGGTTTTCTTTTAGTTTTTTAAACGTAATTACGTCAATCTTTCTTCATTAATTCTGTCTACATGTCTTAACCATCTAAGCATACCTCTTTTTGAATCCTCTTCACTAAGTAGAGTAAAAGTTAATAGTTTGTATCTGACGCTTGCCCGCATTTTTGTCGTGTTCGCTAAGTGCTGACATCGTTCCATCTCAGAAATTCTTATGAAAGGAGGAATGTGCAATTTCTCAGTATTTCCACCATGACAGCTTCCATTGACTAGCTAGCGGCGCAGCGCATCCCAGCCAGCGAGCGGACGAGCGCTACATTTACAGATGAGGCATACAGTAGAGTCAATTCTGTAAGCACCAAACCAAACTAAGAACGATTTAGACGTCTCTAAAAATATTGCTGTCTCTTTTACTCTATACGAAACAGAAGGAGATGGATTAATGTTTAGTTTTAGTTTAGCCTGGCACCAACAGAAACGCACCAGTACGTACCTACTTGGATAAAAAGTAGTCTCTATCCCAGGCCACATAGGCTATGTATTTTCCAAGTTTTTATCTGCCTGCTGTGGCGTTATAGAGCCACATTCAAAAACTTTCGGATTTATTAATTAGTCGGATAATCCAAGTAATACTCGCGACTTCTATTCTCTCAGCTATTAAGGCGCACTTTCGTGTTTATATACACATAACAAGGGGTAGTTAGAGGTGATATCATGAAGTGATACAATACGAAAGTGATTCGTTCAGGCCACTGAGCATTTGAATTGATGTTTTAAATATGTATTTATCGCGTTATTACATCATTATTTATCGTGACATGTTGACTGTGATAGAAATCATGGTCGTGTTGTATGGTTTGTTATTGTGAAGAGCTTGAACACGTGGAAAAGACGCGCATCCTGTAATGGTACATGGTATGCTAAGCCAGTGACCTGCATACGAATAAATGCATTATTCTACTGACATTCTTCCTAATAATTCTAAAACAAACTTTAATTTATAAGTTTATTTTTGGTCACTGCATCTTCTGATCAATATTATATTCAAATTCAAATTCAAATTCAAAAATCATTTATTTCAATAAAATCACAAGGATCACTTTGAAACGTCTTAGGAATTAGGTGAAGCTACGCCGATTCCACGCGACCAAGCCTAGAAGAAACTATACACAAACTATATACAAATGGTCAGATAGGATTATCTTTGTTTTTATAATACATTGTAAATTTTATGGCGACTATCACCATCGAGTGTTTACATCTTATCATCACCTTTCGTCAGAGGTCATGACGTCATAATTTTCTTCTCTTTTTCCCACTTCATGTGGGGGTTAGTACTTCATGTTGACAAACGTAAATTACGGAAGGATTTGCCTTATGTTTTACAACCGGCCGCTTGCCTGACATCAACCCTCTTGGGGAGTCATGTGTCCGAGCGCGAAAATATATAAATGACCTAAAGGGTCATTTATATATTTTCGCGCTCTTGTATATATTAGGCAATTTGCAAAATTTGCCTAATATATACAAATAGCAAGTTTCTATTTGTTGTAAATCTGTGTTTTTGTAATGGCCGCCTGTACAGCATTTCCCACTAAAATACCCTGAAACTACGCGAATGCGAGTAATAACGTAATGGGCTTCCGACGAGGCGTGAAGCATTATGACGATTTATTGCAAAACATACCTAACTAAGAATAGGTTTGCACAAATAAATAGTTCCGGCATTATTACAACAATTTATTTGGACATTAAGTTAAGTAATCACCCAACAGTCATTATATTTATCAGGACAAACATGTACTAGGATTTCCTGTTGCAATTAACAACATTTAAAATTATTTTTCATAGTTCTTACAAAATAACCGATAATTATATATGTACAAAATATTAGAAATATGTATCTCGTATACCTTTGAAAAGTAGTATAATCAATGCGTTTAAATTTCTGTCAAAGCTTTGTTGTTTTCGATATCACTTCACTGCTTCTATGAGCATAGTCAATGCTTTATTTTATTTTATTGCTGTTTTATTATTATTTGTATTTAATATATATTGTGTCTAAAGAAAGTTAATAATAATACCGGACAAATCATAAAAATTGCGTGCAGGATAGCTATGGAATACCTTCTATTTATTGTATAAAATCGATGGTCGCGGAGACTTGTATTGTTGCGCAGGCGAGCTTAAGGCGATACTTGAAATTTTTGACTTTTTGTATGGGCTGATTCTAGCCGGATAAGACGGAAAAAGTGATAAAACTGCATTATCTTGAAAACCATCAAATTTAAAAAGAATCCGTCGGTAATTTACTTAGCTAGTATGATTATCTAACAAATTATATAAAAATGAACTGTTTCGCTCTTCATAGTTTTGATTTAAAACGAAACCAGTGTTTTTGAAGCGCCAACTTTGGAAAATAAATCTATCGAGAAAAGTTTCACTAATCGTGTTTCTGTCTGTAATTTATCTAGATTAAATCCTTAAGTTATCTTTGTCGTTAAAAACAAAACTGTATGTTTAGCGGTTATTAAGAAAAAACGATTCTGCATTCTTCAAAAACATTTATGACTCCTCTTAAATAGATTTATAAAAGTTCAACCTTAAAAATCGTTTGAATAAAGAATCTTATTATCAGGACTCATAAACTTGTTAATTGACACAATTATGTACTCTAAAAAATAAATAATTTAAAATTGGATCATATTTATTGTTGTATTAAAACTACCTCTGATGAGGGTGGCAGGAAGTGTCAGAGATTGTATCGGCAAATCTTAAAGAGCAGGAGAATGAGAGAATCGTTTTTTTAATTAAATAAGTGCATCAGTTTTTATAAAAACTAACGGAGGATTATATTCTTTGGTGTTAATAAGAATATCATGGTTCATCTTCTTTTTAATATGTAAAAATTCTGCCTTTGGTAGTGAAGCGGGAGTTGATATGTTTGTTTGAGAATTATTTCAAACGAGATGGCGGTTTAACATTAGGTTGGTATAATAATTCTAGACAGTATAAAGCAGACTAAATTATTTAAAAGATGAAAGGATTAATAAAAATGCAAATAAAATTGTTAAAGTGCACTAAAACATGTTATATAACATGTGTGATTTGCATACAAGAAGCTTCTGCAAAGTAGGTACACTGAATTTATTATCTCTACTTTGCATATTTCTGGTGCTTTCGGATGTTGGCTCATTAAGTTTTCAGTTCTAACTAAAAGAACTCCGTCATCAAACCGACAATGTTGCTTGAATTTTCAAGGATTGCTAGCTACAGATAAAGCTTCACCTAACCTCTAAGTTGTTTCGAAGTGACACTTACCCTCGTATTCAAGAACGACACTATGAGAATACGCACCCACAGTGGACGAAATCTTTTTTCATAAAAATCACTTTATGTGTTGTGCGACACTGCATAGTGTGACTAGAGGCACATTGTCGTGTGCCTCTAGCCAAAGTTGAGCTCTAAAGGCACACGGTAGCGTGCGCCATAGTGCCGCTCAACACATAAAGTGATGTTTATGAAAAATGATTTCGTCCACTGTGGGTGCGTGTTCTCATAGTGTCGTTCTTGAATACGAAGATTAATCTTTATGCTACTGAATATTCTTTGTTATATCTTAAACATAAAAAAATAGGATCAAGACTGCAATCTCCAAGTACGGTAGACATCCCCTCAGATCTTCAGGCGCTTAGATCCGTGCAGATGTCTAGAGGGTCAGAGGCACGTCCGAACATTATATTTGGCACATGCCCACATTGTGCAGTAATTAGTATTCTTATCGTGAGAAGTTGCAAGCCCATCGCCGCTTATAAGAATACTTACTGGTTTCCTCACGATGTTTTCCAACACCGTTTTCATAAATTTTTTTGTTAACTAAATATTACCTAAATTTATTAGGTACTTCATGAAAAAAATGGCTTATGACTAGCAGAATTTATATAAGTAGTATAAAAGCATACCTAGTTGATCCTCTCGGATCTTCTGGCAGTCGATCAAATTTTTATCTTGACTAGCAACGTCTCATATGTTTTTTTTATACAGAGAAGCTGATCGGCATGCGTCATATCATGGCGCTGTTGATGTTCCTGGGCACCACCATCTCGTACGCGACGCGAGTCAGCATGAGCGTCGCTATCGTCGCCATGACGTCCAACAACAGCTATGACTATCCCGTAAGTAACATGACAACGCTATGTCGTCGGACAACAGCTATGACTATCCCGTAAGTAACATGACAACGCTATGTCGTCGGACAACAGCTACAAAACATCAACTTTAAAAGTTTCGTGGTATCATAGCGGTATAATATTTGACTAGCCTCACAGCTCAATGGTTGGCTCTGCCTTCTGCGCTGTAGGTTGAAGGTTTGATCCAGGAACCCAGGATACATACTAAGAGTATGTATTTACAAAAAAATATCTCGTTACTAGCCGACCCGTGACAGACGCTGTCTTGTCAAATTTCAATAATCGAATAGAAAAGACTGAATGTTTTTAGTCTGTGATGTCAGATTTGTTGCACACCAGCGCCATCTATACAAAAATCATCACTTTTGCGTTTTTATATCGTTTTGGGGATGTTTTTAATATTTTAAAGTAGTCTATTATTTATTCGGGCATTCTATCTACATCTACAGCAAATTTCAACTTAATCCGTTTTGTCGTTTAGGCCTGATTGAGGAACAAACGTACATACAAACTCACAAACTTTCACATTTATATTATTATCAGAATCCCTAATAGTGTCGGAAGTTTGGTAAGCTAAAAATGTATTTTGATACTCATCTTGAACTCAGAACTTTTCATTCTGATAAGAAAGCGACAGATTGAACGAGTCACTGGTTTTATTTATTATAACGAAGGATTGGCTTCTACCCTGTTTTCCGGTATCACAGTAAAATATAACAAAATACAGTATCGCTAGATCGTAAATTCACCTAAAACTATTTCTTATCCAGGCAGTTATGACAAAATGAACAAATTTATGAAAATTACAAGATATTTATAAGATGATTTGAACCAACACCTTTTCCTGAGTTAGGGACCCGATACGTAATTTCGATATTAAACCTCCGCTCCACTCGGCGAAAGAGACTTCTGTTATGAAAATGGTTTTTTAGTTACATAAGCTGATGATATTGTTGATTTTCCTCAAGCACTGATTAATTATAACAAATAGTTTATGATAGGTTGTATTGCTCTTCCAAAATGAAATGAATCGATTGTGGGATCCAATCCTTTTTCTATAAAATATTAAATAAGTATTAGTCCATAAAAATAATATATTCGTAATATAATAGAAAATACTTTATTGCACACCACAAATTGAACAAAAAAGTATAAATGCTTAAAACAAAAACAAAAAAATATACAGAACATTTGGCGGTCTTATCGCTAATAAACGATCTCTACCAGACAACCTTTGGGTGGAGTTGGAGCAAAGAAAAATTACATGGGGCATTGAAAATGCACATAAAAGCAAAATAATAATATAATGTTAAAATTTAAATAAATTATTTATTATTATTTAGGTAAACATACAGTTTTACAGTCTAAATAAAAACACTTAATAAAACTTATAACCAATAAAGTATGTTTTCGCCTGTAGGAAAACTACATACACCTAATTATGGAACAAGAAAAATAAAGTAAACAAGTAGGTATTATTTAGATATTAGTACTGAAAACTAAATTTGAAATCACAAGATGAATATATTTTGCGTTTTACTGCTTTAAAACCCATACTGTGCCGAGACCCGTAAACCCCTAACGAGAACTGGAATCCATCAAATCAATTCGTGGATTTCCGTAAATTTTTACAATCCACGAATTTGTTTCTCTACCTTATTGTTATAGCTTTTTAATTTGCTATTGTTTATCGAAAGTGTTGCTTCTTTTGACCGAAAACTAAAAACTGAGGTCATGTCAACTGAGGTCAACTGAGGTCAATGCGAACCTATTTATATTTTTAGGGTCCCGTTTTTACCCTTTGGGTACTGAACCAAAGGGTAAAAACGGGGCCCTGTCCGTCTGTTACCAGGCTACAGACAGAAGCTGACAAACAGACGGACAGCGAAGTCTTAGTAATAGGGTCCCGTTTTTACCCTTTGGGTACGGAACTCTAAAAAGAGGATATCCTCACACACAACTTGTTTTAATACGTGCGTCTTTATCAAATGATCCTTTAGAAGAACCATCCAGTCCATCAAGCCTTCATTACCTCTATCACAGCTCTATATAGCTTTATCTCCTCCCATTACTACTAAATGTACATAATCTTATCGAATCTGTCTTGCCATAGTCAAAGCAAAGAGTCATTGGTTTACTTCATAAAAGAGTAAATAATAATAACTTTACCTACAACAATGCATTGATTTAACTTTCAATGTATGTTTGTAACTATGTAACTATGTTTGTTAAGGTGGAATTTTGTAACTCAATTTTGAAGCCCAACCCCCAAGTTATCCCCCACCGATTGAGCTGAAATTTCGCATACTATCAAAGTTACATTACTTCGGTGACAATGCAATAATATGGTGACAGTGAGCTGATCTGATGATGGAATCAGGAGCTGTTCAACAGACACTCACAATGGAACTTCTTAGTAAATACTTCGATTGAGGAAACACTTTTCAAGTTCCGAAGACAATGTTGTATGATGTGACAGGTGATAGCGCGCTGGTGCTTTTCATTGAAAAATATTTTTCAACTTAAAACTTATTACGCGATAAGCTTAACATTTTTATTTTTTTTCTACTCTGGGCATTACTTTGCAAAACGATTTCAACACTATCGATGACAGTGACAGTGATAATATATTCGGACAAACCGCACTTTAAGAAATCGTCGGCTATCGTAGACAATCGTAGTAGAATGTATGATGTTTAATTACCAAAAGTAATGTCGGTCGTCCATCTATCAAAATATTGTCGGAAACAATGTGATGTTTGTTTAGATTTAAGGTTGATAGTTTACAAGAGTAGACTCCTTAATTTTTGTTTTCGACTCGGTTTCGATAGCGGTATATCTCCTGTCCTCTCATCATGGCGCGTATAAAAACAATCTAAGCAGTGAGATAGCTGTTTTCTTTTTGCTATGGTTTCTAGATCTAAAAAATAGATTGCCCTTTTCAATGAAGTTGTTGAGAAGACGTGAGTGACGTTTTGATGCTAACGACTAGAATACTTTTTGTGCTCTCAAATCTACAATCACAATTAGGCATGACCATTGACCAAGCGATTGATACGTGAAGATGAACTCTGTCTATGTTTTGCAAATCTGACGCTCTACGTTTCGATAATAGACTTACTAAAAAGTTTTCAATATGGTTGTAAAGGTTTTTTTTAGGTATTAACTAGCTGATTAGACAGACGTTGTCCTGTCAAATTTCAATAATCCCACAGAAAATATCGCTTTTAATACCGGTTGGTGGTAAAAAACTCTTATAAAAGTGTTACTAAAACTACTTTACCTAAAAATATCAACATCACTTCAAGTTACATTTATGACGGCTGCTACTTCAAAATAAATCATGTAAAAAATTTTCCATCCTGACTATTTCTTCATCTCTGGAGACTCCTCGAATGGATCCTGAATATTTGCTGTGGAAATTTTCAGTTTTTAGAGAAAAGTAGTTTAGATGAGTTACCTACTCGTAGGTAACCTATTTCATAATATTACTCGCATTTGTCTCATATGGGCTAGAATTTGTAGGTGTTGAAATTTATCTTTTTTATGTCAAATCTTAATTTATCAGATTTTTTATTTTTAGCGGCGATGGACTTGCTACTTGTATAAAATGCTTACTACTACAAGATGTGGGCATGTGCCAAATATTATGTTTGGACGTGCATCTTCAAAGGCTCTAAGCGCCTTGAGATCTGAGAGGATGTCTACCGTACATGGGGATTACAGTCATGATACTACTATCAAAAATATTATCATCAAAACAATATCCCATTTCCAGTATAAAATACTTATTTCAGAGTATGTTTGTATTGAACTCGTTATTATTCAGCGTCGTTGATTCTGGATAATGCAATTTCCTTTACTTCGGTTTCTAAATTTTAGCAATGACAAGTTTATTTTCTGTTCACTCCAAAGATTGACAGTTACTGTCACAAAGTTAATGACGATGTCGCGAAACGATGAATTTTGTTATGAACTGGTATCAACTAAATAATTGGTTGAACGATCGCGTCAACAGGCGGACAGTATCTATCTATCTATACTAGTCTATACTCTATACTATATACTATAATCACTACATAGTATAAAGCAAAGTCGCTTTCCGCTTCCCGCGTCTGTATGTCTGTATGTATGTTTGCTTATATCTTTAAAACTACGCAACGGATTTTGATGCGGTTTTTTTTAATAGATAGAGTGATTCAGGAGGATGGTTTATATGTATAATAACATGCTACCCGTGCGAAGCCGGGGCGGGTCGCTAGTAATAATATTATAAAGAGAAAAGTTTTGATTTTTTGTATGTTTGTAATGGATAAACTCAAAAACTACTGAACCGATTTAAAAAATTCTTTCACCGTTACCAAGCTACATTATCCTTGAGTAACATAGGCTATTTTTTATTTTGAAAAAGTAATAAATCTATATATATAAAAATCAATTGCTGTTCGTTAGTCTCGCTAAAACTCGAGAACGGCTAAACGGATTCATCTTATCTTGGTCTTGAAATGTTCGTGGAGGTCTAGGGAAGGTTTAAAAGGTGAGATAAATTCGAATAATTGCCGGAAAAACCCTAAAAACAGCCCTTTTCTTTTTCCCGTACAAAAGTTTTCTAACTAAAACGTAGAGTCATTTTGAGCTTTATTGCTATTGTATAAAGATCAATGTTGTCTAAGCAATGTAGGTGTGTTCCTAAGAACGGGAACGGGAAATCAAACAACATTTGTCAATTGCGATACGAAGTTCGCCGGGTCAGCTTGTAAATTATATTGTTGGCGTTAAAACCGTTTTTAAATGTTTTTGAAGTTAAATAACGTTACACTACGTTATTTATCATCAAAACACTTAAAAACTATAAATATGGTTAATTACCACGTTTTTTCTTGTATTGCTGACGTTCTGAGACAATTCAGATGCTCTTCATCATGAGCATCGCCCGGGAACGCGATCAACGGCAGATCGGCGAATCAGGCGAATTAGACGTGGTAATTAGCCGTATTTATAGTTAAAATGAGTAACAACCACGATAGTTTTAATTCTATAATGGACAATCTTATATTTCTTATTCTTCTGAATTCTTATGATTTTTTGTGTATATTTGGTAGGTATTAGAAAAGGTTGTAGGATATTTTTTATACCCCTAAGTAATAAAGGTGGCGTGAAGTTCAAGAAAAACTGAAAGTGCTTTTTCTGTGGGATTATTGACAACGTCCGTCGGGACAGCTAGTAATATAATAATAATAATAATATATGTAATGTATTCTAGACAAGTGTAGCGATACAGGCATACGAATTCTTTATCAATAAGAACGTTTGTTTTATATGAGTAGTTTTGCTCGTTTAGTTTGCTCTGCCATCTGCGCTGTAGGTTGTAGAGTCGCTTTCCACTCAGGATAAACATTTGTGTGATGAATGATCGTTCTATGTCTTTGTGGTAAATATGTATGTATTAACCAAAAAAAGTATGTAAGCATTCTATCAGTTTTCTGGTCCCCATAGTACAAACTTCGCTTAGTTATAGGCTAGATGGCAATGTGTGTAAAAAGACCACCAATAAATTCTATTTTATTCTAAATGCTCTAGCGAACTTTTTTGATGCAGATAGCGCACGTTTATCTGCCATTTCGTATGTTTATTTATTCTATGAATGTGTTTATGTTCCAGCAATTCGAATGGGAGCGAAGCACGCAAGACACCATCTTGTCCTCTTTCTTTTGGGGCTACGTGCTTCTGCAAATCCCAGCTGGAATGATCGCGGGACGCTTCGGGGGAAAATACCTGATGTTTGCAGCCATGGCCTGCACCGGGGTGGTCAACCTACTGGTTCCTTTGGCGGCTGTGAAGGTAAGTGCAATATTGAGCTTTCGGAGTTTCTATTAAGAGGCTCCCAGTCGCTGATTGCTCTTTTTCGAAACGAAAAAAGAAATACTTCTGAACAAGCCACATCTCCTATTTTTATAAGTATATTACTTCAAGTTCCTACCTAGATTTCTATTAAGCTGAAAACATAATAGCAGAAACTTTTCACGATAAAGATATTATTTCAAAATGATACGTTTTAGAATTTATGATCGAAATATTTTATATACCTACTATTAAAATCAACTTGTGATTTATTGTTAAAGATAGGTAATATGTAGATCTACAATTCTATTAGAATAGATTTTTGATAAGTAATTATACATAATTTATATCATTAATTTATTCGAAAAACTAAGGCGGACCACGCGCCGACGTGTGTTTGTCGTCATTGCAGCGGTCGGTAGGATTATTTATTGAAGTGATTAAAGATGGGTACATCTTTATTCACATACTAGCGACCCGCCCCGACTTCGCACGGGTTTAATACATATAAACCTTCCTCCTGAATTACTCTATCTATTAAAAAAACCGCATCAAAATCCGTTGTGTAGTTTTAAAGATATAAGCAAACATACATACAGACATACAGACGCGGGAAGCGGAAAGCGACTTTGCTTTATACTATGTAGTGATACTATACATTATAAAATAGGAGATGTGGCTTGTTCACAAGTATTTATTTTTTCGTTTTGAACAAAAACAATCGTCGACTGGAAGCGCCTTAAAGGTTAAAATCGCTAAAGGCTAGATCCTTCTGAGACTACGTGACTAAATCCATATTTTAGTAAATTAGTACGTAATGCTGTTTAGACACGAAGAGGAGAGGAAAATAATCAGCAACAGAACTAGAACCTAATTTTATTCGGCTACTATTCATTTATAAGACTAATAAAAAATAAAGTTCAGTGCTCTTTACTTTTAAAAGGTGAACTAATGATTTTATGGCAATTTATTTTACACCTTGGGTTACGTTATTGAAGTTTTTGGAGGGATTCCTAATTGTTTCTACTAATCAATACGAGTATAGCCTTTGTTACTTAGAGATAATGTTGCTTTCTAATGGGTAAGAATTTTTGAGATTTCACGTGTTTTTGATGCGCATATAAATTTTCGAACAGAAAAATCCATTGATGCACGCCGGGATTCGAACCCACGACCTTCAGATTGAAAGTCGAGGTACATTCCACTCGGCCAACACGGCTTTTTTAGTATAGATAACTTCTAAAAAACCTACTTCATTCCGTTACTCTCATAGTGAGTACATTATTCCTGCATCCGTGCAAATGTAACTTCCTGTGTTCTGGTCTGCTCTGCTGCAAATTCAAATTTCACGGCATTCGATTATCTATTCATCAGTCCCCGGTGTAGTGGATTATCCAAAGGTCGATAATTGAGTGCTCTGGGAAAGAAAACCTTCATTATTTTGCTTCGTTCATCGTGCCAATGGTAATTTTCTAATAGCAGTATTTAGTTATATCATCTTTAGTTTTTATTTCTAAATCAAGTGTAGCTTGAGTGCCTTTAGAATTATTGCCGAAGCTCTTTATTTTTATTTTTTATTCTAGGTAGGTACTTGGTTAGTAGGGTGAGAGCGCTGGTTGTGGGCATTTTAACAACATTTTAATTTTAAAATAAATGGTTAAAACGACGATTTTGAAACAACATAGAATAGCGTATTTATTTATCTCTTCGGTTAGCAAAGGTTTTGTGACAGGTGATATTTATTTATTAATTATTCATGTTTAAATAGACAAAACAGAAAATATTTAGTTGTGGTCAATCACAAATCTTGTAGCTTTTTGAAAAAAATGGTCTTTTTAGTATACAGATTCACAACATTATTCAAAGGAGTTGCGGTCTTGGATAATTTGTTACTTAACTCTTTTGTTTAGAAGTGGTGTATTTTTTAAGTAGGTAATATATTTAGTTTTTAAAGTAGCTGGATTATTTACAGACCTGTACAGCGTACAGCCTAGTTGGAAAGTTCGTCATTTTGCTACGCGTAGTTTTCCATACTATATTGTGCAGACTTTTCTAAGGCGTGAACACCGTTTTAAGGTGGCTCTCAAAGACCCATTCATAACATTAAAATAGCTGTAAAACTAATGTAAACCCTTTTTGTTGTCGTCAATACTAGGTAAATTGGAGACGGGTTCAAAACAGGAATAAAATGAATAGGATCACGACTGTAATCCCCAAGTACGGTAGACATCCTCTCAGATCTCCAGACGCTTAGATACTTTGAAGATGTCTAGTGGGGGTAGTCAGAGGCACGTCCAAACATTATATTTGGCACATGCCCACATTTTGCAGTAGTTAGCATTCCATACGTGACAGGTTGCAAGCCCATCGCTGCTTATATGAATACTAACTGGTTTCCTCACGATGTTTTCCTTCACCGTTTTGAGCACGTGTTTTTTCTGAAGGTTGTGGGTTTGAATCCCGGCGTGCATCAATGTATTTTTCTGTTCGAAAAATTTATATGCGCATTAAAACACGTGCTCCAAACAGGAATACAAATAATAATTCCATATAATATTGTTTAGTCACCAGAGCCCCAGGTGGGACAAAGATTGTGGGGTCTGGAAACGAATAACCCATCCGTTCGGTACCTCACGAGTACCCTTAAGTACCTCCTCGTAGAAACGAAGAACTTAAAGGGTTAATTCTGACGAACTACATTCAAATGTACCTACCACATTCCACAGAGGCAATAAAACTTGACTACCCTCAAGTTAACCATGATATTATGGTTGCTAAGAAATCACCTCATTGGGAATACTAAGATCAAGCTATTATAAATTCTATTCACCGGAATTAGGGTAACATTTTACGTGGCATTTACCGAATGCAGATTTGAAACGGGTACAAAAAGTTACAGGTAGAGAAATTTAAATGATTTCAACGTAACCCTAGTTAACATTTTCATTAACATTACAACGATCTTCATGTAAATCATATTTTTGCATGTTCCTTCTATAAATTTACACGTTGAATATTAAAATCAGTTTTATACAAGTATTATTGAAAAATCTGTGCTACGGGTTAATTTATTATATTTTAACATGCACATACATAATTAAGGACTTTGAAATTTATCATAGGACACAGTAGCATGTCTTCTGCTGAAATTACGCCACCTTCATTGATTCCCAGACCGACCAATTAAATTATACGGTCAACGACTCCTAGCAACCTTTATCGGGTCGCCTTTCTGTCAAATGGGGCCGTCCTATGGTTTGTAGTAAATACGACGGTCATGTTCATCTACTCGTCTCCTCATTTCCGATTCAATCTTCTAGAGAAACGCCCAACAACGCTCCATAGCTAGTTTGAAGTTAATTCATTATTATCCATTATTTCCTGAAATTCAAACTCAATGCATAAATCATACTCGTATCATAAACTAGGGTTTTCAAGATGGTGAAGTTGCCTCAGTGACGACGACGGTATAATAATAGTGTCACCCCTATCTTTAGTTTATAATTGTTCTCAAAATTATATTTTACAGCGAAATTTCTGTTTTTAAGTGCTTCCTGGATAATCCATTGTATTTGTCATGTTCACGTTATTGACGCACATTGATTGACCGTTGATTTTTGGAGGCAGTAGAAGTAATTGAAGGAAATTAGTATAGATTTGATTGACATTGATCGCCATTGACAATCGCTCTGTCAATCGCACGCTGCACACAAAGCAAATTGCTTTTCCAATTTATTTATAGTATAGTTGTAGGTAATTGTATAATGATTTAATTTCTAGTTCTTATTTAATTGGAGTAACTGGTTAAAAACATTCTAAAAAAATAATTGTCAATTGCAATGGACCGTGTCAAGAATACGATGCCGTTATATTGCGGACGCTAATACTTAATAAACTCTTCCTTTATTAAATCCCAGTAAATCTGGATCGTGCTCAAGTAGACTCCACCCGTTGTTGGAAACTATAATCGTGGAAAGATCATCGGCAATTTTAGACCTGACCAAAATATGAAGCGTACACGAATGATTGATACGTCAAAAAATAGTGACTTATGTGTATATTTAATTACGGGGTACAGCATATTTTATTCAAGCCGGAAAAATAACTTAGATTTGTGATAAAAACTTAATTTCCTTACTACAATTAAAATATTTTGAACGCATCTAAATCCGTCACGTTTGTATCTATGGTAACCGCTTCATTTTATCACTAAAGTTAAACTAGCACAATACATTTACTTTTTTTTAAACTAGATTTTATTGCAGATGTTATAATTATTCTTGTAGTGCATTATCAATTACATATTTTTAAGAAGGGATATGTATTAACATAAGTCAAAATGAGTTTCAAAAGATAGGTTGACAGGAAACATAGAGTACATTAATACGTAGAACGGAACGTTTCATTATATGACAGCTGTTCGAACATAGCGATACCGTTGACCGCGCAGTCCTTCGTCTGTGCTAGATTAGGTTGAGTTGGTTATAATACTAGCTTCCACCCGCGTCTTCGCCCGCATATTATGTTGACAAATACACAAAAACCTTCCTCTTGAATCACTACCTATTGACCGTTTATGGATCCGTTGCGTAGTTTTAAAGATCTAAGCATACATAGGGACAGACGGCGGGAAGTATACTATGTAGTAATAAAACATGAAATTATTCTTATAAGTACCTACTTATATTTTGCGTAATAACATTTACGCTGCATGGTTTTATATCACTGGTTCTAACTAAGGTATGGATGGCTATAGACGTATTACTTACATCATAACCTCAAAAGTATCGAAATACATAAGTGTAACGTTCTAAGATTCTCGGCTTTTAGATTATATATTTTTAATTTAGGGTTGGTGAATGTGCTTAGGGGGACGGAATAATCCAAACACTAGTCATGGTCGCGATATTTTATGACCAGGTCACAGCTTGTATGGGCCGTTGCCGATGTTCTTTTATGAAGCTGTCCGCAGAAAAACGTGATTTATTGCTCACTAGCGACCCGCCCCGGCTTCGCACGGGTGCAAAGCTGATACCAAAATATATTACAGAATGTCATTGTATACATACTCGTTAACAGCATTTAAAATTTAAAAAATAAGTCGCGGTAAAAAGTAAAATATAGAAATTGATTATTGTGGGTTATCCCTAAGAGATAAACATATACCATCGCGGACTTTTTTGTAGACCTTTTTAAGGTATACAATATTTAGTACATTATTTTGATCTATCTCGTAGAGTTCAGCCAGCGTTTGCAATGTAAGCTCAAAAAAATGTGTATATTTACGACTTCATATTAGAAATCTTAAAATTATCAGTGGTTCTCTAATATATTAAGCATGTAATTATACATATAAACCTTCCTCCTGAATTACTCTATCTATTAAAAAAACCGCATCAAAATCCGTTGTGTAGTTTTAAAGATATAAGCATACATACAGAAATACATACAGACGCGGGAAGCGACTTTGCTTTATACTATGTAGTGATTATAATGATTCATAACATCGCGACGAGGGTAGTTGCATAAAATGCCAGTATATTGTTGTATGGGATGCAGTGTAGTCGAGTCAACTTACGAGAGTTTACTAAAATTGTAGGATGTGTTCTGTGCTAAAATTTAAGTAAGTAAATATCTAGTGAAGTGAAAGATGTCTCTTCACTATGTCACTACTCAGTAAATTCTACTCAGAAAGTTTATTCAGCAGCACTGCATCTCATACACGTTTGATTATACTTGTATTTTATCTTATTATTGTCTTATTATTTTTATCAATATTATATAACTAGCCGTACCCTGCGCTCGTTGCTACGCCAACCACCTCAGAAACCATCGTGGCTCATGCACAACAACTTTGCTAAATCATCATGACATGCATCAAGTGCATAGATTACGATTATATAAAGGACATACAGACAGACACATGTATATATATATAGAAGATATTATGACAAAGATAATAATATATACTTATGAGACTATCTGATTATAAACAGTAGAGTTTTTGTTACATCTTGTAGATATCATAACCAGGTAAGCATCTACAGAAACTGTACTAACAGAAAAAAAATAGGGAAAATTCAATAATACAAGAGATAAATATTGTTGACATAAATTGGTAGACTTTTGTCCCTAAATACGGCCATCGAACTTTGCAAAGGCAATAACTTTCTTTCTTATTAGGGTTCCGGTTTTGGCAGTTTAGCTTCAACATTTTGTTTGTAATTAATTTTGTTCTAATACTTACTTACTTACAATAATCAGGTTCAAATAATATTCTAACAGTGCGCATATCACAAAGTTTTCCCACACTGGTTCCTGGATATTGCAAGTAGGTACTCGCAGCTGCAAGTTTAATTAATTCACGTCATGTTTGTAGTTTGAAGTCTACAATTTGAAATGCAAACAATCACAGCCGAAGACTTTTCCCTTGATTAAAATTACGAGTATGTTATGGTATCTTTATAAAAGACCTTTTACTCAATGGCATACGTTTATTAATTGACTAGCAGATCACCCCGGCGTCGTACGGGTGTAATAATGATTTTATGGGTAATTTTTTTACACCTTGGGTTACATTATCGAAATTTTAATAGGGATCCCTGATATGTTCTAGTGATAATAAGAATTTTTCAAATCAAAAAAAGATGCAAAGAAGCAAACAAACAATCAAAACTTTCCCCTCTAAAATATTAGTGTAGATGATTTAATTTGAAGAACTTTTCTTAAAACATTGTTCAAATTATAGTGTACTAGCTGACCCGTGCCCGCTTCGCTGTGCGTAAGACATTTCTAATACCATCGTTGACTTTTTGTAGACGTTTTTAAGGTGTACAATACTGTAGTACATTATTTTGATATATCTCGTGGGGTTCAGCCAGCATTTGCAATGTAAGCGCAAAAAAATGTGTTTATTTACGACATCACATTAGAGACCTCTAAAATTATCAGTGTTTCTCTACTATATTATGCATGTATTATACATATAAACCTTCCTCTTGAATCACTCTGTTTATTAAAAAACCGCATCAAAATCCGTTGTGTAGTTTTAAAGATATAAGCAAACATACATACAGACATACAGACGCGGGAAGCGGAAAGCGACTTTGCTTTATACTATGTTGTGATGATGAGTATAACGGAGTTTTATGCGTCAGACACGACAAAATACTATTTAAAGTCAACTGTAGAATCGTCATGTCGTATCGTATCGTACCTAGAGAAAGGGTTTATGCAAATATAAGAATGGCGCTTGGAAACGTCATCCTATTTTCTTGTTTCGAGAAGGTAGTGTTTGGTGAAAACACGCTTTATCAGATGGGTGACAGAGTAAATGTAGCCGATCAGTCTCATCAGCCACCGACGTCTATGAGCCGAGGGAGATGGATGTCTCGCGTATCGTCTCGCGTCTGAGTCTGCGGGCAATCGAGACAAAACGAACGAATTTGTTCCGAGGTTAAGGCCAAGTTCGATTGATTTACGAAACGAGAGGACAGGTATAAATATAAGCTTAGAATGTAGAGCTACAAACATTTTCTTATAAAATTCAGTCGTATATTTGGTTGGGTTGACCAAGTTAACGTCGTCTCTAAGTACCTGGAGAGAGTCCAAATAGAGGTAGATGGCAGAAGCGAAAAAAAAACCATGACCATTAGGAATACATTTAGGAGTATATAGGTTCCATTTTCACAAAAATATGCAAACCAAAAATTGCGCCAACCGCCCTTACTGGTGAAATATCTGATATTTAAACTAACGGTTATTCTGCTAACTTTTGCAAGCGTACGAGAAAGTTAGGACTAAAAAAATATTCTGGTTACAGCGCGCGTAATATGAGCATTCTAACTTTATCTACGGAAAAGTAGACATTAATTTCATTTGGGTTCTGAATGTGCCTAGGACAAATGAGTCATTACATTACTGACAGATTGGCAATTGGGTAGATTACACACGTCGTGAGGGATAGCGAACAGATGGGTGTAGACTAGGAAATACAATCCCGAGCATGTTTTTCAATCTCGGAATTACGGGATTTTTGAAGTATGATCCCGGGATCCCGGGATTATCCCAGGATTAAACTAGGTTTCGAATTGGACCCAAATCAAAACTTGAGTAATTTGTTTAAAAAATGTTTTGTAAATAATTCAACAAACCAATTAAATTATCACTTCATCGTTGCCTTTATACGTGCTACTAAAGATATTTTAATTTTTCGATCAAAAATGGTTCTTTAGAGCCATGATACTTAGAACAACCTGTGTACTATGTATCGTACGGCGTTTTTAAGGGTAGTTTTTGAGTCGTTATGTCATAAACGCTATTAATCTATTTATACATATAATAAAACTGTAGAAGAGTTCAATAATGTACATTGAAATAAAAAAAAAACTCCTAAGGGCCTTTATACAAGTAACACAAGCCAAATAAAACATTTTGAAATTTTTGTCTGTCTGTCTGTTCCCGCTTTCACGCAAAAACTACTGGACGGATTTTGATGAAACTTTTTTTGTTATGTAGCTATTAGTCCTCGGCAACATATTGGCTATAATTTATTTTTTAAATTGGAATACTAGATGTGAAAAAATCGGTCGCCCAGCGAAGCGGGCACGGGTCAACTAGTATAACATAGATAAGTTCTTTATCAAGGCGCAACGGAGTACAGAATGCAAACTAGATCTGTTTGTGGCAATCCCGAAAATTCCGGAATTAGCCAAGTACAATCCCGGGATTTTCGGCGTCCGAAAACGACCGGGATCCCGGGATTCCGAATTTATCCCTGTTTTGTATTCTCTAGTGTAGATACGTAATGCGAAGTTTGTGCGTAATTCGTCTCAAGTGGGTTGAAATTGGCGAGGTTAGGTTATTTGACAGCGAAGGTAAGATGTCGAGAATATATTGACGTTGATCTATTCTAGGCACCTAAGGTCCTATATGTGCCTCACGTTCAGGTAAATTAATGATGGCAATAACTTTTCAATCTAAACTGAACACCCTTCGAGGTAGAGTGATTTGATTTTATCTATGTACAAGCCAACTGTATCTAATATGAAAAAAAATGAGATTAAAAGAGAAATTAAACTATATAAAATGTTGAGGATTATGGATTTAAGGTGATATGCAATAATGCATTATCTTGAAAGCCATCAAACTTAAAAAAACTGTCCATAATTTACTTAGCCTAGTATGATTATGTAACGAATTATAAAAATTAACTGTTTAGTTTTGATTAAAAACGAAACTAGTATTGTTGAACCAATTGACATTGACCAAGTTGAAACCAGTATTGGCCAACTTTGGAAAATAAATCTATCGAGAAAAGTTCCACCAATCGTGTTTTTGTCTATAATTTATTTATATTATATCCATAAGTTATCTTTGTCATAAAAAACAAAACTGTATGTTTTGCGGTTATTGAGTAAAAAACGATTCATCAAAAACATTTATTACTCGTCTTAAGCTTGATTTATTTTATTTTCCAGGGTGACTGGATAGCAGTATGTGCGTGTCGAGTCCTCATGGGATTAGCGCAGGGTTTGTTATACCCCAGCATACACGGAGTATTAGGTCACTGGGCTCCAACGGCTGAACGAAGTCGCATCGGCACCTTTGTTTATGCCGGTAAGTTTTAATTTTTACTTTACTTTCAAGGATGGAAGAGGAACTTGATTTCTGAATCACAGGTTATATATTACCTAGCTCAGAGATTTTAATAACTATTTGTATATCTTGTGAGTGAAATAAATAAAGTTTATTATTATTATATTACTTACGAGTGTATTTTAATACGCAAAACAGATTTGCAATAACAACAGTAAACGAAAACATCATGAGAAAACCCGCTACTTATTTATTACGTATTGTTTTTGACGTCTGTCTTGTGACCTATTAGGCTATCTAGGGTCTCTATATAGTTGTCTAAGTAGTGGCAAATAACTTTGTTTTATTAGAGTTCCGTACCCAAAGGGTAAAAACGCCTGTCCGTCTGTCTGTCTGTCACAGGGCTGTATCTCATGCACCGTGATAGCTAGACAGTTGAAATTTTCACAGATGATGTATTTCTGTTGCCGCTATAACGACAAATACTAAATACAAAATAAAATAAATATTTAAGTGGGGTTCCCATGCAGCAAATGTGTTTCATTTTAGTTTTTTATAGATAATGGTACGGAACCCTTCGTGCGAGAGTCTGGCCGGTTTTTTACTAAGTTGTTTTTTCGCACTACTTTACAAGTAAAAAATATGATGCAGTAGCCAATTTTGGCCGCAACTGTGTTTTTCTAAACATGCATATTTAACTTTTATGCACTTTATGGCAGTTTGGAGTAAGTTGAAAATAATAACACATTCGTTACACATGTTGCTGCATAGCGCACTCGAGGCTAGTTAGATTAGATAATGCAAAAACTACATACATAAACATACATAACTTCTATTTGCCGTACTGTCGAGTTATGAGTATTTATTACAACAACGGGAATTCACGTAAATGATAAATTGTCAATGAGGAGTAATTCCCGCTGTTGTAATAATCCTAATAATATTATAAATACGAGAGTTTGTGAGTTTGTATGTATGTTTGCTATAGATATAGTGCCCGAATAAATAATAGACTACTTTAAAATATGAAAAACATCCCCAAAACGATAAAAAAACGCAAAAGGGATGATATCTGTATAGATGGCGCTGGTGTGCAACAAATCTGACATCACAGACTAAAAACATTCAGTCTTTTCTATTCGATTATTGAAATTTGACAGGACAACGTCTGTCACTTGTCGGCTAGTGTGATAAATATAGATGTTTGTACTTTATCTGGGTGTTAATATGTAAAATAAGTATGTATTCTATTAATTATCTGGTTCCTATAATACAAGCTTTGCTTAGTTTGGGGCTAGATGGCGCTGCGTGTAAAGTCCGCCAATATTTATTTATAATTTATAGTACCTATGTTATGAGAGGCAATCCTAATGTCATATCAAACAACTAATTTAGCAAACTTTGTCTTGCATCGCAGTACCAGTTTCTGACGTTTCACGAAATTGTTTTCCGGGATATAGGGTCAAAGACCCGGTTGTGGTGCCTACCCCAGTTTTAGTAATTTTTAATTTTTGCAGTCTTTAACTAAGCATAGCAAACAAACTTGTTGAGAATCTATAGGTGATACAATTCTTTGCCTATGGTCCGTCATGACGCGTTATATTGACTTGATTGACCACACCTAAATATTTCCCGTTTTGTCTATTTAAATACGAACAATTACTAAATAAATATCGCTTGTTACAAAACCTTTACTTAACATATGAGATAAATAAATACTCTATTCTATATTGTTTAAAAAAAATCGATTAATATGTTGTTAAAATGCCCAGAACCAGCGCTCTCACCCTACGAAAGTTAAATAGAAGATAATGGAGTTTGCGTGTAGTGCTGAAGAAATCCGACATTTTATTTTCGTCCTTCAAGACATATTAATATGAGTTTGATCCAACCCAATAAAAACAACTAATTTTATGCTTATTTTACTTAAATCGGGATGTTTTTATATGAAATATAACAGCTCGTCATTTGTTCGAAAGTGTTAGAAAATAGTGCTTAAGGCAAACTTATAGCTGTACTATGCTCGTTCAGGAACTATACTCGTTTGAAAGAAGTTATTTGAGAAGTTAACCTTTCCGAACAATTCGAATCATTTGAAACTTCGTAACGGCGCCAATTATCTCAGGAAAGGCCTACTAATGAGACCCTTACACTAGTAACTTTAGTGATGGATGGGCCACCAAAAATACACACCAAGTCACCTAGGAGTGTAGTCACTTTGTTGTGGGAGAGGTAGAGAAAGTATTTTTCATCCCACCATCTCGGAAAGAGTATTTTTGCTCTTCAATATCCGAGTGCAAAAGCCGTTTTTATTCTCTAGAGGATAAAATAAATTGAATTTAGAACATCGTGTGCACAAAGTTTGTGAATTAAAAGTGCAAAGATTTTTCACCTCGTGCTCTTTTGATTCCCTCGCTAACGCTCAGGATTCTAATTTTGAATCACTCGCTGCGCTCGTGATTCAATTTTAGAACCCTTCGCTTGCTCGGTCATTAAAATTGAACACGCGGTTAAAAAGCAACTTTGCACTCTTGTATAACAAATAACTATTATGCACGGCCGGGATTAAAAACTGCCTTCAGTATTCGACGGCCTCACAGCTCAGTTGGTAATAACTCTGCCTTCAGTGCTGTAGGTTGTGGGTTCGATCCCCACCCAGGGCAAATATTTGTGTGATGAACATAGATGTTTGTTCTGTGTCGGGGGTTAGTTTTTATCAGTATGTTTAAAAAAAAAAGCTTGTAAATATTCTAGAAGTTATCTAGTTCGCATAGTACAAGCATTGCTTAGTTTGGGGCTAGATGGCGCTGTGTAAAAATGTCCACATACCAACAATATTTATTTATTTATTTTTTAGTATTAAAATCGAGGTGCCTTCCTCATAAGGCTAACAGGGTATCAGTGTATTGATACGTACTCAAAACGGCGAAGGAAATCAATTAGTACTCTCAGAAGCGGTGGTGGGCTTGCGTGTCCTGTAAGTAAACTTTTCACGTAAGGAATGCTAACTACCGCAAAATGTGGGCATTATTAATTGGATCGTGCCTTCTCATCCTTTTTAACAGCTTTATGGATCTGACTGCGATAAGTTTTGAGAGTATGTCAACTCGAGGATTTCAGTCATGAGATATTTAAAAAAAAAATGTTTCTTAATGATCTGTTGTATAAATGCTTTTGGTTCTCAAAATCTTATTGTTTGCCAGGTGCCCAACTGGGAACCATCATTGAACTGATGACATCCGGCCTACTCTCCGCAAGCGCCTGGGGCTGGCCGTCCGTGTTTTACGTGGCCGGGATAATGTGCATCTTCTGGTCAATTCTGTGGTTGGTCCTGGGAGACTCTACACCTGGAACCAGTCGGTGGATCTCCAGGGAGGAGCGGAAATATATCGAGAGCAATGTTCTGTCTGATGAACTAGGGCATAATGTGAGTACTACTTACCTACCTAACAATTTGGCATAATCTATAATACTTGAATTTAGTTTAATTCTTAGTCATTGATATTTTCAGCTCGCGGCTAGCTGACCCTTGCTTTCGAATTTTCAGGCATAGTTTCATTCCATGTATGAGCCTGTTTACAGCTTTTTATAGATCTCCAATTTCCTTTTGTAGATTCCTTTAAATATATTTAAACTACGTTGCTGAAGAGCCGTAAAAACGTGATGTTTATGAAGATTTTTTTACTGATGGTGATTTTATATGAGAAAATGAAAATTTATAAACATATCATGATTGTTTCAGCCAATGCCAACTCCCTGGTTGAGCATCCTGACTTCACTTCCATTCTGGGCTATCCTGCTAGCGCACTGCGGCCAGAACCTCGGCTTCTGGACTCTGCTGACCGAGCTGCCTTCGTACATGAAGAATGTTCTTCACGTCGATATTAAACAGGCATGAATTTTAAAAGTTTACCAAAAATTTTGGGTACCGTAAACATCTGGAAATACTGAGAAATTGTGGAATTCGCTTTCAAAATTACAAGAATTTGATTTTTTCATCTTTCGAAGATGGATTGTCTTATTTTTACTCTAAAGAACAATAATTAGAATTACTCTATTCGAGGAAACTCTACTACAGTATTTGAAATCAAACACCAAGCAATTTATTGGCTTAATTAAGCACTTTTATTTAACTAAAGCTTACAAATTGTATGGGATGATGATGATGACATTATAACAGTGATATTTTTGATTTCAGAACGGAAATTTATCAGCGCTGCCGTATGTGGCGATGTACATCCTCAGCTTCGTGTTCAGCTGGCTCGCGGACTTCCTCGTCAACCGAGAAATTATACAGCTCGTCACGTCTAGGAAGATCTTCAATACGATCGGTGAGGGTTTTGACAAACAATAAATGAGAAAGAGAGCAAGGAATTTAGACGAGAGCAAGGAATTTAGACAGTACTAGCCGACCCGTGACAGACGTTGTCTTGTCAAATTTCAAAAATCGAATAGAAAAGACTGAATGTTTTAGTCTGTGATGTCAGATTTGTTGCACACCAGCGCCATCTATACAGAGATCATCCTTTATGCGTTTTTTCGTTTTGGGGATGTTTTTCATATTTTCAAGTAGTCTATTATTTATTCGGGCAGTATATCTACATCTACAGCAAATTTCAACTTAATCCGTTTTGTCGTTTAGGCCTGAGGAACAAACATACATACAAACTCACAAACTTTCACATTTATAATATTATTAGGATCGTTGAGATGACTCTCCTATATATTTTATTGAATCTCAAAGCCATTAATACTATGTTTGTAATTTTTATGTTTTCTTTAATTCCTCGCTATTTTCTAGTTACTCGTAAATACACTTTAAATTAATAATGTAAGTATCTGACGAGTTTTAGCAGAAGGTAAAACTTTTATCGTATGTACCTTTGTCATCACATAAAACAGTGCTGGTACAGTAAAAGCTGAGTGAATACCAAGATAAGGTGGAATGTTTCATGTTCAAACATATAGTATATTTTTGTATTGTATTTCAAAAATCACTGATTATTATTGATTTTGCTACAGCTCATTGGGGTCCAGCCGTCGCACTGCTCGGTCTCACCTACTTACCAGCCGGCAACCTGTCTTTGGCGGTGATTATACTGACAATCACAGTGGGTCTCAATGGCGCTCATTATGTTGGGTTTATGGTAAGACTTCGACTCATTTCTTATAACAGTTGAAGGCAGAATAAGCAGGTGGCCGTGCTGCTAAGCATCAGCCATCGCCTACACCAAAACACTAACTTCACCAATTGACAATTCGCGCCGTACAATGCACTGCATTACGCCTGGCAACTTGAGCCATGCAGGTGTTAAGCCTCGTGTGCCTGGAGTTTCACTGGCAACATCATACCGGAACACAGCAATGCGAGGTGAACGAGCTCATTCATAAGAAGCATTACCTTCTTCTAACCTAACCCTTAAATACTATAAACAAGCAGTAGGTATGATATTATTTTATTTTCCCTTCCAGCTGTCTCACATCGACCTATCTCCGAATCACGCCAGCACGCTAATGGGCATCACCAACGGCATCAGCTCCATATTCTCCATAATGGCGCCGCTTTCCGTCTCCGTTGTTGTACAAGATCAGGTAATTTTTTAACAATTGGTAACAACAGTAAAATAATAAATAATCAAAAGGACTCAAAATAGGTAAGTATAATTAAAGGAATATACTACGACTATCATAATAATTATAGTTCTTGCTTCAAATACAACTGATTTTCAACATAAAAATATACTAGGTGGAAAAATCACATCACATGAATAGTCTCACGACTGCATTTGTCGAAAAAGAAGAAAATCTATTAGGGTGTTGTCGAAAAGTATCTGATGGCTAAATCTGGTGACAAAGGTATTAGGCCGTAATAAGACCTCTGTTATGACTTTACGATTGTTATTTAAGCACATATTAAAAAAATGAAATAGAATCACGACTGATAATAGACATTCTCTTAGATCTTCAGACGCTTAGATCCTTGAAGATATCCAAAAGGTTTTAAATATAAATACAGCTAATTACCACGTGTTTTCTTGTATTGCTGACGTTTCGAGACAATTTTGATGCTCTTCATCATGGCACCTCCGCGACCGCGATCAACGATAGATCGACACATACTTTAATTCTATATCTAAAGGGGTTAGTTAGAAGCACTTCCAAACATTACATTCGGCTCATACCCATATTTTATCTTACCAATGTTAAGTAATATTATTCTCTCTATTCCAGAGTGAAGCCTCCGAATGGCGGAAGGTGTTCTTCATCTCGATTGGCTTCTACATCCTAAGCAACCTGTTCTACTTGCTCTTCATCTCCGGAGATGTGCAGAGCTGGAACGAGCCCAAACAAATTGAAGGAGGAGGTTGGTATCATGGTTACATCAAATTATGCTTAGTCATTTTGGAAAAGCCGCGTTGGCTAAGTGAGAGATATCACAACTTTCAATCCGAAGGTCGTGAGTTCGAACCCCGGGCGTATTAATGGATTTTTCTATTCGAAAAAAATTATATACGCTTTAACATGTGCTTATTTTTTTTTGTAATTAAACTATCTCAAATTTGTTTTCTTTTTCTTTTAGAAGAAGGAGGGGAAAAGAAACAACCAGCGAAAACGAAACGCGACATCCGAAGATTGAGTATAGGAGAGAGCAAGTTTTAAACATTATCTTAGTTAAGTTACTCGTAAGCCTTGGATTTTTAAATAGCTGCCACTGTCTATTGACCGCCGTAGACGCTATGACGTAAATGCTTTGACATTTAATCAAATATGTATTCTATAGAGTAAAAATAATTAATATTAGTTTATTATTGTTATGATTTCATAAGGATTGCCCTCAATTTAACCATGTTAGTGAGCTATAACGTGAGCTACACACGCTGCAACGCGAAGGTTCTGAGCTAAAGGCTTTAGAACGACGCGCTACAAGACACAATGAAGAAGTTGCAGAAAATATTATAAGTTTTTCATAAAATAACCATATTAATATAGTGGTGGCCACTTATTGAAAATCCAGGGTTTACTAAATTTAATTTAAGCTAGTCATATCTATAGCATAATACGAAAATTATTCAAAAGATAAGCAAGGTAATGTAACTTGGCAAAGAATATGTCCCTTTCCTTGAAACTTTTTGCAAAATCTTGTGCGAGGACATTCCTTTCGACGACTATTTCACACGAAATACTTGGAATTTTTAATGATCAAAAAAATGGTGTTTATAAAATAGCCACCAATATGTCGATCGTATAAAAAACGGGCGTGTGCGTAAATTATTTGACTTAGATTGAAGTCAAATTAAATTTTCGTTATCTTTTCCAGTTATTACGGCCGTCATAAAACGGTGAATAAAAAATAAGAGCCTAAATGATTTTTTTATCATTAGCATTAAGTTCAATGGAAAGAAAAACTGGATATCTACAATTGACTCCAAAAATCGCTACTAATTAAAATCAACAAAATATTTGTTAGGTACATACCTAAAATAATTTAGAATCAACGTCTAAAAAGAGTCAAAACCAAAGACATCTTTGTTAAGTTTAACTAAACGCGATCCCAGTGAATAAAGTAATAAATTAATAATTTATTATATTAATAAATATTTATAAGAACAGAATAATGTATAGTTTTGAGTTTTTAATTGTTTGAGATAAGATTAGCAGAAAATGGTTTTGTCGTCATAACTAACAGAAATGAATTTATGATACACATTTTTTTTTATTTACATTCCATTCTTCCAGTCCTAAGATAACGACCCTCTTTTGGCATTATGTTAATAAAACAATTAAGGTAAAATAATAAAACGCTCATGAATTTACACAAAAAATATTTTTAATTAAAAAAAAAAAGTTTTAAATACTTTGGTAGAATAATATACGTGTAGGTTCGTGATTTTGAATCTTAATTAACTCGACGTAAGGAAATGCCTACTACACTCACTCGTACATAAACCCTAAAAAAAGTAATTATTGGTGGACGTTTCACATAATATCTATCTCCTTATGTTATTATGGCTTTGCGGGAGTCATTTGACGGCAAAGTCACATGGGAAACGTTGAACAAAATTGGTACGTAAATCACAAACATTAATGAAATAAACTAATTGAACCCTATTCAATTCAGCATTAGTATAGAATGTGAGTTGTTCTATAGTTTCAATGAGGATTAGATGCTACTTGAGGGATCGCTAATTGATAATACGTGATTAATTGATGAGAAGACAAATATGTTGTAATACAATATAACACATTGATGCTGCAAATAGTTGTCGGAGATGATAGAGAACATAGGTTAGATATACCTACCTACATAACAATGCTAGATAGTAAATAGATAGAAAATATTATATTGCACACCAATTATGCACATGGGTGCATACCTTTAGAGGTATACAAAAAAACTAAAAATATGCTCAACAATACGGGCGGTTTTATTGCTAACAAGCTGACCCCACGAACTTCGTATCGCTTTAGAATTAACAAATGTTGTCTTCCGTTCCCGTTCCCGTTCCCGTTCCCGTTCCCGTTCCCGTTCCCGTTCCCGTTCCCGTTCCCGTTCCCGTTCCCGTTCCCGTTCCCGTTCCCGTTCCCGTTCCCGTTCCCGTTCCCGTTACAATTCCCGTTCAATCGTTTTTGTAGCGCACACGAAGAAAGCAAAACTTTTGGCAATTTTTTACACCTTGCTTCAAACTATCGTCATACTTATAAATAATTTATTACTTTTTCAAAATAAAAAATAGCCTATGTTACTCAGGGATAATGTAGCTTGGTAATGGTGAAAGAATTTTTGAAATCGGTTCAGTAGTTTTTGAGTTTATCCATTACAAACATACAAAAATCAAAACTTTTCTCTTTATAATATTAGTATAGAGTATAGATAAGCGATCTTTACCAGAGATAACTTATGGGTGTTATATTGTATCATATGAATGAAAAACAACAAAAAAGTATTCTATCTTTACCTACTTATGGAAAAATAAATAGAAGGCAAACAAGTCAGCAACAACAGAATAATAATAAATCACGCACACTTAACCATATTTCGCGTATGTGGCTAGTTCAGAAGTATTTCTTTTTTCGTTTCGAAAAAGAGCAATCGTCGACATACAGGGCCTTAAGTTTTAAAATTTCAACGAAAAGTGGCATTGATTTTTATATATTATATTATACAATTTTCATAATTTTGTTTAATTTTCAATAATCTAGGTAAGTTATTTATTGTGCCAAGTGCCTCAATAAGAATTCGCAAACATCGCATTAAGAAACGAATTAATTAGTAAGAAAGTAAACATATGAAATTGAACCATTAAATACGAAAATGTAATAAAATAACTAATTTGCTTCTTGTAAAAAACTCATCTAATGAATTATCTATATTCTATTAGGTACTTAATGAGAATTCGTAAGATAATTAGATACTGATAATATTAGCTTTTCGTCGAAGAGATAAGACTAAAGTTTTACTTTATTATATTTTTTATGTTTTCTTACAGTGAAACGACTGCATAATAGCCTTCAAGACCGTAACTCTAATTGACCATCGCTTCGCAATCAATTTTTCGCGTCAACGAAAAGCCTAAACCAAATATCCTAGTGATTTTAAATTTGAAGCATGTACCTTTTGGTTTGTAGTGCATTAAGAAAGAAATACCCGCAATTTAACTAAAAGGGTTAAGCAGGGGATAAAGTCAGTTTGAAAATATTTTCATTTGAACGAAGTCGCGGAGGTTTTCACTAGTTCAAAATAAAAATAAATGATTTTGAATTATCAAAATAAGAAACACTTTATTTTTCTTTGATAATAATAAAAATCATAATCCTCGTAAGTGATTTATTTGGGCTTGGCTCTGTAAAAAATATTTTTCTGTTCGTTCTGATTAATGAAGGCAGAGAGCAATCAATCATTTAAAAAAATATTATCAACCAAATTTTCTTCGTTTGTTGTTAATTTGATAAGTTCGCGAATAATATTTCTTCTGGAGCGTAATAATTAAAACAACTTTCCAATTCTAAATCAAGCATAGTTTTTGATCAATTATTAGTTTTAGGCTTAATAAATGTAATGTTTGTGTAATATACAAATCAAAGTTGTTGTTTTTAACAACAAACAAGTTGTTTAATGTATTATTTAATGCAATTTGATAACAGCCAGTACTTATTATCAAACCTCTGTAGATCATATCTGAGACACTCTCACTCGTCTACATTTACGTATAAACCTACTCGTACATTACTCTGGTTAAAGGACATTACATTAAGTTCTGTATCAAAAACGTTGTAAAACTAATTATTTAATTAAAAAGGTGCTGTGGTTACATTTGCAGTTGTATTATTTGAAATGTTACATTTGCAGTTGTATTATTTGAAATGGTTTTAATTGGACCTGGGAACTCTACTATGGTGCCGTGGTCCAACTGCAAAGATAGTTGGACCACGACCCATAATAAAGGCCCGTAGTCCAACTAATTGGACAGAGCAGTTGGACCACTGCCCCGAAACGGTTTTTAAAATCATATTTGTAATGCCGACTTTTTTTCTCATCAATCATTTTACCAGCTCAATGACGTTTTAGCTCAGTAATTTTCTCCGAGTTTTCAATGCGAAAGTCGTGGGTTTTAGTCCCAGTCACACCTACATCATTTTTTCTAGTCAAAATGTATTGTGATTGCAAATTTAGACAAAATTAACAAATATCTGGCGCGGGCAGCCATCTACAGCAATATCGGAATTTGCAACTCAATCATATCAAAACAGGAACATTCTAGAAACAGTGGCCCAAAGTACTTAAAATATTGCCAACCAACAAAAAATATAACCCACATTTTCTCGATTTACTGTCAGCTCGAGCCTTCCTCCATCTCCATATTTCGCATAAAAACTAACCACAAACGTAAGCCTTATTAAAGCAGATCACGTATGAAGCGAAGTATATCATCTGAGTTCTGTTGCCACTTCACACGATGCCAGTGAGCCGAGACAGTCAACAAAAAAATGTCTTTAGTAAATTATTAGATCTATGCGCGGCAGTTACCTATGTCTTAGTGATATGAAAATGTATTTATAATTCCTAGATTTGTTTATGTACTAGAAATTCCTGAGTAGGTATTAGAAGCAACGAGTAGGTACCTATTCTGGTGCATACCACAACGCTCAGACCCGAAACAAAAATTTGCTGATCATTCAAATATTTGTGCAGCCGCGGAAATAAAGCCTGAAGATTCATATCGGCATCACACTAAAATAAATTAGATACAATTTCAGAATATTAAACTAGCATAATTTAATAGTAATATGATAGTAGCTAAAACGCTATCAACGAACACTTACAAAAAATCTGTAGAGAATACCCCGAGGCAGGCGCGTGAGAATAATATAACTATGTCACCGGGTTTCATAATAATATTACGAGTTCGAAAATAAATACTTTGGGGAGTTTTACATGTTCGATAGAGTATGTTTGAGAACTTGTATCACAAAATTCAATACAAATGGAAACAATCTTGCCCTACCTACTGGGTGTTATTCAAATCAGTACCGCTAGATATTCATCAAAATGTCTAAGCAACGAATAAATAAGACATAGGAATAAATAGTATTGCTTTGTTTTTTGTCGAATTTCAGAATCCAATAAATGGGCGTTTCGGCTTAGTTATCCTTACACCTCACACTACAGCCTTACACTCAAATCCGACCGAAGCACGGGAAGATGGACTTGACGAAACACAGGATACTTGATTCCGAAAAATAGGTCTTCAAAGTTTGTATTAAAATAAAAAATAAATAAATAGGATCACAAAATAGTTATCCCCAAGTACGGTACACATACTCTCAAGGCGCATAGATTCTTAAAGATGTATAAAGAGGGTAGTCAGGGTAATCAGAGGCAAGTCCAAACATTACGTTTGGCACAATAACCACATTTTGCAGTTGTTAACATTCCATACGTAACAAGCTTTGCTCTATTGTCAATAATTTCTGCAGCAAACGCAATATAAGGATATTTTTTGGATTTTTTTTCACACGTTGGGTTTCATTATCGAAGTTTTCATACGGATCCCTAACGTTTTTGAAAATAATCTATAGCCTTGTTTATCAGGGTACCTAATGTAGGTTATTAGGTTTCCAATGGTAAAAGAATTTTTGAAATCGGTCAAGTAGTTTCGGAGCCTATTCGATGCAAACAAACAAACAAGCAAACAAACAATCAAATCTTTCCTCTTTATAATATTAGTATAGATAGAGTTATAAGTAGGTAAAAACGAGTACGTAAATATATCGAACTTGTTTTAACTTACTGTTGAAGCTACCCGTATCTTGATTTATAAGAGCGAGCGTAATATGCAAAGTTAAAACAACTAAATATCCTGTTACAGTTGCACAGAAAAGTTTCGGTTCGTGAATTTAACTGGAAATTGCTTTTAAATGGAAATAAACAGTACACTATGCATTGCAGCTCCGAGCCAATTTAAATTTACTATATAGTTGCATCTTAGTGCGGGGAAATTATAGTTAAGTATATTCAATGACAGTTACACCCTGACAAGATTTGATGAATTTCGAAAGGAAAAAACAATCTTTGTGATCTTAAAACGCAACTACATTTTTTCCAGGTTAAGTGATTAATACCACCAACCACCAACTAGGTAATCTACTTAGATTAACTCTACCTTTGTCGAAGTTGGTGGGTAAACTGGCCGGTGGGTAAACATATAAAGCGATGTTTATGAAAAAAGATTTCGTCCACTGTGGGTGAGTGTTCTCACAGTGTCGTTCCAGAATATGGGAGTGAGTCTACCCGCTATAAGACGGAAAAAGTGATAAAACTGCAACCTGCTGAGATGGCATCACTAAATGTATTAAGTTATTTTAATTTCAACCAGCATAAAAGAGCGCAGCGGTCGGTTTTAACGTACTAAATGCTTTGAGCTGTAGGGTACAGTGAGGTACATAACCACAAATCTCTACGTGGACGCTGGAGTTCTTTGTGTGCATAAACTCTTAATCCTTAAAACTTTTCTCTCCGTTCACAGGTCGTTAATTTGTTCTTCTGAGTACCTACGAGTTGGTTACGAGTCGTAGAGTATAAATTATTCGATTAAGGGTAGATTTATATTAGACCGAGCCGTACCCGGGGCGTGCCGTGTACGTGACCCGGACGGGGCACGGATTTGAAACGTTACATACATTTTGTATGAAGCAATTTATATTAAATAGTGCCTGATCCGCGTCCTGTTTGGACTCGTCTACTAACTAAAGGCTCCGGCCCGGCGCCTGGACACGGCTACGCTAAATCCACCCAAATTACTCCATTTAGTAATACCTACCTTCCACTTTCGATGACCGTCTCAGTTTGTCCATTAAAATACGGGAATATATACCTACCTTCCTATGAATATTAAAAACAAATAGTATGATATAAAAGCAAAGCAAATGTTGTAATACTTAGTACCTAATAATACAGTAATGACTTGCTTTTTAATAAAAACTAAAAATATTTTTATTCTTAGTATTTTTATTTAGCCTAATGAAGACACTAATAATTGTTTTAAATAAACTCGTTTAAGGTGGTAATAAAGATAGTAAAATTCATACATGGTTTTGCATGGTCTACTCTGATAAGACTGAAAAAGTAACAAAACCGCATTATCTTGAAAACCATCAATCATAAAAAGAAACTGTCTTTAATTTATGTAGCTAGTATGATTATATATAACGAATTATACACAAATGAACTGTTTAGCTATTCAAAGTTTTGAGTAAAAACTAAATTAATGTTATGGAAGAGCCAACTTTAGAAAATAATACTATCGAAAAACGTTTCACCAATCTTGTTTCTATCTAATTTATCTATATTAAATCCATAAGTTATCTTGTGTTATGTAGTGTCATAGTTATGTTTTGCGGTTATTTAGAAAAAACGATTCTGCATTCATAAATAAAAATGTATTACTCGTCTGAACAGGAAACCAAAATTAATTTAAAGTCACACAGTCGCATTGTCATCTGTGGTTACATAAATAATTGAAATAATAAGAGGGTTAAAAATTATAACAATCAATTTTGGGCCAATTTATACTCGGCTCTACAATATCGTTGGTCCAATACATATCTAAAGAGTAAGCTATTTAAAATAATGTAGCCAATGGTGAAAAACGAGTAAATAAAGATCGCAATTCAATTAAAAGTTGGTGAGCGGTTGAAAGGAAGACTAGCAGAGATCAGACACGAGTCGACTTTTGTTTTTAGCAAACTTGCCGTTCCTCGGTTAGTTGGGTATTTGTCAAGTGATTTTATAACTATCTTGTAAGTTTTTCTAGGGCACTAGATTTTGAATGAATATTCCTTGCTTTTACCTACCGAGACGTTCTTATCATCGTTTTATTTCATAAAAAAAACTAGTTTTTATGAGATGTATGTATGTATAATATGATCACGACTGTAATCCCCATGTACGTTAGACATCCTCTCAGATCTCCAGGCGCTTACATCCTTTGAAGATGTCTAGTGAGGGTAGTCAGAGGCACGTCCAAACATTATATTTGGCACATGCCTACATTTTGCAGTAGTTAGAATACCATACGTGACAGGTTGCAATCCCATCGCCGCTTATAAGAATACCAACTGGTTTCCCCACGATGTTTTCCTTCACCGTTTAGAGCACGTGTTTTTGTTGCGCATATAAATTTTCGAACAGAAAAATCCATTGATGCACGCCGGGATTCGAACCCACTACCTTCAGATTGAAAGTCGAGGTAGCTCCCACTCGGCCAACACGGCAGATGACAGATATAAAATGATATGATCCTATGGCCTTATCTCTTACATTTTGAATGATGGACTAATTGACGAGAGTCTAATTATTGAACTGGACTAATTGACGTTTACCGTTGGGGATAATTAATTACAGTCGTGATCTTATTTTAATTTCATTTCATTTCATTACTTAATATTCTTGTAGTTTAACATCAAATAAGTACCTATTTATTCGTGTTCTGAATAAAATAACTACATCCTCCTTCAAAAGTGGGTATTTGTTGGTAATGAAATCAACGCCATCTGTGAATTTTCGGCAGAACTTTATAAAGTGCTGAAACCCATCATGTTTTGGAGGCTCTATTGCGTTTCCATGAAACAAGACTTTTGGAAAGTAGAGTCTTGTATTTGGTTTTTAATCAAATGGTACAGAGGGCATTACTTGTTCGTAGAAAAACCTTTTTAGAAATACATACCGTACTTTCCTACGTACTTACTTTACCTACCTATAAAGATTATTTTTGTTTGAAAAGGGATGGATACATTCATACCTAAGCAAATAATTTTGAACGGTACCTATGCCTAGTATTCTGTAATGTAATGCTTAGGTATTTTGGGCCATAGATGCCTAGGAGGAGCTAAACAAACGTAACTTACATTTTACGGATAGGAGAAGGTCATCCACGAAAATGTTTCACAGGTTCTCTGTTCACAAGTTTGTCGCGATTCTGTTGCTGGAGGTAGGTATACCTTCGCCCAAATCACCACGATTTTGAGTCGCTACTATAGCGGTAGGTACAGCATGGATACAGTCATGCGGTAATAACGCTTCTGGACGCTACAGTTGCAAGATGGACTCTGTCTTTGTTGCTGCTCTTACAGAATCAACTGTATCGCTTCGCACGTCGAAAACGTAACAGCCGACCATATGCAGCGAAAAACAGCGTTTCTAAACCCGCGACTGTATCGCCACAAATATTAGTCGTGGGCCAAGGCCCTTACGTAAACATAATATGTTCGAACCCTCTCTTATGTCGTTGGCGCGTATAATATTTATTTAGAGATTTAGAGCTCACATTTTCAGGATAGAATGTTGTTTCTTATCGTTATTTTCCTGTCAAACACACAAAATGTTTATGGAATGACAGGCAGCTATGGCGCAGTTTTATGTAGAAACAGAAACGGAGTACGAATAAAACCTCTGTGTCTGTGTCTAAATATTAAGGGGTTGGCAGTTTCAATTAGTAGCGTGTAACAAAAGAGTCTGCATACGAACTAAAACTAATTTGCAACTTTATTTATCAAAGGTGTATGTAGATACCTACCTACGTAACAGAATAGTTTTACCCATAACTGCTTACAGGTTTTGTGAGAGTCTGGAGCCTCACTCTTGGTTTACGGATTAGACATGATGGGGACTCTAAAAAATATGTACAAGAAAAAGCAATAAGCATGAGTAGAACAGAATATTTGAGTATGATTGAATCCCAAATGAATTTATCTATATTTGTATAATACGTTGCCTATTTATATTAATTTCCAAGGCGGTTAAAAAGGTAATATTTTGTTAATATTTTTATTTATTGATCAAAAGGACGATGATGATTTATTACACATAAGAAAAAAAGGATTTTGTTATTATATTACCATCACAAAATACCGCGACTTTACTTCTAGGAACTTTGACAGTTACATTTTTTTCGTGGCTCGCTGCCAATCAGTGATGCCAACAAACTCAACTTTAAACTTAGATAAATGTAATGTTCACACCCAGGGGTACCTTTATTATTTGTCACCTAAAACATAACTATATATTATTAAATAACAGTTTGCAATCAAAAAAATATTGTGACTATACAATAAGATGTAAGAGTAAGCTATCCTATCTTTCAAGTTAAGTAGTTTAACCCTCGTATTCAAGAACGACACTATGAGAACACGCACCCACAGTGGACGAAATCTTTTTTCATAAAAATCACTATGTGTTGAGCGGCACTATGGCGCACGCTACCGTGTGCCTTTAGAGCTCAACTTTGGCTAGAGGCACACGACAATGTGCCTCTAGTCACACTATGCAGTGTCGCACAACACATAAAGTGATTTTTATGAAAAAAGATTTCGTCCACTGTGGGTGCGTGTTCTCATAGTATCGTTCTTGAATACGAGGGTATGAGTCCATCGCGGACAAAAAACGTGACGCGTAATTTATAATTAGATTATTATTTGTATTGTAAGCGTAAGTAATTTTAAATGAATATTATTGTTATTATTTATTTTATATCAAAGGTCTACGCCTGGGCATTTATTAGGCTAATGCCCTAAAAACCAGCCCGGGTCGTAACCAACAGCTAAGAGGCCATTTGTAAAGAAATATAAAAACATTTGAAAACATTATTATTATTATTTAGTAATTTATATGCAACCTGTCACGTACAACGGAGTACCTATTTAGATGCACACGCAAACATGAACTGTTTTTTTTTATTTTTAATAAAAAAAATAAAAATAAATAGGATCACGAATGTAATCCCCAAGTACGTTATACAATATACATCCTCTCAGATTTCCAGACGTTTAGATCCTTTGAAGATGTCTAGTGGGGGTAGTCAGAGGCACGTCCAAACATTATATTTGGCACATTTTGCTGTAGTTAGCATTCCATACGTGACAGGTTGCAAGCCCATCGCCGCTTATAAGAATACTAACTGGTTTCCTCACGATGTTTTCCTTCACTGTTATGAGAAAGTGTTTTTGATGCGCATATTAAATTTTTTCGAACAGTAAAATCTATTGATGCACGCCGGGATTGGAAACCTTCTGGTTGAAAATCGAGGTTCCTCCCACTCGGCCAACAAGCAAGTTTGAATATCCATTTGCGCGATATATAAGACCATTGAAGCGCACCAGCGAGCTTCTAACCATGAACTATGGAAGTGTATGCTCTTTGAAATGGAAATCGAGCGTGTTTCCGTGCTCTCATTAACGAAGTAGTTTCACCCTAGTACTTAACCATCTTCTGCTTATACGCTCAAAATCGAATAATTAATGCGCTTTAATACTTGCCTATAACTAAGGAAAACATCGTGAGGAAACCAGTTAGTATTCTTGTAAGCGGCGACGGGCTCACAACCTGTCACGTGTGGAATGCTAACTACTGCAAAAAATGGGCATATGTCAAATGCAATGTTTGGACGAGCTTCTGACTAACCCCTTTAGACATCTTCAAGGATCTGAGCGACTAGAGATCTGTGAGAGGATGTCTATCGTACTTGAGGATTAGTTGTGATACTCGTACTATTATTAAAAACTAGCAACTAACTAACTATTTCTATTCTTTTACACTATTTTTTTACACCTTGGGTTACATTATCGAAGTTTTCATACGGATCCCTAACGTTTTTAAAAATATTCTATAGCCTATGTTCATCAGGGATAATGTAGGATTTTAATAGTAAAAGAATTTTTGAACTCGGTCCAGTAATTTCGGAGCCTATTCGATGCAAACAAATAAACACACAATCAAATCTTTCCTCTTTATAAAATTAGTATAGATAGATTAGTCACATAACAAAATTAGTTTTTTAACAGTATAACAAAACTACATAGTTTGTAAACAGGATGACTTAATTCTTTGTCCTTAAACCCTCTTTAAATTTCACTTACCTACATTGTTAAACAGCAAGTATGTAACCGACTTACCTATCAATTTACAACAAAGCATTTTACTTAGAAACATTTTGACAATTACGGCGGGTCGCGTGCCTCACAGAAAAATACTTCGTTTTATTTTCTTGCTTCAAAAGCTTGTTTGTTGATACCTGCACTTTGTTACAGAACTTTACTACCATGTACAATACGAAGCCACAGCAATAAGTAACTTGACTACGCTTGACTACATTGTGTAGCTGTACGCATACATTCGGTAACGCGTGATCACACAGGCAAGAAATACTCGAAATATTAGTAAATACATTTTTTTTTCTGCTTCGTTCCTCTGCTGAACAAAGGTCTCCCTCAAATCCTTTCAACCATCTCTATCCTTCGAGTTCTCCCACAATACTCTCTCGAAGGAGTCGAGATCATCACTCCAGCTTTTTCTTGGCCAACCACGACCTCGCCTACCGTCTGGTTGCCAAGGTGTTATGGCATTCGCCTATTTGTTTGGTTCCATTCGGCTGCTTTTTAGCCCACATCGGCAATGCCCGTAATTGAACGCAGCATGCTGTTCCGCACTCGGTCGATACATAATGAGGATTATAAAATTCTAACGCATGAAACAGTAAGTCATATAATGTTGAATGTAGTTGTAGATGCATAATTGCAAACTATTGCGTTATTTCTATGCAGCTGCATTATTTAGTATTCTAGAAGCAGTTTACGCTGGCTGAACTCTATTTAATACTTAATACGGTTTCGTGCTTGGCTCTATTTTATTTGCCAATAAAGGAGATGGTGCGGGCGCGGACATGAGATCTTTTATAATGAAAAGTTTGCAAGCATTTGTTACAAACCGAATCTAGTTTTATTTTTCTCTTCAATTCTTTAACCCATCGACTTTAGGCTATGTAGTCGATGTATGTAGTCGATGCTTTAACCTTTTTGATCGCAATAATATATTAGTAAACCTTTTTAATAATTTTTTTAGCAATCCTTTTCTTGTGCCTGATTATTAGTACGTCATATAAAAGTCAAAACAAAACGATGTCACGAGACCTGTGAACCACCTGCAAACTAAATAAATAAATAATCTATTGCCTGGTCTTATATCGAATTGTTTATTTATATACTTTTATATGAATTTAGTTTAATTTGAGCCCGCTTTTAGAAGTTTGTATTTGATTACAATGGCGGATAATTTACCATTGATACCGGAGAAAGAGTAAGATATTCATACATATTACGATATTATGAATAAGAAGGTATGGAGTGAACTCACTATGAATAAAACGGCACCATCTTGTGCATAAATCATTACCAATGAAATTTAGTTCAGTTTATTTAGATAATAATGTTCAAATTCTACTGTTAGACTAACCCTCGTATTCAAGAACGACACTATGAGAACACGCACCCACAGTGGACGAAATCTTTTTTCTTAAAAATCACTTTGTGTTGTACGATACTGCATAGTGTGACTAGAGGCACATTGTCGTGTGCCTCTAGCCAAAGTTGAGCTCTAGAGGCACACGGTAGTGTGCGCCATAGTGCCGCTCAACGCATAAAGTAATGTTTATGAAAAAAGATTTCGTCCACTGTGGGTGCGTGTTCTCATAGTGTCGTTCTTGAATACGAGGGTAAGAGACAACTGTAACTATAGATTTTGACACGGGTCTTTATCACGTAATTACCTTTAATTTACTTTCCCGACGTTTCGGCTATGTTACAATAACCATGGTCGCGGGCCCGCCGCCATGGTTATTGTACGTGATAAAGACCCGTGTCAAAATCTATAGTTATGTCTACTAATCACGATAGTTTGAAAAATAAGAGACAACTGTGTCTAATTTTCATTTCCAGAATAGCAGTATGTGCGGACGTGAGGCCAGTTCTTCGCGATGTGTTCAGAGAGCTGGACTTCCTGCCTCCCCTTGCTGGCAGCCAGAGGCAGAGGAGTAGGGAGGTTGGGGAGGATGGAGATAATACCTTACCTGAAGTAGAAACTTGGGTATGAACTAAACTTTTGAGCCTTTTTAGTGCTTTGTACTATGCACTGTGTCACTGCTTCTGTCTTCTTTGAGGTAGGTACCTGTGGTAGTCTACAAAGGGACATTGTATTGGTGGAGAAATAAATCAAACTGTAGGACTAAAATAAACCAACAGTAGGTATACTAAATTAAACCCGACAACGTTTGAATTATGGAATAAAACTCATTTGGCTTTGCGTCACTCGGGTGACCATAAACCAACAATTACTAGTGATACTCCGCTATAAACACAAAAATTTCAATGCAATAATGTCAGTTCTAAGCGATTAACCCAGCATCATTTATCATTTGGTGTATTTTCATGTTCATTTTGCTTTTTACTTCCATGAATAATGAATAAAGACGGAAACACAAAACTATGATATCCCGATGACAAACGATCAAATGTTCGTGTAACAGAGATAGTACATCGAAACAAATGGGCACTGTATCATTCATGGCAGATGATGGATTGGGGGATTTGCAGCAGTTTCCGCGTAGCTATTTATACTGTCGTTATAACAAAGCGCCCCAAACCAGCTTCATATCATTGGCATTTCGGCACCTGATGGGCCTGAAGCGCTTCTGTAGCGCTTCAGAAATGTACACGAATGCCCGAATCGATTCCTTCAACGCAATCCAGCGAAAGAGAATAACATCTTTCATGTCTAGAGTTGACCTGTGCGGTAATACTATCATCAGAGGTCTGGCGGATAGACTTACTCAAACGTCTACATATAGACGTTGGGTGGCTATTACCACCTTAAATATAACTAATGTAATTATAATCATATCTGTGTGCGTAAACTTTTTTGTATCTTAGGTTAAAATATGGATCTTGTGTCTGCAATAAATGAATATTATTATTATTATTATTATTATTGTGCATTTAAACCACACCTTTCTCGAGTTACCGCTTTATAGGTTCTGCTCGCCTGATACATTTCCTTCGAAAACTAACCAACTTACAAGTATAAGCAACTTCTCTGTTAGTATTGCTAACCGGTATATTGTTTCAAACAACTAACTCACTTTGGTATAATTATTTTCAGTGTCTATTTCGAGACTCTTCCGTATTTTTTGTCGAGGATATATTTCTCGTCTATACTCCCATTATATTATATTGTTCTGTGTCTGGGTGTTAGTATTTATCATATGTATGTATTTACAAAAAAAGTATATAAGTATTGTATCAGTTATCTAGTTCCCTACAAGCTTTGCTTAGTTTGGGACTAGATGGCGCTGTGTAAAAATGTCCACTAATATTTATTAAACCTGACTTCATCAATTATTATTTAATATATTTCACCTGAAGCTCCTCTCACAACGACTGTGATGTGACGAATGTGATGCCTACATACTGAGCCTACGCGATATACGATTGAACATAGTACTTTGTATGATTGAACGTAGTTCTTGCTAAAGTATGTAAGTCCTTGTAGCTATTGCATATTCTGTGACAAGAAGAAATCGACAAAAAAGAGACTTCAAAAAGGTTTTCCGGAATTTTTGTGATGTAGCTTAACTTTGTTATCGCTCTTATATTTTTTTATCGTTGATTAAGTATTGTAATTGTGGTAATTTTGAAGAATTGGGGGAGTTAACATAATTAATTTTCATAAAAAGAAGTAAATCTTTTAGAGTCGGGGTCTAATGATGAATAATGAAGCCAATTTCGAAGTTGAATGCATACTTTGCTTTTTGCAAAAAAAATTCGTTGTCTCAAAACTTTAAATCGTAAATAAGGCTCTTTTGCCTCTCATTAGCCATAAACTTAGACTTTTATTATGCCATATTTTATTCTTTGCACAGATGACGAAAAGAACACATAAAAGCGGTTCGTTTCGTAAAAGTATTTCTCATAACATAAAGAGTATTTGTCAAGTTTTGCTGTAACATTGCAAGTCATGACTATAACATGCAACATGGTAAGACTGACACTAGACATAGTTAAAGGTGTGTGTTCATTGTGAGGTATATGAGCACATGAGATAGACAATCCTATATGTGTACCAAAACTGCACTTATTTTATGGTTAAAGAACTTTATTCTCAAAAGAAATTATACATTTTACTTAATGAGAAATTACAAATTTAAATTAAAGTAGATTATTATATAGACAGTGAGCATGCAGTATGAGTCTATAAGTAAATAAGCTTAATATTACGAAAAGAAGTTTTGTATTAGTTAGTAAAGTGGGTACTTCATAAAAAGCTCTTACTTGTTTCTGTAGGTCGCACTTAGTGTCGGGTACTAGAAATGCTAATGACGTAGTAAAAATACTATGCTACTTATAAGAAAACGTTACATCTGCAGATGTATAAATACGATACGGAATGCAAGGAGATCTGGAAGCGTGAAAGCGACTTAAAGCAACAACACGCAAAGAGGATATCTCGCGAACCTTTGCCTAATATTTATAAACTATACCCTCCGAAGCAGAAGCAGCCTAAAATGCCTAATTGGAAGAAAGAAAAGGTATCAATTTATATTTTATAACTATAGATTTTGACACAGGTCTTTATCACGTCACCTTTAATTTATTTTCTCGACGTTTCGACTATGTTACAAATTTACAATAGCCATGATCGTGGGCTGACTGAAAATCTATTTATGTCTAATCACGAAAGTTTGAAAAATAATTTATATTTTATATTAAACTAGCGACCCGCCCCGGCTTCGCACGGGTAGAATGTTATGATTATACATTATAAACCTTCCTCCTGAATCACTCTATCTATTAAAAAAAACCGCATCAAAATCCGTTGTGTAGTTTTAATGATATAAGCAAACATACATACATACGCGGGAAGCGGAAAGCGACTTTGCTTTATACTATGTAGTGAAGTAATCGACCGAGTGGGACTTGAACCCACAACGCGGCAAAGTATATTTAACAAAAAGTTTCTTCCAAAATTGTGGTTCATGATGATAAATCAGGTGAGCATCTTTCGTTACAGGGCATCTTGCAACGACGAGATCTGATGCCCACAATAGTGCAGAATGCTGGCCGGGATGAAAGCCTCTGGGTGAAGAATATCCTGAACCGAAGCTCTGGAAATCTGGTGGCAGTGGAAGTGAAAGGTTCCAGGATGCGGCTTCCAGTTCAGCTGACTTCACCGAGGGAGTCCAATTTTCTGAGTATGAGGTAAGTAAAAATTAAATCATGCTGATATTATTTTGGAGAATCACATAAAGCTTTTTATTTACTAGCAACCTCAAGTTTAAGTCTGGCGAGGGAGTTCTTAGTAGCTACTGCTTTAATGTTGGAAGACTAGCTAATAGCTATACCATTAGCACTTCGTAGTAGTGACCAGCATAATTTAGACCTTCTTAGTTCGAGTCTCGATTTACGACAAAAGAACCATAAAATGGAACGGCTCCCATCTTGTAACTTCGTGGTTACAGAATATGTCACAATGAATGTGGTAAGTCCAGCACGGACGTTAGATGAAAGATGATGAAGAGAACAGAGATCTGTTTCAGTATTGGTGAGATAGCATCGCGCTCACCTCTGCCCCCTTCGCCGGCGCCGCCTGCCCCGCCGCTACCCGAGCGTGTCCTGTGCGTGCCACCACAGCTCGACTTCGTCAACTTCACAGTTGGACAACTGCAGACGGTGAGAAATCCTATAATTATGGCCTAAGCCGTCAGTATTGCTCACATCATAACTTCTAAAATGTTGGAGATGCTTCTTTTTATTATCCAGAGAAATGCACCTTTTCTTTCAGCAAAGCATCCGTATAGTTAACGTGTCCAAGTTCGAATGCCGCTTGTCCATTCGCCCACCCAGTCGGCTTGAGCTCGACGTCGAGTTATGTGGAACTCGAGGGCTGGCAGTAACATCGGGGGCGGCTGCTGAACTTAAAGTACATTTCAGGTAGATATACTTCCAGGAACAGTTTACAATTTAGTGAACGTATGTCAAATCGTCTCTAAATTCTAATACCTGTTTCTATACTTAATATATTATTAGTTTGCTTTAAATAAAAAAAAACAGCTTTGAGTCATCTCAATCTTCAGAAAGTTGAAGGATGCTGTTGTAAAATCCACTATACTAGAAACCCAGCAAGCAATGGATATAATTCTGGTTGACGGTGATAGTTATTTGCTTCCAGGCCTCGTGACGTACGAGTACTAAGGGATGTGCTATTGGTGCGAGTCTCTACGGGCCGGTCGGTAATTGTACCTATTTGCTGCTACATGCAACCTCCACTGCTTGATAGTGAGTCATTCATGTTCTTAACTAAAACTTTAGTTGTAATTGATGATCTAGTGCACGTATACCGATGTCTTACTCTTAACCAATGCAAATGGAAACTAATGGTCTCTATTAGCATTGACTCGCTACTATCAACCAATGCTGTATACGAATAACGGAACTCCTCGTCATTTTTATAGGTGGTATTAAGTTTCTCTAAGTAACTATAGTCCGCGCACCACAATTTTTTTTCCCATGACTACTTTTCTAGTTCTAGTGCCAGCAGTTCCAACCTCCTTATTGTCATGCTCCCCAACGGAGGGCGGTGCTTGTGCACGTGGTGGCGACGTCCTGGAGCTAGGAACTCGCTTACTTGGAGACGTGCATGCCGTGCGTGTGCTGTTCCATTGTGAAGCGGCACACGCAGCCTTTTTTCTACTGACAGAGGATGCGTGGCTTGCGTTCTGCTTGGACGTGAGTATGCAGGTTTACTTCGATCGTTATATGAGTGAACAGCGTGGACGAAAGGGTTTTGCTTTTAAATTTCAGTTCAGAGAGTTCATGCGTTTGTAGTTAGTAAGTAGTAAGTAGATTAAGTTATTTACCTACAATCTTCATAAAGCGCGCACTTTGATAAATTTAGTGTCTTGTATCTAAAATAAATACAGATATTGTTGTAACGTAAACCAAAATGAGGGTAGTTACTTCAACTGTCGTCAATTTCTGAGTAAGCAGTAGTCTGCCCGTGCCAGAGTGTGTGTGTCAACACCATTGAGCTTAATGTACTACGTACTAGAGATGACACCACAAAGTAATAATTTGCGGTGCGCCTTGCGGTCCCTGGACCACAGTGGACTCAGTCCGAGTCTAACGCCTGTGACGCGCGAACGTGTTTTTCGTGGCGCTTACGACCTTTTTGATTGAAAGTAACTTAAGCCATTCAGCGGTCAGCGCTTTACGTTTCAATGTTTCGTTTAGCCATATAAATATTTATTTTACGCTGCAAGCGGACTTTGGCTTTATAATTGAAAATTGAGCAATTTATTTGGCTTGGATAGCTCCTCTAGTACGTAGTACGTACATTAAGCTCAATGGTCAACACACGATTTAATCGTTGAATAAAAAAAATGAACTTCTGCAATGAACATCAGATACAAGTTTAACGCAGTTCTTCAAATTTAAAATTATGTTTTCAGGATTTAACAAGTCACGGCTCTCTTCTCGCCGAGCCGTTTGTAGTGGAACCGGCGTGGTGGTGCGGCGGTGGTGCGGTGCGAGCTCGGGTTTGGTGCCGAGCGAGGAATGCAGGGCTGCATGCGGCGGCTCTGAGAGTGCTGGCTTCTACCGCTGTAGTTCGACCGCTGCATCTGCTGGCGGATGCATTGTACTTCAGACCAAACCATATCACTGTTGAGGTAATCTCATACTTGCGGTACATGGAGTCAAAGACCCGGTTGTGGAGCCTACCCCGGTGTTCGCGAGAACAAGGAAAGTTTGCTAGATAGATGGCCCGGCGTCACAACAGAATAGGAGACACTCCACTTACCTTGACTAAGAGATGTCCGCCTCCGGTCTCGTAAAGACTAGCCGCCGCCGCTGACCGAAACCTTCGTAGTTGGTAGATATGCAGTTTCAGGACTTCGAGCACTATCCGAGTGCTACACAGATGCTTTGGTATGGTTTTCCGAGATGAGTTCCGAACCGAAATAATTATCCGACCGACCGATATGTTGCGTGGACGCATCGCCCGACGCCAAGCAAGGAATGTCGATGTTGGTCGCCAGGCGGCGTTAGGCGCGCATGCGCGGGCGTGTGATTGGCCGACGCGCGCTATAGGGCGATCTCATCATCGCGGTTCGTGGAAGTGCCGCGTAATTCAAATCGTGAACCAAACACATTTATCTAGCGCAAACACCCGGTTTTGGTCATTTTAAATTTTTGCTGTCAATAACTAAGCATAGCAAAAAAACTTGTTTAAAATCTATAGGTAATACAATTATTTGTCTATGGTCCGTTTTGATTATTGACAGTAGTGACGCATTATACCTCAAGACTTGATTGACCACAACTTAATATATCCCGTTTTTTTCTATTTAAATATGAATAATGAATAAATAAATAACCTAGTTTAGCCTAAAAGATAGATAAATACTCTATGCTATGTTGTTTAAAAATCATCGTTTTAATATTTATTTCAATATAAACTGTTTATTTGAAAATTTAAAATGCCCAAAACCAGCGCTCTTACCCTACTACCATATGAGTAGGGGATTCGGTGTCGTGCCCATAATGCTGAACTGCACTGTTTATTCCTTTAGTATGTTCATGCTTTAGAAAAAAAAAACAATTTGAATTTGATGATTTATAATTGATACTTTATGTTATTTAATTTACGAAATTGCTCCGAAATTGGATCTGCAGTTTTAATGAATAACCCAGAACGCGAATATTTAATTAGAATACTCCACCCGGGAGCCATTACATTTAAAAACACAAACAGCGAGATATTTGGATTAAAATTTAACAGGAAATAACAATTCTGACAAACATTTTAGAGCCGTGCTACAGAATTTTATGGTGACCTTTTTTTTTGTTTCGTTTCTGTTTTATTAAGCTTTTTCAATTTCGATCTCAGATCAGTTGGATTATTGCGCGCAAACACAATGGCAACAAGGCAGGCGATTAGGTTACATTTATCTATGTATTTACGTACTTTTGTACCTATTTTACTAACTCTCCTGATCATAATTATCCCGTTATAACTCGCGTATTTTTGTTTGTGTAATGTTTCCCTAATTTTTCAACACGAATGCGACGCCAAAAAACAAAGGCCAGTTGCGAGTCGGACTCCCGCACGAAGGGTTCCGTACCACTATCTATAAAAACGGCAAAAAAACCACGTTTGTTGTATGGGAACCCCACTTAAATATTTATTTTATTTTGTTTTAAGTATTTGTTGTTATAGCGGCCACAGAAATGCATAATCTGTGAAAATTTTAACTGTCTAGTTCATTAGATACAGCCCAGGCGGACAGACGGACAGCGAAGTCTTAGTAATAGGATCCCGTTTTTACCCTTTGGATATGGAACCCTAAAAAAGGCAGGCGATTTGCATGATTACGTCGTGGATCCGATCCTCGTGGCGGGACAAATGTTTGTATGATCCGTACCTATATATTCGTTTTGAGTGTTGCGGTAATCTTAGTTTTTAGGGTTCCGTATCCAAAGGGTAAAAACGGGATCCTATTACTAAGACTTCGCTGTCCGTCTGTCCGTCTGTCTGTCTGTCACAGGGCTGTATCTCATGAACCGTGATAGCTAGACAGTTGAAATTTTCACAGTTAATGTATTTCTGTTGCTGCTACAACAACAAATACTAAAAACAGAATAAAATAAACATTTAAGTGGGGATCCCATACAACAAACGTGTTTTTTGCCGTTTTTTATAGATAATTATACGGAACCCTTCGTGCGCGAGCCTGACTCGTACTTGGCCGGTTTTTTTATACCCTGTATTTGTAGTATAAGGAATTCTAGTTTGAGGCCAGGCAGGAAGATGTTTGTGAGTTCCAATATGTATGTAAATATTGTTTTATGTCAAACGCAGGATATTTTTTTTCCGTTATGTTCCATTACGTGGATATTCATAAATCAATTCTGAGGATAAATTTTACGCCCACAGATGTTTTCGTGCGTATCAAAAGATTAGCATGAACTTGTCATTCAAACATTTTCTTTATTTATTTGCATCATGTACAATACATAGTAGGTATAGGTCTTATTAAGTAAGTAGTAAGTAGTAGTAGTAGGGTAAGTAGTATTTGTATTAGTATTATATGTATTCTATTAGTTATCTGGTTCCCTTAGTACAAGCTTTGCTTAGTTTGGGGCTAGATGGTGTGAAATGTCCACCAATATTTATTTATTAGTACATGGGTCCTGTTACAAAGCAAATTAAAATTATTATTATCATAGTAAAAATATATCAATAGTATTATTTATATTTTTATATCTACATACATACTATATATAAAAAAAATAGATTTTACTTTTTTGGGTTTTTGCATCGGCAGCTTTAATAAGACGAAAAATGTGAAAAAAACGCATCATCTTAAAAACTATCGTAGAAAAAAGAAACTGCTTTTAATTTAGCTTTTGTTACTATGATTGTCTACGAAATGACTTAAACACTATTAACAATAAACATGTTTTGTTTTATAAAATAAGAAAAGTGGTTTTAAGAAGCCAAAAACGTTTCTGTCTTTATAAAATAAATAAATAAAAGCTATTTCTGCAATAAGAACTCATACAAACTTTGTTTACTTTTTAGGATAAAAACATTTGTTGGCTACATTTGTTTACGCAAAATATTCGCTATATTAAGGCCGTTAACAACCAGATTTTAGTAACTTTTTCGATAAATTTCAACGAATTCAATTTCTCTTAGGCCCATGAGAAGGATTACGACATATGCAGCACTGACGACCCAAACTGCGAGTACTTCGTGCACCTTGGCACCGCTTTTCCTTACCAGCCACTCTCCGCCTCTGTTCAACTTGTCAACCACAGGTCATCACTTAATTCAATCTTTTAAAACGTGCTCAAAACGGTGAAGGAAAACATCGTGAACCAGTTAGAATTCTTATAAGCGGCGATGGGCTTGCAATCTGTCACGTATGAAATGCTAACTACTGCAAAATGTGGGCATGTGCCAAATATAATGTTTGGACGTGCCTCTGACATCTTCAAAGGATCTAAACGCCTGGAGATCTGAGAGGATGTCTACCGTACTTGGGGATGAAAGTCGTGATCTTATTTATTTTTTTATTTATTAATCTTCAACTACTACAATCGACCTTTTAATTGCTTCATCATCTCACTATTACACTAGGGATTTGCCATTTAACGCTTCACCGCTATATCAATTAACCCTATGTACTAATGGATACTGAATAATAAAAGTAAATAGTTCGCACAATTATAACAAAACGGGAAATTACTCGCGTATAAATATCGAATTGTGAAGGGGCAAAAGTAGCTCGAAATGGTTGGTGTAATATTACATACGGTGCTTTCTTTGAACTTGGCTGGACACGTTGCCGCGTGTAAAGACTGTCGATGAATTGTAACATTGTCGGTGTCTTATCAACAATATATTTTTACGAGAATAATTTCCCGTTGTGTCATAATGTGTAGTATCACTCACGAAAGTTGAAAGTGAAAATTAGTTCACACAATGTACTTTTTTACTACATACTATGTCACCAATTCAGCATTTCACTTCTAGTTTATATTACACAATTTAACATCTTTGCATCTTCACTTAAGGGGCTCCCAGTCGCTGATTGCTCTTTTTCGAAACGAAAAAAGAAATACTTCTGAACAAGCCACATCTCCTATTATTATAAGTATATTACTTCAGGTTCCTACCTAGATTTATATTAAGCTGAAAACATAATAGCAGAAACTTTTCACGATAAAGATATTATTTCAAAATGATACGTTTTAGAATTTATGATCGAAATATTTTATATACCTACTATTAAAATCAACTTGTGATTTCTTGTTAAAGATAGGTAATATGTAGATCTAGATTTCTATTAGAATAGATTTTTGATAAGTAATTATACATAATTTATATCATTAATTTATTCGAAAAGGTAAGGCGGATCACGCGCCGACGTGTGTTTGTCGTCATTGCAGCGGTCGGTAGGATTATTTATCGAAGTGATTAAAGATGGGAACATCTTTATTCACATATACTATACATTATAAAATAGGAGATGTGGCTTGTTCACAAGTATTTATTTTTTCGTTTCGAACAAAAACAATCGTCGACTGGGAGCGCCTTAAGAGTACCGTACTTGTACAACTTATTTATTTGTTGATATAACAGTCCAGTGGTATATTCATACTATTGGAGCGTGCGTCCGTGGGGAGTATGCTCGTGCTGGGAGGAAGAAAAGACTTCAGTGGGTTCTTTAGGACCTGAAGATGACAGCGAAAGGCTCTGCGTTGGCGCTAAAGAAGCTAGAGATATGGAACTTCAGGTAAAAGTCAAGTATTGTATTATTTCCTGCAAAAATTATAAATCCAAAAGTTTGTAAGAGTATTTGGATGTTTGTGCCTCAATCAAGCCCAAAGAACGAAACAAATTTGAATGAAAAATAGGTATTCTATATGTTATCAGGACATACTTATCTTTAATTTATGTAATTGGTGTCCAACCATGTTTATTTAAGAAATTAGATAAATAAATAAATAAATGACAGTATACTTAATAGTAACTAGGTATACATAATATATATGAAACTAGGAGTATACATGTATAGTTCTAGTTTCATATATGTATGTAATACCTATTTTTTATCTAAGTACAACGCGAGCGATACCGCGGGCGGAAACTAGTGGATTTGTATAATAAACAGTTCAACCTAAAGTTTTCCGATCAGTGACATTCGACCCATGACAATTGGGCAATTGGGGATGTGTTGATGTAACGCTAACTTTGAAAATATTGTATGTTAAACTAGCTGACCCGTGCCCGCTTCGCTGTGCGTAAGACATTTCTAATACCATCGTTGACTTTTTTGTAGACGTTTTTAAGGTGTACAATACTGTAGTACATTATTTTGATGCAAAAAAATGTGTTTATTTACGACATCACATTAGAAACCTCTAAAATTATCAGTGTTTCTCTACTATATTATGCATGTATTATACATATAAACCTTTCTCCTGAATTATTCTATCTATTAAAAAAAACCGCATCAAAATCCGTTGTGTAGTTTTAAAGATATAAGCAAACATACATACATACAAACATATTACATACAGACGCCGGAAGCGGAAAGCGACTGCTTTATACTATGTAGTGACTAGGTGGAATAGAGAGCTTTACGCTCAACTCCACTAGCTATAAGCTCCACCCGATAGTAAGCTAGGTTTTTTAGGGTTCCGTACTCAAAGGGTAAAAACGGGACCCTATTGCTAAGACTTCGCTGTTCGGCGGACTGTCTGTCCGTCTGTCCGTCTGTCCGTCTGTCCGTCTGTCCGTCGTGTTTTTTTTGTCGTTTTTTATAGATGTACGGTATAATGGTACGGAACCCTTCGTGCGCGAGTATGACTCGCAATTGGCCGGTTTTTTATATATTTTTTTATTTTATTAGAGTTTTTTCATTAGGGAACAGCGTCTGCAATAAAGTCTGAGAACGCCCGCTACGTCCGCGTGGAGCCGATGTCTGGCCGCGTCGCGCCGCGTTCCTCGAGCTCGCTGCACGTCTGCGCGCCCGATGTGGGATCCAAACTCGGCACGCAACGAGCTGTCCTCATGTAAAAAAGATATTCAAATACGTTTTTAAATAAAAATAGGATCACGTCTGTAATCCCCAAGTGCGGTAGACATTATCTTAGATCTCCAGGCGATCTTATTGAAAAGGTTCCGCAGCGAAACTTATCTTGTTGATATTTGTGACCGCTATAACGTTTACTGAGCATTTCTGGACCGTTCGATGACCAATTATGGCTTATGTACATCAGCAGGGTGGGTCACTAGCTGAAATATATTTACTTCGACCAGGATATAATAATGTCCAAAAAAATTAATAATGGTAGGCTGACGACAACCACGTCTAGACGTTATGTCCTTTATATGATAATATAACAGTTATCCTGGAGGAAAAAATATGATGTAGATAAATAGAAACAAATAAAATATAACTGCGTTATATTTATGATTTCAGGCTAATTTTGACGGATATTCCCAAAGAAAGTTTTCCAAGTGACTATGACCCCATAATTGTGAAAACAAAAATAGTGCAGTCTGAATCGATACCAGGAATCAAAGTTAGTACTCAAAATAATCCCAATTTTATTCATTTATAACTCGCTAGCCTATGTCCTACAATAAAAGGCAGGAATACAACCCTAATAGATAAAATAAAATGTTGTACGCCAACCTCATTCCTCTTTGGACTCTTAAAGGATATGAATTTTAACCAGAGAGTTATTGCATCATTCGATATGTAAATGAAAGGGGTCTATACATCGACTACATAGCCTAATAGACGCCTAATGGCTTCATTTCTTCAAACAAACAACTCTGTCAAGTCAGTGAGGTATGAGGTACGGGGGGAGCCGGAAAAAGCATTCTAATTTCAAAATGACGTGATTCACTAGGGATGGGAAGTGTTGACATGAGTGGTCGATAGCAGTCAGAGGCACGTCCAAATATTATATTTGGCACATACCCACATTTTGCAGTAGTTAGCAGTCCATACGTGACAGGTTGCAAGCCCATCGCCGCTTATAAAAATACTTACTAGGTACTGGTTTCCTCACGATGCGATGTTTTCCTTCACCATTTTAAACACGTGTTTAAAATGGTGAATGTATAAATATCAATTGCTGTTCGTTAGTCTCGCTAAAACTCGAGAACAGCTGAACGGATTTATTTTATCTTGGTCTTTAAATATTCGTGGAGGTCTATGAAGGTTTAAAAGGTGAAAAAAAAATCGAATAATTGCCGGGAAAACCTAAAAACAGCCCTTTTCTTTTTCCCATACAAAATTTAAAAAAAACGTAGAGTCCATTTGAGCTTTATTAGGTTTATTAGGCGAACGCGAACGCGAACGCGAACTAATTCTAAAGCGATAATATGATAAATGCGAATAGCAAATAGGTTACTTCATATCCATGTAGGTACAACGCGAGCGAAGCCGCGGACGGAAGCTAGTTGGCAATAAGTAGTTTTACTAGTTAGGTCCAACTGTTGTTGTTACTACTATGTAGGTTTATCGATCATCAATTATTGAGTAGTGATACAACACTATTGACTTTCGACAAGGAAAATAACCAGTCTAACTTGAGCTTGTGGTAATGGTTTTTTAGCATAAACAGACGAGATGTGCACGGATCAAGGAAGTGGTCGGTACTACTGCAGGTTTGACGCGCGGTATTTTTTATCGGCCTTATAAGACAGACCTTTTGGATGTCAATGTTCGCCTTGCATGCGGTGTCTTTTTGGGCTGTGTAGTCGATGGGTCTATACCGCATTGGGGGCCTCCTTTTGAACTTGTGCCAAGCTTGAAGCGTTTCGAAGCAAAAAGAGAAACGTACTTAATGTCATATGTACTCCTGGTAGCTGTGAAGTATAAGAACGTATTCCTCCGGACTTTTGGACAGAAGGAAAATACCGACGGTATAGGAAAGCGCCGCTAAAGAAAAAAGTACCCTGACTTTTTGTGTTTTATAAAATCTATGTTAGCCTGTAATGTATTTATTTATATGGGACTACGCATTTGTATTTTTTTTTACTTTACATTGTGTTTCCTGAAATAAAAATTATATTAATTATATATTATAATACTGCAGGGCTGGACTCGTGAGGTGTGCGAAATCGTATGCGCTCAGATGGAGGTGTGGTGGAAAGTAGCTCCCGTGCGGTTTGTCCTGGACCCCCCTGTATTACCTCTTAAACATTCAAGAAGGTAATGTTATTTTACTTGTGATGATGACTACGATGATGTACTCTGATGGACTATGTCCTTTTTCGTTCGTTTTTGTGTAACTTCTTCTATCTTGGATACCACCATCCATACACAACGTATCCTGCGTTAGAGTCAATCTATGACTACCGGAGAAAGGTTATCGGTGTAGTTAGGTTAAGGGTATCGAGGTTATTGGTGAACGTTCAACCTTAAAGTTGCTGATGTTCCTCAGGGTACAATCATTAGATGTGCTGGTACGAGCAACCCAGCTGTACGGCTGCGAGGCTATCCACGGCACGTGGCAAGTGCCTCAAAGCATGCCAGTCCCAGCAGCTGCCAAGATGACGGCCGCTCATTCCTGCGCGGTGACAATCAGGTGCCCGCTGCCAAACCTACCGAACGAATACCCGGAGACTGATGTGATAACGTGAGTACTTTCATATCAAGATTCAACGCAATGCTACTATTTATCAGAATAAAAACCGTGTTGGCCGACTGAGAGTTACCTTGACTTTCAATCCGAAGGTCGTGGGTTTGAATGCCGGCCGTGCATCAATCATTTTCTGTTCGAAAAATGTAATGCGCGAACACGTGCGTGCTTCCCAACGGTGAAGGAAAACATCGTGAGGAGACCAGTTAGTATTCTTGTAAGCAGCGACGGGCTTGCATCCTTTCACGTGGTGAATGCTAACTACTGCAAAATGTGGGCATGTACCAAAATGTAATGTTTTGGACATACCTCTAGGCATCTTCGAGGATCTAAGCGCGTTGAGGTCTGAGAGCATGTCTACTTTTCATTTTCTTATCACTTTTTCACATTTATCACTAGCAAATTTTCCTGTGATTTCGCAGGCTTAAAACAGCTGAAGGCGAATGGCAGTCGCAGTGTGCTTTATCCCGGCAGTGCGAGACGCGGCACCCGGCGTTGCGGCCAGTGCTGGTGTGGCTGGGCGTGGTTCCCCCTGGGACACACGTGAATGCGACCTTGAACATCACCAACGACACTCACCAGCACGTGAGTGGTTTCATACCTAAGGGTTCAGAGATCGGTAGTTCAATTACTACAGTTGAACGAGCGGGGAAACCGCAACACGTGTAAAGAAGTAATTGCCTACATACATTCCATACTTGACTGGCCTCACAGCTTAGTTGGTAGTAACTCTGCCTTCTACGCTGTTTCGATTTACGCTGGTTCGATCCCCACCCAGGGCAAACATTTGTGTGATGAACATAGATGTTTGTTCTGTGTCTGGGTGTTTCTATGTTTAATAAGTATGTATATACAAAAAAAAGTATATAAGTATTCTATCAGTTATCTAGTTCCCATAGTACAAGCTTTGCTTAGTTTGGGGCTAGATAGTGTTGTTTGTAAAGTCCGCCAATATTTATTTATTTATTTATACTTGAATATCGATAAGGGAGTTAATTAGTTTGTTTGTTCAGATCTACTGGTGGGCAATGCCGTATCGTTGGGTGGGTGAGAACGCTCCGTCGCGCGCATGCGCAGGACGTGCGCCTTGCACATCCTGCCACGAAAGAGCCTGCTCGTGCGCATTGCTGCAGCCTTCTCGCGGTGCATTGAGCCACGGCTTCAGTACAACCATGTACTACGATGTCAACGCTCCTGAGGTGAGAAAAATATGGTTCTGTATATTATTGGCCTCACAGCTCGGTTGGTAGTAACTCTGCCTTCTGCGCTGTAGGCTGTGGTTCGATACCCACCCAGGGCAAATATTTGTGTGTTAAACATAGATGTATTTACAAAAAAAGTTAAAAGTAATTACGTGATAAAGAACCTTGTCAAAATCTATAGTTATCTACTAATCACGATAGTTTGAAAAAAGGGTCCCTAACCGATTTAAATGGCATCTTTGACGTTCGTAAACTAATCTAAGAGTTATGACCTCGCAAATGGCATACGCAAGCAGAATAACTGTATAAACGAATATTCAGCAGTAAACCCAATTATGGAGTCGAATTATATAACTAACAAACAGGTCCACAATTCATTCTCTGATATTAAATAATGTACGTTTGGTGCGTGATCTGGTAGTAATCTCATAATAAACTATCTCTGAGTTACGGTTCGTATTTTGAACGTAGTTATTTTTTAAACGATGCCTTAAGTATGTAGATCACGGCCTGGATAAAAAGTAGCCTATGTGTTATTCTGATGTATAAGCTATATTACTGTAAAGTTTCATTTTAATCCGTTCAGTAGCTTTTGCGTGAAAGAGTAACAAACACACACTCACAAATTTTCGCATTTATAATATTAGTAGGATAGATACATCCAAACAAGTATATACTTGCATTTTCATCATCATCTTTATATTCACTCTATTCTATTTGTCTGGAAGAGATCGCTTTGTAGCGATAGGACCGCCCATTGTATAATGTTTTTTTTTCTAGTTTAAGTTTCTGTCATTGCTATTTTGTTGTGGATTAGTGTACAATAAAGCATTTTCATTCATTTATTCACTTCATGACAAAAGCGAAGATAAACCTCCTTTTTATCCTCATCGCGTGATGTAGAGCGAGCCATAAAGTGAGCTCTGAACCGGATAATTACACACAACTCTCGCGGCTCCAGTCACAGTCGACCAAGGACATACTTTTTGGGTCACGTAAAAGTAGTTTTTTGCGTCTTTGTCACCTCTCTTTTGAACTTTTGCACTGACTATTTTACGAAATGTCTCTACATTTTACGAGTGTGTTAGGTGAAAAGGGTTTTAAACCAATATTACAGATCTTACATTGATGTAGTACTAAATGTATAATATTAATTTTATATATATGTATACTAGCTAACCCGGCGAACTTCGTATCGCTTTAGAATGTTAATTTCCCGTTCCCGTTCCCGTGCCCGTTAAAAAGTACTCGGTACGTTCTTGAGTTACAAAATATAGTGTAACTAACACGAATTTATTTTATATATAAGACGTTGTCCTGTCAAATTTCAATAGTCGAATAGAAAAGACTGAATGTTTTTAGTCTGTGATGTCAGATTTGTTGCACACCAGCGCCATCTTTACAGAAATCATCCCTTTGCGTTTTTTTATCATTTTGGGGATGTTTTTCATATTTTATAGTAGTCTATTTTACAGCAAATTTCAACATAATCTGTTTTGTCGTTTAGGCCTGATAGAGGAACAAACATACATACAAACTCACAAACTTTCGCATTTATAATATTATTAGGATTTATTATGTAGAATCAATCACAACAAGTGCGATGCTAAATCTAGGTCACTTATCTTCATTAATCTTAACATTTTTATAATTATTTCGTTTCGATAACGATCTGTTTTATGAGTTTCGTCAGGTTTTAGCAAAATATGTTCAAGCTGTTTTTGGACAGGATAATAAGCAATACATATTTGCAAATTTGTTGGTTGGTTTGGAAATACAATAATTACGTTTAAAAAACTAAAGAGAAAACCGACGAAAATGTATCGACCAATCGCAAAGTCAAGGGACGATATTAGTTTTAGAACGAACTGTCAGTCTTACATATATATAATTTTAATGGGACCAACTTAGGACTATTCTATACACAATACAAATAAATCATCGAAATCGGATCACCAGGTAAAAAAAGATATCACACACATACATGAAATAAAATACGCGTCGACTTGTGAACCATCTCCGGTTTTCGTCGGTTAAAAAACAGATTCGGTAGAGCCACGTACAAGTATGTGTTTGCTTGTATGAGTTTAAAATTCACTTTCAAAGAACGATAGAATCAATCAAATAGAAAAAACAAACTCACACAAACAAAGAATGACTATAAATCTTCCGTTACTCCATACGTTCTTTATTCTCTGGCATTCCTTCTCGTTCAACTCTGTTAAAAAACAATCTTTTATTTGCCTCAGTATTCAGTCTTTATCTCGTCGAGTTATGGTCAGTCGTTTACTGTAAAAAAACACCAGAGCTGCATAGTTGTTTGTACAGTCGCCTACACAAAGATGTACATTACATAATTTTTAAAATTATGCTGCTTTAATATGTAATAAGCTTTTTTTTTCAATATTTTTTAATATCATGCTTTTATAAATTCTAGGGCTCCAAATCCAACGAGCCCAAACACGACGTGGTTATAAACGAAACTTTAAATTAGACTGGTGTATTCCTTTTGGTGTTTAGGTGTGCCACTGAGAAAGAAATTCCCGAAATTCAACCCTAAGGTTGCAGCGGGGGTTAAAGTCTGTTAGAAAATAACTTTAAGTGAACGAAGTCGCGGGAGTTTCCAATAGTCATATAAAAAAATACTAGCCGACCTGTGACAAACGTTGTTCTGTCAAATTTTAATAATCGGATGATTTTTTTAGTCTGTGATGTCAGATTGTTGCACACCAGCGCCATCTATACATAAATAATCCTTTTTGCGTTTTTTTTATCCTTTTGGCGATTTTTTTCATATTTTAAAGTAGTCTATTATTTATTCGGGCATTATATTTACATCTACAGCAAATTTCAACTTAATCCGTTGTGTCGTATAGGCCTGATTGAGGCACAAACATCAAAAACTCACAAACTTTCGCATTTATAATATTAGTAGGATTAGGATGGATTGTATACATTTTTGTGCAGCCAACTGTACAGACAAGCTGAATCCGAGCGGTTTGACTAGGGATTTGCATGAAATTACTTCCGCATCGGGTTTAATTTAAACTCCTCCTTTGGGTAGCTTCAGCTTTCCAAGATTGTGTAAGTGGTCTCAGATTCAGATATGTATGATATCCGAGTAATTTTAGCAGTAATACAACCGTCTTATCTGTACGTTCTGTGCCTTAACGCTTTCGCAAAACATTATGTATTACAAATTATATTTAGTTAAGTCTTACCTTATAACAACCTTAATAACACGTCTTACCGGACCTTGAGTAGGAGGTACTTCAAATCCCGGCCGCATCAAAAACACGTGCTTGGTTTTGATCGAAAACATTATATACGCATTAAAAACACGTGCTCAAAACGGTGAAGGAAAACATCGTGAGGAAACCAGTTAGTATTCTTATAAGTCACTGTCACTGTCACTGTCACGTATGGAATGCTAACTACTGCAAAATGTGGGCATGTGCCAGATATAATGTTTGTACGTGTCTCTGACTACCCCTACTAACCATCTTCAAGGATCTAAGCTTCTGGAGATCTGAGAGGATGTCTACCGTACTTGGGAATTACAGTCGTGATCCTATTCCATCTATACCAAAATCATCTATTTTGCATTTATTTATCATTTGTTTTTCGGATAAAAGTTCCCCCTTTTATCTACATACTACAGAAAATTTCATCTTAATCCATATTGTCGTTTAGGATTGCTTATGACACAAACATATATACAAAGTCACATACTTTCGCATTTATAATATTACTAACTGCTCGCCCCAGTTCCGCACGAGTGGTACTTGGATAAAAAGTAGCCTATGTGTTATTCTTAAGTATAAGCTATATTACTGCAAAGTTTCATTTTCATCCGTTTAGTAGTTTTTGCGTGAAATAATAACAAACACACACTCGCTCACTCACAAACTTTCGCATTTATAATATTAGTAGGAAGTAGGACTAGGATTTAGTGCATTAATAAAACTAACTTTAATGTCATTGAAGTTTTTCATAAACTATATCCCAAAGTTAGTGTAACTCGGTTCGCGTGTGCCAAAGCTTCATCAGGCTTTAAATAAATAAATAAATAAATAAATATTGGTGGACATTTCACGCAGCGCCATCTAGCCCCAAACTAAGCAAAGCTTGTACTATGGGAACCAGATAACTGATAGAATACTTATATACGTTTTTTTGTTGTAAATACATACTTATTATACATAACACCCAGACACAGAACAAACATGTATGTTCATCACACAAATGTTTATCCCGGGTGGGGATCGAACCCACAACCTACAGCGCAGAAGTCAGAGCTACTACCAACTGAGCTGTGAGGCCAGTTTGTCAGAGCTTTATGCAGTTTGTAAGTTATCAAACTCCGAATTGGTTTCGAACGATGAGCAAACTTTGTAAATCGGTGTTCCGATACTCGTTATAGGTTGGTCTTATCCCAAATAACTTGTATAGCCCTTTTATCTTCAAACGTCTTTTAGAGGAAAACGATAAACGCTACATTTACACTATTATGAAAGTTTGTGAGTGAGTGAGCGGGTGTGGGTGTGTGTGTGTGTGTTTGTTACTCTTTCACGCAAATACCACTGAACGGATAAAAATGAAACGTTACAGTAATATAGTTTATACATAAGAATAACAAATAGGCTACTTTTTATCCAGGCGGAGCGAGCAGCTAGTAATTTTATAATTGCGAAAATTTGTAAACTGATTTAGTCAAATTTGCTGTAGTATCTAGATAAAAAACAGACGAGGGAACATGAAATCCGAAAAACAACCCTTAAATGATAAAAAAATGCAAAATGGATGATTTTGATATAGATAGCGCTGGTGTGCAAAAAAAAAACGGCCAAGTGCGAGTCGGATTCGCGCACGAAGGGTTCCGTAGCATTATCTATAAAAACGGCAAAAAAAAACACGTTTGTTGTATAGGAGCCCCCCTTAAATATTTATTTTATTCTGTTTTTAGTATTTGCTGTTATAGCAGCAACCGAAATACATAATCTGTGAAAATTTCAACTGTCTAGCTATCACGGTTCATGAGATTCAACCCTGTGACAGACAGACGGACAGCGAAGTCTTAGTAATAGGGTCCCGTTTTTACCCTTTGGGTACGGAACCCTAAAAAGACATCTCTGATCGAAAACATTAAGTTGCCATAGCAACAGATTCTACCAAAATGGTTGAACTTACTAAGGTTGGTATGACATCTTACATTAGTTTTGACTACCGAATGATACGCATTCTACCAAAATTCGAAATTTATTTTATCAAGGTTTATAATAATCGCAAGTGGTGCGAAACGACTAAAGATCCAAAAAAAAATGAAGTTGAGTGAAAGTGTTTTTTCTATGCGATTATTGAAATTTGGACAGAAGAAAGCCTGACACGAGTCGGCTAGTGTAGAATAAAGTCAAAAATTTGCCTATAACCTTCATATTCCGGTCACTTTGGAGACAGGAAGTATTTATCGAAAGTCCTTAGTTAATAGTCTACTATGTAGGTCAAATGACTCTTCAACTATACAACATAAACCCATCTAACATGCCAAACACGACGATATGAACAGTCATAGGATTTTATAAAAACTTATTAAAAAAATAATAAATTATATATTCTGTCAAAAAACATTTCATTATTTGAGCTAGCATTTTATTTAAAAATTTTGTTTTGTTTTTTTCACCAAAATTTAATATCACGACAGAGTGAAACAGTTCCATTCCAATGATTGAATCACGAGCGCAGCGAGTGATTCAACTGTTAGAATCCTGAACGACGCGAGTGATTCATGGCCCTCGATATAAATTCGTACTTTATTCAAGAGTTGCATACTATACTTTATACCATGACTACGAGAATATTTATTTAATCTAATGCCAAACTCCTTGTCGCAAATATCGACCAATCAAATCTCGAGAATTTATTTGCACCAAAGAGTTTGAATTTCGAATCTCAGCGCAAGGAGTTTGTGTAAGCATTGAAATAGAGACCGGATATATTTTGTGTTCCAAATTTAAACACCAAAATAGTGAATAAAAACAAAACAGTGAATAAAAGGCCTTTTTATTCACTGTTTTGCGTGAATAAAATAAGCTTTTTAAAGTAGGTATGGTATAAAGGTTTATTATTTACTGAAGTAGAAAACATTATTATGCTTTACTTTGTAAGCTGTCCTAATTTATATTTATTTGTGAAAGTAAAGGAACTTTTCAAAAGCGATGTAAATAATTCATTTCCTCCATTTAACTACAAATTCTTAACACAGGACTTTACAAAACTAGTTGACATTAGCATTTCAAACGGAACCGACCGACCTAGTTGTGAACGAAAGATCTTTCTTTTATCCTCAACTTCAGGAAGTTTGTCGACTTTATAAGACGCATTTAGTTTGCGGGCGCTACGCTTGCCAAACAACTTGCATTCCTATACAAATTGAAAAGCTTTCGTTAAGTTTATTTTAAAAGCATTGCACTTCGAGTTTTTTTTTGTTTCTCTTTAGCCTTACAATCCAACAATGAGTTTGTTAATAATTACGTTTAAAAACTAAAAACAAAACTGACTTCATGTTTATAATCAAAAATAATAATTGTAGTGCTTTAAAATACATAATGAAAAACCCAGGGGCCCTGTTATCTGTGCCTTATAGGTGGTTAAAATTCGTAACGTATCTCGTGAGTCCCCCCCCCCCCCCCTGAAATAAGAGTAAGGTCTATAGTTGAAAACCTCGATCAATGCCCATAAATATTGAAGGTTTCTCTCAATTTCCCTAGGATGCCATCTGTTGACTTGGTGGTAATGGGACCACCTCGGAAGTAATGTCCGCTTATACACACGTGTACACGTATCGATACTCGAGGCAACTCCTACAAGGCCAGTAACCTACGTATGTACGTGTGTATTTCTTTTTACACAAATTACTCGTGCCGTTTTGTGAGCGAGGTTTCAGAAAAAAAGATTATTACTGCTACTTTAAATTTACTTGAAAGATTATAATCATGTACTGACTTTCCAGGTGGATGGTTGTGTAGTCACATTAGTGCAAGCTCGGCGCACAGGAGCTGACGTATGCTACGCAGCATCCGGCTCTGGCGTCGAGGCTCGCGCTACACTCTTCAACTATCGGGTGCTGGCGCCGAGACTGATGCTGCGAGCATTGCCTTGCTTCGGAAACAAGAAGGGGGATTGTGAGTCGCTTGCAAGAAGGTTTCATTGTCTACTGAAACTCAATTGAGTTCGCAGTATAATCTCTCTACCGGATGTTTAAACTGAGGCTAACGTTGCGAACCTTGTTTGGCTTCCGAGATGTGTCTCATATCTTTGAAACCTAGAAGCTTAAAAGCATATTCTTGCGAATTTTGCATGGTGTTGAACTATTGTCCCAAATTTCTCTGCATCCTAATAATATTATAAATGCGAAAATTTGTGATAAGGCTGCTATGTTTGTTCACTAATCAAAAATAAACGACAAAACGTATTAAGATAAAATTTGCTGTAGTATGTAGATAAAAAAATCAGAATAAATAAAGGAGGAACTTATAATCCGAAAAACAACCCATAAATGATAAAAAAACGCAAAATGGATCATTTTGGTATAGGTGGCGTTGGTGTGCAACAAATCTGACATCACAGACTAAAAACATTTAGCCGTCATAGCAACGCAGTTTTGACTAATGAATGATACGCATTCTACCAAAATTCGTAATTTATTTTATCAGTACAAGGTTTGCAGGGAAAAAATTGGAAGCTGCCTAAAATTGCTTTTTCTAAGTGATTATTATAAAAAAAAAATGACAGAACAATGTTTGTCACGGGCCGACTAATAATAGGTACATAACGAAGTATTTAGACTACTCCCAAAATAGTCTGAACATTCAGTTTAGTTTAGGGAGTAATCTTAATATTACCCCAGAAGGCCTGCGGCTGTGAAAAAGTTAGGTTGGGGTAACTAGCTCAAGGGTACCACTTAGGTACGGACCTTCGCCGTTGCCAGAGATAGTTTTATGAGGAGGGTACACCCTTGGGGGGCGTAAACGAAGGGATGACGTCGTCAAAGCCGCCGGTGAAATTAGTCATGTTATAAGTAAGTTTATGTATAAAATAAACTAAACATGAGGAAAGTACGTGCCGCTAAGTACGTGCCTAGGTATAATGGAGGGACTCTTCCTTTGTAAGTTTCACTAGATAATGTTAAAGCAACATAAAAACCTTACTGTCGGTATAACTTTACTGTAAGTATGAAACGCGCTTTGAAATTTCCATACAACAATTTGTGTCTTACTCTAACATGTTGAAAGACTTCTTATTTTTAATATTTCCTTTATTTCGCAAATAATACTTAAATCCGTGTGCGCCGAGGTACCTCGACTTTTAATCTAACGGTCGTGGGTTCGAATCCCGGAGTGCATCAATAAATTTTTCTGTTCAAACAATTTATATGCGCATCAAAAACACGTGCTCACAACGGTGAATTAAAACATCGTGAGGAAACCAGTTAGTATTCTAAAAGCGGCGATGGGCTTGCAACTTGTCACGTATGGAATGCTAACTACTGCAAAATGTTGGCATGTACCAAATACAATGTTTGGACGTGCCTCTGACTACCACTAGACATCTTCAAAGGATCTAAACATCTGGAGATCTGAGAGGGGATTACAGTCGTGATCCTTTTTATTTTTTAATACTTATAATAAATACATTATAACACAGAACGAACTTCTGTTTTGTCCTGGACGAGAATCAAACTAAAAACCTACGCAGCAAAATACAGAGCTACTAAAAACTGAGCCTAATAGGGCAGTTAAAAAATTAGGCCTCGAGCCAAGTCATAAAGAAACGGGTTCATAGCGAATGCAAACAAATTAAAACTGGGAAATATTGCCAGAGCATCTGGGACCATGGCCTTTAAACTGCCATACTTGTTCAGTATTTCCAATCAGAGCTCTGCGTACGTTTTTGATCTCTCCTCAATTTGGCAAAACTGCACACACGATTTGGAAGGCGCGCTTCAATCGCGCAATATCCACAGAAATCAAACAATTCGAACGGCGATAGCTAGACAGTTGAAATTTTCACAGATTATGTATTTCTGTTGCCGCTATAACAACAACTACTAAAAACAGAATAAAATAAATATTTAAGTGGGGCTTCCATACAACAAACTTGTTTATTTTTGCCGTTTTTAGGGTTCCGTTCCGTAAGGGTAAAAACGGGACCCTATTACTAAGACTTTGCTGTCCGTCTGTCTGTCACAGGGCTGTATCTCATGAACCATGATAGCTAGACAGTTGAAATTTTCACAGATTATGCATTTATGTTGCTGCTCTAATAACAAATACTAAAAACAGAATAATAAAAATATTTAAGGGGGGCTCCCATACAATAAACATGATTTTTTTGCCGTTTTTATAGATAATGGTACGGAACCCTTCGTGTGCGAGTCCGACTCATACTCGGCCGGTATTTATTCTCTCCTCAATTTGGCAAAACTGCACACACGATTAGGAAGGCGCGCTTCAATCGCGCTATATCCATCCACAAATCAAACAGTTCGAACGGCACGAAATTATTTCAAGCAAGCAACTATCAACTGTTTTGATGTACGAGTATTATTCCATATTCTATTATATCATACTCATATTCAATCACTACATAATCTTATACTTACCTCTATTTTTTATTATTAACTACAGTACCTACTTACTTTAATACATTTATTGCAACCATATATGGGAGAAGACACTGACTTCTGTAACACAGGTCTACGTACGTACCTAGCTTTGTTACCTTTTTTAATGACAATAAACATTATTATTATTATTATTTCGTTCTAAAACCGTGTTGGCCGAACGGGAGCTACCTTATCAATGGATTTTACTATTCGATAAATTTATATGCGCGTTAACAGGTAACGGTGAAGGAAAACATAGTGAGGAAACCAATTAGTATTCTTGTAAGCGGCGACGGGCTTGCAACCTGTCACGTGTGGAATGTCACTACTGCAATAAATGGGCATGTGCCAAAAGTTATGTTTGGACGTGCCTCTGACTAAGAGATGCCTGGAGATCTCAGAAGATGTCTACCGTACTTACTTTAATCCACAGTCGTGATTCTATTAATTTTTTATTATTGTTTCGTTCTTGATCTTGAAAAAAGCCGTGTTGGCCGAGTGGGATATACCTCGACTTTCAATCTGAAGGACGTGGGTTCGAATCCCGGCGTGCATCAATGGATTTTTCTGTTCGAAAATTTATATGCGCATCAAAAACACGTGCTTACAACGGCGAAGGAAAACATCGTGAAGAAACCAGTTAGTGTTCTTATAAGCGGCGATGGGCTTGCAACCTGTCACGTATGAAATGCTAACTACTGCAAAATGTGGGCATGAGCCAAATATAATGTTTGGACGTGCCTCTGACTACCCCCACTAGACATCTTCAAAGGATCTAAGCGTCTGGAGATCTGAGAGGATGTCTACCTTACTAGGGGATTACAGTCGTGATCCTATTTATTTTATATTTTTTTTATCTTGATCAACTTCATAAGACAAAACCGTAGACTGTTAATAGAGTTTTACTAAAATGCTAGACATTTTTAAAGATCTGAGCGCATGGAGATCTAAAAGGATGTCTGCCGTCCTTGGGAATTACAGTCGTGATCCTTTTTCATTTTCAAAACCCCAATCCTGAAAACTTACCAAAGCGTCTTTTGTTCACGCTTTAATTAATATCCTCAAGGATGTCTCAAGGATATCTCATCAGCATAGTAAACTTTTACAGTTGTTAATAATTATTATGGCGTTAAAATATTATTAATAAGTAAAGTGTCAGGCAAATTTATAAGTATGTTCCGTAACCGAAAGGAAAAAACGGGACCCTATTACTGTGACTTCGCTGTCCGTCTGTCTGTCACAAGACTGTATCTCATGAACCGCAATAGCTAGACAGTTGAAATTTTCACAGTTTTTCACTTTTGCCGTATAACAAATACAAAAAACAGAATAAAATTAATATTTAAGTGGGTCTCCCATACAACGAACGTGATTTTTTTGCCGTATTTTATAAGAACCCTTCGTGCGCGAGTCCGACTCGCACTTGGCCGGTTTTTCTTTTTTTTTAACTTAACCCTCACAAAAGATATTGATACTAAAAAAATTTAAAAAATATTTTGAGGGGCCTTTTATTTTCATTGTAAAATACACTTTGTTTTAAAAAATACAAGCTAACCCGGCGAACTTCGTATCCATTTAGAATTAACAAATGTTGTGTTAAGTTCCCGTTCCCGTTCACTTTTCAGTCTCCTGGTTTTAAGCTACCTCCCCAACAATTTTCAGCCAAATCGGTTCAGCCGTTCTTGAGTTATAAATAGTGTAACTAACACGACTTTCTTTTATATTTAAAGATAACTCGGCAGACTAGAGCGCCTCTAAAAAATATCTATACTTATAATAAATCTGTAGAGAGGTCAATTCTGTACATGAAATATATTTCCAAAATAACTATCAGGGGATGATTAGGGATCGATACTGATGCCAAAAATGCAATCAGTAAATTTTTTGTCTGTCTGTCTGTCTGTCTGTCTGTCTGTCTGTATAACCGTTATAGAAACAAAAACTACTGGACGGATTTTAATGAAACTTGGTACAATTATTTTTCATACTCCTGAGCTGGTTATAGTATACTTTTCATCACGCTACAATCAATAGGAGCAGAGCAGTGAAGGGAAATGTTGGGAAAACGGGAGTAGTTACTGCATTTCTTAAGCTTCCGTCGCGTGTACAACCTTATTGGTTAAAGCTACACAGAAATCATGTATGACGGAAATGTTCTCCTTAAAATTATATAAAAAATATCCCACGACAGCATATGTTTATCTTTTATGGTTGACTCACAATAACACGTGTAACTCCCGATAGCTTAGCAGTTCGAAGCTTTCTGATTATATTTGTCTACTCTTACGTTTATAACACTCTCAGTCATCCCTAATTAAAAAAGTTTACATTATTAACTATTCCATAAAAAAGAATCATAGAAATCGGTATAGAAACACCAAAGTTATACATGAAATACGCTAATAATAAGCCATCGCGCGTGAATACTGAATCATGCTATAAGGATTATTTTTGTATTTAAGGTCGCGGACGCTCAGGCAGGCGGCTTGCTTAGCGCCTAGGAGGCTAGCGAGTCACCTAGCGAGTAGCTTCGTAAAACGAACATTCTCGAACGTTCGCGACCGGCCTAGCAGCTAGGCGTCAAGCATGCGTCAAGCGCGCAGTGAGGCCGGTCGCGAACGTTCGAGAATCGGTCGCCGCGCTCGACGCGTCTCGCGGCCGAAGGTATAAAAAGGCGGGGCGTCCGAGCGCGAGCTTCATACAATTTTAAACTTTTTTTTAGTTTTTAGTAAAGTACCTACCACCTATTTACCGACATACTTTACCGATAGTGGTAAAATAGCGCCACCTGCCAGCGGAATTGCAAACATCTTTCATCAAATTGCAAACATCTTTCATCATTGGTTTACCTCTCAAACCCCGAGCGGTCGCATGAGACCGCGAAAAGTACCTATAATAACGCAGTAACATCAAATGAAACTAGATGGCGCTAGAATGCAAAAATCACGTTTGTTGTATGGGAGCCCCCCTTAAGGCGCTCTTTAAATAAAAATAAACTCTATAATGGGCGTGACTATCCCAAGTTTTGGCGCGAAATCGCGATACGCGCCGTGCTGACATCGCCGCGGATTACTAATAATGTTACTACGTAACAGATACATCACTTCACCGCAGAACGACAAATACCTACGCTTTATTTACCTAAACTTTCTAGATGTCAAACGACGCAAGGAAATATGAGCTTAACTGCTTTGACTCAACAGCGTTTCAAGTGCACAGCGGGCGATGACGTCTGCCAGTATTAAATTAACTTAGGGTTGACCCAATAAAAATGTTTCATTTTTTTATAAAATGGTCAATTTGTTTTTTTAAAAATAGCTAAATAAATAAAAGTGTAGTAAGCGGTGTTGGTCGAGTAGGAGGTACCTCGACTTTTAATTTTAAGGTCGTGGGTTCGAATTAAAGCGTGCATCAAGAGATTTTTTGTAAGAAATAAAATCCAGTTAGTCCTTCTTCCTACTAATATTATAAATGCGAAAGTTTATGAGTTTGTTCGTATGTTTATGCCTCAATCAGGCCAAAACAACAAAACGGATTAAAAAGAAATTTGCTGTAGATGTAGGTATAATGCTCGAATAAATTATAGACTACTTTAAAATAAGAAAAACATTCCCAAAATGATAAACAAAACGCACAAAAGGTATGATTTTGGTATAGATGGATCTGGTGTGCAAAATCTGACATCAGTCTTCATAGCAACGTGCGTTACTCTATGCGATTATTAAAATTTTGACAGGATTATTTTTTTTCTGTCGCGGGTCTGCTATAGGCAATACGCTAAAAAGTTCTTATTTCTTCAAGTTATACGCGAGTGAAACCGCAGGGTACAGCTAGTCGTTTAATAAAAACTTAATTAATTTCAGATTACTTAGTACTAAGTCAATACAGCTAGATTACTATCGAAAGTACTTTGTAATGCTCGCTTTGGGAATTTATAAGATTTCAGAAGGGTTTTTTCGCATTACTAGTCCTTCGTGACCTTCGTTTCATAAGAACGTTTTTACGCCTTTTTCCACTCTTGGGGGGTAGAATTTAAAAATTTACTTTCTTAAGCAGCAACACTGTCTTCCTACGGAAGGGAGTAGCCATTCGCCGCGGTCCCCTCTGTCAAAGTACGAGCCCAAGTGGGCATACACATTTTATAAAACGTGTCAATGTGTGAGTCATCTGTACACGAATTATTCGTGTATTGTTGGATTGTTTATGTGTTAACGTCATCATTACAGTCAGTTGTCAGTTTTGTTTTTGCATGTAAGTGTGCGGAACTGCACTTATGTGCACATTTCCTCCCGCAACAAACGCCAAATCTATTTTTATAGTAATCTATCGCTAAGAATACTCCCTTCCGTAGGAAGCCACACGGGCTCTAACCCTCGTATTCAAGAACGACACTATGAGAACACGCACCCACAGTGGACGAAATCTTTTTTCATAAAATACACTTTATGTGTTGTGCGACACTGCATAGTATGACTAGAGACACATTGTCGTGTGCCTCTAGCCAAAGTTGAGCTGGAATGGCACACGGTAGCGTGCACTATGGTGCCGCTCAACACATAAAGTGATGTTTATGAAAAAATATTTCGTCCACTGTGGGTGCGTGTTCTCATAGTGTCGTTCTTGAATACGAGGGTAAGACTCTTACGACATAAAAGGAAGATTCATTGTTTTATGTTTCTAGGACTTATGATTTATGCTGTCAGTTGATCAGTCAACAGTCGGTCAGTCAGTAACGTAAGAGTATTATATATTTATAATAAAGGTAAAATTGTTATAACACGCGTAGGTCCTAAGCAAACAATACCATTGTAAAGTAATAAAAAATCGAAGGTAGGTTCAGTAAACCTACAAAAATTCTAAAGAAAAGCTTTGATTCAATTTGAATACAAAAAACCGGTTACATACAGACGCAAGAGTGAATTTATGAGGTTTCCATTTTTACCTTTTGATTTACAAAGTCCTGCAAAGGAACAGTCATGGCTAAATAAAAAAAAATATAATACCTAATAAATATTGGTGTATATTTTCACACAGCGCCATCTAGCCCCAAACTAAGCAAAGCTTGTACTATAGGAACTAGATAACTGATAGCTAATACACTTTTTTTTGTAAATATTTACATATGATACATAATAACACCCAGACACAGAACAAACATCAATATTCATCACACAAATACTGGTCCTGGGTGGGGATCGAACCCACAACCTACAGAGCTTCTGCGCTGTAAGATGTGGGTTCGAGAGGTAGGGGCAGAGCTTCTACCAACTGAGCTGTGAGGCCAGTCTGTTGGAAGAATGTTAAACACGACCATAGCCTACATTTAAAAAGTAAAAACAAGTGCCTCCAACCCGCGCTCTGTGACGTTTACAGTTCTACATCTAGAACTCCGTTCTACTTTGAACAATATACGTTTATTAATTTATTCTGTTTTCGGTGTATTGATTTCATTTCCTCAGGTTATGGGCCGTCTCATATACCTAAAATAGTCTAAATAAAACTATCCTTAAAGAAGTATTTGACTGAATCAATATATTCTCTTTTTAGGTGAAGGATGCATGTTAGACGAGGGTGGTCTTAACAGCGAGCGTGGCACAGCAACGATCCGGCCACGTGTGACTCTCACCTTGTCTCGCCTCTCATGCTACAGATTACGCGCCACCAATCTGACGCCCATACCCACCGCCGTCACTTGGGATCCACCCTTAGGTACTTGCACGTACGATACATGTAAGACAAGGATATATGCGAACATAAATGAGAGTGCACAACACCATCTGAAATGAAATAAAGTTTATTTTGCCACAACATAAACAGACGACACAGATTTTTTGGTGGTTAAATACAAATAAAACAATTGATCTAAACATTATTAGCCTCCTATCTTTGTGGGTCAAAATAGGCTTATGCTTACGCTATTAAGTAATGCAGCATCGCTGGTTTTCAGACCAAACCGAGGGATACGTGTGAGCTCTCGAACCAACCAGTACCAAATGTATAATTGTATTAAACACCAAAACAAAAGAAATGCAAATAATAATCTAAAATTTTAACTATAAATACGGCTAATCACCAAATTAATGCCGTTGATCGCGGTCGCGGGCGGTGCTCATGATGAATAGCATCTGAATTGTCTCGAAACGTCAGCAATACAACAAGAAACTTGGTAATTAGCCGTATTTATAGTTAAAATGAGTAACAACCACGATAGTTTTAATTCTATATTCTAAAATATCAAAAATCTTACACTGTTTTGTTTATCGTGCAATATACTAAGCCTTACAAACACGCCCATACCTATGCTGAATTTTGATTACAAAAAACTACGTAGCTGCCATTGTTAATTATCTCATAATCATTAATACTTTATCTTTGCAGAAGACAAAGTTTTGGGTGTGGTTTTCATTCCCAACGAGTTGCAAATACCAAGCTATGGTGAAGTCGAGTTTCAAGTGAGTATCGCTGAATTTAAAAGAATATAAGTTGATTTCTTGCACTAACCAATAGTAACATTTTGATTTTACAAGCTTTTTTTTAACTTGCAATGTATGTATGTAACTATGTAACTATGTTTGTTAAGGTGGATTTTTGAACCAGTTATCCCCAACCGATTGAGCTGAAATTTCGCATTCTTATAAATATCTTCGGTGACAATGCAATAATATGGTGACAGTGAGCTGATCTGATGGTGGAGTCAGGTGCTGTTCAACAGACACTCACAATGGAACTCCTTAGTAAATACATCGATTGAGTGTAAACTTTGCATACTTGTCAAGTTCTGATGACAATGTTATATGATGTGACAGATGATAGCGCACTGGTGCTCGATGGTTTAAATGATTTTACAAAAGCTTGTCATTGCAAAATATTTTTCAACAGAAAACTTATTTAATTTAACCCTGTTGCAAAGTCCGGTAAACCACAGTAGATTGAACAAATAAAGTTTAAAAATACAATATCGCTGTTTGAATGAAAATACACTGTCGATGATCCAGTTGAAGAAAGATGTTAACAGTATCAAATTTTTCAAAGATTTTTTTGTTTGCGTATGTTCTATTTCCGTTTTTAGGGTTCCGTACCCAAAGGTTAAAAACAGGACCCTATTACTAAGACTCCGCTGTCAGTCTGTCTGTCTGACACAAGGCTGTATCTCATAAACCGTGATAGCTAGACAGTTGAAATTTTCACAGATGATGTATTTCTGTTGCTGCTTTAACAACAAAAACTAAAAACAGAATAAAATAAATACTTGAGTGGGGCTCCCAAACAAAAGCGATTTTTTGCCATTTTTTATAGATAATGGTACGGAACCGTTTGTGCGCGAGCCCGACTCGCACTTGGCAGGTTTTTTTTGTTTTATACCATAACCCACTCAAGTAGGGCGGCGCGTGGGTTCGAGGCGCGGATCTATCCGATTAGTTTTTAATTATATCCGGGTTAAGGCTTTCCTTTGCTTCTGAAATGTTCAAACGTTCATTCAATGGGCTAAGTAAACGTGAATTAATGATCAAATAACGAAATGATGATTCATCATAACGGTTCGTGCGAATGGATTCTGAGAGAATGAGAATATAAGCAGTTTGTTTAAGTATAGTCGCTTTGTGTATATCAAAACGTTATTGGATTAGTATCGTAATGCAACTGGCTACAGTTAAACTGTAGTGTAGCCGGAGTATGTAGCGTAGGATATCTAGTAGACTTTATCAATATTTTTTTGGGAAAACTGTTATTAATGCTGACAGTAGTATGAACGGAAGATTCGCACAATTTGTCAAGTTTAGACAAATAATAAACAATAATATTATTTTGATTCAATAAGTAAACTGTATTTTATAGTAAATTTATTTATTTTTATTTGCAAAGTTTTTATTGTCCCGAATTCATAAATCTGTGAAACATGATGAGTGAAATATTAATATTTTTCTATCCATTGTTTTCTATTGTCACAAAACAAAGGAAATATTATATTATTACGTGGATTTTGCTTTAGGTAAACAAAGCAGCAGTAATTGTGTGTCACTACCAAACAGCTTTATTTGATTTTATTTCTTTTATTGATTACTAGCGACCCGCCCCGGCTTCGCACGGGTAGCATGTTATTATACATATAAACCTTCCTCCTGAATCACTCTATCTATTAAAAAAAACTGCATCAAAATCCGTTGTGTAGTTTTAAAGATATAAGCAAACATACATACAGACATACAGACGCGGGAAGCGGAAAGCGACTTTGCTTTATACTATGTAGTGATATTTGTCAAATTTATTTACTGCACGTCCAAAGTGGACGGTTAAAACTGGCATTTTTTTGTGATTTTATATGGTTCCTAATTCCTAAAATAACTAATTAATGAAGAAAAATAAGACATAGGGGCATACAGTGGTTTTTATAGATTGTATGGTAGAAAAATATTATGTCATCAACCAGGGAGGAAACAGCTAAATACGTTTGTATAGAAAAAGGCTTGACATTTATATTATCGATTACCGTCAAATCAACTAATAATAAATAATAAATCAATAAATATTGGTGGACATTAAAACAAGGCACCATCCAGCCCCAAACTAAGCAAAGTTGTACTATGAGAACTAGATAACTGATAGAATACTTATATACTTTTTTTTGTAAATACATACTTAAGATACATAATAACACCCAGACACGGAACAAACATCTATATTCATCACACAAATATTTGTCCTGGGTGGGGATCGAACCCACAACCTACAGCGCAGAAGGCAGACTTACTACCAACTGAGCTAAACCTATACACTTACTCAGTAAGTGTATTATATTATCAATCAGCCTAATGTAAGTTCGGTCTGATGCACCGAGCGCGCGACTGATTATAAGCGAGTTAGCCCAATATATTAATCTGAAATGTTGTCATACTAACTTCGGTGGCAATGCAATAATATGGTGACATCAAACGATCTGATGATAAATGCGAGAGCTGTTCAACAGAATTCGGTACAAAATCTGATTGAGTTAAAACTTTGCATACCTAGGTGAGATGGATCCCATATAAGTTGTGGGGTAAGGGATACCCCACGTTGTTTATGAAGGTTTGCTTACTTATACTTGAGTAAAGTTAAAATGTGATGAGGGACATAAAGCTGGGCCGGGTGTTTACATTGATGTAAATATTTACATCACAGTACAACAGAGGAAAAAAAGTAGGTAAAATAAAAATTAAATATTTTTTCTTTGCAATAAAACAAAAGCTTCCATTCAATATTATCCTAATAATATTATAAATTCAAAAGTTTGTAAGGAAAATCAATCAGGCCTAAACGACAGAACGGATTAAGATGAAATTTGCTGTAGACGTAGATATAATGCTCGATTAAAACATAGAATGGTTTATAATCCGAAAAACATTTCCAAAATGATAAAAAAAATGCATAAGGGATGATTTGGGTATAGATAGCGCTGATGTATAAAAAATCTGACATCAGTTTTGACTAATACAGGACAGGTAAAAGTCTGTCACAGGTCAGCTAGTTTACTATAAAACTAAAAAAAATAATTGTTTATTTCAGTAGCCAAATATTACAGATACATAAACAAGGTTGGAACCTTCTTTTAAGTACAGAGTACTTGTGCCAGAGAGTTCCGCTCTTCCATAGCCATATTAATGGTTACAAAGTCGAACTATTACAATTATTATTATATTTATGTTTTTTTTTAGATTTATATTTAAACATTTACAAATCTCTCATGTGTGTGAGTTTTGAGATGGACGTTGTGTATTGGGTAAAACTAACAATACCTACCAAAAAGCTAAATCCCTAAAATTATAGGTGATATTGGATGCGCGGAAAGTGTGTGGACGACGTGTGTTTGTGCATCGCGCGCAAGTGAAGCACGCCTACCACCCCATCTACCTCATCATTGACACCGCAATTGCTGTAAGTAATTTATATAATATAAGCTGACCCGGCGAACTTCGTATCGCAATTGACAAATGTTGTTTGAAGTTCCCGTTCCCGTTCTTAGGAACACACTTACATTGCTTAGAGAACAGTGAACTTTATACAATAGCAATAAAGCTCAAATTGACTCTACGTTTTAGTTAGAAAACTTAAGTATGGAAAAAGAAAAGGGCTGTTTTTAGGGGTTTTCCGGAAATTATTCGAATTTTTCTCGCCGTAAAAACCTTCATAAAACTTCAACAAACATTTTAAAAAAAGAATTGGCCAAATTGGTCCAGGCGTTGTTGAGTTATGCGCTTACCAACACATTTTGCGATTCATTTTTATATTATAGATAGTCTGCTCTAGCGTCGCACGGGTGTAATAATGATTTCACGGCTTTTTTTTACACCTTGGGTTACATTATTGAAGTATTGGTAAGGATTCCTATTTTTTTCCAGTAATAAATATAATCTACTAGCGACCCGCCGTAGCATGTTATTATACATATAAACCTTCCTCCTGAATCACTTTATCTATTAAAAAAAACCGCATCAAAATCCGTTGTGTAGTTGTAAAGATATAAGCAAACATACATACATACGCGGGAAGCGGAAAGCGACTTTGCTTTATACTATTAGTGATGTTACTTAGAGATAATGTAGCTTTTTTGTGGTGAAAGAATTTTAAAAATCGGTCTAGTTGTTTTTGAGTTTATTCGTTATAAACATACAAAAATACAGATATTTCCTCATAATATTCCTATAATATTGAGTATAGATATAGATATAGATCTAACAACGGCCGTTTACCATTTCTTAGCTGACGTTTTGAGGCAATGTAGTAGCTCTTCATCATGAGCACCGCCCGCGACCTCAAACTTGCTAGCTGCCTTTTGTGTTACTAAGATTCAAGAATCAGATCAACGGCCAGTCGTACTTTTGTAAGGTCAAAAGGTAGTGTTGTTCCTTTTCAACTGTCAAAATACCATTATTTTTTAGTGTCCCGTACCCAAGGGGTAAAAACGGGACCCAATTACTAAGACTCCGCTGTCCGTCTATCTGTCCGTCTGTCTGTCTGCCTATCTGTCTGTCTGTCACCAGGCTGTATTTCACGAACAACTTTATTCAATTGTCTAGCTTTTTGAAATTTTCACAGATGATGTATTTCTGTTGTAACAATAAATATTTAAGCGGGGATCCCATACAACAAAAGTGATTTTATTGCCGTTTTATAGAGAACCCTTCGTGCGCGAGTCCGACTCGCACTTGGCCGGTTTTTTACTGTATGGTTTGAATTTGACAGTTGAAATCATTTACGTTTAATATACGTTTATTATATTAGTGACGTAAGAAGGTCATTATGCTTACCACAAAAACGAACAACATAATATTATAAATGTGAAAGTTTGTGAGTTTGTATATATGTTTGTACCTCAATCTGGCCTAAACGACAAAACAAATTATAAAATTTGCTATAGATGTAGATATAATGCCCGAATAAAACATAGACTACTTTAATATATGAAAATAATCGCCAAAATTATAAAAAAGACGCAAAAGGTATGATTTTGGTATAGATGGCGCTGGCGTGCAACAAATTTGGCATCACAGATTAAAAACATTGACAGGACAACGTATATCACGGGTCGGCTAGTTATGTATTAACGAGCTACATACTCAAACATTACAGGTCTTACTGCAGATTACAGTTTATGCTGTAATATTGAACTTTATATCTCAGGGCATGCAACGAAAATTCCATTGGATTTATAGAGCACTAGCAGTCCGCCCCACGTCGCACGGGTGTAATAATGATATTATGGGTAATTTTTTTACACCTTGGGTTACATTATCGAAGTTTTCATACGGATCCCTAATTATTGTTAGACAAATGGTATTGCAGGCTTTTTTGCAGATATTAATTTCCTCTTTAAAACTGTAGTAGATCACTTTGCTCTATTGTCAACAATTTCCGCAGCGTACACGATATAAGGATTTTTTTTGAATTTTTTTTCACACTTTGGGTTACATTATCGAAGTTTTCATACGGATCCCTAACGTTTTTGGGGATAATGTAGGATTCTAATGGTAAAATAATTTTTCAAATCGGTCCAGTAGTTTCGGAGCCTATTCGTTACAAACAAACAAACAAACAATCAAATCTTTCCTCTTTATAATATTAGTATAGAAGTATAGATAGGTCAGTAGGCAAACGGTTTGGCATCGAATGGGCTGTATTGTATGTATCTCCAAATGACTCCGCTCGAAGTCATATAGTCTTATTCAAATTTAAATCTGTTTATGAATTCACGGTCCGCCTCATTGGGTCTTACATCGTATTCTGAATTGATTTCCCAAAACCATTGAGCCAACATCTTTATGTTAAACAGCTGGAAAGACTTGTGTAGGTACTAATTAACAGCAAAGAACGAAACTCGAAAAATAACTTAACACATACAAATTGTTTGTGATATTATATTTTAAGATAATAATAGTTAGTTACGGGAACTATAGTTAGTTTAGCTATAGCTCAAGAATAATATTCAAAATATAAACCGAAATATCAGTAAAAATAAAAATAGAAGTAATCCAGTTACTATTCTTATAAGAGGCGATGGGCCTGCCACCTGTCACGCATGGAATGCTAACTACTGCTAAATGTGGGCATGTGCCAAATATAATGTTTGGGCGTGTCTCTGATTACCCCCTCTAGACATCTTCAAATGATCTAAGCGCCTCGAGATCTGAGAAGAGATTACCGTACTTGGGGATTACAGTCCTATCTATCTATCTATATCTTCACTACATAGTATAAAGCAAAGTCGCTTTCCGCTTCCCGCGTCTGTATGTCTGTATGTATGTTTGCTTATATCTTTAAAACTACACAACGGATTTTGATGCGGTTTTTTTTAATAGATAGAGTGATTCAGGAGGAAGGTTTATATGTATAATAACATGCTACCCGTGCGAAGCCGGGGCGGGTCGCTAGTATATAATAAAACTGTAGAAAAGTTCAATTCAATACATTAAATAATAACTAAAAAAAGACGTGTGGCACTCGGAGACTGCCGCGGTAAAGCTATTGCATAACATTTTTTATCAACTTATGTATTTATAATTATTTATTTATTTATTTTATTTATCCTTTTTTCCTTTGTTTTTCTTTGATATTCAACTTTTTGAGCGTGGTGACCGATAAGAAAAGAAAAAGAAAAAAAAAAAAAATTTTTTTTTTTTTTACATCCCTAGATTGCGGGGGAAGAGGGGGATTAGGCATGCGCAGTAACGCCGATACAACCAATGCCACCTATTGGCGAGTTGCTAAACTAAAGAGACAAGCGTGATATTTCAAAAAGTCATTAAAAGTTCTGCTATTCATCGATAGATGTCAAAATCTTTAACCTACCTATTTACCTAACTACGTAGTTAGCATTCCACACGTAACAGGTTGCAAGCCCGTCGTCGCTTTCAAGAATACTAACAGGTTTCCTCGCGATGTTTTCCTTCACCGTTATAAGCACGTGTAACGCGCATATACATTTTTCGAACAGAAATATCCATTGATGCACGGCCAGGATTCGATATTTACCTAACTACATGAATTCAATAATTCAATTTCAAACTTTTTAGTCGATCATGTCTGTGAAGTACCACCTATTTACCGATAGTGGTAAAATAGCGCCACCTGCCAGCGGAATTGCGAACCTCTCAAACCCCGAGCTTTCGCATGAGACCGCGAAAAGCACCTATAATAACGTAGTATCATCAAATGAATTTAGATGGCGCTGGAATGCGAAAATCACTCTAAGCAGGCATGACATGAGTCATAGGGATGTAATATTGATTGAAAAAAATCTATTAATTAATAATCGATTTTTTGTCCCTACAAATAAATCGATTTTCCAAATAATCGAATTATATGGTTCGGATCGCTTTCGGAGAGACGATCGATGGGTCGGTTCCCGTTTGTGAAGCGACTATTGGTCAGATCACGTTCGGAAAAACGATCAATGGTTCGGTTTGCGTTCGGAGACAAGACCGATGAGTCGGTTTCCGTTTGGGAGGCGACTATATGTAGGTTCACGTCCGGGAAAATGGCCAACGAACGATTCGGTTCGCGTTCGGAAAACTTAGTTTACAAAAATCGATTTATATGTGTAATTTACATAATCGATTTTTTAAAAATCGATTTTTTGAAATCCAAAAAGAGAAATCTCTAACACTCACACTCACGCATATTGCGTGAGTGTGAGTGTCTCGTAAATTTTCGTTACGAAATTTCTGGATTCGGTCTCCACGCTCAAGGCCCGCGATAGAAGCTATGCAATAGCTTAAAAATACTTCTAGGGGTCTTCATGCAAGTATCACAAGCCAAAGAAAAACTTTTTGAAATTTTTGTCTGTCTGTCTGTCTGTCTGTTGTTCGGCTTTCACGCAAAAACTATCGGACGGATTTTGATGAAACTTTTTTTGTCTATAGCTATTAGTCCTCGGCAACATATAGAATAGATATAGATTTGGTTTTTTTGTTAGTTTGTATGTTTTTTGTTCGTAAATGTTTGTCGTCCAGCGAAGCGGGCACGGGTCAGCTAGTCTATATATATAAAAATCAACTGCTGTTCGTTAGTCTCGCTAAAACTCGAGAACGGCTAAACGGATTTATCTTATATTTGTCTTGAAATGTTCGTGGAGGTCTAGGGAAGGTTTAATAGGTGAGAAAAATTCGAATAATTGCCGGGAAACCCCTAAAAACAGCCCTTTTCTTTTTCCCATACAACAGTTTTCTAACTAAAACGTAGAGTCAATTTGAGCTTTATTAGATTTGATAATACGGTAACGGGAACGGGGACGGAAACTTAAGACAACATTTGTTAATTCTAAAGCAATACGAAGTTCGCGGGGTCAGCTTGTTATATATACATATATTTTTAAAATATTTGTAGCTTTTCTTATCTTCTCAGATCTACGATATAAGAGCAACAAATCACGCCAATCACCTTAATATCTAACCTTATTTACTACTCCACCTGGGTATTTTATACGAAAAGTATTTCGGCCAGATATCTACCGACGATTCATTTCAGTCGTACGAAGAATCGACCACTATTTTTCTCCTGGACCCTTCCATTTTTCGTAGCGAAAGTTTTCTCAGCGTTTTATTTGTTTGCGGATTTCGTAGTTTTAGAAAGGTTTCAAGAGTTTAACAGTTTTTAGTCTGAAATCGAAATTGATGTTTGTTAGCCAATGCTCGTACAGTTTTATGCAAGCTCGCTAGTGTTGATCGGTCTATTTGTATTAAATACTGCTGCGTCGGGCTACTACGGGCTGAGTATACCCGGATAAGACGGAAAAAGTGACAAAACGACATAACCTTACAAACCATCATACTTAAAAAGAAACTGTCTTTCATTTATGTCGCTAGTATGATTATCTAACGCATTATATAAAAATGAACTGTTTAGCTATTCATAGTTTTGAGTAGAAACGAAATTAGTGTTTTGGAAGAGCCAACATTGGAAAATAAATCCATCGAGAAAAGTTTCACCAATCGTGTTTCTGTCTAAAATTTATCTAGATTAAATCCTTAACTTATCCTTGTCATAAAAAACAAAACTGTATGTTATGCGGTTATTGAGAAAAAACGATTCTGCATTCATCGGAAAAAACATTACTGGTCTTAAGCTGAGTGTTGTTGTTATTACCGTTTTACAGTACGCTTTTTTTCTGCTTTCAATAGTTGCTGTTCAATAACAAGTAAAATATCACTACATAGTATAAAACAAAGTCGCTTTCCGCTTCTCGCGTATGTATGTATGTTTGCTTATATCTTTAAAACTACACAACGGATTTTGATGCGGTTTTTTTTAATAGATAGAGTGATTCAGGAGGAAGGTTTATATGTATAATACATGCATAATATAGTAGAGAAACACTGATAATTTTAGAGGTTTCTAATGTGATGTCGTAAATAAACACATTTTTTTGCGCTTACATTGCAAATGCTGGTTGAACCCCACGAGATATATCAAAATAATGTACTACAGTATTGTACACCTTAAAAACGTCTACAAAAAAGTCCACGATGGTATTAGAAATGTCTTACGCACAGCGAAGCGGGCACGGGTCAGCTAGTTAAATTTATATTAAAAACCCCGAATCTGAAGTGACAGGATATTACATTTTGAATTTCGATCATACAAGTAGAAGTTGCTCATATCCCTTCAATAACTAGAAAATAGCTGATGATATTCAAATATCTGAACTTATTTTCTTTAATCATAGATAAGAACACGCTTGAATCTAAATCGGTTCATCCTTTTAGGAGTTACGATGCCACAGACATACACACTACACAGGTATACAGATATACACGTTTATACAACTTTTTGCGTCAAGGGTTAAAAAGGGTTCAAAGCTTTATGAAAGAACGCTTTTCAGACGAAGTTTGTTTGCCCGTTAATTACATGATGAAAGAATTTTCGAAAAACAATTGTATGCCATTATTAATATAAAAAGCCGTGTTGGCGGAGTGGGATGTACCTTGACTTTCAATCTGAAGGGCGTGGGTTTGAATCCCGGCGTGCATCAATGAATTTTTCTGTGCGAAAAGTTAATATGCGCATCAAAAACACGTGCTTCAAACGGTGAAGGAAAACATCGTGAGGAAACCAGTTAGTATTCTTATAAGCGGCGATGGGCTTGCAACCTGTCATGTATGGAATGCTAACTACTGCAAAATGTGGGCATGTGCCAAATATAATGTTTGGACGTGCCTCTGACTACCCCAACTAGACATCTTTAAAGGATCTAAGCGTCTAGAGATCTGAGAGGATGTCTACCGTACTTGGGGATTACAGTCGTGATACTATTTGTTTTTACTTTTTTTATTATTTATGTTATTTTGTTGTTAGATTAGATAATCTAGTCTGTATCTCAGGTGGTTTGGGAGTATCTAAATCTCGAATAAGTCTGATTTATTGAGCTGTAAATCCCGAGACGGACTTTCGATTTCATTACCAAACTAATAAAGTAATTTTCCAGTAGAACAATAACAAATCTGTGGCATAATTGATTTATTTTCATCGCCCGCCATGAATTGCCAATCTAAATGGTAATTTATTTACCGAAATTTATTAATGCTTCTACAATAATCATGTAAAAACCTAAGTAAAGCAAGGCTTGGTTATATGTTAATTAAATTGGGAGATATTGATACCTAATTAATTGATTTGAGTTAAATTTAAACTATATTCCAGAAGTCTTGCTAAGATAACTCAGCCTGTACCTATCTATGTATGTATGTATTCATTGATACGTATGTCCTAACTTCGTTGTAAGGGTAGATTTATCTTAGACCGGACCGTGTCCAGGCCGTGATTTGTGAATTTTATTAGAAGACGGGCCCGGATGGGACACGGATCATGCACTGTTTAATATAAATGTAGCAATTTATAAATACAAAATGTATGTAACGTTTAAAATCCATGTCCCGTCCGGGCCACGAACACAGCACGCCCCGGGCACGGCCCGTTTTAATATTATTATTATTATTACAGCTTTATTTCCACTTAACACTTTACAAAATTCATGCACTTAAATTTATTTCACTTGACACATTTTTCACTGTTATGTGGCCCCCTATAGGTAAAAGCCTCCTCCATTTCTTTCCAACTGTCCCTGTCTTTGGTCATATGCATCCAGCTTTTTCCAGCTTATGTTTATAATATCATCTGCCCATCTTTCCTTCTTTCCGTTTTAATATAAATCTACCCTAATTCCGGTTATTTTTCCATGAACACTATCGCGACACAACCCGACATATATATAATCTTTTATTGGTATATTAGTTCGAAGGTTGCGAGCAAAGTGAACTATTTACTATACCAAAGATCACGTAATCGATCATCACGTAATTTCGCGGTGAAAACTATCCAAGTTTGGAAATTAGTTTGAGCTTGATATTATATTTCTTGCAAAACATAATAGATCAAAATAGTTCTAATTGTTAACTTGCTATATTAAGACGCTGCCAGTCGACGATTATTTTTGTTCGAAACGAAAAAATAAATACTTGTGAACAAGCCACATCTCCTATTTTATAATGTATAGTATATGTACGTTTGCTTATATGTTTGCTTATATCTTTAAAACTACACAACGGATTTTGATGCGGTTTTTTTTAATAGATAGAGTAATTCAGGAGGAAGGTTTATATTATTTATAATAACATGCTACCCGTGCGAAGCCGGGGCGGGTCGCTAGTATATAAATAAAGTCGTGTTGGTTACACTATTTATAACTAAAGAACGGCTGAACCGATTTGGCTGAAAATTGGTGGGGAGGTAGATTAGAACCAGGAGACAGACGGGAACGGGAACGGGAAAAGGAACGGGACGGAATATTTGTTGAATCTAAAGTGATACGAAGTTATTAAGTAAATAAGTACGAAGTAATTAAGCAGTTAATTATACTATATATAATTACTTTTGATGCCTTATAATATTCCTTGAATATAATTTTGGCAATTTATACAGGGATACTGTTGATATATAAATTTTTCGTAATAAAAAGTCATCTTTGTTTTCAGGGTTTGGAGATCGTATGCGAACTGCCGATTGGAGAAGACAAAACAACCAACACTACCCTGATCATGAGGCGAAGCCAGGTATGCTGGTACCAAGATATGTTATCAATCATTTGAATTAATGAATTAACAGGATCACGACTGTAATTCTCATGTACGGTACATCCTCTTAGATCTCCAGGCGCTTAGATCCTTTGAATATGGCTAGTGGGGGTAGTCAGAGGCACGTCCAAACAGTATATTAGGCGCATGCCCAAATTTTGCAGTATTGCAGCATTCCACACGTGACAGGTTGCAAGCCCGTCGCCGCTTATAAGAATACTAACTGGTTTCCTCATGTTTTCGTTCACCGCTTTGAGCACGTGTTTGGATGCGGATATACATTTTTCGAACAGAAAAATCCAATGGTGCACGCCGAGATTCGTACCCACGACCTTCAGATTGAAAGTCGAGGTACCTCCCACTCGGCCAACACGGCTTTATATTAATAAATTAACAGAATCACGACTGTAATTCTCAAGTACGGTACATCCTCTCAGACATCCAGGCTGAGGTAAATTACATTTGACACATGCTTAATTTGTTGAGTATTTATCCATTACCTTTGTGACAGGTTTCTTCACGATGTTTTCCTTCTGTTCTGTTCCGAACAACTATAATATATCTAAATTGCACTCAAGATCTCTGAGCTAAGTATCTATTAAAACAGGTACCTGTCTTTGACATAAATTACATTTTATTCAAAACAAAATAAAATAAGAAAAATACCATATTTTAGTCGATTTCCTTAAAAAGTTCCCTCCTAATGGATATGATCATAATATTATTTTTATTTCGGAGTTCGCCGTTTACGTTTGTAATAAAAATTGGCTATGAAACTTTTTATTGCTCTATAACTTGAGAACTAGCCTTGACTAGACGGACAGCTTGAGCAGTCAACTTCACATTTAATTTTAACTGTGGCAATACCGCTCAAGATCCATAGTTTTCCAATCCTCGCGAATATTATATTCATATTCAGCTCACGTTACAGTAAAATAACCGTAGTAATAGTTCTAAAATTACTATATTAATATACTAGCCGACCCGTGACAGACGTTGTCCTGCCAAATTTTAATAATCGCAAAGGATCAGGCAACTTCCAATTTTTTCCCAACAAACCTTGTACTGATAAAATAAATTACGAATTTTGGTAGAATGCGTATCATTCATTAGTCAAAACTGCGTTGCTATGACGTCTAAATGTTTTTAGTCTGTGATGTCAGATTTGTTACACACCAACGCCATCTATACCAAAATCATCTTTTAGCATTTTTTTATTTATTTAGGGGTTATTTATCGGATTATAAGGTCCCGTTTTTGTTTATTTGATTTTTTTTCTACATATTACAGCAAATTTCATCTTAAACCGTTTTGTTGTTTAAGATTACTATATTCGCATTATGGAAAGCCGTAGTCTCTACTTACCCCTCCGGGAAACAAGCGTGATTTTATGTATGTGTGCATTTCGCATATTTTAAACATCCAAGTGTCTTATTTGGGGGCACGGCAGTGCCCCCGCCAAGTCGAGCGCGAAGCAAACACTGCCGTACCATCCTTTACTGGAACCATTTCGCCGCATTTTCAGGCCCCTATTTGAGAACCTCTGGATAAGACCAGAACGCTGAAATTTTCGTCATCTAGTAAGCCATAATCACATACTTAAAATCCAAAATTTCAAGTCTGTAGGTCATTTAGTTACGAAGTTAAGCGAAAGCAAAGTTTCGCATTTTAGACAGACACTCACTCACTCATGATCATCAGAATAGAATTAGTACTTCCCATAAACTCAGAGAGCTGAAATTTGGTACAGAGTTAGGGTTTAATGGCCACATAAAGGGAAAACCTTAAAAACTAGAATAATCGAAGATCTGGAGTACCTGGTGACCATGATAAGAAAACACAAGAGCCTAACCAAACTATTAGAAATCGACATACCGCCTTTACAAAAAATATTTTACTACTGGACCGATTTGAAAAATTATTTCACCATTAGAATCCTACATTATCCCTGATGAACATAAGCTATAGTATATTTTCAAAAATATTAGGGATCCGTATGAAAACATCGATAAAGTAATCCAAAGTGTGAAAAAATTAAAAAAAAATCCTTACATTGCGTTTGCTGCGGAAATTATTGACAATAGAGCAAAGTAATGTACTACAGTTTTAAAGAAGACATCAATATCTACAAAAAAGTATGCAATACTATATGTCTAACTATTAGGGATCCGTATGAAAACTTCGATAATGTAACCCAACGTGTAAAAAAAACCAAAAAAAATCCTTATATCGCGTACGCTGCTGAAATTGTTGATAATAGAGCAAAGTGATGTACTAAAGTTTTAAAGAGGACATCAATATCTACAAAAAAAGTCTGCGATACTAAATGTTTTATTAGGGATCCTTATGAAAAATTCGATAATGTAACCCAAGGTGTAAAAAAATTACCTATAATATCATTATTACATCCGTGCGACGCCGGGGCGGACTGCTAGTACGCAATAAAATTAAAGGAAAACTCTGGATAAGACTAGACTGGCTTTTATACTTACTTATTCTTACAAGTTTACAAGAAGAAATAGTCGAACGATTAACTTTATTCTACTCGAACATTACACAAATTGAATAAACAAATTAACAAATTAAATAAACTAAAATATTAATAATTTCGCTCAAAATTTGATCAAAATATAATGCATTGGACTAAGAGTGGCGGTGATACGCGCATACGTCGCTAGATGGCGCTGACTGTAAACTACTCATAAAAAGAAAAAAACTGTGTCAAATAAGAAAATCTAATAAAATAAATCAATAAGCCCACGTTTCTACAAAAAGAAGTGAAATCCCACCAAAAACATTCTGTAAAAAACTAGCCAAGTCTCGATGGAGCTGCTTGTTTATCTCTAAAAAGTAATGAAATCTAGACAAAGTCGTGTCAAGTCTGAGGTTCTTTACTGCGATTTCTTTATTATTATAGAATGTTATGTGACTTGGCCGTTGAAGAGTACACAAGGGTACAAAACCAGGTGCTCCATGACACCATTGCACCAATCTGTCGCCAGAACCGCTCCCATTAACGATGGATAATTGCCACTTAGAAAACGTTGATTCAATAACCAGTCAATTGTAGGCTTGATAAAGCTGCGTATTTCAATAATACTTATGTAAAGGCGAGCCTGAAACAAACAGTATAAAAAATACGTCTATTTTATTTTAGATCGATGGTCGATTTGACGCTCCAAAAAGAAGACAGCAGAAGTCAGCATTGTCAATGCTGAATGCATGTGTTGCACGATCAACAACAGCCTAAAATAAGACACTAGCGTCCAATTACCAATACCTGTATTGGCTATTATCTTGCTTAACAAACATAGGTAGTTACAACAGATATAACATTACGTGTAAACAAAATTGACTTGTACCCACTAACGGATAAAGAATGTTCAACGGCCAAGTCACACAACATTCTATAATAATAAAGAAATCGCAGTAAAGAACCTCAGACTTGACACGACTTTGTCTAGATTTCATTACTTTTTAGAGATAAACAAGCAGCTCCATCGAGACTTGGCTAGTTTTTTACAGAATGTTTTTGGTGGGATTAGACAATACAAATTTTCATGTTGACTAAATTAAGGTTGACATTTCTGAATTACATTACGAATTTTCATCATCATTACTTCTTTGTTGCTGTTTATAAAACTTCTATTTTAGTTCACCAAACACATGCCACGCAAATTTAAAACCCACTGTAATTACTATTTAAACTCATAATGGTAAGTCGTACTCCTGAGACCCAAGATACAGGATTTCCCGCCTATTTCGGGCCTCACCGCTAACATTTTATACCTTTGAATTTTATTTTGGCAATACAAATATTCTATTCCATTCCATTCCATTCCATTCCATTCCATTCCATTCCATTCCATTCCATTCCATTCCATTCCATTCCATTCCATTCCATTCCATTCCATTCCATTCCATTCCATTCCATTCCATTCCATTCCATTCCATTCCATTCCATTCCATTCCATTCCATTCCATTCCATTCCATTCCATTCCATTCCATTCCATTCCATTCCATTCCATTCCATTCCATTCCATTCCATTCCATTCCATTCCATTCCATTCCATTCCATTCCATTCCATTCCATTCCATTCCATTCCATTCCATTCCATTCCATTCCATTCCATTCCATTCCATTCCATTCCATTCCATTCCATTCCATTCCATTCCATTCCATTCCATTCCATTCCATTCCATTCCATTCCATTCCATTCCATTCCATTCCATTCCATTCCATTCCATTCCATTCCATTCCATTCCATTCCATTCCATTCCATTCCATTCCATTCCATTCCATTCCATTCCATTCCATTCCATTCCATTCCATTCCATTCCATTCCATTCCATTCCATTCCATTCCATTCCATTCCATTCCATTACATTCCATTCCATTCCATTCCATTCCATTCCATTCCATTCCATTCCATTCCATTCCATTCCATTTTTGAAAGTTATTAACGTGAACAGAATAAGAACGATAGTTTTGCAAACACCTCTAGTTCGATTGTGGTGGTAAAATTGCCACATTATCGAATTATTTAAAAAGTTAATGTGTGAATTACTAGTATTATGATTTATTTAAAGTATGGTAGGGTGAGAGCGAGATTGTGGGTATTTTAAAAACATTTTAATTTTAAAATATACGGTTTATATTGAAAAAAATATTACAACAACGATTTTTAAACAACATAGAATAATATAATATATAAGCAAAGGTTTTGTAAGAAGCGATATTTATTTATTAATTATTCATATTTATATAGACAAAACGGGAAATATTTAGTTGTAGTCAATCAAGTCTACAGGTATAACGCATCACAACTGTCACTAATCAAAACAGACCATAGACAAAGAATTGTATTAACTAAATTTTGTTTGTTATGCTTAGTTATTGACTGCAAAAATTGTAAATGACCACGACCGGGTCTTTGTCCCTATATTAAAATTTATGGGAAAAGGATTCTAAAATATATTAACTTAGCAACTGGTTCAGTACTGCTTGAAGTGGTCAATACTGTCAATGTTTACTGTTCGTCTATTCAGGGCTTTATTGGTTACTACAATTTCCCTCCACAGTCCGCATCTTGCGGTCGGTTAGTCGATGGTACTTTTATGAATACCTACGTGTTTGACGGCATGTTTGTGTGTGATTTTGTTGACATTCCTTTAGGGAGCTTTGTTTGCTGACATAAAAATTTGCTGTAAATATTTGGCTACTTATACAACCATTTTTATTCCTATCGTGGTCCAAGTTGTTTTTAGGGTTCCTTACTCAAAGGGTAAAAACGGGACCTTATTTTTAAGACTGTCCGAAAGTCTGTCATGAACTGTGATAGCTAGACAGTTGAAATTTTTACAGATGATGTATTTCTGTTGCCTAATCAACAAATGCTAAAACAGAATAAAATAAATATTTAAGTGGGGCTCCCATTCAATAAACGTGATTTTTTTGGCGTTTTTTTACAGATTGGTACGGAACCTTTCGTACGCGAGTCCTACTTGCACTTGGCCGGTTTTTTTTATAAAAATAACTATACTCAATACCAAACTTTAATCAATGTAATGCTAGAATACATAGTTATATGTCTCTCCAATACAATGTTTTAAATAGCTTAGCTTAAACTAATAATAGTTAAACTTAAGCTATAAATCAATAAATTAGCGTTTGTTTTACCCGTTTTATCCAGATATTCATTTGGATAAAAGTAATAGGATTTTAGAGTGCTAACTACTTTGGCCGTGTTGGCCGAGTGGGAGGTACAATCTGAAGATCGTGGGTTTGAAACACGGCGTGCATCAACGGATTTTTTATTAAAAAATTATATGAGCATCAAAAACACGTGCTCAAAACGGTGAAGGAAAACATCGCTGAGGAAGTATTCTTATAAGCGGTGATGGGCTACCTGTCACGTTTGGAATGCTAACTATTGCAAAATGTGGGCATGTGCCTAATATAATGTTTGGACGTGCCTCTGACTACTCCCATAAGACATCTTCAGAGGATCTAAGCGCCTGGAAATCTGAGAGGATGTCTACCGTTCTTGGGGATTACAGTCGTGATTACGTTCGTAATCCTATTTTTATTTTAACTACTTTCATTATCATTATTCAGGCAAAACTATAATAACAAGAACATAATTTATATCATAATTATATCTTTTAAGCTGTCTGTCTAGTTTAGCTTAAGAGGCTCCCAGTCGCTGATTGCTCTTTTTCGAAACGAAAAAAGAAATACTTCTGAACAAGCCACATCTCCTATTTTTATAAGTATATTACTTCAGGTTCCTACCTAGATTTCTATTAAGCTGAAAACATAATAGCAGAAACTTTTCACGATAAAGATATTATTTCAAAATGATTATACATAATTTATATCATTAATTTATTCGAAAAGCTAAGGCGGACCACGCTCCGACGTGTGTTTGTCGTCATTGCACCGGTCGGTAGGATTATTTATCGAAGTGATTAAAGATGGGTACATCTTTATTCACATATACTATCACTACATAGTATAAAGCAAAGTCGCTTTCCGCTTCCCGCGTCTGTATGTCTGTATGTATGTTTGCTTATATCTTTAAAACTACACAACGGATTTTGATGCGGTTTTTTTTAATAGATAGAGTGATTCAGGAGGAAGGTTTATATCACTACATAGTATAAAGCAAAATCGCTTTCCGCTTCCCGCGTCTGTATGTATGTATGTTTGCTTATATCTTTAAAACTATACAACGGATTTTGATGCGGTTTTTTTTAATAGATAGAGTGATTCAGGAGGAAGGTAATAAAAAATAAAAAATAATTTATTTCTCTCACATGGTAGGTAATACAAACTAGGTGCTTATCTAAAGGATGATGTTAGGTTCACCTGTTTAGCGAGAGACTGGTGCCTGAAATAGGTTTTTGAAAAAAACCTGTAATACAGGTCACAATCCTTCTAATATTATAAACTAGCGACCCGCCCCAGCTTCGCACGGGTAGCGTGTTATTATCCCGTTTCCAAATACAAATGCAAACAATCAGTTATTAAATATCTTAAAAGTCTAAATTATGATGAAACTGAAAAAATTATGATTCCTATGATCTAGGGTTACCTGTTCCCTATGTTACCTAGTTTATAATATTAGAAGGATTGTGACCTGTATTACAGGTTTTTTTCAAAAACCTATTTCAGGCACCAGTCTCTCGCTAAACAGGTGAACCTAACATCATCCTTTAGATAAGCACCTAGTTTGTATTACCTACCATGTGAGAGAAATAAATTATTTTTTATTTTTTATTATTATTATACATATAAACCTTCCTCCTGAATCACTCTATCTATTAAAAAAAACCGCATCAAAATCCGTTGTATAGTTTTAAAGATATAAGCAAACATACATACATACAGACGCGGGAAGCGGAAAGCGATTTTGCTTTATACTATGTAGTGATGCGAAAGTTTGTGAGTGAGTAGATGTGTGTGCGTTTGTGTGTGTGTTTGTTACACTTTTACGCAAAAACTTCTAAACGAATTAAAATAAAACTTTACAGTGATATAGCTTATACATTAGAATAACAGGCTACTTTTTACCAGGTACGTGCGAAGCCGGGGCAGCTAGTACATCATAATATCAAATATTGAACTGTTAGAGATCTTTGCTCACGATAATCTAGAATACCTAGTAAAATGTAAGCTCTATATGTAAAAATGTAAAGCCCATCACTTAGCGTGTCTCTAGACAAAGGCTGGTGCTGCGTCTACGGATTACTTAAACTAATTAGTATAAGCTGGAGCTCACTGGATAGCAACACAGGCAAAATTGATACGGAGTTTTTTCTTCTATCTTATATAATACCAGCCGACTCGTGACAGACGTTGTCCTGTCAAATTTCAATAATCGAATAGAAAAGACTTATGTTGTTATTAGTCTTTGATGTCAAATTTGTTCCACACCAGCGGCATCTATACAGAAATCATCCTTTTTGCGTTTTTTATCGTTTTTGGGATGTTTTTCATATATTAAAGTAGTATATTATTTATTCGGGCATTATATCTACATCTACAGCAAATTTTAACTTAATCCGTTTTGTCGTTTAGGCCTGATTGAGGAACAAACATACATACAAACTCACAAACTTTCGCATTTTTAATATTATTAGGATTATTAGTTCTAAATTCTTTATGTACCTAGATAGGCTAGTTTTTAGTCTGTGATGTCAGATTTGTTGCACACCAGCGCCATCTATACAGAAATTATCCCTTTTGCGTTTTTTTTATCATTTAAGGGTTGTTTTTCGGATTATTAGTTCCCCCTATATTTATTCTGATTTTTTATCTACATACTACAGCAAATTTCATCTTATCCGTTTTGTCGTTTATTTTTGATTAGGGAACAAACATAGCAGCCTTATCACAAACTTTCGCATTTATAATAATATTAAGATATCATTACAATAATTTATGAATATCTGAAATCGGTTTCAACTGTTCAGTAAACAGTTAAATTTTGCGGAAGCATTTTTTATTTAATATTCCCTTTAAGCCTAATGGAAATAGTATGTCCCGCGGGCTCATAAAGCGAATATCGCTTTTGGTAGCCTCATTTAAATTACATCCTTGTTTTTGTTTTTCCACTTTGGTAATGAAACTGTTGTGTATTCTGTGCAAGGGATTATGTTTATTCCTAGCAGCCAAGCTTAGTACTAGGCACGTCTTAACTAAGCATGTTAAATTTTGCGTTTCAAGGTTTAAGGTAATTACACAATATAATTACACAATAATTACTACACTACTTTACACACACTACTTTAGCAATAAACTAAGCAAAGCTTGTACTATGGGAACCAGATAACTGATAGAATATATTTACTTTTTTTGTAAATACATTCATAATATATATTAACACCCAGACACAGAACGAACATCTGTGTTCATCACATAAATGTTTGCCGTGGGTAGGGATTGAACCCACAACCTACATCGCAGAAGGCAGAGTTACTACCAACTGAGCTGTGAGGCCAGTCAAATGTAGAATATATAAGCAATTCTTGTATATTATGTCAATAAAACTAAATAAACAAAATAATATGATCTTGTAATATCACTACATAGTATAAAGCAAAGTCGCTTTCCGCTTCCCGCGTCTGTATGTATGTATGTATGTTTGCTTATATCTTTAAAACTACACAACGGATTTTGATGCGGTTTTTTTTAATAGATAGAGTGATTCAGGAGGAAGGTTTATATGTATAATAACATGCTACCCGTGCGAAGCCGGGGCGGGTCGCTAGTAATGTATATACGAGTACCTACATATATAATCTGAATCTCGAAAATGGCTTCAAAGATTTTCATGAAATTTAGTATGCAAAGGGTTTCGGGAGCAATAAATCAATCTAACTAGATTTCATTTTTAGAAAACATCGTTTATAGGCAATGAAATACCTAGCGAAGCTCGGTCATTCAGGTACTTTATTTTATACTAGCCGACCCGTAACAGACGTTGTCGTGTCAAATTTCATTAATCGAATAAAAAAGACTGAAAGTTTTTAGTCTGTGATGACAGACTTGTTGCACACCAGCGCCATCTATACAGAAATCATCCTTTTTGTGTTATTTTTATCGTTTTTTGCATGTTTTTCATATTTTAAAGTAGACTATTATTTATTCGGGCATTATATCTACATCTACAGCAAATTTCAACTTAATCCGTTTTGTCGTTTAGGCCTGATTGAGGAACAAACATACATACAAACTTTCGCATTTATAATATTGTTAGGATAGGATGACGAAGTGCACCTCCAATTGTATCCAGATAAGGTTGACGTCAGGCAAGCGGCCGGTCGTAAAACATAACAATTTATTTTGCAACATGTGTTTTAACATTGTACCGACCACGTGAAGTGGAAAGGGTCAAGGAATGATGAATTCAAAAATCCATTGAAAACGGACCAGCTGTTAAGGACAATGTGGACTTACAAAGAAATGGTAACCTCATACATAAAGTTGGTTAGAAAGTAATGAGAGAGTTGCGAATGGCCAGGACTATTGTTATACTCATGTACAAACTGTGGTGTATTCTATGTCATACTGCCTTTATTAACTACCTACTCTTAATATATCTATTACTAGCCGACCCGTGACAGACGTTGTCCTGTCAAATTTCAATAATCGAATAGAAAAGACTTATGTTGTTATTAGTCTTTGATGTCAAATTTGTTCCACACCAGCGGCATCTATACAGAAATCATCCTTTTTGCGTTTTTTATCGTTTTTGGGATGTTTTTCATATATTAAAGTAGTATATTATTTATTCGGGCATTATATCTACATCTACAGCAAATTTTAACTTAATCCGTTTTGTCGTTTAGGCCTGATTGAGGAACAAACATACATACAAACTCACAAACTTTCGCATTTTTAATATTATTAGGATTATTAGTTCTAAATTCTTTATGTACCTAGATAGGCTAGCTTATAAGTAAGTAGATAGTATTATATAGACCACCGTAAATAAAGAGGGGACTTCTCTAATACAGGTTATTGCAACTTAACAGAGGAGATCCCAACCCATGTAACGCACAATTTTGTAATTTACAATTATGTTATTTTTAAGCAAATAGTTATTTTAATAGTTATTTTATCTGTAGGTTTTAATTCTAAATCAAGTGTAGCGTGTGTTGCTTTTTGAATTTGTGCTGAAGCTCTTTAGTTATTTTTTTTATTGTTGTATGTACTTGAGTAGTAGGTACTTTTAATTATTATTCTTGTTTGAGCCTTCACCTTGTTCGATTGGCACCACACTGGAGCTCTACATAGCATTAAGGAAAGGATCATAAAAAAAAGGTAGACCCCAAGCCGTGTTTGTTGCCTGATTCTTCTAGGCTTGGTCGCGTGGAATCGGCGTAGCTTCACCTAGTTCCTAAGACGTTTCAAAGTGATCCTTGTGATTTTATTGAAATAAATGATTTTTGAAATTTGAATTTTGAAATTTGAAATTTGTAAGCAAAATAAAGATTTTTATACTTTTATACTTTACTGGATCGTTAGATAGAGTAATGTTTACCGGTGTGTCCTTCGTATTATATACCTTGCTAACATTGTTATGGACAATAGAAATGCGACTGAAATACAATAAATTATTCCATATTTCCTGAAATGGATTTCCTTTCTACTTACGTGCGTAGGAACTTTATTTATGTTGATGTAACCTAAGGTTATGTTCCCACTGGGCTTACAATTTGCACAAGCAACAAAACGTATTTGTTTAGCAAGGTATTTTATTAGATTCGGGAATACTTTGGCATTATCCACTGACTTTTAAACTGACATTTACATTGAAAAAAGCCGTGTTGACCGAGTTGGATGTACCTCGACTTTCAATCTGAAGGTCGTGGGTTCGAATCCCGGCGTGCATCAATGGATTTTTCTGTTCGAAAATTTATATGCGCATCAAAAACACGTGCTTACAACGGTGAAGGAAAACATCGTGAGGAAACCAGTTAGTGTTCTTATAAGCGGCGATGGGCTTGCAACCTGTCACGTATGGAATGCTAACTACTGCAAAATGTGGGCATGTGCCAAATGTAATGTTTGGACGTGCCTCTGACTACCCCCACTAGACATCTTCAAAGGATCTAAGCGTCTGGAGATCTGAGAGGATGTCTACCGTACTTGGGGATTACAGTCGTGATCCTATTTTTTTTTTTTTTTTTTATAAACTACTAGCCGACCCGGGACAGACGAAAAAGCTATTCCAGTCAACGTCCATCCGGGATTACTCAATGTGTGAGTGTGGCCTGGATAAAGGAAACGTAAACCACATATTTTTCAATTGCCCAAAAACTTCGAATGAATACCTACCTCCTGATATTTCCCGACTTACTTCCTTGAAAATCCCTATCCCTCATTTTCTCCCCTCCAATTATTTTTATATTATGTAAATTTATTACCTAAATTAAAATTAAACTGTAAATATGTAAATTAACGTAGCATAAATTTACGCTCTTCCTAATTTTTTTTTAGTACACTAATACTGTGTTGTATAAACGTTATGCTGTCTTTTGTATTAGAATACATCATCTTGGTTATACATTAAATATGGTCAATTTTCTCTAAAATACCGGCCATATCTTAATATATATAAATCTCCTGTCACGATGTTTGTCCGCGATGGATTCCTAAACTACATAACCGATTTTAATCAAACTTTGCACACTGGGTGCAGTTTGATCCAACTTGAAATATAGAGGATAGCTTACATCTCAATTTATAGTCGCAATATTATTTTATTGCAAACTGTTGACACAGCAACGCGTGGCCGAGTCTGCTAGTTATTTTATAAAAAGCCATATTTCTTAAACACTATCTCCAATAAGGTTTATAATAAAACTGTGGAAGAGCCTAATTCTGTACATTCAATAAAAACTAAAAAAAAAATACTCCTAGGGGCCTTTAAACAAATAACACAAGCCAAAAAAAAACATTTTGTAATTTTTGTCGGTCGGCTGTTTTCCAGATTTCACGCAAATACTACTGGACGGATTTTAATGAAACTTTTTTTGTTATGTAGCTATTAGTCCTCGGCAACATATAAGTTATAATTTATTTTGAAGATACCAGATGTTAAACTATCTGTCGCCTAGTGAAACGGCCTCGGGTTATAGTCTCTAGGCTCTAATAAGGTGATGAGTCACAGCAGCTAGGGGAAAATAATTGAATTGAATTGAACCTTGTACTGATAAAATAAATTACGAATTTGGGTAGAATGCGTATCACTCATTAGTCAAAACTGCGTTGCTATGACGACTAAATGTTTTTAGTCTGTGATGTCAGATTTGTTGCACACCAGCGCCATCTTTACCAAAATCATCTTTTTTGCATTTTTTGTATCATTTAGGGGTTGTTTTTCGGATTATAAGTTCCCCCTTTTGTTTATCTGATTTTTTATTTACATATTACAGTAAATTTCATCTTAATCCGTTTTGTCTTTCAGGATTGCTTATGGCACAAACATAATATAAACATTTATACTAGGATTTTTTGGAGTAACTTTAGGACGGCAATGACCAGTTGAGACGCAATAGAAGCGGGTTTGATCTCCGCTACGGGTTAAGATGTCATCCTAATCTGCAAATATTTATTTGATGTCTGGAAGTTTTGGTACATAATCACCGCACTCTAACGGTGCTATTAATAAAAATTTACTTATCCAAAGATCATCTGAGGTTACACCAAGACTTGTTAATACCAGCTTAATGTAAGCAACTCCATTTCTAATCCTTGTTTATTAATATTGAATTCGACTAGTCCAAACGTAAGCGTTGGACTAAATTTAATCCTGCGCTAGTCTACGTTTATTAATGAGACGGTAAAAGTGTAGTCACATGGGACATTTTGTAAATATGCCATTTGGTTAAAATTAATATCTTACATGGTACTTTGTAAAGTATTCCGAGTTACTACGTATGAATAAATAATAAACTGTACATAACTAAGGAAATGAAGGCGAAATTCTGCTACATAATTAATTTACCCGCATGACTGGACGCTTGAGAGATTATTAATAAAGGATGATTTAAGAAGATCGCGTATGTATTATTTATTTGAAGGTTGTGTGGAAAATTACAAGAAAACATTCGTGGTATTGAAGTCGCACTCAGTAAAAAATCCGTGCTCGTGTTGTACGAGTATGTTGTGTCTACATACGTGCCTTTGCTCTAGAGCTAAACTTGGCTCGAGCACGGAATGTTCCCACAAACCTCCTCTTCACGTTCGAGCCACTTCCATCACAAAAGAAATAAGACCATAAGTTTGGCTTTCGCAGAAATTTGTAACAATGGATTAGATACTTTGCTTCCCGGAAAAGTAAAATTACACTCTTAAAGTTTGAAAGCTACTCCGGAGCTTATGAATATAATGAAATATATTTATCAATCAACTAGCTGACCCGTGCCCGCTTCGCTGTGCGTAAGACATTTCTAATACCATCATGGACTTTTTTGTAGACGTTTTTAAGGTGTACAATACTGTAGTACATTATTAATTATTTTGATATATCTCGTGGGGTTCAGCCAGCATTTGCAATGTAAGCGCAAAAAAATGTGTTTATTTACGACATCACATTAGAAACCTCTAAAATTATCAGTGTTTCTCTACTATATTATGCATGTATTATACATATAAACCATCCTCTTGAATCACTCTATTTATTTAAAAAAAACCGCATCAAAATCCGTTGTGTAGTTTTAAAGATATAAGCAAACATACATACATACATACATACGCGGGAAGCGGAAAGCGACTTTGCTTTATACTATGTAGTGATGACGTGAAAAGTACTTGGTGTTTTTGAAACTGTTCCAAATTGTACTGTTCTCATAAATAATACAACGTCACAACTAGAAAGCAATAAATTATACTTTTTTAACCTTTAAAAAATTCGGGAAAATCTACCTAACAAACTTTGGTGGCAAAAAGAGTCACTCAAATTTCCACTACAACGCGACAAATTCAAATCCAATTTATTACAAATGTTTGCATGGTCTGAAAATTTGTTTTCCTAGTCTGGGTATTGTATTGTACTCATAAATCTTACACAGAATCGTGATACTGGAAATCCTGGTGTGGGGTTAAGACTTGTGGGTATTTGATTGCTGGTTGTAAAGGCGTCTCTTAATCGTATTACAGCCAGCATGTTATTCTTGTTTGAGCCTTCACCTTGTTCGATTGGCACCACACTGGAGCTCTACATAGCATTAAGGAAAGGATCATTAAAAAAAAGGTAGACCCCAAGCCGTGTTTGTTGCCTGATTCTTCTAGGCTTGGACGCTTGGAATCGGCGTAGCTTCACCTAGTTCCTAAGACGTTTCAAAGTGATCCTTGTGATTTTATTGAAATAAATGATTTATGAATTTTGAATTTTATATTTATACTAGCTGTCCCGACAGACGTTTGTCCTGTTAAATTTCAATAATCCCACAGAAAAAAGCACTTTCAGTTTGTCCCGAACTTTATGCCATCCTTATCACTTAGGGGTATAAAAAATACCCTACAACCTATTCTCATACCTACCCAAATATACAAATAAAAATCATAAAACTTATTAAGCCGTTTCGGAGCCGTTACAAACAAAAACAGTGACACGAGATTTTTATTTATATTAGAGACTAGCGACCCGCCCCGGCTTCGCACGGGTAGCATTTTATTATACATATAAACCTTCCTCCTGAATCACTTTATCTATTAAAAAAAACCGCATCAAAATCCGTTGTGTAGTTTTAAAGATATAAGCAAACATACATACAGACATACAGACGCGGGAAGCGGAGAGCGACTTTGCTTTATACTATGTAGTGATATACCCTAAAACTCAACTCTGACCATAGTTCATGTTCATAGTGAACTTTATTTAATTTAATTTAATGCCATCAAAAACATAACTTGTAAAAAAGCCAAGTCTCGCAACGCAACTCAGTTCTTCTACCGTAAAAAGTTGTGAGATCCATGTAATACCAAGTCGGTTAATTTATTCAGTCCCTACTTTAAGGGTCCTTCTGTCTTAAGTTATTACGTAAAGGTTAGATAATTACGTAATAACACAAACACTGCCGTGCCCCCAGATTTCATAAATCAAAAATCCCATCAACGTTTCGAATTTGATTTAACTTTTATTTAACGCCATCTTATTTATTTTCACTCATTTAAATATAGACTATGAAAATAGATTATATGGCGTGTCCTAACAAAGGTGTAAGTTTAGTCAACGAGGACGGTTCTCGCCGATCTTCTATAACGGGATTTCTTTCTACTTTATATCAATTTAAACTGAGGCAAAGCTTCAGATAGCTAAGCTAACTATTTGTACGGTTAGTTAGTTTACTCTTTGAAAAAGATTTTTATGAAATGCACGGTGCATTAAAGAGCTTTGCTACTTATAAAAGCATCCTCGTTACCTACTTGAGCTCATTTTATACATTATTAATTATCTCTTTGAAGTTATTCTAAGAGCACTTTACCTCGAGTAAAAATAGTGATGATATGAAAATATAGAGGTATATCAAGGATAACAAAATCAAATAACATCTAATCAATCCACCCAATGTCAACATCATCTTCCTGCCCTTATCCCACTTAAGTAGGGTCGGCACAACATGTGTACTTCTTCGATTTTCCTCAATCAGCCGTCATCTCATCACTCAATCCTTTCTTACCCATAGCATCTTTCACACAGTCCATCCATCTTTTCTTCGGCCTACCTCTACGTCTACATCCATCGACATTAATTCCTAACACTCTTTTCGTTACATGACTTTCTTCCCTCCTCATAAAAGTCACGACTTTTATCACTAAGTACGGTAGACAACCTCTCAGATCTCTAGGCGTTTAGATCCTTCGAAGATGTCTAGTGGGGGTAGTCAGAGGCACGTCCAAACATTATATTTGGCATATGCCCAAATTTTGCAGTAGTTAGCATTCCATACGTGACAGATAGGTCCCTCCTCATAACATTATGTAAATTGATAACCATTGCAAAAAGGAATTTGGTAGATATGAATAATGTCCGTTAGATGAAGCCGCGTAGAAATGCAGTGAAAGAATGAAAAGCAGCGATAAAGTGGACAAGTTGTGAGTTATCGGCAGTGGTCGGCACTGGCTACGACTAGGGCTAGAGCAATCGTGGCGCCGCGATGGCTGCGCTCGGAATAATAACGGCGTTCTTCGACGCTTTTATAGGGTTTGTACACAAAACTGCGATGCGATACGACGTCCGCACGCAGGAATATAGCTCTTATCTCTTAAAGAATTGGATGAAATCTCGCAGATGTTTGCGATGCGATGCGAATTCGCAGTTTTGTGTACAAGCCCATAGTTCCACATCCCTTTTATGGCAAGACATATTGCCTACTGGCTCAGACAGATTTGCATTTTACTGGATGGAACTTGCTCTAGTCAATTACTGCCAGTAGTTTTTTCGATGTCATTTTTGACACAATCTGTTCTTTATATTTTTAAAACCATTTTATTTTGTTTAACACTAGCCGACCCGTGACAAACGATGTTCTGTCAATTTTTTTTGTATAATCACATAGCAAAACAAAAAGCTATTTCAGGCAGCTTCCATTTTTTGACGTGACAACGTCTTATAATTCGATGGAGCCGGCTGCACGCACCAAAAAACATGACTCATGCGGCGTTACCTCACTCTGAAGCGTTCTATTTAAGGCTTGAAGTGCAAGCGAGAGCGCGGAACGAGCGACAAAGAGGCACAATCACAATTGTCACGTTCAACTATCGTCAGTAAACCAACTTTACAGAAAACCTGTTTTTTCTCTACAAACCTTGTACTGATAAAATAAATTACGAATTTTGGTAGAATGCGTATCATTACGTTAAATATGTTTAGTCTGTGATGTCAGATTTGTTGCACACCAACGCCATCTATACCAAAATCATCCTTTATGCGTTTTTTATCGGTGTTGTTTTTCGGATTTTAAATTCCCCCTTTATTTATTCTGATTTTTTATCTACATACTACAGCAAATTTCATCTTAATCCGTTTTGTCGTTTATTTTTGATCAGGGAACAAACATAGCAGCCTTATTACAAACTTTCGCATTTATAATATTATTAGGATGAAGTTGGATTTTTAGGAGGAGGAGGAATAACGGAGGAGGTTCTCAAGTCGACGAGTACTTTTTGATTTATGACCAAGCATAAGCATTAAGCATATCTTTTAACCTGGATCACCAGGTTAAAGGATTTCGATATTTTTTATTTTTTATTGTGTAGAGAATAGTCCCAAGTTGGTCCCATTTAAATTATATTGATGTAGGACAGACAGTTCCTTCAAAACCTTAAAAAAAGAATATCGTCCTTTGACTTCGCGATTGGTCGATACATTCTCATCGGTTTTCTTTTTAGTTTTTTAAACGTTATTATAGGCTTCCTCATTATCACGTTACTTTCTGCATCATTGCTTTGGCTAAACATAAATAGCGAAATAAACTAAGCACAAATAGCCGTAAGGTCTACGTCGTCTCTAAACTTATCCTTTTTGACTAAATTCACGATCTTTACTCTTGTTAGAATGGGCTACTTGACAAGATTTTGAAAACCATTCTAGATTATTCATTAGTGACTGTGGAACCCATAAAAAATGTCATTTTCAATTCTGTTAAGCGTTAATACCCTAAATATGTAAATTAAATAATATATCGACAATTGAAATAACCCGCAAAAACGCTTCTTCAATCAAATGGCGTCGCACTAGTTTCTGTGACGTTACATGCTTGTCAACAAAAAAAATCAAATGTCAAATTTTTCAAGGGAGGCGTAGACATATTGACAAGCATGTTACATCATCGTCGATTCGACCAATCCCGACCGTTTTGTGTCACGTGACTTCGTTTTTTAAATCGATATTTTTAATTATGGGTTTTTTAATAAATTATTGTTTATTTTCAAGTTATTTTACTCCATAACGCTTTATGAAGGCATAATTTACATAGATTACTATCAACAACACTTTATTTTTTCTGTCAATATATATTGTCGTATATCCTATTCGTAGGTTTACTTACAATTACCTAGGTACTTATATATCTGAGTGAGGTTCTAACCAAAGTTGTAGATAAGATACTAAGGAAAACAATCTAATATCTTTCCAATACTGAGTATTCCATTTAATCTTTGAAAGGAAATCGTAAAGCTTTAAGTCGTTTGTTTTGACAAAATGTGCGAGTTCGATGCTTGGACTAACCAATAGATGTAACATTAAATGTTATCGTGTTTTTTATTGTTGACATTGTTCTGTGTGCGATAAGATTCGTTTAAAATAGTATAAATCATCTGTAAGTGTTACAAAAGTGCCAGAAAACGAATATTACTCTTAGTATTTTTCTGATGTATAAGTTACTTTATAATTTACTAGCTGTCCCAACAGACATTGTCCTGTAAAATTTCAATGATCCCACAGAAAAAAAACACTTTCAGTTTTTCCTGAACTTTACGCCACCCATAACACTTAGAGTTATAAAAAACTAGCGACCCGCCCCGGCTTCGCACGGGTAGCATGTTATTATACATATAAACCTTCCTCCTGAATCACTCTATCTATTAAAAAAAACCGCATCAAAATCCGTTGTGTAGTTTTAAAGATATAAGCAAACATACATACATACATACATACAGACGCGGGAAGCGGAAAGCGACTTTGCTTTATACTATGTAGTGATACAATACGACCTATTCACATACCTACCAAATATACACAAAAAATCATAAAAGCGGTCAAGCCGTTTCAGAGGAGTTTGGTTACAAACACTGTGACACAAGAATTTTATATATATAAGACAAGCTAACACGGCGAACTTCGTATAGCTTTAGAATTAACGAATGTTGTGTTAAGTGCCCGATCCCGTTCCCATTCCCGTTCTCGTTCCCGTTAAAAAGTACACTATGTCCGACTCCTGGTTCTAAGCTACTTCCCTACCAATTTACAGCCAAATCGGTTTGGCTTTTCTTGAGTTGTAAATAGTGTAACTAACACGACTTTCTTATATTATATATATATAGATTATAATATGCTCTATATTTATGTGTGTCTGCTTAATAATGTATGTTTACTTTCCTTAAGAGAGAAGAATTCCCGTGGGATGCTGATAAATTCAAACCAAGCACTTCAGTGGAAATGTTTGAAGAAGAAGATAAGAAGCGCGCAGTCAGAGCTGGTGAGTGAACCCTCCAGTACCTACTCGTACTTAGCTCTTTTCATAATTAGGGTAGTTGTCTCGTAGAATACTCCGCTAAATGGATTCATTGCAATCTCATAATGTGCTCGTTATGTTGTACGAATATGTTAGAATCTTTTATTTAACTTGCAATGTATGTATTATGTAACTATGTTCGTTAAGGTGGAATCTTGCAACTTAATTTTGAAGCAATTATTCCCAACCGATCGAGCTGAAATTTTACATACCTACTTATGTAACTTCGATTACAATGCAACAATTGAATTCTTGTCAAGTTCCAATGACAATGTTATATTATGTGACAGGTGCTCGATGGTTTGAATGATTTTACAAAAGCTTGTCATTGAAAAATATTTTTCAACAGAAAACTTATAAGATTGCAGAAGATAAGACTCATAAGATTGCATTTTGCATAACAAAAAAAATAGGATAACGACTGTACCTAATCCCAAGTACGGTAGACATCCTCTTGAATCTCCAGATCCATTTATATAGCTAAATGGGTTAGTCAGACGCACGTCCAAACATAATATTTGGCACATGCCCATATTTTGCAGTAGTTAGCATTAGCAAGACATAATCATTCAAAACACACAATCGATAGAAAATACGATCCGACGAGACGTTTTTATTTTTATCTATTTCTAATTGAACCCTGGTTGGAACCAGAAAATAAGGAAGAGAATTGTTCACTTGACAGGAAAATAAGTCTGTGTAAGCGTTCGAATATAAATGGAAACATTGGCATTTTGCTTGTATTTTATTCGGTCTTTCATTTCGTGAAAGTTTTTCTGGTTGTCGGTTTGAGGATAGTGATCAAAATTGTTTTACCTTTCAACGGTTTTATTTAGATTCTTTCGATTCTACTGGTGGAATGCTTCATTTTGTCAGAAATAAAAAGAAAGAATAAATTTATTTTGTGTCAACATAATCTTTTAAAACTAAACAGTTAAATGACATAAATAATGGCAACATTAACAACAAAATTGGTCACCACTCAGCTATAAGCTGCAACAGCGAGAGTTGATGCAGCGCTGATTTTCAGTGGTGCCATATACGAGTACTATGACAACTGAAACATTTGCGGCTAAACATATTTTAAATTTATAATTTTAACTATAAATACGGCTAATTACCCTGTTTATTCCGTGTTGTTTCGTTTTAATTAGCCGTAATTAAAATAAAATTCATCGATAAAAACTTCAGTTTATTCGCAATTACGGACCCAATAACTCAACATTACAGTCGTTAATAATTACCGAAAAGCTCTCTTAACTATCGTGAGTAATTTTAACTTAATTACATTATTCGCAATCAGCGAACAACCATGCAGCAATAGTCCAACATTCTAACAAATCGATTATCATTGAACGCATAACATATTTAAAAAAAAAATTGAATCACGACTGTAATCACCAAGTACGGTAGACATCTTCTCAGATCTCCATATGCGGTATATGGGGTAGTCATAGGCATGTCGACGAGCTAGCATTCCATACGTGACAGGTTGCATGCCCATAGCCGCTTATAAGAATACTAACTGGTTTCCTCACGATGTTTTCCTTCACCGTTTGAAGCACGTGTTATGATACGCATATAAATTTTTCGAACAAAAAAATCTATTGATGCATGCTGGGATTCGAAACGACCTTCGAAATGAAAGTCGAGGTACCTCTTTACTCGTTCAACATAAACAGCTTTTGTTATATTTTTAAATTTAAATGAAATTTTAATTAATAAATTACAAGCTTATTATAAGCTTTGTGATGTTAATCCATTCAATAACCTAGTCACAATAGTATACATAATAAGAGAACGATGGGTTTAATATTTCTCTGACATTACTGTTCCAGCAAATACAGATCCAATCAATTTGGGGATTAAACGTATTTACTTCAAAATGGAACTCGAACAGACAGTTCGGACAGGCGAACGGTTTATCGGCTCTTGTAGTTTATAATCTAAACTGAACGTTTTATTCACTGGAAATTGGTTATTAATCTTCAACAATGTAAAGGTGTGACCAAACATAGCGCGGCATTCGAGTGCGGTATTCGCAGGACACAAGATTGCCGCGTGACTAGTTTAAACATAAAGGTAAATGTGCGCGTGGCCGTCGTCTAATCATAGCGCGGCATTTCGCACGCTTCTGCCGCGCTCGAACGCCGCGTTATGTCTGGTCACACTATTATACTATTATAGGTTAATAACCATTTTTCAGTAATAATGGTTAATATCTCATAATAAGAGATAATTGCGCATGCAACTACGATTATCGGGAAACAATAAAACGAACAAATAACGGTAATATCTTATGTTTAGTGAAAATTATGTTCATTATTTAACATTAGTTTCAAATGATAAACTAGCAATGATGTTATTTAATTATTTTAGGGTTTGAAATGGCGAATACGCAATTAATAATATTTTTATTTTGCTCTTTATCAACCGTCAAATGTTTACAAGACTGGCGTCCTGCTATACAGTATGATTAAAGATTAATCTCTTAAAGAAATTAACATTTCACTTATTAGAGAACTTATCTAAATAAAAGGTAGGTAATAAAATTTTATGCCCAAAAGGTAAGTAGGTAATTAAGCAAGATTTGCTAACAAACTTTATGTTTGTGTACAATAAAAGATTATTTCTATTTGTATTCTATACTACCCGCAAATTCGTAAGTACTCAATAAATATTGCTCAGAATAATGTGAAAAATTCAGATTCGCTTGGTGTGCCAAATCGTAAAATGATCACAATAGGTTAGTAACGTGTCGTTTTATCCTAATTCCAAATTGTAATAATATTATAAATGCGAAGATTTCTGAGTTTGTATATATGTTTGTGCCCTAAGCAATCCTAAACGACAAAACGGATAAAGATGAAATTTGCTGTAGTATGTAGATAAAAAATCAGATAAACGGTCAAGGGGTTCTTATAATCCGAAAAACAACTCCTAAATTATAAAAAAAAACGCAATCTGAATATTTTGGTAAGTATAGATGGCGTTGGTGTGCAAAAAGTAGACATCTCAGACTGAAAATATTGAGTTGTCATAGCAACGCGTTCTACCAAAAAGGTTGAATCCTACTAAGGTCGGTATTCGAAATTTATTTTGTCGAAAAAGTCTGACATCAATTTGACTACCGAATGATACGCATTCTACCAAAATTCGTAATTTATTTTATCAGGTCAAGGTGTAATTTATGGAAAAATGTTTTTTTCTACGCGATTATTGAAATTTGGGCAGGACAATGTCTATCACGGGTCGGCTAGTATTCCATTTATGTAAGCACGTACGTTCGGTACGTTTGTAGGACACCTGTGTGTTCTATTAACGTGCGCTACGTGTCTGTGATGCTGCTTCACTGAACCCAATACCGAGAGTGGTGTCGAGTGAATGGAATGAACGCACGGTGCGTCTAGAGATTGCACGGATGTATATTTATGTATGTTTATGCACATTTACTAAACAACATTACACAGTGTAGTGTGTACATTACTTAATGTAGTAATTTCTTTTAAAATGCGGTTCAGAGCACTGCTTTTATAAAATACAAGCTTCCGCCCGCGGCTTCGCTCGCGTTTAGCCTGGATAAAAAGGGTCCTATATGCTATTCCAGGGCATGAGAGCTTGATTGAGGCACAAACATACAAACAAACTCAACAAACTTTTGCAATTATAATATTATTACTCAGTTTATCTACGTTAAATACTAAAAACAATAGATTTATCAATTTTGATAAGAATTAGAGAAATATTCTGAAACTAAAATGTGCATTGTAATAATGTATCCCAATTTTTTATTGTATTAATAGCTTACTATTTTGAATTTCACATAAAAGGTCACGGACTTTTATTTACAACTATTTAAGACAAACAATCCTACGATACATTATTTTATATCTCCAACAGTTTAGGCAGCGCACGCTAAGATAGCTCTCAGAGGCAGTTTTTTTTCCGATTTGTAATACTTATCGCGTAAAAACATACCCTTTTTTTATCGCAGTCGGTTAAAAAATAGCATATGTGTTATTCTGATGAATAAGCTATATTATTGTAAAGTTTCATTAAAATCCATTCAGTAGTTTTTACGTGAATGAGTAACAAACATCCATACATACATACATACTCACAAACTTTCGCATTTATAATATTAGTAGGGTTACATTCATTATTATTTTTCAATTTACCGAGTACTCCAGTCTGCCCGCGACCATGGCTATTGTAACATAGTCGAAACGTCGGGAAAGCAAATCAAAGGTAATTACGTGATAAAGACCCGTGTCAAAATCTATAGGGTTGCTGACGATACGGACACAATAAATTCGGCCACTTTGTCCGAATTGTCACTTTTCAATTTTAATATTTTCTTCACTGACGATTCGGACGCCAATGTTTTGTACAATTAAAACTATCGTGGTTGTTAATCATTTTAAATAGAAATACGGCTAATTACCACGTTTTTCCTTGTATTGCTGACGTTTCGAGACAATTCAGATGCTCATGATGAAGAGCATCTGAATTGTCTCGAAACGTCAGCAATACAAGGAAAAACGTGGTAATTAGCCGTATTTCTATTTAAAATGTTTTGTACAGTCAGATATAAAAACTTAAACTGCTAAGAGGAATATAAATCAGGAATATAATCATTCTATTCTCACATTATATCTCAGATATTAGTATCTCACATTCATGTCCTGATATTTTTTATTATGTTTTATGATATAGATTGTTTTAGTGGTTGTGGTCATTTTAACAACGTTTTAATTTTTAAATAAACGGTTTATATTGAAAAAATGATCAAAACTTCGATTTTTAAACGACATTTGTGGTCAATCAAGTCTATTTGTATAACGCATCATAATTGTCACTAATCAAAACGGACCATAGACAAATAATTGTATCAACTATAGATTTTAAACAAGTTTGTTTGCTACGCTCAGTTATTGACTGCAAAAATTTAAAAAGACCAAAACTTGACCCTAAATCTTGAAAGGGGCAAAAACTTAATCATTTTTATATTAATACTCGAAGTATAAAATAAAATAAATATTGTGGACATTTCACACATTTCACTATCTAGCCTCAAATTAAGTAAAGCTTGTACTATGGGAACCAGATTACTGATATAATACCTATGTATATACTTTTTTCTTTTAATACATACTTCTAGAGTATTACTAGCTGTCTCGACAGACGTCACAGCGACAGACGAAGCGGGCACGGGTCAGCTAGTTTTATATATAAGATTAGATTTTATTACGTAACTAGTATAAAGCAAAGTATTATCTAAACTTTATAAAACGTTAATGCTTTTGCATATTTGCCAGCAGACTCGCTTTTCAGTTTGTGGTATGTGGCAAAAAATTAGTTCCTGTTTTAATTAAAGAATTTAGGTCAGTTTAAAAGGAATGGGCCTTTTTTTTATTCTAACTTTAATCAGCTGCTAGTGGATAAATTGAAGTTGAATTTATTAATTAACATAATATTGTGTTTTTATTTATGTCGTAGAAAGTTCTACTTTAAGTAGTTGTTAGTTAGTTATCTGTGAATATTTATTATCATGAATATATATTCTTTCTGTGAGGTTACAGACAGAGTTTATCCTCCGTTATCTGTCATTAAAATTTGACAGATAACGGAGGATAAACTCTGTCTTTAACCTCACTGAAAAAAAATACTTTCAGTTTTTGCCGAACTTTACGCCACCCTCATCGCTTAGGGGTATAAAAAATACCCTACGACCTATTCTAAGACCTACTACCTTTACAAAAACTGACTACAGACCTACTGAATATATATATACAAAATGTTAAAATCGGTCAAGGCGTTTCGGAGGAGTTTAGCTACAAACACTGTGACACGAGAATTTTATATATTACTAGCTGTCCCGACAGACGTTGTCCTGTCAAATGTCAATAATCCGTTTTTCCCGATCTTTACGCCATCCTTATCACATATGGGTATGAAAAATAGATAGTAGCCGATTCTCAGACCTACTGAATATGCATATAAAATTTGGTAAAAATCGGTAAAGCCGTTTCGGAGGAGTAAGGTAACTAACATTGTGACACGAGAATTTTATATATAAGATTAGATTTTATTACGTAACTAGTATAAAGCAAAGTATTATCTAAACTTTATAAAACGTTAATGCTTTTGCATATTTGCCAGCAGACTCGCTTTTCAGTTTGTGGTGAGTATGTGGCAAAAAATTAGTTCCTGTTTTGATTAAAGAATTTAGGTCATATTAAAAGGAATGGGCCTTTTTTTTATTCTAACTTTAATCAGCTGCTAGTGGATAAATTGAAGTTGAATTTATTAATTAACATAATATTGTGTTTTTATTTATGTCGTAGAAAGTTCTACTTTAAGTAGTTGTTAGTTAGTTATCTGTGAATAAGTGGAAAAATCAGGCATTCGGAACGAGTATGTAAGCAAATCTGGACTTCTTTAAACTTGTATTCCAATTTAATTTAATTAAGAGATGCCCAAATGTTCATATGTGACAGTGTGATAAATTTACGAGTTTTATATATGCCTGAAAACACTATAGTTAAGTAGATTTACTATTTAAATGTGTACTTGTTGTAAAGGTGTGACCAGACATATCGCGGCATTGAAGCGCGGCATCCGCATGCTGCTAGCCGTGCTATGATTGGACGCCGCGCGTACATTTACCCTTATGTTTAAACTAGTCACGCGGCAAACTTGTGTCCTGCGAAGGTCGCAAAATGCCGCGCTATGTCTGGTCACATCTTGATACCGTAAAATGAAACATTTTATGAGCTTCCTATTTCGTATCCAAATACCGATCAAACGAGCGAAGTCGGGGTTATAAGCTTTTCATCATCATATCATACCACAATGTGACATATTTAAAATGTTCTCCTTAGAAATCTATAAGGATCTAAAATTGAGGGGAAGTCTACCATACTTGGGGATTACAGTCGTGATTCTATTTATATATTTATTTTTGATATCATAATAATTTTGTGCAAGAGCTTCAATTGGATAAATTCCAAGAACTGAATCCTATATTCTAGTGATGTGATACACAACACACCCCAAATGCCATTAAATAAATAATAAATATAAATAAATATTGGCGGCCTTTACACACAGCGCCATCTAGCCCCAAACTAAGCAAAGCTTGTACTGTGGGAACCAGATAACTGATAGAATACTTATATACTTTTTTTTTTTTTTGTAAATACATACTTATTATACATAGTAACACCCAGACACAGAACAAACATTGATTCCATTTCGAACATTTCCCTTCAAAGTATATTATAATTCCTCTGAAATTAGAAATACTTGGAACGAGCCTTTACGAGTCGGCTTAAGACTGAGCCCTACGTGTTCGTGAAAGCTCTTATTTATATCCACGACCTGTTTGACGCGATTTATACATAACATTACGGTTTACGACCTACTTTATACGTTTTGCGTAAGTATTGGGAGAACTTGCCATCGTATCTCTATAATTCAGCGTCGCGCTCTCCTTACTCTACACTTTGTACATAATAATATTAGAGCTGATACAAATAGGTACACTTATATTAAACAATACACAATACAAAATACATAATAATAAGAAAAAATATTAATTTAAATATTGACGGACCATAACAAAAAAAGTTTCATCAAAATCCGTCCAGTAGTTTTTGCGTGAAAGCCGGACAACAGACAGACAGATAAAAAATTTTAATGTTTTTTTTTCGGCTTGTGTTACTTGTTTAAAGGCCCCTAGGAGTATTATTTTAAGTTTGTATTAAATGTACAGAATTGAACTCTTCTACAGTTTTATTATATGTATGTATATGTATAGATTTATATTTTTGTTTTTACCGAATAAACTAAAAAGCTACTTGACATTTTTTCAGATCTAAGCAAAGTTTTTACTCAATCAAAATATTTACTAAGGAGTTCCGTTGCGAGTGACTATTGAACAGTTCCTGACTTTATCATCAGATCAGCTCGCTGTCACCATATTATTGTATTGTCATCAGAACTAAAGGTGTACTTATGCTAAATTTCAGCTCATTCGGTTGGGTAAAACTGCTTCAAAATTTAGTCGCAAGATTTCACCCGAACAAACATACATACATACATTGCAATTCAAATAAAAGCTTGTAAAAAAATAAAAAATAAAATAAAAATAAAAATAAATAAATAGGATCACGACTGTAATCCCCAAGTACGATAGCCATCCTCTCAGATCTCCAGGCGCTTAGATCCATCGAAAATATCTAGTGGGGGTAGTCAGAGACACGTCTAAATATTATATTTGGCACATGCCCACATTTTGCAGTAGTTAGCATTCCATACGTGACAGGTTGCAAGCCTATCGCCGCTTATAAAAATACTAACTGGTTTTCTCACGATGTTTTCCTTCACCGTTTCGAGCACGTGTTTTTTGTTTTTGACGATTATTTAATTTTGTAGATACTAATATAGACGTGATTTTGGGTGGAGGGGGATTAGTCTTAAACTTTACCACGTATCACCAAGAGGGAGGGAGGGGTTTGTAAAATGCTAAAAAAACATCACGTGATTAATGGACGGCTCCCTAGTTCCATATACTCGTAAAATCACAATGAAACTATAAAAACCACTGCAGCTCGTAACTAGGTCAGTCTTAGAAACCTCTTGCTTCGTTTATCATTCGTTTTCAATTCAATTTAAGTAATAGACTACTTACTTAGCGTGATAATGGTTGTTTACTCACTAATTCATATTCCAAATTGATAAAAATAATTTATTTATTTATTGAAATCACAGGGATTACTTTGAACCGTTTAAACCTGTTGAATGAAATCTGTTCTATGAAGCCTAGAAGATAAACAAGGTAAGTTTTTTTCAATGATTATGATAAACAATATCTACTTGAGAATATAATGATTACAAATATTATAATGGTATAGTAAATCAAATAGAGTATAAAATAAAACATCGTCTAAAACAAACCTGTGTGTGTACATAGTTATCAATACTACTCGTACTAGAAAATGGCGTCAGTCGGATTTTTTTCAGGGTTCCGTACCCGAAAGGTAAAAACAGAACCCTATTACTAATACTTCGCTGTCCGTCTGTCTTTCACATGGCTGTATCTCATGAACCGTGATAGCTAGACAGTTGAAATTTTCACAGATGATGTATTTCTGTTGCCGCTATTTCAACAAATACTAAAAACATAATAAAATAAATATTTAAATAGGGCTTCCATACAACAAACGTTTTTTTTGCCGTTTTTTTAAACATAATGGTACGGAACCCTTCGTGCGCGAGTCCGACTCGCACTTGGCTGGTTTTATTATGTTAAAGTAAAACCCACCGAGACTTTTTCAGCAAGAACCCCCTATTTTCCGCTTTCGCGGAGTAGGCTCTGCCTGTTTACTTATTTTCTTTTATTAGCGATGTTTTCTGATCGAACAAGCGTAATAAGGCGACGCAGAGTCCCGAAACTTTGTTCCAATAAATTACGTTGTTGTACATTGCCTCTTATCTCACGAGTGTGCTCGCCTATTGTGTCATCTTTGTAGGCTTCCTCACATACATTGCGAATATACGAAGTTTTTTTACATTGAAGGGATTATACAAAGTGTTTTTAGGGTTCCGTACCCAAAGGGTAAAATCGGAACCCTATTACTAAGACTTCGCTGTCCGTCTGTCTGTCTGTCACAGGGCTGTATCTCATGAACCATGATAGCTAAACAGTTGAAATTTTCACAGATTATGTATTTCTGTTGCTGCTCTAACAACAAATACTAAAAACAGAATAAAATAAATATTTAAGGGGGGCTCCCATACAACAAACATGATTTTTTTGCCGTTTTTATAGATAATGGTACAGAACCCATCGTGCGCGAGTCCGACTCGCACTTGGCCGGTTTTTTTACGTTATGATGTTTTACTTCTACACGTGTAGACGTCCCAAGCACAAAGTGTAAGGCGGTGATTAAGTCAAAAATAAGATCACGCCTGTAATCCCCAAGTACTGTAAACATCCTCTCAGATCTCAAGGCGCTTAGATCCTTGCAGATGCCTAAAGGGGTCAGTCAGAGGCACGTCCATGCCCTCCCACATGCCCTCATTTTACAGTAGTTAGCATTCCAGCCCGTCGCCGCTTACAAGAATAATAACTGCTTTTCGCACCATGTTTTCCTTCACCGTTGTAAGCATGTGTTAATGTGCATATAATTTTTAAAACGGACTTATTTTATTCAATAAATTCACAAGTATCACTTGATAATATAATTTTTAATATTCATTTATTAATAATATAATCCGTATGGTGTAGTAGTCTCGTACATGCTTTTAGACACAAACCATCGACTGTCTTATTGTTCAGTGATTATTATTAACAGTTCATTTAAAGTTGAATTCAGCTTTGTTTCAAAGACAATGGAGAACTCGGATAACTTCAAACTGAGTTCAAAAGCTGGTCTCGGAAGACTCGAGTGGATGTCATTGTGTTCATCCAGACTCAAAGACTGGAAGAGTTGAGCTAACTTTTATTCCTTTTATTATCTTATCTCGTTTACCTTGCATTGACCGGCCTCACAGCTCAGATGGTAGTAACTCTGCTGTCTACGCTGTAGGTTGTGGGTTCGATCCAGGGCAAATATTTGTGTGATGAACATAGGTGTTTGTTCTGTGTCTGGGTGTTAATATGTATAATAAATATGTATTTCAAAAAAAAAGTATATAAGTATTCTATCAGTTATCTGGTTCCCATAGTACAAGCTTTGCTTAGGGCTAAATGGCGCTGTGTGTAAAGTCCGCCAATATTTATTATTTATTTGGGTCATCAACATTGAAAAACACCAATACATCATTAAAAAGAAAAATGGGTACAAAACGTGACAAGTGTTATAATAATTATAGGAGACAGACAGCGTGCAAATAATAATATAATAATATTAATAATAAAATTACAAAAAGATTTAACTAAATTAAATTAAAAAAATCTACAATCATTAAAAAGTATATGAAAATTATTAAATTAAAACGTATATAGCAAAAATGACATCATTTAACTAATAATAATTTGATTTAATATAAACCAATAACTTTTCTTAATTTCACTTTCAAAACTTTCGTGAGTTGTACTACACATTATTACAACAACGGGAAATTACTCACGTAAATGATAAATTGTCAATGAGGACACCGACAATGTTTCGATTGTGTGTGCGAGACGGCAATGCGAGCAGGGTAGCGCGCGCGTTATGGTCCACTCACCCTGAAGAAGATTCTCTAGATGAATCGAAACATTGTCGGTGTCCTCATTGACAATTTATCATTTACGTGAGTAATTTCCCGTTGTTATAATAACTTTTCTTAATACACAAGGGGTAATGGTGCCGTGAAATAAGTCCACGTCACCATTACCCCTTGAAATAGAATTATACATGCGATTCGAAGGAGCATTAAGCCCGAGATTAGTGCTGCAATAATCTGCCTGAAAAAGGTTAAACCCAGACACTCTGGGTAGCCTTGAAGGAATTATAATGATTATTATTGCAAGTCAAACGAATATAAAAGCCTGGAACAGTGAACAGAGTGACGAAGTGGCGAAGTGTTCGTTACACATATTAATGCGTGGTCGAGGCTCATTTTACGACGGCATTTTATGGCGAATAATGCCTCCTGAATTATTTATCTTACGGCCACGGGTTTTATGAACTCACTTATATTACGGGAATTAAACAAATTTGAATACGAGTAATAACACGTGCTCAAAACGGTGAAGGAATGCTAATTACTGCGAAATGTTAGCATGTGTCAAATGTAATGTTTGGACGTGCCTCTGACTACCTTCACTAGACATCTTCAAAGGATCTTAGCGTCTGGATATATTAAGCATGTTATACATATAAACCTTCCTCCTGAATCACTCTATCTATTAAAAAAAACCGCATCAAATTCCGTTGTGTAGTTTTAAAGATATAAGCATACATACAGACATACATACAGACGCGGGAAGCGACTTCGCTTTATACTCGTAAAATCTAAAAATCCTACTACGAGTATTCTACTTCCTACTAATATTATAAATGCGAAAGTTTGAGTGAGTGAGTGGGTGTGTGTGTGTTTTTGTTACTCTTTCACGCAAAAACTACTGAAGGGATTGAAATGAAACCCTACTTAAACATTTATTTTATTCTGTTTTTAGTATTTTTTGTTATAGTGGCAACAGAAATCATCTGTGAAAATTTCAACTGTTTAACTATCATGGTTCATGAGATACAGCCTTGTGACAGACAGACGGACAGCGAAATCTTAGTAATAGGGTCCCCTTTTTACCCTTGGAGTACGGAACCCTAGAAATGAACTGTTTAGCTGTTCTGTATAGCTATTATACTGTATAGCTATATATTAGGAAGAGCCAACTTTGGAATATAAATCTACCGATACAAGTTTCACCAATTGTGTTTTTGTCTATAATTTATGTAGATTAAATCCTTAAGTTATCTTTGTCATAAAAACAAAACTGTATGCTTTGCCGTTATTGAGAAAAAACCGGCCAAGTGCGAGTCGGACTCGCGTACGAAGGGTTCCATACCATTATCTATAAAAACGGCAAAATAATCATGTTTGTTGTATGGGAGCCCCCCTTAGATATTTATTTAATTCTGTTTTTAGTATATGTTGTTAGAGCAGCAACAGAAATACATAATCTGTGAAAATTTCAACTGTCTAGCTAACACGGTTCATGATATACAGCCCTGTGACAGACAGACGGACAGCGAAGTCTTAGTAATAGGGTCCCGTTTTTACCCTTTGGGTACGGAACCCTAAAAACGATTCGAACCCTAAAAACGATTCTGCATTCATCATAAAAAAATATTACTCGTCTTTAAGTAAAGTTTGTTACCAAGCCAAGAAAGCTACGAATAAGTGTAGGGTTACCTACCATTGGAATAATTTAACATTTTGTATTTTAATTTGTGATTTTATTTTTTTTAATTTGTGAATGCGAGTAACACGATTATGTTATCTCATACCCTGAAGGTTCAGCAGCTCATAATACGCAGAAATCAGCTTTATTAATAAACCGAATTAATAATACGTTTAATTATCGCTGTGAGAGAATATGATGGATATTCTACGACCTTACTTATCTGAGGGCAGATCATGTTAATGCTTTAAGTTAGAGCTTAGTTCGGCTGCGTGCCTTAAGGTGTGACCAGACATTGCGCGGCATTCGAGCGCGGCATTCGCAGGACACAAGTTTACCGCGTGACTAGTTTAGACTGTAGCAGGTAGCTCGCGGCAAACGCGCGCGGCCGTCGTCCAATCATAGCGCGGCGAAACGCGCGCGGCTGTCGCGCTCGATTGCTGCGCAATGTCTGGTCACACCCTAACACCTACGTACTAAGATGTCTTATCAGACTACCCAGCACGATTTGATATAGTACACTACTTTACGAACTAGTATATTACTTGTGGGAAGCCATAACTTTACATGCCTTTTCGCCCACGGTAAATTGTTAAAAATCTCAGTTTTTAACATTCTGGATAGTTACTTGACCATTAGTTCTATAACGATTGTATTCTTAGATGTGTAGGTTCAACACAATATTGGATGAGACGTGAAGGTTGCGGGTTTACTCGTATTTGTTCTAGGTCTGAGCTTTATCATACGTAGGTACGTAGTTAAACTGGTATAATCTTAGAGAGGGGTTGATTTATCAAATAAGTTTGTAGGAAATTTTATAGAGAATCCAAATATATACCTATTCATACAAAATAAGTGAGAAATAGACGAAAGAGTGCATCGCTCCCACCTGGTGAAAATTACGCGTAATTTCTGGACATGCGGCTTGCCACTTTTCGTTCGTGCGCATACCAAATGAGAGGATATTTGACATTTAGTTGTCTAAAATCGTGTGATGTAAATGCCTTTGTGCCTAAGGATGTGTTGATGGCGTCTCGCCACGTTCGTAATGGCCCAGCGAAGCGTAGAGAATACGCGACTCCAGGCGCTAGTTTTTGTGAGTGCTTCGAGGTTTTGTATCATAAAGCCAGTTGAGGGTCGGTTTCTTCTATTGTATATTGTGGTAGAGCAAAAACATATCATTCATAGTCAGACAGCGTCGGTTTTGGCGAGACATCGTTTCTCTAGATAGGTTAAGAAGTTATGTTTGTGAAGATGGCGTAATCTAGTTATTATAAGAACATTTCTGTTGATTGGCGTATGGTTATGTTATGCAAAATGTGGGTATGTGCCAAATATAATATGTGGACATGCCTTTGACTACCCCCACAAGACATCTAAGTGTCTGGAGATCTGAGAGGATTTCTACCGTACTTGGGTATTACAGCCGTTATTATTATTATGATGAAGGAGTATGGTCGAACATCCCCATGATTGATATTCATTATTTTGCTTTATTTTTTATATTGATTCATTCATAATCAAATTCCTTAAAATAATCTAATTAGGTAGGTTGATTTTTTTCAAAATTCCCCTTCACAACAAACCTAAACAATATTGAGATGTTTTAAAGTTTTATAGTGTTAACAGTTTAATTAAAACTTTATTTTCGCTAAACGATAGTTTCACATCAAAGCAAACGTCCAACTTGTAATGTTATCAAAGCATAGTTCTGTGACTTTAATTTCTTTACTCCAAACTCAAGTCATTACATACCCACATAAAGTGTGGAATTTATATTCGCACTCCACCATAAAGCGGTCGCGACGACCTTTAGCAGAGTTGGGCTTTTCCCACAAACACTTCCCCGCGGGATTCCTCAACCCACTAGTTGTCAAGAGCGTGACGCTGCAACTTTTTCCTTTATCCTGATATGACGTCAAAAATCCCATAATAGAACATTTCTATACACCAAGAAATTCCAATTCAAGCTGCTACAGCGGTTTAGAGTGTGCTTATTGAAGTTCTAAGACAGGATTTTTCTAAATTCAACCTCTAAAGTGGTCAAAAAAGGTAAAAACTTATATGAAAAAACTTATTCAATGAACTTTCCGTACATAATAACGGTATGTTATCAAAGCATCTTTACGAAATCAAAATCTTATCGATAGATAGACAATTGATTTTAAAACAGAAGGGACAAGATTCTCGTAAGCAACAGTTCTCTTGACGGAAAAAAGGATCAAAGATTACCCTTAATATTTGTGCCGGCAAAAATATCCATCTCTAAAATGTTATCAATAATACAGGGGTTCCCAAATATACGAACATCAAACGAATGTTCAGAGATGAAGGTACCCCCCCTCCCCCTCCCCAATCTCCCACCACCATATGTTCATCACCAACATTTTGGATTTTAAATTAAAAACTACGTTTTCTCTCATGCAGTCGTCGCAAGGATAAGACACGAAGTAATTTTTATTAAAATTTTAATTATAAATTTGAATATCAAAGCAACACGATAAATCAAATTTACGCAGCACCTACCTAAAAATTATGGTAGACACAAAATTTCAGAGCTAAGTGAAAATAATATTTCTGTGCTGAACAAAAGCTTTTCGTTTAACCTCGAAAAGCTTTCACTCGGCTCATCGTAACTCAAGTTTAGCGATAAGTCCCTCGCTTGCTGCTCCATTAGTTTAACGTAATATTAGCTGAAAACTTTCATTTTCATTCGCACTTCAGGGACACGTTTCACGGCTTTCGATTGAGGCGTTTAAGAGTGTGCGCGTGCTTGAGATACAAACGTGCCAGACTTTGTTGTGTCAATCTAGTCCTTTTTAAACACCTATAAAACTGGTCTATTTTCATTTATGATTGGTAGATACTTCTGTGAAGGTCACATTTTTAAATTTACTTAACTAAACCGTCACAAAGCGATCAGTCAGCTTACGTGTTCTTGTTATCATATCAAGCAGGTTAATTAATGTTCAACTTGCCCAACATTTAGATAGATGATTACATTTACAACAGCCGTGTTAAGCCGGGGTCCCACGTCGCGTAAAACCGGATGACACTCCGCCTGTGTGCGTCCGGCGCGTCGCGTACAGAGCGTTCCGAGCACGGGCCACCACGGATGCATCGTTCCCACGGCGCGTCCGTCCGCCTTGGCGCGGTCTGGCGCGTGAAAACGCGGGCCGTGGGACCCCGGCATTAGCCGAGCGGGAGGTACCTCGACTTTTAATCCGATGGTCGTGGGTTCGAATCCGTGCCAGGGGATCTAAGAGCATGACTAATGTGCTTGGGAATCACAGTCGTAAATCTTTTTACAATAAATCTCTTGTAGTTTTCAAAGTATGGTGCTAATAGCAGCCAGTTTTATATTACCTTTGCACTTCGTCTTTACAGTTAGTTTACTAAAGATATAAAATTATTTCAGAGAACATCTGCCATTGTGACTGTGAGCTCCTATACATTGCGCCGAAGAAGCGACCGCGCCCGCCGCCGCGCGTTCCAGACGACTACCCACCTGTGGAGATCGGTAAGGGAAACTCTTGCTGGGGGCTTACATTACGACGTATAAAGTTGTCACTTTCGCACCGTGAGTAGACTGCTTTAATATTACTTTAGAGTTTGTGGTAAGGCTTCAGGAAGGTCATGTTTCGCATACTTACAAGATTTTCATCTGGTGTCAGCTAGTTCAGATAGTGTCATGGTGTGTATTGTTTTTGTTTACAAATTTCTTCAGATAGAAATGTACACAACAATAAATGTAATGTTTTCGGTGAAAAATACGAATTACTTTTACAGTTTTTGGCATTCACTTTTCGTACAGAAAAATTCATGAAAAACACGAATGGATTTGACCCCACGACCTTTGGATTGAAAGTCAATCTACCTCCCATTCTGTCAATACGACTATTATGCCAAATTTAGCAATAGTCTGCGAGTAAACGGTTCTGACTTCGAATTATTCGGCAAAACTAAAAGGAAAACCTACATTATTTTCATATATTTCACAGAGCTATAAACGTAGGTACCGTAAATAACTAACAACTGGAAAAAATGGTCGTTTCTCCGTATTTCCCAACTAAATAATGTGACACGACAACAACAAATATACGGCCCGCCATCCGTCATGTTTCTTTACCGTTTCGTCCCGACTTCTCAGATAACATAAAGGAGGAAAAAGGACAAAAGCCACCCAATTTCACGTCTTTGGTCCCCTGGAGGGTAATCTAGCTCGCCAGAGGTCCTTTTGTGGCAATATTAAAGGCTCAAAACGGTCACTGTATTTTTTTCACCGTAAAAAAGAGGAAATTAAGGTGTAGTTCAAAGGAATTCTTGGAAAAATTATGTCCTTTCTAAAGCTCAGCGGCTCCTTATTGAGTTGGCGAGGAAGCAATATGTTTGACTTTGGCATTCGTTTCCTTTTCTAGTAGCGAGTGGAGAGCTCAACATATTTACTTAACTCAACAACAGTTGTTTGTGAAGTTTAAAGTTTAAATTGAATTTGGACATGTACCCTTTGCCGAGTGGCCGAGTTACTTTGAATGCGAAGATTCAAATCCCGGAATCAATGGATTTTCTAAACGAAAAATGCCCAAAAAGAGTGATGTACGAGTAAATTAGTCCTGTCACACACACACCTGACACATATGGAACCACAGTGAAATCTGGTATTCAGCCAAATGTAAATTTTGGACGTGCCTCTGACTGGTCTGCTCCCATACGGCATTTATCGATGGAGGAACATAGTGATATTAGTAACTACTTTCTAAATCCTAATAATATTATAAATGCGAAAGTTTGTGATAAGGCTGCTATGTTTATTCCTGTATCAAAAATAAACGACAAAACGGATTAAGATGAATTTTGCTGTAGTATGTAAATAAAAAATCAGAATAAATAAATGGGGAACTTATAATTCGAGAAACAACAAAAGGATGATTTTGGTATAGATGGACGCTAATGTGCAAAAAATTAGACATCTCAGACCGTTATCATTGAGTTGTCATAGCAACGCATTATACCAAAAAGGTTGAATCCTACTAAGGTCGGTATTGATTCTTTTTTTCACACATCTGACAATTTGACTTCCGAATGATACGCATTCTACCATAATTAGTAATAAAATTTATTTTAACAAAATAATTGTCAGATTGACATTATTTTGACTACTGAATGATGCGCATTCTACCAAAATTCGTAGTTTTTTTCTGCGATTACTGAAATTTGGGCAGGACAAAGTCTGTCACTAGTCGGCTAGTTAATTATATATGCTCTCCTTATTTTTCAAATCAATACACCTGTGCCTCGCTACCGATTCTAGTAGTAGATACATATTTACCCTTTGGGTACGGAACTCTAAAAAATAAATGAGCTTTATTTAAAACAGTTTTACACCATACACTGATTGGTTACTTCCTTCAGCTATTAATGTTCGTGTATTTCAGTGTGTGAGCCGCCGCCGATGACGCGCGTGTGCGCGTGCTTCACAGCCACGAAACCCATCTTGCCGGAGTACAAGGAACACTTCTCGCTCCAATTCAAGCAGATGCCTTTAAGAACTGGTAATCTTTTCTCCACTATTTAGTATTAAATAAGTTGTATCACCGCTTAGCGAATCCTTGTATGTTGGGCGCGCAATCTGTTGTTGCATTAGTTATTGGATTTGATTATCACTACCTGCGGGACAAATTATTGATGACTAGCCGACCCGCGACAGACGTTGTCCAGTCCAAATTTCAATAATCGCATAGAGTAACGCACGTTGTTATGACGACTGATGTCAACACTGATGTCAGATTTTTTGCATACCAGCGCCATCATAATATGATTAATTTATTTTAATATTATTATCATTTCGGGGATGTTTTTCGTATTTTAAAGTATGTTTTATTCGGACATTATAACTACATCACCAGCAAATTTCATCTTAATCCGTTCTGTCGTTTAGGCCTGATTGATTTTCAATCATACAAACATCCTTACAATATTTCATAATATTATTAACATATTATAATACTACCCGTGACATACGTTGTCCTGTCAAATTTCATCGAATCACTAATCGAATAAAAAAACTGAATGATTTTTAACTAGCCGACCCGTGACAGACGTTGTCCTGTCAAATTTAAATAAATAAATATTGACGGACTTTACACACAGCGCCATCTAGCCCCAAACTAAGCAAAGCTTGTACTATGGGAACCAGATAACTGATAGAATACGTATATACTTTTTTTTTTGTAAATAGGTACATACTTACTATACATATTAACACCCAGAGACAGAACAAACATCTATGTTCATTACACAAATATTTGCCCTGGGTGGGGATCGAACCCACAACCTACAGCGCAGAAAGAAGGCAGAGTTACTACCAACTGAGCTGTGAGGCCAGTCAATAATCGAATAGAAAATAATGAATGTTTTTAGTCTGTGATATCAGATTTGTTGCACACCAGCGCCATCTATACAGAAATCATCCCTTTTTGCGTTTTTAGGGTTCCGTACCCAAAGGGTAAAATCGGAACCCTATTACTAAGACTTCGCTGTCCGTCTGTCCGTCTGTCCGTCTGTCCGTCTGTCTGTCACAGGGCTGTATCTCATGAACCATGATAGCTAGACAGTTGAAATTTTCACAGATTATGTATTTCTATTGCTGCTCGAACAACAAATACTAAAAACAGAATAAAATAAATATTTAAGGGGGGCTCCCATACAACAAACTTGATTTTTGCATTCCAGCGCCATCTAGTTTCATTTGATGTTACTACGTATTATAGGTACTTTTCGCGGTCTCATGCGACCGCTCGGGGTTTGAGAGGTAAGATGAAAGAGGTTTGCGATTCCGCTGGCAGGTGGCGCTATTTTACCACTATCGGTAAAGTAAGTCGGTAAATAGGTGGTACTTCACATGATCGAATAAAAAGTTTGAAATTGAATTATTGAATTCATGTAGTTAGGTAAATAGGTACCTAGGTAGATATTATTAATTTCCAATTAATTTCGAGTTCGAATCCTGGCCGTGCATCAATGGATATTTCTGTTCGAAAAATGTACCTATATGCGCGTTACACGTGTTTATAACAGTGAAGGAAAACATCGTGAGGAAACCTGTTAGTATTCTTGAAAGCGGCGACGGGCTTGCAACCTGTCACGTGTGGAATGCTAACTACGTAGTTAGGTAAATAGGTAGGTTACGAGATATTATGAATTATTTGTTATGTTTCTAGGGTTCCGTATCTAAAGGGTAAAAAACGGGACTACTAAGACACCGCTGTCCGTCTGTCTGTTACCAGGCTGTATCTCGTGAACCGTGATAGCTAGACAGTTGAAATTTTCACAGATGATGTATTTCTCTAAAATCAGCATAAAATAAATATTTAAGTGAGACTCCCGTACAACAAACGTGATTTTTTTGCCGTTTTGATAATAGTACGGAACCCTTCGTGCGCAATTCCGACTCGCACTTGGCCGGTTTTTTATCGTTTTGGGGATGTTTTTCATTTTTTAAAGTAGTCTATTATTTATTCGGGCATCATATTTACATAACCAGCAAATGTTATCTTAATCCGTTCTGTCGTTTAGGCCTGACTGATTTTCAAACATACAAACATCCTCACAAACTTTCATAATATTTAATACTAGCGACCCGCCCCGGTTTCGCACGGGTGCAAAGCTGATACCAAACTATATTACAGAATGTCTTTGTATGCTCGATCACAGCTTTTAGAATTAAAAAAAAAGTCGCGGTAAAAAGTAAAGGATAGAAATTGATTATTGTGGGTTATCCCTAAGAGATAAACATATACCATCGCGGACTTTTTTGTAAGTAGACCTTTTTAAGGTATACAATATTTAGTACATTATTTTGATCTATCTCGTAGAGTTCAGCCAGCGTTTGCAATGTAAGCGCAAAAAAATGTGTTTATTTACGACTTCATATTAGAAAACTTAAAATTATCAGTGGTTCTCTAATATATTAAGCATATTATTATACATATAAATCTTCCTCCTGAATCACTCTATCTATTAAAAAAACCGCATCAAAATCCGTTGTGTAGTTTTAAAGATATAAGCATACATACAGACATACATACAGACGCGGGAAGCGGGAAGCGACTTTGTTTTATACTATGTAGTGATTATAATATTATTAGGGTGTGTGACATAATAAATACAATTGTTTCAATGATGTTTTGTTTGTCAAAATGTCTTTATTATTTAAATTGAAAGGTCTCTGCAACACAGTATTGCGATGTTCGATTGAGAATTTACTACTTAATATTCCAGTTCAACCCTATCTTGACACTGTTACCTACCATAATGGCCTCACTAAGTTGGTAGCCTCACTTTCTGCAATGTAGATTGTAGGATCAATTTCCATCCAGGACTAGCATTTGTGTAATAAACATATATTTGTTATGTGCCTAGGTGTTTTAACGTATTTACAAAAAAAGTATAGCTTTGTTTTGGAGCTAAATAGCACTGCGAAAATAAACGTTTAAATACTTATTTGGTTAAGCTATTTGGAGCATAATTTCTTATCAAACCCAAAATAAACAATTACTACGAACTTTAATGAAACAAACAAAAGCCGTCTTAATATCTATTTCGTCCCTTGTGTTCAATATCCCCACATATTTTGTTGTACTAAAAATTAATTAGAAACGTTTATTTTTACTTTTTGTCCGCGACTAATATGCTTGCTTTATACATTAATAAGAAGTTTATCACGAAAAGATTTATCTGGATTTTAAAAAATACCGATTATAGTGTGATTGAACCACAAACATACATTATACACATACTAGCTGTCCCGACAGACGTTGTCTTGTCAAATTTCAATAATCCCACTTTTAGTTTTTTCAGAATTTTACATCACTTAGGGGTATAAAAAATACCTTACGACCTATTCTCATACTCACCAAATATTATACAAAAAGTTTTATAACAATCCGTCGGCGTCGAGCCGTTTCGGAGAACTATGGTTACAAACACTGTGATACGAGAATTTTATATATTAGAAGATATACACGTGGCTATGATTAATGAAGACAAAATGCAAATAAGTGTAAAACTTTACACTTAGCAAATAAAAAAAAAAAAAAAAATAGCATCACGACTGTAATCCCCAAGTACGGTAGACATCCCCTCAGATCTCCAGACGCTTAGATCCTTTAAAAATGTCTAGTAGGGGTAGTCATAGGCATGTCCAAACATTATATTTGGCACATGCCTACATTTTGCAGTAGTTAGCATTTCATACGTGACAGGTTGCAAGCCCAACGCCGCTTATAAGAATACTAATTGGTTTCCTCACGATGTTTTCCTTCACCGTTTTAAGCACGTGTTATTGATGCACGCCGGGATTCGAACCCACGACCTTCAGCTTGAAAGTCGACTTACCTCCCACTCAACCAACACGGCTTCACATAGCACTCTGAATTTAAAGTTCACAAAGAGCTACAATTTATAAAACAGAAGTTTCACTTGCACGCCGTAATCTACTCGTATATTAAACTAGCGACCCGCCCCGGCTTCGCACGGGTAGCATGTTATTATACATATAAACCTTCCTCCAGAATCACTCTATCTATTAAAAAAAACCGCATCAAAATCCGTTGTGTAGTTTTAAAGATATAAGCAAACATACATACAGACATACAGACGCGGGAAGCGGAAAGCGACTTTGCTTTAAACTATGTAGTGACTAGCAAACCCGGTCACGCGTTGAAGTGTCAACAGTAGTATGTAGTTCAAAAAATATTATATAAAGGGGGAAATTATAATACGAAAAACAACCCTTAAATGATAAAATAAAACCGGCCAAGTGCGAGTCGGACTCGCGCACGAAGGGTTCCGTACCATTATCTATAAAAAACGGCAAAAAAACACGTTTGTTGTATGGGAGCCCCACTTAAATATTTATTTTATTCTGTTTTTAGTATTTGTTGTTATAGCGGCAACAGAAGTACATCATTTATGAAAATTTCAGCTGTCTAGCTATCACGGTTCATGAGATACAGCTCTGTGACAGACAGACGGACAGACGGACAGCGAAGTCTTAGTAATAGGGTCCCGTTTTTACCCTTTGGGTACGGAACCCTAAAAATGCAAAAAGGATGATTTTGGTATAGATGCCGATTAGAGTGCAACAAATCAAACATCACAGACTAAAAACATTTAGTTGTCATAGCAACGCACTTTTGACTAATAAATGACTGGCCTCACAGCTTAGTTGGTAGTAACTCTGCCTTCTACGCTGTAGGTTGTGGGTTCGATCCCCACCCAGGGCAAACATTTTTTGTGTGATGAATATAGATGTTTGTTCTGTGTCTGGGTGTTACTATGTATATTATGTATGTATTTACAAAAAAAAGAAAGTAAATAAGTATTTTATTAGTTATCTGGTTCCCATAGTACAAGCTTTGCTTAGTTTGGCGCTAGATGGTGTTGTGTGTAAAGTCCGCCAATATTTATTATTTATTATAATTTATTTATACGCATTCTACCAAAATTCGTAATTTATTTTATCAGTACAAGGTTATTAGGGAAAAAATTGGAAGTTGCCAGAAATTGCCTTTCCCTATGTGATTAATACAAAAAAAAATTGATAGAACAACGTTTGTCACCGGTCGCCTAGTATTAAGATATTTATATCCACCATGTGGCTATGATTAATGAAGACAAGATGCGATTAAGTGTTACTTTACACTTAGCAATTTAAGAGCTACAATTTATAAAGCAGAAGTTTCACTTGCGCGCCGGTATCTAAATCACTACATAGTATAAAGCAAAGTCGCTTTCCGCTTCCCGCGTATGTATGTATGTATGTTTGCTTATATCTTTAAAACTACACAACGGAATTTGATGCGGTTTTTTTTAATAAATAGAATGATTCAAGTGGAAGGTTTATTTGTATAATACATGCATAATATAGTAGAGAAACACTGATAATTTTAGAGGTTTCTAATGTGATGTCGTAAATAAACACATTTTTTTGCGCTTACATTACAAATGCTGGCTGAACCCCACGAGATATATCAAAATAATGTACTACAGTATTGTACACCTTAAAAACGTCTACAAAAAAGTCAACGATGGTATTAGAAATGTCTTACGCACAGCGAAGCGGGCACGGGTCAGCTAGTTATATGTAAAACAATTGTATGCTAAAGAAGTAAATAAATAATTGTCTATGTCTATGTCTATGACTGGGCTGTATCGCGGATAGTCACGCCTCGGAAACTAGAGCGCTCTGTCAGCAAAACTTTTTCGTTACAAGTCACGCTCGACAAATCTAGATCTAGATCTAGAAAGTTCCCGTTCTGTTTCTAGAGATAGCAAGCACCGTTTTTAAAAGCTTTTATTTAACTTGCAATGTATGTATGTAACTATGTAACTATTCAATTGCGAAGAAGTTATCTTCAACCGATTGAACTGAAATTTGGCATACTTATTTCACTTCAGTGACAATGCAATAATATGACAGCGAGCTAATCTGGTGATGGAGTCAGAAGCTGTTCAACGGAACTCCTCAGTAAATAGTCTGATTGAGATAAAACTTTGCATACCAATCTCCAATGACAATATATAATTATGGTACTAGCAAGCTGGTCTGATGATGGAGCTCGAACGTAGCATAGGAACTCCCTAACTACACAACATAACCACGTCGTGTTTGGGCTCGTTTGATTTGTTATGACGAGTACTATAGAGCCCTAGAATTTGTAAAAGCTTTTATTTATATACATATATACTAGCCGACGTTGTCCTAAAACGTTGTCCTATCAAATTTAAATAATCGAATAGAAAAGACTGAATGTTTTTAGTCTGTGATGTCAGATTTGTTGCACACCAGCGCCATCTATACAGAAATCATCCCTTTGGCTTTTTTTATAGTTTTTGGGATGTTTTTCACATTTGAAAATAGTCTATTATTTATTCGGGCATTATATCTACATCTACAGCAAATTTTAACTTAACCCGTTTTGTCGTTTTGGCCTGATTGAGGAACAAACATACATACAAACTCACAAACTTTCGCGTTTATAATATTATAGGATTAGGATATAAATATATTAAAAAAAAACTTATCTTATTCCTCAGTTCAATCGCGTAAGGTGACATTGCGCAATGAGTCGGCGCTGGCGGCCAGCTGGAGCGCCGCGCTCAGGCGATGGCCAAGGCATCACACCAGGACGCTGGATAAAGGTCATATCTTTATTTACTCTACTAAAAAGCCGTGTTGGCCAAACGGGAGGTACCTCGACTTTCAATCTGAAAGTCATGGGTTCGAATCCCGGCGAAAATCAATGGATTTTTCTGTATTAAAAATTTATATGCGCATCAAAAACACGTGCTCACAACGGTGAACGAAAACGTCGTGAGGAAACCAGTTAGTATTCTTATAAGCGGCGATGGGCTTGCAACCTGTCACGTATGGAATGATAACTACCGCAAAATGTGGGCATGTCCCCACCACAGACATCTTCCAAAGATCTACGCGTATGGAGATCTGAAAAATTGTCTAACATACTTGGGGATTAAAGTCGTGATCCTAATTTATTTTTTCCAAATTTCATCTCAATCGGTTGAAGATAACTGCTTCAAAATTGAGTTGCAACACTCCTTATCAAACATAGTTACTTAGTTACATAGTTACATACATACATTGCAAGTTAAATAAAAGCTTGTTAAAAAATACAAGACCAATTTTAAAATTATTTCACCTATCAAATGATCAGCGAGTAACTATTATATAAGCTATTATTTTATTTTGAAAAAATTAAAGACCTATCAACCATTTTCAAATAATTTTCATAAGTACATCCGTGCCAAGCCGGAGCGGACAGTATCAGACAATCTATACTAATTAATAATGAAGAAAGATTTGATTGTTTGTTTGCATTGAATAGGATCCGAAACTACTGGACCGATTTGAAAAATACTTTTATACCATACCTACTTTAAAAAGCTTATTTTATTCACGCAAAACAGTGAATAAAAAGGCCTTTTATTCACTGTTTTGTTTTTATTCACTATTTTGGTGTTTGAATTTGGAACAAAAAATATATCCGGTCTCTATTTCAATGCTTACACAAACTCCTTGCGCTGAGATTCGAAATTCAAAACTCTTTGGTGCAAATAAATTCTCGAGATTTGATTGGTCGATATTTGCGACAAGGAGTTTGGCATTAGATTAAATAAATATTCTCGTAGTCATGGTATAAAGTATAGTATGCAACTCCTGAATAAAGTACGAATTTATATCGAGGGCCATGAATCACTCGCGTCGTTCAGGATTCTAACAGTTGAATCACTCGCTGCGCTCGTGATTCAATCATTAGAATCCTTCACTTGCTCGTGACTCATCTACGGCCCTCGCTTTAAATCCGTCCTTTATTCACTAGTTGCATAATATACTATTTCATCCCACCATCTCGGAAAGAGTATTTTTGCTCTTCAATATCTGAGTGCAAAAGCCGATTTTATTCTCTAGAAGATAAAGTAAATTGAATTTAGAACATCGTGTGCACTAAGTTTGTGAATTAAAAAAATCATTAAACCTATTTACTGCTACCTCTATGGTGCCGAATATATCATACAACTTTTTTTTAATTTGTTAAAAACTCAGACTCGGAACCTTCTTGGTGTTCTTTTTTCAATTTGCTTTGTACGCGTTTCTTTACGCGGCATTTTTTCACGTCATTATTAAATTATTCTGTAATACTTAAGGTGCCTGTCAAATTTATGACAGCTCGCATTTTTTGTACTCGGTCGTATTCTGTGGCCGCACACTAAGAATAGTGCAAACGCACACATTGAAGCTACTTCACACTTCATTTACCAAGACTAAATAACTAGTCTTGATACTTGAAAATATTTGGTGCAATAGGTATGTCATATTTGTATAGGTAGGTATGTACGTAATAATTTTATAGGTTGCACTTGACAAAAAGAAAATAAATATAGAAAAAAATAATATATATTATAAGACAGGTTACAAATCGTAAAGTGCTACTACACAGTTACTAATATTTGACTGTGCAAAAATATTTGTTAGGTACCTACTAATAAAATACATTATGACAAAACGGTAAGTATCGTTTTTTTACAAGCTCTTATTTAACTTGCAGTTTATGTACATATTTATGTATGTATGTTTGATAAGGTGGAATCTTGCAACTTAATTTTAAGCAGTTATCCCCAATCGATTGAGCTGAAATTTTGCATACATAATATGGTGACAGCGAGTTGATCTGATGATGGAGTCAGGAGCTGTTCAACGGAACCCTTCACTAAATAGTCGAATTGAGGCAAAACTTTGCATACCTATCAATCTCAATGACAATGTAAAATTATGGTACTAGCGAGCTGGTCTGATGATGGAGGTCGGATGTAGCCATCGGAACTCCTCAACTACACAACATAACCACGTCGCGTTTGGGCTCGTTATTTTTATCTTGACGAGAACTAGAGCACTAGACATTACAAAAGCTTGATTTAAAAAATATATTTTTAATAAAAAAACTTATTGTCATCTAAAATCGATGACGGCACCGTCAACGTTTCGAGTACCACTCACAGAAAGTTTGAAAGTGAAATACTGATAAAATATGTAGATATGCTTTTGAATATTGTGTGCGAGCTATGATCTCGAAGATCCATAGACCGCGCGTAGCGAGGGTCAACAAGTTCTGGAATTAAACAGTTATTGTAAAACTTTACTAAATAACCCTCCATAATATTTTCTTTCCAGAAAAATCAAATATGAATTTGTAAAAAGAGATGACCAGCTCTTTTTAAAAATTCATATTTTCCATTGTATTTGTACTAAATGACATCACAAACCTGCAATACTTTTTAAGACCTATCCAAAGACATGGAGAGTATGCGAGAAAAAAAAACATCTGAAAATATGTATTTATTTCTACCACATTGTCAGCGTGACTAATGTATATTCATGCCAAATTACAGCTTTCTAGTACTAAGAGTATCTGAGCTAAGCTGCGGACGAATGGACGAAAATGGCAAAACTATAAGGGTTTTTTGTAAACTACGAAACACTAAAGAGCACTTTCAGTATTTAGAATTAAACAATTTTTCAGGACACTTTATTTTTCTTAAGTATATGCCATCAAAAACAACTTGTAAAAATAAAAATAAAAAGCCAATTCTCGCAACGCAACTCAGTTTATTTTTTTGTCTTTTTTTTGTTGGAACTATGCTCGTGTGTAGTAAACTTAACTTGTGAGATATTGTATAAGTAGCCTAAGATGACCAGAGATAATCTGTCGATGTCAGTCTCTCTTCCCTGTTCGCTTGTTACGGCTGGTCGTGTTCTATATCTCTACAATAAAGAATCCATATATATCACCCAGATCGTGTATAATTTAACCAAAAACCCATCAGTTCTCTCTCTCTATCGTAAAAAGTTGTGAGATTTCAATGTCTGTCTGTCTGTCTAAAAAATGGCCTGAACTGCTTCGAGAAAAGGATGGTACGACTGTGCCACTTTTTTGCTTGACTTGGCGGGGGCACTACCGTGCCCCAAGATAAACCTTGCTTTGATAATAACAAATACCGACCTTTTTAGAAGGTTCAACATTTTTGGTTCAATGCGTATCGTATCATTCGTCAGTCATTCATCAGTCGTCAAAATTGATTAATGCTAGATTTGTTGCACACCAGCACTCGGAGTCTTTTTATAGTTTTGAGGGTGTTTTTTAATTAAAAATAGCCTATTTATAAGCTAGAGGTATATTTACATCGACAGCAAATTTCAATTTCATCCGTTTAGTCGTTTAGGTCTGATTGAGGTACAAACATCCAAACATACTTAACATCCGCACAAACTTTTAGATTTATAATTTTAAAGGTAGATAAATAATAATTATAAATTATATTCATAATCTGAAATTTATGTAATTTTTCTAAATCCAATTATAGATAAAGTATCATTTTTTTCCATCCATGTATAAAAAAACACGCTTGGTAATATAGGGTAGATCGGGTCTAAACGATACTGGTAAGGATCATGGTACCTTAGAACTTTCATTTCAAAACAGAAATGTATCAAATCAACATTTATATTTATTTAATAGGACTAATTAGGGACACTTCAAAAACCACAGCAAAAGACGTTGTCCAGAAAGTATTATCACTAAAATGGAAATAGGCCGGGCACATCCAAAGATTACAAAATGAGAGGTGATCTAAAACAATTATGAATTGGGACCCAATACATAAAAAACGAAGAAGAGGAAGGCCTGCTATGCGATGGGATGATGACATCGTGAAAGTAGCAGGCAAAACATGGAGCAGAGCCGCTAGAGATCGGGAAAAATGGATAGAGCTGGCGGAGGCTTTTACCGCTGAAAGCGGTCCTTACACATAATTTTATATACCTATGCATAGATACATATTTAAGTTAATTTTATATTGTGCAAGGAAATAAAAGCTTTTATTATTTATTATTAATTAGGGACATAACCAGGTTCACATTTTCCTGAAATTTAATATTTTTATTAAAATAACAATCAAATACGAAACATCGGCTTATTTCGATTTTGCTCCGACGCGACGTATGCAAAAAGGTAAAACCGTATACTATTATCATATTGTTTCGAAACCAAACTCGATGAAACGCATCTTCTACAAAAAAAACCATCCAACTCTTTCAACAAATCATGCATTGTACCTAACCTTCATCTGTGTGGCTTGCACTAAATTCTTCAAGGCAATATATTATACAAATGTTATCATTAGTTTTGCATGTCCAATATTTTACCCCGGTATTCCATTATGTAAGACCTCCTCTAAATTCGAAGAAAAATGTGACGTGGACGTGCTTCCCCGAGCGCGTCTGAGCGCTAACTGACGTGCCGACTTGAGGTGAATGTGAGTTTTGTATGGAAAAAATGTATGGAGAAGTTTTATTGCATTTTATATTGTTCATAAATGAAAAAGTAAATTATTTGAAAACAAGATAATGCCACGCGGTATAGAGAAATATAAAATCTACAATTTCGTATTATTTTCAAATAAAAATATGCTGTGGGTCTAAAGATATTGGTACCTAACCAGACCCCATTTTTCGACATTTTCAGCGGTTCTTGCGACGGTAAAAACGTATTTTTTTGAAAATATTGTATAGAACTGGCCAGTTTTTATTATCTACTATTAAAGATGAATATATTATCAGTAATTTTGTATCATTATATCCTCACAATTGTGATTCCTGGTTTTTAAATTGGTACCTGAAAATCATTGAAATACGTGTGTAAGTGTGAGCCGGGCCTTAACTGTCTTAATGTAGTAGTTAATACCTAAACTGAAATAAAAGTACCTATTTTGTGATTGTAAACGTTTTTTTTTTGCATTTAGTCATTTTCTCGCTGAGGTGGAATGAAAAGTTACGTGTTGCACTCGAGTGCAAAGATTTTTCACCTCGTGCTCTTTTGATTCCCTCGCTAACGCTCAGGATTCTAATTTTAATCCTTCGCTTGCTCGATCATCAAAATTGAACACGCGGTTAAAAAGCAACTTTGCACTCTTGTATAACAAATAACTATTACCATTAGAATTCGACATAGCCCCTGATGAACATAGGCTTTATTCATTACTAGAAAAAATAGGGATCCCAATTAAAACTTTAATAATGTAACCCAAGGTGTAAAAAGTCTTTAAAAAACATTTGCATGCTTTAAATAACTGTTACACTTGTACACGCAGCACTTCGTCAGTGGTTTTCTCTATTTCCTTATTTTTATTATTACTATTACTTATTATTATTACACTAAACTATAGGTAGGGTCAAAGACCCTGTTGAGGTCCTACCCCGGTTTTGGTCATTTTCAATTTTGGCAGTCAATAACTAAGCCTAGAAAACAAACTTTAAAATCTATGGTTAATACAATTATTTGTCAATGGTCCGTTTTAATTAGTGACAGTTGTGATGCGTTATACCTCTAGACTTGATTGACCACAACTAAATACTTCCAGTTTTATCTAATAAATAAATAACGCCTGTTACAAAACCTTTGCTTATCTAAGAGATAGCTAAATACTCTGATTTATGTTGTTTAAAAATCGTCGTTTTAATATTTTTTTCATCAAAATGTTGTTACACCTACCTACCTACGTACCTGCCTACAACCAGCGCCCTTACCCTATATTTCGAAGGCAAAATCGGTATTATAAGGCGACATGGGTCTACCTTTGAGAGTAAACTAAAATTGACGTGATAGGTACGTGATCGATAGAACAAATTGATGTACTCGTACAGTTCGAACTCGTACGTCAATTTGTTCTCTAGTATAAAATCAATCTTGCGTTAGTTGATCAATATTCATCGTAGACTTGAAACAGTTTTAAGTCTCTAGCAAAACGTACCCGTCCGTGTACTCCTTCATCAATCACAATATATCAAATAGACGGGTAGATTAGTAGGGTAGCGGAGTCTTAATAATAAGGTATCGTTTTTACCTTTTGGGTACGGAACCCTAAAAAGAGACGATCGTGACTTCTCCCTTTTGGTATTGAATACTCGAGAATTGAATACCTAGAATGCCTCTCTTAGTTCACCCTTAATATGACAAAGAGAAAATACCCTTCTCTTTTATAAGGATGTTTAATGAGTTGATTGTCAGTCAGTCACGTAACCGTCGAACCGTAATATTAGATAATAAATATACGTATACCTCACATTATTACAACAACGGGAAATTACTCACGTAAATGATAAATTGTCAATGTGTAATAATGATTGTTGTAATTGTAATAATTAATTGTTGTTGTAATAATGTGTAGTACAACTCACGAAAGTTTTGAAAGTGAAATACGTATACCTTTCTGGAAAACAACAGCTTTCAGAACAAACAGACTTTACCCTAGTTTCTTTACAAGAAACTAGCTCGCATTTATAATATGACTAGCTGCTCGTCCCAGCTTCGCACGGATGATACTTGGATAAAAAGTAACCTATGTGTTATTCTGATGTTTAAGCTATATTACTGTAAAGTTTAATCTAAATCCTTTCAGTAGTTTTTGCGTAAAAAACACACAACCACTCAATAATTTCGCATCTATATAATACTAGCCGACAACAAACGTTGTTCTGTCAATTTTTTTGTAATAATCACATATAAAAAAGCAAGTTCAGACAGCTTCCAATTTTTTTCTTTACAAACCTTGTACTAATAAAATAAATTACAAATTTTTGTAGAATGCGTATCATTCATTAGTCTGTGATGTCAGATTTGTTGCACGCCAACGCCATCTATACCAAAATCATCCTTTTTGCGTTTTTTTTATTATTTAGGGGTTGTTTTTCGGATTATAAGTTACCCTTTATTTATTCTAATTTTTTGTCTACATACTACTACAAAAATCTTCTTAATCCGTTTTGTCGTTTATTTTTGATTAGGGAACAAACATAGCAGCCTTATCACAAACTTTGCAATTATAATATTACTAGCCGACCCGTGACAGACGTTGTCCTATCAAATTTCAATAATCGAATAGAAAAGACTGAATGGTTTTAGTCTGTGATGTCAGATTTGTTGCACTCCAGCGCTATCTATACCAAAATTATCCCTTTTGCGTTATTTTATTATTTTGGGGATGTTTTTCATATTTTAAAGTAGTCTATGTTTTATTCTGGTATCATATTTACATCTACAGCAAATTTCGTCTTAATCTGTTTTGTCGTTGAGGCCTGATTGAGGCACAAACATACATACAAACTCACAAACTTTCACATTTATAATATTATTATTAGGATATTAGGATTAGTAGCATTGAGACAGTATACCTAATAGGTATAAAAAAATAACTCTCAATTATCTAAGCTTACATTGTGCGATTGGCGTGTTCGTAAGAGTAGATGGAAATGAGGGCAATTATGGAAATGAACTGTCAATTTTCTTTAAGATCGTTCTCTTTGGATCATTTGTGAAATTGGCACTTTACCTGTAGGAAAAATTTTACGGGACTTTCACGATATTCGTGTTACGTAAATAAGGTACATTAAAAATAATGTTATTTGGCATGCATTGATAGTTCACTACTTCATTTTGTATTATTACTACAAGCTTTAATTTTATCTTGTCTGTAAGACGAGCAATAAATGTTTTTGACGAATGCAGAATCGTTTTTTCTCAATAATTGCAAAACATACAGTTTTGTTTGGTTAAGGATTTAATATAGATAAATTAAATAGATAAATAAATTTATTTTCCAAAGTTGGCTCTTCAAAAACACTAGTTTCGTTTTTAATCAAAACTATGAATAGCTTAATAGTATATAATTCGTTAGATAATCATCTAGCTACCTAAATTAAAGACCATTTTTTTTAATTTGATTGTTTTCAAGATAATGCAGTTTTATCACTTTTTTGCTCCCTGTCGATTTTTTGATCAGTACCCACTAATTACTAAGTGGGTACATTTATTAGTAACTAGCGACCCGCCCCGGCTTCGCACGGGTAGCATGTTATTATACATATAAACCTTCCTCCTGAATCACTCTATCTATTAAAAAAAACCGCATCAAAATCCGTTGTGTAGTTTTAAAGATATAAGCAAACATACATACAGACATACAGACGCGGGAAGCGGAAAGCGACTTTGCTTTATACTATGTAGTGATAGGTACTTATGATAATGTCAGTTGTATGTCTTTACGGCAATGCCAGCTTTTCTGAACTAAATTTCACATAAAATGTTAAAAGTCATGGTCTTCCTTTTATTTCTGACACTATGTTATTTAGCAAAAAATAATCCTTATGATGAAGCCTTTCGATCGGTATGATAAAGCTACAGGGTAATTATTTTTCTCGTGTAACGGGTTCGATTCCCGGTTCAACCATGTAATTATTTAAAGATCTATGAATGCAGTTTAAATTGTTTTATGAATTCAAATAATGTCTTCTTTCAGTAAAATGTTCCAACTACAGTATTAAGAGTACTTTCCCTTCATGTGGCATATCCCTGGGACGCCCTGTATAACACCCAGACACAGAACAAACATCCATGTTCATCATACAAATGTTTGTCCTGGATGGGAATCGAACCCACAACCTTCAGTATAGAAGGTAGCGTATAATAGTACCTCAGGCCGTGTTAAGCTATTTTTAATAAGCTTCATGTTCCAAAATTCAGCAGGTTTTTATAATAAATACTATTAAAATAAAAATCTTTATTAAAAGGTCCAATTTTCATTAAACAACATGTTATGAAATGATATTACAATTTGTCTAAAAGAAAATTCATGTTTCGTCTAATGAAACGTTGCCATGAGGACTCTCAAGCCTAATCTGTCTTATTTTCAAAATAATTATTGTTGTCTCTCCATTATTAGGGTTCCGTACTCAATGGGTAAAAACGGAACCTTATTACTAAGACTCAACTGTCCGTCTGTCTGTCTGACTGTCACAAGGCTGTATCTCATGGACCGTGATAGCTAGACGATTGAAATTTTGACAGATTACTGTTGCCGCTATAACAACAAATACTATAACATAATTAAATAAATATTTAAATGGGGCAGTATACAAGAAACGAGATTTTTTTGCCATTTTTTTTTTCGATAATTTTAGGGGAATTTTCGCGCACGAGTCCGACTCGCCGGTTTTTTGTCACTACATAGTATAAAGCAAAGTCGCTTTCCGCTTCCCGCGTCTGTATGTCTGTATGTATGTTTGCTTATATCTTTAAAACTACACAACGGATTTTGATGCGGTTTTTTTTAATAGATAGAGTGATTCAGGAGGAAGGTTTATATGTATAATAACATGCTACCCGTGCGAAGCCGGGGCGGGTCGCTAGTCAGTAATAAATCAATGTTTTCACGATTCACACGATTCGTAAAATTAATTATTCTCATAATGAAACGCTGGCAACACTGCTCGAACGCTTAGCTGTCGAAGGGTGCAATTATGATAATTAAACGCCTGTTTTATGAGCCAAGTTGGCATGGCCAAATTGTTTTGGCAGCTAGTTTACTTTATCTTCTTAAGAGGCTCCCAGTCGCTGATTGCTCTTTTTCGAAACGAAAAAAGAAATACTTCTGAACAAGCCACATCTCCTATTTTTATAAGTATATTACTTCAGGTTCCTACCTAGATTTCTATTAAGCTGAAAACATAATAGCAGAAACTTTTCACGATAAAGATATTATTTCAAAATGATACGTTTTAGAATTTATGATCGAAATATTTTATATACCTACTATTAAAATCAACTTGTGATTTATTGTTAAAGATAGGTAATATTTAGATCTAAATTTCTATTAGAATAGATTTTTGATAAGTAATTATACATAATTTATATCATTAATTTATTCGAAAAGCTAAGGCGGACCACGCGCCGACGTGTGTTTGTCGTCATTGCAGCGGTCAGTAGGATTATTTATCGAAGTGATTAAAGATGGGTACATCTTTATTCACATATACTATACATTATAAAATAGGAGATGTGGCTTGTTCACAAGTATTTCTTTTTTCGTTTCGAACAAAAACAATCGTCGACTGGGAGCGCCTTAACCTTTATCTTTAATGAGATCAGCATGGCATAATAATGTAAATATCTGTTTTAATGAGCGAGTGAAGAATTTTATTACAAACTAGCTGACCCGCGCCCGCTTCGCTGGTCGACAGATAGTTTCACATCTGGTATTCCAATCTTCAAAATAAATTATAGCCTATAATGTTGCCGAAGAATAATAGCTACATAACAAAAATAGTTTCATCAAAATCCGTTTAGTAGTTTTTGCGTAAAAGCCGGACAACAGACAGACAGACAGACAGACAGACAGACAAAAAATTCAAAATGTTTTTATTGGCTTGTGTTTTTTGTATAAAGGCCCCTAGGAGTATTTTTATTACTTTTTATTCAATGTACAGAATTGAACTCTTCTACAATTTTATTATCACTACATAGTATAAAGCAAAGTCGCTTTCCGCTTCCCGCGTATGTATGTAATATGTATGTAATATGTATGTATGTTTGCTTATATCTTTAAAACTACACAACGGATTTTGATGCGGTTTTTTTTAATAGATAGAGTGATTCAGGAGGAAGGTTTATATGTATAATAACATGCTACCCGTGCGAAGCCGGGGCGGGTCGCTAGTTTTATTATATTCAAAAAAGATTACCTAAATTATATTTATGCTTATATAGCCTACATTTAATTCGGATTATTATATTTGTATGTAACGTCCAAAAAACGATTAAGAAAAGACCAAGCACAGCTATTCCAGTGCAAGTAGGTACATATCATAGCATAAAAACAAATCCTAGCACACTCATAATAATTGACGTAATAAAACAACATAATAAAATATTAAACACTCAAAAACATTTATTTTGACTTTTCCTGCTTCCAAATTAATAAACTGAGATGTGTCTAAAATGTAAAATTACATTATGTTTTCGGTAATCAAAATGACGCCGTGCTTATACAGAAAAAATATAAAAAAACGCTGAATCCTGTGTTTGTTTATTTATATTGTTTGAGCAGCCTACGTGTAAAATTATAAAGGTCTACTACAAACGGTCTCTGAAATACAGAGCTTTTAAGGGTTCCGTCAGGACCCGTAGGGACCCTATTACTAAGACTTCGCTGTCCGTCTGTATGTCCGTCTGTCTGTCCGTCTGTCTGTCCGTCTGTCCGTCTGTCTGTCCGTCTGTCTGTCCGTCTGTCTGTCCGTCTGTCTGTCCGTCTGTCTGTCCGTCTGTCTGTCCGTCTGTCTGTCCGTCTGTCTGTCCGTCTGACTGTCCGTCTGTCTGTCCGTCTGTCTGTCCGTCTGTCTGTCTGTCCGTCTGTCTGTCCGTCTGGCTGTCCGTCTGTCTGTCCGTCTGTCTGTCACAGGGCTATATCTCATGAACCGTGATAGCTAGACAGTTGAAATTTTTACAGGTTATGTATTTCTGTTGCTGCTATAACAACAAATACTAAAAACAGAATAAAAGGGGGGCTCCCATACAACAAACGTGATTTTTTTGCCGTTTTTATAGTTAATGGTACGGAACCTTTCGTGCGCGAGTCTGACTCGCACTTGACCGGTTTTTTTATTTAACTCTAAACCCCAGTCTAGGCCATACAGATGCGAATTTTCAAAATTATTTTTTTAGTACACCTCACTTTTCTTTCAAGTCTCTATCGAGCAGCGCTAAGCCTTGTTAGAATGAAATAGTTTGTTTTAGTTTTAATAAAAAAAAGTATGATTTTGCTGCTACAAAGTCTTTTGCAATTACAGAGGGGTCTGTTTGAGGACTCCCTTGAGATTTCGACACCTAATTAGCAGGCATGTCCGGACATCTGACAGTTTGTACGAAGTTGGTTCGTAAACACAGAGTCACAAAGAATTATCACCATATTCTTAGTTGTAACTTCGACTCTACCTTGACTCAAACTATTTCGACCTAATGTTTGGTATCTTAAATTTATACTTTGGAGGTTCCTCAATTACGTCATAGTCCGAGGAGATTTTCATCAAACAAACCGTCATATGCATGCGTCGTTCAGACGCTGTCAAGGAATGTCAAGGTACATCTCGAGGTACCTTGAGTGAACAGTTCTGTTGACTGAGGAATCCTCGTCTAGAGGCAAACTCGAGGTAATTTTACCAACTAAAGCGGTAAACACGGTATCGAGTTCGAGTCGAGTCGATCTTAAAATATCTCCAGATATTTTGAGGAGACAACTATGAATATGAGGAAGTCTCTACGCTGCTGAGAAAAAGAAAAGCCTCTACATACGTAGTGACGTAAGCATAAAATAAGGTGACAGATAGGTAAAAAATATGTCAAAAATAACCGCTTTTAAACTAATTATAGCTTGCAACTTGTCACAAATAAAATACTACAGTAGCACGCGGCTGCCACGCGCGGCTTTCGTCCAATCATAGCGCGGATGCCGCGCTCGATTGCCGCGCTATGTCTGGTCACCTTTACTATGTACTGCAAAATGTGGACATGTGCCATTGTAAAGTTTGTACGTAATGTATGTACCTCTAACTACTCCCTTGAGACATATTCAAGGATGTCTACCATACTTCTTGATTACTGTCGCGACTCGCGACGTTTGGCTTGACTTAACTTACATAAATTTAAAGCGGCGATGGGCTTGCAACCTGTCACGTATGGAATACTAGTTACTGCAAAATGTGGACATGTGCCAAATATAATGTTTTGACGTGACTCTGACTACCCCCACTTGACTTCTTCAAAGGATCTAAGCGTGTGTAGATCTTATATAATGTGAACGGTACTATAATGTGACAGATTACAGTCGTGAATGGAACGTGAATATTTTTTTTTAATAATTTTAAAACAACCGTAAACGCCTCGTTTGCTTTTGATAGTGAAGGTTAGCCTCAATAACGGATGCGGTAGGATTTGTGGAGATTACCCAAATACCTGCGCCGCGGGTCGGGTCTAAGCCAGGAAGTCCCTTCTACAAAATAACGAAATATTTAATGTTTATAAACAATGACGTATTATATATAGACACGTTATCAACCAACATCTCGGCGCTTAAACTACTACTACTAGATAACTACTTATACGCGTAAAGAAAGGGAAAGAAAATCTGACACCGTACGGCGGGATGCCTGTTGCTAGAGGGAGATAAATAAACATCTTCAGTTACGCCACAGGATAAGTAATAGTCAAATACAATTAAAAACAAACATAGCGTCGCGCGACAGGTTGGTGCGTGACTGAGCGCAATGTGGCCAATTGGCTTCATTGCATGTTGCCATTTTAGAGTGCGGACAACGTATCTATAGTTTTAATACATCATTGTTTATAAAACATTTCTGCAGACTTTGCACCAGAAATAAAAAAACCGTACGGAAAAGAAAGAACCCTACATGTGCGAGTCGGACTCGCAACTGTAGGGTTCCGTACCATTATCTATAAAAACGGCAAAAAAATATTTATTTTATTCTGTTATAGCGGCAACAGAAATACACAGACACACAGACGGACAGCGAAGTCTTAGTAATAGGGTCCCGTTTTTACCCTTTTACGGAACTCTAAAAATATCTACGAGTAAGCTGAGTAAGCTAAAATGTATGCTTTCGAAATAATGAAATAACAAATTTTTCGCTGCTTTTACAAAATTTTCAACAAATATTTTATTAAAACAAAAGTTATTCTTACTAGTACTTTGTTGAGTAGGTGTTCAGAATAGAATTTAGTTATGAAAGATTTTCACTTATAGACCCACAAGTGCAGGATGGGTACTTCGTAAGGGTTCAGCTAAGGCAATCGAAGTGGAGTGCTCGGGTCTCACTGTAAATCGCATCTCGGCATTCACTCGAAACAGATCTAATTTGGCTAGCAAGACTTTTGTAGAAGCAAAACTAAAAGGATTTCGAATACTATTTCAGTGTTGCTGTAAATCTATGCTGCATGCTTGGTTGTACCTTGCTTTTTACCAATAGTGAAATTAGAGGAGCAATAGGTTAGAGTGGTATGGGCAAATGGGCATGTTATGAGGAGGGAAGAAAGTCATGTAACGAGAAGAATGATAGGAATGAATGTGGATGGATGTACACGTAGAGGTAGGCCAAAGAAAAGATGGATGGACTGTGTGAAAGATGATATGGGTAAGAAAGGAGTGAGTGATGAGATGACGGCTGATAGAGGGAAATGGAAGAAGTACACATGTTGTGCCGACCCCACTTAAGTGGGATAAGGGCAGGAAGATGATGATATTGAAGACTAGCCGACCCGTAACAGACGTTGTCCTGTCAAATTATAATAATCGCAGAGAAAAAAGCAATTTCACTTTATATAAAAAAAAAATAGGATCACGACTGTAATCCCCAAGTACGGTAGACATCCTCTCAGATCTCCAGACTCTTAGATCCTTTGAAGATGTCTAGTGGGGGTAGTCAGAGGCACGTCCGAACATTATATTTGGCACATGCCCACATTTTGCAGTAGTTAGCATTCCATACGTGACAGGTTGCAAGCCCATCGCCGCTTAAGAACACTAACTCACTTTATTTGTAACTCCTCCGAAACGGCTTGACTGATTTTTTTGTTTTTTTTTGTGTTTATTTTTAGGTATAAGAATAGGTCGTAGGCATAAAGTTCGGAAAAAAAACTGAAAGTGCTTTTTTCTATGGTATTATTGAAATTTGACAGGACAACGTCTGTCGAGACAGTTATTTAGATAATTTTACTAACGAGCAAAGTAAACTACGTCTTATAGATTTATCATAAAGAATAATTGTGGATGTTCTCAGATGAGTGGGCTCTAGACGTGCGCGATCCGGGCATAGTTGTGCAATGTTCTCCACGAGAGGGCGTGATGAGCGCTCGAGCCAGCGTCGACGTTGTGATACAAGTGTACGCAGATTGCTGGGGGCTCTACCACGACCAGCTGCTGCTCAAGGTAAACCTTTTAGATCTCCAAGTGCTCATATCCTTGAAATCGTTACGCTAGAGGTAGCCAAAGTTGAGCTCTAGAGGCACACAGTAGTGTGCGCCATAGTGTCGCTCAACACATAAAGTGATGTTTATGAAAAAATAATTCGTCCGCTGTGGGTGCGTGTTCTCATAGTGTCGTTCCTGAATACGGGGGTTAGTATTCTTTGACATTAGGCATTTAACATCATAACATGATAATCATGTTTTTACAAAATAGCCTTGCAGAATTGTTTGTATGAAGAAATGAAGCTATTAAGCGTCTTTTGGGCTATGTAGACGATATACGAACTCATAGCGTGGTGACTAAAATAGAGCCACAAAGATCACTTTGCGTGTCAATTAACTCGACTTATTTAAATACTCGTACATTATTGTACGCGATAATTACCCGTTTGAAATATTAATTATGCCTTAGATCTCTCCCATAAATCTATACTAATATTATAAAGAGGAAAGATTTGATTGTTTGTTTGTTTGTGTTTGTTTGCATCGAATAAGCTCCGAAACTACTGGACTGATTTGAAAAATTCTTTCACCATTAGAATCCTACATAACCCCTAATGAACATAGGCTATAAAATATTTTCAAAAATGTTAGGGATCCTTATGAAAACTTCGATAATATAACCCAAGGTGTAAAAAAATTACCCATAAAATCATTATTACACCCGTGCGACGCCGGGGCGGACTGCTAGTTACTTATATTTGCTTTGATCAATGCGTAGCCACGTTGTTTACTCCTAACCTAACTCATACATGCACTTAATAATAATTACAACTCAATAATTAATGTTTATCGAAGCTATTTGCCAATATTTGCTGCGCTGATTTACATTATTGCCGAAATTGAAAGCTATATACCTAAGTAAATTAATTCTGAATTTGAAGGAATATAGAAACCATAGCGCAAGGATTGTGTTTAAATATCCTCTGACAGAGACACAAAAGTTAACATAGATTTATTTGTAGTGTAATATAACAATGTAAATAATAAATTAATATTGGTGTAAATCACACAGCGCCATCTAGCCCCAAACTAAGCAAAGCTGTACTATGGGAAGGAAATAACTGATAGAATACGTATATTCTTTTTTTTGTAAATAAAAATAATAATAATGATACATAAGGACACCTACCACAGAAGAAACATCTATGTTCACCACGCAAATACTTGTCCTGGTTGGGGATCGAACCCACAACAAAAGCACAGAAAGCAAAGCTACCAACTGAGCTGTGAGACCAGTCAAAAATAAAAATAAAATGTTTTTTTCAAAGCCTTCATAACTTAGACTAAGTATTTATAAAAAAAAAATAGTATATCGTATCTGTAATCCTCAAGTACGGTAGACATCGTCTCAGATCTTCAGACGCTTAGATCTTTGAAGATGTCTAGTGGGGGTAGTCAGAGGCATGTCCAAACATTATATTTGGCACATGCCCACATTTTGCAGTAGTTAGCATTCCATACGTGACAGTATGCAAGCCCATCGCCGTTTATAAGAATACTAACTGGTTTCCTCACGATGTTTTCCATCACCTGTGTTTTTGATGCGCATATAAATTTTTCGAACAGAAAAATCAATTGATGCACGCCGGGATTCGAACTCACGTCCTTCAGATTGAAAGTCGAGGTACCACCCACTCGGCCAACACGGCTCTGTACGGCAATGTATTTATATGATTCAGAAAAATTAAGTGCCGCTTCAAACAACTTTGTTCGAATAGTCGAACCGCAGTGTACTAGTCCGTTCAATGTTCTACCCACACATGCACAACTGTATCGCAGACATATACGCACACTAGACAGATTCCACCTAAAATGTCTCCGCGAAATTCTTAACATCAAGTGGTCGGATCGGGTTCGTAACACCGATGTTCTACGACGAGCTAATGTTTGCGGTATAGAGGCATATCTGATGCGTCGCCAATTGCGATGGTGTGGGCACCTGACTCGAATGTCTGATACAAGAAAGGCAAAGCGGATCTTTTACTCTGAACTGGAACACGGAAAGCGAAAAAGCGGTGGACAGCTTCTGCGCTATAAAGACGTTCAGAAAAGGCATTTGAAGCGATGCAGTATTGGAACATCTAATTGGGAGTCCTTAGCTGAAAAACGTCCAGAGTGGCGGCGACACGTACAGGACAAAGTATATACGTTTGAAGAAGAGAGAAGGCGAGAACTAAATTTTAGACGCGACCAGCTTATGACTAAACCGCCTTCACATATGACCTATGGCTGCATCAATGGACCCTGGACTTGCATTGACTGTTCGCGAACATTTGGTGCAAGGATAGGGTACATAAGCCATAGGCGGGCGAAACACCCCTAATGTTTGCGTAGCCGAAATCGGCTAGGATGATTATATATAGATATATATATATATATAACGGGCATTGTTTTCAGCCCCGGATCTTCAATATTTTTTTTAGGGGGACAAAAACTGAAAAATTCCGCCCTCGCCATTATTATAAATATGATAAAGGTAGAAATACATATATGAGAGCGGGGACGGCATTTCTCAGTTGTCGCCCCCCCCCTAAAAAAATGTTTGTGCCCAGTGTAGATCAAAATTAAGAATATGATGAGTTGTCCATTTGTCCGTAAAGTGTGAATTTGGCCGCCCCCTGAACATGGCATGGCCCCGGGCATGGGCCATGCCATGGGGCCCTAGATCCGGGGCTGTGTTAGAGGCATTGTTTTAAGCGGTTGAAATGCACATAGAGTATTGTTCGTGTCTAGTATCGCGGAGTGAACTCAAACCACGCTCTGTGTCAAACACAGAACCTCTCGCTCGCTTTGTGTTAAACCTTTGATCGTAATGTGTGATTTGTCAAAGTGTTATTTGACTTTGATTGGCATCGGTTTTGGTGGAATCAGTACAACTAATAATTACATATTATGTTGTTGCCTGTTTAATCAAACAGTTTTTATAAATAATCTCAAAACGGTGAAGGAAAACATCGTGAGGAAACCAGTTAGTATTCTTATATGAGACGATGGGCTTGCAACCTGTCACGTATGGAATGCTTACTACTGCAAAATGTGGACATGTGCCAAATATAATAGACATCTTTAAAGGATCTAAGCGCTTATAGATTTGAGGATGTCTACCGTACTTGGGGATTACAGTCGTGACTTATAAAAAATAAAATTACCAGCCATAAAGTTTAAAAAGCGTACAAACTCAACTGTAATGTTCAGTAAAAAGCAAACAAACAAGCATACACATACAATCACACTGCCCTATATGTAAATACTCGTATGTATTATATGCTAACAAAATTCGTTTTAATTCTATAAAAACATATTTTTAGAGCTAAAATATTAGAGAACGTTTAATAAATCTGTGTACTTATAATTAAGGGTACTTTGGGTCATTGCTTTTGTTTTGGCGGTGACGTAAATTAACAATTATAACGAATTTTGGTATAATCTTCTTATATATAAAGTTCAACCTCATTCAAAACGGCTTGTCCGTTTTTATGTTTTTTTTGTGTAATTCGGTAGGTATGAGAATAGATCGTTGGGTATTTTTTATACCCCTAAGTGATAAGGCTGGCGTAATGTTTGGGAAAAACTGAAAGTGCTTTTTTTTGTGTGATTATTGAAATTTGACAGGACAACGTCTGTCGTGACAGCTAATCACTACATAGTATAAAGCAAAGTCGCTTCCCGCTTCCCGCGTCTGTATGTATGCTTATATCTTTAAAGCTACACAACGGATTTTGATGCGGTTTTTTTTAATAGATAGAGTGATTCAGGAGGAAGGAGAACCACTGATAATTTTAAGATTTCTAATATGAAGTCGTAAATAAACACATTTTATTGCGCTTACATTGCAAACGCTGGCTGAACTCTACAAGATAGATCAAAATAATGTACTAAATATTGTATGCCTTAAAAAGGTCAAAAAAAAACCGCGATGGTATATGTTTATCTCTTAGGGATAACCCACAATAATCAATTTCTATCCTTTACTTTTTACGAGAAATAATGGCTTATTTACGAAGCGATTTTAAGCAATACAGCATCAATCCTTATCTAATTAAGTACCTTAAATACATTTTGCATTTAATATGGAATAATATTGCCTTTTACAGCATGTAATTTAAATGAATATTTTTGGAGATATGGCAGATTTAAAAAGTAAAGACATCGCGGTTGCGGCGTCACCGGCCGACCGGCGGCGGCGCGGCGCGTGGGGGGCCAGGGGGCGGAGCGTCCCTATAAATAACGCGTCGAAGCGCGCGCTTTAGAACTTTGTGATTTGCAGCGATCGCACGCGTTAATAGAAGCTCTGAACGAAAATAACAAACTTAATAAAAACGTGCTTCTCAGCGCGACTTTTTTTAATAATTTTAAGTGCTGTTAACGAGTATACAAAGACATTATGTAATATATTTTGGTATCAGCTTTGCACCCGTGCGAAGCCGGGGCGGGTCGCTAGTATTGTATAAAATAATGTTTTAGACTTAGTTGAAATACTAAGACGTCATGATAGGCCTCTATATCATTATGATTGATTAAAACGCTAATCATTGCCGCCACTTTGGAATATATTATACTACTTAAAAGGCATTGATCTCGGCTTTAGTCAATCGCTAGCTAATTACTTGCCCATCTTAATTACTAGTATTATAAGTCTTTGATGAACATTTTCTAGGATTTAATTTTATGTATTTCAGTAATCTCTATGGCATCAGACAGAGCCATAGAAGTAATATATTTAATGAGTTTGAAAATTAATGAGCACATTGACTCGACGAATGAATGAAAGTAACCTCGTATTCACAGTTTTCTATTTTTATAATATAAATATGTTAAATATAATGTTGCACTTAAGGCCCTGTATGTCGACGATTGCTCTTTTTCGAAACGAAAAAAGAAATACTTCTGAACAAGCCACATGTCCTATTTTTATAAATATATTACTTCAGGTTCCTACCTAGATTTATATTAAGCTGAAAACATAATAGCAGAAACTTTTCACGATAAAGATATCATTTCAAAATGATACGTTTTAGAATTTATGATCGAAATACTTTGATACCTACTATTAAGATCAACTTGTGATTTATTGTTAAAGATAGGTAATATGTAGATCTAGATTTCTACTAGAATAGGTTTTTGATAAGTAATTATACATAATTTATATCATTAATTTATTCGAAAAGCAAAGGCGGGCCACGGAAAATGGTTATGAGGGGTGGGTAAAGCTACCCCTATTACTTGCCTACGTAGGTACCAGCAACGCGATCTCATAAAAACTGTCGCTAATATTTACGATACGCATACGCCATCTATAGATTGCCGTTATTACTGTTTTAGTCGTTTCTGCCGCGGTTTTAGGAACTGGCAGCGCCTTAAACCAATTTGAACCCACATCATGTATTCCACCCGTGTTGAATTTTTGCAATGTGCGATGTAGGTAGCAGAATAGCAGAACACTTATTTAATGCTACCCACGATATGAATTCTTGTTTGCATTAGAATTCGTGCTTGTGCTCTAGAATTTAATTAGCGGTGGCTATTTAAGATGCTGCCAGTCGACGATTATTTTTGTTCGAAACGAAAAAAGAAATACTTGTGAACAAGCCACATCTCCTATTTTATAATGTATAGTATATGTGAATAAAGATGTACCCATCTTTAATCACTTCGATAAATAATCCTACCGACCGCTGCAATGATGACAAACACACGTCCGCGCGTGGTCCGCCTTAGCTTTTCGAATAAATTAATGATATAAATTATGTATAATTACTTATCAAAAATCTATCCTAATAGAAATCTAGATCTACATATTACCTATCTTTAACAATAAATCACAAGTTGATTTTAATAGTAGGTATATAAAATATTTCGATCATAAATTCTAAAACGTATCATTTTGAAATAATATTTTTATCGTGAAAAGTTTCTGCTATTATGTTTTCAGCTTAATAGAAATCTAGGTAGGAACCGGAAGAAATCACTACATAGTATAAAGCAAAGTCGCTTTCCGCTTCCCGCGTCTGTATGTATGTTTGCTTATATCTTTAAAACTACACAACGGATTTTGATGCGGTTTTTTTTAATAGATAGAGTGATTCAGGAGGAAGGTTTATATGTATAATAACATGCTACCCGTGCGAAGCCGGGGCGGGTCGCTAGTACACTTATAAAAATAGGAGATGTGGCTTGTTCAGCAGTATTTCTTTTTTCGTTTTGAAAAAGTGCAATCAGCGACTGGCAGCCTCTTAATATGTAATTGATAAGTATATACGAGTAGGACTACACAGCATAATAATCCTTGTGGTGACTCATACTTATGCGACTGGCCTCACAGTTCAGTTGGTAGTAACTCTGCCTTCTGCGCTGTAGATTGTGGGTTCGATCCCCACCCAAGGCAAATATTTGTGTGATGATCATAGATGTTTGTTCTGTTTCTGGATGTTAATATGTATAATAAGTATGTATTTAAAAAAAAAAGTATTTCTATCAGTTATCTGGTTCCCATAGTACAAGCTTTGCTTAGTTTGGGGCTAGATGGCGATTTGTGAAATGTCAATCAATATTTATTTATTTAATATATATAAACGAATCAGATCAAATCAACTTATACCCTATATGAGTATAATCAGAAAATTCACGATCAATGTAGGTAAAAAAAAAAGTATTTCTATCAGTTATCCGGTTCCCATAGGGAAAGCTTCGATTAGTTTAGGGATAGATGGCACAGTGTGTAAAAGTCCGCAAATAAAATTAAAAATTACTCATATTTTTGTTGCAGGTCGACAAAGTAGAGCCGATTGTGGTGGACGTGTGGGCTGAAGCACTGGGTTCACCGCTGCTGTTCGCGCTCAACCTTTCTGATGTCCCCAACTCGCCAGTTGTGCTATGGTATGCTGGCTTCTCACACAACTAACCAAATAAAAATCGGCCAAGTGCGAGTCGGACTCATGCACGAAGGGTTCCGTACCATTATCTATAAAAAATTAAGTTTGGTGCCCCACCAAAAAAAATATTTTTTTCTGTTTTTAGTATTTGTTGTTATAGCAGCAACAGAAATACATTATCTGTGAAATATTTAACTATCTAGCTATCACGGTTCATGAGATACAGCCCTGTGACAGACAGACGGACAGACGGACAGACGGACAGCGAAATCTTCACTCAATTGCTGCTCTTGGATAAGTAAAATGACTTTGCCGCTAAGATACTGACACTCAATATAATAAGAATATTTGAAATGTAGGATCATCTGAAAACGCCTTATCGTGGCGTTATCGACTAACAGCGCATGTCGTCAATCATAGCTGTCGCCAGACTAATGATGCTGAGCTGCGGGATCAGCAGGAAAGAGGGGGAAGATCCCGGTTGAATCACTCTAGATAAAAATGTCTTTAAATTATTTCTTACCGCAATATTGGCACGTGGAATATAAAAATTATAATGTTTTACTATTTGCTCAGTCCAATATTTTGCAGTGAAATGTGTTATTTTCTGAATACATTATTTACTTTTTATCTAACGTAATGGGCTATTTGACAAGATTTTGAAACCCATTCTAAATTATTTAGTAGTGACTGTGGAACCCATAAAAAAATATTATTTTCAATTCTGTTAAGTATTGGCCCTAAAAATGTAAATTAAATATTGACAATTTAAATAATCCGCAAAAACGCTTTTTTATGCAGCTTTATGACTTCTGTGACATTACATGCTTGTCAAAAAATAAGCAAACATCAAGTTTTTTAAGGTAAGCGATGACATAATGACAAGCATGTTACGTCATCGTCGATTCGATCAATTCTGACAGTTTTGTATCACGTGACTGGCGTTTAAAAATAGATAATTTTAATTATGGGTTTTTAATTAAATCATTGTTTTTTTTTTCAAGATATTTTACTCCATAGCGCTTTATGAAGGCATAATTTACATAGATTACTATCAACAACACTTTGTTTATCATACTGTCAAATAGCCCAAAGTCATAGTTAGTATCGTTTACCTTGTAAATCAGCGTTTCTGTACAACCACACGGTACATTTCGTGTACCTGCAGATTTCAAAAAGCCTCTAATTAATAAGTGATCGGTGAATCGGCCGGCATTGCCTAATGCCGATCACGTGCCAGCCTTCTTGGAATAGATGGAGAGAGACGTGACCAAATACGACAAGTAACATTGTTATTTCGGTCTAGCTTATAAGTCTGCGTAAAGAAAGTAAAATCAAATAAAATACATGTCTTATGACAAAATAATATACACTGCTACGTTTGCAATTATTAGAATTCAACATTTCTTAAACTCGCGTAGACCCTCTACGGCGTAGCGGTGAGCAGCTACGGACGAGCGATATTCTAGGATTTAGATTGTATTGTGTAAGTTTTATCGTAAAATTGATTATATTCAATTAATTTATTTCGTAGATCGTTGAGCGTTCAGAGATGTAAAAAGTACCTACTCGTAATAAAATTTAGTTTTCATCTTTTATTGTGATTGCTTTACGGCCACTAGACCCTAGTGAAGAGCCGCGGAGTTAAAGAGCTCTAAAGCTCTCACAGTGGAATCAAATTTAAAAAACGACGCTTAATACTACTAAGAAGGTAAATATTGGTCTATATTTTGATAAATCTATCGCCATAGATCTCTCCTCCATCCATTCTCGTAGATCTTTCGAAGCGCAGATCTTTAAAGATCAGGTATCTATCGGGGTTGTCAAAAGGACGTGCAAACATTACATTTGGCATACGCCCAAGTTTTTTTCAGTAGTTAGCATACCTTTGAAATGGCGTTATAAAATTTTTTAATAAAAAAATCCATTGATGACGTCAGACAGGCGGCTGGTTTTAAAACATAAGCCAAATCCTCTTCGCAACATGTTTGTCAACGTGTTGTGCCGAACCCACGTTAAATGGGAAATGGAGAAATGATGATGATGCAAAGACGGAATTTGAACTCATGACCTCCGGAATGAAAGTTAAGGTACCTCCTTCTGCGCCGACAAAAAGGTCGAATGAAATGGTTTGTGGAACAGCATACAATTTAGAATAAACGCGTTAATTCGAGCTCTCGTACGCTATGATGTCATTAATTGGCAATTAGACCCTCAGTGCCTATACCAGTCGCATTAATGGCTCTATATCTCCATGTGACACCTCTCGGACGATGGAAATGTAATGCTTTCGATACCTATAAATAATGTTTGATAAACGACGCGAGAAAATACGAGCATAAACCGGTGAATATTGTTGTGCTATTTTTCAAGCATTTTTTGATTTATGATACGTAGAGAAAATGAAATTTGAGCGGAATGCGATTACGAGCTGGTTGTTGAAAAATCAATAAACTGAAAAACAATCGGATATTTTGTATCGTTATCATCGGAAGAACGATTTCTAAATGAAATTTTGTACGTAAATAAATCTTGCGTTACTCAATTATAAAGAAATGTAATTTAATTTTGTTACTTCTCGTTTTTAGTAAGTATCCGAAGGGCTTCAATTCAAAGGAACAAGTCTACAAAGAAGGCACCATGATTCTGGGAAGAATCGATTTCCATCCATCACACAGAAAATATGTGTTCAATTTCCTTCGTCAAACGGATAGGAACGTGGATAATTTGAAATAGCAACAACGTACGGAACGTGTCGCAAAAAACCGCAGATACCGTGGTGAATGCGACTATTTGACAAATCGCTTGAACAAGCCTTTCACATTCAGAATTCTATTTATTTAGAGGTACTTGTACCTCCTTGTATAAATCAACAAATTGAGGGGTGGTTAACTGAAAATACATCAATCATTTTAGCTGTACAGAATTATAGTTCCAAGCTTTTATTCTTCATACCTACATTCATACCTACCATGAAAATAGAATATTGTGAAATTAATATCTTACTAGGCAACCTTGTGTTTTCGAATTCCGAGCGTGGAGCCAAGTTTTTTAATGATTTATTATGTTTGGTTGTAGGTACGTGTAAGAACATCGTAAGAATAATGCTCATGCGGCAAAAAAACTCTCGTGTTAGTTTAAAGGATTTCCAGGTTCAGGTGTGTGTCAGAACACGACACGTTCACGCATGTGTACTGCACAGTGGTGTTAGGTATCATTCCACGAAAACGTGTCGAATTTTTTTTACGACTCTACAGCTCTTTTTAGAAAAAATCTATTCAGGTGAATCAATTCATAGAACATCTTCTATGTACAATTTAACGGATATATAAAAGAGATATAAAAAAAGCGGGTTACAGTGTAAACTGCTCAAGTTCGATTGATTTTGAAATGAATATGAAAAAATAATATGAAAAAAAATATATAAATATTGGTGGACATTATGACACAGCGCCATCTAGCCCCAAACTAAGCAAAGCTTGTAATATGGGAACTAGATAAGTGATAGAATACTTATATACTTTTTTTTTGTAAATACATACATATGATACATAATAACACCCAGACATAGAACAAACATCATTCATCACACAAATATTTGTCCTGGGTGGGGATCGAACTGGATATTGATGAGTTTGTTTATTCAGAGTAGCACTGACGACTTTTCAACTGTATTGCATAAATGCAATCGTAGAAAACTTGGTCTTCAAGATAAGTTCACTGCGAGCCATAGCATTCCACCAGTCTCACATTACTTAAAGCTAAGTAATGTGAGACTGGAATTATATAGCTGACTAGCTGGACCCGCGGCAGACGTTGTCCTGTCCAAATTTCAATAATCTCATAGAAAAAGTACTTTCAGTTTTCGAATTTTACAATTATTCATTCCGATTTCATTATACAAAAAATGTACAACAATGAGTCTTTGAAGAAAATGTTCCATAAAGACCATAGGGTTTTATACAAACTTTGCCCCCGTTTTTCACCCTCTTAGGGGTAGAATTTCGGAAAATCCTTTCTTATCGGATGCCTACGTCATACAAAGAACGCACCCTCCAAGTTTCAGGTCTCTACGATCAGCGGTTTAGGCTGTGCGTTGATAGTCAGTCATTCAGGACAAAGCATTTTATAGGTATAGATAAAGAAAATTGTAAAAATACTTATTGTCAAGGAGAAAGTCGCAAGCAGCAGTTTGTTTAATAATACCCGAACAAAGAATACCTATAAATGTGTACGTCACAAACACGTACACATTTATAGGTATTCTTTGTTTTCAAATATATCACTACATAGTATAAAGCAAAGTCGCTTCACGCTTCCCGCGTCTGTATGTATGCTTATATCTTTAAAACTACACAACGGATTTTGATGCGGTTTTTTTTTATAGATAGAGTGATTCAGGAGGAAGGTTTATATGTATAATAACATAGTAAATAAGTAAAAATGTAAAAAATAAATGCTGTTAACGAGTATACAAAGACATTCTGTAATATATTTTGGTATCAGCTTTGCACCCGTGCGAAGCCGGGGCGGGTCGCTAGTACAAAATATTTAGATTTTTAGCGTACCTTGAGAATTTGAAATGAATAAGACTAATATTCACGATACTACACACGTCGTAAAAGTTCTGTGCCACCAACAACAACTGGATCCTTCGAGTTTTGAATATTCCTTACTTGAGAACTTACTCTGAAGCGTTTCATTATATTATCGCAGGTTGTCTGCGTCAGACCCGGAACGCACGCTACGCGTCAAAAACAACTCGCGCGCGGAGCTCACCGTGCACACGTACGTGCTTACTGAAAACGGTAAGTTCATCTGTATTCATAAATTATATTGTTTTTGAGTATGCCAGGGTAATCGGCAAAACGATTTCAACTTTATCGACGACGTTCTCCGTTCAAAGTTCTCCGATTATTCAGCCAAACCGCAGATTAAAGTCGGTATTTCCTTCACTCAAAATATAATCGGAAACGATGTGACGTTTGTCCCGATATATATATTTTAGTCGTAGATATATACATTATTGTCCCTATTTATGTTGAAAATAGTCGCTTGAACAATGTCAGTATCTGGACTATGGATGACTTCTGTAAAAAAATAGAAATGTGTGGCGAAACTACTGAAATTCAAAAATCATTTATTTCAATACTTTGAAACGTCTTAGAAACTAGGTGAAGCTACGCCGATTCCTCGCGACCAAGCCTAGAAGAATCAGGCAACAAACACAGCTTGGGGTCTACTTTTTTTTTTCAATGATCCTTTCCTTAATGCTATGTAGAGCTCCAGTGTGGTGCCGATCGAACACGGTGAAGGTTCAAACAAGAATAATAATTAAAAGTACTACTCAAGTACGTACAACAATAAAAACGTGAAAATGACCCCCGTTACTCATGATCTCTATCATAATGAATGTGCTCGTTGCCACTAAATAGAACGCTTTATAATATGCTGTTTGCTGCTACACATGCGGAGTTTTGGAAACAGTTTGTAAACTTACTAATATTATACTAAGTGAATGTTTGTGAGGTTGTTTGAGTAGTGTTAGTTTATTGTTTACGTACTTGAGTAGTACTTTTAATTATTATTCTTGTTAGAGCCTTCACCTTGCTCGATTGGCTTCACACTGGAGCTCTACATAGCTATAAGGAAAGGATCATTAAAAAAAAGGTAGACCCCAAGCCGTGTTTGTTGCCTGATTCTTCTAGGCTTGCTCGCGTGGAATCGGCGTAGCTTCACCTAGTTCCTAAGACGTTTCAAAGTGATCCTTGTGATTTTATTGAAATAAATGATTTTTGAATTTGAATTTGAATTTGAAGTGTGTGAGGTACGTTGCCGTAGAACCAATTTGTGTAAACGTAAATAGTTTTGTAACCTACATTAGTGTATCAGCTACTTGTCTTTCAAGCAAAGCCACAAGCGGAAACTAGTTGCATTACAACGCGAAATTCATTTTTCATTCCTTTTTCAATTTCATTTTTAGGGTTCCGTACCCAAAGGGTTAAAACGGGACCCTATTACTAAGACTTCGCTGTCCGTCTGTCTATCACAGGACTGTATCTCATGAACCGTGATAGCTAGACAGTTGAAATTTTCACAGATTACGTATTTCTGTTGCTGCTCTAACAACAAATATTAAAAACAGAATAAAATATATATTTAGTTTTAGATAAAAAAGTAATCAAGAAAACCTTATATCGCAGAGATTATTGCGAGGACTTGTTTTGAACCAAAAGCTCATTCCACTTGAATAACAAAAGCTTATCTTACCTCTGGAACAAACGGGCAGCAACTGATAATGTAGGTGCTTACATAAAGACAAATTCGTTTAATACGAGTATTTTTATCGTCGATAGCCAGAACCAGGAAGCAAATTAAGTAGCTACCTTCCAAAAATGATTTACATGCATTCTTGATATAATAAAAAGTGATGACGTGGGCTGCTCTGGTACCTTAGATTAGTTCATTAATTAATTATTATAAAAAAAATGTTTATTTTGTTCCAAATACCATTTAATTACACAAAACAATCATTTATTATCGGTATTGATTGATCTCACATTATGGTAAACCTACCTAAGGTATGAAAAACCGGCCAAGTGCGAGTCGGACTCGCGCACAAAGGTTTCCGTAACATTATCTATAAAAAAACACGTATGTTAATAATCGTTTATTTCGGAACAAGTTATATGGTACAATATTAACGATGATGTTGATATGAGAACGATGATGTTGTATGGGAGCCCCACTTATATAACAGCGAAGCGACAGTGACAGCGAAGTCTTAGTAATAGGGTCCCGTTTTTACCCTTTGAGTACGGAACCCTATAAATGATGAGTAGATTGATAGCATGGTATCAAAAAACAACCAGATCTGGTACAAATAATTGTAGTTCATACAAAAACATTCGCCTCGCCTAAACTCTCACCGCGGGAATCGATCCCGCACCTCTTGCAGATCACTTGTCCGCCACCTTAAGCAGACACATCTTGCAATTTACTATAAAGACTTAAAGCTCACTCGTGGATCTCGTTTGCATTTAATTTATGAGTGAATTTTATATAAAGGTGTGACCCGACATTGTGCGGCATTCGAGCGCGGCAGCCGCGCACGGCTAGCCGCGCTACCTGCTACAGTCTAAACCTAATCACGCGGCAAACTTGTGTCCTGCGAATGCCGCGCATTGTCTGGTCACACCTTTACAACAGAGTCAAGTGAAGCGCCGAATTGTTATGTTCCATGAGCTAGTCAGTATCTCGTTCCCTGACCTCAGATATTGCTCGCTCCGAGATCTGCGTTTTGCTAGATTCACTGGAAACATTGTGAGGGTTTTTGCTCGTCACTATATTACCCTTCAGGGTTATTCAGTTCATTACAATGAAATTTGCAGATTTTCTCAAGTTATTTTGGCAAATTGGTTACAAGGAAGATTTACATTGTTTTATGTATTCAAAGCCGGTTTTTTATCTCGGCTTATCTGTCTCGGTAAAGCTATCTTTTTTAATTTTTTAAACAGCAAAATACAGAATTGAATGGTACCGGCTAAATGCGAGTCGGACTTGCGCACGAAGGGTTCCGTACCATTATCTATAAAAAACGACAAAAAAATCACGTTTGTTGTATGGGAGTCCCACTTAAATATTTATTTTATTCTGTGTTTAGTATTTGTTGTTATAGCGGCAACAGAAATACATCATCTGTGAAAATTTCAACTGTCTAGCTATCACGTTTCATGAGATATAGCCTTATATCAGATAGACAGACAGACGGACGGACGGACAGCGAAGTCTGAGTTATAGGGTTCCGTTTTTACCTTTTGGGTACGGAACCCTTAAAACGGGTATCGGTGTTACATAAACTTCTTGGTGCTTGCTTTATTTAGTTTCACATGCAACAATTTTCGTTGTGTAAATTTTTCTAGGTTAATATATTTTATCTTGATAAACTAAAACAATTTCAAATGCTCAAGAAAGCTCCGAAATCTGGAAAGATTAATGAAAGTTTATTCTTCTGTAGTTGAGAGATTTCCTACCAGTAGAACGAGAACCTTTGAGCTTTCAAGCGGACCCAAATACTTTCATAATAACCTTAGTAATACACAAGTACCTACGAGTATATCAATCCCAAATAGGCTCCGAGAAAGGCGGTCGACGTTTGATGTCAGTATAAAATAAATGGTTTCAGTTCAGTGTTCACTCTAAATGCTGATTGATTACAATGAACACCATTAATAACTAAAACAAAAGCTCCACAAAATCCAATTATTTTGCGGATTACAACCAATGATAAGAACGGTTTACAGTTTTAATGCTAAACACTGGGATGTGGCTTTTCTCCAAATTGTAGCGCGGTGAGGTGCCCAATAATTATGACAATAGAGCGAGGAAAACTGAATGACGTCATGGTGTCAAATATTTTTAGGGTTCCGTACCCAAAGGATAAAAACAGGACCATATTACTAAGACTTCGCTGTCCGTCTGTCTGTCCGTCGGTCTATACGTCTGTTTGTCACAGGGCTTTATCTAGCTAGACAGTTTAAATTTTCACAGATGATGTGTTTTTGTTGCCGCTGTAACAACAAATACTAAAAGTAGAATAAAATAAATATTAAAGTGGGGCTCCCATAGAACAAACTGTTTTTTTTTGCGGTTTTTATAGGTGGTACGGAACCGTTCGTGCCCTAGTCCGACTCGCACTTGGCCGGTTTTTTTTTTGTATTTCATATACATTCATAGATACCTTCATATATACAAGAAGTCATGTAGATAAGAACTACTAGATAAGAATATACGTTTCAGTACCTCCTAGATACAAGTATATCTCTCCTGTTTCTCAACAATAACTGTTGTACCTAAAACTAGGTAACTAGTAACCTAACGAGCAACTGCTCGGACATACAAGTTCCATCTCGATTATTACTTAAATATCTTGTGTAACTAATGGATCATTGTAGTAGCAGCTCCTACTCTCCGTTTGATGGTACGTATCTATTCAAATGTAATCGGTCTGTGTATGCTACACCCTAAGCATAAATTGATTGCACGAGAATGTGTCAAATATAGTCGTGATGTACCGTCACTGTACCTGCTCTACTCTATTTGCCGAGATTTGGGCGCTCGCGAGAGTCTCGATATCCATTAATGAAATTACTAGCAGTTTGTATTTACTGCGCACCGCCATTATGCCCCAGTTCGCTACACTTGCAGAGAAATAATTTCGCTAAATGTAAATGAAGAAATTGAAGATTCCATTTCGGTAATACAAAGGAAAGTGATTTGTTTTTATTGGATGCGGGGTAGCCTCTAGTACCTACTCACACACATATTTTGAAGAGAATGGAAAGAAGTGACGTTTACCTCAATTGTGTCGAGTCCTTTACACACTATGAAGTTCAGTTCTTGCTCATTGTAGAGTCTGGCGCCATCCGCCAATGGTCCCTTAGAATATTTGCGACATTGTTTGCGAATCGCGGTCACTGCATTTGTATTCCAAAAACGCGCGGAAACTTTGCAGGCGTGAGGAAAAATATCATATTTCCGAACTTGTTCATTCAACATGTTTTCATTACTTCGTTTGTATTAATTTTCAGCCCTAGACTCTAAAATTTCGTTACTTATAAATAAAAGCTTTTAAATATAATAAATAAACTTTCCTGTTCGGGTAATTCTCGTTAATACAATTGAATTATCTCGTAAAATATTCTTTAGGAATGCCTTTGAGTTCTCGAGTCAAATCTCACAATCGAATATTCTAAGAAATACAGTCGCGCTTATGTCACCAAACGATCAAGATTAGAATCCAACACAAAGAAAGTCAGATAAGCGACAGTAGAATAACTAACAGTTACTGTTATGGCGAAAGCCACGGAATCTGAAGTACTTAGTTTAATACGACCAAGAAAGAGTTACTTGTACCTATCCTATCCTAGTAATATTATAAATACGAAAGTTTGTGAGTTTGTATGTATGTATGCCCGAATAAATAATAAACAATTTAAAAAACATGAAAAACATCCCCAAAACGATAAAAAAACTCAAAAGGGGTGATTTCTGTATAAATGGCGCTGGTGTGCAACAAATCTGACATCACAGATTAAAACACTCAGTCTTTTCTATTCGATTATTAAGAAATTTGACAGGACAACGTCTGTCACTCGTCGGCTAGTAGTTAATACGATCGTAGAACAGCAGAATAAATCAAGCTCAAGGTTACCGCGGCTATCAGACATCGCCCTTAGCACTAAATTCAGCGAAAACCCACTAAAGCCTGTCATGCCGATAAAAACAAATACCTCGCAATATAGAAAGTACTATTGCACAGTAGCAAATTAGATCAGTACGAATACTAGGTAGGAAAGTTTTTTTAGGTACGAGTACTCAACGTTCCCAGTATTATGTGCCAAATTATCTTTCGAGTGCTCGAAATTGGTTCATTGTGTTGCTTCAACCAGCCTTAATGAATTGGTTTGGCGCTATTAATAAATCAACACTTGATCTTCGTTTTCTTGTGTCTTCGTTGCTTACGAGGTCGGTAGAGGATGGTTATACTCGATAAATAAGGAATACAGATAGCTACTATCTTCTTACCAGCTTAAGCTTATTGTTTTCGATTTCGAGGGAATTTCATTTTGATAAAGCTATTTCGTTATTTTTGCTGGCAAAGTCAGTAGTAGGTACTCGCGAACGGGATATTTCGAATTGTTTTAGTTGTTTGAGGATATTCTTCGAAGTAATTCAAAGCGCTTGTCTCTGATGATGGACATATTTTATGGCAAGGATTAAATTATAATTTATTATACTCCGTATCTAAGTCTAAGCCTGATTTCTTTGTTCAACTTGGTGAAAGTGATATCTACAAAACGTAATCTGATGTAAAATATTTATTCCCATTAGTTCCTAACTCAGCTGCTTAAAACCAGTATTAATTTTTGTAATTTTTATTATTATTATTATATTTTAACTATTTTAACCCGTGCCCGCTTCGCTGTGCGTAAGACATAATAAATAAATCACTACATAGTATAAAGCAAAGTCGCTTTCCGCTTCCCGCGTCTGTATGTCTGTATGTATGTTTGCTTATATCTTTAAAACTACACAACGGATTTTGATGCGATTTTTTGTAATAAATAGAGTGATTCAAGAGGAAGGTTTATATGTATAATACATGCATAATATAGTAGAGAAACACTGATAATTTTAGAGGTTTCTAATGTGATGTCGTAAATAAACACATTTTATTGCGCTTACATTGCAAATGCTGGCTGAACCCCACGAGATATATCAAAATAATGTACTACAGTATTGTACACCTTAAAAACGTCTACAAAAAAGTCAACGATGGTATTAGAAATGTCTTACGCACAGCGAAGCGGGCACGGGTCAGCTAGTAAAGTATAAAAATAGATAGAAAAATCTATAAATAATGAAAATAGAAATGAGATACGTTTATTTACTTACAGAAAACGCCCAGGATGAGCTTCCGTTCCGACTGTACTTCATGTTCTTAGATATCCCAGCGCAGACTTGTCCTTGCGTCTCTTCGGTACCGTGTTAGTTGAATTTGACGTACCTACTCTATCGTATTTTCCAAATAATTAATTCATAAATATGAGTATATAGAGTTTAAATATAATTTATTTATACACGAACACGCTAAGTTACAAACAGTTACAGGCAATATAGAACAATTTAAATAAACTAACCAAATATAGGACGCTGTCGGGTCGGCACGCGGTAGCCGGTTACGACCGCTCATCTCGAGATAAACTTTACAACTCCTTGTCGGAGATGGCGCTGGCTCTCGCTCGTACTAACAGGCGGTCCGAACGCCGGCTCGGTAGCGGGGTGGGGGGAATGCAAGTAGTAATGCCACTATGTTTAGCACTGTTTGCTATAAGTAACAAAATAAATAACACTCAACAGTCAAAAGCGTGGTCCTTACCCCACGTTGTTTTGAGTACCTATCAGAAAGTACGAGTACAATGGTATCATAAACCTAGATCGCATTTCAGTGGGGGCACTTGCCACATTTAGATGCTCTGTATCATGGAGGAGTGTAACAGTGTTTTTTTTTCGGGTGATCAGCGGATAGTTGTTTCGGCGAGGAATCCGTCGAGAGCAAAACGTCGTCATGCGCAGAGGAGATGGATACAGGAATTGAAATCTTCCTAGCGCCGGATTATGGACGGCAACTGAACAAATTTTTCAAGGTACTCGGACATCTTAACTTTTTAGTTACGTAATCGTCAAGCATAAATTATTGTTTTTTTTGTTTAATGGTTAATAGTTTAGTGAAAATATGGTTTTAGATAACTCCAGAAAGTACGACAGTCTCTCCTGGATCTTGGATGGAGTGGCAAGTGACCTTGCTGGCTCCGCCGTACTGTGAAGTGGCTGCTCCGACAACTCTATTGCTTCGGCCTTTGCCGATCGTCAATCGTGGGTCGGTACTCCATTACCCTTCTCATTTTCATTACAATTAAGGTGTGACCAGATATTGCGCGGCATTCGAGCGCGGCATTCGCAGGAAACAAGTTTAAGCATAAAGGTAAATGTGCGCGCGGCCGTCGTCCAATCGTCCGTCGTCGCGGCTGTCGCGCTTGAATGCCACGCAATGTCTGGTCACACCTTTATTAACCTAATTATGTCGTCCTGTTTTTCAATCGTATTTAGTAACTACAATCAAGACTAAAAATCTGTTGTCGCTATATGTAACTTCTCTAAATACAAGTATGTGTCATATCTTTGAATGTTTTAGTGAGGGATGGTACCGCCCTGATCCACCTCCGCAAATAGTAAAGTTGAGGCAGACGGTGCGCTATGGCCGATTGAAGGTATCTGTCAGAGAGCTGCATGTGAAGCTCTGTGCGCTGGACCTTCCGTTCGAAGATGTTTTCAGGTTAATATCCGTTCGCAGTTCAGTTCATGGTGATCTATTTCTCAAATGTATATGAAGGTGAAACTAAATCAATGTTAAATACGACAAAGTTCTATCACAATAAAGTATTTTTTGGGCTTTCGAGCTATGAAAGGCATAATTACCTATTACATAATAATAAAACCAGTAGCCATGTCGGAATACAGCTCATTCATCCCATAGATTGATAACAATGATTTCGAAAGTTTCTACGAAATTTGTATACATTTTCAGAGTACGAAAACGCTTTCGCATCCAGAACGTTGGCCCTGGTCCCCTGGACATGACTGCTCGCAGCAAAGCGCCGTGGTCGCTGGTGGTCGGCGAAGAAGACCGCCTGAAATGTGGCGCGGGTTGCGGTTGCGGTAGTAGTGAGGAAGGGCATAGGGAGTGCCAGGTTGCCTTGTATCTTCTGCCAAGAAGCTCTATGGAGGTAAATATAAACAGAATGAAAGAGGAGTGAAGAAACAATCCAATATAAATCAAAGCAAATATAAACTAAGTTGATAATTAGAATGAGGTTTACCCCGAAAATAATCAGAAGTTAAATATATTTATCCTTGAACATAATTAAAGGGACAAACGAAGAGATTCATAATACGATAAACCTTTACCAGATACAGGTGTGTAAGGGAACGTACCCATACTACGTGATCTGTTTAGAGGGGAGGGGATCTTCAATAATAACACGCATATATTCAAACTAGCTGACCCGTGCCCGCTTCGCTGTGCGTAAGACATTTCTAATACCATCGTGGACTTTTTTGTAGACGTTTTTAAGGTGTACAATACTGTAGTACATTATTTTGATATATCTCGTGGGGTTCAGCCAGCATTTGCAATGTAAGCGCAAAAAAATGTGTTTATTTACGACATCACATTAGAAACCTCTAAAATTATCAGTGTTTCTCTTCTATATTATGCATGTATTATACATATAAACCTTTCTCCTGAATCACTCTATCTATTAAAAAAAACCGCATCAAAATCCGTTGTGTAGTTTTAAAGATATAAGCAAACATACATACGCGGGAAGCGGAAAGCGACTTTGTTTTATACTATGTAGTGATATGGCGAGATACTCATAGGTATGCACACATTCTGGGTGTCACGCGGCAAGCGCCGTATCAATAAAGACAAACATGACATGCTAATTTTAGTTTTTTCGTTTTTTTTACATTCTCTTCTCATATTTCAAATCATATTTCTGAATTAATACGTAAAACTCGAGGTGCCCCCCCATCTTAGCAAATACTACGGGTGGTCACCGAGAGGCGAAAAAACGTAAAAAAAATGGGTCAAGTAGTATGGGTACGTTCTCTAAGGTGTTCTTATCGCAGATATGTGTGGAAGTCCGTGTTGCTACCGTGGAAGTGTGGCCTCAGGCAGTCGCCAATCCATGCCAGCAGCTGATCTATGAACAGTGGCGACGGACAATTACAAAATTACGGTTTTACGACACTTACAACGTTTTACTGGTAATTATTTATTTTGATCACCCTTAGATTAGCATGCTTTATACTTGAAGCAGGTTTACCAGGTTATGCAACGTTCGAAATGTTTTCTACTTTTAATTCTCTTTTTGCAGACGGTTCCTTTGCATTTGGAGTTGGAATATCCGATCATCAGCATCGAACCACCTATAATTGATTTTGGCTTTGTCACGGATGGCGACACTAGGAAGAGTTACTTTACTGTCTCACATTCTAGTCGTAAGTATATATTGCATAAGAAGTTAAAATTGATAGCACTTTATTCATTGTAATAGCAGCTTCATTTTGAATTAGTTTATCTCTTCGTTCTTTGGTGGTTATTTTGTTTTGTATAAATATGATTATTTCTTTCTATTTGCTATAATGTTTCAAGCATTTTTTTCTAAAGGAACAGCGACTATAGACATGGTGACTGAGTGGGCTGGCGGGACAGAGTTCCATCTGTGGCCGAAAGACTTTTCGCTGCAACCCGGCGGCAGGGAAAGAGTCTACATTCAGTATACCGCTAGGTAAGTGCTAGATTGTAGTGTATTTGTATAGGTACATTTTTATTTGTTTATGCTGTTCGTTTTACTACTAAACTCTGGCTTGAATTATTTGAATAATCGTGTACTCTACGATGTTTCTTCTCTAATTTATAAGTAGCAATGATTCAATTTTCTTCTTTTTAACTTTGCTTTTTGCCTTGCCACAAGGTTACTATTAATTTATTGCTATAATTTGTATTACTCTCATAGTTATTGACGCTCTATTGAAACAGTCTAATGGTTTCATGATCATAAATATTATTTCCGTTTCAACATGCTTGTTGCATATTTCTTTTTTTTTCTCGTTTTCTACGAGTTTCTATGCATGTAATTATAACTTGTATTAGGTGGTGCGGTGCCCCGACAGAAGGCTGCGTCCGCGTATCAGCAGCGTGCGGTGCAAGAGGCTGGTGTCGCGTCACGGCGCGTGCGCGTGCTTCTGCTGCGCGTGACGCTGATAGAAAATTGCATACCCATGATCATACTGATGATACACACCTGTTACCTACAATCTTGCTACCTTGAAATTGCATACATGATCATTGACCACATAGCCCAATAGACGCTTAATTGCTCCATTGCTACAAACAATTCTGTCAAAACGTTGAGGTGCGAAAAATGCATTCTGATTGGCCGGTTCAATGTTCCTGAACCGCGCTCGGTTATTTAAACAGGATCTGTAGCCGATATGTGTTGTCTGACAGTGTTTGCCTTGCATGAGGAGTCTAGGCTGTGTGGTCGATGCCCATGATCAGATGACACACACCTGTTTCCTAAAAACCCGCTACCTTAAATATATAGCACATTAAAGTAGAAGCTGTGGGGTTAAAATAAATAAAATTAAGGTTTAAAAAGCCGTTTTACTTACATAAAATAATGGTTAACACGCTATGATATTATTATTATGATGAAGCCAATTTTGTCTGTTTTGGTATTCCTAGTAACAAACGTAGACTGACCTCGTATCAATGAAGAAAATATTCGAATAATCGTTGTGTAATTTAATAAAAACTAAAACAGGGGCAAAGTTTTGATAGTCTATGTTGAGATCAGTGATCCAAAAAACAAACACTGTCTCACGTATGGAATGCTAACTACTGCAAAATGTGGGCATGTGCCAAATATAATGTTTGGACGTGCCTCTGACTACCCACACTAGACATCTCCAAAGGATCTAAGCGTCTGGAGATCTGAAAGGACGTCTACCGCTTGGGGATTATAGTCGTGATCCTATTTATTTTATTTTTATTTTTTATTATTTTATCTCCTCTTGACTTTAACTTCCTTTTTTTTCAGTTAAAAACTTTAAGCAGCTACAATTTGCCATAACCGTACTAAAAACGGTAAAGAAAAAGAAAAAAAAAGTATTTTATCAGTTATCTGGTGCCCGTATCACAAGCTCTGCTTAGTTAGGTGCTAGGTGAATGGCTGTACCTCTAAATGCCCCTTTTCGACATATTTAAGAATTTAAGGCGCTACCAGTTCCTAAAACCGCGGCAGAAACGACTAAGACATTTAAAAACGGCAAGCTCTAGATGGCGTATGCGTATCGTAAATATTATCGACAGTTTTTATGAGATCGCGTTGCTGGTACCTACATAGGCAAGTAATAGGGGTAGCTTTACCCACCCCTCAATAACCATTTTCTCTTTGTCCGCCTTTGCTTTTCGAATAAATTAATGATATAAATTATGTATAATTACTTATCAAAAACCTATTCTAATAGAAATCTAGATCTACATATTACCTATCTTTAACAATAAATCACAAGTTGATCTTAATAGTAGGTATCAAAATATTTCGATCATCAATTCTAAAACGTATCATTTTGGAATAACATCTTTATCGTGAAAAGTTTCTGCTATTATGTTTTCAACTTAATAGTAATCTAGGTAGGAACCTGAAGTAATATATTAATAAAAATAGGAGATGTGGCTTGTTCAGAAGTATTTCTTTTTTCGTTTCGAAAAAGAGCAATCGTCGACATACAGCCCCTTAAGGGCCAAAAGATCTGAGAGGATGTCAACCATACTCAAGGTTACAGTCGTGGTCTTATTTTCTTTTTTTTTTATTGTACAGTTTCTATGTAGAATGATTTAAATGTATCTGATCTGTGTTATCCGTGTGAGATCTGTACGAAATAGTACGTATTTAAGGCATATTAAGGACAAAAAAATAATTGTTTATCCTCTTAACTTACAAGCGTTAGGGTAAACAAGCGTTGCTTTAAAACCTCTGCTAATAAGAATGTCCACCAAGTGTCTTAAAGTAATGGACTATGCAAATAGCGCCTACTCCCTCTCGTAGTCAATTTGCAATGAATATTCATCGATAAGTTCCATTACTTCTAGTTCAATTCAAACTCTTGGAAACTTAACTGTTTCTACTTGTACGACCGTAATGTGTGGGTGAATGACCGACTCAGACGTAAAAGGCGCCGGGTCTGGGTGTTTTGGTACCATGGTACTCTTAGCTTCTGATTCCCATGATACGGGGAATTTGATTTATTAGACTGTCGTGTACTATTTTTACAAACTTTTATTGAACTTGCAATGTATGTAACTATGTTTGTTAAGGTGGAATCTTGCAACTCAATTTTGAAGCAGTTATCCCCAACCGATTGCGCTGAAATTTCACATACTTATGTAAATTCGGTGACAATGCAATAATATGGTTGACAGTGCTCTGATCGGTGATCTGATGATGGAGTCAGGAGCTGTTCAACATACACTCACAATGGAAATCCTTAGTAAATACTTAGATTGAGTAATAACTTTGCATACTTGTCAAGTTCCGATAACAATATTATATGATGTGACAAGTGTAGCGCGCTGGTACTTGATGGTTTTAATGATTTAACAAAAGCTTGTTATTGAAAAATATTTTTCAATAAAACTAATTAAACATTTATTTTTATAGTAACGTCAGATACGTTTACACGCAAACATTTATCGCGTAACTGTTAAGAGAGAAATAGATAGTAGTAACGTACAATGCTTTTAGTAATATTGTTTGAATGGATATTTCTAGTACCTACCTACCTATAAGTTGGCTTGCATAATTATTACTTTTTATACCCTACGTTTTGCTATTTTATTTCTGGTTGTAACTTTGCTTGTAATAATTAAAATATACTCGTAAATCATTGGATGGACTTAATATAAATTTATTTTCTCAAAAGTTAGTTTTACGTCAGATTACTAATACTACACACAGATACTCGTGTGTTGACTGGTCTCACAGCTCAGTTGGTAGTAACTCTGCCCTCTGCGCAGTGGTTGTGGGTTCGATTCCCACCCAGGACAAACATTTATGTGATGAACATGGATGTTTGTTCTGTGTCTGGGTGTTATTATGTATAATAAGTATGTATTTACAAAAATGAAGTATAAAAGTATTCTATCAGTAATCTGTTTCCCATAGTACATGCTTTGCTTAGTTTGGGGCTAGATGGCGATTTGTGAAATGTCCACCAATATTTATTTATTTAATAAAATATAAACGAATCAGTTCAAATCAACCTATACCCTATATGAGTATAATCTGAAAATTCACGATCAATGTAGGTAAATCCAATCAAATTATATAAAAAATCGACGAATAAATAAAAAAATCTGGAACGATTTGTTTTTGCTTGGAATCTAAATGTAATTTATTAGTTTACTCACTTCGCTGTTTGATGGGTCAGACGAGAGACGCCGCGTTCTGCCCGAAATCAGAGCCGCTCCTAATTGTATTTTAGTTCAGAAAAGTTTTACCAATGGACGTAGGTAATACTATACCACTAGTAGATAGGCAATATATAGGTATATAGATCGCATAGTAACTAGATAGACAAATAAAATGCAATCTGTCTATCATATTTTATTAAAAACTTTTATTTAACTTGCAATGTATGTATGTAGCCATAGGACTTGCATAACTACACAACAAAACCGGTAGTGTTTGGCCTCGTTGGATATGTTGTCTTGACGAGTACTAGAGCCCTAGAATTTATTAAAGCTTGATTTTTGAAAGAACTTATTTTAGTATTCAGCCGTCATCTCAACACTCGCTCATTCCAAGCCATCCATCTTTTCTTTGACCTACCTCTACTTGTACTATCTCTACATTCCACATTAATCACAACATTCCATTGTGGTCAACATCAAACATTCATTCCATTATGTAGTCGCGTAGACGTGACAAAAAACATGAAGAAAGGCGCAGTTCGGGTTCGCCGTAGTGAAAAGATTCGTGTGACATGATTCAAATTGACACTAACTGGAAAAATCTTTTTAGGCACAAAATTGAATGTTATTTTGTGGGTAAATTTGCAATTCAGTCATTCGTTTTATTTCTGCGCTATAATAATAAAGTTGGTATAACCCAGTGGGGTTACCCGCAATTCGTTACATACCTACTCGTTATTAGGTGGATTAATGATTGTTCACTTGTTGCAATACGGATACTTTGTAACTGTATTTATTGCAATATTGCAACGCGGATATCCTACATAATGTAGATCCATTGTAAAGCTGGCTAATTTATTGTTTGCCTTCTTGGTTAGACATTGTTTAAAAAACTGGCCAAGTGCGTGTCGATATAGGGTCAATATAGGGTTTCGTAGTTTACACAGCTAACAACGTTATGTAAGTTGCTCGACGATTACTCGTAAGCTAAAAGTAAACAATTTTTCTAGATTTTATTCTACGACTTTGTTAACATTTCTAATATGTATTTACATGCAAAATTACAGCTTTCTAGCATTTAAACTCTCTGAGCTAAGCTGCGGACGGACGGACGGACGGACATGGCGAAACTATAAGGGTTTCTTGTAGACTACGAAACCCTAAAAACCAAGAACAACTCGCTAAGAATTTGAAATACCTACATTTTTGGAGCAAGGACATTCCCTATTATGTAGTTGTACTTGTATCTGTGTCCCAAGACAGTTTTCCGGTCAGCATCCCCTAAATCCATTAACCGTCGCCAGTTTATGTCCATTGCTTTATATTTCTTGGTGAATGCCAAGAGTATCAATGGCGTATTATGGCGCACTATATACTATGTGGCTGTGACTGCGACTGTGCCAAGCCAAAGAGCCGTGATCCCTTCTAATTTACCCTCGCTTGTTCTCACCACTCCACAGAATACAATTTATTTGCTAATAAATAAGGCGATGGGCTTGCAAGCTGTCACGTATGGAAGGTTGTAATAATGTTTGGACGTGCCTCTGACAACCCTCACTAGACATCTTCAAATAATCTAACCCTCGTATTCAAGAACGACACTAAACAAAAGTTGAGCTATAGAGGCACACGGCAGCGTGCGCCATAGTGCCGCTCAACACATAAAGTGATGTTTATGAAAAAAGATTTCGTCCACTGTGGGTGCGTGTTCTCATAGTGTCGTTCTTGAATACGAGGGTAAGCGTCTGGAGATCTGAGAGTATGTCTACTGTACTTGGGGATTACAGACATGATCCAATTTTATTTTTTTAAATATGTCAACAATTTATAGTGTAGTGAGTGAGTACTACTCTGATAGTAGCGGGTAGGTATCCTAATAATAATTATAAATGCGAAAGTTTGTGATAAGGCTGCTATGTTTGTTCCATAATCAAAAATAAACAACAAAACGAATTAAGATGAAATTTGCTGTAGTATGTAGATAAAAAATCAGAATAAATAAAGAGGGAACTTATAATCCGAAAAACAACCCCACAATGACAAAAAACGCAAAAAGGATGATTTAGGTTAGATGGCGTATGTGTGCACAAAATCTGACATTACAGACAACATTTAGTCGTCATAGCAACGCAGTTTTGTCTAATGAATGATATGGAGGAAAGTAATTGAAGTAGTAGGAAAAAAAATTGAAGTTGCCTGAAATTGCTTTTTCCTATGCGATTATTAAAAATTGACAGGACAACGTCTTTCACGGGTTTTTCTATTTGAATTATAGTCATCGTTAAACTGTTGGTAGTACAAAGAAAACCACATTAAAGATACATAAATTATATTTTATGGAGGCTGAGTTTTTTTGCGGTAAACAGAGTTTTATGTAACCTACATTGTGCCGTGTAGGTATCATTACTTGTATGTTTTGAATAAAAGTAGGTTTAACGGAAAAAAGGTAGCGCATCTCATTTCACCGTCATCGCCAGCTTTGTGACAGGCTTTGAATAGAACCCAACTTATGTAGGACAATACTTGTTTGCAATGATTTCAGAACTTTTAGCTTTAGTACAAGGCTGTGAGCAAACCGAATCGGTGCGATTTTGAACCACTTTGGACTGACGCAATAATGTCTGTCCTGTGTAGTTTTTAACCGACTTCATAATGGAAGAGGTTATCAATTTGCCTGCATGTTGTTTTTTTTGTGTTTTTGCCGCAACAATTTTCATTTATAAAATTAAATATGAAGTCTGTTTTGTTTTTAGTTTTTTAAACGTAATTATTTTACAAGCTTTTATTTATCTTGCCTTGTTACTAAGTTTACAGTGATGTCCACAAAGTGGTGACGTCATACGTCAATTAAAGGTACACGATTTAATAGTTAAAGTTTGACGGAAGCTCACATTTTTATCTTCTAAAAGAAAGTCGGGTTTGTTACAACACTTATAACTCGGGAACTGCTGGACCGATTTTTTTGATTTTTGATTTGTTGGATTTGTCTTCGCCATGAATAGAAGAATAGCTATAAAAAAATCGGAAACGGGGACATATAATTTTGTTAATTCTAAAGCGATAAGTCTAAACAAAGTTCACTGGGTTAGCTTGTTGTGAATAAATCTTGCCACTGTTTGTAAAATAATTTAATAATGTACAAGTATAATTATTATTTTATTTTTATTTTTAAATTTATCAGTCTAAGTTCGCTTTAAGAGCATTAAAAGTTTGTACCTCATACTTTTATTAATTATCAAACATCAAAAGCCATCAAATGGGCCGCCATTTGATGGCGGCCCATTTCTTTTAAATTAACACAAGCTAACCCGGCGAACTTCGTATCGCTTTAAAATTAACTCCCGTTCCCATTACCGTTAAAAAATGAAAAAATACAGACAATAGTTGATTCAACCTTTTTAAATAGTTTACACAAAATACATTTCTGAACGCATGCATAAATGTCAATCATTACTTACAGTATTTGACTGGATGGACAACAAATGTTTGACATGTACTAAACCAATGAACATTTATTGAAAATGATTCATCTTTCATAATTATGTATTCGACCAGTTTTCATTGTTTTTAAGATGTATTCTGCTATTCGGGGCGGAGACAAATCCAACGAATCAAAAACCATGAAAATTGGTCCAGCAGATCTCGAGTTATAAGTGTTGTAACAAACCCGACTTTCTTTTATATAGTAGAGAGAAGAGAGAAGAGAAGAGAAGAGATATTTTATTAAGCAATTACGTAATTCGCTTGTTTGAATTGAAATGTTCCATTACCATTTGTATGCAAATCATTTAACAGACGACTACTATCCGATTGTTGCTTGGCTATAAGCCTGATTGCTTGCGAAATATAAATAAACGGTTAGAGCTGAAAAGGTTTAATAAACACAAAACTGTTTGAACTGTAACTCAATACAATAAGCGACTCCTATTTGTGACTGAAATATTAGCATTTGTATCTCTTCACTTGGCATCGGACCAAACGTCTGTATGACAGCACAGTAGAACCAAACCAGTAGCGCACCAACAGTCATTCTATGAAATAACATAATTATTTATTAAAATAATACCTATTTGTACGAGTACACAGGTAAATTTAATTTAAGCGGTTAGTGTCCGAATTCAAACGGCACGTGGTAATCTCTACGAAACAAGGTTCTTGATATTATCCATTGTGATAACAGAACCCGTAATATGTCACAAATTTACGACCTAAACTGTCCCCGGGGAGCTGCGACCACCCGGCGAATACACGAATACAAAACAACCGACTCCGACGTTGACTTGACCTGTTTATCTTTACACTAGCTTTCCCCACGGTCATGGCCTTTACAATATTTTGCGAACACATAAAAGTAGTCAAACAATTGTGTTTTCCTTAATTGTATAAAACGACTGTTTTTATACAATTTAGACAAGAATCCTGTGAGAATAGGAGTAAACACGATAACGATAATAAATAAATTCTTCTTTAATATATTATTTTGTTTAAATGCTATTTTCAAAACTTTGACGGTCGATCCCAAAAGCTTTTCTTGTTCATAGTAACTATTTGCTAAACTAATGGATATTTACGAATAAAGAAATAAAAGAGAGAAATTACTTAATTATCTTTATTTTAAAAGCTTTCCAGTATTATATGACAGAATAAGAACGGGCATGTGTTGTAAAGTTTTAGTTAGTTTTGATTGTTTGTGAAGACAACAGTATTGCTGCCATTGTTTCCTCGTTAAAATACGATGTAACTCACCCTCGTATTCAAGAACGACACTATGAGAACACGCACCCACAGTGGACGAAATCTTTTTTCATAAACATTACTTTATGTGTTGTACGAAAGAAATATCGCGTTTATGCAGTTATTACCACAAACTCACGAATTTCATTCATTGTTCCAGGTCTCGAAGAGGGTGACAATGCAAGACGGTTAGAGTTCTGCCGATTTTTATTATTGCATACAGATGTTGAAGATGGCGACTTTTTGAAACGAATTTTATGGACCGACGAGTCAAATTTTAGCCACGAAGGCATAGTAAATCTGCACAATTTGCATCATTGGGAAAAAAGGGGCCAAAATCCGCGCAAAAAAAGGCAGACTTCCTTTCAGCGAAAATTCAGCGTTAATGTTTGGGCTGGTGTTATTGGGCGAAATCTTGTCGGCCCATATTTTTTGCCAGAACGACTCAATGGAAACAATTATTTAGAGTTTCTTCAAAATGATTTACCTGAACTGGTACTACCAGTTTAAGAAGAAGATGTGCCAATTGTATTTCAAAATGATGGCTGTCCGGCACATTACCAACGAACGGTACGAGAGCATTTAGACAATGCATTTCCAAACTCGTGGATTGGTAGAGCTGGCCCCATTCCATGGCCAGCACGGTCCCCAGATCTGACACCCCTGGATTTCTACGTATGGGGACGTGCAAAAGAGTTAGTGTATGCAACAGAGGTGCCCACAAAAGAAATTTTAGTGGAACGAATAAACACCGCATTCGTAAAAATGCAAGAGGAAATCCAACTTTTAACTACAACCTCAGCTATCAGAAAAAGGTGTCGTGCATGCATACGGTGTGGAGGCGGCCAATTCGAGCAAACTTTGTAATTTTAATTTAATAAAAACAACTTAACATAAAAAAACGTATTTTCATTATCTTGACCCTAGCAACAAAGTATCTCTTAGGTCGACCCCTGATGTATTATTTCTGCCATGTAGCATATCGTTGGAAAGGGTAATAAGTAAAGAACTTTTTCAAAGAAAGCTAAATTCAAAATGATTTTTAGTTTTTTTTTAAATGAATTTAGAAGTGGTCCCTTTTCATAACATTTACACCGATTTACCACTTTGAAAGCTCAGAAGTTTTTTTGATATTAATTGTAACAAGTAATGATTTATTTAGAATAAAAAAACATTGTAGAATACAAGCATACTTGGTTTTGTGGTATTATAACCACAAACAAAAAAAGTTAGGACGATTTCAAGGCAAGATTTCGGGTGGTTTTCAAAAAATTAAAAAAAAAACATATCTGGACTACCGTGAGACTTAGGATATTGGGTCTCACGGGGAAAAATAGCACATGACCCCCCCCCCCCACCCCCCCAAAAAATCATGTCGGTCCATGTGCCAAACACCCTGTATAGACTGGCGCTTATCTAACCAAACCATTCTAAATGTATGGATACGATATCGTTGCTGTCAGTACAAAAAGTCGTATGTCAAAATTTTGCTATTTTTTATATTGGGTGTATGTGTAGTAAATCGATTTGCAGGAGTATAATAAACGTATGTAAGCTATAAAACTAAAGCTATTTACATATTAATATTGTAAAAAAACTTCATAGATAAGATAATAATCAGTTTTTTGTGTCTCCTGAAAACCTAACGTTTTTATATACGACTTTTTGTACCGACAGCAACGATATGCTTATGGCGCATCACAACACGCTCCGACATAAACAGTATAAATGCGGCGTAACTGTAATAAAATACAAATTGCTCTCTGCGTATGCATTTTCAGTTAGTGGAAATGTGCTCGAGTTCCATCCGTCACGCATCAGAGAATACGAATAGCAAACTGGAACCCCCATCAATATAGTTAAGGGTAAACATTAATATTTATTAGTTTAGTTACTGAAAATATCAAAGTTCCTAATGGCACTGAAGTCGTGAATTCAAGCTTGTTACCTCAGTCATTTTAGATTACGAGTAAATTGATTGCGTGTATGGCCACTACGTCAATAATTGACAATAATTGACGGCTCAGTTTTTAGTAACTCTGCCATCAGCGCTGTAGGTTATGGGTTCGATCTCCACCCAGGGCAAATATTTGTGTGATGAACATAGATGTTTGTTCTGTGTCTGTGTGTTAGTACGAGTATGTATCATATGTATTTACAAAAAAAAATCATACAAGTATTCTATCAGTTATCTAGTACTTTAGCTGGTAGCTTTGCTTAGTTTTGGGCTAGATGGCGATGTGTAAAATGTCCACCAATATAAAAAAAAACCGGCCAAGTGCGAGTCGGACTCGCGCACGAAGGGTTCCGTACCATTATCTATAAAAACGGCAAAAAACATGTTTATTGTATGGGAGCCCCCCTTAAATATTTATTTTATTCTGTTTTTAGTATTTGTTGTTATAGCAGCAACATAAATACATAATCTGTGAAAATTTCAACTGTCTAGCTATCACGGTTAATGAGATACAGCCCTGTGACAGACAGACGGACAGACAGACGGACAGCGAAGTCTTAGTAATAGTGTTCCGTTTTTACCCTTTGGGTACGGAACCCTAAAAAAGAATAAAGAAATTGACGTAATGGCAACGTTACTATATCTACCACGATAAACAACCCTGATTATTTAGCAGGAAAATTTTAACTAAATAAAAACAGCTTATATACTCTCAATTTGAAATTTGATAATAACTTTCAACATCCGTAACGAATACCGCAACATTCGTTTGCAAGTAACTAATTAAAAATAATATCCTCAATTTATTCGCAACAATACTTTGCACGAGCCACTTTCTCATATATACATCTATACTAATATTATAAATGCGCAAGTAACTCTGTCTATTTGACTGTCTGTCTGTGACGTTATCACGGCCAAACCGCTCGGCCGATTGTAATGAAATTCCATATACAGAAAGTTTCAAGTCTTGGGACGGACACTTGTTATTTTTTTCCCAAAATTTCCTTTTGGCTTTCAGAAATTTCAATGTTTTACGATAAAGTTGTCAAAATCGATTTACTGAATCAACGCAGACGAAGTCGCGGGGTATGCCCGCTAGTTTGAAATAAATGATTGATTATTTTACTACAGAAGCAATACAGTCACGCGCGCTCCCTCTCTTCATGCTCTCGTTTGTCGCAGACGTAACTATATGACTATTTCTCGTGATTCCACTGAAATGGTAATGCTTTCCTTGGGGATATAATATTGTAGTACACGAAGCATGTTCAGAGAGCAAGTACGAAAAATTGCCAGAATAAATAGTACAAAAATAAGGGATAATCAAATAAACTACTCACGATAGTTTGAAAAATAAGAAGGTATTTTTCAAACTATCGTGATTAGTAGACATAACTATAGAGTCTGCCCGCGATCATGGCTATTATAACAAAGCCGAAACGTCTGAAAAATAAATCAAAGGTAATTACGTGATAAGCACCCGTGTTAAAATCTATAGTTGTTTATCGTCTATCTTTGTGTTAAAACTACCTTCTGCAAAATTCGTGCCTCTGAATTCCCCCTTTAAACTTGCCTACCGTACGTGGGGATTACAGTCGTGATCTCATTTGTTTTATTTTTTTTGTTATATATTTTTCGAAGGTAATTTATATATTTGAAGTCGGCCCAGCTTACTAATTCAACGTGTGCGCGTGTGTGACCTCCGAGCTACGTGTGCTGACTGCAGAAGGATTGCGAGCTGCACAGTGCACAGTAATTTCGATGCTGACAGTTAATTAATTCCCAACCATCTCTAGCCAGACTAAAATGGCTTACTCTAAAAACCATCGCAATCATTTTTGCCCTCTCATGTGTTGTGTTAATAAAAATAATTATCCATTCTGGCCTCACAGCTCAGTTGGTAGTAACTCTGCCTTCTGCGCTGTAGGTTGTGGGTTCGATCCCCACCCAGGGCAAATATTTGTGTGATGATAGATGTTTGTTCTGTGTTTGGGTGTTAATATGTATAATAAGTATGTATTTACAAAAAAAAGTATGTAAGTATTCTATCAGTTATTTGGTTCCGATAGTACAAGCTTTGCTTAGTTTGGGGCTAGATGGCGCTGTGTGTAAAGTCCGCCAATATTTATTTATTTATCCATTCGACGTTTTTTCAATATTTTGCGCACTAGAGGGAAATTAGTGAACCAATATAAAGTTGTGGGCGTCTTTATATTTGGGCATTGTGCGGAGATGGCGATATTGCGCCGAAACGTTCATTAGACCCACCGATTCGGAACATCGAGGTCTTTCCACGACTATTTAAGTTTATGATCAAAGGGTCCGATGCTCTTTGAGAAAGGTCAGCGGAAATTGTTTGATCCTGCAAAATATGGATATTCCACCCGCGTTTACCGACACGGTAGTAAAACTCAAGTTTTATAGAAAAGAGTATTACACATCTATTTTGCATCTTGGGAATTTCATTTAAATAAACTCATTATTTAAAGTAAAAACTTCGCTGTAGAATTCTCACTTAATAGAAAATTTACTTCTGGATTTTGTAAAACTCCCAAGAGGGTGCAATAGGATTTTAAAATTGAAAGTTAGAGAATCGTAGTACCTATTCTTTTTAGTTATAAGGGTCATTTGCAATTTATTATTCAAAGGTATTACCTATTATAATCCTGTTGTTACAAACTGTTACCATCACGTAGCGGCGCTTATTGCGTACTGTTGCTATTAAAGTCACAGAATAAATAATGTTACCGTGTACAGTGTTACAATTTTGATACAATTAATGATATAAAATCAAAGATTATATTTTAGTGTATATTAAGGTAGATTCCACGACCTGTGCCACATCACGCTCGCAGTTTTCTCATCTAATATTATTTCACGAAATAACAGGAATATTTATAATGAGAGTTAATGGCACTCAAACAAGAAGCTTTTTTCCGGGACATGTTTTGAATCGCGATGATGCTTAAAGCAGGAAATCCGTTTTATCTTATATCAATGTTTTAAGAAAAATAAATAGGATCACAACTGTAATCCCCAAATACGGTAGACACTAGACATCCTCTCAGATCTCCAGACGCTTACCCTCGTATTCAAGAACGACACTATGAGAACACGCACCCACAGTGGACGAAATCTTTTTTCATAAAAATCACTTTATTTGTTGTGCGACACTGCATAGTGTGACTAGAGGCACATTGTCGTGTGCCTCTATCCAAAGTTGAGCTCTAAAGACACACGGTAGCGTGCGCCATAGTGCCGCTCAACACATAAAGTGATGTTAATGAAAAAAGATTTCGTACACTGTGGGTGCGTGTTCTCATAGTGTCGTTCTTGAATACGAGGGTTAGATCCTTTGAAGATGTCTAGTGGGGGTAGTCAGAGGCACGTACAAACATTATATTTGGCACATGCCCACATTTTGCAGTAGTTAGCATTCCATACGTGACAGGTTGCAAGCCCATCGCCGCTTATAATAATACTAACTGGTTTTCTCACGATGTTTTCCTTCACCGTTTTGAGTGCCTTTTTTTTTGAGTACCTCCCCTACTCCTAAAGTTGGGATGTTATTTTTCTCTCGCGTACCCCATGGTGTGGGGTATCGTTAGATAGGTCTTTAAAAAGTATGGAGGGTTTGCACGGCAGTAGTACATTATACTGAAATTATAAGCAAAACTATAACAGCTAAGTAGGCGTTACATGTTTTCGAGTAATAGACGTAATAGTCGACCAACTTATAAAATGTATTCTAAGAAGAAATAATCATTTTTTTTAGTACAAATACCATTGAAAATTACTTATTATAACATTGTTAGCTGTATAAACTACGAAACCCTACATTTGCTGGCCTCACAGCTCAGTTGGTAGTAACTCTGCCTTCTGCGCTGTAGGTTGTGGGTTCGATCCCCACCCAGGCCAAAAATTTGTGTGGTGAACATAGATGTTTGTTCTGTGTCTGGGTGTTAATATGTATTTACAAAAAAGAAGTACCTAAGTATTCTATCAGTTATCTGGTTCCCATAGTACAAGCTTTGCTTAGTTTGGGGCTAGATGGCGCTGTGTGTAAAGTCCGCCAATATTTATTTATTGTGCGTGACCCGACACGCAATTGGCCAGTTTTTTAATATTACAAAATATTATGTCCGCCCGGCTCTTCCAGCGCCTCTCCGCCCATTGTCGCTACGCGTGTCGTGCGTGTGATGTCGTTCAAATTCATGCTTCCGCGATCTAGTACTTCAGTAGGCTTAATTAATTCAGCAAAGAAAACTAATTCGCAAACACTCTTTAAGGCGCTCCCAGTTGACGATTGTTTTTGTTCGAAACGAAAAAATAAATACTTGTGAACAAGCCACTTCTCCTATTTTATAACGTGTAATTAATCACTTCGATAAATAATCCTACCGACCGCTGCAATGACGACAAACACACGTCGGCGCGTGGTCCGCCTTAGCTTTTCGAATAAATTAATGATATAAATTATGTATAATTACTTATCAAAAATCTATTCTAATAGAAATCTAGATCTACATATTACCTATCTTTAACAATAAATCACAAGTTGATTTTAATAGTAGGTATATAAAATATTTCGATCATAAATTCTAAAACGTATCATTTTGAAATAATATTTTATCGTGAAAAGTTTCTGCTATTATGTTTTCAGCTTAATAGAAATCTAAGTAGGAACCTGAAGTAATATACTTATAAAAATAGGAGATGTGGCTTGTTCTGAAGTATTTCTTTTTTCGTTTCGAAAAAGAGCAATCAGCGACTGGGAGCCCCTTAAAGGAAAAATTTAATAGGCATAACGAGAAGGCAATTTGTAATTTCGGAAAACATCAGTTTACTAACACTGTTACAAACCTGCAAAATGGTGTTTCAGAGGAAATTGGAAAAAGTTTCAGCAGTACCCAAGTGTCTTTGAAGTTTACGATTTTGATTAATTTACATTGTAGTTAAGTATCGTAAACTCTCTTGGAATATTTTGTCTTCATTTTATCGAAAATATGCTAAAAACAAGCATGAATCCATCACAGTCATTAAAACGTGGTGATTTTTAGCAGACTTCAAAAAGGAGCAGGTAATCAATTCGCCTGTTTTTTTTTTCTTTTTTTGTGTATGTTACGCGATCACTCCGGCGTTTGTGTTTTTCTATGAGATTATTGATATTTGTGTTTTTCTATGAGATTATTTGGGCAGGATAAAGTCTGTCACGGGTCGGCTAGTGTTCTATATATTTTGAGTAAATCTAGACATTTTATTTTCTAATCTCTAGCTGTAGCAGTTTCGCCAAGTGAAACGGCATTAAATAATTATTCTCAAGTATTGTGAAAAACAATATTTAATAGTAGGTGTTGCCATGAAATAGTTTATACAAAACAAAGGTTCCGAATAAAACACATTCTTTGCACTTAGTCCACGATACGATGTGCCGTTAAGAAACCGAACTGTAGACACAATAAATAATGTGCGCGCCGTTACCACAAGGCAACCTTCAACACTCGGTTCGCTATTCCTCACTTAGTTTTTAGGGTTCCGTACCCAAAGGGTAAAAACGGGACCCTATTACTAAGACTTCGCTGTCCGTCTGTCTGTCCGTCTGTCTGTCACAGGGCTGTATCTCATGAACCGTGATAGCTGGACAGTTGAAATTTTCACAGATTACGTATTTATGTTGCTGCTCTAACAACAAATACTAAAAACAGAATTAAATAAATATTTAAGGTAATTATATTTAAATCCCATACAACAAACATGATTTTTTTGCCGTTTTTATAGATAATGGTACGAAACCCTTCGTGCGCGAGTCTGACTCGCACTTGGCCGGTTTTTATTAATAAATACACCTTTGTACTAAAAGTTTTCTGATGAATATCTCATTAAAGTGTTAAACGGCAAAGTTTCTATTAAAAGCTGTCAGGAAAGTTACTAAATGAAAATAAGGGAGCATTAACTTAGGCCATAGTTCTCCTGGCGAAAGTGATTACGCAAACCTACACAATTATTTTGTATGTCTTCGAATTAAACTTCTCAGTTTATAGAAATCCTAATAATATTATAAATGCGAAAGTTTGTGAGTTTGTATGTATGTTTGTTCCTCAATCAGGCCTAAACGACAAAACGGTTTAAATTGAAATTTGCTGTAGATGTAGATATAATGCCCGTATAACGATACAAAAAAAACGATAAAAAAACGCAAATGGGATAATTCCTGTACAGATACTGTTCGCTGGTGTGCAACAAATCTGACATCACAGACTAAAAACATTCAGTCTTATCTATTCGACAACGTCTGTCACGGGTCGGCTAGGTGTATACCTAATTTTACCTGCTATCACATATATATTCCCACATATACTTGCTATTAGTTGAACAATATACACAAACACGCATACACACACATACACACATACACACCCACACAAACACACACACACACACAGAGAGAGACACACACTTACACTCTTACCCTTGAAACATTGTTTTTCCATTTTTGTTTTTTGTTTTATTTGTAACCTTTATTCTCTGTATCGAGAGGAGGATATTGGCGACACAGTGTAGCACTTCTACAGGCATCATAGTCTTTGATTGTTTTAATAACCTATGTTCTTGTTCCCAATCCTACTAATATTATAAATGCGAAAATTTGTGAGTGGTTGTCTGTGTTTTTACTCTTTCACGCAAAAACTACTGAACGGATTAAAATGAAACTTTACAGTAAAATAGCTTATATATCAGAATAACACATAGGCTACTTTTTATTTAGATGTTGCCCACTCACACACACACACACACACACACACACACACACACACACACATCTATTTATCAAAAATCAACACATTATCAATGCAATCTAAAGCAAATACATACCTACATACCTACCTACCTACTTTAAAATGTCACTAAAGTCTGCCACACTAAACTTGATTTAATCAAGCCTGGCCTCGTGACGACAGAATGTGCTATAATACAATTAATTCTTCAGAAAGTCACTAAAACAAACGAGAGAGAACAAAGTAGAACATCAAAGAATAGTAAATCAACAAACAAAACTATCTCTCAAGTAATAAGTTCCGGTAAGTCGGTGTGGTCGCTATTGTTTGATAACTACACCAAACAACTAAATTAGTGATCTACAAGCCAAATTGTTTATCTAACTGATGTTGACTTCACTGCTTGAAAGAATATGACGTTTTAAATATAAATACGGCTAATTTTTATTTTAGAATATGACGTGTTTGAGATTATAAAGATTTTTACAATGACTTACGTGAGTATAAGATATTTAAATAAGTTTTCTGTTAAAAAATATTTTTCAATGACAAGCTTTTGTAAAATCAACCATCGTGCACGAGCGCTATCACCTGTCACAATATAACACGTGTCATCGGAACTTGACAAGAATGTAATGTTCTTATTCAATCGAAGTATTTACTAAGAAGTTCCGTTTTGAGTGACTGTTGAACAGCTCCTGACTCATTTATCAGATCAGCCCGCTGTCACCATATTATTGCATTGTCACCGAAGTTACTTAACTATGCCAAATTTAAGTTGCTGTATAACTTTAATGTTTATTTTAAATAAATTTACACAAAACATAAAAATATAAAATACTAGTTTCTGTCCGCGGTTTCTCACATTTGGTACACATAAAATGTATGTGTATCACTCTTCAGCCCATGGACTATCTCTATACAAAAAAATAAATTGATCTGAACTTAATACTGAACGTTCTTGCATGCAAGAAGGACATTTCAAAAACCGTAGATACAAACATGTTTATGCATTTAAAATAACAATACTTTATAATTAAAAAAAAATACATAACGTTTCTTGAACCTAATAATAAATGGTAAAAAATGGTAGTAAATAGCCCTCGACCTTCGAGTTAATAATTACTGGCAGGAGCTGCACAGCTCAACCAAGCGCGGAATGAGTACGTCACAATGCAAGTACCTATTATCGCACGATGAATGCTAGAATATTGAACAATACGCCTTGCGAGTGGTTTAGGATAATCACTTTTATTGTACGCGCGTGCCTTTTTAGGGTTCCGTACCCAAAGGGTAAAAACGAGACCCTATTACTAAGACTGTCCGTCTGTCTGTCGCAGGGCTGTATCTCATGAACTGTGATAGCTAGACAGTTGAACTTTACAGATTATGTATTTCTGTTGCCGCTATAACAGCAAATACTAAAAACAGAATAAAATAAATTAAATATTTTGGGGGCTTTGCATTGGCATGTTTTTTTTCAGTTTTTTATAGATCATGGTATGGAACCCTTCTTGCGCGAGTCCGACTCGCACTTAGCCGGTTTTATCTCTAAATAACGCAAAGAGAAAACATTGGTAAGAAAAAAAAGTTATTTTCAATTTCCTAAGGAGTCCATAAAGGTTTCAATAGAAAGTTGACAGTATTTTCATCTGGAGTGAGGTTTATTTGAATGACATGTTTTTGATTAGCGAAGTACTTACAGATATACATCTCGTCTGCTCTTCAACAAAGTGACGCTGTTAAGATGTCAAAGGCAGGCATGTCGCTTTGTGAGAGTGACCGACTCACATAATGTGAATGTGGAAGTTTCATCATGTTTTGTGGTGATAGCAATAAAATTGATTAAAAGTTATTTAATAATGATAACGAGAAATCTTTCTCTAATATAAAGTGTAGGTAAATCCATTATTCAACATCGAAAAATCGTTCCGTTCCGCAAATGAATAATTTGTACCGAATAAATAAATGAAATTTGACTAAGAGGCTTAACCTAGTTCCCGAGTCCCTTAGTTTAGGGATGTCGTGAGAATAGGTAAAACTAACAAGATATATCCCTTTTACACCCCCACGTAGTTTAGAAGTGGGGTAAAGAGGCTAAAGTGTTCGTGCGTCCACTCGAGGGGCTCATTAGTGGGCACTATCCTCAGGCATTGATTTATAGGCGCCATCGCGGTAACAACTGCCGACAACTTTTAACTACGTACCTTTTAAAACACGACTAATATTAACCCAACAACTTGATGAATAGTTGCCTAATAATAGGGCCAGCCACAACAAATATGTATTAATAGGTACCTACCTATAAATAAGCCACTAAATCATGTTATACTTAACTAAGTAAAGTGGGTTGTTGTGGGCATTTTAACATTTTAATTTTCAAATAAACGGTATACGATTATATTAAAAAATGATTAAAACAACGATTTTTAAACAATACAGAATATAGTATTTATCTATCTCGTAGGTTAAGCAAAGGTTTTGTAACAGGTGTAACAAGCACCACACTATAACATGTAGCGTATTTCGCCAGTTGGGAGAGATGGAACATATTATTATATCGTTTGGACTAAAAGTACCATAAAAATTATTGTATACCAAACCGAATTTGGTAGAAAAGTAAAGAAAAACAAACACGTCAGCGAGGAATTATGAATGTCATTAAGGGGTTGTATGTCGACGATTGCTCTTTTTCGAAACGAAAAAAGAAATACTTCTGAACAAGCCACATCTCCTATTTTTATAAGTATATTACTTCAGGTTCCTACCTAGATTTCTATTAAGCTGAAAACATAATAGCAGAAACTTTTCACGATAAAGATATTATTTCAAAATGATACGTTTTAGAATTTATGATCGAAATGTTTTGATACCTACTATTAAAATCAACTTGTGATTTATTGTTAAAGATAGGTAATATGTAGATCTAGATTTCTATTAGAATAGATTTTTGATAAGTAATTATACATAATTTATATCATTAATTTATTCGAAAAGTAAAGGCGGACCACGCGCCGACGTGTGTTTGTCGTCTTTGCAGCGGTCGGTAGGATTATTTATCGAAGTGATTAAAGATGGGTACATCTTTATTCACATATACTATACATTATAAGCGCCTTAAGAAGGATTAAACAGAATTGGAAGGTTGAAGCTCTAACATAGATCAAGTGGATAACGCAACTAATCCCTTTATGTTAGACTAGCCGAGCCGTGACAAACGTTGTTCTGTCAAATTTTAATAATCGTATAGGAAAAAAAAATCAGGCAACTTCCAATTTTTTCCCTACAAACTTTGTACTGATACAATAAATTACGAATTTTGGTAGAATACGTATTATTAATTAGTCAATACTTCATTGCTATGACGACTAAATGTTTTTAGTCTGTGATGTCAGATTTGTTGCACACCAGCTCCATCTATACCAAAATCATCCTTATTGCGTTTTTTTGTCTACTACAGCAAATTTCATCTTAATCCGTTTTGTCGTTTATTTTTGATTAGGGAAAAAACATAGCAGCCTTATCACAAACTTTCGCATTTATAATCACTACATAGTATAAAGCAAAGTCACTTTCCGCTTCCCGCGTATGTATGTATGTATGTATGTTTGCTTATATCTTTAAAACTACACAACGGATTTTGATGCGGTTTTTTTAATAGATAGAGTGATTCAGGAGGAAGGTTTATATGTATAATACATGCATAATATAGTAGAGAAACACTGATAATTTTAGAGGTTTCTAATGTGATGTCGTAAATAAACACATTTTTTTGCGCTTACATTGCAAATGCTGGCTGAACCCCACGAGATATATCAAAATAATGTACTACAGTATTGTACACCTTAAAAACGTCTACAAAAAAGTCCACGATGGTATTAGAAATGTCTTACGCACAGCGAAGCGGGCACGGGTCAGCTAGTATTAGATAAAATGACCTACCTACGTAGTTATAGAAAATTATCAAAAACTTTAAAATAGACCATACAATTATATATTAGCCGTGTTGGCCGAGAGGGTTTTTTTTTTTTTTTTTTTTTTGACATTTCACACAGCGCCATCTAGCCCCAAACTAAGCAAAGCTTGTACTATGGGAACCAAGATAACTGATAGAATACTTATATACGTTTTTTTTGTTGTAAATACATACTTATTATACATAACACCCAGACACAGAACAAACATCTATGTTCATCACACAAATGTTTATCCCGGGTGGGGATCGAACCCACAACCTACAGCGCAGAAGGCAGAGCTACTACCAACTGAGCTGTGAGGCCAGTCACACCATACACGTGCTTACAACGGTGAAGGAAAACATCGTGAGGAAACCAGTTAGTGTTCTTATAAGCGGCGATGGGCTAGCAACCTGTCACGTATGGAATGCTAACTACTGTAAAATGAGGGCATGTGCCAAATACATATAATGTTTGGACGTGCCGCTGACTATCCCCGCTAGACATCTTCAAAGGATCTAAGCGTCTGAAGATCTGAGAGGATGTCTACCATACTTGGGGATTAAAGTCGTGAGCCTATTATTTTTTTTTATTTTAATATGTATTCATATTATTCATTTATGTTACACATGGGGTCGGTTTTGTCGGGTCAACGTCAATTTATAAGGTTTGTTCTTTCAGTAGTTCAGGAGTGGAACCCGCAGTTAATGATGGAGGCTTAGAAATAAGGCTTTACAGGGTTCAAGCGCAAACAACGACTTCATTAGGTATCATGATGTACCAAATTGGACGTGCCTCTCACTACCCCCTCTAAACATTTTCAAAGATCTAAGCGCATGGAGATCTAAAAGGATGTCTGCCGTCCTTGGGAATTACAGTCGTGATCCAATTGTTGTTGTTGATGTACAAAAACTCGGTTCATCAAATTCTATTATCTAAAATGAACTAGCTGGGGGGTTAGCATGAACCACTATCGTATCGACAACGTAACGTCGACGATACGATAGTGGGTCGTGCTCAGGCCACTGCTGTTCCGTTCTTGTGTTCCGATCCAAGGAAAGTTGTAAATGGTTTTTGAAAGTTTGGTGAAATATGAAAAGGATATTTGAGATGTAATTAAGAATCAATTGGTGGCCATTCGGCTGTCACCACAAACGAACCAACTTTGTTTAAAATACGTTTAAGTCTAAGTGAGCGAAATCTTAAGGTACTGTTACATATGCTCTAAAATAGCATGCTAAAATGCGTGCAATTGAGTATACTCAATGCTTATGAACAGTTTATATTTGCTAGCAATAGGCATGCTAGTTTTAAGTATGTTCCTGAATAAGCATGCTCAAAGCAAACATTCCAATACACATGCCATTTTATAGCGTGCTCGCTCGGTCTCTTCAGTTCAAACAAAGTCATGGACAATCAAACAGCTATCCGTATGGAGCTGAATACGATCATCATGCAACACTAACTCAATAAGCAAACCTAAAAGCACGCCCACCTACACCCGCGCTGCAGGTAGCATGAACAAAAATCGCACGACCGTTGATTTTTAAGAAAGCTCGAAATGAGCATGCTCATTATCTATACATCTATACATACATATATATCTATACATTTAATAAAACTGTAGAAGAGTTCAATTCTGTACATTGAATAGAAACTAAAAAAAATACTCCTAGGGGCCTTTATACAAGTAACACAAGCCAAAAAAAGAAATTTAAATTTTTTTGTCTGTCTGTGTGTTGTCCAGCTTTCACGCAAAAACTACTGGACGGATTTTGATAAAACTTTTTTTGTTATGTAGCTATTAGTCCTCGGCAACATATAAGCTATAATTTATTTTGAAGATACCAGATGTAAAACTATCTGTCGCCCAGCGAAGCGGGCACGGGTCAGCTAGTTAGCAATATTTCGACACTAATGCTACTAAGTAGCAATTGCTCAATAGTGTCATTCTTTCGTGCTAGTAATCAACATGTGTAACAGTACCTGACCTGTACAGTTAGTGGTTTTGATAAAACTTATGTAGGTAGGTATTTTATAATGTGATTTAGATACACACTGCCTACAATTTTAATTCAGAAAAAGGTAAATTTGGATTGCGGTACTTAATGTCTGATTTATTTTTTTGTAAGTGTTCGTTCGGCTTCGCCGGAAATCAATGACAACTCCCGAGTGAAAGGAGCTCACACGAACCCTAATCGCACTCAAATATTGATAAGTAATCATTTGAATGGCTTTTAACGGAAATGAACGCTAAAAAATAAGAGCGTAATATTACAAAAAAGAGATTCAGAAAACGCTATGCCTTAAAACCTTTGTATTATTATGTATTTTATTGTTTTAACTCGGGCATATTGAGATAGAAATTAGATAACTTATCTTTTTTATTAAAGTTTCCGCAAGTAAAGATAAAGGCTCAAAGGTAAATTCAATAAAATCTAAAAGTTTCGGGTTTCATGGCACCGGATTCCCCAAATGCTTGCGTGGGGGGACTCTCCTTCCTCCTACCTCCACTTCACGAGGGATTTTCAAAATAATCTTTTTGGTTTTGATGTTTAAACTGTGTCACTTAAGTGGTGTAGGTACCTACTTTAAACCTTATTATTATATATTACTATCTTCGCACGGGTGACCACGGGTGACTTCACATAAACCATCTACTAAATAGTCCGAACAAAGCCTAAACATTTGGTTTGAATAGGTGAACCCGTTCTTGAGTTGTGTGGCAATGTGGCAAAGTGGCGAAAGTGGCATTGATTTATTTATATATACAAGCTGACCCCGCGAACTTCGTATCGCAATTGACAAATGTTGTTTAAAGTTCCCGTTCCCGTTCCCGTTCACGTTCCCGTTCCCGTTCTTAGGAACACACCTACATTGATTAGACAACAGTGAACTTTATACAATAGCAATAAAGCTCAAATTGACTCTACGTTTTTTCTTTTGTATGGGAAAAAGAAAAGGGCTGTTTCTAGGGTTTTTCCGGCAATTATACCAATTTTTCTCGCCGTAAAAACCATCCTTGAACTTCAACGAACGTTTAAAAAAAAGATTTGGCCAAATTGGTCCGGGCGTTGTTGAGTTATGCGCTTACCAACACATTTTGCGATTCATTTTTATATTATAGACTAGCGACCCGCCCCGGCTTCGCACGGGTAGCATGTTATTATACATATAAACCTTCCTCCTGAATTACTCTATCTATTAAAAAAAACCGCATCAAAATCCGTTGTGTAGTTTTAAAGATATAAGCAAACATACATACAGACATACAGACGCGGGAAGCGGAAAGCGACTTTGCTTTATACTATGTAGTGATATATTTTCATGAAGAAAGTCAAAGGTGAAAAGTGACTTAAAAACACTTTCAGAAGCTCGTGGTATATTATTGTTTTACTCTAACATTTAGGAAATTGTAATAATGTGAAAAAATAGATAAACTACTACGAGAACAAGGAGCTTGTTACAATTTTCTTGCATCTCCAGCAGCTTTGTAATAACCTAATGCTTGAGCCATGAAATTGAACTATAGTCAACCAACATAACCCTAAAACTCTGGATTCTGCCGCTTCCAAGTTTACACTATCGATGTTATCTCCAAATGTTTATGTTTCTTATAAAATATAAGGTGCTTGAACAAATGTTTACATTCATCGAAGAAAGGCACACAGACTGACATTTCGCAGTGTTTTTCGGATGTTATATACCTTCCGTCTTCATCATCAGCTCGCTGACTTTAAATAATGTTAGTACCACCAAATCTTTGTGACCCAATCAACAAAATGGTCTCACAATGAAGTGGATTCTAACAAAATACATCCATTCCACTTTGTAAACATTTTGAGAATTCTAAAATGCCATCGAAATGTTGGCAATTCGTTTGTATAAGTTGAGTACGAGTAGGTACTAATGTAAATACGAAAATTATGAATTCCTACTCGAGTAAGTAAGTTCGTTTGCCCTCGACTCGAAGCGGGACCTTTATGCCTCAAGCGCCGTAGCGATGACGATGGGACTTCCGGATAAACAAGACAATACAGAAGCGACAGGAGCTGCTAATGCTAAGTGGCTTTCGTTTATATTTAAAACTTTATCTGTTTAAGACGAGTAGTATTTTTTTTAATGCAGAATCGTTTCTTTTCAAGAACCGCAAAACATAAAGTTTTGTTTTTTGTCATAAAAAACAAAATTTGTAGTAAAAGTAAAAAGTAGAAACAACAAAAAAAAGTAGTAAGTAAAAACTAAATGAGTGTTTTGGAAGAGCCAACTTTGGAAAATAAATCTATCGAGAAATTTTTCACCAATCATGTTTCTGTCTATAATTTATCTAGATTACATCCTTAAGAGGCTCCCAGTCGCTGATTGCTCTTTTTCGAAACGAAAAAAGAAATACTTCTGAACAAGCCACATCTCCTATTTTTATAAGTATATTACTTCAGGTTCCTACCTAGATTTCTATTAAACTGAAAACATAATAGCAGAAACTTTTCACGATAAAGATATTATTTCAAAATGATACGTTTTAGAATTTATGATCGAAATATTTTATATACCTACTATTAAAATCAACTTGTGATTTATTGTTAAAGATAGGTAATATGTAGATCTAGATTTCTATAGAATAGATTTGTGATAAGTAATTATACATAATTTATATCATTAATTTATTCGAAAAGCTAAGGCGGACCACGCTCCGACGTGTGTTTGTCGTCATTGTAGCGGTCGGTAGGATTATTTATCGAAGTGATTAAAGATGGGTACATCTTTATTCACATATACTATACATTATAAAATAGGAGATGTGGCTTGTTCACAAGTATTTATTTTTTCGTTTTGAACAAAAACAATCGTCGACTGGGAGCGCCTTAAGTTATCTTTGTCATAATAAACAAAACTATGTTTTGAGGTTATAGAGAAAAAACTATTCTGCACATTCATCCAAATAAAATATTACTCGTCGTAACTTTAATTTGTATTGTAGAGCTTAATGAAATGTACATCACAGAGTTGCTGAATGCATGTCAGCTTGTTCTACGAGAGCAAAATAATTAAGCAATACATTAAATTGTGTGTATCACAAGAGTAGGTACATCCGCAAGGATTTGTGTACGAGCCAGCGAAGTTTTACTTTGGGATTATATAAGTTTAATATACTAAGCTTATATTTAATTAAAAAAAAAGTATCAGAATATCCACGGTCTATATTTATCAGCATTTTCCCTTTTAAGCAACCCAAGCACTAATAAATAGAGAGATTTTACTCTGTGATTAATCTGTGGCTTGTATTTTTAAGAAATGAAAAGTTGTGCTTCTATGATTCAGTAGTTTCTTCTTTTTTTAGGGTTTTGTAGTCTACGAAAAACCCTTATTGTTTCGCCATTGGCCTGAGCATGTCCATATGCCAAAACTGACGCTTTTACAATACAAAAAGTGTCAGTTTTGATATTTGGACGATACGTTGTCGATACGATAGTGGTTCATGCTAATCCCACATGTCTGCCCGACCGTTCGCAGCTTAGCTCAGAGGCTCTTAGTGCTAGAAAGCTGTAATTTGGCATGTATTACATACATACATATTTTACTGAGACTTGGAAATGTATGTTTATTGACATAACATAACAAACAACACAACATTTATAACGAAGAAGGAGCATGACAGCAAGATATGATGATCTCATTCACGACTCTTTCTATGCAGCAGACTCTGTAGGTCCTAGTAGGTATTTTTGGAAGTGTTAAATGTTTAATTGCTTACTCAAAGATAAAAGCAAGTGTAGTGAAAGCAAAACATCGGCCGGCCCTTCAAGTCGGTCGGAAGAGTAAATCCGCCACTGGGTACAAATACTGCTAAAAATATTTTCAAATTTACTTGCATACAACCAGCATGTCCCTACTGCTTGCGCGCACCACATTACGGGATTGAATTTTCATGGTTTGTAGTTTGCATCGATCACGCGAAATGAATTCACTAACATGCACAAAATCGACGTGAGGTATATAGAATTCTAACTTATAAGTAATCCTAAAAGATTTAACGCTTGATTGCTGAATAAACTTTGAGTAATATTCAAACAAGATCAAACTTTTCCCAATTCGAATAAATCGCTTTTATTCAATTCAAAATATTTATATTCAAATGTAGCTCAGATATCGGTTTTCGATCATGATTAATCAATTTTCTGTTTTAAAGAGTACACAAATCGAAATTTGATCATAGAAAGCAGAATAATAATCCACATCAGTGGGGCGCTATTTTGTAAAAACATGATTATTATATGATATTCATACCAATATTTATTGGTACTGAATGCCATAATACATCTTCCCTTTTTATGCTGTTTAGGCACCTATAACTACCTACGCTTCCAATACAATACCTACGCAGAAGCGTAGGTATAGGTGCATAAACAGTATTGCATTCAACATCATAACATGGTAATCATGTTTTTACAAAATAGCTCTGCAGGTATTATAAAAATTAAAATGTAGCTAAGAACTGACAAGGTAATTAATAATTTGGACACGGGTGTTTCATTATTTTTTTGTTCATTAAAATGAACAAAGCAAGGACACCTTTGTGACAACAACGGTATTAATGTTGGCACGCTCCTAGCGAACTCACTGAGGAGTTAGAGAAGGGCGCCGTGTAATCAGCAAAGTAGGTACTTACAAGTACAGCTACTCATTTAGTCGGCGGAGATGCTGGTTTGTTTGAGATTTCCAACTGTTCTTTTTAATTAAAACATAAATTAGACAAGTTTGCGTTCCACTGAAACTGAATTGCGTAGAGTGTGTAGCTTTATAGCAGAAGTTTATAGCACATAAAAAATCTAATCAAGATTTTATTTTGAGACAATAAGATTCAAGTGATTCAGAGATAATTAATCTAGTTTTTAATAGTTACGTATCCCAGCGACATCTTTTTGTAGAAGCCGTTGCAAAATAAAAAAAAATATAATAAACCAGTTGACTTTATTAATTCTAAGTGAATTATTAAGATAAACAATGGAGGTCGAGACTAGCCTGGGGTTCTGGGAGATCTCTTATTGAATATTGTAATTTCCACTAATGCGCCGCTAACTCCTCTAAGTTCATTTTCAGATCCTTTGAATTATAGATAACTAGCTATCCCAACAGACGTTTTTTCCCGAATATTACAATTTTACGATAGATTTTCCGAAATTTTCTTTTATACAAAACTTGTCCTGACACTGAAACTCATAAAAGAATGACTCATCCAATTTGGTGGGGGCGTTCGGAAGTTATGCGTGTACATACATTTTGGCGATTCATTTTTATATTATATAGATATCTACTTAATATTTCAATTCGCGTGACCCTAGCCTTATGACTTCCTTATGCCTTATGACGTTTGTAAGCGGTGTATTTCAGGTAAATTTCGACAATAATTCACATGACTATTTAATTAGGTACAATTATGGTAAATGCCGGATGGCTGACTGTACGGCTGACTGTCTTTTAATTGGCTGCACTCTGCATGTATCTATTGTAATTTGATTTATTCTTGTGTATCTATCTAGCTGTAAGTTTTCCAAAAATTCTAAAATAAATAAATCAAGACGTTACTTAAGGTGATGCTTGAAATTGTTTGTTACATAAACTAAAGACAGTTTATTTTTAAGTTTGATGGTTTTCAAGATGGCGGTCACTTTTTCCGTCTTATCCGGGTAGACTCAGCCGGTAGAAAAAACAAAAATTTCAAGCATGACCTTATGATTTCATCATTATATATCATATCGCAACAGTCGGGCAGATTAAACCATATAATGAAGTTGATCGTTATTAGAACAAGTTCATAGGGCTGTTAGATATTGCTCTTGGTCGAATCAACAAATAGACTTCCCGTCAGATGCGAATTCCAAAAACACTCATAAATTTGCCAAAAAAGCGTTATCTATAATATTTACCTCTTATTTTACGACGAACCATTTCTTTACTAATAACAGTTTGGGAAAGTTTAAAGAACAAGTACCACTTGTAATAATTACAACATTGTATATTATTTTTGTAGTATATAAAATTAGCACTGTAATTGTAAAATGAGTAACAGCCAGAGTTTAACAGTCCAGGACATAGTAAGTCAAAGAGAAGCAAGGCCCCGCAGCCAACTACACTATGTGGGTTGATGAGGGTCTGAGGCTTCGTCTCATCGATACCCGTTATATCGATACTACTGCCTTTAATTACACATTTGTGAAGAGATATGAAGACAAATAATCAATCATTAATTATTGAGAAATGTGAACTGGAGTGTAAGACAGCTACGAGTAGTCTCCAAAGACTGTAGTTACGTAGTTCGGTATATTGCTAGTTACGTGTTTATATTTCAGTCTACAAAGACTGAACGTAACAAAATTCGGCAAAACATTTAAATTGAAAAAATATATAAGAATAATACTTTAGTCAATAAACATCTTGAAACAAATCGCGCAAAGTCAAAAAGCTATAGCTACAAGTATCAATACTCGACTCAATTTTCACGTATGAAGTCTGATGTGTAGTTAGAGATTCAATTCGATAACAATCACAAACGCAAGGTTTCAAATTGAGCTGGCTTTGAAGGTAAATAATATTAAAAAAAAATTGGTGGACATTATCACACAGCGCCATCTAGCCCTAAACTAAACAAAGCTTGTACTATGGGAACTACATAATCAATTATCTGGTTCCCTAATACATGACAAATAGTTGTGTGATGAACATAGATTGTAAATATATACATATATGATACATAATAACACTCAGACACAGAACAAACATCTATGTTCATCACACAAATATTTGTCCTAGGTGGGGATCTAACCCACAACCTACAGCGAAGGCAGATCTACTACCAACTGAGCTGTGAGGCCAGTCAAGGTTACTCAGAGCTAACCGAATGTGTTCGATATTTTCAAATCATGAACTGCTAGGAAAGGTAGTTGATATTTATTCCAGTAAAGTTAGATTCAATGATTCTCATAAAGATTAAGAAGATTATGGGCTGTATAAGACGGAAAAAGTGATAAATCTGCATTATCTTGAAAACCATCAAATTTAAAAAGAATCCGTCTGTAATTTACTTAGCTAGTATGATTATCTAACGAATTATATAAAAATGAACTGTTTCTACAATTCATAGTTATGATTAAAAACGAAACTAGTGTTTTTGAAGAGCCAACTTTGGAAAATAAATCTATCGAGAAAAGTTTAACCAATCGTGTTTCTGTCTTTAATTTATCTAGATTAAATCCTTATGTTAACTTTGACATAAAAAACAAAACTGTATGTTTTGCGGTTATTGAGAAAAAACGATTCTGCATTCATCAAAAACTGTAGTTACTCGTCTTAAGTACGTTTGGACATTTGCTAAGAAATGCAAAGCGGTACGTTTGAAGAAGTATTGCTGAAATTAAGAAATTCATGTAAATATTCAAATGTCTCGCTAGCGAATCGCGGCCGACACAGCCCAGTGCTAGCGCAGATTATACGAGGTTTTACGATCGGCTGAAAATTGGCTTTTACTTATGCTGATTTGTATAGGATAAAAGCTTCGGGCTTTGGGAAAATATAAGAAAAACAAAATAGCAAAAATATAACGTTTTATGATCTCGCGCCCACATGCCTAACATAATGCTTCATACGGCGATCAATTGACTTCATTCATTCGTATTCTATTATGATCCAAAGTCAAAGTCAAATACAAAAGATATTTATTTCAATAAAATCACAAAGATCACTTTGAAACGTCTTAGGAGCTAAGTCATGTTACGTCTGTTCCTCGCCACCAAGCCTAGAAGAATCAGGCAACAAACACGGCTTGGGGTCTATCATTTTTTAGAGTTCGAAGGGTAAAAACTGACTGTAGGCTGTCTGTCTGACTATCAGTCCGTCTGTCTGTCACAGGGCTGTATCTCATGAACCGTGATAGCTAGACTGTTGAATTTGCAGATGATGTATTTCTTTTGCCGCTATAACAACAAATACTAAAAACAGAATAAAATAAATGTTTTAGTGGGGCTCCCATACAACAAACGTGTTTTTTGCCGTTTTTTATACATAATGCTACGGAACCCTTCCTGCGCGGGTCCGACACGGACTTGGTCGGTTTTTTTTTTCAATGAATGCTAAAACTGGGCCGCAGCAACTATAAATGGATAAACCCGGAGCAACCCGCCCGTGCTTAATCTGGTGGTCGTGCTTAGCAACCACCTCGTTAAACGCGTCGCCCTTGTGCGTCCTCGCTCACATTATTATTCATAAATGTAATATTTTTAACGTAAAGGGCTTTAAGTTAATTTAAGAACATTACAGGATGTTGTATGTATAGTGCTCTGCCTATGAGATAATACGCCTTATGAGAGGGTTAGTTTATGGTTTATTTATTACGGGAGTAAACAACGAGCCTTATTATAATTAATTATAGATACCAAAAAATATTGCAAAAAGATCTTCATCGACTCAAACAAGAGAATAACAAGGAATAAATTCAAAGGTACACAGATTTCGGTACTAATAAAATAACTCGTAAAAACTTAAATTATTAGAATTATCAGCACGCTCAACAATATTGTTGTAGCGCGCTTGGACGCATAACTCGTCCAATGCTGCGAGTCGCGACTGCTTCAATTCAATTCTTGTTTATGCCTTCTATGACTTTCGCGACTGCTTATGTACGCTGCAGTCGACAGTTGACGCGGGCTATAAGCTTGTAGTCGGAATTTGTTTTGACATAACCGTGTATCACCGGTAAATACATTGCGCCTCAGCGGCCGTGGATCTCGTTAGCGATACCACGCCACAGCGCTCCGCGCTACAACTCGCGACGCCACGTTATGCTACGTTAAGTTACGTAGGCTCATCAGCAGTTTTTAGAGTTCCGTACCCAAAGAGTAAAAACGGGGCCCTATTTCTAAGACCCCCTGTCCGTCTGTCTGACTGTCATGAACCGTGATAGCTAGACAGTTGACATTTTTACAGATGATGTATTTCTGTAGCCGCTATAACAACAAATACTAAAAACTGATTTAAGTGGGGCTCCCTTACAAGAAACGACATTTTTTTGCCGTTTTTTTATAGATAATAATAAGGATCCCTTCGAGTACGGACTCGACTTGGCCGGTTTTTTAGTTTCATATTTCTTATATCTACGTACCTACTCGTTGCACTGCCTAGAAAACAGCAATATAGTTTTGAATCTACTTGAATTCCAAATGATCGTTTTTGCAGTGACGCGGTAACTGGAATTGACTTTTCATATTCAACACAGCCTTTGTATGAAATCAAGACCCAAAACCCTCTTGAAAACGGAGGCAGAAAATTGTTCTTGACATCGCTAATTGATTGAATAACGCGGCATGACCGTGATGATGTACTTATTAAATTATTTATGTCAACTGTATAATTACTTATCAAAAACCTATTCTAGTAGAAATCTAGATCTACATATTACCTATCTTTAACAATAAATCACAAGTTGATCTTAATAGTAGGTATCAAAGTATTTCGCTCATAAATTCTAAAACGTATCATTTTGAAATAATATCTTTATCGTGAAAGTTTCTGCTATTATGTTTTCAGCTTAATAGAAATCTAGGTAGGAACCTGAAGTAATATATTTATAAAAATAGGAGATGTGGCTTGTTCAGAAGTATTTCTTTTTTCGTTTCGAAAAAGAGCAATCGTCGACATACAGGGCCTTAACCTGCTATAGGATATAATAATCCTACTAGTAGTAGTAATATTATAAATGCTAAATTTTGTGAGTGTGTGTGTTTGTTATTCTTTCACGCAAAAACGAATGAACGGATTAAAATGAAACTTGACAGTAATATCTTTAAAACTACACAACGGATTTTGATGCGGTTTTTTTAATAGATAGAGTGATTCAGGAGGAAGGTTTATATGTATAATAACATGCCACCCGTGCGAAGCCGGGGCGGGTCGCTAGTAGCTTATATATCAGAATAACACATAGGCTACTTTTTATCCAGGTACCCCCCCGTATGAAGCCGGGGCGAGCAGCTAGTTGTACATAAAACTTACTTTCCCTTGTCCTGTCATATTTCAATGATCTCTCAGAAAAAAAACACTTTCAGTTTTTCTCGAACTTTACGCCACCCTTATCACTTAGGGGTATAAAAAATACCCCACAACCTACTCTCAGATCTACCTAATATACACAAAAAGTTTCATAACAATCGGTCAAGTCTTTTCGGAGGAGTTTGGTTGCAAACACTGTATCACGAGAATTTTATACATAAGATATAATAATAATAATGAATATAAATAATAATTAATACAATAATTATTAATCGAGAGGCAATTTGAAATTAGATCAAACGCAATTAATTACGCCTCCGCACTCCTCTGAGAATCCAATTTATGATTATTTGCCTCTTTGATGAAACGGATCCTAGTGATCGGCCATTGTCTTATAACTCACTCACAACGCAATAATGAAAGGCATTATAATTCATTGTCATCTTCCGACTCCTCCAAGGCAGGCGAGACGATCAATAGTACGCCAATCACGATTAGATTGTGTAAAAGATCTGGCTCTTAAAGTGATCCTTGATTTTTTTTTGTATGGGCTGAGTCTACCTGGATAAGTAGGAAAAAGTGTTGAAACTGCGTTATCTTGAAAACCATAAAACTTAAAAAGAAACTGTCTTTCATTTATGTAGCTAATATGATTATCTAACGAATTATATAAAAATAAACAGTTTAGCTATTCATAGTAAAAACTAAATTAGTGTTTTGCAAGAGCCCAACTTTGGAAAATAAATTTATCGAGAAAAGTTTAACTCAGTCTATAATTTTTCTATAATAGAGTTAGTTATCTTTGTCATAAAAAACAAAACTGTATATTTTGCGGTTATTAAGAAAAAACGCTTCAGCATTCATCAAAAAAAATTATTACTCGTCTTAAAACGTTATAGAAGACACAATCGAGAAGTGGCACATTTAGCGGACGATATTAGAAGGCAATCTGTACTAGATCTGTGTATTCACTCTCATTTGATTAATGTTAGTATATAGGTAGTGTTTATGTGTACGTATCACAAACATAAGTACGAGTAGCTCTAATGAGTATATTATCTATGGGCTCAATTACGTGTGATTGGCTCACTGAGTGTTCAATCAGATTCTGCAAATAGATACAGATTAGTAAAACCAATACCTAGACACATTAATGCTCACGCTCGTATGCGAAAGCTCTAACTTGCTAAGTACCTATCTAACACCTATTTACACAATATATGAGTACCTATTTGATGTAGGTACTTTATCAGAGTTTTATCTAATGAAATCACTGGGCGTCTACCTAGCGAGCTAAGAGCTATCAAACACGTCGGCCCATAAATGAGCACACTGCCGTAGTTTCAGTAGAAGCCACTAACGACCGACAACTTCGAATCAGTAATGTGATAATAAGCTTAACCGGAAAACATGGCGTTGCGTACGCTACCAATTTCATTCTGAGGTTAATGCACACTAGCTAATGTTATAAAGAGGTAGAGTTTGCGCATTTGTGTAATCGGTACTATGTATTCAATGTCTGCACAGATTTTTAGCTTGCAGTATTTTTAAGCAAACTAAATACTCATATTTTTTGAACCTTTATTATTTTTTTTCTCTTAACCTTCTCCTGGTTCAAGAGGCACAGTACTGGAGCTGTACCTTGGATTTACGAAATCATCATCGATAAAATCTATTGGCAGTTGGCACACGCGCCGTGTTAATTGCCTGATTCTTCTAAGCTTAGGTTCGTAGGTTAACCTAGCTCCTGAGACATTTATTACAAAATAAAACCACAAAGATCACTTTCATTATGACTAAAGAATTAAAATAGTTTTGATTGTTTTTCCTAAGTAGACTAAGTAAAAGTTTTATTGCAGATATGGATCATATCATCGGCAAATAGGTGTGAAATCAACCTCATTTTATTTTATAGAAGATCTTAAAATTAGAAAAATATATAAGGATACGAATCAGAAGAGAAATCAAACAATGTTTTCCAATAAGCGAAAAGACTTGAACTAATCCGAATCAGCTCAACCACACGAGCGGCGAGAGGCGGAGAAAATAAAGTATTTTGCAGAAAATACTACCAATAAAATAGGTACCTACAATATCACCTACTCTCATCATTCGTTATCCATTCGACAGTTCGAGCTGTGACGCCGATCCATTGCAATCTAACTCGTCACACGATCGACAGCCCCAAGGCGACAACCAAGTCACGCCCCGGTCGCGTTTCTTGAACTAGCGATCTCTCTCAGTCTCTGAGCCTTTTTTATGGTCACAAACCTGATCATTACCACTTGATGTGCTCCACAGAGACTACTCGTACTTCCTCCCGTCACTCACATAGCACCAGCTGATCATTTTTGATAGGTACTGTGTCGGTACCCTTTCTACTCAAAGGCAAGACCTTGAAAGGACCTATGCTTTCTAGTTGAATATCGCGGTTTCACGTCGGTCATCCTCAAATTGTTCTATACGATATCAGCTAAGCGGTAAAACCCGGAGAACCTGGCGCGTCCGTACTGCACGATGTCCCGTTTAAGGTACTATTGTGGTTTTATATTGCAAACGCCTGGCGTTTTTAAGAGTCGACAAAACCTTAAGAGATAAAATCTATTAGCCGTAACACTGTAAGTACCATGCCGATCCTGAAACACCCTGTTTTGTGGTAATCCTTCGGGTAAGCTGTGTTGTATAATTTACATTATTCTCATTTTGGTACCAAAATGGAACGAGCTTTTTCGAGCACGTGTCATTTCAAAGGGTTTTCGTGTGATAACAATTCTTGTACATGTCGTCGAGTCGGCGGAAAAATTGGAATTCCTACGCACATAATAACGCCCTCACGGCCAACTGCTAGTCACGTTCTCAGGGCGGTTCACCAGAATCTAGGCCTGACACTGTTTAGAAAGGCGGTATGTGCGTACATCGCAGGTGACCCTTCCTAATTTGGTATCCGAAAGTCTATACGAAACACATAAACATAATAATTAGGGTCGTAAAAGTTGCGTCGAGACGAGGAGCAAGAGGAGACGGGGAGCTCATCCGCGGCCCATGCGACTTTTTAGTGGAATTTGTTAGCGATATGTGAAGGCTTATTCAAAACGTATGTTTTATAAGCTGACACAGTTTCAAAACGCTTGGAGTCCCACTCTAACTCATAGGAATAAATTTGGAACTCTTGATGTGTAGTAGGTACCTATGATTATTGTGTTAATTTTATGTAGATAGGTAAACTAACAGGTAGGTACGTATATTCGGTGCATAATATCTACTAAGTCTTTGTAAATTTAAGTATTTACGAAATTTCATGTAATTACCGTAAAGTTTAACTCCTGAATAATAATTACTTCGCAATTTCTTTAATTGTGGAAACGTCTCAGAGAGTTACGAAGAAAATTAAAAGACAGTTGAAGTGAATGAGTCTTAATTCAGAGAACGTGCTCGAGCACCGCGTGACTCTTAACTCGCAGGAACAAGATCAAAGTAAAGATAAAGTCACTTTAGCCCAAGTGTTTATTGTATGGGAAACTTCGTTTTGTGGCAGGCTTTCGGGCTAGTAGCCTGACGCGATTGCTGGAGCAAATGCAGAGGGGCAGACCCTGCAGCCAGAGGTTTAGAGTCTCCACCGGTACCACCTGACTATTCCCCAGATCTGAATTATCAAAGTACAAAGTCGGCACGAAACGCTCTCGCTGCCAAATCTAATTACAAGTAAAACCCCGCCCCGATTTTACACCGGGATTCGGCAATTAAGCTACCTACTGACACTAAGTAAAGTGAGTTGCTAAAGTGTGGTTTTGCCACACATCAGTACAGGACTCGTCGAGTGTTTAGAAATTATGTATTTAGGTAATCAAAGTACAAATTAAATTATTAAATCTTGCCGTTGTTATAAAGCGTGCGTGTGCATTTTTTATAAAGCGTCTGCAAAATTTACGTCAGCACAGCATACAAAACTTTGACCCTAAAACATGTTATTTTTCGAGCCAATGGATCAGGAACGTCCCGTCAGCTATAATATTTTATTGCGGTTGAGCGTTGTGTTGCGCCGCGGAACGGAACGTAGGTATGTAAGAACTTTATCTCTCGTGACTTTCTCAATATGTTTCCAATGATTATCTTAAAATCATATCGAATTCGATAAAATCAGAAGGATCAATTTGAAACGTTTTAGGAACTAGGGTGAGAGCGATGGTTGTTGTCATTTTAACTACATTTTAATTTTCATATAAACGGTTTATATTGAAAAAATGTTTAAACATCATAGTATAAAGTATTTTTCTATCTCTTAGGTTAAGCAAAGGTTTTGTAATAGGTGATATTATTTATTAATTATTCATATTTAAATAGACCAAAAGATAAATATTTAGTTGTGGTCAAATCAAGAGGTGTAACGCAACACAACAGCTGTCACTAATCAAAACGGCCCATAGACAAAGAATTGCATTAACTATATATTTTAAACAAGTTTGTTTGATATGCTTAGTTATTAACTGCCAAAATTGAAAATAACCAAAACCGGGGTAGACACCACAACCGGGTTTTTGACCCTAGGTGAAGCTACGCCTCCACGAACCTCTAGGAATGGAGTTCCTACAGGCGCAGAGGTGATACTGCGACGTGGCGCGTCCCCGGGTTGCGGATAGGGGGCAACCGGTGTGCCAATAGCGCTCGTGCGAAGCGGGCGTGCGGTGCACCGGTAACCGGTGCGTCCAAGAGAGATATTGGGCACCGGCGCGGACAAAACACGAAGAGAGGGAGGTAGGGGGGTGGGGAAGGCTTCTCCGCGCGTCCCTTTGATTAGCAAAGGGCGCAGTGGATGAAGCAGGACGTGCTCGGTGAGCAACAGCCAACCGAGTAGGGAATAGAGGGGGTGCTCTATTGCCAGCGTCCAGGGTAGGGCAAGATGATGGATGATAGAGATGAGGGATGATAGAGATGAGGGATGATAGAGATGAGGGATGGGTCGTCTTCCTGAAAGTCGGGTAGGTGTCTTGGCTTGTTGATCGCGGCGGGGAGCCATGATTGACTTGCCTTGACGCCAATTGCCCGATTAGTAGGGAGTGAGGCCAACCAAGTGGGTGGGATTAGAACACGGCTGATCCCACCCAGGGAGGGGCCCCGCGACGGGGCACAGACTGGCGGCCTGGTGACTGGATCGTGGTTTTGGGCGATGCACTTGCCTAGCTGCCAGTTATTAGGAAGGTAGTGAGGCCTCTTATAGGCCTCCGTATGGAAGGGAATGGACGAAGCGTGGAAGGCATGCCGAGAGTGACGATACGTCGATCAGGGGTGCCCGGCACACCACCTGACGACACACTCGTCATCTCTTCGGCGGAGTGAAAGGGATGGGAATGTGAGGTGATGGATGCAAGACGGGAATGGAGAGGAAGAAAACCTCAGTAAAAAATTACCAGCGGCAGGAGATCTGAGAGTGATGGGACGGTGTACGCACCGTCTCCGCAACTCTCCTCCTCCTGGCGATCATGCGATTTGCCGGGAGCGAGGCCGCCGAGTGGGATCCTTTTGATCCCACTCTGGGATGGAGGGGAGGCGACAGCGGGTGCCTGCCCCTACCGGGACGGTGACTGGTGGCCGTTCTGGCTTTTGGCCTTGCCACCAGTCGTGGAGCGGAGTTCGGCTTTGCCGACTCTGCTGTTTGGGTCCGTGAGTGGCTGAGGTGGGGGCTTCGGCTGCTCGCTTGTGGACCCCGGGAGGGCGATGGCACTTAAGTTAGTGCTGTCGTGAGCTCCGCGTACGTAGTGCGCGGGACCGGGCGTGGCAGTGGGTGTCATTCCCGGGACGATGCTCCTAGCAACGATGCGAGAGGGGCACCGGTGCGTTCCGTATGGAGATCCCGGAGCCCCTCGACATGCATTGAGGCTGGCCATCGGGCGTTTTTAGTGAGTCGTCGAGTGCAGAGTGCTCGACAACCTCACATAACCTAGTTTGCCGCCCCTGGACAAACTAGGTATCTGGTTGCAGATTTTTACCGCCCGTAAAGCAAAAAAAAAAAAGGTGTAGCTACGCCTGTTCCTCGAGATTTTCCTAAAAGAATAAGGCAACTAACACGGCTTAGTGCCTCTTATTTATTCGATGATCCTTTTCGTAAATGCTATGTGGAGTGGTGTTGAGTATGCTTCAGTGTTGTAGGTACCGATCGAACAAGGCGAAGGCTCAAACAGGAAAAATAAAATAATAATCTAACAGAGTAAACAACAAAAATATAAATACTTATTGACGAGTATTTACGTATATACGAGTACTAGCTGACCCGTGCCCGCTTCGCTGTGCGTAAGACATTTCTAACACCATCGTGGACTTTTTTGTAGACGTTTTTAAGGTGTACAATACTGTAGTACATTATTTTGATATATCTCGTGGGGTTCAGCCAGCATTTGCAATGTAAGCGCAAAAAAATGTGTTTATTTACGACATCACATTAGAAACCTCTAAAATTATCAGTGTTTCTCTACTATATTATGCATGTATTATACATATAAACCTTCCTCTTGAATCACTCTATTTATAAAAAAAACCGCATCAAAATCCGTTGTGTAGTTTTAAAGATATAAGCAAACATACATACATACATACAGACGCGGGAAGCGGAAAGCGACTTTGCTTTATACTAAGTAGTGATGAGAGTCCCGATGGGTGGGAAGTCTTGACTTTTGATCCAAAGGTTCGAATTCCGAATTTATGCCGATGACGCGGTTTAACCAGAAATTTAACTCGCATGGTATCGCTTAGGAGTTACCTAACTTCTTTTACCTGTTGCTTGCTACAGCTGGAACTAACTTCCTGATAAGCACTATTTCAAACCGCCTTCACCGCCGAATATATATTAGTTTGTAATATTATGAGCCGTGAATTATTTTCTCCTAGCTATCTCCTCAGGTTTTGACTAATATGGAAATTGCCGGTTCAATGAAAGGGTGAGGTGGTCGCTATTTACCATCGCGACACTATTTCTCTTATTCGACCCGTGCAAAGAGTTATGTATGCCATAAAACATATTTTATTAAAATGCGGTGTGGAGGCTGTAACTTTTTCTAAAGGGCTTTTCATTTTAGATTTGTAAAAAAAGTGGTTCTAAGCGACAGATCTGATACTCGCAGTGGTTTTAAAAAATATGGTTTGTTTGAATGTATGTGGCTCAATTACGCCTAAATGACCAAACGGATTTGGATTAAACTTGGAATATACATTCTATAATATATTTTATTCTAGTACTAGCTGAGCCGTGCTCGCTTCGCTGGGCGACAGACATTTCTAAATGTGATTATTTTGGATAGGTATACCTATGGTATGGCTTAATGGAGATGGGTATCCGCGAAATTTACGCAAGTTGTCCCCCTGCTGGCCCCGTGAGGATAGTCATTGGTAGCCACGATTTTAATATCCCGCAACTTTTATATCAGTACTTATGTCTGTACCATTAAGGAGTAAACCCGCTGCAGAGCATGCTGTGCACGGGCACGCAACGCAGGAAAAGCTCCTATTATAACAGCCGTCAATTAGGGCTTCTAATTGACGATCATTAATCACCGTGTACGTACTATGTGATATGCTATAGGCGAACTTGGCGTATATTGTACTTACGTTGGTAACAAATGGTAACAAATGTGTCGTTTAATATTATTCTTCAATAATAATCAAGTAGGAGATCCACACATTAAAGAACGACCATGAAACATAGATCGACATCTAGATGTCGATCTATGTTTCATGGTCGTGACTTATGTTATTACGTAATTAGCTAACCTTTACGTAATAACTTAAGACAGAAGGACCCTTAAAGTAGGGACTGAATAAATTAACCGACTTGGTATTACATGGATCTCACAACTTTTTACGGTAGAAGAACTGAGTTGCGTTGCGAGACTTGGCTTTTTTTACAAGTTATGTTTTTGATGGCATGGATTTTACAATAAATATTATGAGAACGCTTGAAACCTTTTTAGCTCTTCGAGGTAAATTTGTAAAGTAAATCGGTGAAGTATATTTATCTTCGGTATTATAAAATGAAAATAGTATACGTATTGGCGATTGTAACTTTCATTTTTATTTGTATTAGCCGAGTGGGATGTAGGTACCTTGACTTTCTATCTAAAGGTCACGGGTTCGAATCCCGGCCGCGAAAAATATGCAGAAACGTGCTCAATGCGGTGATTCAAAACATCGTGAGGAGACCAGAGTTAGTATTTATACCAGACCAGAGTTAGTATTACTTATTTGCTTGTTCTTGTTCCTGCAGACACGAAAGAATTACGACTACCTTCTGCAAAATAACCGCATCAGACAAATAAAAAAAGAAAACATAATTTATCTATTAAACATGCAAGGTGGACTAGAAAGCAGTGTTGCCATTGTAACACGATTTCCCGATTAATCGTTTAAACTAATGACAGCGGAAATAAACGCGCCCCTAATGCCACCGGCATGGCACACCTAGCAGCAATCGCCCTCCGAGGTAAAAGTGGGAGTCTCAAATTAAATATTAGTGCCGATCCTTCGCTATTTTTCGGAGAAGATTATTCATTCGATGCCAAGGGAAATTAAATGGCTCTGAAGTCCCAACTAGGTATACCTTTTTGCAGCGGAATAACTCAATTTATTCATGATACCCGCACAATGTGAGGGCACTGTGCCGGCTGTTTGAGGACAATGACGTGACGTGACGTGACATGACGTGACGAGGCAAGCGTCGGGATGGAGACTGGTCGACTTGTCGAGAGTCCTTTCCTGCCCGTCCGGCCAGCTCGCCACGGGTCACTGCCTTACTTACCCTACTTTTTGGCATTCGCCAGAAGTACCTATGTACCTAGTGTTTGGTGATATAATCACTACATAGTATAAAGCAAAGTCGCTTTCCGCTTCCCGCGTATGTATGTTTGCTGATATCTTTAAAACTACACAGCGGATTTTGATGCGGTTTTTTTTAATAGATAGAGTGATTCAGGAGGAAGGTTTATATCACTACATAGTATAAAGCAAAGTCGCTTTCCGCTTCCCGCGTCTGTATGTAATATGTAATATGTATGTATGTATGTTTGCTTATATCTTTAAAACTACACAACGGATTTTGATGCGGTTTTTTTTAATAAATAGAGTGATTCAAGAGGAAGGTTTATATGTATAATACATGCATAATATAGTAGAGAAACACTGATAATTTTAGAGGTTTCTAATGTGATGTCGTAAATAAACACATTTTTTTGCGCTTACATTGCAAATGCTGGCTGAACCCCACGAGATATATCAAAATAATGTACTACAGTATTGTACACTTTAAAAACGTTTACAATAAAGTCCACGATGGTATTAGAAATGTCTTACGCACAGCGAAGCGGGCACGGGTCAGCTAGTGTATAATAACATGCTACCCGTGCGAAGCCGAGGCGGGTCGCTAGTTTACCTATAATTATGATAGGATGCAAAATATTGAACACGGTATGGTGCTGTAACCAGAGTTAGATTCTGGGTGTGCTATAGAAGCTTTTGCTATACCTACCTACAATAATCTATCAATGTTGTCAACTCTGACAGTAGGTACCTATATTTTTTGATTTTTGAATGGAAGAGGGAACCCTCTGTTGGCCTGACGATGTCAATCACTGATATTCGGTTGCCGACACATTTTCACAGGATGAGCGTTGAACTGGGAGCTTATTTAAATGCGATGGGCACTTAAAAATCTACGGCGGCAGTAGTAAGTTAGGTATCACTATCACTACATAGTATAAAGCAGTCGCTTTCCGCTTCCCGCGTATGTATGTATGTTTGCTTATATCTTTAAAACTACACAACGGATTTTGATGCGGTTTTTTTTAATAGATAGAGTGATTCAGGAGGAAGGTTTATATGTATAATAACATGCTACCCGTGCGAAGCCGGGGCGGGTCGCTAGTTTATTATAAAAATATTTACCTTCTTACATTCGGTAAAGACATCTTCTCACTCAATTATCTATTTGCATCAGTGGTATCAGTTTTTTACACTTACCAGTCAATTAATACCTGATTATTAAACGATTATCAATCGATTACCTACTTATGTATAAGTAATCATGATTACGTACGTTTTCACAACAACATTGTTATTTGAAAATCAAACACGTGCCTAATAAGTTAAGCACTTAGGTACCTATCTATTCTACCTGTTCTAATCGAATCCGTTAAACAAAACAGGAAAAACCACTTTGCTGATGGAATCAGCAAATTTTACCCTCCCAAAGCCGTAATAAAATTAGAAGGTTTTACCCACTTATGTACGTTAAATAAGTTTCATTTCAAAGAAGAAAACTTATCTCTAGTAGGTGCCTAAGTTTAGGTATATTTTCTTTCGATCTTGGGATAATCAAGTATAAAGAAACCTTAATAATAGTAACATAGCTAAATTTAACCTAAATATTTTCGCGCCGCGCGCCCTTTGCGTGGTCTGTCGGGATTTCGGGATTTCGAGAGACGAGAGAGAGGAGACGCCGCCCCGCGGCAGTGCAGCGCCGCGTCGCGCGCCGCCTTCACGCGTCACGGGAGACCGCCGGGCAACGGCTCGAGTTCGCACGAAACAAACTTTTTCACGAAGTCTACTTCCGACTTTCGCTCGTGCCGCTAAAGAAAACTTGTAACTTTTTTAGGATTATGATCGTTTTCGAGACTCCGGTCGCGGACCGCGGTGCTCTCGTAGCGGTCGGGGTGCGCTCGCGGATAATCTCAACCGGGATGGAATCTGGCTCTGCGCGGTAGCATGCGGATCGCGCTGCTCGCGCTGCTGGCGCTGGCTTTCAACGCCACGTCCGGCTTCGGCTCCCTCGCACTGTCTCGCGACAGGAGGGGATCGCGCGAGCTCATCGCACCCTTCGACATTTCCAAGATGTGGAAGAAAAAAACCAAGAGCAGATCCTTCGCGACGGCGCCGAGTGCCGCGTCGCTTCGAGCCGCCTTCGTCTCCGTCGTTGGCGCCGAAGCGATCACCTCTACGTCTCTCGCGGTGATCCCCGTCGAGGGTGTGCCCTCGATCGCGAGATCCCTCGCGTCGGAAGCGCCGCACTCTCACCCAGCAGCCTCTAAGCCGATGACCGAGGAGCGAGGCGCTGCTCCGACGAGCGAGGCGAACGCGACTTCTTCGACCGCACCGATCCCTGCGAGCATCGCTCCGAGCACACCGGCGGCTCAGTCCGTCGACTCTGCTTCGACGACGATGTCGATGCCAACGCCAACGGGTCGCCGGCGAGATCCGCGGCCGGCGCCGAAGAAGAAGACGGGGAACGAATCTGCGCTCGTATGGCCGGTGAAGCAGGCCGCGACGGTCGACGGAGACATCATCCTCGGAGGACTCATGATGGTGCGCGTTCGCCCATAGCGTAGTTGTAGAATAGCGGATGTGTAGGGATCCTGGATGATCGGATGCGGTTGGTGTCGCAGGTGCACGGGCGGTCGGAAGGCGCTACTTGCGGGCCGGTGATGGCGCAAGGAGGCGTTCAGGCGCTCGAGGCAATGCTGTTCGCTTTGGACCACGCCGCTCGCGCCCGTCTCGGCCCTCCAGGGGTCGCCATCGGCGCTTACGTGCTCGACGACTGCGATAACGACACCTACGGACTCGAGATGGCGCTTGACTTCATCAAAGGTGAGTCTCGGTCGGACTGGATCGATAGATAGGGCTAGATTATCTCGAGTTTCGAAACTTTTAGTTTGTTCTACAAAGTTGTTTCTTGTCGGGTTCAACTGGACCGCATAGGATTAGGACCCGATAAATAGTTGACCGAGTAGTAGGTAGGTACCGAGGTATGTTTGTTTATTCAAATGATCTAATGACGAATTTTTAAAAACAACTAGGTACCTAAGTAGGTACCTATCTAATAATAACACCAGAATTTAAAATATTTTTTGATTTATTCTAGGGCCATGACACTAGCGATAACGCGTTTTTCTGTAATACTTGACTTATCTGTGTCCACTGTGTTATTGTTCAAATTATATAGGTGGGGAAAATTTAAAAGACGAGCATTCTTTAGCTGCGAGACGGTTTATTAGAGACATAATCTTCAAAACTGTAACCAAACTAAATCTGTACATTTAACATTATTTAGTTTTTGGATACAAACGCCGAAAATGCATTTTTTTTATTTCTTGTCTGTCTGTACGTATACCTATGTAGGTACCTATGTATTTCACGCATCACGCCGAAACCACTGGACGCATTTTAAATGATTACTTATACCTACCTACACTGGAGTAGGCTTTAGAATATACTTTTTATTTGATTGCAAAGCCTGTAACCTGAGATATGATTGAGAATTTAAGAATTTATCTGTTAATGTACATATTTTATTTAATTATTACTAATATTTTAACTATGACTTTATACCAATATTTTGACTTCCTGATTCTATTTATAATTTAATTTTCTTGTTCATTTTTATTTATGCACTTTTACAATATTCAACATTTTATATACCTATCTGTGTTTTAGTTCGTAATTTGATTATTTTAAATTTTAAATCTTAATTAGTTAGTGTAAGTGGTTTAACCGTTCTAATTAAATAAATAAATAAATAAATGATCGAAAAACTGCAGCAAAAAAGTCACGTTTGTTGTATGGGATTCCAACTTAAATATTTATTTTATTCTGTTTTTAGTATTTGTTGATGAAAGCGGCAACAGAAAAACATAATCTGTGAAAATGTAATCTGTCTATTTATCACGGTTCATGAGATACAGCCTTGTGCCAGACAGACGGATAGACGAACAGCGAAGTCTTATAGTAAATAGGGTCCAGTTTTTACCCTTTGGTTACAAAACCCTAAAAATCACGATAGACAGGATGACGATTTCATACCATTCTACCTACTAAGAAGGTCGGTTGGAAATTATCATGACTAGGTTTATAGGGGAAACAAATATGGATGTTCTAAATTTTCTATGCGATTATTGAAATTCGGGCAGAACAACGTTTGTCCCGGGTTAGCTAGTATTATAGGTATAGAATAAGTATAGAACACACTGTTAATGTCAAAATGGTTTCTATGACAACCGAGGATATCCTATGTTTTTTTTTTTAATAATACCACACTATTAAATTATTAAAAAAATAGATAAAGTTAAAGATCATTTATTTGATTAAAACATTGGGTAGGTTACATTGCATGCAAGCACAAAAATTTAAATATTAATATTGTGTTACGGTAAAACATACCGATAATAGGGGGGATATGGAAGAAGGAAAAACACGTTGTGCCGACCCCACTTGAGTGGGATAAAGGCAGACAGATGATGATGATGAGGTACTTGTTAATATATCTCTGAATATCTAATAATATAAATATCACAGTCATGGCTGACTGATATAGATAACGCACAGCCTAAACCTTTGGTCGTGATAACTAGTGGAAGACGTGTTCCTTTAGTGCTGATTCATCCTAAGGTGAAAATAGCTCCCAATAAATTTTAATGAAATTAGGTATGGATATACGCATGAGTTTACGTCATTGATACACGCGTAGTTAGCTCGAATATGGTGCTCACGTAGCTCAACGCTGTCAATGCCATGCACGCAAAGGCAAACGTGATAAACGTATGATTCAAAACTGTGCTGCGCTACTACAGTTGTGAGTTAATATTCATGTATAGCGTGTGCAGCAGTGGAAATGTAGACCCACGTTGCGTTATAAAACAAATGAACCCACGCAGCTAAAATGCGTGCGTGCCCGTGCACAGCATGCGCTGCGATGGGTTTTAGGTAGTCTTTCGAACAAAGTGCCTGTGACAGAGAAACAAGTGGCAAGAACAAGTAGACAAGGGAGGTACGAGTGCTAACCGAATGATTGAAAAGTTCAAAAACGTGATTCATTAGTTGATGTTCTGACAGGCTCGATCGGAAACATCGAGGGCGCGGAGACACGCTGCGTGGCCCCGGCAGGGGTGGCGGCGAGAGCGCCGAGAACCGTCATCTCGGGAGTGGTGGGCGCTGCCTCCTCCGTCACTTCCGTACAAGTTGCCAATCTGCTGCGGCTCTTCCGCATCCCACAGGTAAGTATTAGACTCCTAACCAACATGCAAGCGATTATAGTTTTTGAAGGAACTAAGCCCGGCATAAATCAAATTTTAAAATGGTGTTCCCATTTCGGACGTTTTTCCACCAAATAAAACAAAACATCTAATTCGGATCACCAGATAAAAAATATGCGTGAAACCTAACAAAATATAATTGATACGCGATGGATTGAAAATATTTTCCTTTTTTTCTAGCGGTTAAAAAAAAACTCAATAAATTATAATTTTTCAATTCCTAACCATAATGGAAAAGATCTGACTCCTGACATACAGGTAGTTTAAAAGTCGGGCCTTATTCTTAATTGGTTATATCAGTACCTAATAATTATTTTATTTTACAGGTATCGTTCTTTTCAACTTCTCCGGAGCTGTCAAATAAAGCACGCTTCGAGTACTTCACACGCACCATCCCCTCCGACCTGCACCAGGTACGCGCCATGGTCGAGATCGTCAAGAAGCTCGGCTGGCGATACGTCTCCATCGTCTACGAGGAGTCCAACTACGGCATCAAGGTGACTTAGTTCTCTCTCGAGACCGGCTTGCAGCTTCGTTATCCTAACCGTCCCTGTATATTTTCGTCAAACCAAATACACATCATCAGGATCGTTTTGTCGATTCCAGGCGTTTGAGGAATTGGAGACGCTCCTAGCTCGCAACGATATATGCATCGCAGTAAAAGAACGACTCGTGAAGGACTCGGGCGAAGCTGATGAGCACGCCTACGATGGCATAGTCACGCGTTTGCTGGCACGGCCCCGCGCGCGCGGTGAGTGGCAGTTTACAGTCTCAGTCGATAGCAGCAGGGCTTCGTTTACGTTAACTACTGATTTTTGCACGCAGGAGTTATCGTGTTCGGGTCAGACCAGGAGGTGGCGGGGGTGATGGCAGCCACGGTGCGACTTGGCGTGCCGCGCTGGTTTGGGTGGGTGGGTTCAGACGGATGGTCGGCACGCGCTTTGGTATCGGATGGCAACGAAGAGGCCGTTGAGGGTACCATCTCTGTGCAGCCGCAAGCCAACCCGGTGCGCGGCTTCGCAGAGTACTTCCTGAACCTCACCGTCGAGAACAACCGCCGGAACCCCTGGTTTGTCGGTAATTCCTCTCCGTATCGCGTCTACCGGACCGCCGGCCGAGCGAGACGTCAAGGCGAGCCACTAACGCGATTTACGCTTCGCAGAGTTCTGGGAAGATCACTTCAAGTGCCGCTACCCAGGAGCTGCGCGCACGCCGTACAACGGACAGTATACGCGCACCTGCAGCGGCAGCGAACGGCTCAGTGTCGACGACGTCGAGTTCGAGAAGCAGCTGCAGTTCGTCACCGATGCCGTGCTCGCCTTCGTCGTGGCGCTCAGGTGAGTGCGAGATTGAAAACGAAAGTTAAAGCAGATGAGGCCAACGGATCGTGACAGAGCAGTGAATTGCAGGGACATGCATCAGGCGGAGTGCGGCGGGGTCCCCGGCCTTTGTGGGGCGATGCGGCCGGCGGCAGGAGCAGCTCTACTGAGGCATCTGCGACGAGCGCGCTTCTCGGGCCTCAGCGGAGACGAGTTCCGGTTCGACGCAGCTGGTGACGGACCCGCGCGGTACAACATCCTGCATTTCAAGCAAGTGGCGCGCGGCGTTTACCGTTGGTTGCCCGTTGGCCGCTACCTCGACGGCGAGCTGCAGCTCGATATGCACGGTGCGTCACCTTCTTCTCCGCTCCGCACATCTCGCACTAGCTCTTCACCGTCTCTTACCCGTTCCAGATATCCAGTTCAAGCGCGAATCCCCGCAGCCTCCGGAGTCGGTGTGCAGTGCGGAATGCGAACTCGGACAGGCGAAGCAGTACGTGGAAGGCGAGAGTTGCTGCTGGCATTGCTTCAACTGCACGCAGTACGAGATCCGTTCGCCTCTTTCGGAGACGCGCTGCGTGGAATGTCCACTCGGCACGCTTCCCGACGCACGGCGCGTCAGCTGCGCGCAAGTGCCCGAGTTGTATCTGCGTCCCGGACACCGCGCCGCCATCGGAGCCATGGCCTTTTCCACCCTAGGCGTGCTTCTCACCGCGTGAGTGTGTCCCTGTGCTCTTGTGCCCGGGTGCGATTCCGACGTATCACACCACACTATATTTTCACCCTAACTCTCTTCCGTATAACCCGCAGGCTGGTAGCGGGCGTGTGGCTGGCGCGAGGCGACACGCCGGTGGTACGCGCGAGTGGGCGCGAGCTTTCGCTCGTGCTGCTCGGCGGCATCATGCTGTGCTATCTAGTCACTTTCGCACTCGTGTTGCGCCCCACGGACGCTTTGTGCGCAGTGCAGCGGTAAGTTTCCAAAAGATGACTTCCACCGCGTAATACGAATGCATCGCTGACTTCGCTTCCCTTCCTGCAGATTCGGCACCGGGTTCTGCTTCACGGTGGTGTACGCCTCTCTCCTTACGAAGACTAACCGCATCGCTCGAATCTTCGCAGCGAGCAAACAATCAGCGCGCCGCCCGGAGCTCATCTCGCCGAAATCTCAACTACTGATCTGCGCAGCGCTCGTGTCGGTTCAGGTACCCCCCTCATCGCCTGAAAATAGAGAGCTAGCCTTACCACCTAACTCCGCTCGACTACACTAACCCTCCTCATCGATAGGTGGTGGTGGTGGTGGTGTGGCAGGTGGTATCGCCCGCCCGCGCGGTGCATCACTATCCGTCGCGCGCTGACAACATGCTGGTGTGCGACTCGTACGTAGACGCATCCTACACGATCGCCTTCTTCTACCCGATCCTTCTGATCCTCACGTGCACCGTGTACGCCGTGCTCACCAGGAAGATCCCCGAGGCTTTCAACGAGAGCAAGCACATCGGTAGGTGCCGCTCGCTGCTCCTGAGCCCCTTCCGTCCTATCGTCAAATCGTTCACCTTGCGCCTCTTCTCCGCAGGCTTCACGATGTACACGACGTGCGTGATCTGGCTCGCGTTCGTGCCTCTGTACTTTGGCACCGCGAGTCACGTGCCGCTGCGAGTCACCAGCATGGCTGTCACGATCTCGCTAAGCGCCAGCGTCACTCTCGTTTGCCTCTTCTCGCCCAAGGTAAGAAGCAACTTTGCGAAATTCGCACCAAAAATTTAACACCGCATCGCGCTCATCTGTCTCTCACTTTGCAGCTGTACATCATCGTGTGTCGGCCGGAACGCAACGTGCGCGCCAGTCTGATGCCGGGAAAGTGGCGCGCTGGAGGGGCGGGGGTGGGAGGAGCGAGGGGCGCGGGAGGGGGAGCGGTTTGCGCCGCATTGGTGGGCGCTGCGCATGCGCCGCTAACGCGCGCACCCGACCTCACTCCCTCCACCGAACTCTCCACTCTCAACGATACAGGTGCGTCAGCGATCCTCGGATTCGACTCGATCGCCCGCGCGCTTCGTTCATCTCTTATCCTCTCGTTCGCAGAACGCACCTCCGTGTCCGACCGCCACGCGCAGACGGATGAGTCGGCGCTGTATCCGCGAGCAGCATCTCCTCCCGGCGCAGACGGACTGCAACTGGACGCTCGACGGCTGCGAGAGTTGGGCGCGCGTCTGCCCCGTATCTGCCAAATGACGGAGCCTCGGCCTCCAGCGCCACTGGCGGTGGCGGTGGCGATTGTGGGTGCGGAGATCTCTTTATAGCGCGTGCGTCGCCCGCGCGTGCCGGTGCTCGTGTGAGGCGTCGACGATTATTCGAGAGCCGGTTCGATCGGGATCGGCTCCGACTTGTGATACTAGTTTTAAGTTGTGAATGATTGTATAAGTAAATAATTAATAAAAAATATCGTAATTAATAGCAGCGTTTTACCTGTCACCTTAATTATGAATTACTGAATGATCGATCAGTCACAAACCGTTCGGGCCAAATTTCGGCTCGGTTGATTTTTATTTTCCTTTTTCAGAAATAGTTTACTTTTGCTCTAGAACATTATGGTCTCATTCAACGGAAATAACCTCCCCTACAACCTCCTGGCAGGAATAGGTCGTATAACCAATAACCCTTTATAACTCTACTATAAAGATTGAAGAGAGCTCATTTCGTAGGACCCTGCTTATAAATGTTTGGGGGTTTTCTCACGATGTTTTCACTCACCATTCGAGAGTGTTTATCATCCACAATCCATTAAATGAAGTGTTCCCACGAAATTAGGGTGAATTCGTTGAGGTAACTTAGTTAGTGACCTAGAACAGGTTACTTACGCTAGTGAAGTAAAAAGAAGCAATTAATAAACGACAACCCAAGTGTTAATTGGTTAATTCAATATGTTTATTCAGTTAGCACTAGTCTAGCACCAGCTCCCCTCCCGCGTCTGTACATAGCTACTTACAAACAACATTTACACAATGCTACAGTGCCGAGCCATAAATATTACACATGAATTATTAGAAAAATAAAAAGGCTTGTTTTCGCTTTGTACAGTCCTCTCTGTCACTTATACATTCTAAGAGAGACGATGCTCTACAAAGCTAAAAGAGATTGTCTTTTTCTAAAGCTTGATATGTCATATTTACGGCCCGGTACTGTACACAAACTATCATACTTTGTACAACACAAGGCTTTTGAGAAGATGGCCGATTCGAATAACTTCTCAAGCTTACTACAATGCTTTGTCAGATTCCTGTACCTTCGCTCAATCAGTTAATCAAAGGCGGCATTTGACACTGACATTTATTATCAAAGTGACAGTTGAGATAACATTTTGAACTACAAAAATAAAACAGTTTCGTGCCACACCTCGTTGTATCAGTTTTTAACTGACGAAAAAAAAATACGGCATTTTTTTTGTTGACTTTTTGATTGGTTGATACATTTTCATTGGTTTTCCTTTTAGTTTTATTATGTATTAACCGAACCACGCCATCTAGCAGGCGGTTTCTTCAACACTATTTCGAGCGCACAAAATTCCGTGTGTACACCTCGATAGTTGGGACACGACACTGTTTTAAAACTCAGACTCAAGATATTAACATTTTTAAAGAATGCAACAAAACATTACATTAACTTTAAGATAAGAGCTTGTAATAAAAAGCCGAGTGGCGTTATATCTCTGAGATTCAACAATTTCAACGTTAAATGCGTATTATAATTTATAATTAATAATTCATATATCTCTATCATTGGGGAGGGGTATCGTATCGACATGCAAGCTATACTAAAGCTATACTATGATATATTTTATATTACAATGTCGTTTTAAAATAATGTAACTTAATTGTAATGTTTTAGTAAGTGGTACCTTTATATTTAAATTAATTATATTTCGGTTTTTGTGTACTTATTTAATAATATTTAGATTTTTATATTTTCTTCATAATTTTTTTGTCACCCTTTAATTTTGTTCTAATGTTGATATTTTTTTTTAAAGATTTCATTCGACAATTAAACTTTGGTATTCTATGTTGTCAAAAAAACTGTGATTTTCAGTTTGATATCATCAGTATGAATATGAGAGTTGATGAATGAGAAATATTAAAAACATAGAATACCATGGTTCTTTTGAAAGTGCTAAAATAATCGTGGTACAGTCAACATCAAAAGTAAAAATGATCAAACAAAGTTATAAAATAGTTTATGAGTGAATAAAAATTAAGTGACTATTAATTTCAGACGACTAAAATTATCATTTACATATAATTAGACTAAACATTAATCAGGTTCTACTATAATCAAAAAAATCATTTCTAAAATCCGAACAGACATAATACTTCTGATGTTGACTGTACTTTGATAAAACAATTAATATCCTAGCTGGTGATAAAAAAAAATCCATTCAAGGGTATACCAGTTGTACCACGATGTATTTCCTCATCGTTTAAAAGTACTATTAAAAGTTAGTAAAAACGGATTTCGAACCCACACCTATCGAATGCCACAGCACAACAATCCTATCAGTGTTTATGATTTGCTTTGGCGGTGAAGATAACAATAAAGATTCATGATTCAAAATCGTGTTAAATATTACTAACAATTCAGTTAGTTTATTCTAGTTTATAATCTTCATTTGAATTGCAAAAGACAGGTTTTATCTACAGAAGAGTAGACAAAAATTACGCGCGACGTTTCTTCTGAAGCAAGGAAAAGCCCATCCTTAATAAATCCCAAGAATTAATGTAATGTAGAAATATCTCTTTCTACTCGTCCGAAAACTTCACAGCACTATATTTTACAGCACGATTGTAATTTTTGTCTACTCTCCCATAGACAACATGTCTAGATTGATCGAGTGCTCTCATAGTATGAATGAATAGCTAGAGATCTGTCTCAGAGGCAGGCTGCGTGTGCAGCCAGTGACGCTGTCTCCGTCTCCTGGAATTCTGGAACAAACAAACAAATAAATCATTAGTAATAAAATAAATAGGATCATGACTGTAATCCTCAAGTACGGTAGACATCCTTTCAGATCTCCAGGCGCTTAGATCCATAGAAGATATCTACCTCCGTAGTCAGAGGCACGTCCAAACATTATATTTGGCATTTTGCAGTATTTAGTATTAGATCCTTTGAAGATGTCAAGAGGGGGTAGTAACGAGGCTCGTCCAATCATTATATTTGGCCCACATTTTGCAGTAGTTAGTAATAGAAATAATAGTAATATTAATCTATCTAAACATATAAAACTCTTGCGTTGCTGACTGATCTATCAACGCAATATAAACGAGTGGTCCTAGAAACTTGGATTTTTTATGATGTGTTCATTATGGTGTGTAGAGGTGAACTAAGAAAGAAGGAATTCCCGCAATTTAAACTTTAAGAGCGCCGCGGTTGAAGGGTTTCCATTGGTAATCTATACAAATAAAAACTATATGCTGTTCGTTTGTGAGGACATCACTTAGTCTTGAGAATGGCTGGACTTTTTCGGTTAATTTTATCCAAGGTTTGGGGGAACTGGTTTAAAATTAATTTGTATGATGCTTCTATGGTATCTTTATTATAGATTTTTGATTATCTATGGTTACCTTATGTTCGTGCAATTCGCAGGTGTCCTTGCCAATAGCCGGTTTGTTTGTGTGTTTGTTGGTTTGCAAGCAGTTCGCGTGCGCTGATGCGATAGCCTCCTTCGCAGCCATCACCTCCTGGAAATACATTTATTTATGTTAATCTAGCTTTTAGTGGTGGCGATTTTGTTGTGTCCACTCTAAAATTTAGGATTCCGAAAACACGATCTCTCTTATTCTTTTTACGTTGAAATCTAAACTCGCGTATCTTCTATTCGTGATCCTATTTATTTATTTTTTTATTTCATTGAATAAACGCTTTTTTTGCTTAGACTAGTGTTTTTTTTATTAATATGACAATTACCTTATGCCAACGGCTTCACTCGCATGATATGTGGCTAAAAAGCAGCGTACTGTATTAATTATTGTGGTTTACCTGCAACGCTACAGCCGCTTCCATCTCGGCCATACTGAAGCTGCCTGCCGATTTGGGTATTTCTTCTTCGTCAATGTCTGAAAAAAAACATTTTAATCATAATGTATTTTACCTAACTAAAATCATGTAAGTATTATTGGTACACATAGTTCCTGAATAATGGAAAAATAATAACTTTTTCAAAACTAAAAACAAAACCGTAGTATGTGTGGGTCTGATCTTGAATTTTAATCCATTTCCCCTCAGCCAATTAAGAGGAGTAATAAATGTTTTTGAAGAATGCAGAATCGTTATTTCTCAATAACCGCAAAGCATACATTTTTTGATTTTTTTACGGCAAAGATAACTTAAGGATATAATCTAGATAAATTACAGACAGAAACACGATTGGTGAAACTTTACTCGATGAATTTATATTCCAAAGTTGGCTCTTTAAAAACACTAGTTTCGTTTTTAATCAAAACTACGAATAGCTAAACAGTTCATTTTTATCTAATTCGTTAGATAATCCTACTAGCTAAATAAATTACAGATGGTTTCTTTTTAAATTTGGTGGTTTTCAAGATAATGCAGTTTTATCACTTTTTCCGTCTTATCCGGGTAGATTCAGCCCATACAAAAAGTCAATAATTTCAAGTATCGCCTTAAGCTGAAATTTAGCATACCTGTGTAACTTCTGTGACAATACAATAATATAGTGGCAGCAAGCTGATCTGATGATGGAGTCAGGAGCTGTTCAATAAACACTCACAACCAAACTCTTTAGTAAATAGTTGATTGAGTAAAAACATTTCATACCTGTCATGTTCCAATGATAATGTAATATTATGTGACAGGTGATAGCGCGCTGCGCTGATTATTATAGCTCGAAGGAGGATTTTACAAAAAATTATCTTAAAAAATATTATTAACTTATTTAATAAACGAGTGCCGTAAATAGAGCGGTGCCCAGGCATAGGGCGCAGACTTTGGAGGGGCGCAGAAATTACCATTTTTAGGGGGCAGTCAGGCCCGTGTTTGGGGGGTATGTTTTAAGTGGTGGGGTGTCTAGGAGATTATTACTCAGCAGCAGCTACTCAGCTCAAACTTAATACCTACCTACGAAACTATAAATTTGGGTGAGTTGGTTGGGCGCATAAAAGGCTAATTATTAATAAAATATTGTAAAAGTCATTACCGTGGTAGGAGAAGAGACTTGTGCTGGTGGGCCGAAGCGAGACAGTGTCCGCCTTCAGCGTAGCTGCGTGGGAGCGGAGTCTTTCTTCGCTCGCTTCGCTCCATGCTGCGCTAGAAGCACACGCGCTGGAAACACAATACAGGTTGATTCATTTATATGTACGAGTATACAGGATGTATCAGAAGTCGTTGGGAACGGGTGATAGTGTTAGAGTAAAAAATGTTAGAGTATTTTTTTTTTAAGGTATTACTTACCCTATAAAATGTTTTAGTATGTCAACTCACTGTGCGTGTTGCAACCAGGGCCCCGGTGATAGTAACGGGGAGCCAACGCTGACGCCGGGGGCGTCCAACCGGGACAACAACTGCCCCGCTATCAGCTCAGCCGCTTCTCTCTGCAGGTAAGACATCAGACATATATATCGTACGAAGTAATCTACATGTGAAACTTATATAGCGGCGGGTCAGACAGGCTGTTGGGATAGCGACGCGTCGCCACGGCATGCGTCGCCACTAGCAAACTACACGCGGCTACGCGAACTAGATAATAATCCGGTTCGCGATATGTTGTCACGCTTTTTTGTACAAAAACAATTCTCTTTTATGCATATTACAAAATAAATTCGATGTTTCAACATCTGCGTCATCTGCGACGGCTCAATTTTTTATTTTTGTATATGTATGTCTTTATACCATATTAATTAAAAAAACTACTGGACCAATTTTAAATATTCTTTCACCCATCAAAAACTACATTATCAGAGAGGAAATATTGAATGAAATTGTATGTACCTCGCTGGACCGTGGCGCGTGTTCCGTCTCCGCCAAAGCCAGTAAAACGTCATACGCCTCCAAAGCCCTATCAGCTGCTCTCAACGCCAGACATGCGCCCACGCATGCGCTCTCCGTCACCGAACACGCCGTGTACAACCTGAGAATTACGACCAACTTACACTTCCGAATTCAAAAGCGAACACACAAGTAATGTCAAATTCAAATGGCATTTATTTCAATAAAATTACAAGGATCACTTTGAAACGTCTAAGAAGCTAGGTGAAGCTAAGCTAGAAGAATCAGCCAACAAACATGGTTTGGGCCTATCATTTCTTTTTCAGTTATCTTTTCCTTAATGCTATGTAGCGCTCCAGTGTGGTGCCGATCGAACAAGGTTGCGCTCAATGCCGTATGCGAAAACAAATCAATATTGGTGGTACAAACATTTGTGTGATGAACATAGATGTTTATGTGTCTGGCTGTTATATAATGTATCTTATGTATTCACAAAAATATATATAATATATAAGTAATTCTATCAGTTATTTGGTTAATAATACAAGCTTTGTTAGTTTAGTGCTAAATGGCGCTGTGTGAAATGTATACACCAATATTAAATTATTTTCATATATTTTATTGATTTATTTACCTGTGCGCAGTATCAGCGGCTCGGGATAAAGCGCACTGCAATACAGCGCAATCTGCTTGTAGGCGGGAACAACGTAACTTCCATACATTCAGCGTTGCGGACAACGCTTCACCTGAGACATACAATTAAAATAATTGCTTTCAAAAAAGTAAAAACTTTCAAGGGCTTCACACACAGAAACTATAATGTGCAAGATATACATTATAGCATTATCTCATTACATCATTCCATAGAATTCGTCAGGAGACAAAACACGACAGCTTTATTATACATTTTTACATCGTCGTATCACGATACAGAGCGATATGAAAATATACATTTTTTTCGATACATCTTAATACATCTCAATACATTTCCGTATAATGTAATGAAGGGAAAGATACATTACATTACTTGTGTGTGTGATACATTAAGGTAATTTAAAGCTATACATCCCGGGATGTTATGTACATTAACATGTACATTACATTATAGCTGCCGTGTGTGAAGCCCTTCAGAACCAACTTGACTGTATATTATTGAGGCACAAACATACAAACATCCTTACAAACTTTGCTCTAAAAATGTCAATGATAATGTGTTATTTACCATCGTTGTTGGCTGCGAGCAACGCCTCAGTGAGGTCTGCTTGTGCGCAAACTTCTGAAGCAAGTCGCTCAGCCGCCGCTCCGCACCACGCCTGTCGAACAAAATTCTATACAATACTAGCCGACCCGACGACTTTGTCTTGTCATGCCCAAATTTCAATAATCGCATACAAAAAAGCACTTTCAGACAACTTTCAATTATTTATCCCTAAAATACTTGTATTGATAAAATAATACGAATTTTGGTAGAATGCGTATCAGTTTTGACTAATGAATGATACGATGCAACGTTTGGCTGACAACGCGGGACAGCCAATTTTCCTGACCTTAGTGACACAAAACCATTTTTGCGGTCACATGTCTTCATGGAAGTTAAAATAAGCTTAGCTTATCTCTATTATAAAAATAAGTCGGGTTTTCCTTCCTGACGCTATATCCCCAGAACGCACGAACCGATTTCCACGGTTTTGCATTTGTTGGAAAGGTCTCGGGCTCCGTGAGGTATATAGCAAAGAAAATTCAGAAAAAAATTCAAGAGAAAAGCAGGAAAACAGGAACGGGAACGGGAGCGGGAACTTAACACAGCATTTGTTAATTCTAAAGCGATACGAAGTTCGCCGGGTCAGCTTGTTTTTATATACATATAATACAAAACGGATCTTTTTTTTTTTTTACTGTAATCCCCAAGTAGGGTAGACATCCTCTCAGATCTTCAAGCGCTCAAATCCTTTGAAGATGTCTAGAGGGAGTAGTCAGAGGCACGTCCGAAAATGATATTTGGACGTTTTTGCCCACATTTTGCAATAATTTGCATTCCATACTAGTGATGTAACGAATGTCATTTTTTGAGCATTCGCGAATGCGAATGCGAATGCGAATATTTGCTACTGACATTCGCGAATGCGAATGCGAATGCGAATAATCCGTTTACTTGATTGACTTGAAGGAGAAAAGCTTTTTAAAGTTTAATATTTCGCTACTGAAGTTTAATTATTAAAATAGACAAATAGGTAAACAAAAGCCGGAAAAAGTGATAAAACTGCATTATCATGAAAACCATAAAAAAAAATTGTCTTTAATTTAGGTAGCCTAGTATGATTATCTAACGAATTATATAAAAATGAACTATTTAGCTATTCATAGTTTAGATTAAAAACTAAACTAGTGTTTTTGAAGAACTTTGGAAAATAAATCTATCGAGAAAAGTTTCACCAATCGTGTTTCTGTCTTTAATTTATCTAGATTAAATCTAGTTATCTTTGTCATAAAAAACAAAACTGTATGTTTTGCGGTTATTGAGAAAAAACGATTCTGCATTCATCCAAAACATTTATTACTCGTCTTAATGTTTTTAGTTTCGTTCATGAAGATGATTATCTAACATTCAAAACTTATGTAAAAACGAATAAAAGTTTCAGAGAAGAATTGGTTTTAGTTTGTTTAAATTGCATTATATATTTTTTAATTTTCTAAGTTCTAATGAGAAGTTAATTGTTAATCAGTATGAATCTGAATCGTAAGCTTAATTACTGAAAGTAGATGGTAAATAAATAATACCAAATGATAAAGTAAAGTCTGATTAATGTGATTACGAGGTTAACTTATTTTTTCTAATAATACAAAAATAAGAAATGAATGGATTTTGATTTTATTAACCTAGTATTATCTCCAAATTATATATTTTTTTCCAATATACATATTCGCAAAACATTCGCTCGAAATTTGCGAATGCGAATGCGAATGCGAATGCGAATATGCAAAAATATGCGAATATTCGCGAATGCGAATGCGAATGCGAATATTCGTTACATCACTATTCCATACATGACAGGTTGCAAGCCCATCGCCGCTTATAAGAATACTAACTGGTTTCCTCACTATGCCGGTGTCCTTCACCGTTTTAAGGACGTGTTTTTGATGCCCATATAAATTTTTCGAATAGAAAAATCCATTGGTGCACGCCGGTATTCGGACCCACGACCTACGAAATGAAAGTCGAGGTACCTCCCACACGGCTTTTTCTGTTACGGTATTTATTCATTATAAAAACATCAGTATATTACCTCTTCATTAGGCATGTGGTTGTTCCCATCGCTGCCTTCGGTTCTCTTCAACTTGACTCGCGATGCTATTTTCGCTTGCCTCGACTCGCAGCGACCTGGAACATTTGTTTAATTCTATTGTATTAATTATACCACCTAAATACTAATCGACAATACTTTTCTCATTGATAATCGTAATCGGCCTCAACTGTCGAACTGTACCGACAGACGTTGTCCTGTCAAATTTCAATAATCCCACAGTAAAAAGCGCTTTCTGTTGTTCCCGAACTTTACGCTGGCTGAACGTACGACATTGATTATATTCAATTGCCATCGTACAACCCCATTGCACATTTGTAAAGATACTAATATCGCTATTAAAAAATGGGGTTTGGTGGTAGAAGGGTAAACATTTTCAAGGGCTATAATTTTCAAATCATAAAAAATCAAAAAATAATTTAGGCCAAAAATAAAAAAAAACTTAAGTTTGGGCTAGCCACCATTATCACTTAGGGGTAAGTAAAAAAAATAGTTTACGACCTATTCTCAAACCTACCGAATATATACAAAAAAAAACATAAAAATCGATCAAGTTACAAACACTATGACACGAGAATTTCATATATTAGAAGATTTTAGCCGATTACGATTATCAATAAATAAATAAATAAATAAATACTGGTGGACATTTTTACAAACCGCCATCCTGCCCCAAACTAAGCAAAGCTTGTACTATGGGAACTAGATAACTGATAGAATACTTAAATACGTTTTTTTTTGTAAATACATACTTATGATACATACTACACACCCAGACATAGAACAAAGATCTATGTTCATCACACAAATATTTGCTCTGGGTGGGGATCGAACCCACAACCTACAGCGCTGAAGGCAGAGTTACTACCAACTGACTGATTTTTTTACGGCCTATACGATGATAACTAAAAAGAAATGACACCTGCCTATAGTGGCAAATGGCATAGTGGTGCGATGGAATTACCTGGGGAGGCGGTGTACACCCTCGCGTCGGCTGAACCATGCTCCCTTTCACAACTGCTGCCTGCGTCAGCGCGTTCGCAACATCTGCAACAGATTCGTTATATAAAAAAAACCGGCCAAGTGCGAGTCGGACTCGCGCACGAAGGATTCCGTACCATTATCTATAAAAACGGCAAAAAAAACATGTTTGTTGTATGGGAGCCTCCCTTAAATATTTATTTTATTCTGTTTTTAGTATTTGTTGTTATAGCAGCAACAGAAATACACAATCTGTAAAAATTTCAACTGTCTAGCTATCACGGTTCATGAGATACAGCCCTGTGACAGATAGACGGACGGACAGACAGACAGACGGACAGCGAAGTCTTAGTAATAGGGTTCCGATTTTACCCTTTGGGTACGGAACCCTAAAAATTGCAGACCTGTCAGATTCCGATGACAATGTAATTATGTGACAGGTGATAGCATGCTGCTCTAAAATCTAGTTGGAAGGAGAATCTTACAAAAGCTTGTTCTGAAAAAATATTTTTCAACTGAAAACTAATTTTATATGTCGATCATTATTGAATGGACTGTCACTGTCACTGACCTGGTGCTGAGGCACACATCCGATTCCCTCTCTGACAAATTGATGCTGACGTCATCATGCATCTCGCCTGCCAACGGGGCTGATACTTCTACGCAAGGCTGCTCCAATCTGTAACCGTTCCAAGTGAAAGGTAAGCCAAAAGGTATTTAATTTATCATGATATATAACATTCTTATGTGTTTCACCGAAATTTCGTATGTATATTTCAATGGGTTCCTGGATGGTTTGAAAACACCATTGGACCCGATAGGTGGCGCTGCTGTCGGTATGTCACCAAATTTGATTTGCCGTACACTTATTATACAGTAAGAATAGTATATAGCCGGTACGAAGTTCGCTGGGTCAGCTGTGACTAGATATACAGGGTGTCCAAGAACCTGGCGTCCAACTGGATTCCCACGATGCCCCAAGTTCTAACAGTACTCAGAAAAATATTTTAAAAAATCCACCCCATGTACTTACAGAATTATACTGATTTCAAAAAAAAAGGGGAAATGAGCACCCTGTGACATACTTTTGAATGCTGTGACTGCTAATGCTGATAATTTCGATATTTCTTGGAGGTTTTGTAATCTAGGGTATTGCTGTGTCTAAATAGAATGTAAAAATAAAGTACTTATTGTACCATTTTAAAATAAAATATTATTTTAACTAAAGGTGATATGGAAAACTATTGAATTTCGCAACTTTGACCGACTGTAGTGTAAAAAAAATGTACCAAAATAGTATGGCAAGTGACGTCAAATTTTGACGCGTTTATTCCTCTTTTTAAAAAGGTATAATACTTACACATTAATTTGAAAAAAAAAAATTTGATAATATTTTTACTCAACAACCCAATTTTTACGAAGTGCCTACCTACTAACGGTAACTGTCGGACCCTTTCTTATCTTAGAAACTGTTATGTTACTACTATTATTTACTTCGGTTCCAAGAGTGAGCAAGAAGGAAATACACACAGGTAGATGGGTTCCCAGTAGAATAAAAGCAAAGAATGTTAGTTTAAAGATATTTTATTACAATAAATGTTCAAAATGTTGACCACCCGCGGCAATACAAGCTCTCACTCTCCTTAAAAAGGACCGCTTTATGTTTCGCGAGTAACTTTTTTGACGTATCACCTGCACTGCTTGTGTTATCTTCTCACGAAGGTCAGCGATGTCATTAATGGGCTTCGCATAAACGAGCTCCTTCATAGTTCCCCAGAAAAAAAAATCCAGCGGATTTAAGTCAGGTGAGCGGGCTGGCCACGGGATTGTTCCTGATCGCCCAATCCACCTGTTCGGGTATTGCTCGTCCAAAAACTCTCTAACGGATACGCGAAAATGTGCTGGACAGCCGTCGTGTTGGAACCACATATCTGGTGGGGTCTCTTCTAGTAAGTTTGGCAAATCATTTTGAAGAAAATTTAAATATGATTCGCCAGTCAAATTCTCGGGCATCTCAAATGGACCAATAATATTCCCACAGAGAATACCGGTCCACATGTTCACTTTGAACCGGTACTGGGATCTATCTTCTCGCATCAAGTGCGGATTTTCCACATGCCACTCGTGCAAGTTGTGTAGGTTCATGTAGCCATCCTTCTTAAATGTTGATTCATCTGACCACAAAATTTTGTCGATAAAGTTTTCGTCTTCTCGATGTTTTTGCAGGATTGTTTCACAAAACGCGACTCGGCTCGGATAGTCTCGAGGTAAAAGACTTTGCACTCGCTGTACGTGGTACGGATGATATTCTTCTTTTTGGAGAATACTGTGTGCTGTGCTCTTCGGTATCCCCGTATCAGCTTCTATTCCTCGCACAGAGATGCTTGGATTTGCCGACACCGCCTCTAAAACTTCATCGCGTATGAAGTCATTTACGGGTCGTCCTTCACCAGCTACTTGATTGGGGAACCGCCCGTCACATAGTGATCTGTGCACATTAATGAAAACTCGATGGTCGGGATATCGCGTAGCCCTCGGATACCTTTCTCTGTAAAGTCTCGCTGCAGCTCGTCCATTACCTCTACATTCTCCATAAATGTAGTGCATATTTGCGTATTCTTGCGGAGTGTAGGTCGCCATGGTAGCACACACAAAACACAAACTGTCCAAACACAGGCAAAGGTCGTCGTAAAGAGTTCGTTTCAAAGTCCAGAGCACAAAGAGTAATCGAGTCCAATAAACAAAGCTTTAAATCGTAGTACGTGATCAATGGTAACAATAAGAGAGAGGTGCGTAGTAACGGCAGGAGGCAGTGACGCGTACTGACCGTACTGTTATCCTAAACCTTTTTCTCCCTCACTCTTACCTGAATAATGGGGGTACCATAAAGAAGAACCAGCAAATCGCAAAGATAGTTTCTGTCTTGCTCCCTCCTGTTGTAATAACGAATCACTATGGTGAGATGCATGCACATACCGTCCCTTACGGTCTAACCTGTTTTTTGAGAGGCCTGTTGTTATTTTTATGAGCATACAATAGTAATTCTTTAGAGGTTAGATTCAATTCGTCGTAAATTTTTCTTTCTAAGAATTCTGTAAGACATCGTAAAAATTGGGTTGTTGAGTAAAAATATTATCAAATTTTTTTTTTTCAAATTAATGTGTAAGTATTATACCTTTTTAAAAAGAGGAATAAACGCGTCAAAATTTGACGTCACTTGCCATACTATTTTGGTACATTTTTTTTACACTACAGTCGGTCAAAGTTGCGAAATTCAATAGTTTTCCATATCACCTTTAGTTAAAATAATATTTTATTTTAAAATGGTACAATAAGTACTTTATTTTTACATTCTATTTAGACACAGCAATACCCTAGATTACAAAACCTCCAAGAAATATCGAAATTATCAGCATTAGCAGTCACAGCATTCAAAAGTATGTCACAGGGTGCTCATTTCCCCTTTTTTTTTGAAATCAGTATAATTCTGTAAGTACATGGGGTGGATTTTTTAAAATATTTTTCTGAGTACTGTTAGAACTTGGGGCATCGTGGGAATCCAGTTGGACGCCAGGTTCTTGGACACCCTGTATACATAGTATAAAGCAAAGTCGCTTTCCGCTTGCCGCGTCTGTATGTATGTATGTTTGCTTATATCTTTAAAACTACACAACGGATTTTGATGCGGTTTTTTTTAATAGATAGAGTGATTCAGGAGGAAGGTTTATATGTATAATAACATGCTACCCGTGCGAAGCCGGGGCGGGTCGCTAGTATTATATACGAGTACATACCTGATCTGTATGTCTTGACTGCTGGCGCTGGTGTCGTCCGGCAGTGGATCCCCCTTCTCCTGAGGAGTTGGCAAAGAGCACGGGCTGAGGATCGAGGAGGATTCATTCTGGAAACAAACACATTTCTCAGTCGTTATTCGTCATTAAAAGCTACATTATCAGCGAGTTAAATGGCTAAATATTGATTAAACATTTTGCCTAAATCATTAGTGCAAAGCCGGGGTGGACAGCTAGTTCGCTATATTCATGAACATTGTAAAAATAATTAATACCTGTTCAGTTCTAGATCTGTCAGCATCATTGTCCAGTTCGCCGGCTGGCTGCGTGGTCGACTCGCACTCGTCTGCAACAACCAATAACAATAGTTGTAATTTCAGTTTTGGAAGATCGTCACGTGCATCAACACTGCCACTATAATATGTATATGTATAAGCTAACACCCAGTCTGAGATAGAACATCCACTGCTGAATATTGACCATAGATTACCTACCAACTGCTCCCAGTAACGTTCATTAGCACCAGTAAGAGTAGTAGAGCTTCTTGTGAAGGGCCCCGTCCCGTACCATACCGATTTCCGCCGCCAAGTAGCATTGCTGGGTATAGATGACGGTGAAATTACAGGCACATGAGGCTTAACACCTGTATGATACCACAAAATGTTGGACACAAGCCATTTGTACAGTTGTTAACTTTAATGGAGTTTAAAACCGCCCAGTCTCCTTCGTGGATGTAAAGGCATTTGAACATACTCTCTGAAGCACGCTTTGCAGTGCGTGTTTTCCATTCTAGTAGGCTGTAAAAATTTTCTTATTCCTTATTATTATTCTTATTAAAATCTCATTACCTGAGACGTCCTCTTCAGGTATAGCTCCTGCGTGTTTATCCATCGCACGCCTTCGCACTAACTCCGCGATGACTCCGTGCAGTTCTGCAAGACGCGCATCATGCGCTCTTGCGGCGTTAGCGGCCCGCGATCGCTCGTTAGCGAGCGCACGCGCCAGAGCATCGCGTTCTGCACGCACAGTCGAGAGATCATCCGTGTGGTTGCTGCTATGGGTCGCCACCTGAAAGGAAATGGCAAAAATAGGATCCTGACTGCAACCCCCGAGCATGGAAGACAGCTTTCTCTATTCTTTCGTAGATAAATCAATTACTCGAGTTAATATGCTAGGCCTGCCAGGTAATAAATAGGACCTTTGACAATGCCAGTCGCACGTGCTTTTGACTAAATACCCATTATCATGGTACCAACGTCTACACGACGTACCGTGGTTGAAACTCACCAAACTCAGTCCGTTGTGGCCTGGCAACGGCGGGACAGTCACTGGCCTCAGACTGGAATACCTCCACGAGGAATCTCGCGAGATCTCCTCCTCGCCCACGTTCGGGCAGCATAGGTACCAGCTCCTGCTCCGTCTGACTCCCGTGGAGCTCTCCAGCTGCGTGAGCGGGAGTCGTCCCACCACTTCCAACTCTGCTAGCAGCGGCTCCTTCTCTTTCGGTTCCGGCATGGGGAAGGTGCCGGCGGTGGAATAAGTCTCTCCTTTGCGCGAGTTTTCTGGAGTACTGTATTCAGGTAGGCTCCATTGCCTGTCGCGGAGCGGGGGGACTTCCCTAGCGGGGATGTCGTTAACGACCTCATTAGAGACGACATATTCGCTGAGTTCGTTTTCTTCCGGGGATTTCCGCTTGAGCCGCTCGAGGTCCGCGTAGTAGTAGGCGGTGGAGCGTGGCGGCTCAGGGGAGAGGGTTCGCGTGCCAGCCATACTGTCACATCTTTTACAACGTTTCGTCACATTTCACAATAAGCTTAACTGAAAGGTGCGACCGCTTTTAATAGTGGCCTGTATTTTGAATGTTAGCAGTTATGGAAGAAATTATAATGCCAAGATATTTTAGCGCGATTTTGTATGGTGATTAAATAAAAGTATATTTCTTAGAAAGATTCGCAGATACAGCTAGATATTGCGTAAGCAGACTGATAATCGTAATCGGCTTCAACTGACAAAATTCCATTGTCTTTTAACAGTTACACAATGGGAATTTTACAGTTGAAGCCGATTACGATTATCAGTGAGCTGAGCTTACGCAATACGGCTGCAGATTCTATCAACTTATTACCCACCCATCAGGAAAGATTGCTCTCTATTTTATATACAAATATTTTATGTTCAAATAAATTATTTTTAGAAATCCATCATTAGGTACTTTGTTTAAAACGCTCAATCAACATAAAAACTAAACAAAATAAACCTTAACCTTTACAACAAAATAACTGCCCAAAATAAACCTTACATCCATACAAATACGGCTCAACTTCCCGACACAAAAATAAGGTAAACCTTTTCAAGCCTTAATGTTCCACGCATAAGGTTCAAATTCAGATGACTTACATCGAACTGATAAAGATAATTACACGATTTTTACCCCTATTGCGCAGGAGGTATGAACTTCAAAAGGTGGCTGAGTCACCACGTGTTAAATTCGATGAGCCTTCAGGGGATAGGATAGTGATTGAAAACTTTGCAAAAATTCGTTTTCGGTCATTCAAAATTATTTAAATTTGTGTGACGTAGCGTGGAGTAAACTCTCTTGAGTATAATTACCTAAAAGCAACTAGTAAAAAAACCCTCACGACTTTCTTCACGTGATGCTATTTTTAAATAGACCCACTGCATCTCTTTAGGGATTGAATTTCGGGAATTTCTTTCTTACTGAACCCCAAAAGGAGTACACCCTCCAAATTTAAAGTTTCTGGGACCAGTGGTTTAGGCTGTGCGTTGCGTTGATAGATCAGTTAGTCAGTTATTTAGATGTATGATTTTGTATGTAGAATATTATACACTTTCATAAGTCTATTCTTTCAGAAGTGCTACCAATTTATTCTGATACCAACAAGACGAACATTTTCGGCCAAAACAATTTTTACTTAACCCCATCCCTAATCATGTCGGTCACCTCCTTTATTAAGCCGCTAATTCAGACTCACCAGGCTGTGTCGAGCAAGCAATTAGGTTCCGGTTGTCACGTGGTGTCACAAGATGTTGTGATATTACGGTGGCAGGTGGGAATAATTAGCCAGCCCTATTATGAGATTTCCAAACAACAGTCGCTGTCGAGTATCGTTAGCTGTTTGTATAGAAGATTTTAGTTCAGTGTAGTTACCGCTAGAGGCGCTGTGCTGGATTCCATACAAATAGCTAACGTTACTCGATAGCGACTGTAGTTTGGAAATATCATATTAGCGCTAAAGATAATCCATAAATATTATAGGCACTGCGCCGTATGTTGCCTGATTATTCTAGGGTTGGTTGCGAGAAACAGGCCTATCAGAGAAAAGATTCAAAAGATCAATCAAAAGATTTAGTATAAAATCGTGCAACATTTATTTTTATACAACTGGCAAAAAGTCAGTGACTCCAAATATTTTGTGCAACGGATTTTTTTTGAATGTCATTCCTGTTCCGTTTAAATTTTTGAATTGGAATGAATTTATTTGTGTATTGGGAAATGATTAGTGATTTCTTTAAGTTTTACTCAAGTGAAACCGCGACGCACAGTTAGTAAAATATAATTATATTACATACTAGTGATGTAACGAATATTCGCATTCGCATTCGCATTCGCGAATATTCGCATATTTTTGCATATTCGCATTCGCATTCGCATTCGCAAATTTCGAGCGAATGTTTTGCGAATATGTATATTGGAAAAAAATATATAATTTGGAGATAATACTAGGTTAATAAAATCAAAATCCATTCATTTCTTATTTTTGTATTATTAGAAAAAATAAGTTAACCTCGTAATCACATTAATCAGACTTTACTTTATCATTTGGTATTATTTATTTACCATCTACTTTCAGTAATTAAGCTTACGATTCAGATTCATACTGATTAACAATTAACTTCTCATTAGAACTTAGAAAATTAAAAAATATATAATGCAATTTAAACAAACTAAAACCAATTCTTCTCTGAAACTTTTATTCGTTTTTACATAAGTTTTGAATGTTAGATAATCATCTTCATGAACGAAACTAAAAACATTAAGACGAGTAATAAATGTTTTGGATGAATGCAGAATCGTTTTTTCTCAATAACCGCAAAACATACAGTTTTGTTTTTTATGACAAAGATAACTAGATTTAATCTAGATAAATTAAAGACAGAAACACGATTGGTGAAACTTTTCTCGATAGATTTATTTTCCAAAGTTCTTCAAAAACACTAGTTTAGTTTTTAATCTAAACTATGAATAGCTAAATAGTTCATTTTTATATAATTCGTTAGATAATCATACTAGGCTACCTAAATTAAAGACAATTTTTTTTTATGGTTTTCATGATAATGCAGTTTTATCACTTTTTCCGACTTTTGTTTACCTATTTGTCTATTTTAATAATTAAACTTCAGTAGCGAAATATTAAACTTTAAAAAGCTTTTCTCCTTCAAGTCAAGTAAACGGATTATTCGCATTCGCATTCGCATTCGCGAATGTCAGTAGCAAATATTCGCATTCGCATTCGCATTCGCGAATGCTCAAAAAATGACATTCGTTACATCACTATTACATACATACATATACATACAGGCCGGCTATTTTCCACAAATGAAAAATGTTTGAGATTCACTGCGCCTTGACTTTTCTTTTCTTACTTTGTTTACAAAAAAGATCTGTCATTATGGAACGTGGCTCCTATGACGTTTCAAAGTGATCCTTGGAATTTAATTAAAATAAATACCTTTTTTCTCTTTGAGGCTAGTAGGTACATTAGTTACTTTTCAGTACAAAACTGCGGGAGGAAGCTAGTTTAAGATACGGTTCTTTAAAAAACTAGGTACCTACCTATATGAGGTATGTGGATACGTGACTTGAAAAGCAAGCCTTCGTTAAAGTATTCCTGCATCAATATTTGGCCCGTTTCCTTGCAGTTATGGCAGACTGTGTGACGCGGGCCTAAACGTGAGGCGGACTTCACACGAATAATAAACAAGAAACCATTTAAAACGCAAACGATTAAAATTTAACGTTTGAAATGCGAATACACTTTGTGGTTGCACACGTACCGGCGCTGCACCGGCGCACGTAACTATAGACTTCGGAATCCTACACCGTGCGTGTTAAAGTAATTTTTGAACGTGCTTCTGACTACCCCCTTTAGTCATCTTCAAGGATCTGAGCAGATGTCTACCGCACTTGGGGATTGCAGTTGTGATCCTATTTCATTCATTACAAACTGTAAAGGAACAATCTGGATGTAGGTACGAGGTATTAAGTCTCCCTCTCTGTCAACGAAATGGCCTTTAGATAAGATTCAGACCATTTTACCAGTAAATTCAGTCCAGTCCTAACGTGAAGAGCTATCGCGAAAGGTCTCTAAAGGCTTCTTAAGGCAGACGTCAGCCCAATGGGCAGCAGATAAGGCCTGTCTAAAGCAACTCGCTAAGGATTACTTGGAGATCGGAAATACTGATAACTAAGGGATCCCTCGCACTAGGGTGCTCACTATTTTCGACTTGTTGCCGGCGTCCGAGCAGCGTCAACGCAGTACGAGAGGGGCGACACGCGATGCTCCCTAAACGTCAGAGGGTCTACTCCGCAAAACGTTATATCGTGATATTTGTTTCGTTGTCAAATTCAAAGTCTCATATTATTTTTAGAGTTTGACGATTGTCAAAAGTAATGACGGTCGTTCCATAGTCGATTTTATAGGTGAGCGAGTAGACCCCAAGAGCCACGCTCTTTTAACAGCTCGCACGCAGTCAAATAGACACGGACAACAAGACGACGCTCGAAAGCAGCCTAGTGTATGGGATCCCTAAACTACACTCCATCTCTCGGATCCTTGCGCTTATCTATGCAGGAAAAAGCCCACGAAATAATAATGAGCTGAGAGGGTTCCCTAACATCAATATTTGGAAGTATGATCTTCTTGATTCTAAAGATCGCTCCGAGGTTTCTTGCTATAGCTGAACGACTAACAAAACCGGGCTCCATAGCAGGTAATTAAATAAAACGATATATAGTTATCCAAGTGGAAAATAACCGTGAATGGAAAAACTATGATACGAAACGCTTTCCACGCGAGTCAGATTCGCACTTGACTGGGTTTGGTTAATTATGTAGAAGACAAGGAGCCCTATTTAACAATAGCAGTCGACTCCACACAAAAGTCCTTCCACTTCTACAAATAACAAACAACCATCTATTTTCTTCTCGACCTACTTCCAGACCAGCAACCCACAAGTGGTCAATACAAATTGAATTCATCAACAACTACAATATGAGAGAGTCGATAAGATACGAATAAACTCTTCTCTCGTATAGAATTAGATGAATGAATCTGGAACAACGGGTTTACCCAGTTTACCCCCTCCCCCCCCCCCCCCCTATCCTCGGCTAACACAATCAACGTTTTGCCGCAACACCCCCTTTTAGACCCTGTCGGGACAAGTTATAGTCCAGTGCGCATCGGTATTGTAAAATTATTCTTTAACATTCATGAGCTGTTTTTGTTACTTCATCACGTTTGGGCTTTCGGGTGTATTATATTAACACTAAAGTAAGTTCGTATGAGTAAGTGGTCAACTCTGGTGACGGAGTTTTAGACCATTGTATATTATCAGTGGATACGTGGAGTTTTTTTTCACAAATGCTCATTGGAGTTGGGCAATAGGTATACTTCTGGAATAACAACCTCGCTTGAAATTCCTCTCGTGTTTGGACAATATTGAACTAATAACGCTCACCTTAACGTGCACAGATGTCTAAGCTCGTTAGCTAATCTAATAATTATTATCTCCCTAGTTCTAGATATACAGACGGACATACATGGCGAAACTATAAGGGTTTCTTGTAGACTACGAAACTCTAAAAATCATAAACAAAAGAGGCTAACCCTCGTATTCAAGAACGACACTATGAGAACACGCACCCACAGTGGACGAAATCTTTTTTCATAAAAATCACTTTATGTGTTGTGCGATACTGCATAGTGTAACTAGAGGCACATTGTCGTGTTCCTCTAGCCAAAGTTGAGCTCTAAAAGCACACGGTAGCGTGCGCCTTAGTGCCGCTCAACACATAATGTGAAGTTTATGAAAAAAGATTTCGTCCACTGTGGGTGCGTATTCTCATAGTGTCGTTCTTGAATACGAGGGTAAAGCTTTCAGCTTCATAATTTGAGACTTTTCCAATATCAGGTTGCCTGAACGAAACGAATGGGGAAACTCTTTCGCGTTTGCATGTGTTTTAAACGAACGCCGCACGCCCCGCTCCGCCGACGCCGCACGCTTGACTCGAGCGGCTACTCATATCATACGCTAAGTCCGAACCCCAAAGCGGTTTCAACAAACACTTGACCGATTTCAGTTTATTATCATAACCGCCTTCAAGCCAGATGGGCGGCGCGCCGTAGGTGCAGGAAAATATCGTATTTAATTATAATAATGTATTTTTAAGATCAAAGAGTTTATTTTAGTTCTCTTTGAGAGATAATTTTAGTCCTGGAAACGCAGGTGTGCTCGGCTCTTACATGGTAGATCGCTAGGGGTATTTGCAACTACATATATGCATCGGCGACGAGCTTGCAACCTTTCACGTATGGGATGCTAACTACTGCAAAATGTAGGCTTGTGCCAAATATAATGTTTGGATGCACCTCGGACTAAGCTAAGCTAAGCGTCTGGAGATCTTGGAGGATATTTTCCGTACTTGAAGATTATAGATTACTTATTTCCTCTATATTTTTGGATCGGAAAGCATGTGGAACTGTCAGCCCCAGTAATAACAATCGTAAGCCATGACAAAGATAGTCCGATAAGAAATCCGTCCTACATTTCGAAGCTGAACAAACAGACATATAAGCAGTGGACTTAACGTTAAGCTTCACGTAGTGGTTCTGATATCTTAGGTGGTATTAAACTACTATAAAGAAGTTAAATTTGTATTTCAGTTTGTAATGTATAAATTAAAAAACGACTAAACCAAATTTTAAAATTCTCTCAACTATCAAAAGCTACATTATCAATATTTTATTTCAAAGATATTAAGATAGCCTGACGGAAATGTCAATAACGTAACCTAGGGCAAGTACCTAACCTATCAACAATGTTCCTATCTTCATTAGTACAAACGTGCGAAGCCGTAGCGGGCTGCTAGACTGTAATAAGTTTGAAGCTATAACAGAAGCTATAATACTAGGCAAGCACTTTTATATTTCTTTCAGCGTTGGTTGGACTCCCAAGGTCAAGGTCGTGACGTAACGGAAGAGGGAAGCGGGATGGGGAGGGGGGGTGTAGCGCAGGACTCATGCCACAGTTTACGCAGTATGTAGTATGCACATTAAGGGGCGATCGATACCGAGTTAGGTAAAACTAGGTTTAGATTATTATAGCGCTTAGCTAGCTGCTTGCGTTTATTTTGAGAGCTGGTGTAGACTTTTTTACTGTTTGTTGGTATTATGTAAGACTAGTTGCCCGCCCCGGCTTTGCACGGGGTACTAATGCGGGTTATAGGCAAATTATTGGTGCCTTAGGTTCTAGATTAAATAATATCTAGATTAAATCCTTAAGTTATGTTTGTCATAAAAAACAAAACTATGTTTTGCGGTTATTGAGAAGAAATGATTTTGCATTCATCAAACAAATTAATTACTCGTCTTAAAGGCCGTCTTATTACTTCTGTCAGGTCTAAACGACTGCAATACACTTTTGTAAAGAGAATAGTCGTAGAGCCTTGTTCGTCCTGTGTTTAGTTTTTGATGGTCATCTTGTATCCATACACCGGTATTATGACTACTCCCAAAAACTGAAGACACAAGTACACCTACCCTAACGAAAAATAATAAATCTGAATGAATCTGAAGGATGTTCAACCTATTGTTGTTTTTGTATATAATAGATGAAAAAAAATGCAATATAGTATTATATATATATATATATATAGAGGCAATAATGGCCTCTATTGAACTGAATCCAAAGTGAAAAAATTCCATCCAGATAGTCCAAAACCCCGATACCTTGAATGGACTTGCCATTCAAGGTATCGGGGTTTACGATTAGTGAAACTTTTCTCGTTAGATTTAAATTACTAATTTCATTTTTACTCAAAACTCTGATTAGCTTCAAAGTTTATTTTAATATAATTAGTTAGAAAATCATACTAGATACTTAAATAAAAGACAGTTTCTACTTCATTTGATGGTTTTCAAGATTATGCGGTTTTATCACTTTTTCCGTCTTATCCGGGTAGACTCAGCCCATACAAAAGAAATAAAAATTTCAAGCATCACCTTAAGCAGCCTAAAAACTCCGTCAGCTGTAAAAAAACTCATATTAATATCACGGAAGTGCAAATATTCTACAGTCCTAAATACGCAACTATCTTAGCATCTCTGTCAACTGAAAGAGCTAATTTGCTCATTCCATTAACTGCTCTAACAAAATGTTGTAACAACGTGTTGCAACTGTTTTAAACAACGGAACGTACTAAGGATGGGGCACCTCGAAATGATCTGTTAGACAAAATTTAGGGTTTGTTTGGATAGTGGACTATTAGTGTGTACGCGTGCACTAAGAAATAAATTCTTAAAATTCACCCTGAGAGGGTGCAGGGTTGAAGCTTGTTTGAAAACATCTTTACGTAAACTAAGTCGTATCTCGCGAGTGTTTCCACTAGTCTAAACAACTCTTGCGTAAGTGACTGAGTATTCCTTTTGGAGTGTAGAAGTGCGCTAAGAAAGGAAATCCCGAAGTTCAACCTCTAAGCGGGTGTGGTGGGGGTTGATGTCTCCTTGAAAACAACTTTACGTGAACGAAGTCGCGACGATTTCCACTAGTAACTTATGCAAATAAAAGCTTTAATCAATCATTTCAATGTCAAGCTCACTCTACCTTGCATTCCCATATAAACACCAATCAATCACAAAGTCTTTGCCAGCTTATTTTTGACATCACAGTCACAGAGACACAGTCGTTTGATATTATTCTAGAAACACTCGAACAGTAAACGTTTCTGGGGCCATACCATAAGGTCCTAAAGGTTATCATTTATCATAAGGTCCAAAGGTTTAGGTTGTCATTTTCGTAGGTACCGTGAGTAATCAGTGCCGGATTAACCCATAAGAAAATAATCAATTTCTTTGGGCATCACGTCTTGGGGGGCACCAGCACCATGAAAGATAAGGTTGTTTGAAAATCGGGTCACTAGGCACGGGACATTATTACTGATAGGTTCGTGGTTTGCTAATGGCTTAATATTACTTTTGAGCTTGTGTTACGGCCCTTGTACAAGTGTCGTGTCTCCCCCCCCCCCCCCTTATCCTGAACTAAATACGCCCATTGCGTATGAAACACGACCAATGATAAGACGTTCGAGAATGGGGTCACCTTAATTCTGGACGTATAAGGAACCTCAAGGGAAATCTCTCAACTAATTAATTACACGCACTTGGGACTGAACTAAGAACCCAATTCAAACATTAAACGATATTTTGCCGTCACGACTTTTACCTATCTGCTGTAATAATAACTGTCTATGTACCTACTCTGAAGACAAAAGGCAAATTTTTGATACCGCCTAAGGTATCTTAATACATTATATTTTTATTTTTCATTATTATAAATTATTACATATTTTCATGAGGACCACAAATTATTATGAAATAAAAAAAATTTATGAAGATGTTATAACAACCATCATACAAAAATACAATTTACATAAATTCGTATTAAAAACTACACCAACTTCGTATGACAGAAATAAATCCCTTTTGTCGAAAGTAAACCGGCTCTAACAACAGGACTGTGGCTTAGGATAATAAAATACTGTTCGCCTGTGGCTTTATCTCCACCTTCCAAAGTAAAAACCAATAAAATCTATTCCAATGTCTGTCGCCAAATTGTCGCCCCTAACCCAGCTATAAAACAGAACAGTCACCCACAAACTGCCCTCTTAAATAAAGTAGACAGCAACACCTTTAGTGATATCAAGTTTCAGAATGCATCACTACGTAGGTACTTGTATTATAAAAGTAACTGTAAAAAATCTGTAGATACCTAATATTTGAAAAAAAAAATAACCCAAATAATTTTGTGAATATGTTTAAAGGATTCAGTCATAGGCATGTCCAAATCTTACATTTCTAAGAGCCTAGAGATCTGAGAGGATGTCTACCGTACCTGGGAATTACAGTTGTAATACCATTTCATTTCATATTTGTGGTTTGTTTTGAGGCAAACCTTTGTGTGAGTTTATACATCACATGGCTCGTAAGCAGAAAGCTTCCCAAACAAAAACAAATGAAAAAGTAGCATTTAGTCCAAAAATTTATTTTGCAAAACAACCTTTTATAAAATCCAAGGCTTTCAAGTACTCATCAAGACAAATCTAACAAACTTGAACATATTAAAGTTATTTTATGTTATGTTGTCTTGTGTGTTAGTTTATGAGTTCTTATGGTTACTTTTGAGTACTCTGTCGGCCATCAGACCAGCTCAATGTAACCATATTATTACATTGTCATCAAAACTTGACCGTGTGTGATGCCATGGCCGGGGGCTAGTACCTTGTTCGGTACTAGCCCCCGGTATCACACTGAGGCTCTACATAGCTGTGTTTGTTGCCTGATTATACTAGGTTTGGTCGCAAGGAACAGGGGTAGCTTCACCTAGCTGTTTCAAAGTGATCCTTATGGTTTTATTAAAATCCTTTTGACCTACCCTTTGACTTTAAATAAATAATTTTAAAAATAACTAGTGACCCGCCCCGGCTTCGCACGGGTAGCATGTTATTATACATATAAACCTTCCTCCTGAATCACTCTATCTATTAAAAAAAACCGCATCAAAATCCGTTGTGTACTTTAAAGATATAAGCAAACATACATACATACAGACGCGGGAAGCGGAAAGCGACTTTGCTTTATACTATGTAGTGATGGTACATTTTGTCACTGATTGTACCTGAATAGTGTGATGTCATAGGTCCTAATGGACCAAAAGTGACAGATTGTTTTCCCCTGTGGTTTTAACTTATGTCAATGTTTTATCTAAATATATATAAAACTCTTGTGTTACTGACTGACTGAGTAATCTATCAACGCACAGCCCAAACCACTACTCATAGAGACTTGAAATTTGGAGAGTATTTTCCTTTTGGTAAAAGGGTGCACTGAGAAAGGAATTCCCAAAATTCAACCCCATAAGGGGGCCCCCCGTATGGGGTTGTTTGGGGTGGTAGTGGGGGTTGAACGTTAATTTAAAGTAGGAATTGGATAAGCCAATTACTGGTCCTTACAGATCTATTATATAGGTTTAAAAATTTCAATTTAGAATTTAGATATTAGACCGTATGTTTATAGTGGTTCAATAAATAGCTGGGGTAGTAGATACCAATTATATATATGTTAATTAATGTCCTGAAGGGAATTATGCTAGCTTCTATTTACTAGCTATTATTTAACATCACTTCCTAGTCTTCATGATAAGTTGTGATGGCAATATGATGATGGACTGTTCCAAAAAATATGAATCAGAACAACAGAAAATCTTTTTGATGAATGCAGAATTGTTTTTTGTGGGTATGGAGAAATATTGGTGAAACTTTTCTCAATAGTTTTATTTTCCAAAGTTGGCTCTTCCAAAACACTAATTTCGTTTTTACTCAAAACTATGAATAGCTAAACAGTTAATTTTTATATAATTCGTTAGATAATCATACTAGCTACGTAAATTAAAAACAGTTACTTTTTAAGTTTGATGGTTTTCAAGATAATGTGGTTTTTTATTACTTTTTTACAGCCCATACAAAAATAATACAAAAATGTCAAGCAACATCATAAAACAAGCTTGATAATATTGGTACCTACAGTAATCCATCAGATCTCATAAAAATTTCTTCAGTAAGTAGGTACATTACATACATAGCTAACGTGAAACTTTAAAAAAATATATAGGTAGGTAGGTACTTTTCAACAAAAAAAACTTGCTTTATAAAATTATAAAATCAGCTGTTTACCAAATATTCATGTTGTTTTTAATAGTACTTTGGACATTTTTAATTAGCAGAAAACTGTGCGTGATGAAATGAAAATTAGTTTTATCGTATTCCAAATTCAAAATACAGACCATTGGCCACGAAAACTATAAACCAGCCGGTTGGTGTGACGTCACAACACAACTAGGTCACATTATTCAACACACGAAACAACACTTTTCACTCACTAAAACAACCGAGAAATATATAACTTTCAACAAAATCTAATGATCAATGTTTTTCGATTGTACTTTTGTGCATTGTGCGAGTTTTTTTGTTGTTCTGATGACGTATGTAGACGCGATCACGATGTGACGTCTTTGGCGGAGGAATGGCGCATTTTAGGGTGTTGCCAGTGCACCTAGTTAAAATTACCCGATTCGATAGGAAGTCGGGATCGAAATATGTATTTTGATAAAATGTTGGCTAACCATAGATACCTATTGAAAATACCAGTTTAATGATGTATAATCTACACAACATCTACACTTTCATGTCAGAAAGAAATTAAAACATTTTAACTTATCTAATAGTATCAAAAAGAGATGATAATAACTATTGAAAATATGAATTACAGTTTCATTGGTATACAAGGTTATTGCGGTATATAATAATTAATAAGAGGTTCATTAATTCACGGATTTATTAATATAGGTACGGTAAACTGTATTAAACGGTAATTAAGTGTGAGGTTTAATGTTATATCGGGTATTTATACCTTGGATTGAATTGTACATTTATATAGCTTAGTGCTTCTTTTTGTTATGTATATTTTTGCGTAAATACTCGGAATAGGTATTGTAACTTATGACACAATTTTAAATTACCTCAACGTTTGGGAAATACGTAAGTAATGGCAACAACAATCTAAATGTCAAGTCTTATCTTTGCAAGCTTTTCCACTACCATTATGTGTTATCTCGATGAGAACTCGCTGATTATTCACTTTCGTTTCATGCTATTGGTTTTAGAGTTCGTAGTCAGACAAGAAACATTAGCAAAATCGTCCACTCCGTGGCCTAGCTGATAGCTAAAACTCACGAAAATAACATAATTTACGACGACACTCGTCTCTACAAATCATGAATCAAATACCTACCATCTAATCTAGATTTAGTACCTTAGTAACACAATTTAAACTTTACCGCTAAGGATGCCTCCCGCTAAATTATTTACTTTGAAATTTGAATAAATAATCATTTCCGACCTACCCGCTCAAAGTTTTCTGTGTTTATGTAGGTAGGAGTAAAATTCTGTGCGTGTACCTACTGGCCTATTGTTGTACTAAAACTGCTTGCCACCAAACTAAACTAAATACCTACCTACGATTTAGACGTCTCTAAATTTTTTAGACAAAAATGATTGCTGTCTCTTTTGCTCGATACGAAGCAAAAGGAGATGGATACCGATAGGTTTAGTTTTAGTTTATGAAAAACTCAACGCATTCATCGTATGATGTGATTTATTCTGGGGCTTAATCAGAGCCAAGCAATAACAATGGGGTACCTAATAAAAACGTTCTTTCTTTTACGTTGTTTTACCTACAGGTTAAATATAGGTATCCTGGTTTGTATATCAGTGTTATGTAAGAGACTTAGATAGATTGAAAATTATTTATTGCACACCACCAACAGCAAAAATAATATGCAAAAACACCAAATAAAAATATGCTGAACAATGCGTGGTCTTATCGCTGATCAGCGATCTCTACCAGACAACATTTGGATGGAGAAGGACTGAGGAAAATTACATGGGGCATTGATGATGCACTTATAAGCAAATTAAACATTTATAATACACTAGCTGTCCCGACAGACTTAGTCCTGTAAATTTTCTTTTTTAAGAACCTTCTCCTGATAAAAACAAATGAAAAAAAAAGAATTAACATAATCGGTTCACACGTGATGCCGTGATCAAGGGAAATAGGGATTCATTTTTTTAAATAAGACTAGCTGTACCCTGCGGGCGTTGCTACGCCACCAACTCAGAAATCTTCGTGGGCTCATGCACAACAACTTTGCTAAAGATAAATGCATAGTTTACGATTCTATAAAGGACATACAGACAAACATTCATTTTTAGATAAATAGATATAGAAGATACATGAAACATAATAAAATTAAATTATCTACATTATACCTTATTACGGAAGAACTTACCTACGTATGTCACGTAGGTAAGTACATACTCTTAGTTATTAATGATAATCAAAACTAGTCCAGTGACAGCCCTACTAGATGAAGCAAAGGAAGTTTTAATGCATTCAGCTGCAAATAGACATCAAGATGCCTGTTATAAAAAATTTCTTCCGCACTATAATGAATGATGCGTGTCGTTAATTATGACTCACCGCTGTATAAGTAACTAAGAAATTAAAAAAATCTTGCTGTTTTGTTTCAACTGAAGAAAAAAGGAGGTTCCCGATTCAATGCGTAGGAATATTATAGTTATTTTTTGTTGCTTTGGATATCTTTTTACCGGGTGACCCAATTTTGATGATTTCTATTGTGTAATAGTCTAAAAGTGGTCCCATTTAAATTGTATTTAAGTGAGACTAAGAGTTCCTTCATAAAACTTAAAAAAATATACTGTCTCTTGATTTTTCGATTCGATCTTCGACTTCTTTTAGATCAACTAGACTAAAGTCTGAGTCTAATCTTCGTGCCTGATGAATTAACTATTATACCATAGTGTAAATTTCTTTTTCACAATAATATGCCTTACGTAACGGTAACCTTTAATTTATTTACGTGATAAAATCTATAGTTATGTCTACTAATCGCGATAGTTTGAATATAATTATTACTAAATTCCAAAAGTTTAGTTTCTTTTAGCTAAAGGATCATCCCGACTTGTCTTGCTAACGCGTTGCTATCGCATACTAAAAATATCGCATACAAATCAGATCCAGGTCTATATTTAGGCGACGACTTCCGCGTTTTTGGAGCCGCTTAAAGTGGGTTACGCTTACGACTGTCAAGACAATCCACCTTAACACAACTTGCATGAAATACCACTTTCACAACACTGGATTACTGGTCGCCATAACAATATTAAATTATAAAAATTAAAAACCCCTGCATCTGAATTCACAAGATACTACATTTTGGATCGTTCAGACCAGTACAAGTTGCTTCATATAAATTGTTAATAATAATAAATAACCATCTCGATCGTTTCAGCTTTTAAATTAGAAAAACCGCATCAAATTCAGCCCTCTCGTTTAGAAACTACAATGCCACAGACAGACACACAGATAAGATAAATCAAATTTATAACACCACTCCTTTCATATTTTATGCGGCGTTGGGCTTGTAACCTGTCACCTATGGAATGCTAACCACGATGCTAACAAAATGTGGGCATGTGCGAAATATAATGTTTGAACGTGCTTTCAAGGATCTAAACGCCTGGAGATCTGAGAGGATATTTACCGTAAATGGGGATTAAAGTCGTGATCCTGATTTTTTCTTTATTTTTCGGGGATGATGAAAAAACTTGAGTGACATGACTTATTAAAGTGGTAAAAGTGCAAGAGAAACGCAGTGTTGTAACAACTTACTTCTTCAACATGACTCAGTGATGATCGACTTTCCCAGTCCTCCCAAGTATCTCGTTCACCTGTCAAACCAAAGAACACTCATCATAATCATCGTTGGTATCGCAGCCTCATTACCTAAGTTCACTGATCGTAATCGGTTTTAATTGTCAAATTCCCATTGCGTAACTTAGTTTCTTGTTACAAACGAACTTTACTTTCTTTCACATTTTGTTTTTAGTGGGATAATGGTGGCGATTATGTTACAACCCTAAAAGTAGTATTCCTAAAAACAATCGCTCTTATTTCTCTACATTAAAGTCTAAATTAGCGTAACCTCAAAATGACAGTCCTAAAACCGAGGCATTACCTAGGCCTTTTTACCCCTACCGGGACTAGCGAGCTTTGTCTCTAAAGTTAGGTATTACGAGTAGAGTTCGCATCACGAAGGAAGTAGCCAAATAGGTACTATAAAATAGAATTGGAGAGTTCATTTTGTGTCGTAAAAAGAAACATTACAATAAATTACAATATAATTATTTATAAAGTCGATAGGTAGGTGATAAAATTGTGAGAAAAGCCTTGTAGCGACATCTACCGATAATTAGATGAACTGATAAATTAACAAGTAACTGTCAATACGAGAGATGGCGCTATCAACGTAAAGAGGTTGCATGTTTACAAAATAAATAAACATAATTGTCCGTCTGTCTCACTCGCACACTCAGCTTCTTTGCTTGTATTTGTATCTTGCAATTCATAAATAAGAAATGTGAAATTTTATAATACTCGTAGTTTGCCGCAATAAAGAGATTGGAATAAAATGTTTGGTTATTTTGTTAGTTAGTTTATGTATTTGCCTGTAATTAGCTCTATAACAGAACTTAACCTTATGTATACCTACCTACAGAGCATGAAATCTCTTGTTGTTTTGTTCTCAATACCACTTTTAGGGTATATATTTTTTGGTCATTCAAAATGTCATCACACAACAAAGATAACTTTAGGTTTTTATCTAGGTCTTCATAATGATGACAAACTTAACCAAAGAACAATTTGGACATCTCTGAATTTTTTACAGTTTCTTTTATCTCTAAAAAATATAGATAGAGATGGATATCATTAAATTTACTTTAAATAAATAATAATAAGTACTGGCACACTTTACACACAGCACCATCTAGCCCCAAACTAAGCAAAGCTTGTACTATGGGAACCAGATAACTGATAGAAAACTTTTATACTTTTTTTTTGTAAATACCTACATACATAATATACATTATTAACACCCACAGAACAAACATTTATGTTTATCACACAAATATTTATCCTGTTTGGAGATCTAATCCACAAACTACAGCGCAGAAGGCAGAGCTACAACCAACTGAGCTGTGAGGCCAGTTTAGTCTGCCACACACCAAATCAGCACTAAGTTTTATTTTAATGAATTAACAACTGTTACGTAAATACATCTGCTTCACTTACAGTAGCTCGCCTCACTGCTAAGCTCAATGCTTTTTCTTTGCATATGCATTCTTTGTGGCATTGGACTGGAAAAAAAAATTCAATAGATTATTAACAATTTTTTATTTCCAAAAACCCCTAATTATAATATATCTTAGAAAATATATCAATAATTATGTGGTTCTTCAACATAAGTAATACATAGTAAGTACCTAGATATAGTAGATGTAAATTTTCAAGTGTTTATTTAGCTTTATTAATTAAGTGGGTACATAATAGGTACATAATGACGGTATATTTCTAAAATATAATTAAGCAAGAATCTTACCGATCGATTAGCACCGAACAGGCACTTATTTATTTATCACTATAAATATACTTTGGTGGCTTAGAACCAACTTAGATTAGAACTTAGATCCTCCTTTAGATTTAAATCTATGCCGAAAATAGATCTAGATGCGGCTTACACGCCCACTTCACTAACACACGAGAACATCACATTTTATAGTCCGATATTTATTGTAATTAATTTCATTATCAAAGAAGTTTTAAAATGTCTTATTTTCATTTATAATTTCAAAGAAATCATTGTTTTATCAAGATTATTGAAAGAGTTCATTGTCCTCACCCACTGTTTACAATATTATGTCAAAGTAAATCGATCTCTTGTACAGTATATTCCGTACAATGGAACGTAATAACCTAGCGTAGCCCGTTCCGTTTCACGTAAATAAACTAATAGTTTTGTTCAGGCGCGATGTATGCCTCATTTTTTTTTTTTTTTACTAAATGAAATCAAATTAACTATTCTACTAAACAATTAAAATAATAAATTTTACTCTGCCCCGAAAGAGGAAGCTGGTTCATTAATTTACTTAAAACTAAAAACAAAAACTTGTAATCCTAAAAAATGCTACTCTCCGGTAGATGGCGTTATCTATGTTGCAGTCATTCTTAAATGCAGGCAATCTACTAAAATAACCTGGGAGGTGACCTCATACATACTTTTTACCTATTACTATTAGTGAGGCTAACGACTGTTATTAATTGTTTTCGCTCGATAAATAACAGAGTCGTAGCGTTTTTCAGACATGGATTCAGCACATATTTTTTATCTTCAATACTTGATAGTTTTCCTACTTCTACACTCCTTATTATGAGGTTTCATAATCTATTTATTTCAAACATTGCTATTCAGGTACACACTCGTAGTAATTTAGCTACATTAAATGAATTGATCAATTGCGAGTCGGGCTTGAAAAACCAGGGTTCCGTTCCAGGACTAAAATTGAATTCTATAGGTTTGGTGATTCTTTATACTTACCTAACTAGGTAATTATGTGTAGAGGTAGGTTGGTAATGCAACAATAAAACATTAGCTACCAAAATTCTTAATCACATTTTATTAGTTAACATAAACAAAATTAAATGCTGTACACCCGCCTGAATTACAACATGGTAGATATAACTATCAATATAGCTATTTACTAATTAGCTGATATAAATTTTATCACAAAATCACTCCTTCCTTTTCTTGCTCTGAGACTCATCGTTTCCGCTGCTCCGTCTCTTTCTATCTTCACTCTTCTTGTCTTTGTCTATCTCCAAGGAGGCTACAGTTGGGATATCCTCTTTCGTGTACTTGATAACTTTTTTGACTTTCGCTGCTTCCGGTGAATAGGCCCACAGTAGGAATTCTAGATGCTCCTTCGTCGGTTCATTATTTTCATTAAAGAGCTTGGCATCGGCGTGCTGAAACAAAATTATGTTTGATTTTCTACCAGCTTCAAAACGCGGCTTTTCTCGATCTTAGCGATTAACTTTTGTGAGCATGGTATATATGAGCGACAATAACGAAAAATAATAAATACTAATTAACGGTGTTACTTAGCTTATCCGACTTTGTTGAAATTTAATAAATCATTTTTTGAATTTAACCAAATAAATAAATATTGGTGGACATTACACACATCGCCATCTAGCCCCAAGCTAAGCAAAGTCTGTATGGGAACCAGAACACTGATAGAAAGTTTACACACTTTTTTTTTGTAAATACATACATTATAATACATTATAACACCCAGACACAGAACAAACATCCACGTTCATCACACAAATGTTTGTTCCGGGTGGGGATCGAACCTACAACCTGCAGCGCAGAAGGCAGAGTTACTACCAACTGAGCTGTGAGGCTAGACAAACTATTACTGTTCCTACTCCACACTTACTTTTTCTTTGAGTTCCTTGAGGGCCGCATTCCGCACGATATCCCAAGTGCTGCCATCTGCCGCCACATTGCGCAGGCGCTTGTATTCACCGTTTACGGAAACGTACGCAGCCATAAATGCTTTCTGAAAATTTTGATAATTAAATATAAAAAAAAAATGCCAAAACATTACGTTTGTTTCATGGGAGCCCCACTAAAATATAAAAAAATCAACTGTCTAGCTATTATGGTTCATGAGATACAGTCTTGTGACAGACAGACAGACGGAAAGCGGAGTCTTAGTAATAGGGTCCCGTTTTTACTCTTTGGGTACGGAACCTTGAAAACATGAGAGGGTTAATATCTACTTATTATTATTATTGATATGATGCTCGCTATCCCTAAATTACGTAACACGTGAAGGGGTAACGTAGATGGTACCATGTACCATGGACAGATGGTACCACGTAAGGTAAATGTAATATTTTCTAATGAATAGAACACAACATTATTAAATTTTGTGCTTAAATTTAAATAATCATTAAATTTGTGTGATGTGATGTATTTTATTAATGGTAACACACATGAAGTGGGATCTTTATCCAAACAAGAAAATGACAATGACCTATTTATTTAAATTCCTTCTGACTTTTTAAAATAGCGGAACCCACCTGTTGATCCGTAGCGGATTCTCCCGCAAGTTCATTCGCAGTTCTCACGTAACCCACGCTTAAATAAGGGCAGTTTTGTCGACTCATATGCTTGTCATCATATTCGTCAATAAACGCTTCCAAAATGGCCATCGCCTCCTTGATGTTGGAAAGTTTTGTCTCGTCCTTTGTACCTATGAATATAAACATCAGTTAGTTTTCGGATATTAGCTCTAATAGGGGCCATCAATAAATACGTCACATGTTAAGGGGGGTCGACAAAGTGTGACAATATTGTGTGATAAGTGGTGGGAGGGGTCCTGAATTTCGTGTTGTCACATTTTAAATTCTCATTATTAAGACACCAAATTTTAATTGAATAATTTCTGGGTGTAAAAGTGCAAAATATTATGTAACGTCACACTAGGGAGTTGGGTTCTCACTAATGTGACCAGGGGGATTACCATAAACCACTATGGTATCGACAACGTATCGGCCAAATGCCAAAACTGACACTTTTACTATACAAAATGTGTCAGTTTTGACATTTGGACGATACGTTGTCGACGATAGTGGTTTGTGCTCAGGCCACAGCTGTGACAAGGACGGGAAAGGGGTCAAAAATCAATTAGCTTGACGTGGATGGAGAAAAAAGAAATAGAACTAGAATCGATCACGACTGTCATCCCCAAGTAACTCTTTTAAGATTTCCTGTCGCTTTGATTTTCGAAGCTGTTCAACAGATTCTAAAAAGCAAGGGGTAGTCAGAGGCACATCCAAATATGAAGTACATTTGACATGCCCATATTTTGCAGTAGTTAGCAAGCCTATCGCCATTATGAAAAGTCCACTGCAAAACCTATATTATGATGATAAACATGTATTTTTTTGGTACGACTTTTTTAGTATAACGTGGACATGCCTGTAGATATTACTAAATTGGGTATGCATTCTAATAGCAATAAGAGATATTGATGATCACTTACATGTGAGTACCCTCTTAGCGCGGCCGAGCAGGCCCTTCACAGCGAGCAGCTGGTAGTCAGGGTCACGTCCGGCCAGAACGAGCAGCGAGCTCTGCGCCGCCTCCGCATCCTTGAACCCTAGTCCGGAGACCGACTCCGACGGCAGCTCAGCACTGTCGTCAGACTCCTGGAATGGATAACTCCATGATACAGCCGCCGAGGAACTACAAAACTCGTGTAGATACAGTTAAAAAACATCATCTTGGTTACCTATGGATAGACTAAAATCAAACCTGGTGGAGGTTTGATTTGGTCTATCCAAAGGTTGCCTGGTAGGATCGCTCTTAGCAACGAGGCCGCAGATTGTCACACTAATTTACTAATAATTCGGTGTATGTAGGGTGTATGTACCTACAATACAACTAAACACATTTATAAGTATACAAATACATACATCAAATTTAAATTTTGTGTCTAGGCGGGCGTTGAGGCTGCTACACAGTTTTCTATAACTTTTGCGGTTCTCTTAGTTCCATCTGTTATCTGTTACCTCTGTACTTTGTTGTGAATAAATTAATTTGAATTTGAAATAAAATTTGCAGCTAAACATTTTTAGCGATTGTTGTGCGAAGGTCTAAGTTGTTTTTCCATCTTTGAAGGAAAACAGTTAACGTTTCCGGTAAACTTCTTTAACAATATCTTCCTTACATTAAAGCTAGCGTTAAAGTGACCTACAGATAACCTAATTATTTTTCCTACTTATATACGAGTACACTATTACTTACCTTATCACTACTCTTTCTCCTCTCTTCTTTCTTTTCTCTCCTCTCTTCTTTTTTCTCTTCCTTCCGTTCTTTCTTTTCCGTCTTGTTGCTATCGAGGTTCGCAGTCCAGTTCTCAAACACCTCCATAGCTTCTTTTATGTTCTTTATTTTCTCTTCTGCTTTGGTCACTGTCAATATTTTACATTATTTAAAGATTACTGTAAACTAGTGGAAATCCCCGCGACTTTGTTCAAGTTAAGTTAATTTTAAATTCAAATTCAAATTCAAATTCAAATTCAAATTCAAATTCAAATTCAAATTCAAATTCAAATTCAAATTCAAATTCAAATTCAAATTCAAATTCAAATTCAAATTCAAATTCAAATTCAAATTCAAATTCAAATTCAAATTCAAATTCAAATTCAAATTCAAATTCAAATTCAAATTCAAATTCAAATTCAAATTCAAATTCAAATTCAAATTCAAATTCAAATTCAAATTCAAATTCAAATTCAAATTCAAATTCAAATTCAAATTCAAATTCAAATTCAAATTCAAATTCAAATTCAAATTCAAATTCAAATTCAAATTCAAATTCAAATTCAAATTCAAATTCAAATTCAAATTCAAATTCAAATTCAAATTCAAATTCAAATTCAAATTCAAATTCAAATTCAAATTCAAATTCAAATTCAAATTCAAATTCAAATTCAAATTCAAATTCAAATTCAAATTCAAATTCAAATTCAAATTCAAATTCAAATTCAAATTCAAAAATCATTTATTTCAATAAAATCACAAGGATCACTTTGAAACGTCTTAGGAACTAGGTGAAGCTACGCCGATTCCACGCGACCAAGCCTAGAAGAATCAGGCAACAAACACGGCTTGGGGTCTACCTTTTTTTTATGATCCTTTCCTTAATGCTATGTAGAGCTCCAGTGTTAAATAGGATTCAACCCTCGTTGCACCCCTTTAAAGGTTGAATTTCGTGAATTTTTTTCTTAGTGCACTTCTATACACTAAAAGGAATTCATCCTTCAAATTTCAAGATTCTAGATCCAGTATAGGCTGCACGTTGGTAGATCAGTCAGTCGGACAGTCAGACAGACGGTAACGTGAGAATTTTACATATTTAGAAGACTATTCATCAGTGTCACTCAAAATAATAAAACCATCAAAATAATGTTCGAATATTTCGAAACAGCATCTATGAACAGACAACTCTCTCTGGCCGTTCAGGGGGCTAGTACGAATCACTATTGTATATTCAAAACATCAAAACCAACACTTCTTGTACTGTACAATACCTACACTTAACACATACACTTACACATACCTACACATACATTTACCGCTCTCTGCTATAGCATACAAACTCACTCACAGCTTTCGAGGTTCAAAATAATCGGGATCAGTCAACTAAGCCATCGGAAAACAATCTGAATATGTTTATAGAATGCGTAGGCAGTTCGAAGTTTTTTTGTAGCATAGTAAAATCGCAGATAGGCGAAAGTTCTTACTGGACAACACTCTCTTAGCCCTCCCGAGCAGCCCACGTACAGTCAGCCGCCGGTAGTTGACGTCATGCTGCTCCAACAGCCTCAGGGTCTCCTCGGCCTTTGCCCGGTCCTTGAACCCGAAGCCGGAGTCTTCCTTGTCGTCTTTGCCCATCGCTCTGGAAAGATCGTTGTACTCGTCACAAAAACATTTTCAATGTAATCATCATAAATTATACAGAACTAAGTAGATTGTACTTGAGTAGTAGGTACTTTTAATTATTATTCTTGTTTGAGCCTTCACCTTGTTCGATTGGCACCACACTGGAGCTCTACATAGCATTAAGGAAAGGATCATAAAAAAAAAGGTAGACCCCAAGCCGTGTTTGTTGCCTGATTCTTCTAGGCTTGGTCGCGTGGAATCGGCGTAGCTTCACCTAGTTCCTAAGACGTTTCAAAGTGATCCTTGTGATTTTATTGAAATAAATGATTTTTGAATTTGAATTTGAATTTGAATTTGAATTTGAGATATGTATACAGAATGAATACTTATTGAAACTTATAATACACACACAACATAGTCCTGTTTTGAGTTAGAACTCTTTGGATTTGTCTTGACTAGTTTAACCGTATACAGTTTACATTATAATATAAAACACGAAAATAAATAATGTACCTAGTTTAGTAAATATTTTATTATAGGCATTAAAAATCAATTAAACTATCACAAGTAACTAAACTAAATGATTTCTAAATTCTGTCTGATTCATAATTTTCCTTATTTTTCTAAAAAGTACGCGGAACCCTAAAAACTGTATAAACCTCTTTAGGATCACAGAAAAAAAAGCGTTTTCAAAAATGGAAAAACATTTTGAATACATGGTACTTACTGCTTTAAGTATCTCTGAAAAGCAATATTTATTCAGATGCTTAACATATATACCTACTTACAACCAATTTAAATAGCATGATGTCAGCATTATATACGAGTATATTTAGCATTTTATTTATTTTAAAACTAGCTGTCGCTCCGTGTAGGAACTGCTAACTTTGTTTGGTTTGCTCTTCTTCACGAATAACGATGACGATAACGACACGATCGACACCTTGTTCTTACGGCACTACCTACACTGGAGCTCTAGTCTCTACATTCTACATAGCATTATAGAAAGGTTCATTGAATAAACAAGCAAACAAACATTAAACACACAATTTTAGAATTACGTACAATGATGCCTTATCGCTAAAACAGTTATTTCTTACAGGAAACCTGATCATGATGGACATATTTATTTCCCAAAATGTTCTTTTGAATATCAGGAATTTCAATGTTTTACGATAAAATCGGCAAAAACAATTTCCTGAATCGCGAATCTGAAAAGTCGCGAGTAAAAGCCAGTCTTCTATAACCTTCTTTATTGTTTTGAGTTGTGATTCCGCAGTTTGTAGCTCACTTGTCTAGAATTAGAATCTAGAGAGTAAGTAAATAGGATCGAGTGTAAATAAATCAGTGCCAATTAGGTCATAGACTAGGTACCTACTCGATGAGAAGATAGGTCACATCATAGATATTACGACATCGCACCGTCCAAAAAATCTTGTTGATGGTTATTTACTCACTAGCTTCTACCGTGTTGTATCATTGTATCGCTCCTCGCCTGGTAGGTACCTAGAGTACCTACCCGACGTACCCGTATAGTAAAGTAGATAGAGTAGCATTATCTACACTAATATTTTATTATCGAATAAAAAAACTAATATCGTCTCTTGAATTTTCGATTGGTCAAATTATTTTCTTACCTAGTTATTTTATATTTTTTATTTACTACTATTATCTACACGACACAATATAAAAAAGAGTTACTTTTGAAACAGTTACAAAATATTTATAGGTACGCGTCCAATTAAGAACTTTAATTTTTCGTCTGTTGAATTCTATCCTATTCTTACACATGACATGTGTTTGTTTGATGTTATTACGGAACCCTCGGCGCGAAAATAGACTCGTACTTGATCGGTCTTGTGTTCCCATATTGGATAAAGATATTAACAAGTGACTTATTAACCTCAGGAACCCCATTTTCATAAACTATGATGACAGATGACATCATTACCTGGTTTAGTTACATGCCGCGACACAGAGGTAGTTAGTGCCGCGTGTGAATACATTTTTGTTTACATACAAAATTAGCTTAGTAACTAACGCACTTACATCAATGCCTCTTTATCTGACTGTAATTTTGTTTTGTGCACGGTACTTACGTAAATTTTAGTGAATGCGACTATCGGTCACCCAACCAATAATATTGACTGCTCTGAACATAGCGTATTATATTACCTACGCTTCAAGCCATCATTCATGCTTTTCTACAAATGTTTAATTAATATTAGGTAGGTAGACATCAAGGTCAGCTATTTCGTAAAAACTATGTTTATCATGTTAAGACGCTGCCAGTCGACGATTATTTTTGTTCGAAACGAAAAAAGAAATACTTCTGAACCAGCCATATCTCCTATTTTATAATGTATAGTATATGTGAATAAAGATGTACCCATCTTTAATCACTTCGATAAATAATCCTACCGACCGCTGCAATGATGACAAACACACGGCCGCGCGTGGTCCGCCTTAGCTTTTCGAATGAATTAATGATATAAATTATGTATAATAACTTATCAAAAATCTATCTTAATAGAAATCTAGATCTACATATTACCTATCTTTAACAATAAATCACAAGTTGATTTTAATAGTAGGTATATAAAATATTTCGATCATAAATTCTAAAACGTATCATTTTGAAATAATATTTTTATCGTGAAAAGTTTCTGCTATTATGTTTTCAGCTTAATAGAAATCTAGGTAGGAACCTGAAGTAATATACTTATAAAAATAGGAGATGTGGCTTGTTCAGAAGTATTACTTTTTTCATTCCGAAAAAGAGCAATCGTCGACTGGCAGCCCCTTAAGGCTTCTCATAAACTTTAGAGAATACCAATTTCATAGTAACTATCAAAGGATCTATGTAGGTATATATCCGACATAGACTGAATTAAAAGCTATATATCATGATAATTAAAGTTTTTACGAATTAAGCTAGCTGTAGCTGGCTATAAATAGCTATTAGATAAGTAGGTAAGTAGGTACTTACATTTAGTAGAATGTGTGCTAGTTGAAATAATCCGTAACCGTATCTTGTAATAGCACTAAGTTCAGAGCGCAGCGACACCACTCACACACAAGAACGACTGACACTGACTGAATTCAAATTCGGTCAAACTAGGAACAAAAAGAATAGCTTTTTAGTTTATAAGCGGCAAAGCATTTTACAACTCGATCATATCAAAAAGTATGCTATTTCTCGTATAATCTAAATCGATTCAAACTAGAGAAATAGATTCACTGGCTTTTATTTTTACCCGGGTTTCATGCATGACGTCTGTTGTTTCGATTCTCCACATCGCATCTTCAAGGTTGAATAAAATGGACATTATTTCTGATGACATCATTATGTATTCGTTGCTTAGCTCGAGCTAGTAGGTGGGTAAAGATTAATGTTTTAGTTTAAAGTAGGTACCTACTTGTCTCTTAACATACCTAGATATAGCTTTAGGTTGGTACCTAGTTACCTGGGTAAATATCTAAGCTAGGTAGCTTGGATGCGTTTATTTTATTCCACGACTTCTAAATCTCTCGTAAGCTCGTAACCGAGATTAAACAACATAAAATACCTACATACTAACCGGTAGATAGGTATATAATACTCTTATGGTCGCCGAGGGCGCGGCTCGGTGCCTCTCGGCGAGAAAAATATTAACCGGATATATAACTAATAAACTTGTAGGTAGGTATTAATGAAAATGCCTATGCCGCGCCCTCAGTAACGTTGGTTAAGGCTTATGGGGATTCGGCGAATGTTCAAGTTTTGCGTCTTTGTCTATCTCATGTCATGACGAATCGAATCGAATGGAATTTGAACGAGCGAGCAAATATATTGCAGATCTATAAAACGAAAATGATGAATAAGCGTTTGTATATATTGGTCAACGGGATTGGTTATATTTAGGAGCAAAAAAACGTATAAAGACTACGACTTGGCAAGCATGGAAGATCCTTTCAAATATCCAGTCATGATTTGTCGACCTAAATAGGGTAGTCAGGGATCAGTCCCATCAATGCGAACATGAAACATCGCGTGATCTTAGCACGTGTAGCTCGAGGGGGAACCACTATTGATGATTGATTGTTATGACATACCATCATGTAAGCGGTACGGTATGGTTGGCCCTATGGCTTGGGCGTTTGAAGAAAAGTCTGCTGAACAATCTGTACTGCGACAAGAACTGACATAAAATAAGCGTCATCTACCGGTGAGTAGCGCTCTTTTTGCTTTAAAACTGCCTGGTGGGGTGGTAAAATACATAATGTCAATGTCAAGAAAATGACTAAATAACAAATCCATAACTTTACTGCCAAAATGAATAAGTTGTGCTTGTGCGTTTTTAGTTCAATTTTGTTTGTTCAGTCAGTACATTTGTGCTCCGGTCGCCGGTCGGTCTGTCACGTTGTTTTCGTTTTGATTCCATGCATTTGCATGCATTCGCATTCCTATTCCTACCAATTTCCAACCTAATTTCTAAACCATTTACGCTAAAATGACTACAGAAGAACAAAAACCTGTCTTCAGGGACCTTTCAGCAGATGATCCCGACCCAGAAGTGACTGAAGTGGAGTCTATGTGCATGAATTGTCACAAAAACGTGAGTCGATTGTTACTATAAATTTTACCCCAAATTTCATGGTTGCCTCTCTCCAAATTATTAAAATAGCTTCTATTATGAATTATTGACTTATGTTTTAGCAAAGTGTCTTGTTATTTTCTCCAAAATGGTTTTGATGTCTCGTTTCTCCAATGTTATCTGTTCATAACTATACATTATTTACTACACTTGGGATCAGATTTTTATCACTAAGTCTTCGAGCCTGCGCACTTTGATCCACAACACTCCCGCATTTCAACAAGATGGAAGATAAATAAGATTAAAATTTAATAAAACCAGCAACCTCCTTTTTACATATTTCGTTACCACATTCTACAGAACTACTAAATGTATAATACATTTGAGGACTTACAGATGTTTATAAATTAGTGTCCCAGTGCTAAGTTATCTTTTTGAGAAATTCTTTATTCATTATCAATATAAATACTTAGCAAAATATGTAAAAAGACTTGATTTGCTTTGATAAAATGAGAAAACCAATTTGTTTATGAACACATCTTTGCAAATGGGCCCTACTACTACTACGCTATGGAGCTACCATTACAGCCAGTTACTAACCCAAACAGTGGCCTGCAAAGAACCAGTGTGTCAATTCAAAAAGAGAACAAAACAAAAAAATATGCAATGTCACAATTCATTTCTGATGATGATGTGATAGCTGAACTTCTAGAAAATTCTGACATTGAAGAAGACAGCGGTGATGTCATATGGGACCCGGAGTCGTTCGACTTGTACCCTTTCTTCAATACCCCTGATGAACCAATCACAGAAAACACTGAAAAATGGGAAGAGAAGGCATTTATTACTAAGAATATTATTGAGAAGCTCCCAATGCCCACTGAAAGTACAAAGTCTCCTCTAGAGTATTTCTCTGAATACTTTCCTGATCATCTGTTTGAAGAAATGGCTGTTCACACGAAAATGGCCCTAATCTCTCGAGGCAAACATGCAAACTACTGTGACACTAGTTGCATAAGAAAGTTCTTTGGTGTCCATGCACTAATGGGAGTATTTCGGTGTCCGCAAAAACAATTATACTTCAGTCCTAAATTCCAGTACAGCCATATATCAAACACATTAACATATGAAAAGTTTAGACAGATTAGGATATCATTGCGTGTGACTGATATAGATCGTCCTGACGAACTAGAGAAAATCACCAGCCGATTGTGGAAAGTTCAGCCTATATTAGAAGCTGTCAGGTCACGATGCCAGAAGCTGCTTAGACTAAGCAGTCACTATTCTATTGGTGAGCAAATGATCGATTTCGTAGGACCCCGCGTCGGGACCCCTTTTAACTGGAACAAACGGTACATAGGCCTCAAAAACTTCATCGTGACAGATCCACAAGGTTTGATAGTAGACTTTGAGATCTACCAAGGCTCTTACACTGATCTGCCTGACCATTCTATAGGGACCGGGGCAGCTATTATTCTCCGGCTAGCTAAAACCCTGCCCGGGGCTTGTTTGTACTTTGGGCAGAACTTTACAACGGTAGCTCTAATGGAAGAACTGTCAAAACGCAGTATTAATGGCACAGGGCTGATCGCCCAGGGTAGGTGGAAGAAGGAATTACATGAGTTTACCAAAGATAAGCAGATGAAACAAGGGGACATTGAGGAGATAACGAGGGAAGATGGCAAGGTTTGCGCTATTAAATGGTTGGAATTTAAGAAAAGCATGATGGTTATGTCGACTGTGTATGGAGCACAACCTTCAAAAAGAATGGAAAAGTACGATAGTGATAGTCGACAACACAGCACCGTATCCTGCCCGCGAGCTTTAGCCAATTACAAACGCAATATCTTAGGCATAGATCTTGCAAATCAGATCATGAATTTGTACACAACATCTTTTAAAAGCTCAAAATGGCCCGTCAACCTAATTCTGTATCTATTCGATCTATCTGTAACAAACTCTTACTTTGAGTACCGAGACGAAGCTAAACGTTGTGACAAGAAGCCGTCAGAGACGCTAGACGCGGCAGGGTTTCGATTAGAAATTGTGGAGGGCTTACTCGGCGATTCATTACGGCCGGTTAGGTTGAGGCATAGTGAGGAAGATATAACAGAAATCGCCCCAGAACCCACAGATAGCAACGCGCCAATGTACCGTCCGCCGTCTCTAGCGACAATCGACGAAAGATTTGACGGCAAAGATCACTGGCTGGTTTGCGATAAGAGCATCAAATCACAAAGGTTTTGTCGAAGGGAACGCTGCAAAAGTAGAACAAACATCATGTGCTCTAAATGCAAAATTTATCTTTGTTTCAATTATAACAAAAACTGTTTTTACACTTTCCATAATAGACTGGATAAGAAACCTGATTGAACATTTAGATTGAAGTAGCTTCCGTCCGCGCCTTCGCCTGGTACCTGAATAAAAAATATCCTTTGATATTCCAGCACATTAACTGTGTATATTCCAAGTTTCATTCATTTGGGCGTGATTTAGCCATAAATATAGAATCACCCTCACAAACATTCGGATATATTATATTAGTAAAATTAAAGATTGATATTTGACTTGGTTTGTTATTTCACTGACCTATAAATTAATTGTATCAGGAAAAACTGAATTAAGTTAGGTTCCTAACGACACTCGATATAATTAGAACGAAATGGACAAAGATATCAAGTATAAATTCTGCTCCTAATGAGTCAAACCTAAGGTAAACGAGATATAGGGTCAAACACCCGGTTGTTATGCCTTCCCCCGGTTTTGGTCATTTTCAATTTTGGCAGTCAATAACTAAGCATAGCAAACAAACGTATTTAAAATATATATAGTTAATACAAGTGTTTGTGTATAGTCCGTTTTGATAAATGACAGTTGTGATGCGTTATACTTATACCTCTAGACTTGATTGACCACAACTAAATATTTCCCGTTTTGTCTATTTAAATATGAATAATTAAATATCGCCTGTTACAAAACCTTTGCTTAACCTAAGAGATAGATAAATACTCTATTTATGTGGTTTAAAAATCATTTTTTCAATATTAACCGTTTATTTGAAAATTAAATTACGAGTATGTTATAATGCCCACAACCAGCGCTCTCACCCTATCTTCCAATAAAAAACTTCCAGTACCTGGACTAAGTATATATAACAACTAATCATACCTCCATGTATGAAATCTGAATGAATTAAATACACATTCGCCAAATTAAAAATCTCAACTCATGTTTCGACTTTCATGAATTGTGTGTACCTACCTACGTAACTCACTCAGAACGAGGAAAGCGATTTCAAAACTATGGTAGTGAAAATCCAGCTTGAAGATCAAAGAGGAGACTTTTTAAGCATTCAGCTGGTAACTTGGTAGTAACTCTTGCCTTCTGCGCTGTAGGTTGTGGGTTCGATTCCCATCCAGTATAAACATTTGTATGATGAACATAGTTGTTTGTTCTGTGTCTGGGTTTTAATATGTATAATAATATAATAATACTTATACATACTATGGGAACCCATAGTACAAGATTTGCTTGGGGGCAAGATGGCGCTTTGTAAAATGTCTACTTAAACTACCGAATTTTATTCGTGATTCTGTTTCATTTCTGAAATAACTCACCTAGCTTGACATTAATTTTCAGGGTATGACACGATTGATGTTGATAAAGATCCCCTACTACAAGAATGTGGTGATAATGTCTTTCTCGTGTGAAGAGTGCGGGTACGCGAACAATGAAATACAATCTGCGGGCGCCTACGCTGAATTAGGTGTCAGGTATGTTCGTACAGTGAGCGTCACCAACAGGACCACACAATGTACAGGGTGTTTGGCACATGGACCGACATGATTTTTTTGGGGGGTGGGGGGGGGGGGGTCATGTGCTATTTTTCCCCGTGAGACCCAATATCCTAAGTCTCACGGTAGTCCAGATATGTTTTTTTTTTTAATTTTTTGAAAACCACCCGAAATCTTGCCTTGAAATCGTCCTAACTTTTTTGTTTGTGGTTATAATACCACAAAACCAAGTATGCTTGTATTCTACAATGTTTTTTTATTCTAAATAAATCATTACTTGTTACAATTAATATCCAAAAAAAAACTTCTGAGCTTTCAAAGTGGTAAATCGGTGTTAATGTTATGAAAAGGGACCACTTCTAAATTCATTTAAAAAAAACTAAAATTCATTTTGAATTTAGCTTTCTTTTAAAAAGTTCTTTACTTATTACCCTTTCCAACGATATGCTACATGGCAGAAATAATACATCAGGGGTCGACCTAAGAGATACTTTGTTGCTAGGGTCAAGATAATGAAAATACGTTTTTTTATGTTAAGTTGTTTTTATTAAATTAAAATTACAAAGTTTGCTCGAATTGGCCGCCTCCACACCGTATGCATGCACGACACCTTTTTCTGATAGCTGAGGTTGTAGTTAAAAGTCTCATTTCCTCTTGCATTTTTACGAATGCGGTGTTTATTCGTTCCACTAAAATTTCTTTTGTGGGCACCTCTGTGGCATACGCTAACTCTTTTGCACGTCCCCATACGTAGAAATCCAGGGGTGTCAGATCTGGGGACCGTGCTGGCCATGGAATGGGGCCAGCTCTACCAATCCACGAGTTTGGAAATGCATTGTCTAAATGCTCTCGTACCGTTCGTTGGTAATGTGCCGGACAGCCATCATTTTGAAATACAATTGGCACATCTTCTTCTAAAACTGGTAGTACCAGTTCAGGTAAATCATTTTGAAGAAACTCTAAATAATTGTTTCCATTGAGTCGTTCTGGCAAAAAATATGGGCCGACAAGATTTGGTTTTCAAAAAATTAAAAAAAAAAAACATATCTGGACTACCGTGAGACTTAGGATATTGGGTCTCACGGGGAAAAATAGCACATGACCCCCCCCCCCCCCCCCCCCCCCCCCAAAATCATGTCGGTCCATGTGCCAAACACCCTGTATAAGTATCAAAATACGAACTCGTAATAATGTTTCTTAGTTCTTCGAGAGAGAAGCGACGAGACGGCGACACGAACCTTTTCAAGCCACTTTTGACACCCCCTTAACACAGATTGTATGATACAATCTTGAAACTTAATTATCAAGTTCTTTCAAAGTGGCGTTATGATTCAAGGAATGTTGAAAAAACTATCTGGTTAGATTTCACTTCTTTTATTAGGGATCCTGTTATCTCAGTAGGTATTTACGAGTATCTTGCAAATTTCTTGGTACGAACTAAGCTTTCTTTCACTATGTTTTTGGTGGGATCATGCTGTATTAACGCCAGTTTGGATAAGACAGTTCCTTAGTAACCATAAGCAAATTTTAATGTGTGTGAAACGCTAGCAAAGCCGTTTTCAAATATATTCAGTCATTATTACAACAACGGGAAATTACTCACGTAAATGATAAATTGTCAATGAGGACACCGACAATGTTTCGATTCATCTAGAGAATCTTCTTCAGGGTGAGTGGACCATTAAACGCGCGCGCTACCCTGCTCGCATTGTCGTCTCGCACTGACAATCGACAATGCGAGCAGGGTAGCGCGCGCGTTTAATGGTCCACTCACCCTGAAGAAGATTCTCTAGATGAATCGAAACATTGTCGGTGTCCTCATTGACAATTTATCATTTACGTGAGTAATTTCCCGTTGTTGTAATAATGTGTAGTACAACTCACGAAAGTTTTGAAAGTGATATATTCAGTCAGTTGTCCGATGCTCTTGCAGATGGGAGCTTAAAATGAAGAGTGTAGAAGACTTGAATCGTCAGATCGTGAAGAGTGATTACAGTGGAGTCAGCATACCAGAAGTCGACTTGGAAATACCTCCGCAAAGTCAGAAAGGAGGTAACATCAGCTGTAGCCCTATTGTATTAGCTTACTGATAATCGTATTCAACTGTCAAAACAATATTATCTTTTGACAGTTACACAATGGAAATTTGACAGTTGAAGCGGATTGAGCTACTATACACGTGAGCTACTATTTTAATCATCACGAATTTCCGTCCCTATCATCATCTCGCTTAATATATGGTGTGCAATAAAGAGTTTTCTATCTATCTATAATATAAAAATAAGTCGGGTTTTCCTTCCTGACGCTATAACTCCAGAACGCACGAACCTATTTCCACGGATTTGCATTCGTTGGAAAGGTCTCGGGCTCCGTGAGGTTTATAGCAAAGAAAATTCAGGAAAAATTTCAAGAGAAAAGCAGAAAACTGGTAAAATCATTTTTCACATACAGCGCCATCTCTGATACATAGCATGTACCACAACGGCGCCAGTACGTGGTGTGTGAGCATCGACTACATAGCCTAATAGATGCCTAATGACTTCATTACTTCAAACAAACAACTCTGTCAAGTCGGTGAGGTATGAGGTACGGGGGGAGTGGGAAAAAATGCATTCTGATTGGCCGGTTCAAGATGACGTGATTCACTAGGGATGGGAAGAGTTTTGTCATGAGTTATCGATAGCATTCAGAGGCACGTCCAAATATTATATTTGGCACATAGGAAAGGGATAGGGATAGAAAACGGGAACGGGAACGGAAACGGGAACGGAATCTTAAAACAGCATTTGTTAATTCTAAAGCGACAGCTTGTTCTATCATAAATATGTATTAATCATTCCAAAATATATGTCACTAGCTGACCCGTGCCCGCTTCGCTGTGCGTAAGACATTTCTAATACCATCGTTGACTTTTTTGTAGACGTTTTTAAGGTGTACAATACTGTAGTACATTATTTTCATATATCTCGTGGGGTTCAGCCAGCATTTGCAATGTAAGCGCAAAAAAATGTGTTTATTTACGACATCACATTAGAAACCTCTAAAATTATCAGTGTTTCTCTACTATATTATGCATGTATTATACATATAAACCTTCCTCTTGAATCACTCTGTTTATTAAAAAAAACCGCATCAAAATCCGTTGTGTAGTTTTAAAGATATAAGCAAACATACATACAGACATACATACATATTACATACAGACGCGGGAAACGGAAAGCGACTTTGCTTTATACTATGTAGTGATCAGTCATCGGACAGCTTGACAGGTGTATACAGCGTTTCAACTGAATCTATTATTATCATTTACAGAGGTGACAACAGTGGAGGGAATAATCAGCCGAGCCATAGCAGGGCTCTCTCAGGACCAAGAGAAGCGGCATGAGGAGCACCCTGAGGCTGCGAACCAGCTCGACGCCTTCGTGGCGAAGCTGCAAGCGCTGAAGACCTTGGAGACACCTTGGACGCTGAAGATCGAGGATATCTCGGGTAAAGAAAACCCTGCTTTTTTTAGCAGTTCTATGCATAACTTGACGTATAATATCATGTATAATCGCGGAAATTTATCATATTATGTTTAACTTCGGTGACAATACAATAATATGGTGACTGCGAGCTGATCTGATGATGGAGTCAGGAGCTGTTCAACGGACAGTCACAACTCCTTTCGATTGAGTCCAAACTTTGCATACCTGCAGACGCGGGTCTAGTCCTCAAAGAAAGTTGTGGTCACAGTTCAAATATTTATTTTATTCTATTTTTAGTATATATTGTTTTGACAGACAGACACGGTCAACGGAGTCTTAGTAATAGTAATATAAACGAATCCTTGCAAAAATAAAATTATGATGTCACAAGTTTATTAAGGTTGTGGGCATGCCCATAATGCCCACAACGGTGGATCTGTGCTTGCATACCTGTCAAGTTCCAATGTGTAGTATCATGTAACGCGCTGTTCTATAGGATTTTATAAAAGCTTGTTTAAAAATATATTTTTAACAACAGAAAACTTATATCTTTCAGGAAACTGCTTCGTGGAGAACCCTCACGCGCCGTCCAGAGACCCCGACTGCATTAGAAGCGATTTCAAACGAACAACGGAACAGAATCACCTGCTCGGTGTTTTTACTCACGATGAGGTGATTATGTGTGGATGTACCTCGACTTTCAATCTGAAGGTCGTGGGTTCGAATCGTGCATCAATGGATTTTTCTGTTCGAAAATGTATATGCGCATCAAAAACACGTGCTTACAACGATGAAGGAAAACATTGTGAGGAAACCAGTTAGTATTCTTATAAGCGGCGATGGGCTTGCAAACTGTCACGTATAGAATGCTAACTACTGCAAAATGTGGGCATGTGCCAAATATAATGTTTGGACGTGCCTCTGACTACCCCCACTAGACATCTTCAAAGGATCTAAGCGTCTGGAGATCTGAGAGGATGTCTACCTTACTTGGGGATTACAGTCGTGATCCTATTATTATTTATGATTAGGTATACGACGAATCGTATAATTCAAACAAGTTTGACCCTTATATTTGTCGACTTAGGGTGCGTTTTCATCAATACGAAGCGGATCAACAAAATAGTTAACCTAAAAAAGTCCTCCGCACAGCTTCGCGTCAGTGGAAACCCTATATATACTTAGGCTACTCCGGAAATTTTAATTTAAACTGAATGTTTAGACCTCGGATCTGCCATCTATTACTTATATTCGTACCTTGACTGGCCTCACAGCTCAGTTGGTAGTAACTCTGCCTTCTGCGCTGTAGGTTGTGGGTTCGATTCTTTTTAAAAGCGAGATAGATAAACGACTTAGATTTAGTTTTTTTTTATATTATTCTGATAACTATTTTGACTTGGCCTATAACCCGTTTCCGGTTTGATGTAGATTTCTAGAACATTCTGTATATAAGAACATAATTTGAAGTTGCATTTATTTCCGTTGTTCTACTAACGAATGTGCCTCCTATTGTTCATAACTATAAAGGTGCCAAACATTGCGCGGCATTCGCAGGACACAAGTTTGCCGTGCGACTAGTTTAAACATAAAGGCAAATGAGCAGTCCAGTCATAGCGCGACTAGTCGCGCGCGGCTGCCGCGCTCTAATGCCGCGCAAAGTCTGGTCACACCATCATATATTTGATACTAATAAAGATTTGTTCCCCCCCGTGTAAGGTGCAAGAGACCACCGACTCCCCCCTCTCCCCCCACACGTCGTCTCTGCTCACCCCCGCCGACATCTCCGAGGGGAACTTTGACAAGGTACGTCCATATCAAAGAGTCTCTGAGTCTCTTAAAGTAATGGCCGGTGCACAGTGGAGGACGGAAGCGGTGGAAGGATTTAAATCGATAAATTTAATTTAATAGGTATCCAATCGAAATAAGGTATGTATCAATGTATATATAGCGGACTCGCATGTCACAGCTCCGCCTAATACTAAAACTATAAATGAAAAATGAAAAAAATGTATGACATTGTAATTAAACTTTCAATTCCATAATATAAACCTGAATTTTGAACATTGAAACGTTTGTATCATGCAGTAAATATTGATCATTGATATTTTTTCAATATATAAATCTTTTTATCTAATAAATTCAAGATGGAGGCCGACGAGGTAATTAAGTTTCGCACAAACTGCCCCGAATGCAACGCGCCCGCTGACACCAACATGAAGTTAACAGGTTAGTTAACACATTGTCTTAATAATATGCAATCTGAAACGTTAAACACTGTTCAGTATGTGCCAAATTTAGTGCGCCAAATATAATGTTAATGTATATGTCAAATGTAATCTTTGAGTGCGCCAAATGTAATGTTCAGTGTGAGCCAAATGTAATGTTTAACGTATGTCAAGTGTAATGTTTGATGTGTCAAATGTAAGACTGAGCCAAATGTAATGTTTAATGTGTGTCAAATGTCTAAATTCAGTGTGTATTAAATTTAGTGTTTATACATTTCACCAAGGATGCAAGGATATACAATCACTACATAGTATAAAGCAAAGTCGCTTTCCGCTTCCCGCGTATGTATGTATGTATGTATGTTTGCTTATATCTTGTCTTGTCTTGTCTTCAAAATCGTGGCTACCAAACTACCAATGATTATCCTCACGGGGCCAGCAGCAGGACAACTTACGTATATTCCGCGGATACTCATCATCATTTAAGCCATACTTTTTCAAAATAATCACATTTAGAAATCACTGTCGCCCAGCAAAGCGGGCACGGGTCAGCTAGTACATTCATAAGACAGTGTGTAGACGTACGTGTTTGTAAAAGATGGTTATTTTGTCTCCAGACATTCCCCATTTCAAACAAGTGGTGATAATGGCGACTACATGCGACGCGTGCGGACACCGAACAAACGAGGTAACTTCACTTCTACTAAATAATTTTAACATGATGAGAACATTACAAATTTTTCATATCTGTCATGTTTCAATGACAATGTAATATTATGTGACGGGTGATCGTTCGCTGCTCTGATTTCTAGCTCGAAGAAGGATTTCACAAAAGCTTGTCTTGAAAATATATTTTTTATCAAAAAGCTTATTAGCATCTGACTATAGAGAAGGGAATGCAAAATAATAATGCAGACGTTATTTTAAAATGTTTAATGTACTTCTATAACGACAGGTAAAGTCTGGTGGAGGCGTAGAGGAGAAAGGTGTCAGATTCGAAGTGAGGGTCGCGGGGAAAGAGGACTTCTCCAGAGATATACTCAAGGTTAGTACTTACTAAATGTTGTTACATTTAGATATTTATAAAAATACCGTAATATAAAACATAAACTGCTAAAAAATAATTAACTAAAAGAAATATACCCCTTTTTTAGGGAGGGGGGCGCCGTATTTAAAAAATATATACCTTTATCACTCCCACAATTGAAACGAATCCAACGACATCTCTTAATAATGTTGTAATCCTTAGAGTCGTTTGAGCTGCAGAGCGTGCCAAAGTACTTTGGACAAAAATCAAATTTCAATTCTTCCGAAAAAATATATTTCAACTTTTCCAAGGACCTGGAAGGACCATTACTTATATTATACTACTAATATTATAGACTCGATTTGTCAGGGTGTCGTGGCTCAATCACGCTTTTCAACTTTGAATTTAGAATATAGGTTTGTACATTAGGCGAAAGGTAGTTTGGTAATCATCATTTGTCCATTTTGAACAATCTAGTACCTAATCAATAACATTTTTCGTCAAAATAAAATATAATTTTGTCACAAAATCAATACTCAGGTTACAGGTTTACGATCACCGTAGACACTGTTTACAAACTACTGCTACTATTAAAATGGTTACCTGCTGCAGTCGGAGACGTGTTGCATGGAGATTCCGGAGTTGGATCTGGAGGTGGGGGGCAGAGCCCTCGGGGGGCGATTTTCCACTGCGGAAGGGCTGCTGGGGGCCACAAGGGACCAGTTGGCTAATTCGCCGGGCATCGCGGGAGATGCACCTTCCTCCAACACCACAGGATTGAATAGGTTGGTAATTTGGTATTTGCAAGACGATAATAACAACTGATCTGGGGGTCTACTCTGAATGGTCTACTGGGTCTACTCTGACTTGTCTACTGGGTCTACTCCTTAAACAGACCTATACAGTATACATACATTAAAAGAGTGACCGGGTTTTATTTGAAAACTACTAAAACCTTTTCCATGGAAACTGTATCATCGGGCAGTTAAAGTCCTAGAAGTGTTTGGAGGCATAGTTATTTTGTTTTTTTACATTATTTAGAAAACATTTTTTTAAAGAGTTAGGTAAAGTATTCTGTTTGTAGTGACTATGTAATTCATAGTTATGTCATGCCTATCACAGCTCGCCTATAATATCTGGTGTGTTACTATATGTATGACAACCCTCTTCAGTTATCTTCAAGACTGACAAGAATGTCTTCGTATTAAATTTTAATATTTTGTTGTAGTGTATTATCAAAACTGGACGATGTATTGGAATGCCGACGATCCATCACCCTCATATTAGACGACCCGGCGGGTAATTCTTATGTGCAGAGTTTGGCTGACGATGACAGTATACCCGATGAAGGCAAGTAACCAGTGTTCAGTATTCGAAGTCATAATGTATTGATTTCAATAAAATCAGAAGAATAACTTCGAAACGTCTTAGGAGCAGAAGAATCAGGCAACAAACACATCTATTCCCAAGCGTGGTAGACAATCATTCAAATTAATATGGTGACAGCGAGCGGATCTAATAATGGAGTCGGAAGCTGTTCAATGGAACTCAGTAAATAGTCTGATTGTGTTCAAAATTTGCATTTGATTAAGGTTAAATCGAATGACCTAGCCATAGGAACTCCTTAACTACACAACATAACTCTATCGTGTTTAGACTTGTTGGATTTGTCATCAAAAAGCTTGTTTTTAAAAATATATTTATGGATAAAAATCATTTTATTTGCAGGTCTTAAAATATCCCGCTACGAGCGAACATTCGAACAGAATGAAGAGTTGGGCCTCAACGATATGAAGACTGAACATTACGAGAGCTGATACCGTCTAAAGCCTGTTCCACTAATATTATAAATCCGAAAGTTGTGAGGATGTTTGTATGTTGGTGGCTCAATCACGCCCAAATGGATTTCGATGTAATTTAAAATGCACATAGCTTATGTCCTGGGATACTTTTTATCCCTATTATAAAATCAACTTAGCTCTAAATATAATTGCAAAAAGGTTAGGCAATTCTATAAAAAAAAACTTTTCTCTACCTTTTTGCTTTAGCTAGGTACTTAGATTTTAATAGAATAATGGTTTGCGTATATCTATTTTGTGTTTTAAAGTGTTATATTTAAGCAATAGTAGGGGTTGTGTATTTATTGACTACATTGTAAATGAAAGTGGAGCTTTTGCATTTAAAATTTATAAAAAAGCGATGTGTCAGTATGGTAAAAATGTAATATTAACATTAAAAACGTTTTTGACATAACCTTTTATTAAAAAGATACTACTTTTTGGATTTGTTTCATTTATGTGAAAATATCTAAAGTTACCACATCTGATTCACTTCCCCTAGAACCGCACATGGTGACTTTTTAGGTGTTGCGATGAAGGCAATAAAGCCTGAATTAAATTGGATCGTGCGCATTGGCCGTCGATACATTGGAACCTGCGAAGAAATGCTAGGAGTTGGAATGCAGACCACACTAGGTGAGGGGGTTTTGCCTGTTTTGTTGAAGTCGTTGTTAAGTGTTCAGTGGTAGAGAAAATTTCAAAAACGATTTTGTCACCACTACACTAGATGGCGTTCTATATTGTTCAAAGCAAACTCCTTGTGTTAAGCATAGACAA